>CANTUR010000149.1:0-1335000 GCA_947683625.1 Mallotus nudiflorus | reverse complement strand
TTACAGTCTTCCCTTCTTATAAGAATTCATCCTCAAATTCCAAGAAAAAAGTAAATAAGAATCAAGAAGGAAAAAGATACGGGTAAGAAGCTCGCATCTTAGCTTTAGTCTCTCAGATATGCTCTTCTAGTTTGTTGCTGTGCCACAACACCTTGACTATCGGAATCTACTTCGAATGCAACTGTCGAACTTGATAATTTACAATCGCAACAAGTTCTTCTATGAACGTTAGGTCTTCATTCACTTCAACATTATATAATATAAATTTAATAAACTATATATTATAATATATATTATTATATTATACTAAATTCACACACCACACACTTAAATACTCACACACACACACACATATATAAATATATATATATTAAATCATAAAATACAATACAATAATGTCATTTATTAAAATAATAATATTAAAATATTAATGCACTAAATTAAACATTATTAAAATAATATTATCCAAAACAATAAACTTCGATATACACATTTACGTAGAAAATTATAATTAAATATAAAATAATAATAACTATTCACAAAATAATCAAATATAGTTTTAATTTTTATTAACATTGCATATCTTGATAAATATTAAAATAAATTAAAAACTAGGGTTATTACAGTCTTCCCTCCTTATAAGAATTCATCCTGAATTCCAAGAAAAGAATAAACAAGAATCAAGGAGGAAAGAGATACGTGTAAGAAGCTCGCATCTCAGCTTTAGTCTCCCAAGTATGCTCTTCTACTCTGTTGCTATGCCACAACACCTTGACCATCGAAATATGCTTCAAATGCAACTATCGAACTTAATGTCTACGATCGCAACAGGTTCTTCTATGAACGTCAAGTATTCATTACTTCAACATTATATAATATAAATTTAATAAACTATATATTATAAACTATATTATTATATTATACTAAATTCACACACCACACACTTAAATATTCACATACACACACACACACACACACACACACACACACACACATATATATATATATATATATTAACTCATAAAATACAATACAATAATGTAATTTATTAAAATAATAATATTAAAATATTAAAGCACTAAATTAAACAATTTTAAATAATATTATCCAAAATAATAAACTTCGATATACACATTTACATAGAAAATTATAATTAAACGTAAAATAATAATAACTATTCACAAAATAATCAAATATAGTTTTAATTTTTATTAACATTGCATATCTTGATAAATATTAAAATAAATTAAAAACTAGGGTTATTACAGTATTCCCTCCTTATAAGAATTCGTCCCCGAATTCTAAGAAAAGAATAAACAAGAATCAAGGAGGAAAGAGATACAGGTAAGAAGCTCGCATCTCAGCTTCAGTCTCTCAGGTATGCTCTTCTACTCTGTTGTTGTACCACAACACCTTAACCATCGGAATCTACTTCAAACGCAACTGTCAAACTTAATAGTTTACGATCGCAACAGGTTCTTCTATGAACGTCAGGTCTTCATTCACTTCAACATTATATAATATAAATTTAATAGACTATTTATTATAATATATATTATTATATTATACTAAATTCACACATCACACACTTAAATATTCACACACACACACACATATATATATATATATATTACACATCATAATTTAATAATATACACACATAATATTAATATTAAACCATAATATTAATATATTATAAATTTAATAAACTATATATTATAATATATATTATTATATTATACTAAATTCACACACCACACACTTAAATATTCACGTACACACACACACACACACACACACACACACACACATATATATATATATATATATTAACTCATAAAAGACAATACAATAATTTAATTTATTAAAATAATAATATTAAAATATTAATGCATTAAATTAAACATTATTAAAATAATAAACTTCGATATACACATTTACATAGAAAACTATAATTAAACGTAAAATAATAATAACTATTCATAAAATAATCAAATATAGTTTTAATTTTTATTAACACTGCATATCCTGATAAATATTAAAATAAATTAAAAACTAGGGTTATTACAACTAGTCATACCAATAGTGAAATTGTGTGTAATAACCCTATATTTTAAATAATATAAAATTATTTTGGGATACGCTGTGTTAATAAAATTTTAAATTTTATTTTTATATTATCATGAGTTGTGTATATTATTCATTTATTTTATTATAAATATTTTATTTAGGTAAAATAATTAATTTGTGAGTTTTATTATTTAAAGTATTCAAACTCAATTTCATTATTATTATTATTATTATTATTATTATTATTATTATTATTATTATTATTATTATTATTATTATTATTATTATTATTAGTAATAGTGTTATTATTTTATTAGTATTATTATTGTTGTTGTTGTTGTTGTTATTATTATTATTGTTAGTATTATTATTATTTTATTATTATTATGCATGTGATAGTAGTAGTTGTAGCAGCATTATTATTATTATATTGTGTTTATAATATGTACATGTTTGTATTTGGTCCATGTGTAGTATATATATATAAAGTTATTGCATGGGGACAAAAACGTGACCAACCCATTTCTTTTCTTCATTTCATTTTTTTTCTTCTTTTCCTTTTCATCATTTTTTCTTTCTTTTTCATTGTTTCTCCTTCCTTCACTCGACAAACCACCACTATCACCACACCATCGGACCTACCACTGCACCACCAGTGACCACCACCACCTCCAGATGTCGTCCTCTACCATCTGAAGCTACTAGAGTTGTCGAAAAAAAGGAGAGACTGAGAGTGACCTCCATGGATGCTGATGAGCTTCCGACCACCTCAGCTTTCCGTTTTGGTCTCTTTTGAAAGCTCCAGCATCAGTGAGTCTAGTTCCAAGCTCGGTTTGATCTCAAATTCTCTTGATTTAGATATGTCAAGTTTTAGTTTAGGTGACATTATGGTTTTGATTTTTATTTAATTTTTGGGTTTGATCCAATACTTTTGCTTTGATATTGTTGTTTTATGTAGCTTAAGCTTCTCAAAAATATTTTTTATATATTTTTTTGAATTAATTTCAATAATGGGTATTTTTGAATATTCTAATATTAAAAAATGGATTTTTGATAATTATGTTAGTTAGTTATTTTGAATGGAAATTTGGTTAAATTAGTGTTATTAATTTAAGTTAGTAATTTTAGTATTGATAAAATAATTTTTAGTGATTTTATATAATTTTTGGAAAATATATTATATTATGTGAATTTTGGATATATAGTTTAATTGTGTATTTTTATTGAACATATAGTTAAATAATAGGTTTCAAATGATTTTAGAATTTTATAGGGTATTAAAATAATTTTTACAAATTATTTACTATTTTTAACTAATTAATACTAATTTTCAAAAATTATATTCAAATAATAAATTATTTACTATTTTTGTGATTAAATGGGTTTTTAACTATTTTTCTTATATATTTAAACTATTTGAGTATTTAATTGTGAATTTGACTATTTTATGTTGAATTATTGAAAAAATAAGATTTTTATTAATATTATATTATTATTTGAGATTTTTATTTAATTATTGTGAAAATAATTATATTTAGTGATTTAATGTTTAGATATATTATATTTTGGTATTTTATGGATATGTTTGGAATTTAATGATTTTTAATATATTTATTATTTAATATTGATATTTAGTGAACTGTGAACCTCGGTTGAGAATTTGTGTAGTTCGGGCTCCCAACCCGAGTTGTTGAGTTTTGTGGAATTTAGAAGTGTATTTTTCTTGCAAGATTGAATCTACTTTTCAGTAGAGAGATGTCACGACCCAAAACATGGGCCATGACTGGCGCTAGGGAACGGGAATTCTTTCGAATCCGGAACCCGTAACAAGCCTAAAAATAAAATAAAACATGCAATAATAGTAGCAATATATAATGCAGTGGAAATAAAAATCATAAATATCATAATAATAATTTCATTAACTGGATATAATTTAAATCTCAACTCATCACATATATATAAAATCTTTTTAATACAATCCAGTTCAATTTCTTAAAATGCATCTCGCATAAATAAAATACATAAAATCCCACGATTTAATTTACAACTACTGCAGTGTCTAGATTATAAAAATAAGACTCAAGTAAGCAATTTACACAAAGAAGCCGGGGCGGAAGAAATCCGACGTACAGGCCTGCTACTAAGGTCTGAAGATGTTGACTCTCCTAAAAAATTGTCAACGGAGGAGAGTCAGACCTCACTGAGTGAATTACTATAGTATATATATACATGCATACTAAATGACAATGCATGCAATCAACAGTATATATATAATATGTAAATATATACATGAAAATTCACACAGATGCAGAAAAATCATTTTTATATATTTGTATTGAAAATCACAGTTTATAAAGGATCACATAGAACCCTAGAATATCGCAACCTTGAAAACAGTGTTAGACAACACTCTAGCCATACAGGCTCACTTATTCCAAATATATCCACTTAATCCATTTAGACAGTAGACTGGCCCCGAGACACTAAGTCAACCGAGCTCCAGCACTCTAACTGCCAGTGTGATTGGCCCCGAGACACTTAGTCAACCGAGCTCCAGCAATCACACCCCCAAATCCTTTCTCACACATCAAATAATCATAACCAATAAATATCCACAAACGGTTAGTAATATAGCCTAAATGCTATAGGCGCACCGGTACGTACTCGGTCCTAGTGCTGCCCACTAGGTAGCATGTTCTATTGATGTCCTTCATTAATAAATATAAAACATCCATTCACAAATAAATGATGCATGAATTTAAATAAAATAACAATATAAACCATATATATATCGAAAATATACCAAAAGTAAACCAGGTATATTTCGAGTATATATATGTCAAATGAATCCAATCAAATTATAAATTAAGCTAGAAATATATTTAAAAACATTTTAAATATAATTTATTAACAAAACATGTATATAATTTATTATATACCAAAAAAATACTTAAATACAAATCACATTATTTATGCATTTTAATCAAAATAAAACGTATATTTCTAAATCATGCATCCTAAGTATATATATATATATATATATATATATATATAAAAATAGTAACTCACAAATTAGTGCGCTCCTCGAGATGGGTCCGACGGGCCTGGTCCACTAGCCCTCGATCTCGGCGCAACTAAACAAATAATAACGACAGACATTAGAATAAACCTAACAGGGAAACCTAGAATTCGATCTAGAGTATTAAACATAGAATCGATATTAGGGTTCGATCGGACATCACGTTTTACGAGAATTCTACCAAAAATCCGACAGAACCTCCCCTGTAAAACGGACATCTCTCTACTCAAAAGAGTAGAGCCGACCCTACAAGGAAATACACTTCGAAAAACTACACAGAGCACAATCAAAATCCACGGTCGGACTCCAAACTACAGTCCATCGACCGGGGTCCACAATCACAAAATAATTTAGAAATACCAAAAATATCCTTATAACATAGAAATAAATTTTATACATAGAAATTACATAATTAACCTTTAAACACAGTAAAAACCAATAAAAACTCATTTTATTAGAAAAATCGTATATATATATATATATAATTGAAAATAATTCACGAAAAATAGTTTTAATTAGTTAAAAATACCAAATAATTTGTAGAAATCATTTTTATACCTTAAATAACTATTAAAACCAATTAAATTACATTTTTAACCAATTTTGTGTAAAATTACCAAAATACCCCTATATATATAAATATACTAAAATTACTTCAAAAATTCACCAAAAATAGTATAATTATCCAAAATTAATTTTCTCAACATATTTACCAATAATATAAATAATTAAACTCAATTAACCAATGAAATTCAATTAAAAACATAATTAACCCTAATTTCCCAAATTTACATAAACTTCAATAATTCAAAATAAATACTTAGAAATTCATAAAAATTCCAAATAAATTCCTATAATTAATTTCAACACCTAATTTAACCATAAAACACAATTTCATAATTTAAATAATTAATTTCCGAAAATTAGAAAATAATATTAAAATATTCAAAAATACCCAAAAATCCAAACAATCTCCAAAAATTCCAAAAAAATTCATACATGTAGATTAAGCTACTAGGATCAAAATTTGTGAAGGAATTATTCATGAATCAACCAATAAAAATTCTAAAAAAAAAATCAAAAACCCAATATGGCCGAAATGGGAAAATTCAAAACTAAGCAAATCTAGACCATTTAAGCTCAAACCAAAGCTAGAATCACACTCACCGGTGCTCAAGGAGAAGAAAGAGACTAGCGGTTTCGAAAATGGTGGCCGGAATCGTTGTCGACGGCGAGGATAAGAAGTTTCGGCCAAAAGAAGAAAAACAGCTCGCCGGCGTCGGGGAAGGAGGCTGCTGGCGGCGGGGAATGGCTGGGGATGGCGGTGGCAAGTCGGGAGGCACACCGACGTTAGGGGAACGCCGTGACAGACGGTGGTTGGTGGTGAGGGAGTGGTCGGGCGCGGGGAAGGAGAAGAAGAAGAAGAAGAAGAAGAAAAAGAAAAAGAAAAAAAAAGAAAAGAAAAGAAAAAAAAAGAAAAAGAAAAATAATAAAAATTTTAATAAAATATTTGAAAAAATTTCACATCCACACATATAATTTAATATTTTAATAATTTAATAATAATAAATAAAAATAATTAAATAACAATAAATTAATAAACAAATAATAAAATATTAGGGTAACATATATTAAACCCTAATTAAATAAATATTGCACACATACACGGAGTTTAGTAATTTAAAAATACGTATGAGTTCATGCAAGTCCAAAAATATATTTAAAATAATTAATAATAAATTATTTACGTGAAAATTTCTCCGAAAATGCAAGTCCCAGGAAAATTTTACGTAAAGCACTGTAAATAATACACAATAATTAAAATAGGTTTTAAATACATATCAACTAGTAAAAATATCATAGTATATATACAAAAATTATTAACACTGCATATCCCGATGCAGTGTAAAAATGTTTAAAAATACGGGATACTACAGTCTTCCCCCCTTACAAGAATTCGTCCCCGAATTCCAAAAAAAACAAGATCAAGAAGGAAAAAGATACGGGTAAGAAGCTCGCATCTCAGCTTCAGTCTCCCACGTATGCTCCTCAACTCTGTCGCTACGCCACAGAACCTTGACCATCGAAATCTGCTTCAAACGCAATTGTCGAACTTGATAATCTACGATCGCCACAGGTTCTTCCACAAACGTCAAATCTTCACTCACTTCTACACTGTCGGGCTGCAACACGTGAGAAGGGTCTGAGATATACTTCCTCAACATCGAGATATGAAATACTGGATGCACCTGTGACATACTCGGAGGCAAATCCAACCGATATGCAACAGTGCCAACTCTCTCCAAAATCTCAAACAGTCCGATATATCTCGATGCTAACTTACCCTTCCTACCAAATCTCATCGCACCCTTCATCGGAGATACCTTCAGAAAAATAAAATCTCCAACCTAAAACTCCACATCTCTGTGCCTAGGATCCGCATAACTCTTCTGTCTGCTAACTATGGTCTCTAATCTTCGCTTAATCACGGCGACTTTCTCTGCAGCATCCTGAACCATCTCAGGTCCAGTCAAAGCTCTCTCACCAATCTCATCCCAACTCAATGGGGATCTACACTTCCTTCCATACAATGCCTCATACGGTGCCATACCAATACTGCTATGGTAGCTGCTATTATATGCAAACTCAACGAGTGGCAAATGATCATCCCAGCTACCTCCCAAATCCAAGACACACATCCTCAACATATCTTCCAGTGTTTGGATCATCCTCTCAGACTGACCATCTGTCTGAGGATGAAAAGCAGTACTGAAATCCAACCTAGTGCCCATCGCTTCCTGTAACTTCTGCCAAAAATGAGAGGTAAACACCGAACCTCTATCTGACACAATGGACACAGGTACTCCATGAAGGCACACAATATGCTTCACATACAACTTCGCCAGTCTAGCTACTGAATAAGTGGCTTTCACAGGCAAGAAATGTGTAGACTTCGTCAATCTGTCTACAATCACCCAGATGGAATCGTATCCATCCTTCGAACGAGGTAAACCGACCACAAAATCCATAGCTATCCTTTCCCACTTCCACTCGGGAATAGGAAGAGGCTGAAGCTTCCCAGAAGGCTTCTGATGTTTGGCTTTCACTTGTTGACACGTCAGACACTTCGCAACATAATCAGCGACATCCTTCTTCAATCCGTCCCACCAATATAAATCTCTGATACTGTGGTACATCTTAGTAACACCCGGATGTACACTGTAGGCTGTAGAATGTGCTTCCTCTAAAATCTCCTCTCTCAAGTCATCCATATCAGGAACACACAATCTACCACTGATCCACAACACACCATCATCATCAAGTGTGAAATCAGTGAACTTCCCTGCTCTGACATTCTCTGTAAGCTCTTCTAGAATAGGATCTCGACTCTGAGCTGCTTTAATCCTATCCCTTAGTACAGATCACACTTTAAACTGAGCTAGCAGTCCACTTGATCTACTAATCTTCATTATCAGACCCTGATCCACCAATAAATGCAACTCCTGGATCAACGGTCTCCTCTCAACACTGATGTGAGCAAGACTGCCTGAGGACTTTCTACTCAAGGCATCTGCTACAACATTAGCTTTACCCGGATGATATAAGATCTTGCAATCATAATCCTTTAACAGTTCCAACCATCTCCTCTGCCTCAGATTCAGATCTCGATGCTGAAAAATGTACTTAAGGCTCTTGTGATCAGTAAATATTTCACAAGTCACCCCGTACAGATAATGTCTCCAAATCTTCAGAGTAAAGATCACTGCAGCCATCTCAAGATCATATGTGGGATAGTTCTGCTCATGCTTCTTCAACTGCCTCGAAGCATAGGCTATCACCCTTCCATTCTGCATCAACACACAACCAAGACCAATTCTAGAGGCATCACAATAAACTGTGAACTTATCCACACTATTAGACAAAGCTAATATTGGCGTTGTGGTCAACTTCTCCTTCAACAACTGAAAACTATTCTCATAAGCTTCTGACCACTCAAATCTAACATTCTTCTGAGTCAAGTGAGTCATAGGGGCTGTTATTCTGGAAAAATCCTGCACAAACCGCCTATAATACCCGGCTAAACCCAGAAAACTTTGAATCTCTATAACAGAAGTAGGTCTAGGCCACTCAGACACTGCCTCAATCTTCTGTGGATCAACCTGAATACCTTCTTTAGACACTACGTGTCCAAGAAAAGAAACACTCTCCATCCAAAAATCACACTTTGAGAATTTAGCATAAAGCTGATGATCTCTCAATGTATGTAGTACAGTCCTTAAATGATATACATGCTCCTCCATACTCCTCGAATAAATCAGTATATCATCAATGAAGACTACCATAAACTGATCCACATACGGTCTAAATACTCTGTTCATTAGGTCCATAAAAGCTGCTGGTGCATTAGTCAAACCAAAAGACATCACCAGAAACTCATAATGGCCATATCGCGTGCGGAATGCCGTCTTAGGAATATCAGCTTCACTAATCCGCAGCTGATGATAACCCGACCTCAAGTCAACCTTAAAAAAGAACTGTGCACCTTGTAGCTGATCAAACAAATCATCTATCATCGGGAGAGGATACTTTTTCTTCACTGTTACCTTATTCAGCTCTCTGTAGTCAATGCACAGTCTCAGGGTACCATCCTTCTTCTTCACAAATAGGACTGGTGCACCCCAAAGAGAAACACTAGGTCTGATAAAACCCTTATCCAACAACTCTTGCAACTGCTCCTTCAACTCTTTTAACTTTGCAGGAGCCATTCGATAGGGTGGCATAGATATAGGAGTAGTACCTGGTACCACATCTATACAGAACTCAATCTCTCTATGAGGTGGTAAACCTGGTAACTCCTCGGGAAAAACATCAGGAAACTCACAAGCAACAGGAACATCTGTGAGTGACAACTTCTCCACTGAAGTATCCCTAACCAATGCTAAATATCCCTAATAACCTTTCCTCAATAACTTCCTAGCCGTAATAGCAGAAATAATATTCTGAGGTACTGAACTCCTATCACCAACAAACTTAAACTCTACTTCATCGGGAATTCTGAACGTCACCTCTTTATTCCTGTAATTTACCATGGCATAGTGCTGAGATAACCAATCCATTCCCAAAATAACATCAAACTCCATCACATCCAATAAAATCAAGTCAGCGGGTAATTCTCTACCTCCCATGAGAACTGGACAACCAGAAAGAACAATATCGGTGTCCAAAGAATCGCTCAGAGGAGTGGCAACGGACAAAGGAAAAGCCATCCTCGAAGCTTGCCAATAAGATTTAGAAGCAAAAACAGGAGAAACAAACGAATGCGTGGCACCCGGATCAAACAAAACCCATGCATCCAGGTACCAAACAGAAACAATACCTGCCATGACTGCATTAGATGCTTGAGCATCCTACTAAGTGAGATGAAAGACTTTGGCTTGACCTCGACCTCCCTGCTGACTGGTAGAAGCCTGGTCAACACCTCTGGCACCTCCTCTAGTACCTCTACCATGACTCTGCTGTGGAATAAACTGAGTGGAACTCTGATGCTGAACTGGTGGTAACTGAAATGGCACGGGTGCAGCACTAGCAATCGACTGCTGTGGGAATCACGGAATCTGTGACTGCTGATACCCAGAATAAGGACATGATCTGGCAAAATGTCCTGTCTGCCCGCATCTGAAACATGTCAGTGGTGTCAGATAACACGGTCCCTGATGAACTCTATCGCAAGTCTGACAAACGCTGGCAGCTGATCTAGAACTATGACCACTGCTGCTGCTTGAAGCACCTGATCCAAATCTAAATGATCTACGCTAACCTCAATGGCCATGTTTACTGCTCCAATGCACTTGGTGCTGCTATCTCTGACTCTGCTGAGTCGGACCTCGCTGCTGACTACTCGATCCAACATGAAAACTCGAATACGGAGTAGCCTGCAATCCACTCGACTGAACTCCCAGCTGGTAATAATCAGGCATCGCTCCTTGCCTAACTAGTCTCAGCTCAATCTCCTTAGCTAACTCAATCACAGACTCCAGAGTAAGTCCTGCGGTAGGCATACCAGCAAATGCTAAACCCAAACCAGTAACGTATGTAGTGACTGCAAAATACTGGTCTCGCATCAGATCCTCTGCATATCTACCTAATCGAAGAAACTCTTGGGTTTACTCCTCTACAGATCGATCACCGCGAGAAATACTGGTCAAACGAAGATGATAGCTCAAACGAAGAGGTTCTGGATAAAATCTCCTCATAAATCGCTCTCGGAACTGAGCCCAGGTCATCGTCATCATGTAAGGCTGGATCATCTGAATGAACCAATCTAGGGCTGGTCCCTCAACAGACAACTCGACGATCATGATCCGCTGGTACTCGGTATGAGCAGTCCGAGTCCTCGTCTCAATCGTATGCAGAAAATCTAACGGATCAGAAGTCCCATCGAATGCAATCTTGCCAACTCGGACATAGAACAAAGCTGCCTCAGGGTCAGACATACCCTGCTGATAGGCAGGCTGAACAGGCTGAACAACTGGAGGTACATGAACATCAAATTCAGGCTCAATAGGCTCCTCGTCCTGTAACTCTCTCTGCCTACGGCGACCTGCCGCTCCTCAAGGTCTACCTCTGCCACAACCTCTACGTCTAACTGGCTGCTCAGGAGGTAAAACCTCATCCTGAAAAGACTCATCATCCTCGGCCTCAAAGACCGGTGGAGCGACACGCGCTCGCCTCCTCATTCTGAAAAGACAAACGGAAAGATTCAGACAAAACAGACAACGGAGGAATAACGCAAAAAACTAAGCAAGGAATACTCATCAAGACATACCCAAACCTAATACACTACAGTAGTTCAACAGAAAATACAACTCTGAAAACTAGGGCCACAACTCACATAACTAAGCCCTGACATAGAACTCCGCTCTGATACCAACTTTGTCACGACCCAAAACAGGGGCCATGACTGGCGCTAGGGAACGGGAATTCTTTCGAATCCGGAACCCGTAGCAAGCTTAAAAATAAAATAAAACATGCAATAATAGTAGCAATATATAATGCAGCGGAAATAAAAATCATAAATATCATAATAACAATTTCATTAACTGGATTTAATTTAAATCTCAACTCATCACATATATATAAAATCTTTTTAATACAATCCAGTTCAATTTCTTAAAATGCATCTCGCATAAATAAAATACATAAAATCCCACGATTTAATTTACAACTACTGTAGTGTCTAGATTATAAAAATAAGACTCAAGTAAGCAGTTTACACAAAGAAGCCGGGGTGAAAGAAATTCGACGTACAGGCCTGCTACTGAGGTCTGAAGATGTTGACTCTCCTGAAAAATTGTCAACGGAGGGGAGTCAGACCTCACTTAGTGAATTACTATAGTATATATATACATGCATACTAAATGACAATGCATGCAATCAACAATATATATATAATATGTAAATATATACATGCAAATTCACACAGATGTAGAAAAATCATTTTTATATATTTGTATTGAAAATCACAGTTTATAAAGGATCACATAGAACCCTAGAATATCGCAACCTCGAAAATAGTGTTAGACAACACTCTAGCTATACAGGCTCACTTATTCCAAATATATCCACTTAATCCATTTAAACAGTAGACTAGCCCCGAGACACTAAGTCAACCGAGCTCCAGCAGTCTAACTGCCAGTGTGATTGGCCCCGAGACACTTGGTCAACCGAGCTCCAGCAATCACACCCCCAAATCCTTTCTCACACATCAAATAATCATAACCAATAAATATCCACAAACGGTTAGTAATATAGCCTAAATGCTATAAGCGCACCGGTACGTACTCGGTCCTAGTGCTGCCCACTAGGTAGCATGTTCTATTGATATCCTTCATTAATAAATATAAAACATCCATTCACAAATAAATGATGCATGAATTTAAATAAAATAACAATATAAACCATATATATACCGAAAATATACCAAAAGTAAACCAAGTATATTTCGAGTATATATATATCAAATGAATCCAATCAAATTATAAATTAAGCTAGAAATATATTTAAAAACATTTTAAATATAATTTATTAACAAAACATGTATATAATTTATTATATACCAAAAATAAACCAAAAAAATACCAAAAAAATACTTAAATACAAATCGCATTATTTATGCATTTTAATCAAAATAAAACGTATATTTCTAAATCATGCATCCTAAGCATATATATATAAAATAGTAACTCACAAATTAGTGCGCTCCTCGAGATGGGTCCGACAGGCCTGGTCCACTAGCCCTCGATCTCGGTGTAACTAAACAAACAATAACGACAAACATTAGAATAAACCTAACAGAAAAATCTAGAATTCGATCTAGAGTATTAAACATAGAATCGATATTAGGGTTCGACCGGACATCACGTTTTACGAAAATTCTACCAAAAATCTGGCAGAACCTCCCCTGTAAAACGGACATCTCTCTACTCAAAAGAGTAGAGCCGACCCTGCAAGGAAATACACTTCAAAAAACTACACAGAGCACAATCAAAATCCCACGGTCGGACTTCAAACTATAGTCTACCGACCGGGGTCCACAATCACAGAATAATTTAGAAATACCAAAAATATCCTTATAACATAGAAATACATTTTATACATAGAAATTACATAATTAACCTTTAAACACAGTAAAAACCAATAAAAACTCATTTTATTAGAAAAATCGTATATATATATATATATATATAATTGAAAATAATTCACGAAAAATAGTTTTAATTAGTTAAAAATACCAAATAATTTTTAGAAATCATTTTTATACCTTAAATAACTATTAAAACCAATTAAATTACATTTTTAGCCAATTTTGTGTAAAATTACCAAAATACCCGTATATATAAATATACTAAAATTACTTCAAAAATTCACCAAAAATAGTATAATTATCCAAAATTAATTTTCTCAATATATTTACCAATAATATAAATAATTAAACTCAATTAACCAATGAAATTCAATTAAAAACATAATTAACCCTAATTTCCCAAATTTTCATAAACTTCAATAATTCAAAATAAATACTTAGAAATTCATAAAAATTCCAAATAAATTCCTATAATTCATTTCAACACCTAATTTAACCATAAAACACAATTTCATAATTTAAATAATTAATTTCCGAAAATTAGAAAATAATATTAAAATATTCAAAAATACCCAAAAATCCAAAAATTCCACAAAAATTCATACATGTATATTAAGCTACTAGGATCAACATTTGTGAAGGAATTATTCATGAATCAACCAAGAAAAATTCGAAAAAAATCAAAAACCCAATATGGCCGAAATGGGAAAATTCAAAACTAAGCAAATCTAGACCATTTAAGCTCAAACCAAAGCTAGAATCACACTCACCGGTGCTCAAGGAGAAGAAAGAGACCGGGCAGTGTCAAAAATGGTGGCCGGAATCGTCATCGACAGTGAGGAGAAGAAGTTTCAGCCAAAAGAAGAAAAACAGCTCGCCGGCGTCGGGGAAGGAGGCTGCTAGCGGCGGGGAACGGCTGGGGACGGCGGTGGCAAGTCGGGAGGCACACCGACGTTAGGGGAACGGCGTGACAGACGGTGGTTGGTGGTGAGGGAGTGGTCGGGCGCGGGGAAGGAGAAGAAGAAGAAAAAGAAGAAGAAAAAGAAAAAAAAAAGAAAAAAAAAGAAAAAGAAAAAAAAAAAGAAAAAGAAAAATAATAAAAATTTTAATAAAATATTTGAAAAAATTTCACATCCACACATATAATTTAATATTTTAATAATTTAATAATAATAAATAAAAATAATTAAATAACAATAAATTAATAAATAAATAATAAAATATTAGGGTAACATATATTAAACCCTAATTAAATAAATATTGTACACATACATGGTGTTTAGTAATTTAAAAATATGTATGAGTTCATGCAAGTCCGAAAATATATTTAAAATAATTAATAATAAATTATTTACGTGAAAATTTCCCCGAAATTGCAAGTCCCGGGAAAATTTTACGTAAAGCACTGTAAATAATACACAATAATTAAAATAGGTTTTAAATACATATCAACTATTAAAAAATATCATAGTATATATACAAAAATTATTAACACTACATATCCCAATGCAGTGTAAAAATGTTTAAAAATACGGGATATTACAAGAGATGTCTGTTTTATAGAGGAAGTTTTGTTGAATTTTCGATAAAATTCTTGTAAAATATGATGTCAGGTAGATCCTGAGTCTTTGTGTTTTGATTGGATTTTAAATTCTTAGATCGAGTCTTCTTTAGAATTCTTAGAAGTATAAATTATAATATATTCTAATTTTTATGATTATTTATTTTCTAGTTGTGCCGAGACCGATGTCTATTGGATTGGCCTGTCGAATCAGTCTCGAGGAGCGCAAACCTGTGAGTTATTATTTAATATGTACATTGCATATAGATGCATGATTATAAGTAATTATGTTTTAATATGAGTTTAAACATGAATAATTTCATTAAATGAATAAGTATATTTTTGGTATACTTTTAGTATACTTTTGGTATATTTGATATATATGTGACATATTACTTAGTTTGTTTTTAGTATATAAATTGTATATATGTGACATATATATGTTAGCATGTTTTAGTATATATATTCAGTATATTTTTCATATATTCAGCATATGCATTTAGAATATTTTTTGTATATTTATCATATATGTTTAGTACATAAGTGATATATCCTTTTTAAATGAATGCCACTTGTATTTTAATTATGCATTTTACTATTTTCCATAAATATAAAATGGATTTGAATGATAGAGTAGAATGTGCTACCTAGCGGGCTGCACTAGAATTGTTGCGCGATAGTACGGTAGAATTAGGGTGGAAATTTAATAATTATTTATGGAGATTACTGGTTATTGGAAAAGGATGACTATGGATCCTTCGTTGAACTAGTGTACTCGGGGCCAATTATGCTTGTAGTGAGATTGTAAATTCTCGGTTGACCTAGTGTACTTAGGGCCAGTCTACTACTTTGAGTTGGACAAATAAATATTTGGAGTTTTAATTAAGCCTATTGGCTATTGATATTTTTATTGAGGTTGCGAATATATTAGGGTTCTATTTGATCATTCACCTAAATAAATGTTTTTTGCATTTATATATATATAAATGGATTTTAGCATATGTGTGAAATGCTTATATATATTTATATATGTATATACTGATGTTTGATTGCATATGACATTAGGAGGTGCGTGTATATATATTATAATAATTCACTCAATGAAGTCTGACCCCCTCTTAACCATTTTTTTTAAGAGAGTCATCTTCGTCAAACCGTATTAGTAGTACGTTACGTTGGTCTTCTTTCGCCCCAACCATTTTTTATAAATTTCATATTTGAAATTTATTTGTACTCTAGAAAACTACAGTAGTAGTGTTTTGTATCAGTTTATGTTATTTTGGGATAGAGATCTGTCTCTAAATATTGTATGAATATTATTATTTTATGATATGGCATTTAAGTATTTACTTTATATCAATTAAAGTTCTAAATTTTGGTGTATTTTTATTTATTTGTTGCATGCGTTTTTATTTTTTTAGGCTTGCTATGGGTTCTAGATTTGATAGAATTTCCATTCCCTAGCACCAGTTATGACTCCTCGGTTGGGTCATGACATTGTGGATTCTTGGTTGACCTAATGTACTCGGGGCCAACCTATTACCTTGAGTTCGATAAATGAATACTTGGAGTTTTGTATAAGCCAGTTGCCTATTGATTTTATGATTGAGGTTGCGGACTATTTAGGGTTTTGCTCTAATCCTTCAATCAAAAATATTTTTATGCATTTATTATTATTATCAAAAGTGAATTTCAACATCTGTATGAATTGCATTGTCACGACCCAAAACAGGGGCCATGACCGGCGCTAGGGAACGGGAATTCTTTCGAATCCGGAACCCGTAGCAAGCCTAAAAATAAAAATAAAACATGCAATAATAACAATAACAATATTATATGCAGCGGAAATAAAAATCATAAATATCACAATAGTATATACACCAACTGGATTTGAGTTAAATCTCATCTCATAGATACATAAATCTTTTAATACAAATTCAGTTCAATATAATACTTCCCTTTAAATAAAATACATGAAATTCCACACTTTAATTCACAACTAGTGCAGTGTCTAGATTATAAAAATAAGACTCAAGTAGATAATTTACACAAAGAAGCCGGGGCGAAAGAAATCCGGCGTATCGACCTGCTACTGAGGTCTGAAGATGTTGACTCTCCTGAAAAATAGTCAACAGAGGGGAGTCAGACCTCACTGAGTGAATTACTATAATATATATACATACACACTAAATGACAATGCATACAATCAACAGTATATATATATTTAATATATATACAGGCAAATTCACACAGATGCAGAAAAATCATTTTATATGTTTTATTGAAAATCATCTTTTATGAAGGATCACATAGAACCCTAGAATATCGCAACCTCGAAAACAGTGTTAGACAACACTCTAGCCATACAGGCTCACTTAATCCAAATATATCCACTTAATCCATTTAGACAGTAGACTGGCCCCGAGACACTAAGTCAACCGAGCTCCAGCAATCTGACTGCCAGTGTGATTGGCCCCGAGACACTTGGTCAACCGAACTCCAGCAATCACACCCACAAACCACATCTCACACATCAATAATCACATCAAATCAATATTCACAAATAGTTAGTAATATAGCCTAAAGCTATAGGCGTACCGGTACGTACTCGGTCCTAGTGCTGCCCACTAGGTAGCACGTTCTATAGATATCCTTCATCATTAATAATATAAAACATTCATTCATAAAAATAAATGATGCATGAAGTTCAATAAAATATCAACATAAACCATATATATACTAGAAATATACCAAAAGTAAACCAGGTATATTTCGAGTATATATATACGTCGAATAATTCCAATATAATACAGAATAAACTAAAATATACCAAAATATACATAAAAGCATTTTTAAGAATAATTTGGTTATACAACATGCATATAGTTGAAAATATACCAAGATATACCGAAAATAAACCTAAGTAATACTTAAATCATTTATGCATATTTTATTAAAATAAAGCATATTTTTCTAAAACATGCATCCTAAAGTATATATATATAGTATAGTAACTCACCTAGTGCGCTCCACGAGATGAATCCGACGGGTCTGGTCCACTAGCCCTCTGTCTCGACGCAACTAAACAAGTAATAAATAACCGACATCAGAATAATCCTAACAAAAATCCTAGAATTCTATCTAGAGTATTAAACACAGAATCAGAAATTAGGGTTCGACTGAATATCACGTTTTACGAGAATTCTACCGAAAATTCGACAGAACCTCCCCTGTAAAACGGACATCTCTCTACTCAAAAGATTAGAGCCGACCCTGCAAGGAAATACACTTCGAAAAACTACATAAAGCACAATCAAAATCCCACGGTCGGACTCCATACTACAGTCCACCGACCGGGGTCCACAAACACAGAACAATTCTGAAATACCAAAAATATCCTTATATCATAGAAATTCATTTTATACGTAGAAATTACATAATTAACCTTAAAACACTATAAAAATCGATAAAAACTCATTTTATTTGAAAAACCGTATATTATATATATAATTGAAAATAATTCACGAAAAATAGTTTTAATTAGTTAAAAATACGAAATAATTTGTAGAAATCATTTTTATACTTTAAATAACTATTAAAACCAATTAAATTACATTTTTAGCCAATTTAGGGTAAAATTACCAAAATACCCCTATATATATAAATATACTAAAATTCATTCAAAAATTCACCAAAAATCATAAAATTATCCAAAAATTAATTTCTCAACATATTTATCAATAATATCAATAATTAAACCTAATTATCCAATTAATTTCAAATAAAAACACAATTAATCTAATTTTCCAAAATTCCATAAACTTCAATAATTCAAAATAAATACTTAGAAATTCATAAAAATTCCAAATAAATTCCTATAATTCATTTCAATACCTAATTTAACCATAAAACACAATTTCATAATTTAAATAATTAATTTCCGAAAATTAGAAAATAATATTAAAATATTCAAAAATACCCAAAAATCCAAAAAATCTCCAAAAATTCCACAAAAATTCATACATGTATATTAAGCTACTAGGATCAACATTTGTGAAGGGATTTTTCATGAATCAATCACTTCGAAGCTCAAAAAAAATCAAAAACCCTAATGTGACCGAAATTGAAAATTCAAAACCTAAGCAAATCTAAACCATTTAAGCTCAAACCAAAGCTAGAATAACACTCACCGGTGCTCAAGGAGAAGAAAGAGACCGGCGGTGTCGAAAACGGTGGCCGAAAATGGGAGAAACGGTGAAGGGAAGAAGTTTCGGCCAAAGGAAGAAAAAGGAGTTGCCGGCGCCGGAGAAGGAGGCTGCTGGCGGCGGGGGACGACTGGGAATGACGGTGGCAAGCCGGGAGGCACACCGACGATAGGTGACCGGAGTTGCAGCGGGAGGGAAGGGAGTCGGGCGCACGGGAGGGAAGGAAGAAGAAGAAGAAGAGAAAGAAAAGAAAAAGAAAAGAAAAAGAAAAAGAAAAGAAAAAGAAAAAAAAAAGAAAAAGAAAGAAAAAAGAAAAAAAGAAAAAAATAATAATAAAAATAATTTTAATAATTTAATAATAAATAAAATAATTAAATAACAATAAATAAATAAACAAATAATAAAATATTAGGGTAATATATATTAAACCCTAATTAAATAAATATTCACACACATAGTCTTTATTTAGTAATTTAAAAATACGCATGAGTTCATGTAAGTCCAAAAATATATTTAAAATAATTAATAATAAATTATTTACGTGAAAATTTCCCCGAAAATGAAAGTCTCGGGAAAATTTTACGTAAAGCACTGTAAATAAAACACAGTATTTAAAATAGGTTTTAAATACATATCAACTCGTGAAAATATCGTAATATATATACAAAAATTATTGATACTATATATCCCAGTACAGTGTAAAAATATTTAAATTTACGGGATATTACATGCATGTATATATATATATAAACACACACACACACACACACACACACACACACACACATATATATATATATATATATATATATATATATATATATATATATATATATATATATATATTATACCGATGCTTGATTGTATATGACTTAAGTTGCATGTATATATAATATAATAATTCATTCAGTGAGGTCTGATCCCCCTCAATATTTTTTTAGGAGATTTTTCTTCTTCAGATCTTAGTAGTAGATTTTTTCACTGATCGTCTTCATCCTATGCTAGATTATGTAAATTTATTATTTGAACTCTTATTGTATTTTACAAATTGCAGTAGTTGAGTTATTATAATAGTTGTGTTGTTTTATTAGAGAGTTGCATTTAGACCTTGTATGAGATATTTTTATGATTTGATATAAGATTTACTTTCATATTAATTAAAGTTTTAATTATGGCATTTTTTTTATTATTATTGTATGTGTTTTTATTTTTAAGGCTTACTATAGGTTTCTGATTTGAAAGAATTATCGTTCCCTAGTGCCGGTCATGACTTCCGATTTGGGTCATAACAATCAGGTAGGACATTTCGTACTCTCTCTATATATACATAGTGTTTCAATTGTAATATTTAATTGATAAAAAAAATTCAAATCAGAACAATTTTACATAATACAAATTATAGAAGATGAATTTGTTGGGTATAGTAAAATGTTGACATTGACAATTTGATTTTAGATTATTATTGAAATCTAAGTAAAAAAAATGTAATAAATTACAAACACAAAAAAATGCATTGAATTTTAACTAATAATATGCTCCCAATTTAGAAGAATATACCATCTACCACTTGATTCAAGTGTTAAGGATGGTATCCATAACCTTTAAAGGTTATGAATTCAAGTCCTAGGTATCCATGACCTTCAAGTCCTAGGGACAATATCCTTAAACAAAAAATAAGTTGCATTATCCGTTTTGAATTGGTTTAGTTCTCGCTATGGGTTTGGCTCCCTAAAATGAAAGGTTCAAATCTCTCTTCTTCCACCTCTTGTAAAAAAAAAAAAATTAGAATAACATAAACATAAAAGATTATTATTAGGCAGATCAAAGGGGCCAAACGGGCCATTGACCAGAATCCAGCACAGTGACTCGGTCAATGAATAGTATTAATTAATAAAATAGTAGTTGAGAGTGATAACATTAAGTATTGTGTATGTAATCAACTTGACATAGTTTAATGAAATAATTAATGAACACACCTGACTCAAAAGAACTACTTCTTCAAGCTGGAGAACTAAAAATGAATTTACATCACTAAAGAACCAAACAAAAAAAAAACTTTGTTTCCTTGTAATGGACAGTTAAATTTCGTTGGTTCATTCTTTCTCAAAAAAAAAACTTAAGACGTAAAAGTTGACAGAATTGAGCGGACAAAAAATGCTTGGCAGAGGGGCGAAATTCTTGATTTAACATATGGAATGTGTATGCCTACCTATAAATGGTTTTGATAACTACGCATTACTGAAACCGAGCTGAAATTGCCAAAAAGGAAGCACCAATTTGAATGATAATCTCAATTTTTGTCCATTCATCTTTGATTCCCTATCAACAGATGGGTCTGTTTCCACAAGTTCCTTTCTTTTTACGCACAGCTTACCATCAAGCATTTGGTACTGGTGTCCCTCTGTGAAAAAACATGGCATAAAAGCTACCATTGGGCGGCTACGTTCTTAAATTATTAATCAATTTATCCACCATTTTAAGGAAAATCGTTTATTGTAAGAAGATTTTTGCCCATAACCGATGTATCACAGCTAATGGTAAAATTTATGACACCTCACATAAGTGTTTCACATTTGACCAATAAAAATGAAATATATATCTTTGCATTACAAATTTTATCATCAAGTATAATACATCTAATGTAGGTAAAACTTTCCTTACATTGTGAACTTATCAAGCAATCTGGATGATACTTCAAAAATAATTGCAGTACCAATAACTTAAAATTTATTGATAAATTAGAATGTTAGATATAGTAGAATGTAAAAATGCATTTGAATGTCTTATGAACACAATATATTTTTCTTATTACCTAGTGCATTAATTAGAAAACAAGAAAAAACATAAAAATTACAACTCCATTTTTTTTTAAATGAATAATCCGTCAGCTTTTCATGTTTCCATGCATTGAATGACAGAAACAACCCTTCTAATCAGTTTTGTGGTAAATGCCAACTTTAGGGTTTGGCTTCCCATGGATTGGTTTGATAAAGAACCTAGCAAGCTAGCAACATGTTCACTAACCAGGATTTCCTTCTGATGATAACTCTTTGATTGGACTATATAGCCTTGCAGTTGGAGCCACACTTCCTGCAAAAAATCTTGTGACCGAAATTCACGGAACTCTGCAATTGGAAGTATTCTCTGTGCATATGGCTCTTGAACTTGTCATTAGATACAATCTGATTCAAAGCAAGGTTTCATCAATCATAGTTAAAAGATATATTTAGAATTACAAATAACAAAAATCGTTAGACAAGATGTTCATATGATTCTCACATGAGCTCTTAAGAGATGGAAATCATAGACAATGGCAAAATATATGGCATATGTATATGCGTATAATATATATACGTATATTGGCACCTTATATATAATACCTATCAATGGGCAGGCTAGTGATGCCATAAGCAACATACAAAAGCTTCTTGCAAATTAAGTCATGCATTTGGACTTAAACCAGCATTATTAAATTAACCATTAGAAGAGGACCAGAAACGAAGCCATCTAACCTTAAGTTTCTATAGCTATCTTTGCAACTTGAAATGTGTAAGGGCAGAATTCCCATCTAGACCTTTTGAATCATAGTAAGCAACGAAATCTTTTACAGTAGTTTTGCAGTATACAGCAGGATTTTCTTCTGACAGTAGTTCCTTGATTGGGCCATACAGCCTTGTTGATGGGTAAAGATGTGGAGTGAAAAAACAAGCTATGGATACTCTGGGGCCAACACTATTTGCCAGTACCCTGTGCTCTACGCTCTTGAACCTGTCATTTGATATAAGCTGCAATTAGAGAAAAAATCTGTTAGAAATGTTCATTGAACTTGACTGGCATTTGATGAATACTAATGGAAATGCAAGATTATATGTCTAAGCAACAAATTGAACAGCATTTCTACGTAAGTTTCACAATCTCCATGTTCCAAACTCTTAGTCAATATGACTTAAAGAATCCAATAAGAATCAAATGGCTCAGACTTATTGCACAACATTACACTCTATGATATGTGACCATATGCCATTAGCTAGAAATGACAGTCAAGGATTCATACGTGCTCAAAATTAACTCAGTTCCAAAGAAAATAAAATTCCAACAAAAATGAAAACTTCAATGCTAGTTAACTCAGCTCAAAAGAACCACGCTCAAAGGGTTCTGGTTCTAATGCAATACTGTAGTATCCTTCATAGTGACAAGTTGGAACAGACAAAAATTAAAGGCAGACGAGATTAACTCAAATCAGTAGGGCTTGCCTGTAAAAGATCTCCAATGTTTATTACTAGAGCTCCAGGCACAGAAGGAACATCAATCCAGCGATTCTGATGAAAAATTTGTAGTCCACCAATGTGGTCTTGAAGTAGGACAGTGAGGAAATCAGGGTCAGAATGTTTGGTGGTGATCATTGTCAACTCTGGCTCGGGGCATGCTGGATAATAGTGGCTTAGAAGAGCATGACCTTTTGCACAATCCAACTCTTTGAGATACTCTGGCTTGAGTCCAAGTGCCTCAGATAATAATTCAAACAAAATTATCCCCAATCTGTGAATTTCTTGTGAGTACTTCATTGCTATATCTCTGCAAACTCAACAACAGATGAAAACAAAACTATATTGGAATGATGCCCATTTCATCAAAATTTATCAGCTTTAAACTAAAAGAGCTGGAACACGAAAAAGGATAAAGGCTTTAATTGCCCTTTTTTTCTGCATTTGTTCAACAATCTTTACACCAGACCAGTTCTAATTTTAACGTGGTTTAGACAACTGTTAAGAATTGCCTTTCCACAAGGCAAAGTGGCAACTTCAATTGAAACTATACTATAATTCCACATCTGCAACATCAAGTTCAACCAGCAAAAAAATACTGTCTGTTGAAGTCAAAACAATTAGCTATCTATGGATGAACAAAAAGGTCACAAATCATGCTAATTCACTACAATTTAAAGATGAACCCAATAACATTTACCTGCAAATCAAAGGCAATTCTTGAGGATCAAGTGGCTCAGGACTCATAACACAAAACAGAGTATCTCTCCAATTAGCATACTTGGACTCGTACAAATCAAAGTTACTCGTATACTTCACTTTCCTCTTTAATTCTCTACTATAATACTCCTTCTTTACCTCCCCTGACATCTCATGAAACCCACGTGCCGCCGCTAACATCTCATCCAAGATTGTGTTCTCCACTCCATGGTTCACTACTTGGAAGAACCCCACTTCCTCTGCAGCTCGCCGGACTCTCGCCACTGCTTCACTCCGCCTTCCCGCCATGTTTTCAAGGTCCACGACTGGAACTGTAAACTGGGTGTTGATGTTCTTGTTGGAATCATGGCCGCCGGCCGGCAGTTCTTCAGGTGGGCGAATGAAAATTTGGGGGACTTTAGTGATGCCGGCATCGACCAGACCTTTGATTCCGGATTTTGATTCGTCGAAGGATTTGAGTTCTCGTTAGCGGTCGTAGGATGTTGAAATTCCGGTGACCACCATTTGTAACTTATGGTATATAGTTGCTTTTAGTTTACTTGCAATTATTTGGTGTCTGGGCCGTAAGCTGTTAGAACATCAGTTTGTTAAGATTTCAGATTTGGAAAATGTTGCGTGCCCCGACATGCAACAGTAAAATCGCGCCCCATCAAAATGGACAGTCGCCTGTACAGGCGACTTAGATGGTAATTTTTAAAGGATTGCAACGTCGCAATCTGGTACATGTATCACTTTTGTTAGATTTTACTTATATATATATATATATATATATACTTTTCCAAATGATCGATTTTTGTGACGCACTTGAAATAACGCGACGACTCTCTGATCAGGGCCTGTTGGTCATGGTGTCCTTTTTCCGACTTGGTATATCAATATTGGGCAAAAGGTCAAATTGGAACGTCAACTATATCTGAAGTTAATATTGGATCTTAAACTTTTTTTGTTTTAATTGGAACTTTTTTTTTTTTCTAAAATTGGATTAAATTAGATTTTATTTTAAAAAATTGTATAATTAAGTTCTATAAATTAAATAAAATTTTAATTTTAATAGTTTAATACAAAAAATTATTTAGCTTAATAAAAATTGATAAATTTTTAATATATATATATATATCACCTACCAATAAAGTTTTAAAAAATTTTAAGTCCATATAATAATTTTTAGAAAAAACTTTAAAATTATTTTTTAAAATTTTAAAAATTTTTTAAAAAATTTTCGGCTTGAGAATTTTAAAAACTTTATGAAAGTGCCCTATAGGGGGTGGGGTAACTATGACTATCAAACAATAAAAAGAAAATTAAAAGAATTCTAGCAAGAATTAAAAAACATATTAAGAACAAAGAATGATAAACACATAAATTTAAAGAGTTCAGATTCTTAACAATCTTACTTCTCCAACTAACTTATTTTTAAGTTAGGATTTTAAATCACCACAATCTATTTTCTCTATATTGATTCTTACAACTTGAGTTTTAGGCTCAACTCAAATCTTACAACTTGAGTTTTTAAGGTTTACTCAAAAATCGATACATAAGTATTTTCAAGGTTCAAACTAAAACCAAATTTTCAAGTGTTTTAATGGCTAAACACTTAATCAATTTCTTTATAATAGAATCTCACTTCCCATTTTTTTAATCTTAGAAAATAGAAGAATAAGAATTTATATTCTAACATTCACCAACTCTCGCAAGAGTTATATAAATATAAAATAAACTTGAAAAGAGTTTAGAGAACTTAATTGAATGCTTGAGAGTATGTAATTAACAAACAAGTTTCTTAACCTCTAAATGATATTCAGAGGTTGTATTTATACGCGAGCAATTCAATTATAATTATTAGAAGCAATAATTTTTTTCCTACGAAAATCTAACTTCATTTGAATGAAATTTAAACTTTTGAGCTGTAATTTGTCTGATCTCGGTCGAGATTTCATCAATCTTGTTGGGATGCTCAAAAGATAGCCATTTGTAGTTGTTATATATGAAATTCAGTATTGGTCCTGGTCCAAATCATCATGTCTCGGTTGAGACTGCCTTATCCCAGGCATGGTCCTGATTGGGACACATTAGATCGAGATATGTTCTGCAAAAAAATAAAAATTTTGCTAAAGTTGGTTTTAGTTAGGCAGCTTGATCCCGGTCGGGACTGACCAGTCCTGAGCACGATCCTAGTCAAGACTGACCTAAGGATCAGTTATGTCTAAATTGCTCAATTGCACATATTTGAGCAATTTTGTCCCAGTTTTGGTCTTGGTCGGAATGGGACTCGTAATCAATGTCCATAATGAATTTTCTTTGATATTTCTTTATGATTTGGACTTCCAAATGAGTTTTAATTTATATACACTTAAAACAAATAAATTAAATGTTTAAAATTAAGTTTAATCTTAACAACAAGATTGATCATTGCTAAATTCAACACTTTAGAATTAAATAATATACATATAAAAAATTCATAAATTTTATTCATAATTTAATTTTAACAGTTTAATAATTAAATTTTATTCGTTAGTTTAATTTTAATAGTTGACTAACCAAAAATTATTTAAATTAATGATTAAAATTGATGAATTTTTTTGAAATGTTTATCACTTAATTGTAAAGTTTTAAAATTTTTTAGGTTTCTTAAAAATTTTAAGGAGATTTAAAATAAATTTGTAAGATAAGTTAATTTTTTTAATTAAAAAAGGCTTAAAAGTTCTTAAAATTTTATAATTAGATGATATATATTTTTTAAAAAATTTTATCAACTTATTTATTAGTGTAAATAATTTTTTCTTAATTAACCATTAAAATTAAAATTTATTTCATTTATAGGATTTAATTGTAAAAGTTTTCTAAGATAAGATCCAATTTAATCTAAGTTTAAAAGAAAAATTTCCTGTTAGAACTAAAAAAAGGGTTTAAGGTCTAATGTTAACTTCAATGTATAATTGAGGGGCCAATTTGACCCTTTGGCCTATCAATATATTAATGACTTGTTTGCTATCTCATGGCAAAATTTCTACGTTTATAGTTTATACATGTATGGATAATTTTTTAACGGTTTGTTTTATGAAAAATAAAGATAAAAATTGAAATTTTATGTATTTAATTGACTAAAATTTTATATGAAAATATGATTCTTATTTTTTGTATTTAGTTGACTAAAATTATATATAATATGAATAGATTTTCCCATCAATGAGAATTACATATTTTTTTATGGGATAATAAATGAATTCTTATTCTCATGGGAATCAAATTAAATTAATTATAAATTAATTAAATATTTAAATATTATCACATATTATTAAACATATGAAATATAATTTTTTTAAGCAATGAAATAAATATATAAATTCATAAAAATAATTATTTAAATATTTTAATAAAAATACTTGGATAAATTATGCTAGAGGTTATCAAACTTTATACTAAATTTCATTTTGGTTCCATAACTTCAATTTATATATTTTTAGTTATAAAACATTGATTTTAATTACATATTGTAATATTCCAAGTTTTTTTAAAAAAATTTTATACTGCATCGAGATATGCAGTGTTAATAATTTTTGTATATATTTATGATTATTTTCATGAGTTTGATAATTATTAAGTTATTTTAATTATTCTTAATTATTTTAAATACTTTACGTAAAATTTTTTCGGGAATTATATTTTCAGAGAAATTGATACGTAAATTTTTTAATACTAATTAGTTTGACTAGTTTTACGAATTTGCATGAACTCATATATAATTTTTAAGTGCTAAATAAAATGTATATATGTGTATTTATTTAAATTAATTAGGGTTTAATTAATTACCTTAATTTTTATTATTTAGTTTTAATATTAATTAATTAATTATAAGTGTATAAATTATTATAATATATTAAAATATTTGTGTGGTGAGTATTATTTGTGTGTGGGAATATATATATTATTATAATATATAGTGTGAATATATATATACATAAATAATTATCAAAAACTAAAAGTTTACCTTATTTAACAAAATGCCACTATCTTCATCTTCTTCTTGCCGATCGGTTTTCTCCCATTTTCGGCCACTGTGACATCTGTTTCTTGCCATCACTGTACCCCTCAGCCTTCTTCCTCCCTTGCCAGCCATTCCCAACGCCTGAAGCACCCTATTCTGGCGTGATTTGGCCGGAAAACTAAGTAGAAGCCGAAAATCGATCAGGCTCCGATCGACATGATTCTGGCCACCAAACTCGATGCCACCAGTCTCTATCTTCTTCTTGAGCTCCAGTGAGTGTGATTCCAAGTTTTTTTTCACTTAAAATGGTCTAGATTTTCCTAGGTTTTGATTTCTTCATTTCGGTCTGAATTTTTTTAGCTTTAATTTGAGTGATTCATGAAAACTTCCTTCACAAACTTTGATTATGGAAGCTCAATCTATATGCTGTAATTTTTGTAGAATTTTTGGAATTTATTTTGATTTTTGGGTATTTTTGATTATTTTATTATTATTTTCTAATTTTCGAAAATTAATTAATTAAATTATGAAATTATGTTTTATGGTAATTATAGGTGTTGAAATGAATTATAGAAATTTATTTGTAATTTTTTTGAATTTCTATATATTTATTTTGGAATTTATTAAGTTTATGTAATTTTGAAAAATAGGGTTAATTATATGTTTAATTGAAATTAATTGCTAAAGTGAGTATATTTATTGATATTATTGAAATATATGTTGAGAAAATTAACTTTTAGTAATTATATTATTTTTGGATTTATTTTAGTAAATATATATATAGGGGTATTTTGGTAATTTTATACTAAATTGGCTAAAAATATAATTAAATTGGTTTTAATAGTTATTTAAGGTATAAAAATGATTTCTAAAAATTATTTAGTATTTTTAACTAATTAAAACTATTTGCCGTAAATTATTTTCAAATTATATGTATATTATATGATTTTTCTAAATAAATGAGTTTTTATCGATTTTTAACATGTTTTAGGGTTAATTAAGTAATTTGGATTGATAAAATGTATTTCTATTATATAAGGGTATTTTTGGTATTTTGTGAATATTTTGTGGATTGTGGACCTCAGTCGGTGAATTGTAGTTTGGAGTCCGACCGAGGGATTGTGGTTGTAAATTCTATGTCTATTTTCGAAGTGTGTTTCTTTGCAGGGCCGGCTCTACTCTTTGAGTAGAGAGATGTCTGTTTTACAGGGGAGGTTCTTCCGGATTTTTGATAGAATTCTCATAAAATGTGATGTTCGGTCAAATTCTTATTTTAATTATGTGTTTAGTATTTTAGATCGAGTCTTTAGAACTTCTGTTAGATTTATTCTGATTTCTGTCATCATTTGTTTGTTTAGTTGCGCCGAGACCGAGGCCTAGTGGAGCAAGCCCGTCGGACTCATCTCGAGGAGTGCAATAAACAGTGAGTTGTTATTTTATATATATATATATATGTCCTAGGATGCATGATTTTAGAAATGTATGGTTTATTTTGATAAATATGCATAATGATTTAATTAGTATTGAAGTTTATTTTTGGTTTATTTTTGGCATATTTTAAACTATATGCATGTTTTATTAATGATTTATGCTTAAAATGTTTTTGAATATATTTCTAGTTTATTTTGTAATTTAATTGGATTTATTTGACGTATATATACTCAGAATATACCTGGTTTATTTTTGGTATATTTCTAGTATATATATGGTTTATGTTGAGATTTTATTCAATTATATACATCATTTATTTATGAATGTATGTTTTATATTTAAAATAAAGTATATCAATAGAACGTGCTACCTAATGGGCAGTACTAGGACTGAGTACGTACCAGTACGCTAATAGCATTTAGGTTATATCACTAACCTATTGGTGGATATTGATTGGATTTGATTATTTGATGTGTAAGAAATGATTTGGGAGTGTGATTGCTGGAGCTCAATTGACCAAGAGTCTCGGGGCCAATCACACCGACAGTCAAACTGCTGGAGCTCAGTTGACTTAGTGTCTCGAGGCCAGTCTAATGTCCAAATGGAATAAGTGAACTTATTTGGAATAAGTGAGCCTGTATGGCTAGAGTGTTGTCTAACACTGTTTGAGGTTACGATTTTCTAGGGTTCTATTTGATCCTTCATAAACAGTGATTTTCAGTAAAATATATAAAAAAATAATTTTGATGCATCTGTATGTAATTGCCTGTATATATATTTATTATATACACTATTGACTATGTGCATTGCCATTTAGTTATGCATGTATATATATTATAACAATTCACTCAGTGAGGTCTGACTCCCCTCCGTTGACTATTTTTCAGGAGAGTCATCGTCTTCAGACCTCAGTAGCAGACCCATACGTCGGAGACCGAGGGCTAGTGGACCAGGCCCGTCGGACCCGTCTCGTGGAGCGCACTAGGGTGAGTTACTATTTTATATATATGTGCTTTAGGATGTATGATTTTAGAAATACATGTTTCATTTTGACTAAGTATGCATAAATAACGTGATTTGTATTTAAGTATATTTTTGGTTTATTTTTGGTATATATTAAATTATATGCATGTTTTATAAATAAATTATATTTAAAATATTTTTAAATATATTTCTAGCTTAATTTATGATTTAATTGGATTCATTTGATGTATATATACTCGAAATATACCTGGTTTACTTTTGGTATATTTCTAGTATATATATGGTTTATGTTGATATTTTATTGAATTTCATGCATCATTTATTTTTGTGAATGAATGTTTTATGTTTATTAATGAAGGATATCAATAGAACGTGCTACCTAGTGGGCAGCACTATGACCGAGTACGTACCGGTACGCCTATAGTATTTAGGCTATATTACTAACCATTTGTGGATATTGATTGATTATGATTATTTGATGTGTGAGATGTGATTGGGTGTGATTGCTGGAGCTCGGTTGACCAAGTGTCTCGGGGCCAATCACGCTGGCAGTCAGACTGCTGGAGCTCGATCGACTTAGTGTCTCGGGGCCAGTCTACTGTCTAAATGGATTAAGTGGATATCTTTGGATTAAGTGAGCCTGTGTGGCTGGAGTGTTGTCTAACACTATTTCTGAGGTTGCGATATTCTAGGGTTCTATGTGATCCTTCATAAAAGATAATTTTCAATGAAATATATATATAAAATGATTTTTCTGCATCTGTGTGAATTTGCCTGTATATATATTTACATATTATATATATACTGTTGCCTGTATGCATTGTCATTTAGCATGCATGTATATATATTATAGTAATTCACTCAGTGAGGTCTGACTCCCCTCCATTGATAATTTTTCAGGAGAGTCAACATCTTCAGACCTCAATAGCAGGCCGATACGCCGGATTTCTTCCGCCCCGGCTTCTTTGTGTAAACTGTTTACTTGAGTCTTATTTTTATAATCTAGACACTGCAGTAGTTGTAAATTAATTATGGGATTTTATATATTATATTTATGCGAGATATTGTATTATATTTGAAACTGGATTTGTATTAAAGATTTATATATATGAGATGAGATTTGATTTAAATCCAGTTGATGAAAATAATATTGTGATATTTATGATTTTCATTTCCGCTGCATTATATATATGGTTATTACCATTGCATGTTTATTTTATTTTATTTTTAGGCTTGCTACGGGTTCCGGATTTGAAAGAATTCCCGTTCCCTAGCGCCAGTCATGGCCCCTGTTTTAGGTCTGACAAAGGTTGTATCAGAGCGGAGTTCTGTGTCAAGGCTTAGTTATGTGAGTTGTGGCCCTAGTTTTAATTTTGTGTTTTCTGTTGAACTACTGCAGTGTATTAGGTTCGAGTACGTCTTGATAAGTATTCCTTGCTTAGTTTTCAGTGTTATTCCTCCGTTGTCTGTTTTGTCTGAATCTTTCCATTTGTCTTGTCAGTATGAGGAGGTGAGCGTGTGTCGCTCCATTGGTTATTGAGGCCGAGGATGATAAGTCTTTTCAGGATGAGGTTTTACCTCCTGAGCAGCTAGTTAGACGTAGAGGTCGTGGCAGAGGTAGACCTCGAGGAGCGACAGGTCGCCGTAGGCAGAGGTAGACCTCGAGGAGCGACAGGTCGCCGTAGGCAGAGAGAGTTACAGGACGAGGAGCCTGTTGAGCCTGAGTTTGATATTCCTGTTCCTTCAGTTGTTCAGCCTGTTTAGCCTGCCTATCAGCAGGGTATGTCTGACCCTAAGGCAGCTTTGTTCTATGCCCGAGTTAGCAGGATTATTTTTTATGGTACTTTCGATTCGTTAGATTTTCTACACGTGATTGAGATGAGGACTCAGACTGCTCATACTGAGTACCAGCGGATCATGATCGTCGAGTTGTCTATCGAGGGACCAGCCTTAGATTGGTTCATTCAGATGATCCAGCCTTATATGATGACGATGACCTGGGCTCAGTTTCGTGAGCGATTTTTGAGGAGATTTTGTCCATAGCCTCTTCGTTTGAGCTATCTTCATCGTTTGACCAGTATTTCTCATGGAGATCGATCTGTAGAGGAGTACACCCGAGAGTTTCTTCGACTGGGTAGATATGCAGAGGATCTGATGCGAGACCAATATTTTACAGTTACTACATACGTTACTGGTTTGGGTTCAGCTTTTGCTGGTATGCCTACAGTAGGACTTACTCTGAAGTCTATGATTGAGTTGGCTAAGGAGATTGAGTTGAGGCTAGTTAGGCAGGGAGTGATGCCTGATTATTACCAGCTAGGAGTTCAGTCGAGTGGATTGCAGGCTACTCCGTATTCGAGTTTTCATATGGGTTCAAGTAGTCAGCAGCGTGGTCTGACTCAGCAGAGTCAGAGACAGCAGTAACGAGTGCATCAAAGCAGTAGACATGGTCGTGGAGGTCAGCGTAGATCGTTTAGATTTAGGTCTGGTGCTTCGAGCAGCAGCAGTGGTCGTAGTTATGGATCAGCGGCCAGCGTTTGCTAGACTTACGGTAGAGTCCATCAGGGACCGTGTTATCTGACACCATTGACATGCTTCAGATGCGGGCAGACAAGACATTTTGCCAGATCGTGTCCTTACTCCGGGCATCAGCAGCCACAGATTCCGCGATTCCCACAGCAGTCAATTGCTAGTGCTACACCCGTGCCATTTCAGTTGCCACCAGCCCAGCATCAGAGTTCCACTCAGTTTGTTCCATAGCAGAGTCATGGTAGAGGTACTAGAGGAGGTGCCAGAGGTGTTGGCCAAGCTTCTACCAATCAGTAGGGAGGTCGAGGTCAGGCCAGAGTCTTCCATCTCACTCAGCAGGATGCTCAGGCATCTAATGCAGTCGTGGCAGGTATTGTTTCTGTTTGTTACCTGGATGCTTGGGTTTTGTTTGATCCGGGTGCCACGCATTCGTTTGTTTCTCCCATTTTTTCTTCTAAGTCTTGTTGGCAAGCTTCGAGGATGGCTTTTCCTTTGTCTGTTGCCACTCCTTTGAGCGATTCCTTGGACACCGATATTGTTCTTTCTGGTTATCCAGTTCTCGTGGGAGATAGAGAATTACCCACTGATTTGATCTTATTGGATATGATGGAGTTTGATGTTATTTTGGGAATGGATTGGTTATCTCAGCACTATGTTGTAGTAGATTGCAGGAAAAAAGAGGTGACTTTCAGAATTCCTGATGAAGTAGAATTTAAGTTTGTTGGTGATAGGAGTTCAGCACCTCAGAATCTTATTTCTGCTATTACGGCTAGGAAGTTATTAAGGAAAGGTTGTCAGGGATATTTGGCATTGGTTAGGGATACTTCAGTGGAGAAGTTGTTACTCACAGATGTTCCTATTGCTTGTGAGTTTCCTGATATTTTTCCCGAGGAGTTGCCAGGTTTACCACCTCATAGAGAGATTGAGTTCTGTATAGATGTGGTTCTAGGTACTACTCCTATATCTATGCCACCCTATCGAATGGCTCCTGCAGAGTTGAAAGAGTTGAAGGAGCAGTTGCAAGAGTTGTTGGATAAAGGTTTCATCAAACCTAGTGTTTCTCCTTGGGGTGCACCAGTCCTGTTTGTGAAGAAGAAGGATGGTACCCTGAGACTGTGCATTGACTACAGAGAGCTGAATAAGGTAATAGTGAAGAACAAGTATCCTCTCCCGAGGATAGATGATTTGTTTGATCAGCTACAGGGTGCACAGTTCTTTTCTAAGGTTGACTTGAGGTCGGGTTATCATCAGCTGCGGATTAGTGAAGCTGATATTCCTAAGACAACATTCCGCACGCGATATGGCCATTATGAGTTTCTGGTGATGTCTTTCGGTTTGACTAATGCACCAGTAGCTTTTATGGACCTGATGAATAGGGTATTCAGACCGTATGTGGATCAATTTGTGGTAGTCTTCATTGATGATATACTGGTATATTCGAGGAGTATGGAGGAGCATGTATATCACTTGAGGATTGTACTACAGACACTGAGAGATCATCAGCTTTATGCTAAATTCTCGAAGTATGATTTCTGGATGGAGAGTGTTTCTTTTCTTGGACACGTAGTGTCTAAAGAAGGTATTCAGGTTGATCCACAGAAGATTGAGGTAGTATCTGAGTGGCCTAGACCTACTTCTATCACAGAGATTCGGAGTTTTCTGGGTTTAGCCGGGTATTATAGGCGGTTTGTGCAGGATTTTTCCAGAATAGCAGCCCCTATGACTCGCTTGACTCAGAAGAATGTTAGGTTCGAGTGGTCAGAAGCTTGTGAGAATAGTTTCCAGTTGTTGAAGGAGAAATTGACCACAGCGCCAGTGTTAGCTTTGCCTAATAGTGTGGATAAGTTCACAGTTTACTGTGATGCCTTTAGAATTGGCCTTGGTTGTGTGTTGATGCAGAATGGAAGAGTGATAGCCTATGCTTCAAGGCAGTTGAAGAAGCATGAGCAGAACTATCCTACACATGATCTTGAGATGGCTGCAGTGATCTTTGCTTTGAAGATTTGGAGACATTATTTGTACGGGGTGACTTGTGAGATATTTACTGATCACAAGAGCCTTAAGTACATTTTTCAGCAGAGAGATTTGAATTTGAGGCAGAGGAGATGGTTGGAACTATTGAAGGATTATGATTGTGAGATTCTATATCATCTAGGTAAAGCTAATGTGGTAGTAGATGCCTTGAGTAGAAAGTCCTCAGGCAGTCTTGCTCACATCAGTGTTGAGAGGAGACCATTGATCCAGGAGTTGCATTTGTTGGTGGATCAAGGTCTGATGATGAAGATCAGTAGATCAGGTGGACTGCTAGCTCAGTTTAAAGTACGATCTGTGCTGAGGGATAGGATTAAAGCAGCTCAAAGTCGAGATCCTATTCTAGAAGAGCTTGCAGAGAATGTTCGAACATGGAAGTTCACTAATTTCACACTTGATGATGATGGTGTGTTGTGGATCAGTGGTAGATTATGTGTTCCTGATATGGATGACTTGAGAGAGGAGATCTTAGAGGAAGCACATTCTATAGCCTATAGCGTACATCCAAGTGTTACTAAGATATACCACAGTATCAGAGATTTATACTGGTGGGATGGATTGAAGAAGGATGTCACTGATTATGTTGCTAAGTGTTTGACGTGTCAACAAGTGAAAGCCGAACATCAGAAGCCTTCTGAGAAGCTTTAGCCTCTTCCTATTCCCGAGTGGAAGTGGGAAAGGATAGCTATGGATTTTGTGGTAGGTTTACCTCGTTCGAAGGATGGATACGACTCCATCTGGGTGATTGTAGACAGGTTGACAAAGTCTGCACATTTCTTGCCTGTGAAAGCCACCTATTCAGTTACCAGATTGGCGAATTTGTATGTGAAGCATATTGTGTGCCTTCATGGAGTACCTGTGTCCATTGTTTCAGACAGAGGTTCAGTGTTTACTTCTCATTTTTGGCAGAAATTGCAAGAAGCGATGGGCACTAGGTTAGATTTCAGTACTGCTTTTCATCCTCAGACAGATGGTCAGTCTAAGAGGACGATCCAGACACTGAAAGATATGTTGAGGATGTGTGTCCTAGATTTGGGAGGTAGCTGGGATGATCATTTGTCACTCGTTGAGTTTGCTTATAATAACAGCTACCATAGCAGTATTGGTATGTCACCGTATGAGGCGTTGTATGGAAGGAAGTGTAGATCCCCTTTGAGTTGGGATGAGATTGGTGAGAGAGCTTTGACTGGACCTGAGATGGTTCAGGATGCTGCAGAGAAAGTCGTCGTGATTAAGCGTAAATTAGAGACAGCTGTTAGCAGGCAGAAGAGTTATGCGGATCCTAGGCGCAGAGATGTGGAGTTTCAGGTTAGAGATTTCATTTTTCTGAAGATATCTCCGATAAAGGGTGTGATGAGATTTGGTAGGAAGGGTAAGTTAGCACCGAGATATATCGGACCGTTTGAGATTCTAGAGAGAGTTGGCACTGTTGCATATCGGTTGGATTTGCCTCTGAATATATCACAGGTGCATCCAGTATTTCATATCTCGATGTTAAGGAAGTATATCTCAGACCCTTCACACATGTTGCAACCTGACAATGTAGAAGTGAGTGAAGATTTGACGTTTGTAGAAGAACCTGTGGCGATCGTTGATTATCAAGTTCGACAGTTGCGTTCGAAGCAGATTCCGATGGTCAAAGTTCTGTGGTGGAGCGACAGAGTCAAGGAGCATACGTGGGAGACTGAAACTGAGATGCAAGCTTCTTACCCATATCTCTTTCCTTCCTGATCCTGTAATCTTTTCTTTTTGAAATTCGGGGACGAATTCTTGTAAGGGAGAAAGAGTGTAATATCCCGTGTTTTTAAAATATTTTTACACTGTACCGGGATATGCAGTGTTAATAATTTTCATATGTATATTATATGATATTTTTATGAGTTGCTATGTATTTAAAACCTATTTTAATTATTGTGTATTGTTTACAGTACTTTATGTAAAATTTTCCCGGGACCTGCATTTTCGGGGAATTTTCACGTAAATAATTTATTATTAATTATTGTAAATATATTTTTGGACTTGCATGAATTCATACGTATTTTTAAATTACTAAATAAAGCTTATGCGCGTAAATATTCATTTAATTAAGGTTTAATATATTACCCTAATATTTTATTATTTGTTTATTAATTTATTGTTATTTAATTATTTTTATTTATTATTAAATTATTAAAATATTAAATTATATGTGTGGGTGTGATTTTTTTTAAATATTTTATTAAAATTATTTTTTTTTATTTTTTTCTTTTTCTTTTTCTTTTCTTTTTCTTTTCTTTTCTTTTCTTTTCTTTTTCTTTTTCTTCTTCTTCTTCTTCCCGCGCCCGACCACCCCCCTCACCACCAACCGCCGCTGCAACTGCCATTCCCCTACCGTCGGTGTGCCTCCCGGCTTGCCACCGTCGTTCCCCGCCGCCAGCAGCCTTCTTCCCCAGCGCCGGCGAGCTATTTTTCTTCTTTTGGCCAAAATTCTTCTCCTCGCCGTCGATGATGATTTCGGCCACCATTTTTGACACCGCCAGTCTCTTTCTTCTCCTTGAGCTCCGATGAGTGTGATTCTAGCTTTTGTTTGAGCTTAAATGGTTTAGATTTGCTTAGGTTTCGAATTTTCCAATTCAGCCATATTAGGGTTTTCAATTTTTTTGAGCTTCTAATTGATTGATTAATGAAAACTCCCTTCACAAATGTTGTTCCTAGTAGCTTAATATACATGTATGAATTTTTGTGGAATTTTTAGAGATTTTTTTGATTTTTGGGTATTTTTGAATATTTTAATATTATTTTCTAATTTTCGGAAATTAATTATTTAAATTATGAAATTGTGTTTTATGGTAATTATAGGTGTTGAAATGAATTATAGGAATTTATTTGGAATTTTTCTGAATTTCTATGTATTTATTTTGAATTATTTGAGTTTATGTAAATTTGGGAAATTTGGGAAATTAGGGTTAATTATGTTTTTATTTGAAATTAATTGGTAAATTGAGTTTAATTATTAATATTATTGATAAATATGTTGAGAAAACTAATTTTGGATAATTGTATAATTTTTGGTGAATTTTTGAAGTAATTTTAGTATATTTATATATATAAGGGCATTTTGATAATTTTACCCTAAATTGTCTAAAAATGTAATTTAATTGGTTTTAATAGTTATTTAAGGTATAAAAATGATTTCTACAAATTATTTGGTATTTTTAACTAATTAAAACTATTTTTCGTGAATTATTTTCAATTATATATATAATATACGGTTTTTCTAATAAAATGAGTTTTTATCGGTTTTTATTGTGTTTAAAGGTTAATTATGTAATTTATACTTATAAAATGAATTTCTATGTTATAAGGATATTTTTGGTATTTTCATAATTATTCTGTGTTTGTGGACCTCGGTCGGTGGACTGTAGTTTGGAGTCCGATCAAGGGGTTGTGGTTGAGTGTTGAGCCTATTTTTTGAAGTGTGTTTCTTTGCAGGGTCGGCTCTACTCTTTTGAGTAGAGAGATGTCCGTTTTACAAGGGAGGTTCTGCCGAATTTTTGATAGAATTCTTGTAAAACGTGATATCCGGTCAAACCCTAATTTTGATTATGTGTTTAATATTCTAGGATTTCAGTTAGGTTTATTCTAATGTCGGTTATTCATTGCTTGTTTAGTTGCGCCGAGACCGAGGGCTAGTGGACCAGGCCCGTCGGACCCGTCTCGTGGAGCGCACTAGGGTGAGTTACTATTTTATATATATGTGCTTTAGGATGTATGATTTTAGAAATACATGTTTCATTTTGACTAAATATGCATAAATAATGTGATTTGTATTTAAGTATATTTTTGGTTTATTTTTGGTATATATTAAATTATATGCATGTTTTATAAATAAATTATATTTAAAATATTTTTAAATATATTTCTAGCTTAATTTATGATTTAATTGGATTCATTTGACGTATATATACTCGAAATATACCTGGTTTACTTTTGGTATATTTCTAGTATATATATGGTTTATGTTGATATTTTATTGAATTTCATGCATCATTTATTTTTGTGAATGAATGTTTTATGTTTATTAATGAAGGATATCAATAGAACGTGCTACCTAGTGGGCAGCACTAGGACCGAGTACGTACCGGTACGCCTATAGTATTTAGGCTATATTACTAACCATTTGTGGATATTGATTGATTATGATTATTTGATGTGTGAGATGTGATTGGGTGTGATTGCTGGAGCTCGGTTGACCAAGTGTCTCGGGGCCAATCACGCTGGCAGTCAGACTGCTGGAGCTCGGTCGACTTAGTGTCTTGGGGCCAGTCTACTGTCTAAATGGATTAAGTGGATATCTTTGGATTAAGTGAGCCTGTGTGGCTAGAGTGTTGTCTAATACTATTTCTGAGGTTGCGATATTCTAGGGTTCTATGTGATCCTTCATAAAAGATAATTTTCAATGAAATATATATATAAAATGATTTTTCTGCATCTGTGTGAATTTGCCTGTATATATATTTACATATTATATATATATTGTTGCCTGTATGCATTTTCATTTAGCATGCATGTATATATATTATAGCAATTCACTCAGTGAGGTCTGACTCCCCTCCGTTGATAATTTTTCAGGAGAGTCAACATCTTCAGACATCAGTAGCAGGCCGATACGTCGGATTTCTTCCGTCCCGACTTCTTTGTGTAAACTGCTTACTTGAGTCTTATTTTTATAATCTAGACACTGCAGTAGTTGTAAATTAATTATGGGATTTTATGTATTATATTTATGCGAGATATTGTATTATATTTGAAACTGGATTTGTATTAAAGATTTATATATATGAGATAAGATTTGATTTAAATCCAGTTGATGAAAATAATATTGTGATATTTATGATTTTCATTTCCGCTGCATTATATATATGGTTATTACCATTGCATGTTTATTTTATTTTATTTTTAGGCTTGCTACGGGTTCCGGATTCGAAAGAATTCCCGTTCCCTAGCGCCGATCATGGCCCCTATTTTGGGTCGTGACACAGAGGTAGACCTTGAGGAGTGGCAGGTTGCCATAGGCAGAGAGAGATACAGGATAAGGAGCCTGTAGAGCCTGAGTTTGAGGATCCTGTACCTCCAATTGTTCAGCTTGTTCAGCCTACCTATCAGCAGGGTATGTCTGACCCTGAGGTAGCTTTGTTCTATGCCAGAGTTGGCAGGATTGCCTTCGATGGGACTTCCGATCCGTTAGATTTTCTGCATGCGATCGGGACTAGGACTCGGACTGCTCACACCGAGTACTAGTGGATCATGATCATTAAGCTTTTTATTGAGGGACCAGCCCTGGACTGGTTCATTCAGATGATCTAGCCCTATATGATGACGATGACCTGGGCTCAGTTTCAAGAGTAGTTTATAAGGAGATTCTATCCAGAGCCTCTCCGTATGAGTTATCATCTCAGACTGACCAGCATTTATTGTGGTGATCAATCAGTAGAGGAGTATACCCGAGAGTTCCTCCGGCTGGGTAGATATGCAGAGGATCTGATGTAAGACCAGTATTTCGCAGTTACTACCTATGTTACTGGTTTGGGTTTTGCGTTTGCTGGTATGCCTACAACGAGCCTTACTCTAGAGTCTGTGATTGAGTTGGCCAAGGAGATTGAGCTGAGGCTAGTTAGGTAGGGAGTGATGCCTAATTATTACCAGCTGCGTGTGCAGTCAGGTGGATTATAGACTACTTCGTACTCTAATTTTCATGTTGGTTCGAGTAGTCAGCAGAGAGGTCTGACTCAGCAGAGTCAGAGGCAGCAGCAGCGAGTGCATTGGAGCAGTAGACATGGCCGTGGAGGTCAGCATAGACCGTTCAGATTCGGGTCAGGTGCTTCGAGCAGCAGCAGTGAAAGGAAGTTCTGGATCAGCTGCCAATATATGCCAGACCTGCAGTAGAGTCCATTAGGGACCGTGTTACTTGACACCGTTGACATGCTTTAGATGCGGGTAGATAGAACATTATGCCAGATCATGTCCATATTCCGGGTATCAGCAGTCGCAGATTTCACGATTTTCATAGCAGTCGATTGCTAGTGCTACACCCGTTCCATTTTAGTTGCCTCCAGTCCAGCATCAAAGTTCCACTCAGCTTATTGTCCAAATGGAACAAGTGAACTTACTCGAAATAAGTGAGCCTATATGGCTAGAGTGTTGTCTAATACTGTTTGAGGTTGTGATTTTTTAGGGTTCTATTTGATCCTTCATAAACAGTGATTTTCAGTAAAATATATAAAAAAATGATTTTACTGCATCTGTATGTAATTGTCTGTATATATATTTATTATATACACTATTGACTATGTGCATTGCCATTTAGTTATGCATGTATATATATTATAACAATTCACTCAGTGAGGTCTAACTCCTCTCCGTTGACTATTTTTCAGGAGAGTTATCGTCTTCAGACTTGAGTAGCAAACTCATACGCCGGATTTCTTCCGCTTCAGCTTCATTATGTAAACTGCTTATCTGAGTTTTATTTTATGATCTAAATACTGCAGTAGTTGTAAAATTGTTAAAGGGTGTTATACTATATTTGTGTGAGTTGTGTATTTTAAGGATTTGAACTGGATTTGTATTAATAGTTTATTTATATATATGAGATGAGGTTGTTGATTTAAATTTCGTGGTGGATTATTATTTAATTATTTATGATTTTATTTCTACTGTATAATATATTATTTATGTTATTATTATTATTGCATGCCTTATTTTATTTTTAAACTTGCTACGGGTTTCGGATTCGAAAAAATTTTCATTCTCTAACGCCGGTTATGACCCCCTATTTTGGATCGTGACACATATGACAAGTCATCCAAAATAATTATTGCTAATTTAAATGACATGACATGCCAAAATTATCATATCACAGTCCAACTCAATAAAAATTATATCACACTGTCATATCACATTCTTTATAACACTATTGACCTTATAAAAGAATGTAAAAAAATAAAAAAAATAAAGTACAATTACGATCAACAAATATAATATAATAATTTTTGTTAAATTGGATGGTGATATAGTGGTTTTGGTGTGCCATATCATATAAAATTGCTATAATTATTTTAAAACTTTTTCGTATAATTAAAATCAATATTTTATAACAAAAAAGATAAAAATTAAAGTTATGAACCAAAATAAAATTTAGTATAAAATTTGATAAGATCCTGCATAATTAATTTAAAAATATTTATTAAAATAAGTAATTTTTTTTATAATAGTTTTTAAAATTATATTAATATTTGAGTAAATATCAATAATAATTTTAAAAATAATTTTTTTAGATTTTTAGAATATAAATATAATTATAAATATATTTCATATACAATATTGACTCTAATTCTAATTTTGAATTCCTTATAAAATAAATATTTTATTAAAATTTTTATTTTCTTTTTATTCTAATTTTAATTTTGAAGTGCGAATCAAATCATATAACAAAGAATGTGATATAGAGAAATGTCAAATATATTGGTTGCATGCAGAAAAGAACATGATACTGTAGGTAAATAATAACAATTTTTATTCGGAAAATAATAGCGATTTTTTTTTCTTCCTGAAAATATAACAATAAATGAGGCCAGATATAATATTAAAAATGCTATATATGAGCTATGCAACATGTGGATTTAATGGTGATGATAATTTTTTTTTTTTTGGGTCATAATGGTGATGATAAATTCAACTTGCTAGCAAGCAAGCAACGATTCAAATTTGACTCACCAAATTTATGTTTACCGATAACCATGGCTAATTTTTTTTATTTACTTTTTTTTTTTAACCATTGCTAATTAAATAATGAAAATATCACAACTTTAAGTGCCCCTCTTTCCCATTGCGCGGTTAAAAATTAACCACTTTATCTCAAGGTTAAAAAATAAAGTTTTGCCAGTGAGGTCTCTTCAAAAGCATCGTAATGTACAAGGTGATAGGATAATTAGAGTCCGTTGTGTTTTCAATATTCAAATGTATCTGATTTTGTAAACATTATCTTATTGTACATTATTTTGCTGTTGTAACAAACGTAACATATATTAACTAAGGTCACATCTGTATTCTATTTATGTCATTTTTCTCAATGGAACATTTGCTGCTTATCAATTATTATTATCATATCAGAGCTTATTTTGGTCTAATAATCAAAGCTCAAATAATTTTCCCCTCTTTTTTTATTATGTCTACCTCTAGTTCTACAGACACAGATGTCATATCTGCTTCTTTGTCTACTTTTTTACCTGCCAATTTTCCTAATGTCGGTCATCAATTATTTTTGAAGCTTACATCTACCAACTTCTTGCTCTGGTAGACTCAGTTTCTGCCCTTGCTTCGTGGTTACAATTTAGTATGTCATATCGATGGCAGTCCACCACCATCTGAATTCAACCATGATAACACACCCAATCCCAATTTTCTTGCTTGGCTTAGCAAAGATCAAATTGCTTTTAGTTGGATAGTGAGCTCTCTTTCTAAAGCAATTCTTCCTCAAATTATTGGTGCAGCCACTGCTTGTGAAGCTTGGAAAAAGCTTACCGCTGCCTATGTTTCGGGCTCTGAGACCCAAATTCATCAACTCAAGACTCAGTTGCATACCTTGAAATGTGATAATGCTAGTATTCACTAGTGTATACAGAATGCTAAATTGATTATTAATCAATTAGCAACTTTGAATAGTGCTGTTCTAGAAGATGATTTTGTTCATGCTATTTGCCATATATCTCGTCAATGTCCATCACCAAAATCTCAGCACCAAAGTTATCAGTATTCCTCTTCTTTGACACCACATGCTCATATGGTAGCCACTTCTTCCACTAATAAACTACCAAAACCATGGATTGTTGACACTGGTGCCACTCATCACCTTATTGCAGATATAGAAAATCTAGCTATTCATTCTGAATACACTAGTCCTGAGGAATTTATGGTTAGCAATGGTAAAACTCTTCTGATCTCTCATACTGGTGCTAATTCTTTTCCATTAAATGGCAAAAATTTCAATTTGAATGATATTCTTTTTTCCTAAATGCATGTGAAATTTATTGTCTATTAGTTCTTTCACTACGACTAATTCAATTTCTATTGAATTTTTTCCTACTTATTTTTTGGTGAAGGATTGCACACAAGGAACGTGCTTTACGAAGGTCAGAGTGTTAATGGTCTTTATTCCATGGTGCCTGATTCCACTCGTCCTCCATCCTTAGTTCAAGCTCATCTTACATCTCTTTCTACTTGGCATGCAAGATTGGGGCATGTGTCCTTACCCACAGTCAAGAGAGCCTTACATTATTCTGCTATTTCTTTTTCAGTACCTTATGTTTCTTCCATTTGTCATGCTTGTAGTCTTAGTAACATAAAAAAATTTGCCTTTCTCTTCCTTTAGTTTCAAGGTAACTGGTCCTCTTGATCTTATTTGTTCTGATTTATGGGTCCTTCCCCAGTTAGTTCAATGAATGGTTCATGTTATTATGTTCTCTTTTTCAATCATTATAGTAAATATTATTGGGTGTACTTTGTGCAATTTAAACCTAAAGTGTTAGAATGCTCCATTAAATTTCGTACCATTGTCGAAAAATATTTTAGTCACCCAATAAAATCTTTTAGGTCAATTGGGGTGGTGAGTTTCAGGCTTTGACTCAATATTTATCTCTTAATGGCATTACACAGAGAAGTTCTTGTCATTGTACTCCTGAACATAATGTTTGTGTAAAGCGTAAACATTACCACATTGTTGAAACATCATTGGCTTATATGCATCATGCCTCTGGTCCTCCACGTTTTTTTTGGGAGCATGCTTTTGAGACTGCTGTTTATTGTATTAATCGATTGCCCACTCCTTGTTTGGATCATAAATGTACTTATCAGGTGTTATTTAATCAAAAGCCTGATTATAATTTTCTTAAAATTTTTGGTTGTTTATGTTATCCTTGGCTTCGTGCTACTGCTCCTAATAAATTGGCACACACTCTGCACCTTGTGTTTTCCTTGGTTACAGTTCTATTCATAAGGGTTATAAGTGTTTTAATCTTCATACCAATAAAATTCATTACTTATGTCATGTTCTTTTTTATGAGCAGGTTTTCCTGTTTGCAAAGGGTGGTCATATGTTACCCGGTGCTCAACAATCTCCTCCTCATCCTAACATTCAGCCGTACACTTTGTTGCCTTCACCTCTTGCTCCCTTTAATTTAGCATCTGGTTCAACTTTCACATCTACTCGACCTCAAACTTTATCCAATGACATCCCATTTAATTATTCTTCTTCCTTACTGCAACATGACACTGTCCATATCCCGTCAAATATTCTACTCACTACATCAACCTCCAATTTGTCGATCCTAACTACCTCTACCCACCTAATGGTAACAAGATCCAAAACTGGTTATTTGAAACTAAAATTTTTTTCCTTCGTGTAATCGATGATTCAGAACCTACATATTATTCTCACGCAGTCAAGTTCGCACATTGGCGAAAAGCGATGGGTGAGGAAATTGATGCTTTACTTACTAACGGTACTTGGGAATTAGTTCCTAAAGAGGAAGCCAAGATTGTTGTTGGGTGCAAAAAGGTGTACCGGGTTAAAAAGAATGTCGATGGTTCTCTTGCTCGTTATAAGGCAAGACTGGTTGCCAAAGATTTTCACCAAAGGCCTAGAATCGATTATTTGGACACATTTAGTCCAGTGATGAAACCTGCAGTAGTATGTTTACTTCTCTTTATTGCTATTTCCCAGCGCTGGCATGTTCGACAATTGGATGTATCAAATGCCTTCTTACATGGAATATTAAATGAGGAGGTCTTTATGTGTCAACCTCCCAGATTTGTTAATCCTCTACATCCATCTCATGTTTGTAAATTGAAGTTCCTTATACAGCCTCAAACAGGCCCCACGCACATGGTATTGTCATCTTACTGCCTCTTTTAAATCTCTTCGCGTTCAAGGGTCTAGAGCAAATAATTCTTTTTATTATTATAAGCAAAATGGGTACGCAGCCTTCTGCATGATCTATGTTGATGATATTCTGCTTACAAGTAATTATAAGACATATGCTTCTTCTATTGTACACTCATCGTAATCCAAGTTTGCTTTACACTATTTTCTCGACATTGAAGCTATTTGGTCTGGTCTGGTCAGTCACTTTTGTTGACTCGAACGAAATATATCAACGATTTGTTGCATAGGGCTAAAATACAAGATGCTAATGTTCTTTCTACTCCTGCTTGTGTTGGTAATCATTTGCGTGGTATTTAAGAAGAAAAATTTATCGATGCTTCACTTTATCGGAGTGTGGTTGGGGGCCTTAAATATTTGACCATGACTCGGCGCGATATTTCCTTTTTTGTTAATCGGGTTTGTCAATATATGCATGATCCACGGATGGACTATTGGGTTGTTGTGAAATGAATATTGAGGTATTTAAAAGCTACTCAATCTTATGGCTTATTACTTCGGCCAGCAGCTTCCTCTACTCTTCAGGCTTTCTCCGATTTAGACTGGGGTAGTGAGTTAGTGGATAGAAAGAGTACTACTGGTTTTGCAATTTTTCTTGGACCTAATCTTGTCTTATGGGGCTCACGGAAACAACGAACCGTGGCTCATTCTTCTACAGATGCTGAATGTCGTGCCCTTGTAACCACTTGTTTTGAATTATTATGGCTGCATTCTTTGCGTCAAGAAATTGGTTTTGATTCTTCTCAGAAGCTTATTGTCTACTGTGACAATGTTTCAGCAACCTAATTAACAATGAATCCTATATTTCATTCAAGATTGAAACACTTGAAGATTGATTTTCACTTCGTCCATGACAGGGTCAGTACAGGTACTCTTCAAGTTCGGTATATCAATTCCAAAGATCAAATTGCTGATTTGTTAACAAAGGCTCTTTCCAAGCAACATTTTCTGCTTATGTGTGACAAACTAACAGTCTTTGACAAGGCTGTTTGGTTTGAGGGAGGGTGATAGGAAAATCAGAGTTAGTTGTGTTTTCAATATTTAGATGTCTCTCATCTTGTAAACATTATCTTGCTGTTGTAACAAACGTAACAAACATTGACCAAGGTCACATTTGTACTCTATTTATGTCATTTCTCTCAATGGAACATTTGCTGCTCAACAATTATTATCACAAGGTTCAAATGTTACCGTGGTTAATTTAAAAGAAAAAATACGTTGTGCAGTCTATTAATGTTTAGCTCACATCACCTCTCTATTTAAAAAAAAGCTCCACTCTCGATGCCGCATCATGACCTGCCAAGTGTTTCAGTTTCATAAAATTCTTGACAGTGGTTTCTAGGTGGAGTGGAGGGTTTTCTTCTGATAACAACTCCTTGATCGGACCATACATCCTTGACATCTCTGGCCATAGATGTTGCCTGAAAAATACATGCCACTGATGTTCTTGGGCCAATGTTTTTGGCTACCACTCTGTGATGGATGCTTTTATATTAATCATTGGAGATAAGCTGCAGCAAATTCATGATTATTAACAATGCAATCAGAATCTAACAGGCTAAAACAAACATCAGTTGGGCTGTGAATAGAGTTCAAATCTTGATAGTTCTTCAAAAAATAATTTAATGCATCATGTACTTGCCCGGAATAAATCTCCCACATTTACAGCGAGAGCTCCTGGTACTGGTTGATTTTCGTGGAGGACTTGGAGGCCACCGATTTGCCCTTGCAAAATTAAGGTAAGAAAGCCACTGTCAGCATGTTTTCTAGTGCCCATCGTTAATTCTGGTTCAGGGCATGCAGGGTAGGCTAAGAGCATAAAGCCCCTCTGCACAACCAATGTCTACAAGGTGATTAGGCTTCAGACCCAAAGATTCCGATAACAATTGGAAAAGGGTAGTGCCTACTCTCATAATTCTGTTCGTGTAATCCATAATTATATCGCTGCATATAGTTCAATTATTAGTAAATCTCTGGGGAAGAAGAACAAAAAAGATTGATAATGGCATTAAAAGTACCTGCAAACTGTAGGCAATTCTTCAGGATTTGGAGGATTAGGTGCCATAACACAAGTTAAAGTTTCCCTCCAACTGGCAGCGGATGCCTGAAATAAAAATTTGAATTGTACGTTACCTTCCGAGTGTAGTCTCGTGAGTATAACTCTTTCTTTACTTCAACATCTTGATGATGAAATCTACGTATCCCATCAATCATCTCCTCCAAAACACTTGCTGGAATCCCATGATTAATCGCCTGAAAGAAACCCCATTTCTCGCAGACAGTTCCAAGCTCTGTAACTATCTCATCACGGAGACTTGGATCTGCATCAATGTTCTTAAGATCTATTATTGGAATGCTGAAATTGGGTTCAAGGAATCCTGACGTATCATCAACAAGCTCGAAACAATTCTCCTGAATGAAAATTCCAGAGATCTTGGTCACTCTAGCATCTACAAGCCCCTTTACGCCGGCTTTAGTGTTGTCAAAAGCCTTTAGTTCACTTTGCCGATCATAAGTTTCAGGTTTCTTCTCTGCCTGGATTTGGCTTCCCACCATTTTTCTTTCCTGCGTGAAATAATTAAAAGCTTACAAACAAGAAAGGAAGAATGCTATCGCTCAACTTGATCCTTGAAGCGTCCCAAGGCACTGTTTAAATAAAGTTGACTCTGAAAGTGAAAACAGAAAAGAAAACAATGCATTAAAAAATTCATTTTAATATTTTTTTTTCTTTTTGCAGAGTTATTGAGATAAAGCCACATGAGTCATTTTATTCTCATATTATATTTAGATACAATTAAAAAAATTCAGTTCAAATTTTTTATGAATCCAAATAATTTTATAATAATTCAAATAATTTCATTTTATAATAATTCCTTTGGCCTTAGCCAATTAATTAAAGACATGTTGTATAAGCATGGATTAAATAATATTATAATATAAAAATGAATTAAATATTATTATGCAACATGAAAATATAAACCACCTATTTAAGGATTTTGTTCTATGTCCAATGTATGCTAAATATTATATTTTTGGAGTTACTTTTCACAAAGTAAATAACAGCAAATATGTAAAACATAGGTAATTAACTAATTTATATATTTTATAAATATTTTAGTTCAATTGGTCGTTACTTTTTTTTAATATAATTATTTGTGTTGGGTTCTGATCAATCAAAAATAAAATTGGACGAACTTATGAAAAAAATTAATTATATATATATATATATATATATATAATCTAAATTCAGATTTTTATTTGAAAAAATTCAAACTCAGTTGAATCATCACTAGATATAATAAGTCATTCGATCATTATTTAGAAATATTTATATCCCCAACATTGCCGGAGTAGCATACTAAGTTAAAACAGACCGCCGTCGTTGCATAATTCATGTCAAGTGGAAACAAAAGAAACAACCACAAGTTAGGCAACCAAGTCATCGAATATTGTGGGACTGGACCATCAAAGTCTTGCACATGACCGACATCAGAATCAGGAAAAGCTACAGCATCTTCATTGGCAGAGATCTAACTAAGTCGTAGATGCGCCAATCTGGATGTCCAATCAGATCCTTTGGAGAGGGTTCTTGAGACTAAATCTTTCACAGTCGTCGCACCATAAATTGCAGGTTGTTCCTCTGAAATTAGCTCCTTTATGGGCCCAAAGAGTTTAGGTGAAGTTCCTTGATCAAAGTGTGTTCCGAAGAAACAAGCAACCGAGATTCTTGGACCAACCTTTTTTGCTACTACACGATGATAGACACTTCTGAACCTATCGTTGGTCACTAGCTGCAACACAGAGTTCTATGTCAAAATCATGCCATGTGGAAGTAACAGGAATTAGTGTAATGTAAATAATTAATACATAAGGCTTACTGAGACATGTCTCGCAAGTTAACTATCAAAGCTCCAGGACTAGGAGTAATATGGACCCAGTGATCTTGATGGAGAACTTGAAGCCCACCCAATTGATCTTATAGTAGAATTCCGACGAAGACCAAATCCGTTTGCCAATCTCAAGGATGGCTCAATGCATGCTAGGTTGACGTAGCAGAAGTACGGATAATAACAATTGAATATTGTTAAATCATGCACAACTATCAATAATTGATCTTCTATAGTGATTTAGGTTATAGACATCAAAATTTTAGGAAATCTTGAAAAACAAAAGAAAAATTCAAATTATCATAAAAGTTGTTGTCCAACAAGAACAAGGAAAACTTAAATAGCAAATCCTCAAAACAACCTTAAACAAAATAGGAAAATAAAACCCTAAAAAAAAGGAAATCACAAAATTGCCCGTTTAAGGGCCTAAATGATAGAATTTGGCCGAAAAGTGATGGATCTCACAAGCAAGCTTGTAACTTCAAACCGTTGGCCAATTTCCATATGAAATGAAATAGGTTTTTGAATCACCCAAATCCGATACTTGAAACTTACCTAAAATTACAGAACTGCCACTATCGTAATTTGTCAAATTTTTGCATGAATTGGAGGGTTTGTTCCTTTATGCTGCCTGCATCATTCTCCCTAGGGTGGACAGACTTTGCCCTCGAATTGGACTTGTCTTATGAATCACCTATAAAAGGAATCAAGTGCTTGACATTGAACACATTCACAGTCCGAACATGGCTAGGTAACTTCAATCTGTAGGCATTAGGATTAATCTTCTCGATGATCTCCACTGGCCCGATCTTCTTGGCAGACAACTTGTTGTATTCGCCTACAGGAAATCTTTCTTTGGTCAGAACAGCCCACACAAAATCCTCCACATCAAACTCGACATATTGCCTTTTCTTGTCAGCAACATGCTTATTCTTGGAGGCAGCCTGCACCAGGTTATCATGGACAGACTGATGAACTTCCTGTAACCCATTGACAAAACTTGTTGCCCTGCCATCTACTCTTGTCTTTGCTGGAAGAGGAATCAAATCCAAGGGTCCCTTAGGCACAACCGAATACACCACTGCAAAAGGGCTGAATCCAATACTCCTATTGACTGTATGATTATGGGTGAACTCTGCCTAACATAACTTCTGATCCCAACTCTTTACATGTTCACCCACTAGGCATCTCAGTAAGTTACCCAAAGATCGGTTCACCACCTTTGTTTGTCCATCTATTTGTGGATGATAGACACTACTTAAATTCAACTGTGTATTCATAATCTTCCACAAACTGCGTAAAAAATGACTAAGGAACCTGGTATCTCTATCGGACATAATAGACATAGGCAAACCATGCAGCCTGTATATTTCCTTAAAAAATAATTGAGCTACATGAACAACATATGTTATTTTCTTACATAGTATAAAATGTACCATCTTTGAGAATCAATCAACTACCACAATGATATAACCATTATCTCACTGCGTGCGTGGTAATCCTAGTATAAAATCCATGCTGAGTTCCACCTAAGGCTGTGAAGGAATTGGCAGAGGCATGTAAAAACCTGCGTTAGATACTATTCCTTTAGAAACCTGACAAATTCGACACCTCCCCACCAACCTCTCAACTTCTTTGCGAATAGTAGGCCAAAAATAACGAGCCTTAACCAATTGCACAGTTCTGTCTCGACCTGCATGTCCTTCACCATGTAATTCCTGAAGAATCTTTAAATGCAAGCTACAATCTGGGATACATAGCTTATTGCCCTTAAATAAAAATCCATTATGCTCTAGGAAATCTGTTTGCTCGCCTGTTTTAATCTTATCCAAAATAACAGAAAAGTATGGATCAGTCTTAAGTAATTATGCAAAGGATTCAAAACCTGGTACCTCAATGGACATTTGGGTTAATAATGTCTTTCATTTGCTCAATGCATCTGCCACCTTGTTGGTAACACCTGACTTATGTTTCACAACAAAAGTGAATTTTTAAAGGTAAGCCACCCAACTCGCATGCCTAGCAGAAACTTTGTCTTGCCGATGCAAGTGCTTTAAGGCTTCATGATCTGTATACAGAATAAATTCTTTCTGAAACAAATAATGACTCAAATGCTTAATAGCTTGCACAATAGCATAGAACTCGACATCATAAGTACTATAGCGCATTCTGGCCCTTGTTAACTTCTTACTTAAATATGCTACCAGCCTACTATTTTGGCTTAAAATAGCCCCAATTCCCACTTTTGAAGCATCTGAATGTAGCTTAAAAGGTTGATTAAAATCAGGCAACACTAAGATAGGGGCCATGGTAAGGCATATTTTAATAAACTCAAATGCCTTTTCTGCCTCATCAGTCCATACAAACTTCCCAACCTACCTCATGCAATTGGTGATAGGCACCATAATACTGCTAAAATGCGGAATAAAATGAAGCCAGTCCATGGAAACTTCTCACCTCAGTTATGGTCGTAGGTGTTGGCCAATGTTTCATAGCCTCAATCTTTATTTTGTCCACTTGCAACCCTTTTCTAAAAACAACATAGCCAAGAAATAGCACCTTAGAAGTGAAAAATGCACACTTATTAACTGTAGCGTAGAACTTCTCTTTACGCAGCACAGTGACGACCTCTCGTAGTTGTTGCAAATACTCATTCGAATTAGCACTATAAATCAGAATATCATCAAAATACACAACAACACACCTGCCAATGAAAGGCCTCAGAAGCTGATTCATAACATGCATAAAAGTGCTTGGTGCGTTTGACAACCCAAACGACATCACTAACCACTCATACAAACCCTCTCTTATCTTGAAGGCTGTTTTCCATTCATCGCCAGCTCAAATCCGAATTTAATGATAGCCACTCTTCAAATCCAGTTTAGTGAAAATAGTGGCCCCACTAAGCTGATTAAGTAAGTCATTCAGTTTAGGAATAGGAAAATGATACCTGACAGTTATTTTATTGATGGCCCGACTGTTTATGCACATTTTCCAAGAACCATCCTTATTGGGTGTTAAAGGGCGGGAACAACACAAAGACTCAAGCTCTCACGAATGTATCCCCTAGCCAGCAACTCTTCAACTTGCCTCCTCAGTTCTTCATGCTTGTTGGGACTCATCCAGTAGTGTGGTTGATTTGGCAAAGTTGCCCCTGGTTCAAGGTCAATCTGATGTTGGATGTCTTGAATAGGAGGTAACCTTTCAGGCAATTCCTCTAGAAACAAGTCACTGAACTCTTTCAAAAGTGGTAAAACTAAAGTAGGAACCCTCATCTCTTTGTCCACCATTTTCCCGAATAGGATGTAAATAATTTCAGATTGTTGCACTACCTTGTCAAATTGGGACAGGGTTAATAAATTAACATAGCCCTTGTTTTCATCCTGCACTGTTTCAGACTGTTCAAAATCCTTCTTAGGGACTAGTACTATTTTTGTTCCCTCAAATATAAAGTTGTAGGTGTTAGCCTTCCTGTCATGAATCACACCTCTATCAAACTACCACAGTCGCCCCAACAATAGATGACATGCATCCATGGCTATCACATCATACCAAACATCATCCTTATATTTTGTCCTGATAGAAAAGGACACTAAGGCACATTTTGAAACTGTTACCTCGCCTTTTTTTTAACCATGCCATTTTGTATGGCTTAGGATGCTTGACAGTCATAATTCCCAATTTCTAAACCGCTTCTACTGAGATTATATTCTCACAACTACCCCCATCAATCACAAACCTGCAAACTTTCTCTTTAATAATGCAGGTAGAGTGGAAGATATTATTTTGCAGCCACTCCTCATCAACAGCTCTTAGCATTAGGCAGGATCTCCACACAACTAATGTTATGCCTACATCTCCAGTCACGATCTCCTTATCCACAGTATCTTCATCAAATACTGGGTCTCCTGTCAAGTCTGCAACCTCCTCTTCATCATAGTGCTCATCTGGATCAATAAATATGGTTCTTTTTCCCCTGTTTCTACACTTAGCCTACCTATGCCTTGTCTCACCACATGAAAAACATTTGATATAGTTTGGCCTTGGTGCAATTGTTGGTCTATTGGCAGCCCCAGTGGTCATGCCACCACTTGGACAATTCATACTAGCTCCTCCTCCGTGTTTTCATGCCCAATATTCTGCAAAAAACCACCCAGATGCCTCCTCTCAATCTGCAAGGCCCGTTGGTTTGCTGTGGAAACAGACATAAGATCAAACATGTTCACCGTCTCCTTGATTTGTTCACTTAGGCCCCCAATATACCTCGCCACCAATTGGTCCTTTGTCTCATGCACCTCATTATGAGCGATCAATTGATAAAATTCAGTTGTATAATCATCAACTGAACGAGTCCCTTGCCTTAGATTTTGTAACCTTTGATACAGTAAATGCTGATATAATTATAAGGTAGGAATGCAACACGCAATTGTTTCTTCATCTTGTCCCAAGTTATAATTTTGGACTTCCCCAATCTGACTCGGGTCTGTTTAATTTGCTACCACTAAGCCATTGCTCTATCTCGGAACCTCGTTACCACTAATGGTACTCGGTGATTTTTTGGCACCCCTTTAAAGTCCAATACCTCTTCTACTGTGGCCACCAAATCAAGGAATTCTTTGGGTTCCATGGTACCACAGAATTCAGGTATTTCAGTTCGCATACCCGCTTCCCATCATCGCCTGTCATCAACCTCTACATGTTGTCGTTGACGTCTATGGGGATTCTTATAATACCCATCACCATCGTCATCTTCGTCATCGTTTCCTTCAACAAAAGGGTTCTTATACTTCTAAAACAGACTCGATCTAGGAATACAAAACTCAGACAAACACAGAAATTCAGAATCGACCCAACGTCATGTTTTACGAGAATTTCACAAAATTTTTTGCATAACCTCCTCTGTAAAATGGACATCTCTCTACTAAAAAGTAGAGATGATCCTGCAAGAAAAACACACTTTTAAAACACAAGGCTCAACACCTCAGGTTGGGACTCCGAATTACACAATTTTCCAACCAAGGTTCACAATTCACCAAAAATACAATTAAAATAATAAATATATTAAAAATCATTAAATTCTATAAATATCCTCAAAATACCAAAATATAATATATTTAAACAATAAAACACAAAATACAATTATTTTCACAATAATTAAATAAAAATCTCAAACAATAATATAATATTAATAAAAATCTAATTTTTCAATAATTCAATATAAAATAGTAAAAATTCACTTGTTTATATTCAAATAGCTTAAATAGCCTAAATATATATTAAAAGTAATTAAACATCCATTTAATGACCAAAATAGTAAATAATATATTATTTGAATATAAGTTTCAAAAACTAGTATTAATTAGTTAAAAATAGTAAATAATATATAAAAATTTTTTAATACCCTATATAATTCTAAAATCATTTAAAGGATATTATTTAACCATAATTTCCACAAAGTTACACAATTAACTCATAAATACAAAATTTACATAATATAATTAATATTCTCAAAAATTATATTAATTCACCAAAAATTATTTTAATAATTCTAAAATTATTAACTCAAATTACTAACACTAATTTAACTAAATTTTCATTAAAAATAATTAATTAACATAATTATCCAAAAATTCAATATTTAATATTAAAATAATCAAATATTACCCAAAATTCAAATTAATACAAAAAAATTCACAAAAAAATATATTTGAGAAGCTAAAGCTACCACAATCAACATTTTATAAGCAAGTTTTCATGAATCAAACATCAAGTTCAAAAAAAAAATAAAAACCCTAAAACACATAAATTAAAAATTGAAGATATATAAAAATCTAGAGGATTTGAGCTCAAATGGAGTTCAAAAATGGACTCACCAGTGGAAAACCGTTCAAAAGAGTCTGGTTGGAAGAACTGAGGTGGTTGGAAGCTCACCGGCAACGTTGAAGCTCAACTCTCAGCCACTTCTGTTTTCCAGAGATTCAGCAGCGACAGGCTGCGGCTAGCGACTTCAGACGGTAGCTGGAGGCGACTAGAGCTGGTGGCAGTTGGTGGTTGAGGTTGGGGCGGCTCCGGCGTGGACTAAAAGGTGACGGACTGAGAAGAAGAAGAAGAAGAAGAAGAAGAATAAGAAGAAGAAAGAGAGGAGAGAGACCCGATTGACTACTTTTGACCTTTTTTTTATTTTTAATTATGAAATTACCAAATTTCCCTTCAACTAATTTAATAATAAAAATAAAAATAATAACAATAATGATAATGTGAACAACAACAACAATAATAATAATAATAATATTAATATTAATAACAATGATAATAATAATAATAATAATAATAATAATAATAATAATAATAATAATAATAATATTATTATTATTATTATTATTATTATTATTATTATTATTATTATTATTAACTTTAATATTATCAAATAATCTCACGTAAAATAAATTATTTTATGTAAACAAATCTCTTAGAATAAAATACATAAATAATATTAACGAATATCAATAATAATATACAAATAAAATTTAAAATTATTAACACTGCATATTCCAAAATAATATTATTTTATTTAAAATACTGGGTCATTACATAAATATATGGATGGGTACTTAATTTTGCACTTGTTGCATTTTGGGTACTAAAGTTTAATCGATTTTTTTTCAAGTACCCAACTTTGACTTAAGTATCATCTGTCAGTGAACTAGTGGTAAGATGATGATGTGGCAGTTGGCAAATGAATATTCTAGAAATATTTGTCACATCACTCATACATAGTCATCAATTTTTAAGGATTAATTGCAATGGTGGTCACCCAACTTTATTTTTGTTTCTTTTTTATCACTTAACATTGATTTTGTGTTAAAAAAGGGTATTGTATAAGATTTGTAGTCTTCAAAATTTCTCTTAAAAACTATTTTAATCCCTCAATCTTTTTTTTTTTTTCAATTTAGTTCAGAAATTATAAAAAGTTTGAAAGTTTACTTCTCTTAGGCTATGATACCTATGTCATACGGATACGGGAATGGAGACACAAGAAACGGGGATACGAACATGGGGAAAGGACTATTTTAAGAAAATATAGGATATGGACACTGAGGTCAATTTATAAATATAAAAAATATAGGGGTTAATTTATAAATATGAAAAATTATAAAGTTCATTTTATATAAATTAGATTCAATTCAAAAATATGCTTTTCATGGTTAGAAATATTTTTTAACACTAAAAATAATTCTAAAACACAAAAAAAAAAAAACATGCAATCATGTTATCTTAAATAAAACAATAACACATTAATTATGCACAATTTTTAAATAACAAATAAATAATTTTCCATCTAATTTTATGTAAAATTAACCATAAAATCATAATACTCATAAGTAACATTAATATATCAAGATTTCATTCATAATATTTATTAGCAATTTCAGTTTATAGAATTTCTAATTAATTAATATTTTCACTCGCAATGTTCTCATTGACATCTTTATTAAAAAATACTATCTCTAATTTTGGTCCATCCAATGATAGAAGATACATATATTTAAATAGGATATGTGTGCCTTTTTCTTTTTTTTAAAACGGTCCCAACACTTTTTTTATTTTTGAAAACGCCCCCCAAAACATGTTGGATAAGTTTTTGAGACGTGTTAGTGTCAAAAATGTGTCCGACATGGGACATGGCTCTTTATAGAAGTGTCGATGCAACATAGTATGATACCACTTAGGATGAGTCTACTCTTACTAGGCATAATAAAAAAAATTTCAAAATTTTCCTTATTTTCTATAAATGCATATAAAATATGGACTTATTTGCAAAAAAAAAACTTTAATTCTAAATTAAAATAGTAATTATGGATTATTTAGGTACCAAAAATTTTTTTAAATAATTACTATGAAATTAAATAGAAGTTTGATATCTAAAAAGATACAAATTAAAAGTTTGGTAACTAAATTAAAATAAAGATAAAGTTCAGTACTCTTCTGTGAATTAGGTGCTAAAAATTGACGACTAGACATAGGTGACGTAGCGAATATTCTCGAAATATTCTCTTATCAGCTATCACGTCATTATCATGCCACCATGTCACTCGTTGATAATACTTAAATCAAAGTTGGGTATTTGAAAAAAAATCGATTAAACTTTAGTATTCAAAATGCAATAAGTGCAAAGTTGGATACCTATCCATATATTCAACCTGTAATATTGTACTTGTGAAAATATCATTTGGTGAGCAATACTTATTTTTAGGGTTAATTACTATAACATCCTTTAGATTTGATCTATTATACTACTAAGTCTCTGTGTTTTCAATAATTACTATAACATTCTCGAGATTTTGCTTTGTTAAACTATTACATCTATATTGTTTAATTTACTATTAAATGAACCAATTTGAAAAAATTAAAAGTTCTATTTGATCCCTAAACTAATAATACAGTTGTAAATTCATCCAATTCTTTTATTAAATTAATATAGATTTTTAATTCATTGTATTTTTATTACTATAGTACAATTTTCATTTTTAACATTAAAACAAATTTAAACCATATTGATTTAAAATTAACACTACTCCAATAGGAATATAAAATAAATATTGTATTAATTAAGATTTATCATATTGATTTTCATTCAATTTTACTAATTATTGTCATGCTAATACAACTTATATAACGAGATTGCACTAATTATAATTTATCATATTGGCATGTACTCAATTTTATAATTGGCATCATACTAATGTGATTTAAGTACTTGATGTCCATCAATTAAGGTTTACAATACTAACATGAATTCATTTTTTATGATTGTTATTGCACCCTAAATGAGGCTTGCCATTTTGAAATAATGTTTTTAATGAAATTTAATAATTGTAATTCTCAAAGGATTTATAAACAACATGTGTGTGTGTGTATATATATATATATATTTCAATAAGATGTAATAATTAAATCTACATTAATATGATCAATCTTAATTAATATTATATTGATTACATAATCATAGTAACGTAGTAGAAATTCTAAATAAATATGTTTTAAATTTATTTTTATATTAAAAATAAAAATTATTTAGATAGTATAATTATTATAACAGTAAAAGAATTTTAAAAAATCAATGATAATTTGATAAAAATAAATTGAATGAATTTAAAATTATATTGTTAGTTCAGGGGTCAAATAAAACTTTTAGTTTTTTAAATTAGTCCATTTAATAGTAAATTAAACGATAAAGATGTAATAATTTATCAGAGTAAAATCTCAAGGATGTTTAAATTAATTATTAAAAACACAATGACTGAATAGTATAATAGGTCAAACATGAGGAATGTCATTGTAATTAACCCTTATTTTTATCTATAAGTGCACATGACTAAAGTCTAAAACATCAAAAATACTTGGTATAGTTGGGCAACTATATGAATAGTGAAACAATTGGCCATGTGACTCCATGTGACTTGTTTAGACATGTGTTACTTCTATGAAATTTTTAGTTATATGCCATTATCCACAAGTAATGAGTTGACACATAAAAAAGGAGGGAAAATGTATAAGTTTGGAGGGATAAGTTTCTTGATTTTGGAGGGAAGAGAGTTTTATTTTGAAGGAAAAAATGAATTAATTTTATCAATTATTCTCATATGAATCAAATTTGTTAACTCAAATTTATCATGCTTGCTATATATAGTGTTAGGGGTGTGCAAAAATTGAACCAGACTGATTTGATTCAATTTTGATTTGAGTGTTTGAAGATTTCAAAAAATCGGCTAAAATTGAGTACCAACTGAAAATTGAATAATAAGCAAAATTATATATATTGCATGTTGATAACTAGAAATTTCCATATGTAGTTTGATGGTATGCGTCTTGCTAGTCTAAAATGACAACTCAAGTTTAAGTCTAGAATGATGCACTATTTTTCCACTTTTATTTCTTGCATTTAATTAAAACAAACACGCTGCTGCAACCACTACATCACTCCTTATTTATTAAATAAAAATAATTGAATTATTAAGTAGATATAACATTTAGTGTTAAATAAACAAACTGATGCAGATCAAATTGCTCTAAAATTTATGGAGTGTTTGAATTTAGATAAAAGGGTTAAAGTTGACAGCAGTGTTTTGAGAGCTTCTAACTTTTGACACCGGTAAAGTTATGGGGTTCATAATATGTCAAATTGAAGTTGATTTAGAAATCTATATTTATTATTTAGTTTACTAGTAATGGAGCAAGTTTTAGGTTCAAATTCAACTGTTTAATCCTTCGAAGTTTATGTTAGTTTTTTTTTTGCCTTGTTTGCCCTTTTCTTTTAGGATTTTTCTTGGATGTTATTTATTTGTCTTATTTTGATGTTTTGCGATATTTTTTTTATGAATTTTAATAGAATTTTCTATTTTCTCAATTTTTAGTATTCTATTGAGAATCAACGAATTTTGATGCCTATTTTCTAGTATTAATTATAATCAATGAGTTATAAAAAATTAATTTTTTGGCATTCTTTGTGAATCAATGAGGTTTTAATATTTATCCCTAATTTCTAAACTTCCACTACATCATAAACCTACCTAAAACTACATAGTTTTATAATAAAACTAAGTAGCTTTGATAAAATTAAAATATTGTGTTAGTGAATTTAGGCTAAATTTGCTAACAACAAATATCATAAGGTATTAAAATGTCACGAAAAAAATCACAGGACCATAAATATTGAAAAAGCACTAAATCGCGGAATACTTTTTTATAATTATCCCATTGAAATATATATTTCCATGTTTTTTTTATATGTATAAAGTTTTGGTATTAGCCTTGATTTTACATTTATGTCCATATAACACAATAAAACATTACTTTGTCTATAATCATGAATTTTAATGAAAAAGCAAGTTGCAACATTTTTGTTACTTCATTGCTTAAGTACCAACAAATGATCAGGTATAGCTAACCAATTAGTCCTTTTCAACTTGATTGGCCATTCATAATTATTCTTATTATCTGAAGTAAGGAATCAAAAAGATAAGAAGAAGATGATGAAGTACTTCTAATTATTATTTGTCGAGAACCTGCATCACATTATTCCGAGTCTTATCGCAAAACTATTCTTTGGGAAATACATGGGCGATCATAATTTCTGTAAAATGTATGCTTCTCAGGCTTGGAAATTAATGTCACAATTTGAAATACCCAAGTCCTGAGGTCCCATCAAGCCCTTTTGAGTAGACTTTAGCAAGATATTCATTTATTGTTGTTTCTCTGTATATTGGGGGATTATCTTCTGACAGCAGCTGCTTGATCGGACCATAAATCCTGGAAGAAGATGATGAGGTCCCTTCCGTAAAATGAGTCCTGAAGAAACAAGCAATTGAGATTCTCGGCCCAACATCTTTTGCCAATACCCTGTGATATACGCTTTTGAACTTATCATTGCTGATTAGCTACACGTAAAAAAAAAAAAAAAAAAAATTTAATCACAATCTTTTATTAGAAAGTGGGATATTAGGATATTAAAACCAAGGAAGACTTGCCTGTAATAGATCTCCCAAATTTATTACTAGACTTCCAGAAACAGGCGTAACATCTAACCATTGATCTTCGTGAAGGACTTGAAGACCACCCAATTGGTCCTGCAACAGAATTGTAAGGAAGCCAACATCTGTATGCGTGGTAGCACCCAAAGTCAAATCTGGTTCAGGACATGCTGGGTAGTAATGACCAACAAAATAGAGCCCCTCTGCACAACCCATATCTTTCAAGTGATGGGGACCAAGTCCAAGAGCTTCCGAGAGCAACTCCAACAGTGTCAATCCTAAATCCATTACTTTGTTCGAGTAATCAATCATGACGTCTCTGTTAGTCAATTACACATGTAACACAATTACTTGAAAATGCTAACGAATGGTGAATATTTGAACAAAAAAATAACGATACGTACATACCTACAGACTTCTGGCAATTCATCAGGATCTGGTGGATTAGGGACCATTGAACAGTATAAAGTATCCCTCCAATTAGCTGTCTTGGCCCGATGGAAATCAAAGTTAGTGTTATAAAGCACTCTCCTCGTTTCATCCCGCGTGAAGAAGTGCTTCTTGACCTCAGTATCTTGCTCATGAAATCTACGTGTCCCATCTATCATTTCATCCAAAACAGTTTCAGGAATTCCATGATTGATCAGTTGAAAGAAACCCCATTTCTCACAGGCTTCTCCAAGTTTATCTATGACCTCCCTGCGCAGCCTGGGATCTTTATCAATGCCTCCCAAATCTACGATTGGTATACTGTGTTTATAGTTATTTCCTGTGCATGGAGCATCATGGATCTTGTCGTGGATGAAAATTCTCGGGATCTTTGCAACTCCAGAATCTGCGAGACCTTTTACACCAGCTTTTGTATCATCAAAAGCCTTTAATTCATCTTTCCTGTCGTAGCTATATTTGATTTCATCTTCAAAGGTTTCTAAACGTGGAGCCATTTTCTTTACGTTAACAGCTGGAAAATGCATGTCACGTACTATTGTTTTGGAGAAAATAGAATGCTATGCGTTCATATATATATAATAATAATGATAATAATAATAAAGAACAAAAATAATTAGTTGTTGATATATGCTGGAGAATCTTCTCGCTCAAGGAGTTTTACATTTTTTTAATCTGAATCATAATGTCTAATAAATATCTTTTAACAACTAGTTTAATATGATTACATATATTAAAATTTTAATTTAAGATTCATTTAGATAGAAATAATTTCGGATGATCTTCATAATTGTTGATATTTTTATATTATTATATTTTTATTTATGTTAAATTAATTAATAAAAATTAATTATTATTTTTAAGTTAATTATTGAAAAAATTTTATATTTTTTAATTAAATCGTATTAAATGGAATTATGGACTTTGAATTTGGATAATCTAGAAAAAGAAAACAAATAAAGATGCGCACTTTTGCGCATGCCTTGCAGGTGTAAATCACTTAATACACAGTGGAATGGAAATTTAAAAAGATATTGACTTTTTTTCGCCCTTTTTACACTCTTTGAATTCCTTGCCGGCACGTTGACCATACACGTGGGACGCAAGTTTACAACACAAAATGCAGCATCACCAACCGTACCATATGTTTTGTGTTTTTTTTTTTTTTTTGACTGCTGAAATTTTATCATGGAAACGAAGGCTTAGAATCCTGAGTGAAGTTAAAATATATTCTAAATTCCTAAATTTACGAATAACTCATTTTTAAAAGTTAATAGATTAAAATACAACAATATTTATATAATTAAATCAACGGAATTGATATTAAATGATTTAATTTCCGACCATGAGCAGGTATAATGCTCAAAATAGGCTCAAGTGCTGATAAATTTTTTTAATTCGGATTAATTTGATAAAAAGTTGAAACTATGAATCTAATCCATATTGTGAGCTTTCTTTTTCTCTAGTTGTCTTTTTTTTTTCCCACTCAAAATTTTTGACCTTAGACCATTGATGAGCTTTCATTTTCTCTAAATCTCTTTTTTTTTTTGTCACTGGAAATCTTTTTGACTTGGACCATTGATGTTGGTACGCCGAAATTCCACCGAATGCACCAAACTCATTGGTTTCTTACCTTGCAGGTTCGATGAATCTGGCAACTTGGAAATTAAAATCCAAGCAAAACCAAAAGTTATTAGTAATGGTGGAATTTAATTCCGGATTGGATATTCCAAATTGAAGAGGGCTTCCTTAAAAGAAGTTGGTATTTATTAAAATTCGAAGAAAAAAAGATTGCTTACTGAACTAAATAGAGAAAAAAGACATAAAAAAGAGAAGCTAGGTGTAAAGAGAACAAGAGATCATACATACTTATGATACCATTCATATATACACATCATTATTCAGGACATATATATATATAATACGGATGGAGTGATTGACAAGCCTAGTGAAGCTGGCAGGCACACTTGTTGACACATCCAGGCCCAGGGCCAAGATAAAATACTAGTAGAAGAAGCTGTTGTAGCCACATGCACAGTTTAAAATGTTCCAGTCCAGATATTACATTAGTTGGTCCACAGAGTTTATAGATGAGGTCCCATGCTCAAAATGATCCTTCTGAAAAAACATGGAGTTGAAATTCTTGGACCAACGTTTTGGGGATTCACCTTCATATATAGACCTTGTGTGACTCTATAGCCAATGATTACAACTTGAAATGCTCTAGTGCAGAAATGCCATTAAGTCCTTTGGAATAGTAGTGTGACAAATAGTCCTTGATAGTGGTCTCTCTGTAAACTGGGGGGTTTTCCTCTGATAGCAACTCCTTAATTGGCCCATATAATCTAGAAGCATTCATTGAATTAACAAGCTGTATGTTAAAACATGCCACTGAGATTCTTGGTCCTACACTTTTCGCAAGTACTCTGTGTTCTGAACTTTTAAATTGGCCATTAGAAATCAACTGCACAAAAATAATAATCATAGGTGAAGAAAAATTGAGCACCACAATTCAGAATTTCTATTTATACTTCAACTGCATGTAAATTGTGCCCAATCCTGAGAATTAGTCCTAACAACTTACGAACGGGTACCTGTAAATTAACTTCAATTTGACATAGATTCAACTTACCTGTAACATATCTCCAAGATTTATCACAAGAGCTCCTGGAGTTGGAATCACATCGACCCATTGATTTTTACAGGAAAGGACTTGGAGCCCACCACTTTGGTCTTGTAAAAGTAATGTTACAAAGCTATTATCAGAATGGCTAGTGGTGCCCATTGTCAAATTTGGTTCAGGGCAAGCAGGGTAGTAATGACCCAGAAACAATACTCCCTCTGCACAACCTATATCTTTAAGGTGGCTTGGATGCAGCCCAAGTGCTTCAGACAACAACTCAAATATAGTATGCGATAATGCTGCTACCTTGTTAAAGTAATCAATCACTATATCTCTGCAAAATTCGATTAAATAGACTTCATTGCTTTATGTAAAATGAATTCTCATCATCATTTCATTTATTTTGGTAATTACAATCAGGTTCTAACTCACACCCTCAAATAAAACAAATCTAATATTACTGATTCGAAACTCTATCATTAATAATCACCACAATTGCCCATGAGAGAGTAGACTAGTAACTACTTCTCTTTAACAACATTCTGAGGTGTAGGATCCTGCAGCCATCAATTTGTAAACTTAATTTTTACTTGATTCAAAAGAGAAGGACTGCCTTTACTACGTAATCAACTTTTTGTGGTCATTTAACATTTCTATTAATGAAAATCATAATAAACACCACTATTGATATATACTTAATTATAACGTACCTGCACACATCAGGCAGTTCTTCAGGATTGGGTGGATCAGGAGCCATAAGACAGTACAAAGTATCTCTCCAATTAGCTGCTGGTGATTGATAGAAATCAAAATTGGTATTGAACTTAACTTTTCCCCCCATTTTCTCACGGCTGTAGAATCTTTTCTTGACCTCTTTATCTTGCTCATGAAATCTACGTACCCCATTTATTACATCATCCAAAACAGCTTCTGGAATTCCGTGGTTGATTGCCTGGAAGAAACCCCATTTCTTGCAGGCATCTCCAACTTTGTTAACTACATCAGTCCGTACATTTGCATCACTATCTATGCCTTTGAAGTCGATGATTGGTATGCTGATGTGGTTATTGTCCCCTGAATAGCTTGATTTGTCATTGATCCTGGATTGATCGTGAATAAATATTCTTGGAATTTTTGCGAGTCCGGCATCTACAAGACCCTTTACACCAGCTTTTGTGTCATCAAATGCCTTCAGTTCAGCTTGCCTGTTATAACTTGTAGCCATTATTTTCTGTCTTCTCTGTTAATTCGATGCAAAAATGGAGATTGAAATCAATTGTGGGAACAAATTTATGTGCTTTGTTGGCTGTTTCGCATCCCCAAAATCAGCCTTTGGTAGTTGAAAACTGGGGCCAAGCTGAGTTGCTGACTGACGATTATGCAGGAAATATCAGAAGTTCGGACAAAGAAAAAGCGGACTTTTTTTATTTTTTAAATATTCTTGTGTCGTTCAAGAGTCCAAATGTCTGACGGAGATTCTTGTTCTATTCGATAAGTAGATTTTTAAATTATATATTAAATATTTTATATATTATGAATTTAATAATCGAATATAATGTATTCACAAATAGTTTGTAATTATTTATACGCTTGCATTAAAAAATTAAAATTTCATTATAAGATTGAAAGATTTAGGAGTTCAAGAATTTAAAAAAAAAAAAACCATAATTGAATTTTATAAGCTATTATAATATTTTAGGCAATTCATATTATTTTAGTATAATTAAATATCCAGATAAAAATATTTATTGGATATGGAGTTATTAACAGATTAACTATTTCTTTAAAAATAAAATATATAGTTTAATACAGGTAAAAAAAAAAAGAAATTTATAATTCTCTATAGCTAATAAATTTATTTCATTTTAAATAAAATTAATTTTTAAATTAATTTTAATTAATCAAATATATTTGATTTGAACAAATATTTTATAAAATAAATTTATTTAAAAATTATATAAATTTTTTAAAAATTTAATTTAATAACAAATATTTTATAAAATTAAAAAATTAAAATTTATATATAAAATTTATTTATATCCAACTCACCAACTCAAAACATCCAATTTTTTTAACAAAACAATCCATGCACCTCGCCTCATAGACAGTCAATCCTCCATATAAAATAGTTGAAGTATTTTTGTATTTCATTTTTTTTTTCTCAATTTTCCCCTTTTTCTCATAAAATCGAAAAAAAATTAAAAAAAATTGGAGTTCAAGAATTTTTTTAAAGAAATATGCAATTACAAAAGCTTTTTTTAAAAATAGAATTGAATTCCATTTAACTAAATTATATGTTTATTTCTTTATATTTTTATGCATTAGAATGTTAACATAATTTCTAAAGATAAAAATTAAAAATTTTGAAATTTGATATTTGATATTATACATTAAATGATTTTACATTTGTCATAATTTAAGATAGATAGCACGAAGAAACTGATCTTTCCATTTATGGGGAAAAAATGAGAATTATCCAAAAATTTATATGTCAAAACTTTAATTAGTCTTATGCCCAAAAAAAAAACTTCAATTAGGCATTTCCGTGTAGAAAATAGTTTTGTCTCCAAAACTGTTTGGTAGCCATTTATGTAGATTTTAAAAAAATAATTTTAAACATCCATTTTTAATTTAAACACTCATTTTTAATGATGCACGGAACTTTAATTACACCAGGCTGTGTCGAAAATGTTTTTCGTGTCCGAAACCTTTGCATTCTTCTAACTTTTAAAAATTAAAAATTAAAAATTAATTTTTCTTTAAACACCCATTTCTAATTTAAATACTCATTTTCAACTTAAAAAATATATTTCTTAAATTCTTAAATAAAAATAAATTTAAACTAAATTTAATATTTTTTAATTAAAAAAAATATAATTATATTATTAATTGATAGTAATTGATTGAATATTTGATATTCATCAATATGTCACATGATAGTATTTTACTGATGTGCCAATCTAACTTAAAATATTCAACGAATATTCATTATATCAACATATAAGTGAAGTGTCAACTTGAATTGGTGTCTAAAATAAACAAGTTAAAGTTTAACACACAAAATAAAATAAGTGCAAAATTTGGTAACCACTAAAATAAAATTGATATTTTTATAAATAATTTTTATTGATTTTTTTTGTTAATTTTAATTTTTTATAATTTAAGATATAAAGTTTATTTATAAATATAATGTAGTCTTCAAAAATTATTAATTTTATTCTGTTACTTATAGTAATAATTTAAAAAGTATTAACAGATTAAGATTATTAAAGTATGAATACTTTAATATGAGACATATTAGTTTCATACAAGTAAATAATTAAATAATCAATAGATAATTATTCAGTTAAATAATAGATGAAAATATGATTTATTTAATTTATATTATTTATAAATTTATTAATATTAAAATATTTTATATTTTATAGATATTAATTGTTATTTTGAATAAAATATTTATTAATTAAAATTATAAAATAATGATTCTTATTACTATTTTTATAGTATTAACTTAATTAAGGTGGAAAGTAAAAATTTAAAATATTTTTATTTATAATTATAATAATTAATTTGATTTTTAAATTGTCAATAAAAATCATTAATATTAACTTATTTTATTAAATGTAAAAATAATTTGTTTATATGTATAGTTGCAAATAATTTCAATTTAAAATTAAATAAAATTTACATTTGCATAAAAAAATTTTGTTGTTTATTTAATTAATAATTTTAAATATTTAAAAATAAATTATTTATATGTATAGTTTTAAATAATGGCGATTTAAAATTAAAATTAAATTTGCATTTGTAGATCAATTTTTGTTGATTATGTAATTATAAATTTTAAGCTTTTACAATTTGCAATGTAGAATTTATAATATTCTATAAATTAATTACTTTCATAATCTAGAGTTTTTTTATGATTTTATATATTTTAAATTTTCTTTAAATTATTTTAATTTTTATTTTAAACTAACTTGTTATTCATAAAATTATACAATAATATTTTTATAATTTTTAGTAATGAGATATGGATTTTTTAATATAGGTCAACTAAATTTTTTGACAAGATTGATTAATGAGTTAAGTATACCTGTGGTCATTAAATTCTACTCTTATTTCATTTTGGGTACTAAACTTTAATGAATTTCATTTTGGTTACCAATTTAAGTTGGTATTTAACTTGTATGCTAATGTAATATTTTTTAAATATTATAACGTTGGCTGCCACTATATGAATTAGTTGAAGATAAATCAAAGATAAGTTAAAAAAAAAGAATTAATTTAAATTTAGTACTTAAAGTGAAATTAGTGTAAAGTTGTGTAACTACCAAAATATTTAACCACTATAATAATAGATAATTTTTAATGTTTATACATCTTTTCAACAATATTTACATGTTTTCTTCGTATTTTTATTTTCGTGCTATTTAAAAGATGTCAATAAGAATTCTATTAGTAAGAATGCTAATGAAGTAGAAAATTTTATAAATTGATATGTAAAATTGCTAATAATTATTGTTAATGAAGTTTCTATATTTTAATTTTAGTAATGACTATATGATTCTTTTCTAAATTCGGAGTATATAATAAATGGAAAATGGTTATTTGTTATTGAAAATTGTGTATGATTAAGGTTATTGCTATATTTATGATTATTGGATTCCATGAAAAATAGTTGATGTTTGAATTGGAAAAGCGTTTTGTACTTGTAAATATGGTTATCATGTTTTTTGTATTTTAAATTCTTTTGTGATAATAAATATTACTAACTATGAAAAATAGATTTTGTATTTAACCTAATTTATATTTATAATTTGATTTTTATAATTTGATCTTAACATATTTTTTATATTTATAAATTGATCTCGGTACACTATTTTTTATATTTATTACAAATATTATTTCTTTATACATGTATATGCGTTTACGTGCGTAAGTATAAAGAGATTCACCAGCATAAGAGCGCTAAAATTATAAATTTGAAATTATATTATGCACCAAAAATTATTCATATGAAAACCTTTTCTTCAAAAAAAAAAAAAAAAATCACATCAAATATTTTATTTGTCACTAGGAAATTTAGGGCCAAGGATATATGGAAACCCCACGACATTGAGGTCCATGAGCACAAATTCCATTCATGGAATTTTTGTGTTAGGTTGGGCCGTTGGGGTAGTTAACTGTATAACTAATTGATAATGACTTAGGAGATTTAAGGGTTCACCAGTTCGAGAAATTTTTATTACAAGGAAAAGGAAAAAATAATTATGAGAATTTTTTTATTTAATTAAACTTCAAATAGATCAATTATTAAACTTAATTAATTTAATTTTTTTCACAATTAAACTCCAAAACCTATGAATTTTTATTGGACATCACGTGACACAAAAATTTCTGTATCTTTTTTAGCTGAGTGAACAGCTTTGTAGATTTATGTACTAAATTGAGAATAATTTTTATTTTATTTTATTTTATTGTATTGAAACTTCATACAAATATACTTTAACATCTCACAGACTAGCACTCCACTAATTCTTTTACTACTTTACTGCATAAATCAAACTCTCAATTGCATTTGCACTCTACTCACTGGGCAGCAGACAACCACAAGTGCACAACCTCACTTTTGCACTTATTAGACTCATTGTACACACTACACACTAGCCAAATAGCCCTATTTATAAGTGTTTTTTTTTTCATCTGAATATTTAATATTTGATATATTGTAAAATCCGACTAATCCAAATTTGATTCGAAAAAGATTTTAAAATAATGCGATAAAGATTTATATCAAGAGTTTTAAAATAACTGCGTATTCAATGTTCAAACTCGAAATCTCTAATTAAGCTGAAAAAATTTCAAACCAACTCATTTATACAATTTTAGATTTATATATATTTTTTTAATAATAAGATTATATTATTTAAATATTAATAAACTGGATATAATAATGGCAATCACCCCCTTTAAATTTAGGACGGCAGCAAATATATATCGTGCTTTTAAGTCAATGATAAACGGAGCAAATACATGGTCTAGTATCTTAGTCCACAAGTCCTCAAATAGCTGAAATTTTTTTAACGTTTTGCCTTGTCTGTTTAGCCAGTTTCACAACTTCAAATGCTCTAATGCAGAGATCCCATCTAGTCCTTTGGCATAGTAGTGTGATAAAAAGTCCTCAATGGTGGTTTCTCTGTAAACTGGAGGATTTTCTTCTGACAACAACTCCCTAATTGGCCCGTATAATCTTGCAGCATTCTCTGCAGAAGGATGCTGTCTAAAAAAGCATGCCACTGAAATTCTTGGTCCTACGCTTTTAGACAGTACCCTATGTTGAGAGCTTTTGAATCTATCGTTAGAGATCAACTGCAAAATACACATCCGGATAATCATGAAAGCAGGCATTTTGTAAAATAAAACATCATGAAGCAAGAGAAGAGCAGACATAATTAACTTCAGTTCGACATATAACAACTTACCTGTAGGAGATCACCCAAGTTTATCACAAGAGCTCCTGGAGTTGGGGCGACATCAACCCAGTGATTTTCGCAGAGGACCTGGAGACCACCAATTTGATCTTGTAGAAGCACTGTGAGAAAACTACTATCTGAATGGCTACTGGTGCCCATTGTCAACTCTGGTTCAGGACAAGCTGGGTAGTAATGACCAACGATGAATTGTCCCTCTGCACAACCTATATCTTCAAGGTAACTGGATTCCAGTCCCAGTGCCTCTGACAGCAATTCAAACAGTTTAGCTGCTAACTCTTTTACCTTGTTCGAATACTCGAAAACTTCATCTCTGCAAAGGTTCATTAATTGACTCACTTACAAGCACGAATAAATATGCTAATAAACACCAGAATTATTTTGGTTTCTACTGTTATTCGCACCTGCATACATAAGGCAACTCTTCAGGATTTGGAGCATGAGGAGCCATGACAAAGTTCAGGGTATCCCTCCAATTAGCAAATGGTGCACTAAACAGATCAAAATTAGAATTGTAATAGACCTTCTTCTTTTTGTACTCTCTTGAATACAGTTGTTTCTTTTCTTCAATGTCTCCCTCGTGGAATTTACGCAGGCCATGTATCATTCCATCCAAAATGCTTACAGGTATTCCATGATTGATCAACTGGAAGAAACCCCATTTCTGGCATGCATATACAACTTTGCTAATCATCTCAGGTCTTACATCTTTATTATGTATGCCTTCCAAATCTATTACGGGTATCGTATAATACTCATGGCTATATGAAATAGAGTTGTTCTTGATCTGGGACTGGTCATGGATAAATATTTCAGGGATCCTTGCAATTCCAGCATCTACAAGACCCTTCACGCCGGATTTGGTTTCATCGAAAGCCGTTAGTTGGCTTTTCCGATCATAAATGGATCTGGAATGAGCTTCAAATGTTCTTGAATTGGCTTCCAGCTGCATCGCGTGGAGAAGAGCTAGAAAACAATTGGACCTTTTTTTTAACAGGCGGGATAAAATTTACGGATTAAAAAACTGATGCAAAGAAGAAGGTATAAGGATCAAATTTTATTTTATTGGGAAAATGAACAAACTCTTTGAATTACTTCAAATATTTTTTGTGGTTATGAATATTCTAGGGAAGAAGTTTACAATTAAAGTCTAAAATGTAACAACGAATGTATTTTTATAGATGTGGAGATATTATACAATAATTCGCATGTTTAATGAATTAAAAGGTTAAATTAATAAAAATTTAATTTTTAATTAAAATAATAAAAATTAAAATTTAATAATATATAAATAAATTTTAAATAATTTGATACTATTAATTTAATTTTAGAAAGATGCATGCCACTTAGTCTTTTTTTATTTTTGAAAATAATTTCATATATTATTTGATTATTATAAAATTTCTGAAAAGGGGTGCATGTCACTTAGTCTCAGCTTACCGATAACCAATGGCCTACAAGTAATCCGATCGGAGTGTTGTCCTTCTTTCTTTCTTTTCTCATTTTTTAAATCTTTAATCGAAAGTGATTGTAAGAGCATTTATGACATTACTTTTTCAAATAAAGAGCATATTCTATATCATAGTATATTAAGAAATTTTTTAATATAAAAAGTAAATAATATTATTCAAGTTTAATGTATTTTTTATATTGTACTTTTTATTTTATTTTATTCTATAAGCATTTAATTTTAATTTTTAAATATTATGAAAAGAAAAAAAAATTTAGGTAATGAAAAATAATAATATGTATAAAAAATAGAGATGTATTAATTAACTTTTTATATAGAGAGTGAATTTTAGCTAGAGAGTCAAATTAACTTTCTGATTTATAATTTATATTTAGAGAGTGAGTTGAATTCCTATTTTTTACCATCATTCTTTATAATAAAGAGTTTAGGTAAAATAAAAAGTGGATTGAATATATTCTAAACATATAACTTTAATCCACTCTTTAAATTTAAATTATAAATTAGAGAGTGAATAGAGAGTCAAAATTCACTCTTTATATAAAAGGTTAATAACTTCTATTTTTTATACAAATCTCTATTTTCTATTGACTTCTTTTATTATCTAAAATTTTTTCCTCTTTTTTATCATAATATTTAAAAATTAAAATTAAATATTTCTAGAATAAAAAAATAAAATATAAAATATAAAAAGTGTATTAGACTTAAATAAAATTATTTACTATTGAAAAATTTCATATTCTTTTTATTTTAAACTGCACCGTTGGATTTAGAGATGCTATAATCTCATGAAATCTGATTCTTCATGTATATTAAAATTAGGAATATATATATATATATATATATATATATATATATACTCACACAGCCTACGAATTTATTTTCCAAAAAAAAAAAAGAGGCTATAAAATTACAATAAATTTTTTTCTTTATCATCTTGTTCAAGATTTTTTAGAAAAAAATAAAATAAAAAGTACCTTATTTTCATTTTCTAAACTCATATTTTTCATTGCATATTGAAGCTTGTGGTTTTTATTTATTTACAATTTAGTACCCTACTAATACTCATTATTAGTTTTGTTAGTTCTTTATAATGTAACTTCAACATTATATGAATTTTTAATAATAAATTTATTTTTTCAGTGATTTAGCATCCATCTAAGTGATTGTGACTTCACAATAAATTACATTGATACTGATTTTTAATTTTATAAAGAACAAAAAGAAATTTTTTAAATAAATTTGTAATATACTTATAAGTCCATCGCTAGTTAGTTTGATAATAAATTACTTGAGAAATGATTTTATTAGTAATTTATTATATTTTGTTAATGTTACATTACTAAATTTTACTGATATTAGTTAATATAGTATTAAAATATACTATGACAAAATTACAGGTGCTAATATGACACAAAAAATTTACAAGCTAAAGGTAAAAATTGCAAAAGAACTTGCTACTTTTTGTAGTTTTTCTTTTTTTTTTTTTATAAGAAAGATTGCATATAAAAAAAATTTCATTCAATTAAATTTTATATTTTTAAGCATGAGGATATTAACAATTTCCCATTTAGATAAAAACAAAAAAAAAACTCGAGATTTGATATTTCATTTTCAATAATTTCACATTGTCATTAATTTAGGATAGTTAGCACCACAAACTGAACTTTCAATTTATGAGAAAAAAGACTTTTTAGCAGTTTTTGTAATTTTGTAATCTTTTTAATTTTGACAAATTAATATATAATTAATCTTTAATTTTTTGCAATTTGATGTACTAATTGAAAATCTGGCTAAATCTTAATTATTGATGTGTTAACTACAACGATTGGAGTGGATCCACGTGGGAACCCTGTCAAAGCACATTATTTGATAAAAAAAAAAGGATATTTTTTACAATTTAATTTTTATTAATTTTGACTAAATTGATATGTAACTTTTATTTTTTTTGTTTAATTTATATTTCTCAATTGATATATGTAAAAATAATAATCAGTAATGAAAATTCAAAATTAATTTTTAATTAAATAAATTATTATTTTAAATTTAATTTAAAAAATTTCAGTACAAATAAAATTAAATATTTATTAATTACATATTTATAACTTCATTTAAATAAAATAAATAGTAACTAAATATAATTTTAATAAAAATTGAAAAATTAAAATATTTAAATTAAACCATTTTAAAATAATAACTTAGCACAAAATTAATAGTACCAATATGAAATATTTTGAAATTATTTCAATTAAGTTGATTTTATTCTAATTATTTAAATTATTTAATTTTATTTATTTAAATTAAATTAAATTATTTCTAAACTAAGAATTTAACCCAAAGTAAGAAACAAATACATATTTATTTGAATATATTAATTAAAAATAAGTAAAAAACAATAATTTATTTAATTAGAAAAATCAATCTTAAATTATCATAACTTAAATATTTTTTCACATGTACCATTGAAAAAAATAAATTGAGTAAAAAAATATATATCAATTTACTAAAATTAATAAGTTGTAATTAACTCATGCTTGCGAAGACATCCCATAAAATATCACCCGTGGAGATTTGAATCCCACGGACTCCCACTTTTCCTAAGTTGTAATTAAATTGAACAAAATGTTAAAAATTGGACATTTTCTACAAAATTAAAATGATATATTTTAACGTGGTGCTTATTTATACTACTGACATTATTATGTTTACTCTGTCAGCAAGATTTGATTAAATTTTTAACTTGAGTATTAATTGTAAGAAAATTAAAAATTTAAATATTAGTTTACCAAAATTAAAAACAATATAATGAAATTGCAAAAACCATTAGAGGTTGTACATTTTATATATATATATAAAAAAAAAAAAGGAATGAAGAGAATGATACAAAAAATTTTGTGGTTGATAATAATTTGAAGCTCCATGGTAACTGGCCTCCGTCAACATCAAATTGAATTAAGGCCGACAAATTAATCATATTGAGAACCATTAATTTTATTCTAATTTTTAAGAAAAAGGGTAACAATAATTGTGATTGACATGTTGAATAAAGATAACATACGAAAATGTCGGCAAGCCAAGTATAGTGTCATTTCTACGTTTTAGATCTTGAAATCAATTAAAAAAAAAAAAGAGATAAAAGGAATAATTAAAATGGTCTCTTAAGTTTTTAAAAAAAATCGTCTTTAATATTTTTAGGAATAACTTTCGTGATTTTCATTTGCAGTTTTATTATTTTCATTTTCAACTTTATAGAGAAGAACTTGTAAATTTTATTTTTATTAAAATGGAAATAGTTGTCTTTGAAATTCTGAAGTGTAGAGAATAAAGAAGTTTGAATAAGGCACATAGTACAAATAATCACTGATTGAATATATACATACAACAGTTATAATATCAAGAAGATTGAATGAATTTAATATGTTACAAGCCTAACTATTTTCTGTTACAAATTAGATACAACTTTAAATTTGAATACATTTAAAATACAACGAAAAGATAAAATAACTATTTCAGATTATATGTCAACATGCCCCCTCAAGATAAATCTCGATAAGAGGTTCTAACTTCATCTAAAAGCTGGTAAAACTTAGAACTTGTTATAGATTTGGTTAAACCATCAGCCAACTGATCATGGCTGGAAATATGAGCAACATGTAGTGCTCCAGTTTGAACTCTTTCATGAACAAAATAGTAATCTATAGCAAGATGCTTCATACGAGAATGAAAAATGCAATTGGAACTTAACCGTGTCGTGCCAACATTATCACAATAGATTACTGGACAACGTGGTAGGTGGACATGAAGCTTAGATAGTATATTACCTACCCAAGTTACTTTTGCAGTAGTTGTCGCCACAACACGATGTTCTACCTTGGTCGATGAACGTGCTGTGGTGCGTTGTTTCTTCGAAGACCAAGAAATTGGATTTTGCCCAAGATAAAGAATGTACTCGGAAGTAGATGACCAATCATCCATGTTTCCACCCCAGTCAGCATCTAAAAAAGCATGTAAAGAGATAGGAGAACTGGAATATAGTTGAAGACCATAACTAGAGGTGCCATATAGATAACACAATAACTGTTTGATAGTAGCCCATTGATTAGTAGTGGGGTAATGCATATACTAAGATAATTTATTAACAGAGAAAGCAATTTCAAGCCTTGTAATTAACAAATATTGCAAACTGCCAAGCACTACTCTGTATTCCTTAGGATTGTGGAGAGGTGAGCCCGAGTTTTGAGTGATAGTGAAATTGAAAGGAAGTGGTGTCTTGATCGGTTTGGCCTCAAGCATGTTGGTACATTGTATAAGATCCAAGATATACCTTTGTCGAGATAATAACAAGCCAACTTTATTAAGAATGACTTCCACACCAAGAAAATAAGAAAGAGGACCTAAGTCTTTTAGTGAAAATTTGTTGGAGAGAGTATATACAAAATGTTGAACCATAGAAGCACTAAAGCTTGTAACAATAATATCACTAACGTAGACCAATAGATACAATATAGCATCAGATGATTTTAGAACAAATAATGAAGTGTCTATATGAGAATTGACAAAACCAAATTCAAGCAAAAATTTTTGAAGTTCATAATACTAGGTTCAGGGAGCCTGTTTCAAACCGTAGATGGCTTTTCATAATTTGCAAACATGATGTGGAAAATCCTTATCAACAAATCCTAGAGGTTAGGACATGTAAACATTCTCTGTGAGAAATCCCTGTAAAAAAGCATTGTTAATAACTAATTGGCGCAAGCTCCTTCCTTTGCTTAATGCAAGAGTTAACATAATGTGTACTATTGTTAGTTTAACAACAGGACTAAACATGTCATTATAATCAATCCCCGGTCTTTGATTAAATCCTTTTGCCATCAAACGATCCTTGTACCTATCAATTGAGCCATCAGAATTTCATTTTAGTCTAAAAATCCATTTACAATCAATAATATTCTGACTACTTATAGGTGGAACCAGTTCCCATATCCCATTACTAATAAGAGCATTAGAATCTTCACTCATTTCCTGACACCACCTTAGATTAGCAACAACTTTTTTTATTGTTCTTAGTTTTGTATTAATACTGTCTGTGCATTGGGCTATCAAATTGAGTTTTTGGATAGGTTTGGTTATATTATTTTTGGATCTGGTTGTCATAGAGTAAGAAGGGAGAGTTGGTTGTGATGGTAAGTGGCGAGAGGATGATGGTTGATTGGGTTATGAAGAAGCCAAAGTTGGTGATGTTATGGAGGAAGTTGATATTGGTACATAACCATTAACATATAAAGAAGCTGTACTAAATGGAGTATAATGTGAATTGATAGAGGATAGGGTTATAATGGGTGAATGAGATGTGTTTGGGGAGGGTAGTTCTATAGAGGGAGGATTCCATTGAGTGGCAACATTGGAGTTTGACTCAACATCAACTTTTTTTGGTGTTAAATAAGGAAACACTAATTCAATAAATTTAATATAATGTGAAATATATATTTTTTATATTGGAATGTGATAACATAAATATGCACTATAACTAAGAGAATATCCTAAGAAAACACATGGTTGTGATTTAAATTCTAATTTATGTATAGTGTAAGGTTTGGTCTAATGGTAACAAAGACACCCAAAAATTTAAAATTTGAAATAATTAAGTTTACTACCAAAGATACACTCAAATGGAGAAGAAAAGTTAAATGTTTTTATGGGCATTCGGTTAATCAAATACATTGCAGTTGAAAAGGCATATGACCACAATGAAATAGGAAGAGATGCATAAGTTAAAAATGTGAGCCCCATTTCAACAATATGAAGATGGCGACACTTGGAAAATTCATTGTGCTCAGACGTATGAGGTAGGGTAGTTAAATGTGAAATACCATTAAATGTTAAAAAAGAAGCTAAGGAAATGTATTCACCACCATTATCAAAGTAAAGCATTTTTATTTTATAGTGGAAAAAAAATTTCAACTATGGCTTTAAAATGCATGAATATATCTTTGACCTCAGATTTTCTTTTAATAGGATAAAACCATATGTACTTTGTATAATGATCGATAAATAAAATAAAATATTTAAAATGATCAATAGACATAACTGGTAAAGTCCAAACATATGACTATATTATTTCTAAAGGACGAGAATTAAAGAGCGTGGAATTGAAAAATGGAAGTTTATGAGTTTTATTGTAGGAGCAAGCATTACAAAATAAATATTTCAAAGAAGTGGAATCTAAATTATTTGTATTTAGAATATATTGGAGAATGGGAAAAGCTGGATGTCCAAGTCTTTGGTGCAAATGGTGAAAGTGGTTTTGATAACAAAAAATGCTAACAGTGGTGTGGAAGATTGAGTTTGCCATTCATATATCCCATCCTTTGTAGGTCCTTGATGCATTATCTCTTTTGTGCACAAATCCTTTACCTAAAAATGTTGAGGAAAAAATTCCACAGACACATAATTAGATTTTTTTATAGCAAGAACACAAAGAACGTTATGTAATTTAAAGTTTTTTTTATTGGAGGGTAGAGATGTAAAACTAGTATGTGTTATCGGTAAACCGATGCCATCACTAACCATGATGTCATTAGACCCTTGATAAGGAGAGTATATAGAAAGATTACTCAAATCAGCAGTGACATGGTTACTTGCTCCATTATCAAAAAGCTAATTCATTTACTCTCAAAAAGCTAATTCACTTGCTCCACTATCAAAAAGCTAATTTTGTTGATTGTTAAAGGATTGGAGTGTTGTGTTTACTTGACGCTGCCAAGGAGTGGGTGTTTTAGGACTTGAGGCAGAGGTAGCTTTAGGTGATTGTGTGGGAATAAAATGATATGATGGACATTGTTTAGTAGTGTGGCCTTGAGTTCCACATACTTGATAATATCCAAGATAGGGTCATAGAGGATTGCAATTGTTCCTTTTGTGTAAGAATGGTTAGGATGATTGAAATTTGTTCTAGATTGACTTCGAACATTTATTTAATTTGGGGTACATGTGTTATTTATTTATTTTTTTTGCTACATTAGTAGTGATAAGGAAGTGTGGAGGATCAAGTTTGGGAGCTGTAACTTCAAATGTGTTTTTCAAATTTGAGAAGTTTTTCATGCAATTCCTCGAATGATATAGACAATTCACAAGCTTGAATAACTCGGGCCAATTCCTTATAATCATTACCTAATCCAAGAAATATAATGTCAATGACATCGTCGGAACCATGGGTGCACCAAGAATCGCAAGTTCATCAACTCTTGCCTTGATGGTATGCAGAAAATCAATGATGGACATGGAGCCTTTGGATAAGGTTTTTATTTGTTGTTTGATTTGTTTTATATGACCACGTGAATGTTTGGCATAGGTTATGGACAGAACATCCCAAGCTTGCTTGGAAATTGTAGAAGTGGCTATGAATGGAACAATATTAGTGGAAAGAGAGCCAATTATGGCATTCATCATTAATTGATCCTGTTGAATCCATGTAGAGTAAGCTAGGTTTGGAATGGTATTGGTATTAGAGGGAGGATAGCATTTAGAACCATCAATGTATCTAAAAAGATCATAGCCAATAAGAAGTGTCTAATATTGGAGTCTCCAAGGGGGATAATTATTGTTGAAGAGTTTAAGCCTGAACAATAACATTGATGGAGATAAGTGTTGTTGAGGATTCATTTGAGTTTCAAACTGTATAGTTGTTGTTGTGGTTTTCCATTGGAAAATAGAAAGACAGAAAGGAAAGAAATACAAAATAAATTAATAAATCAGAAGCTAATGCAACTCTGATACCATTAAATACTGAAGTATAGATAATAGAGAAGAAGTTTGACTAAGGCACGCAATCCAAATATTTATTCATTGAATATATATATATATATATATATATATATATATATATATATATATATATATATATATATATATATATATATATATATATATATATATATATATATATATATATATATATATATATATATATATATATAACATTTATAATATTAAAAAGATTGAATGAATCTAGGTTATTACAAGCCTAACTATTTTTTGTTACAAATCAGATGCAACTTTGAATTGGAATACATTTAAAATACAACTAAATGATAGCACAATTGTTTCAGATTATATGCCAGTAGTCTACATCTTAGGAGATGACTGTTATCTCATAAAATAAGGATGATTATCATCCCGACAACTAAGGACTTGAAGATACTAAGAAGAGTGTGGTTTGGCGCATAACTCCTTCACTTGCTAACTTAATTAGCTTCCTCCGCCAGATTCACAATCATTGAAACTATAGACTCACTTCTTGTTTTTACATCCTTTAATGCCATTATCGAAACCCTAGATGCATAAACTTTTAGCTTTGTATGAAAAATGTTACAGCAACTCCTATTATTCATTAAAGAGAAGAATTCACATTTGTAGGAGAAAGAGAGAGAGAGAGAGAGAGAGAGAGAGAGAGAGAGAGAAAGAAAGAGAGAGGAAGGTTTTATTAATTGATTGTGCATTTGTTAGATTTTTTCTATATTTTTTTTATTTTTATTTGGGTTTTAGAGGGAATGAAAAATTCAAAATAAAATTTCATTTTATTATAATTATTTGTAACAATAATTATTTATAAATAGTAAAGAAATATATTACTAGTTATGAAAAATTATTTTTTATTAAGTTTACGTGACCATTAATAATTTTTGACATATTTATTGCAACCATTTTATACACTTTTGCAAAAAAAATGGTTGTTAAAGGTCAACCTTAGTAAAGTAATAGAGTAGAGGAGTTTTAATGTAAATATTAATCATAATATAGAAGGAAGAAAAGGAAATTCAATAATCAAAGGAAAAAATTGGTGGCTAAAAGTAGGCAAATGAAAGCTATTGCAAAAAAATTACATAGTTTTAGTTCTATTACAAGCATTATAGATATGGTAATCCTAACTAAAACAATATAATTTTGATACAAAACTATGTAGTTTTAAACTATTCTAAAATTTTAAAACCATCAATTATAAGAGGAAAGAAAATTACTAATTTTTGTTATTGTATATATATATATATATGGCCAAACCCATACTTAGCCCCTGAACTTGTAGTGAAAATCCTTTTAGCAACCTAAATTTTATAAATGACCTTATGGACACTTAAATTGGATTTTTTGTATATTTTAAACACCTGACTACCTTGTTGGCAACCTGTGTGCAAACAAACACGGAATGTGTGAGTGAGAAAAAAAAAAAGAAATTGCTAATGTGCCATATCCTCTCTACTTTACTTTAAGGTTGAAGGACTATTTCCTCTCTTACCTCTTCATTTATACTCCTCTCCATACATTGGATGCAGTGAGGAAGGAAGTGAGCAAAAAAGATGGTCATTTCATAGAGAATTCGACAAAGTGACTTTAAGTTACTGCGATGATATAGCTGGTGAAGCCAAAACAACAAGAGTGAGTGTCTGTTGTGATGATCGATTAAGGTTGAATTGTGACTTGTCTTAAGTGATTTGGTCTATTCGAGCCAACATGGTTCGGGTTGAAATGATGATGGTTGGTGGACAGACTAAAAGCAATGTTGTGGTGCAATGGGGCAGTGGTGGTGGAGATGAGGACCTGGGAATTTTGAGGAGGGCATTGAAGAGTGTTGCAAAAAATCAAGGGTTGGGTTCTCATAGGATGGGCCAACTGGCTCATGGATATAAATGAGGTTATGGTTTGATCAAGGATGGCAACATTGAGAATGCTGCAATGATTAGCACTAGACCCAGTGTAATTGATTTTTAATTCTTCGAGGCCTATATTTTTGAATTTTGATTTCTAATTCTTCTTTAATATATTGATTTAGAATTAGAAAGTGTGTATTGTGTAGTTGGATGATTAAAGACTTGCATATTGTAATTAATAAGGATGTATTTCAAAGACCTAGATTTTTGCATGTGTTTGGTTGTTGAGAAAATGCATAGAAGAATAAGAAGATATGCAGAGCACACTGAGCAGCAATAGTGTCTTCACCACCTCTAAGCCTCTCTAGTCCAAAGCCCATACAATCCACTACTACTACACCAAATCAAACTCAAATTCATAGAAATTAGGACGTTGATAATTCATCAAAAGTTAAGTTTCCACTGCCTACCCATCTCAAATCCATTACAAGCTCTTCAAACCCATTTGTTAGACACTGCGTTAAGCTCCATCAAAGTTCCCCTTATCAACATGCTCATGGTTCTGCTCTTATTGTGGGTTTTACTCCTATCAGGTCCGTCTTTCTTCTTTTGTTTGTAAATTAGCAATCTTTTTCTAAATATATGTGATGTTACAAAACGTTTCTACTCCTATCAGGTCTCTCTCTATCATATGCTAGTATTGAAGGTCTTTGTTGGCTGTTTTGCAGTTGGAATACTACTTTAGCGATGAAAGTTTACCCACTGATAAACATATGATAGGTTTAATCAAGAAGAACAAAAAGGCTTTGGGGTTTTTTTTTTGGAAAGAAAGGCTTTGATGACCTCTAATTTGCCCTTTATTCTAGGAAATTTTTTATCCTATTCAGTTTGATATTTGTAACTTATTAAATTTGCTGATGTGGATCAAGTTTTGACTATTCAATGCAAGTGAAAATAACGCTCTCATTTCCAGTTAGTGGGACGTCTTTTGGGTGTTTAAAATATATACAAAATACAAGTTCAAATATCTATAAGGTCATTTATAAAATTCAAGTGGATAAAAGGGTTTTCGCTACAAGTCCAGGGGGCTAAGTATGGGTTTGGCATATATATATATATTAAAGTAAATTCTTGATAAAATCACACACATAAATGCACATATATACACACATATAACATTAATTAAAACAATTTAATTTCAAATAATTATACAATAATATGCTTTTTTATTTTAATTTAAATATTTCTCCCCTTTATTTTTTAAAATTTTATATTAAAAAATTTACTTTAACTAACAAAATTATAACTTGAATACAAATATTTTAAAATAGTATATAAAATATTATAATATGTATAGTTTAAAATATTTAAACTTGACACTATCTTAAACTAGATTTCGTTCGATGAACTATTTTTATAATTATATTAAAATAAAAGGAAATATATATTAATTCTATTAAGTTGATTAAACTTGTTAACTTATTCAATAATTTGATTTGGTTTAGCTTTCAAGGGCAATGCACATTAATTTTTTTTTAATCAAACATCTTAATTTGCTCAAACAAACACTCAGAGCTCACCTTGCATACTAATGCAAGCAAATAGTGGAATTGAGGTAAAAGTCATGAAATTACTCTATAATTTGTAGGAGTAATGATCTTATTAATGCATCGAATTTGACTTTACTTGATGGGTTAATTAAATTCTATAAGCCTGCTCCTAGCGTCCAACATCCAATTAAATTGGACTATTATCAATAATATCATGGTGAATGAGTGTTTTACTCTTCTAAAGTTAAGTTCAAATTTATAAAAAGTACCCAAAGCAATCAAGATGTCTAATGCGATAGTAATTCAAGATGAAATATATTATAATGGATCTTCACATAGGTGAAAAGCAGTCAATATATGCAAATTATAACTATTTTTTTTAGATACTTGTAGATGCCATTTGGACAGAATATATTATGCATGTACAAAGATGGTATCATTTTGGCAAATAAGAAATATATACATATATAAATGTCTTCAATTAGATTTTATGGAACTAACTAGATATTTATGTGTAAACACTCGATTTGATAGGCTCGTAATAAGGGCAAACTGTGGTTATTTGATTTGATTGATCTATAATGAAAGTCCAATGATGAAAAAATATGAATCTTGAATGCAAGAGAGGCCCGGAACCTTCTTGAGAATGAACCTAAAGGCCCAAATTCCCATCTATATAAAGCCTAAGCCTTAACCTAAAAGACCAAACCTAATAGCCAAGCCCAATAATTAAGCCCAAGCCCACTTTGGCCTGACCATGGATTAAGGCTAAAGAGGCATCACCTGACTGAAGAAACGTCGCCTCTGTGTCAGCCACTTTAGGCATCGCCTCTTCGCTAATCACTTGCATAAGCATTTAATAGAGAAATAACACTGGTGGACAAGTAGGTGGGCCCATGCAAGCCTGACCTGAACATATTGTAAGAAAATAAGACTTTAGAGGAAAAGGTGACTGAAAAGGGTGATGATGAGAGGTAAAAAGTGGATGTCTTGTTAAAGGCATAAAAGTCTTAAAAAGAGGCATGGAGAGAGAAAAGAGGTTAGCAAGTCTTAGCAAGTTTTTGGAAGAAAAAAAAAAGCTCTGAAAAAGAAAAAGTGGACATTCTTGAGAAGGAAGGGAGATAAGTGAGCTTGAAAGTCCGTTCTTAGAAGGAAGAAGGAGAAACTTTTGCATTTAAATGGAGCTTGAGATCAAAACCAATCTCTGAGGGCTAATCACTTTAAACAAAAAGCTCATAAAGTAGTAATAGTCTTCATTTCTTTTAAATCTTGAGTTGTAAACTTGTATAAGTTTCTTGTTTATTTACTTACTTATTTCTTAGATTCATCACTTATTCCATGTTATATTTATGATATGATCATCTAAATCACTGAGTATAGTCATAAATCCTTGATTATTTGCATGTGATGTTACTTTACTTTAGAGTTAATAGATTTGAAAGTTTTTATTTTGACTGTTAGTCGGGCAATGGCTCTTCAAAGAGGCGTCACCTTTTTTTTTTAGGCGATATATAATCGCCTCTATGCACAGAGGCAACGCCTCAATGATGAGGCATTTGCCATAACAATATAATCATGAGTATTTTTTATTGTTGTTTTCTTATTCATTTCATGTGGTTTTATACTTTTATGTATTTTTTTGTTTCTTTAATTTAGTTGCTTTCTTATGCAATTAATTATCTATCCTTCTTAGTTAAAGTGATCCTATGTTTATTATTCTCATTTAGGTTTATTTCATTTATGAATTAACTTTATGGCTTCTTTTTGTAGGGTTTATACATGTTTTTGGAGATTAATATCTTGTTCATTTTAAGAATTTTGAAATGATTTCGATCATCAATCTTTAATCCCTTTAACTTGCTTATAGATTTATTTATTTTATTGGTTTATTTTCAAGTTATTTTCTGTTTATTATACCTTTTCTTACATGTAAAAGAGTTGTAATCTATTCTCCTCCCCCATTTCTTTGCATTTGTACTTAATTATTTACTTTTATTCTTATGAGTATTTTATATATTTGTAATAAATGTAGTGAATCACCCTTGATAGACATGAAATCAGACTAATGTGAAAATTTGAGCTTAAATGTAAAATTTGAAAATTTATTGAAGTCAATTGTAATTTACATGTTAATGAAGAAATAATTGAATAATTAAAGGTAATAAATACAAAACATACACGGAGGCTAACAACAAGGTTTAGTGGGCATTACAAAAGCCCATACCTAGCTTTCGAACCCATTCTTTGAGGACGGCTACTGGAAACCTTCGTGGAATCTAGTTGTTATACAGTGTGTCTCAAGTTTCATTGAGGTGGAAACTCCTTCTCTAACCTATTTTATATTTCCTAGTGGACCTCAAGCTCACACAGTTTCGTGGTCACCAAACACCTGTGTGCTTGCTAAACCTCGTCACCTACAATAGAGACTCCACTAGGGAATGGAGAAACTAATTCTAGTGTTTTGTATTTTATCATTTTTAATTATTCTTTTATTCCTTTTACATCTTTTTACATTCACTACATATTTTCACATAATGAGCACTCAGTCCCAAAATAACCTGATGATAGTCATTGTTTTGCTGCCTGTGTTTCACTTAAACCTAGTGGTGGAGTAATTAATTATTATCACTTATAACATATACTTATTTGTGTAGTATAGACCCTTGAGTAGGGAGAGGTAATGAAGGTATATCACTATGGGAACTAAAGCCTTTTTTTACCCAAGACTCAGCTCATGTAATGACTTAGCAATTCCATTAGGATTTTTCCTAAATGCATGTGTTTGATGCCATATGGTAATCCTTAAAGTAAGGCCCAAGGCCTTTTATGCCCACTATAACCTATTGCAAATAGCCCATACTAAGATGGGCTTTTAACGCCCATTAAAATGGACTTTGGAATTATTTAAAGGTATTACTACTTGTTTGTTCTATCTTGAGAGTTGCCTTACATACATCGGTTTTGTTATCCCCTATAATCTAGACTAAAAATCATAGGATATGAAACTCACCATTGAACACTTATATAGGAGACATAAGTGTGGAGATTATCATTTGAGACCTTTTCGTTTATTTATTTGTTATATGTAAGTTGAGTGTGTTTATTCTCTTTCTTTGAATAATAAAATAATATAATAAAATTAAATTGCATATCATGCATATACATCATGTATAATTCTTATATATGGTCTTGCAGTTATAGATCCTTCAGGCTCTTTCATTATGGATTCAATCTTTTCGACCACTTAATTAGAAATTTGGAAACAGTAATGGTAGGTGGTTTTGATCCTAAAGCTTTTAAAGCACAGTTGAAAGAAGAATAATTTGCTAAAACTGGGTCAATGATGAAAGAGATTATGGGGAAATAACTAAGTTACTAAAGGAAAAATAACTAACATAGCCAGCTAACCCAATTGATCTTGATGATGAGATTCCTATAAAAGAGAAGGAAGATGATGACGTGACAGTATTGGCTAATCTAGTAAGCTGGAAGAATGTAAACCTAACTAGAATCATGGAACAAACTAATTAGGCTAAAAACATTTCCAAGGTTGTGTTATAAGTCAAAATGCTAATGAAGGAGAAAGGAATTAACGCTTTGATGGATTATACCAACCTTGACTTGGATAAGGATAATGACCCTCTTCCTCAAAAATTGAAGTTCCCCAACATGAAAAAGTACTCTAGGAATAATGACCCACATCTGCATTTGAAACAGTATATGACTTATATGAAGGCCACTAAATTGACTAAGGCCTGGATAGTCAAACAGTTTCCTATATCATTAGAAGATGCCCTGATCCGATGGTACTACACTTTAGAACCACACATGCAGAATGATTGGAAAGAGCTATATGCTACATTTGTAAAATAATATAGTATAAATGCTCAAATAAAGGTAGCCTTGAGGGATTTGCAAAACATTAAGCAAAAATTTAATGAGTCCTTTGTTGGCTATCTGACTAAGCTAGCATAAATGAGATATAGGCCTGTTGAGTCTGATCAATTAATGATAGCGATCGAAGGTTGTGTTTCATTACTCTCTAAGAAGCTGAAAGATCTGGGGATCCAAAATTTTAAAGACTTGTATAGGTTTGGGATCTAGAAACAATCTGACTTAGCATAAGAAAAGAAATTCCTCAGTGGAAAGTCTAGGGACAAAAAAGCAAATAGGTCGACCAACGATATACAGATTAGTGCCATTAGGCAACCTCAGAGATTCTCCAACCTGGGTAGGCCTCTTTCTAAAGTTTTGGAGAAGTTGATAGAAAAGAACCTTCTACGACCCTTACCCCTAAAATAACTACTACCAAATGCCAACCTGAAACTCTACTGTGAGTATCATCAAGCCATTGGACATGCTATTAATAGTTACACTCAACTAAGACATAAAATCCAAGACCTAATCAATGCAGGCAAAATCATCGACCCTGAAACCTGAAAACCAAACACCCAAAACAACTTTTTACCTAACTATCAAAATGTCCAACCACTAAATGCACCCATTCTTATGATCAACACCAGTTTAACAAAGGAACAAGTCTTTAATTCCTTTATTGATGCCACTTTGAACTACCAAAACCTAAACTAAAATACTTGAATTTAAGTAAACAACTTATGGAGATTATTATGTAAATCATGGACCTTTGGAGTTCTGATGACGAAGATGGAGGACAGGTTGATCTATAGGAAAATGATAAAGATAAGAAGAACTAACCAGTTGGGAGGATAAAAAAGAGAGAGGAGAAAACCAAACCTGTTGAGTCTGAAGAAATGAAAGAGGGTTTGAAAGAGGATGTTAAGAAGGATGAAAAAACTATTGCTAGTGTTTAGTAATTGCTTATGCATTCTAAAGACCATCAGGAAGCATTAGTTCTGGCTTTGGATCAAAAGAAAATATCTATAAGCTGCACTCCTAAACAAAGGTTAACTCCTTGATAGAAACTCCTCAAGGGGCTATTGTGTTTTCTGACGATGATCTATTATTAAAAGGAAGGGACAATTAAGGCCTTATTCATTAAGGCTGAGGTAAAAGGAGAATTAACTTGTTATATGATGGTGCATAACGGTTTTGCCATTAATGTATGCCTGTTGAAGATTTTGCAAAAGTTAGGATTGATTGTGGTTAACCTGAAATCCTCTAATGTGGTTTTTAAGGTTTATGATGATACAAAAAGGCCTATCGAAGGGACATTCTGAGCATTAGTCAAGACTGGGCCCATCGAGACTTAGGTCAACTTACACATAATAGACATTCCTATGACTTTTACCATCCTCCTGGGGAGGCCATGGTTTCATCCTTTGGGTAGTGTGTTTTCCACTTTTCATCAAAAAATTAAGTTTTCGTATGAGGGTAAGGTTGTTACCTTCTCAACAGAAACTGAGGCTACTCTGAAACTAGCGCCTAAGGAGTCCATATAAGCCCAAGTTTTGAAGTTTGTATGATTTATGAGGATCGGTTGGATGAAAAGGTTATGAATATGATGAGGAGTATGAAGTTTATGCTTGGTTTAAGGCTAGGAAAGAATCGGAGTGAACCAATTGAGTTCGTGGAATGAAAAGTCCCTATTTTAAAGTACGAGGTTAGATACTCAGGGGGTGATGATTCTAAGGATGAAAGCAAAGTTATTGTTGAAACCAAGAAGCAAGGATTATAGGATGTATTTGCTAAAGAAGGCATTGATTATCCATACACAAGGACTTTCAAACCTCTTCTGATGGTTAAGGAAGTAATTTCAAGATTTGAGATCTTTACTGAGTGTGCGAATGGGGTGAAGAAAGATGATGTTGAGATAATTCTTGTGGAAGAGCTGGTACTGGCTAAAGAAGAGTTTGCAGAAGATGTTGCTACTTTGGAGCTAAAAGACACTGCTGATCAAGAAAAGGAGCTGGATTTTGAGACATATGTCCTGAATTCTATCATGGATATTTTCAATAATGATTTTGATATTGCTCTTGCTACTTTATTTTAAACTGCTGACTTATTCTTTTCTAAAGTGAATGCAATGAAGTCTGATTTTGCCTATTTATATGATGTGTTTCCTAATGGTTATTCTATTTGTGATGATCATTTTATGCATATATTTGACATTAATTCTATGCAAACTAAATCATTTAATTTAGGCATAAATGATAACCCTAAAAAAATACTAATTGCATATAATTTAACTCTTGATGAGAGAGAGAAAATAAAAGAGACTTTAAAATAAAGACATAAAGTATTTGCTTGGGGCTATAAAGATATGCCTGGGATCAACAAGGAGATTACAAAATATAGGATCCCTACATACTCTCACATTACACTAATAAACTAGAAGAAAAGAAGGTTAAGGCCAGAATAAGCTCTTTTAATCAAGGAATAAGTTGAAAAGCAACTGAAAGCAAAGTTCCTGGAGGTAGTAAAGGACACCTAATGGCTAGTGAATATAGTTCTGGTCCCCAAGAAAGATGGAAGGGTCAGGATATGTATGATGATTTTCTTTTACTGTATATTGACACAATGATTAATAATGTGGCTTCTAACATGATGTACCACTTCATGGATGGTTTCTCAGGATATAATTAGATCATGATGGCAGTAATCAATAAGCTAAAAATGTCTTTTACAATCGAATGAGGCATTTACTGTTATTTGGTAATGCTATTTATATTGAAGAATGCAGGGGCTACATATCAAGGGATGACTACTACCTTGTTGCATGACATGATCCACAAGGAGATAGAGGTATATGTGGATGACATGATGGTGAAATCTCCAACTAGAGAAGGGGGCATTTTGAAGCTCTAGATAATTTCCTAGCAAGGGTTGAAAAGTACAACCTCAAATTAAACTCGAAGAAATGTGTTTTCAGTGTGACATCTAGAAAACTACTAAGGCACATTGTTAGTCATAAGGAATTAGAGGTGGATCCAGATAAGGTTAAAGTGATTAGAGAGATGCTCGCATAAAAAAATGAAATAGAAGTCAGAGAATTCATTGAATGATTATAATACATTAATAAATTCATAGCCAAGCTGACTATCATTTGTAAGCCAATTTTTAAGCTCCTGAGAAAGAATCAACTAGTAATATGGGATAAAAAGTGTCAATAAGCTTTTTGAATCCTCTAGTCTTATAGCTGCCATAGTAGAGTAGACCTCTAATCCTTTATCTAGCAATTGAGAAGGATGTCATAGGTGCAAGCCTCTAATCCTTTAAAGGAAAGTTGAGCATGTAGTGTATTACCTGAGTAAGAAACTCATGCAGTATCAAGCTAATTATGGTATGGTAGAAATGACATATTTGGCAGTAGTTTGGGTGACTAAGAAGCTTCGGCATTATTTCCAATTATACAGGGTACAAGCAATTTCTAAATATGACCCCCTTAGATATCTTCAACAACTTTATCACTAATAGGAAAATTAGCCAGATGGTTAGTCTTCTCATTGAATTTGACATAGACTATATGGCAAAGAAGGTAGTGAATAGAAGAGTAGTAGTAAACTTCTTGGCCCAGAATCTAGTAAATGACAAAAAGGAGTGGGAGCTGGAGTTTTCAAATAAACATTTTGGGGAAATAGGGGTCCAAGGTTGGAAAATATACTTTGACGGGGTGGTTAATAACAAAGGAGTAAGCATTAGTGTAATTTTAATCACACCTAAAGGAGAAATGATCCCAATGGCGAAAAGGTTAGAATTCAAAGTGACCAATAATCAAGTAAAATATGAAGCTTGCATCTTTAGGTTGGAAGTGCTCCAGAATGTTGGGGTAGAGGAGGCCACAATATATGGGGATTCTATGTTGGTTATAAAATAGATCTCCAATAAGTAGGAAGTCAAAAAAGATAAAATGAGATTGTATTGGGATTATTCGGCTACCGTTCTTTTGGCTTTCACTTGATGGAGATTTATACACTTGCCACGAGAAGAGAACCAGTTGGCAGATGCTTTAGCCACTTTAGCTTTAATATAGAAAGGAGGAATGTAAAGAGAAGTCAAGCCTTTTTATTCTTGTAAAATCCCCAACCCCTTATTATAAGGAGATAAGGGTGATGCTAATTAATCCTAAAGAAAAGCCTTGGTTTCATAATTTGCAATTGTATTTAGAAACGAGACAATTTCCTGAAGATGTAGATAAGAAAGAAAGAATGTCTTTGAGGATGTTGTCTCAACAGTTCATCAGCCACAATAGGATATGGTATAAAAGAATGCCTACCGATGTACATTTAAGATGTGTGGATAAGGATGAGGCTCGAAAGGTCATGAAAGCAATTCATGAGGTGTATTGTAATATCCCAGATTTTTAGATAATTTTAAACTGCATCGGGATATACAGTGTTAATAATTTTTATATATATTCATTATTATTTACTGAATTTGTTATTTATTAAAGTTATTTTTAATTATTTTAAGTTCTTTATGTAAAAATTTCTCGAGAATTTTATTTTTGAGAAAATTAAAACATAAATAAATGTTTATTATTTATGTTAGTCCGTTTTATATAATTGCATGATTCCATGCATGATTTTATTTATCATATTTATATATATATATACATACACATGCATATATATATTTAGCATTTATGGTTTATTAATTATTTTTAATTATGTATATATATTATATAGTTTTCATTTTAATTAACATGTGTTATGTATATATATATATGTGTATATGTATATATATTGTTTTTTTAAACATGTGGTGAGCATTTATTTGGAATAAAATATTATTATATAAGTTATTAAAGTTATATATATATAAAGTTTAGAAAAATTACAACCCTTGCCACTCCCTCTTCCTCCATTTTTCCTGATCGCCTTCCTCCCTTCTCACCGATGCTACTCCCATTTTCAGGCCGTCGTTGTGCCACCCTGAGCTCCGCCCTTCCCAATCAGCAGCTCTGCCACCCTCTCTTCTCTTCTCCGGTGCCGTTTCACCCTGTTTTGGCTGAGAAGCCGAAACTTGAAGCCGTCGTCAATCGTCGACTTTCCGACCACCATTTTCAACACTGCTAGTCTCTATCTTCTCCTTGAGCTCCGGTGAGTCCATTTCCAAGCTTCTTTTCACTTGAAACGGTCTAGATTTCCCTAGGTTTCGATTTATCATTTTCGGCCATTTAGGGTTCTTGAATTTTTTGAGCCTCGATTTCAATGATTCATGCAAAATTCCTTCACAAATATTGATCCTTGTAGCTTGATCTACCTCTGTGAATTTTTTTGGAATTTTTGAGAATTATTTTGATTTTTGTGAATTTTTTATTTTTTTATTAATATTTTCTAATTTTCGAAAATTAATTAAATAATTTATGAAATTATTTTTTATGGTGTTTATAGGTGTTAAAATGAATTTTAGAAATTTATTTGTAATTTTTGTGATTTTTATATAATTATTTTGAATTTATTTAGTTTATGTAATTTTGAAAAATTAGGTTCGTTATGTGTTTTATTAAAATTAATTGGTTAAGCGAGTATATTTATTGATATTATTGAATTATATGTTGAGAAATTTAATTTTGAGTAATTATACTATTTTTGGTGAATTTTTGATTAATTTTAGGGTATTTACGTAACTAGGGGTATTTTGGTAATTTAACACTAAATTGGGTAAAAATGTAATTAAATTGGTTTTAATAGTTATTTAAGGTATAAAAATAATTTCTACAAATTATTTAGTATTTTTAACTAATTAAAACTATTTTTCATAAATTATTTTCAAATTATATATAATATACGATTTTTTCTAAATAAATGGATTTTTATTGATTTTTAGTGAGTTTTAGGGTTAATTATTTAATTTGGATTTATAAAATGTATTTTGTTCATTATTTATGAATTTATTGAGAATTACCGATTTTTAATAATATTTTATTTAAAATTAGGGTTTTTATGTATTTATCGGTTAAATAAATATTTTTAGCGTTTGAATATCTAAATTTCTATATTTTGAGTATTGAAGGGCATTTTGGTATTTTTGGTATTTTTCGGTATTTCTATAATTATTATGTGAATTGTGAACCTCGGTCGGTGAATTGTAGTTTGGAGTCCGGCCGAGGGGTTGTGAATTGTGTTATGCATATATTCGAAGTGTATTTCTTTGCAGGACCGGCTCTAATCTTTGAGTAGAGAGATGTCCATTTTAGAGGGGAGGTTCTGTCGGATTTTTAGTAGAATTCTCGTAAAATGTGATGTCCGATCGAATTCTTATTATGATTATGTGTCTAAGGTTCTAGATCGAGTCCTTAGAATTTTCATTACAATTATTCTGATTTTCTGTTATCATTTGTTTATTTAGTTGCGTCGAGACTGAGGCCTAGTGGACTAGGCCCATCTGACCCGTCCCGAGGAGCGCAATAACTGTGAGTTATTATTTTATATATACATGTTCTAAGATGCATGTTTTTAGAAATGTATGGTTTATTTTAGTAAAGTATGCATAAATGATTTAAGTATTACTTAGGTTTATTTTTGATATATTTTAAACTATATGCATGTTTTATTAATGATTTATACTTAAAATATTTTTAAGTATATTTCTAGTTCATCTTGTAATTAAATTGAATTTATTTAAAGTATATATACTCAGAATATACCTGGTTTATTTTTGGTATATTTCTAGTATATATATGGTTTATGTTGCTATCTTATTTAATATCATGCATCATTGATTTTATGAATGTATGTTTTATATTTTAATGAAGGATATCAATAGAATGTGCTACCTAGTGGGTAGCACTAAGATCGAGTACGTACCGGTATGCCGATAACATTTAGACTATATTACTAACCTGTTTGTGGATATTGACTGGATTGATTTATTTGATGTGAGATGTGATTTGAGAGTGTGATTGCTGGAGCTCGGTTGACCAAGTGTCTCAGGGCCAATCACACTGACAGTCAGACTGTCGGAGCTCGGTGGACTTAGTATATCAGGGCCAGTCTATTGTTCAAATGGAATAAATGAATTTATTTGGAATAAGTGAGCCTATATGGCTAGAGTATTGTCTAACACTGTTTGAGGTTGTGGTTTTTTAGGGTTTTATTTGATCCTTCATAAATAGTGATTTTCAGTAAAAATATATAAAAATGATTTTGTTGCATCTGTGTGTATTTGCTTGTATATATATTTATTATATATACCATTGACTGTGTGCATTGTCATTTAGTATGCATGTATATATATTATAACAATTCACTCAATGAGGTCTGACTCCCTTCCATTGATTATTTTTCAGGAGAGTCATCGTCTTCAGACCTCAGTAGCATACCCATACGCCGAATTTCTTCCACCCTGACTTCACTATATAAATTGCTTATCTGAATTTTATTTTATAATCTAGACATTGTAGTAGTTGTAAACAGTTGTGGGGTTTATGTATTATATTTGTGTGAGTTATGTATTTTAAAGATTTGAACTAAAATTTGTATTAAAGGATTATTTATATATGAGATGAGTTATTTATTTAAATCCATTAATGGATATTTACCTTGTCTTATTTGTGATTTTATTTCTGTTGTAAAATATTTTAATTATGTTATTATTATTGCATGTCTTTATTTTATTTTAAGGCTTGCTACGGGTTTCGGATTCGAAAGAATTTCCGTTCCGTAGGGTCGGTCATGGCCCCTGTTTTAGGTTGTGACATTTATATGGGCCACACATGAATGGAATGGTTCTAGCTAATAAGATAACTTGATAGGGATATTTTTGGTTGACCATGGAAGTTGACCGTGTGAAATTTATAAAGAAGTACCATAACTGCCAAGTGTATAGAGACTTGAGCTACCTACCTTTAATGGAACTTCAAGGATTAACTTCTCCATGGCCATTCGTAATCTTGGGGATTGATATTATCAGAGAAATAACACCACAGGCATCTAACATGCATCATTATATTGTGGTGGTGATTGATTATTTCTTTTAATGGGTTGAAGCATAATCATTCACAACTATTGGATAGATGGTAAGGTTTATAAAGAAGAACATAATCTGCAAATATGGGTTGCCTCATCATATTATCACTAATAATAATGTGCAATTTAGAATAGAAACAACCACTTTATTGAAGGAATATAGAATTAATCATCACGGGTTGTCTCTATACAGACTATAAGCAAATGGAGTGGTAGAGGCAGTAAATAAAAATAAAAAGAAGATTCTGTCCAAAATGTTGGAAAATTATAAATATTGGGTAAGCTATCTACAATTTTCATTATAGGGATATAAAACGACTACCAAGGTATCGACATAATCCACTCCTTACTCATTGGTATATAGGTGTGAAGTTATATTACCAGTAGAGGTCGACATTCAATCATTAAGGGTTCTCTTGGAATCCAAAATCCCTAACTATCAATGGGTAGAAAGCCTATTAGCATAGCTAATGCTATTGGATGAGAAAAGGATGAAAGCTATGTATCACTCTCAGTTGTATCAAAAGAGGATAGGCCGGGCTTATAATAAGAAGATTAAACTAGGAAAGATTAAAGAGGGGGATTTAGTGCTAAACTCGCTAAGCCAATTATGATTGACCCACGAGGAATGTTCAAGCCCAATTAGGAAGGACTATATCTAGCAAAGACATTATTCTTTAAGGGAGCTGCTATTCTATCTAATATGGAAGGAAACGAGTTCAGGAAGCCCATCAATTTAGACAAGCTCAAGAAATACTTTATGTAAAGTCTCGTTAGGGAGAAAACCTCAAAAAGAGGTTGTATAGGTAAAAGTTAGAGACAAAAAAAATATAAAAAGCAATAAAAAGAGTCTTACTAGATTGAAAACCTTGAAATAGGCGGTCCAAGTAAGAATTAAGGACATGTAAAAGGAGAGAGAGAGAAAAAAATAGCTATTGAGAAAACTTGCAAGGGCAAACCGTCTAACGACAGGAGTTACATTAGAACTGAAATGTATAATCATATTGTGCTTAAATTAAATAAAAGTGGATTGCTTAAATTCTTATTAGACGTTGCATTAAAGGTATATTACAAATTGTTTAACTACAAAAGGAAATCCTAATCAACACAAAAAGAAAAAATGATAATCAAACTCCACGAACTAATTTTGCTTTCTCTTCTTTTGTTGGACACCTTGAGCACTTGATATTTGTAAATTTCTTATCCTTTTATTCCTTATAAACTCATCTTTTTTTGTTTGTTGCAATTAAATCCATGCTTTATACTAATCATCAGTGGACTGATCTATGTCATAATCAATATGCCTTTAAATGATTATGTGAGGCTAAGTACCAACCAAATTATCCAAGAAGTTTTGGGAGAGGGGTCTTGGCTCAAACTCGTGCACTAATCCCATAATTAACTGTTTCTGTCCAAATTATCGATAAAGGCATGTCGGATTATAGAAAGTGGCGAAGTGAAAGCTGACTATAGGGACACAGTATGTGTACAATCGAATAGCCACATGTTGCAGCTTCCACCATGGACACATCCATCTAATCATGGTATTGGGAAAGGTGGACAACCAACTATGGACATCTTCTGATATGAGGTAGAACTTTCTAATATGGCAATGCTTTTCTTTGTAGTGGGCAATGTCTTTGGGAGGCTTGAGTAATCTCAGTTTTTTATGAAGCCACATTTGAAAAAAATGATAGAAAAGTAGAAAATGATGAGAGAGAGGAGAAAGCTGACCTTCAACAATAATAGATTCCCAGAGAATCGCCTAGTTTCTAAAAAGTTATCCAGCCCAATAATGGTTTTTGCCAGAATAAGGGGAAGAAGATTGAGCCTAACTTTCACTTGATCTAGAATGTGGAGGGCTTTTGGATCACAATCTCCAGAGGAGAAACTAGTAAGAATTAAGCATACAGGCAGAGGGTGATCATTTGTGGCCAATATACCTCCTTCTTATTTATAGTCACAATGAGTTCAAGGAAGGATCCTATTATAACTTTAGTACCAAAGATGTGGCGAAGAGAAAATTGAGGAGAAACATTAAATAACGTAGCAATTTGATATTGGATAGAGTGTACATTTGGTTTCCTGACCTGAGGAATTGTAATTTGACAAGTAGAATCCATATGACATCCTAGGATAACTTTAAATTCTTCCAGCATGGGGCATATCTCTAGTGTGTTGAATAAGAAGACATGCTTGCTTGGATCCTAGAAATGAGCCACAACATGGAGGAAAGGAAAGTTGATCCTTCTTGCAAGAAGAGATCTGAAAACTGATAAGTGGAAGGGCTCTAACTTCACCCATAATTCACCATCTAAGCTCTTTAAGATTGTTTATAGTTGTTTGAAGCCTCTCTCAGTCATGTTTAAAGGTTTTGGAACTGTTAGGAGGGAGAAAGTTGAGAGTTTTGGAATAAATATATGTAAATGCAGTTGCTTTTATGAGGAGAGATAGGGATTAAAGGGGGGATCTGCAGTAGAGTCGGTGAGTTGTTCGCCTCTTCAATCAAGCATCAAATCATTATGAAAAGGCATTTAGAAATCGCCTCTTCACAAAGAGGTGATGTCGTAGTGAATATTTGATTGCCTTTATAACAGTTAGGAGTGCATTTTGGTTATGTTATTGAATTTAGCTTTTCATATTTTAGTTCATTAATGGAAAATTTTTATGATTGAACAATAAATTTATATGGTATTGTGTTTAAATGATCAAAGTTTCTCACTGAGATAAGTTAAAATGTTTAAATATCCAATCAAATTTAAACACAAATTTAAAATGAAATTAAAGTAATCAGTCAACATCAAAATTAGAGAATAATAAAAAGAGAAGTCTAGATCCTAATCTAAAAAGCCTTTGTCTCGGTGGCCTTTATCTTATCTCCATCATCACCCCATCAGTACCATCACTATCATTGTCATCGGTGGCCTCTTTGTCTTTCTTCTCTTTAATTTGGAGAGCAGCAACATGGTGCTGAAGGGTTATGATCCTGGCTTGACTGATCGCATCATCATTATGTTCAAACATGATCCAAGGTAAGTACTTTTATAAGCATATATATATATATAGATATATGAGAGATCATTACCTTCCCCTGTCGAGTGACATGCATTAGATGGTCTCGCTGAGCCTCAATCAAATGATACATGTGCACTCCTTGATCTAGAGGGATATATATGATTAATTATCAGTTATCACTAACGCCTTATTGAGATTAATCATGAAAGTAGAAAAGGAAGGAAAGCTCACATGTGTAGCGTTAGAGCGCATGTTGGTGTCAGACTCTTATCCAATGTTAAAAACTCGTGAGACAATCCCTCAGGGCACCTAATAGTGGGCTAGCAAGTTAGGTGTGTAAGTCAAACTGCCAGTAACCATCCATGAGCTAGGCTGGAGCTCTAGCTCAGGTACACTCCTTGCTGTCAGTATGAGGACATTAGAATGGTCTCTCATGTGCAAGAGGCCTGGCTTTATGTGTAGAACTTGTGGCTACCATCTATGGATGAAAAATGCTAAATCAACATGTGATTTGAAAAAAAATGGGGGGAAAGGTGAAGTCAATAGAGTATTTGAGCATAAGTAGTAACTAAAGGAGGCACCCGCTGTAGTAAGCTGGCTCGAATAAAGTCTGAGTAACGACTTTTGCTCCTCACAATATGGGTCTCAATAGGGTCTCTTACAATCACCGTGGCTAGCTCATTGCTCTCCAGTAGGTGTGTGCAAAATATGCCAGTAAAAGGTGATGCAAGGATGCACCTAGGACGAGCACTACGATCTCAATTGAGGACCCTCTCACTAAGGTACTATACTCGGTAACTAGGACCACGAGGGGGCACCCTTTATAAGGACAGTGGTCTCAAATGAGTTATCTCAGGAAGCCACCTGTCTGGAGGACTCCATAAATCCTAGCGCAGTTGTAGAGAAAAAGGACAGGAAAGTAACATAAATTTTATAACTGTGTGATACTAATGATAGTGTTTTGTCTTTTTCAAGGTACTTCATCATAGGTCAAGGAGTTTAGCCACTCTGGATGAACGTGCACACGAGCTAGATTTCTCTTCCATGAGTGATTGGCACCCCATCAAGCCAAGGTTGGGAAACGAATGTCATTGACATGGGTTATCCCTCATATCAACTCGAGCTCTAGAGCCTAGACTTGTAAAGGAGGATTGTTAGTGAATAATTAAGATAATTGACAAATAAAGTTTAAAAATAAAAAAGAGGGAATACTTACCAGGATAGTGTGCTAGAAATTGTAAAACCATCTGGCTCTTCGGACTACCTCATCTATGCTCCTGTATAGGTAGGCCAGTGTACAACTACCCCAATCATAAAAAGACACCCGATCTAAGTCCCGGAGGGGTATAAAAAATATCAAATCGACAGAGCTGGCGGTTTCAACAAAGAGGGTAGCACCTAGCAGATAGACTAAAAATTCCCTTACGACCTAGTCAATCTCTCTCGAGCAGTGGTAGCAGCCTCAACTTTAGCTCAGGTGTAGTAACTCTAGATCAAGTCAATCATAATTTTATGGGTCCCTTTCATGTCTGGGACCATACCGAGGAGTCGCTCGCTATAAGCTACTCGATCTGATGTCATCCGATAGATGCTAACATCAAATGGGACAACATCACCAGTACAAGCAATCCTAATAGTGGCAGCAAAGGAGATAGGGTTTAGTGTCAGCTCACTAAAAGGAAAATGGAATGTACAAGTGGTCTTAAATTACCTCTCCATCAGTGCATAGAGAGGCTAGTAATCACTGTGACCTTGAGCATCCGGGAGTAATAAGATCAAGTCCTCAAAACTCATATCTTGAATATAGTCCTTGATATCATATGTGAGCTCGTTGTACTAAATTCGAGCACTACTGAAGTTCCCAGCACTTTTAAATGTGTGGGCATCATGCTGTAAGTAAATAGGGAAGTTAAAATTTATGTAAATTGCTTAAAATTGAAAGACAAAAAATGCTGAATTTCGTCAAAGAGGCGACACCTCAGTAAATTGCATGAAAATTACCACTTTTCTAGTAAAGAGACAACGCCTTATTGATGAGCTAATCGCCTCATTAAAGAGGGGATGCCTTTTTGTGTCAAAGAACACGGATTAGTTTTTAATTTTTTTTAATTTTCTCAATTTAATCTACTACATTTTTATTTGCAATGATAAATACACATGTACTAATCATAACTTGATCCTATTTAAATGGAAAAATCATAAAAATAAAATACTAACCTCTCCAAAAGCCAAGGCACATATATGGGTGCCTAAGTTCTCTATGAGTGGAATCTCATCCCTAAATGGAGAACCCGAGGGTTTGTAGTGGCTCTATGGGGGGGTGTCACCAGGTCCTACTGTGGTGGATCAGGAGTTCGAACGACGTCCATAGTTGAAAAAGGAAAACATGGGGAGGAAGAAAAAAGAGAAAAGAAAAAGAGAAAGAGAAAGGACAAAGAAAGAAGAAAAAAAAATTTTTAAAAAAAAGAAAAGAGGAGAAAAGAGAGAAAAATAAGAAGAAAAGGGAAAATATTTTTGAGAGGAAGAAAAAGAGGAAAAAAAGAAAAGAGAGAGAGTAATCTTTTTTTATTAAAAAAAAGATTTAATGGCTATATTAAATAAAACGAAAGATGACCTTTTGGATTATACCCCGAGGCTAACGGTTCATATTTTGAGAAGTGACTTCTCGGGGTTACACCCCGAGACAAACAGACCCTCAAAAATAAAGTTTCATATCCTTTAAAAACTTTGTTATACATATTGTGTTGATTCTGAGAAAATCAAGTTTATTGATTGAAGTATCAACATTCACCTCTCGGGTTGTACCTCAAGGTTGATGGTGTAGAAGATAAGGTTTTCTGATTAAAGTATTGGAATAATAAAATTCAACCTCTTGATTTTGAATATCGAGGCTGAAAACCTAATTTTTGAAGGAAATGTCTCTCGGGTTTATATACCCAAGATTGATGGCATAAGTTTCCTAATTATTAGATGCAAAATTTGACCTCTCAGTTTTGAACACTAAGGTTGACGATGTGAATTTTGAAGGAATTCGACCTCTTGATTTTGAACACAGAGGCTGACAGTGTAAATTTCTTAATTAGTTTTGGAGTTTTCTGATTGAAGTATCAGAAGGCTATTGGTTTTAGAGTTTTCTAATCGAAGTATCAGAAGGCTATTGGTTTTAAAGTTTTCTGATCAAAGTATCGTAATGTATTGGTTTTAGAGTTTTCTGATCAAAGTATCAAAATGCTACATTTAACCTCTTAGGTTTGTATGCCCGAGATGGATGATGCGAATTTTGAAGAATTCATTCTCAAGTTAATCTTAAAGATTAAGTGTATCCTTTTATTTATTATTACTTTTTTTGTGCATGTTAATTTTTTAAAAAATTTTGGTTGCATAAATTTGATTTTTCAAACAATCAAGGGGGCAAACTGTAGACACCCAGTTTGATAAGCCCATAATAGGAGGCAGACTATGGCTACTCAGTTTGATCAACTTACAATGAGAGCCCGACGATAAGAAAATATGAGTCTTGAATGTAAGAGAGGCCCAAAACCTTTTTAAGAATAAACCTAAAGGCTCATAACATATTGCATGAAAATAAAAATTTGGAGGAAAAAGGTGATGATGAGAGGTACAAAGTGGATGTCTTGTCAAAGGCATGGGAGTCTTAAAAAGAGGTATGGAGAGAGAAAAGGAGGTTAACAAGTTTCAGGAAGAAAAAAAAAGCTCTAAAAATAAAGGGTAGACGTTCTTGAGAAGGAAGGGAGAGAAGTAAGCTTGAAAGTCCATTCTTGGAAGGAAAAAGGAGAAGCTCTTGTATGCAAGTGGTGCTTGAGATCAAAACCAATCTCGAAGGGCTAATCACTTTGAAGAAAAAGCTCATAAAATAGTAATAGTCTTTATTTCTTTTAAATCTTGAGTTATAGACTTGTATCAGTTTCTTATTTATTTACTTGCTTGTTTCTTAGATTCATCACTTGGTCCATGTTATATTTATGATATGATAATCTAAATCATTGAGTATAGTCACAAATCCTTGGTTATTTTCATGTAATGTTGCTTTACTTGAGAGTTAAGAGATTTGAAAGTTGTTGTTTTGTTTGTTAGTCTAGTGGTGCCTCTTTTGGCTTGAGGCGATATGGAATTACCTTTATGCATGGAGGCAATGCCTCATTGATGAGGCGTTTGCCATATCAACATATTCATGAGTATTTTTTATAGTTATTTTCTTATTCATTTCATGCGGTTTTATACTTTTATGTATTTTCATGTTTCTTTAATTTAGTTTCTTTCTTATGCAATCAATTGTCTATCCTCCTTAGTCAAAGTGATCCTATGTTTATTGTTCTCATTTAGGTTAATTTGATTTACGAATTAACTTTATGGCTTCCTTTTGTAGGTTTATACATGTTTGTGGAGATTAATTTCTTGTTTATTTCAGGAATTTTGAGATGATTTTAATCATCAAGCTTTAATCCCTTTAACTCGCTTGTATATTTATTTATTTTATTGATTTATTTTTAATTTATTTTTTATTTATTATACCTTTTCTTGTAAGTAAAAGAGTTGTAATCTATTCTTCTCCCCATTTCTTTGCATATGTACTTAATTATTTATTTTTATTCTTATAAGTATTTTGTATATTTGTAATAAATGTAGTGAATCACCCTTGATAGGCATAAAATCGGACTAATGTGCAAATTTGAGCTTAACTGTAAAATTTGAAAATTGATTGGAGGCAATTGTAATTTATATGTTAATGAATAAATAATTAAATAATTAAAAGTAATAAAATACAAAACATACATGGAGACCAGCTGTAAGGTTGGGTGGGTATTCCAAAAGTCAATACCTAGTTTCTGAATTCATTCTTTGAGGACAGTTGTTGGGAACCTCCGTGGAGTTCAGTTATTGTATAGTGTGTCTTGAGTTTCATCCGAGTGGCGACTTCTTTTCCAATTTGAGCCTTAAGATTATTTTGTATTTTCTAGTGGGTTTTAAGCTCATATAGTGTTATGGTTGCCAAATATTTAGGCGCGTGCTAAATACCTCCGCCTAGAATATGTTCTTTTGGCAGAAAATTTGATTCAGTCTTTTCTTAATCTTCTACTGCTGTCTAGCTAATCAATTTTTTTAAGTGGCGCCAATTTTTTTTTGGTTAACAACACTTAAAAATTTGTCCTTTCCAAAATAAGCTTAATTTTTTTTACACTATATTTGAAATGGGAGGAAAGTGGGGAGAATAGAAAAAGGGTGAGAAAAAATTTAGGTAGGAAAGAAAGTTGGCTTTATTTTCCTCCCTATATTGTCTCTCCAAATTGGAGAGAAAATATGGGATAAAAAGAGGAAATTTTACTATTCATTTTCATTTTACAATTTTACCCTTATTGTATAATTTTTTTCACTTATTATTTTAGTACATGGACATAATAGTAAATATATCATATACTTATTTTCTTTTATAAAATGGTTTATCTTCCCAATAAAAAATATACCATAACTTTCCTTTTTCCTTATATTATTTTCCTTCAAATCCAAACATGAGAGAGAAAAATAAGGAAAGAAAAATAATATCATTTTCCTTCATATTTTCCTTCCAATGTTCTTTCCTCTCATTCTAAACATAGTGTAAAAGAAAAACGTTTCTTATTCATAAAACATAAAAAATAGAGATGTTTATTGAATTCATCTCCCATTTTCTTTTTTTTTAAGACAAAAATATACTTAAAACTAAAAAAAAAACTTTAAAAACTATTTTTTCTAAATTTTTCTTTTAAATATAGATTATTCTCATTGTCACCATTATTTTTAGGATTGTCTTTTTTTTTCATCATTTTTTTTCCTTTTTACTGATTTTTTTCAATCTCTTTTACTTTATACATTTTTTTACAATTTTTTTTTACTTTATATTATTTTCATATATTTTATTTTCAATATTTTTTTTACTGTCTTCATTTTTTTTTTCTTAACATTTTTTTACTATACATTTTTTTTCTATTTTATGGTACTATATTTATCTTTTTTTTTTCTCAATTTGTTTTTGCTCAGTGTTTTTTTATTTTATTTTATTTTTTAGGTACTGTCTTCATTTTATTCTCAACATTTTCTTTTTTCTTTTGCTCAATTTTTTTATCTTAATACCTTTTTTTAAAATGAATAATTATGAACTAAATATCTTCAATTGTTATTAAACCAAGTAATAAATATCTTCAACTATTGTAATAATAATAAATAAATAAATAAAATTTCCTTTTATATTCTTAAAGAATAAGGATTTTATTTTTTTTTACTTTAATTTGTTTATTAAACTGTCTAACAATTTTTTTTTAAAATTATTTGATACTTATTGATCATCAATATATAACAAGTTTAAAATTTTTATGATGTATTTGTAACATCAACAAAAAAAAGTCGAAAAAATAAAAAAATCAACAAACCAAACAACAAAAAATAACAATTGAAACAACAAATCAACAAAATTTTACAATTGTTGATTATTGTTGATTTTTATTAATTTTTTTGATTTACAGTTGTTGATTATTGTTGATTTTTTTATTATTTTTTAAATTCTTTTTTCTTTATTAATGAAAAAATTAAGGTTATGAATCAAATTTTTACTTTTATTAGTATTAATGATATAAATAATAATTTTTTTATATATCTCATAATTTTTATTGTTTTATTGTTATTTTTTTTATTTTTAACAAAAATCAATAAATATAAATAAAGAGAAATAATAAGAACAATTAAAAGCAATAACTGAAATAATAAAATCAATAAAAGCAACAAAAAATGTTTTTTCATCATTAATAATAAAATTAAAACCGTAAATATAATTTTCACTTTTATTAGTATTAATAATAAAAAAATAATTTATTTGATATATTTCATAATTTATTTGTTATTTTTATTGAAAAAATAATTATTGAATATCATGGGTAATGTTTACTTTAATTATTTTAATTTCTAAATTTTAAATAATTTTGAAAAAATAATTATTGACGACTATAAGTCATTTTTAATTTAATTAACTTACTTTTTATATTCTAAATAATAATAAATTTTGAAATAAACTAGAATATGAAATTAAATTATTTAAAATATATAAATTAAATAAATATGTACAATTAACTTAAATTTAATATGCCTTTAAAAATATTCCTTTAAAAATAATAAATATGTAAAAAAATTATAAAAAAATGAAAAAAAAAAAAAAGAAAAACAATGAGAAAAAAACACTGAAAACGCCAAAATCAGGAATTGAAAACACAAAGTAAATTTGGTAAAAAATGAAAAGAAAAAAAAAACAAAATTGAAAGAAGAAAAAGCGCTGGACCACAAATGAAAAGAAGGGACCACGGATGAAATTTCCTCATCATTTTAATAAGGGAAGGTTCAAAAAATGAGTTGTTGAGGGGCCCAATGAGTGCCCTCAGTTGGAATGTTCGTGGTCCACAGTCCATTCAAGTTCTTCAGGATTTGGTTACTCTAAGCCGCCCAAACTTGTCTTTTTAATGGAGACTATGGTGTCCAGGTGTAGAACGGAGCCCATTCGTGATAAGCTTGGCTTTCAAGGTTCATTTGTTATTGATGGTCGAGGGAACAGCGGTAGGTTGGGTCTGTTATGGAAGGATCTCTTGGGTATTCAAATAACCATATTTGATGTTACAGGTGTCTCTTCTGAGCTTGGTATGTGGAGAGTTACTAGTTTTTATGTAATGTAGATAGAGGTAGGAGGCAAGATTCTTGGTCTCTTTTGAGGCAGCTTAGGAATGTGTGGCATCTTGATTGGTTGATCCTTGGCGATTTCAGCGACATTCGCTCGCTCCTTGAGAAAAGAGGGAGTGCTGGGCATCCGTGTTGGCTTTTGGAGGGTTTTAGATCTGAGGTTCAGGACTACGCTTTGCATGAAATTGACAGTGTTGGGCGTAACTTCACATGATCCAGAGGTATTGATTCCCAGAGTGGAGGAAAAGCTGGATCAGGCTTTTGGTAATTGCGGTTGGTGTAGTGTGTTCCCTGAAGCTAAATGTTTCGTCTTGCCTGCGGTGTCTTCATGCCACTCGCCTATTTTTATTCAAATCGCTAAGAGGATTTTTTCAATCGCCTATTTTTTCAGATTTCAAAACGCCTGGCTTAGGGAGTCGGATTTTGTTTCGGTGGTGCAAAGGAGTTGGAATGCTTTGCCTTATCAAGCAATACAAGAGAGAATCAAAACTTATGGCTTTGCTTTGTTAGCTTGGGGAGAAAATATCACTAAAAGCTTTAAAGAGCGTCTTTCAAAGTGTAAGCATGAAATGCAGCAGCTGATGCCTCTTAATGATCAAGAAAGCATAAAGAGATTGTATGAAGTTCGTATCGAGTGCCTTGCTATTCTCAATCAGCATGAGGATTTTTGGAAGGAAATAGCCAAGCAGTTTTGGCTGCAGTGGGCTGATTCAAACACCAGGTTCTTTCATGCTTTTGCCTCTTCCCAAAAAAACAAGAATTTATTCTCTAAGCTTAAGGATGCTTCTGGTGAATGGAAGGATTGGAACAGTGGTTTGGATACTTTGATTTCTAGTTATTTCTCTACCCTTTTCTCTTCTTCTATGGTGGAGAATGTGGAGGTGCTGAATTCTGTGAAGTAATGTGTTTCTGATGAGCATTATGAGTTGCTTGCTAGGGATTTTTCTAAGGATGAAGTGCTGGAAGCGATATTTGCTATGCACCCAGATAAATCTCTGGGTCTTGACGGGATGAATCAGGCCTTCTATCAGAAGTTTTGGCCTGTGGTGGGTAATGACGTGGTGGATGCTTGCTTGGGTTTTTTGAATTGATGCTTTTTCCCTGACGGGTTAAATGACACTTCTGTGGTCCTTATTCTGAAGAAAGACAGCCTTGAGATGATTTCGGATTGAGACCTATGTCTCTCTTTGCAACGTCCTTTATAAGGTGGTTACCAAAGTTATTGCTAATCAGCTTCGAAAAGTGCTGCCTGATGTGATCTCAGAATTTTAAAGTGCATAATTACAAACAACATCCTAATTGCTTTTGAAGTCTCTCATTACCTGAAAAGGAAGAACCAAGGTAAATCGGGTATGGCAGCTTTTAAAATTGACATGAGTAAAGCCTACAATCGAATTGAGTGGGCGTTTGTGTGTGAGATGATGGAGAAGATGGGCTTCCATGCTCGGTTAATCGAGTTAATTCAACTCTGTATTACTACGGTGAAGTATAACTTTGTGTGTGGTCATCATGTTGTGGGACCTGTGATTCCGGAGAGGGGTTTACGGTAGGGGGATCCTTTGTCCCTGTATCTATTCATTATTTGTGCCGAGGGGTTGTCTTCTTTAATTCGTAGCTATGTGGAGCGAGGTTTTATCCATGGTTGCAAGGTTGCTAGAAGTGCACCAGTCATCTCGCAGTTGTTCTTCGCAGATGACAGTTTCTTATTTTTTAGAGCTACGATTGATGAATGCTCTATAATTAAGCGGTGCCTTAAAGCTTAAGAAGACGTTTCTGGCCAAATGATTAGCTTCCAGAAATCCTCTACTAGATTCAGTGCAAACGCCTCGGTTGAGGTCAGAGCCAATATTTATGAGTTTTTGGGTGTTCAAGGAGTTAATAATTATGGCAGATATTAGGTTTGCCATAGCTTGTTGGGCAAAATAAGACCGAGATCTTTTCTTTCATCACGGATTGGGTGTGGTTTCACTTTCAAAATTGGAGAAACAAGCTCCTTTCAAGGGCAGGTAAGGAGATTCTCCTTAAAACTGCTGCTCAATCCATTCCCACATACCTGATGAGTGTTTTCTTGATTCCTCTTTGTCTATGTGATGACCTGAAAAAAATGATGAATAGCTTTTGGTGGGGTAAGTATTGCAGTAATGATAGCGGAATTCATTAGCTGGAATGGGGTAAAATGTGCGAAAGCAAAGAAGTTGGTGGTCTCAATTGTAGAAAAATTCATGACTTCAACCTTGCTCTTCGCGGGAAGCAAGGGTGGGGTTTAGTATCCAGACTGGATTCTCTAATTGCTAAGGTCTTCAAAGCTCGGTACTGTCGAAGGAGTTCTTTTTTAGAAGCATTTATAGGGGCCAACCCAAGCTATGCTTGGCGTAGTTTGATGGCTGCTCAAGGTATTCTTCGTGAGGTCTTCGATGCAGAGTTGGGAGTGGGAAGGACATCTATATCAGAAAGGACCTATGGCTTCCTGATCCTAAGAACCCCTGTATAAGCTCAAATCTTAGTGAGGACATGAAAAATGCTAAGGTTAACTCTCTGTTTTCTATGAATGGTAAAGAATGGGATGTGGATGTTGTAAATAATGTGTTTAATGCTAGAGATGCTGCTTTGATTCTCAAAATCCCTCTGATTTTATATAATCAGGAAGATAAATGGTATTGGCGGCTGGGAAAAAAGAAGGTCATTACTCTGTGTGCAGCGCCTATCGTTCTATCTCACACTCCTCTGAAGGGCAAGTTTTGGCTATGGAATGCAAATTTTGGAAGTGGCTTTGGGCTTTATCTATCCCTATGAAATATAAATCTCTTGTTTAGAGGGCATGTCGAAATGTTTTACCCACCCTTAACAATCTTGTGAAGCGTAGGGTGGATGTTTTGCCCCCTGTGCAAAGGAGCTGAGGAATCAGTGTTTCATACTTTTGTGGATTGCGTTGCGATGAAGAGGTGTTGGTATGCTTCTGCAATTGGCCATTCCAGAAATTCGAGCTCTAATTGACTTTCTTGGCTGTCTTATGTATTTGAGAGATGCAACAGTGAGGAGAGGTGTGGCATTACTGCTCTGCTATGGAGTATTTGGTATCATAGAAACACCTCTATTTGGGATAATAAAATGTTTAATCCCAGACGGGTGGCGGAGCAAGCTCTTGTTTGTTTGCAGAGGTGGAAATTAGCTCAAGGCAATGTTTCAGTGCCTTTACCTGTGCCAAATGTTCCTGATGTTGTTCACTGGACTAAGCCGGACGTTGGAAAGTGTAACATTGATGTTGCGGTATACTCAAATCAAAAGAAACTTGGGTTTGGTTGTTTGATTCAAGATGGTTTTGGATGTTTCTTGAAAGGTAGAAGTGTTGCAGTGGAAAGTTGTATTCTGCGTCCCCAATTTGCTGAAGCTTGCAGCCTTCGTGAGGCGCTCTCATGGTTAAAGCAGATGGATTATGCTCATATGGATGTTGAAGTGGGCTGTTTGACAGTAGTTACTGCCATTCAGGATTTTTCTACAGATAACTCTCCTTTTGGTCTTATTATTTCTAATTGTGTGTCTTTTAAGTGAAGAGATTATGGATGTTTCCATCTCTTTTGTTAGAAGGTCAGCGAATATAGGTCAGCTCATTGTCTTGCTAGAGCCTCTATTTCTTTGTCTGGTCTTGTTCAATGGGAGGTTTCACCTCCTCACTTTCTAGTTGATGTACTGTCCTCTGATTTGCAGTGATTTATTTCCATTTTGTTTCAAAAAAAAAAAAAAGGACCATTAATTTAATTTTGATCTCTATAATAGTCCTTTATTCTCCTTTTTTTTTAGAGAATTCGGCAAAGAAGTATCATCAAAGTTAGAGGTGACCACGGTTCATTGAATTGCTAATTCCGGCTCGCATCCTTCATCTCTTCCAAAACATTTACAGAAATCCCATTGTTAACCACCTCAAAAAGTCCCCAAGTATCTGAGGCATTTCGGACTTTATTAACAAACTCCTTGCGCCGAATTGGATCTTTGTGAATAGCTTCAATGTCAATAAAATATAAAGCTCAATTAAGGTCCAAAAGGATAGACCATGCGAGCACTTATTTTATTTCTAAAATATCGCAAGTTGTGTCAAGTTGTCAATTGTTTCAGCTTTTATGAGGAAATATATGTGATCCATAGATATAGATACTCTATCAATGTCAGTGCATTCAACTCAAGACAAAAATAATAATAATAATAATGCAATTTGTACATCTTTACCACAAAAGTATAATCTAAACCAATTATAGATTGAAATTTAATTTATATATTATTGGATCAGTCGGTAAGAATAATTTTTATTTAAATAACATTTTAGATTAAATTACTTATTAAAAGACACTTAATGCTCTTATGATTCTATTTTAATTGAACTAAATTAGTTAGAAAAAAAAAAAACTAACCAATGGCATGGCATCTTAGTCAATTCAGCTCTTACAATTAGACTACAAAGATGTAGCTAGTTGCCTAACATGCATATAGTTTTCACAGAGCAACAATGATAAAAAAAAAAAGTTGTTAAAAACAGACATCTGCTTTAACTAGCATATGCAAAATTGAATTTAAAGGCTTGCCTGCCAAAGAACTCAAACCATGACCACTGGAGACCTCTGATAAGGGAGGAACATCAAGAGTGACAAAGTCAGAAAGTAATCCTCACATTACATGACTTGAACAGTTTATTATTGTAGATTGCTTAGACATGAATATAGGCAAAGCTTCTTGATGGCTTAGATCACCTCTTTGTTTGAGCAAACACCAAGTCAGATGCCGACAAGAATCCACATTTCTGAACATCAAGATCCTCAAACTCTTTCAACAAACGAGAAATATCTTCTTGGCTTATCTTCCCCATTTCTTTAAGCTTGTGCACAGCAAACTCAGCCATCCTGGGAAATCATAGAAAGTAGGCAATCAGTACTAAAACAACAGGAAAGTTATGAATCATAAAAACAATATATAGTGGAACCGCATAATGCACAATCAACTTACTCAGAAACTGCATCATTGTTAATAGCAGCAGCATTAGGATTTAGATTTGTCATCACTTTAGTAAGGACCCAGTTAACCAGTGCCCTTTGTCTGCTTTCGACGAATTCCTCAGCAAGGTACATGAGAAGCTGACTCAGACCAAAAGTACTGGTCAGTATCCAAACTATAGCGAAAAGTCGCCCACCAGCATTGGAGAAGGCTTTATCTCCATAACCCAGGGTCGTAATGGTTGTACAGACACAATAGATGGAATCAATGAAGTCAAAACCTTCAACTGTGCAAAAGAATATGGTTCCAAGTAACATACAACTTAAAAGAATAGCTCCAGCAAAAACGCACTTATTGCTAATTTTGTTGGTTTCCATCTGCTTCATGATGTTAAATGAACCATATTTTTTATGCTTGCTCAGTGCTTCAACCAGCATCATTTCCTGCTTCTCTACTATGTAATCTGCTGCTTTGCTTATTACTAATCCAAAAAGTGCCATCCCTATGACTACAAATACACTGCAAAGTATCTTTACATGGGGAGTATCGGGCGCTAAGTCCCCATATCCTACGGTGGTCATAGTCACAACAGTGAAATATAAAGCATCAATCACTGGATTTTGTTTCTCCCCTTGAATTTCATCCAGGGCACGGTAGAAGAGTGAGGTGCCAACACCAAAATAGACTGCTAAGGCCAAGGGCAGGAGTATGACACTTGGATGGAGTTTGCCAAAGATGGATTTAGCAAGTTTCAGTGAAGCATAGCTACTAAAATCTTTGGGAATAAGGTCTGCTAGTGGAGAACTCTTAACACTGACAAATCTTTTTCTGTATGCATTCCTTATTTGGTCCATTAATCCAAACAACAACGACTGTTTTGCACCATTCCATGCCATTAAGAAAGTACAGGAAATACCTGCAAATTATTAAACAAATGCTGCATATAAATGTAAACATTCAAATCTAAGAACAAATTTGACACAAAGCTTTTAGCCTCTTAATTTTAAACTTTGTCACCATCAAAACATGTCTAAATATGAAAAGAAATTATTATGGTTTTGACCCATTAAAAAGGCTCTTGCTAGATAACACATGTTTATCAATAATACAAATTTAAAAAAAAAACTGTTAGATTATTTTAATTATAGTTTTTTGAGAACAATTGGAGAGGGAGGCAATGAGAGGATTCGAACCCTCCTCCTCCTATAAAGATGTCAAAACCTTCTACCACTAAGTTAGAAAAGGTCGACTATTTAATTATAACTATTGATATATATTTACAAATTATACATATCAATGATTATAATTAAACAATTACTAATCCAATGATTTTTAGTTCCATTTCTATAAATACGCAAATGTGTACCTAATACTAACAGGGAAATTATACTCTCATGTAAATATACCTTTATCATTTTCAATGTATTAAACACATAATGGCAAAACTACAGTAATGTAAAAAATGAAAAGAAAGATTCATCAAAATAAGGAAAACAGCAGGAAAATGAAGAGACAAATTAGAATTTTACAACTCACCAGCAGTTTCTAATACAATTTCTCCACAGCTGCTTCTTATAGAGAAGAAAATCTGTAAGAAATTTGTGAGCAAGAATGACTAGTGGAAGCAGAAACTTATGTTGAATTTATAGTTTACTCTTCCATGTAGAGTTGGTAACAACATAGACCTTGTTACTAAAATTGTCTTTTTCTAACATTGCTCCTTCTGTAACATGATATATATTTTGTTGTTCTTTACTTTAAACAACATGTTAGTAGGAAATTTCCTACACCAACCCAAATGGAATGGAATAATATCAATATGTACTTGGTTAGGCAAAGATAAATAAATAAGATTAAACATTGAATGGATATAAAAGAAAATGGCGGTTTCCTCCCTGAATTGATGATTGTTGGAAATTTCATGTACGACTGTTGATACAGTTCCATCTTCCATGACAAAGAAAGTTGCAGAGTACAAAACATCAAATTAGCTCTTACTATTATACTACAAAGATGTAGCCAGTTGCCTTACATGCATATAGTTTTCGCAGTGTGATAATTGATGACAAACAGTGGATATATGATGTGGACCAACTAACTCTATCGTTTATGGAGCGATTGGTTGGTTGTAAGAGGGTTAAGAGGTGCAACAGTACTTTAAAATACCGTAACTTTTGACTGTAGATGAATTATGAAACTCGCATATCAAATCGAAATTTATTTAGAGATCTATCACAATCCATTTTCTGGCTCAAATTTGACTATTTAAAACTGTTTTGTGACTTTGAAATTTTGTACTTAATTCTATTTATTTTTATTCGGCCTTTTGCTCCTTTCTTTTTAAAGTTTCGATGTTAACATTATTTATTAGTTATCCTATTTTGGAGACAGTTTTGATAATTTTATACATAATTATATTTTTTTCAAATTTCAGCATATTTTAAAAATTAATGAATTTATCCATTAAGATGTCCATTAAGTTAAAGTTCCAAGTTTGAAACATAGCGTATGTAAAAGCGTTAATAGGGAAATTTTTATCATCCTTTGAGGTCCAACTATGTTCTACGGGAAAAATAGATACCGGATACGTCAGATGTAAAAAAAATCAACAAATTTGATATTTATTTTGTAGTATTTTTGAATCAACAAATTATAAAAAATTAAATTTTTAGCATTCTTGTTTGAAACAACAAATTTTCAATATTTTTTCTTATTTTACAAGCTTCTGCTACGTAAATATCTTAATAGAAGAAAAACAGACATTTGCTTTAACTGGCAGATACAAAATTAAATTTGAAGGCTTGCCCATATAAGAACTCAAATCTTAACCACTAGAGGCTACATGACTTGACTTGAACAGTTTATTATTGTACACAGCTGATATATGAATTAGCCAAAGCTTCTTGATGGCTTAGATCACCTCTTTGTTTGAGCAAACACCAAGTCAGATGCAGACAAGAATCCACATTTTTGAACATCAAGATCTTCAAACTCTTTCATTAAATGGGAAATATCTTCTTGGCTAATCTTCCCCATCTCTTTAAGCTTGTGCACGGCAAACTCAGCAACCCTGTGAAGCCATGGAAAGTACACAATCAGTATTAAAAGCACAGTAAAGATATGAATCAGAAAAACAGTGCCTAATGCACAATCAACTTACTCAGTAACTCCATCATTGTTAATATCAGCTGCATTAGGATTTAGATTGGTCATCCCCCTGGTAAGGACCCAGTTAACTAGTGCCCTTTGTCTGCTTTCAACGAATTCCTCAGTAAGGTACATGAAGAGCTGAGCCAGACCAAAAGTACTGGTCAGTATCCAAATTATGGCAAAAAGTCGCCCACCCTCGGTGGAGAAGGCCTTATCTCCATAACCCAAGGTTGTCATGGTTGTGCAGACACAATAGATGGAATCAATGAAGTCCAGATCTTCAACTGTGTACAAGAATATGGTTCCAACCAACATTAAAATCAAAAGAATAGCTACAACAAAAAGCCACTTATAGCTAATTTTGTTGGTTTCCATCTCCTTCATGATTTTAAATGAGCCGTATTTCTGATACTTGCTTATGGCTTTGACCAGCATCATTTCCTGCTTCCCTACTATGTAATCTGCTGCTTTGCACAATATTAATCCCACAAGTGCCATCCCTACGACTACAAATACACTGCAAAGCACCCTTACATAGGTAGTAGCAGGCACTAGGTCCCCATATCCTACGGTGGTCATAGTCACAACAGTGAAATATAGAGCATCAATTAATGGACTTTGTTTCTTCCCTTTGATATCATCCAGGGCAGCGTAGAAGAGCAAGGTGCCAACACAAAAATAGGCCGCCAAGGCCACAGCCAAGTGTATGGCATTTGGATGGAGTTTCCCAAAAATGGGTTTAGCAGGTTTCAGTGAAGCATAGCTACCAAAATCTTTGGGAATAAGGTCTGCTAGTGGAGAACTCTTAACACTGACAAATCTTTTTCTGTATTCCTTCTTTGTCTGATCCATTAATCCAGACAACAAGGACTGCTTTGCACCATTCCACGCCATTACAATAATATAGGGATAACCTGCAAATTATTAAACACATGTTGCATGTAAATGTAAACATGCTAGTCGAAGAACAAATTTGACACAAAGCTTTAGCCTCTAAATTTTAAACTTTGTCACCATCAAAACATGTCTCAATGCGAAAAGAAAATATAATGGTTTTGACCCCATTAAAGAAACCATACTCTAATGTAAATGTATCTAATCATTTTGAACACATAATGCAAAAGAACTACGTACAGCAATGTAAATAACTAAAAGATTCATCAAAATGAGGAAAACAACATGAAAAAAAAAGAGACAAATTATAACTCACTTGCAGTTTCTGATACAGTTTCTCGACAGCTACTAACCTTGTAGACAAAGTTTGCAAGGAAGAGTGACTAGTGGAAGCAGAGGCTTGCATTAAATTTATAGGATTACTCTTCCATGTAGAAATTTCCAGGCAAATTCTTTCCTATAACTTGTTAACAACAGAGACCCTGTTACCAAAATTGTCTTCTTCCAGTATTGCTCCTTCTCTAACATGAAATTCTTTATTAGCAGGAAATTTCCTACACCAATCCAACGGAATGGAATAATACCAATATGTACTTAAACTTTTCTTGTTATACATGTCCTGTTCAGTGTAAATTTCACAGAGAAGCATGCAAATTTTACGAGGCAAAATACAAATAAAGATTAAACATTGAATGGTATCAAAGATGATGGCGGTTTGCTCCCCCGAGTCGACGATTGTTGGAAATTTCACATTCGAGGCGAGGCCTGATGCTGTTCCATCTTCCATGACAAAACATCAAGAAAGTTGCAGAAGGTATAGATATTGAAGCCCAAACCCAATCCATAAACCAGCTTTATCTATTAGCCAAGAAATTTGATGGGCCATTGACGGGTCCATATCTTCGTACCATAGTTAAACGCCTAAACAGAGCACAGCATGGAGAATGACGCGCAACCCATACCGCTGTTTTTTGTCGTTTCTATTTTTCAAGTTGTCGTTTAAGACTCATTAATGTTTTCTTTGAGCTTTTTCCTTTTATTTATATGGTATAATTTCAATTAATCTAAGCTATTTTTTTCTAAGCCAAATTCTTATTAATCGGGTTGGAGTCGGGCATAACCAATGTAAACTACTTTCTAAGTTTTTCATTGAGACTCCAAGTTCTTTCTATGCATGGAGCACTAGCAGTAAATCATCAGATTTTCCATTTAGGGCAGTGATTACTAAAGGCCCCAAAAAAAATGATGTTTTTTATTTTTATCTATTGATAGCCCATTAAATAAATGGGGCAAAAAAATAATTACATAAATTTCTAGATTTACTTGTAGCCTTATCTAACATTATTAATTTAAATAATACCCATGTGAGTCACTACCTTAGATTTTTCTGTTCTTGTCTTCTTTCAATTTGTAGGCTATATTTTATTGTTCAATTATCATAGTCAATTTCAGGCATTTATCATTACTGATTAATTCCTTTAAATATTTCAAAAACAATAACTTCCTACCCTGTAAGATACTTAGGTAGAGCCTCCCCTGAAGATGATCTTGGTTCTAGCGGCAAATAATCACAGTGGACTTTGTGAAAGTGCTGAAACCATCTGTTAAGTGCATGCAGGACACATGGGTGTTATCATGGAATTCCTCTGTATGTGTTTAATGAGATGATTGATGGTGTATGCTTTTTTAATGATCAAGGCCTTGAGGTGAAGAAGAAGATGTACCCGTGATCACATGAAAAAACTGAGATTCAACTGCAATTATGAAGAGAATTGCCTGGCACTTGTAGGTAACATACATAATCTGACCACTTAGATCAAACAACACATTGCCTGTCATTTGCTGCTTTCTTGTATTATTGGCTGTTACTTAACAGAAAAGTAACATTGGCGTACTATAAAGGCATAAAAAAAAAAATGGGGGACTCTTTGGTTTGAGTTACTATCGGAGGCTCTTGGTCTTAAAGCAGACCACCTAAGATCATTAGGATGTACTGAAGGGTTCACCCTTGTCTGCCCTTACCATCCGGCATGTCCTGATCCGGAGCTGATGCTAGGAGCAAGCAAGAATTTGGTTCCTGGAAACCTGTCTCTACTTCTGCAAAACCAAATCTGCAGCCTCCGGGTGCTCCATGAAGGTCAATGGATCAACGTGAATGAAAATGAAAATAACATTCATCATTGTTGGGTGTTGAGAGCTGACGAACAAGGAAAGACAAATGCAACTCCCGCACATTTTTTATTAACAAATGCTGAATATATAGCCAAAAACATTGCAGCTTTTACAAGCAATTACCATATGAAGACCTGACATTTTTACACCTCTTAACAGGGCCTATATTAAGTTAAGATGACATTTCTTATGCAACTAAATAATGATCATCTCTACAAACATAAATTACACGATTTGAATTTATTTTTTTATAAACATTGGCAGAGCGAACTACAACGTATCATTAATAGATTCCAATAAGATGTTCACAATCATCATGATCAAACTACTGATAATTAGATTAACATGATGAGGCCTTTTTTCTAATTGCTGGTTTTCACAGCTTGAAATGCAACAGAGCAGAGGTTCCATCGAGGCCTTTTGCTTTGAAGTGGGAATTATATTCTTTCAATGTAGTTTCTCTGTACTTGGGAGGATTCTCTTCTGATAACAACTCTTTAATAGGTCCATAAACTCTTGAAGACATTAGATCTGGAGTGAAAAAGCTTGCCACAGACACCCTCGGTCCTTTTTGATTTGCTAGCACTCTATGCTGAAGGCTTATAAATTTGTCATTTGATATGAGCTGAAAAAGCAGCAGGAAAATCCAAGTTTACCCAGAGAACAGAACTTTGTAAATTCAATAAAAAAAAAAGTTGAAAAAGGCTTGCCTGTAGAAGGTCTCCAATGTTAACCACTAGGGCCCCTGGCGTCGGAGGAACATCAATCCATTGATTCTGGTAGAGAACTTGGAGTCCACCGACGTGATCTTGGAGAAGCACAGTGAAGAAGTCATTGTCAGCATGCTTGCTTGCGCCAAAGGTTAATTCTGGCTGGGGGCATGCTGGATAGTAATGGCACAAAACATAAAGCCCCTTGTCACAATTCATGTCCTTTAAATGGCCTGGTTTCAGACCAATAGCTTCTGATAATAATTCAAACAATAAGCTTCCCAACCTCATCACTCCTTTGGAGTAGTCCATCAATATATCCCTGCAGAATTGATAACCTCAGAATTCAGGAATTCATTCAATACATTAGAACATGAAATCAACAATTGTAATCTCACCTGAAAGCAGCTGGGATTTCTTCAGGTTTCGGAGGTTCAGGAACCATAAGGAAACTAAGTGTATCTCTCCAGTTAGCTGCTGGTGAAGTATACAAATCAAAGTTGCAATTGTAATGAACCTTTCTTGTTGACTCACGAGAGTAGTAGCCCTTTTTCACCTCGATGTCTTGCTCGAAAAATCCATGGACTCCATCCTTCATCTTCTCCAGGAGATCCACAGAAATCCCATGATTCACAACTTGAAAAAATCCCCAGTTCTCCGATGCATTCAGTATATTGTCAACAATCTTTTTGCGCGAATCTGCACCATTTTCGACGCTTTGAAGGTCTATGATAGGAACGGTGAACTTGGAATCAGCAGGTGGAGCATGCGAAATCTTGTCGATAGCATCAAGCGGTTGATGGAAGATACGAGGGAGTTTGGTGACTCCAGCGTCAACAAGCCCTTTAACACCAGCTTTTGTGTCATCAAAAGCTTTCAATTCATGTAATCGGCTGTACTCAGAGTCAGAGGAGTTCATTTTGCTTTTAATCTAGCGTCAAAACACCGGCAGAGTGATATAATATAGAGTACAGAGAAAAGTAGCTTCAGTGGAATAAATCTCTATAGTCTTTTTGTGTCGCTGTTAACGACGTGTAATGTTTTTTGTCGTTAGTACAGTCTGACCGCGGAGGGTTAGTTTTGCAAAATGACTTCCTCCTGTATTTTGTGTAAAAAACGTCGTTAAAAAAGAATTTTGTCAGTTTTCAGGTTTGATATACTGTTGTATTCTGATCCTTATAAAAATATCTCTAAATTATTTTTTAAAAAATTAAAAAAATTAATTATAAAATATGAATTTTTAAATTATGATAGGATCAATTTATCAATTTTTAAAAATTTTTAAATTTTATTATTTTAATTAATTATTCAATTAAAATTAGTGCTGTTGAAGAATCTTTTTGCATCATTATGCAAATGAGGACAGAAATGTAAGTTTCAAAAATTTGTCATTATTTAGCCATGGATCCGAATAAATAAATCTCATTTACGACAAGTTTTCTTTGACTTTTCTAAAAATATTAGTGCATAATGTTGTTTTATTAAATTCACAAAATCCTGATATAAAAAAAATTAAAATTAGTTGATAGAAAATATTTTTATTTAAATAGTATTCTATTTATGAGTCATTATATTTGTAGTTATATTAAAATAATTTTAATTTTTTTTATTATTTTATAATTATATTTAATTAAATTAGATTATTTAAAAAAGTAAAAAAAATATCTGTACCTGTCAGTTTCACCACTTGCAATATAATATAAAAGGAAGAAAAAATATATATATATATATTTATATTTAAAAAAAAAGGAAGAAAAAAGAGGCAGACGAAGACAAACCAAGAACTAGAGTTTGCTGCGGCAAGAACTTTTCTTTTTGGATTGATTCGGAACATTTACATTAGACAATTTTTTTTATGTTAGATTAGAGGGAATGTGGAGGTGAAGTGGGGATTTAAAACACCCAACTTCACTTAGGACCCTAATACCTTCACCATCACTCTATAGGCATGCGGCATATTAGATAATTTCATATTAATATTAAATTGACCTAAGTTTAACGTATATTTTTTTTCTATTCTAATAAGAAATTTACAAATAAATTCTAAATAGAATTTATTTTTTATTAATAAATTATATTTTGTGCAAATGAACAATTTATAAAAGTCATTTTAAATGAATTTTACATTTTGTTATATTATATTTGATATAAATTTAGAATTTAAGTTACTTTTTTGTCACGACCTAAAATAGGGGTCATGACCGGCACTAGGGAACGAGAATTTTTTCAAATCCAGAACCCATAGCAAGTCTAAAATAAAATAAAACATGCAATAGTAATAATAACAACACAATTAAGTAAAATGTTATGCAACGGAATAAAATCATAAATATCAAAATAATATTTTCATCAAATGAAATTAAATCAAATCCTCAACTCATATATAAATAAACTTTTAATACAAGTTTCAGTTCAAATATTTAAAGTACATATCTCATATAAATATAATACAATAATCTCACAATCGACCATAACTATTGCAGTGTCTAGATTATAAAATAAAACTCAGATAAGCAATTTACATAAAGAAGTCATAACGGAAGAAATCCGGCGTATAGGCTTGTTACTAAGGTCTGAAGATGATGACTCTCCTGAAAAATAGTCAACGGAGGGGAGTCAGACCTCACTGAGTGAATTACTATAATATATATACATGCATATTAAATGTCGATGCACACAGTCAAAAGTATATATATGTAATATCCCGTATTTTTTAAAATATTTTTACACTGTACCGGGATATACAGTGTTAATAATTTTTGTGTATATATTACGATGTTTTTATGAGTTAATATGTATTTAAAACCTATTTTTAAATACTGTGTTTTATTTACAGTGTTTTACGTAAAATTTTCCCGGGACTTGTATTTTCGGGAAAATTTTCACGTAAATAATTTATTATTAATTATTCTAAATATATGTTCGGACTTGCATGAACTCATACGTATTTTTAAAATACTAAATAAAGCCTATTGTGTGTGTATATTTATTTAATTAGGGTTTAGTATTACCCTAATATTTTATTAATTATTTATTTATTTTATTGTTATTTAATTATTTTTATTTAGTATAAATTATTAAAATATTAAAATTTTATGTGTGTGGTGTATATTTAATGTGTGTAACTTAATATTATTTTAATATATAGTATAAAGTATATATATATACATATAACACATCAAAATCAAAAAAATAAGAAAATTACCATTTTGCCCCCGAGCCTCCTTCTTCCCCGATCTTCACCCTCACCGCCGTCTGGATGCCTGCCGTGCCGTTCCCTTGCCGTGAGAGTGCTGTCCGGTGTGCCACCACCTTCCCCAACCTTTTTCGCCGCCTGTGGTAGCCGTTTCCGTCGCCTGGAAGTCGATTTTGGCCGGAGAAGCCGAAACTTTGGCCACCGTCGATCACGTCGATTCCAGTCACCTTTTTCGACACTGCCAGTCTATTTCTTCTCCTTGAGCTCTGATGAGTGTGATTCAAGCTTTGGTTTGAGCTAAAATGGTTTAGATTTGCTTAGGTTTCGATTTTTCGAATTCGGCCATATTAGGGTTTTTGATTTTTTTGAGCTTCGAATTGATTGATTCATGAAAACTCCCTTCAAAAATGTTGATCCTAGTAGCTTAATCTATATGTGTGAATTTTTTTGGAATTTTAGGATATTTTTTGGATTTTTGGGTATTTTTGAATATTTAATATTATTTTCTAATTTTCGGAAATTAATTATTTAAATTATGAAATTGTGTTTTATGGTTAAATAAGGTGTTGAAATGAATTATAGGAATTTATTTGGAATTTTTATGAATTTCTAAGTATTTATTTTGAATTATTGAAGTTTATGGAATTTTAGGAAAATTAGGTTAAATGTGTTTTTAATTGAATTTAATTGGTTAAATGAGTTTAATTATTAATATTATTGATCAATATGTTGAGAAAATTAATTTTGGATAATTTTATAATTTTTGGTGAATTTTTGAAGTAATTTTAGTATATTTATATATATAGGGGCATTTTGGTAATTTTACCATAAATTGGCTAAAAATGTAATTTCATTGGTTTTAATAGTTATTTAAGGTATAAAAATGATTTCTACAAATTATTTGGTATTTTTAATAATTTAAAACTATTTTTCATAAATTATTTTCAATTATATATATACCATACGATTTTTCTAATAAAATGAGTTTTTATCGGTTTTTATAGTGTTTAAAGGTTAATTATGTAATTTCTACGTATAAAATGTATTTCTATGTTATTAGGGTATTTTTGGTATATCTGGAATTATTCTGTGTTTGTGGACCCCGGTCGGTGGACTGTAGTTTGGAGTCCGACCGTGGGATTTTGATTTTGCTTTGTGTAGTTTTTCGAAGTGTGTTTCTTTGCAGGGTCGGCTCTACTCTTTTGAGTAGAGAGATGTCCGTTTTACAGGGGAGGTTCTACCGAATTTTCGATAGAATTCTCGTAAAACGTGATATCCAGTCGAACCCTAATTTCTGATTTTGTATTTAATACTCTAGATCGAATTCTAGGATTTTTATTAGATTTATTCTAATGTCTATCGTTATTTGTTTGTTTAGTTGCACCGAGACCAAGGGCTAGTGGACCAGGCCCGTCGGATCCATCTCGTGGAGCGCACTAGGTGAGTTACTATACTATATATATATGCTTAGGATGCATGATTTAGAAATACATGTTTTATGTTGATTAAATATGCATAAATAATTTGATTATTTCTTAAGTATATTTTTGGTTTATTTCTGGTATATAATAAATTATATACATGTTTTGTTAATAAAATATGTTTAAAATGTTTTTAATATATTTTTAGTTTAATTTATGATTTGACTGGATTTATTTGACGTATATATACTCGAAATATACCTGGTTTACTTTTGGTATATTTCTGGTATATATATGGGTTATATTGTTATTTCATTTACATTCATGCATCATTTATTTTTGTGAATGAATGTTTTATATTTAATGATGAAGGATATCGATAGAACGTGCTACCTAATGGGCAGCACTAGGACCGAGTACGTACCGGTACGCCTATAGCTTTAGGCTATGTTACTAACTAATTGTGGATATTGATTTGATATGATTAAATGATATGTGAGATGTGGTTTGGAGGTGTGATTGCTGGAGCTCGGTTGACCAAGTGTCTCGGGGCCAATCACACTGGCAGTCAGACTGCTGGAGCTCGATTGACTTAGTGTCTCAGGGCCAGTCTACTGTCCAAATGGATTAAGTGGATATCTTTGGATTAAGTGAGCCTGTGTGGCTAGAGTGTTGTCTAACACTATCTGAGGTTTTCAATATCATAGGGTTCTATTTGATCCTTCATAAAAGATGATTTTCAATAAAATATATATAAATGATTTTATTGCATTTGTGTGTAATTGCCTGTATATATATATTAGATATATACTGTTGACTGTATGCATTATCATTTAGTGTGTATGTATATATATTATAGTAATTCACTCAGTGAGGTCTGACTCCCCTCCGTTGATAATTTTTCAGGAGAGTCAACTTCTTCAGACCTCAGTAGCAGGTCGATACGTCGGATTTCTTCCGCCCCGGCTTCTTTATGTAAACTAATTACTTGAGTCTTATTTTTATAATCTAGACACTGCAGTAGTTGTGAATTAAAGTTGTGGGATTTCATGTATTTTATTTAAAGAGATGTATTATATTGAAACTGGATTTGTACTGAAAGAGATTATATATATGTGATGAGATGAGATTTGATTTAAATCCAGTGGTGAAAATGTTATTATTATATTTATGATTTTTATTTCCGCTGCATATTATATGGTTATTGTTATTATTGCATGTTTTATTTTATTTTTTTGGCTTGCTACGGGTTCCGGATTCGAAAGAATTCCCGTTCCCTAGCGCCGGTCATGGCCCCTGTTTTGGTTCGTGACAATATAATATGTATGTATACAAGCAAACATACACACAAATGCAATAAAAATCATTTTATATATTTTTATTTAAAATCACAGTTTATGAAGGATCAAATAAAACTCTAGAAAATCGCAACCTCAAAACAGTGTTAGACAACACTCTAGCCATACAGGCCCACTTGTTCCAAATATAATCACTTGATCCATTTGGACAGTAGACTGGCCCTGAGACACTAAGTCAACCGAGCTCCAGCAGTCTGACTGTCAGTGTGATTGGCCCTGAGACACTTGGTCAACCGAGCTCCAGCAATCACACTTCCAAATCATATCTCACACATCAAATAATCAAATCCAATCAATATCCACAACTAGTTAGTAGTATAGCCTAAATGCTATAAGCGTACCGGTACATACTCGATCCTAGTGCCGCCCACTAGATAGCATGTTCTATTGATATCCTTCATTATTAAATATAAAACATACATTCACAAATAAATAATGCATGTATTTAAATAAAATAACAACATAAACCATATATATACTAGAAATATACCAAAGGTAAACCAGGTATATTTCGAGTACATATACATCAAATAAATCCAACTAAATTACAAAATAAACTAGAAAATATTCAAAAACATTTTAAACATAATTCATTAATAAAATATGCATATAGTTTAAAATATACCAATAATAAACCAAAAGTAAACTAAAATAAACTCAAGTACTAATTAATACAATTATGCATTTTTAGTCAAAATAAAACATAGATTTCTAAAATCATGCACCCTAGAGCATATATATATATATATAATAGTAACTCACAAATTATTGCGCTCCACGAGATGGGTCCGATGGGCCTAGTCCACTAAGCCTCGGTCTCAGCACAACTAAATAAATAGATAACGATAGGAATCAGAATAAATCTAATAGAAGTTCTAAAGACTCGATCTAGATTACTAGACACAGAATTAGGATTAGAGCTCGACCGGATATCACGTTTTACGAGAATTCTATCAAAAATTCGACAGAACCTCCCCTGTAAAATGGACATCTCTCTACTCAAAGAGTAGAGTCATCCCTGCAAAGAAATACACTTCAAAAATAAACACATAACACAACCGCAATCCCTCAGTCGGACTCCAAACTACAAATCACCGACCGAGGTCCACAATTCATAGAATGCTACAGAAATACCGAAAATACCCTTATATAATAAAAATATATTAAATTACGTAATTAACCCTAAAACACAGTAAAAATCGATAAAAACTCATTTATTTAGAAAAATCGTATAATATATATAATTTAAGAATAATTTACGAAAAATAGTTTTAATTAGTTAAAAATACTAAATAATTTGTAGAAATCATTTTTATGCCCTAAATAACTATTAAAACCAATTTAATTACATTTTTAGTCAATTTAGGGTAAAATTACCAAAATACCCCTATATATATAAATATACTAAAATTAATTCAAAAATTCACCAAAAATAATATAATTGCTCAAAATTAATTTTCTCAACATATATTTCAATAATATCAATAAATAAACTCAATTAACTAATTAATTTCAATTAAACACATAATTAACCCTATTTTCTCAAAATTACATAAACTAAATAAATTCAAAATAAATACATAAAAATTCACAAAAATTCCAAATAAATTTCTATAATTCATTTCAACACCTAAATTTATCATAAAACACAATTTCATAATTTAATTAATTAATTTTCCAAAATTAGAAAATAATAATAAAATAATCAAAAATACCCAAAAATCAAAATAAATTCCAAAAATTCTACAAAAATTCACACATGAAGATTAAGCTAAGGGGAGCAACATTTGTGAAGTAATTTTTCATGAATCAATCAAATTGAAGCTCAAAAAAATCAAGAACCCTAATAGGCCAAAATTGAAAAATCAAAACCTAGGCAAATCTAGACCATTTTAAGTGAAACAAAGCTTGGAATCACATTCACTGGAGCTCAAGGAGAAGATAGAGACCGGCGGTGTCGAAAATGGTGGCCGGAATCACGTCGATCGACGTTAGCTTCAAATTTCGGCTTCTCGGGTTATTGCAGCGTTCACCGAAGCCGGAGAGGGTGGAAAGAGAGGCTGAGCAGCTGGAGGAAGGCAGTGGACATCCGGCAAGCACTCTGAACGGCGGTGAACAAAGTCGCACAGTGAGGGAAGAGGAGAAGGGCGTCAGGGAAGAAGAAGGAGGAGGGAGGGGCAGTTTGGTAATTTTGACAAACTTTTGATTTTTAACTATATATTAAGTATATATGTATATATATATAATCACACTATATATTATAATAATATAAACTCCCACACACATTAATTTAATATATTAATAATTTATACACTTAAAAATAATTAAATAATATTAAAACTAAATAATAAATAATAAAAATTAGGGTAATTAATTAAACCCTAGAGTTCATGCAAATTCTTGAAATTACTTAAAATAATTAATACTAAATTATTTACGTGTTAATTTCTCCGAAAATAAAATTTTAGAAAAAATTTTACGTAAAACACTTAAAATAAAATAAAACAATTAAAAGAAGCTTTAAATAAATATCAACTCGTAAAAATATCATAATTATATACAAAATTATTAACACTGCATATCCCGATACAGTTTAAAATATTTTAAAAACTCGGGATATTATATTTTTAATTTTACAAATGAATTTTTCTACATGTTCATTAAACAAAACACATATCATTTAATTGAAAATGAATTTCATAATATTTTATAAAATTTATTTATACTAAATACACTTTTAACGTATTATTTTATGGTTGAAAATCCAGGATTGAACATTTTGCACCAGAAATATGACTGATAAATGTAAATTAACCTACTAGAACTGATAGATTTGATACACCTTCAGTCTTTTAGATTTAATATTTTTTATTAATTTACGTCACAGAACACATTTTAATTTATTAAAAATAAAATTTATCTTTAAAAGTATTCGTAGACAATATATTTATCAGATTGACGTATCAAAATGAAGTGATGTTAGTTATATTAAATGTTACGCTGCCTATCTAAAAAAACTGGGAATTGAAAAGGTCATAGTATCATATCTGTCTGATGAATTTACTTTAAATGTCCCATTTTTAAATTTATTAATAAAAACTTTTATTTTTATTTATTACATTCGCGTCACTTCATTTTTCCAAAGATAAACATTTTAAACTTATAAAATAAATAGAATAAACTAACAATAAATAATGTCCTCCACATGTAATTCAAATAGTAAAAAATATGAATATACAATTGATGAAATTAAAAATTGGAACTTCTATCTCTTATATTATCTTTTTATGATGTTGAAATTTAACCTATTTAAAAACAAATTAATAATAAATAATATGTCCTTATTATGAATGTGAATGAACAATATATTGCTTGTGAATGAACAATATATTGCTTGTGAGAGAATAGTTCTCAAATAGTGAAAAGAAAATCTCTATATAAAGGGATTGAAATTCATTAATGAGGAGGTTAAGATTAAGAAGAAAAAAAGATAGATTACTCTCCAAATTCTTTCAATATTATAGTTCTCTAAATTCTCTCCAAACTCTTTCTAAATTCTCTCAAAATCATTTTACTATAAAATATTTTTCTTCTAGTTAAATACTACTAAATTCAAGTTTAGTTCTATAACAAAATAAGTAATTTAATCTTTATTTCACAACACGTTATCAGCACGAGGAGCTCTCGATCAAAATAATAAGGTACATATTTCTTAATATTTAATATTTATGAATATATTAGTTGATTATATATTATCATGGATGACTATGCCTCCTACTAATTTATATATTTATATTTATTTCTTCAATCTAACTTTATATTAATTGTTATTTTTATTTTGTTTTACTAAGTACACCATTGATGCAAATATTGCTAGAAATGGTTCTAACATTATGGATGGCTATGCCTCCTACCAATTTATATTTATGCACATTTATTTTTTTTATTATTTATGTTAATGGAAGGCTATACCCCATTTTATATTAATGGACGGTTTTGCCCCATATTTATACATATCGTTATGTTAATTCACTTGCTATAAATAATCATATCAACATTATTTATTGATTTTACTTTATATAATTTATTTCTCAATATATTATATTAAAAAAAAAATTCTAACGGCTATATTTTTATTACCAACGGTAATATAACGGTAATAAACGGCTATATTTTTCATTATAAATAGATGAGCTATAAATGTTATTCATTCACACAAATTCATACATTTTCTCTTTCTCTCTTTACTCTAAATTGTAAACATGATTTGGTATATTTATATTTGTGTTTTGATCATGACTATTATAATAGTTTTAGGAATAATTAATATGGAAGATGATTTTCTATTTGATATAATTTTAAGTATTATTGTATCATTTTTTGTACCACTATTATTTCTTGCAATATTCATTCATGATATAATTAATTAGTAAATTCTGATCATGTTTGATTTTTTTTAGTAGTCATCAAATTTATGAATTCTAATTGAGTTATTTTTTTTATTAGTTATCATAATGACAAATCTAGCAAAGCTTGAGTTCGTTGCTCTTGACATCACGGGAAAAAATTATATGTCTTGGATTCTAGATGTAGAGATGCATCTTCAATCAATGGGGTTAATTGATACCATAAAAGAAAATAATAACACCTCATTGCAAGATAAAGCAAAGTCTATAATTTTTCTCCGTCGTCATCTTGATGAAGGATTAAAATATGAATATTTGACTGTCAAAGATCCAAGTGTTCTTTGGAAGGATCTAAAAGACAGATATGATCATCAAAGAGATGTAATACTACCAGTAGTCACTGATGAATGGAGAGCTTTATGCTTTCAAGATTTCAAAAAAGTGAGTGACTATAATTCTGCAATGTTCAGAATAGTATCACAATTAAAATTCTATGGACAGACAGTCACAAATGAGGATATGCTGGAGAAAACTTACTCCACATTTCATGCATCAAATGTTACACTGCAACAACAATACAGGATGCAGAGATTTAAAAAATATTCTGAACTAATTTCATGCCTACTGGTAGCTGAGAAAAATAATGAACTCTTGATGAAAAATCATTAATCCCGTCCCACTGGCTCAATAGCATTTCCAGAAGCAAATGCTACAAATTATTCCAGATATAAAAATTACAATAGCCGTGGACGTGGGAGAGGTAGAGGTCGTGGACGTGGAAGAGGTCAATTCTTTGGCCATGGTCGTGAAAATAAATATAATAATACTCCACAACAAACTCAGACTCAACCTCAAAAGAAGTTAAAATCAGTCATCAGTGGTGTTCAAGAAAGGCCTCAATATAAGTCTGAAACTGTGTGTTTCAGATGTGGTAGTAAAGGACACTGGTCACGAATTTGTCGAACACCACCACATCTTTGCCAACTTTATAAGGCATCATTGAAAGGCAAAGAAAAGGAAATAAACTTCAATGAGCATCATACTCATGTTAATGATACAACTCATTTAGATGTTTCTGATTTTACTGATGATTTTACTGACAATGGAAATTGAGACATCTGTAATTTTAAGTATATTGTTATTACTTATTTGATTATGAAGAATATGTTATTGTTATGTATGTTATTTTTAAATTAAATAAAATGTCCTACTTTACAATTATTTTATGTTTTTACCTTAATTGATTAATTTTGTATTTATCTATTTTAAAGTTTAATATGGATTGTACTCAACATAAAGACAATATTGGAGATCTCTGCATACCATATAGTGGTACTACACATACTATCTTGAAAAATAGAGATTATTTCTCTGAAATAAAGCCCACAAAGGCAGTTGTAAAAACAATATCAGGTCCTGTAGATCTGATTGAAGGAATTGGCAAAGATAAATTTATGTTACCAAATAGAACAAAGTTTATAATTGATGAAGCTTTGTTTTCACCACAATCAATAAGAAATTTATTGAGTTTTGATGACATATATCGAAATGGGTGTGATACCCAATCTATTACTATAAATGGTAACAAATATTTAAATATAGTTTCCTATGAATCAGGAAAAATGAAAGTATTGGAAAGACTGCCAAAACTCCCTACTGGATTGCATTACATGCATATACATGTAATTGAATCAAATATGGCAGTAAAAGAAAAATCTTATGATCCTTCAATAATAAATTTATGGCATGACAGATTAGGTCATCCTGGATCAGTAATGATGCGAAGGATAATTGAGAATTCACATGGGCATCCTTTGAAGGGGCAAAGAATTCCTCAATCAAATGAAATGCCATGTACAGCTTGTTCTCTTGGAAAATTAATCTTGAGACCTTCACCATCTAAAATTCAAAATGAATCACCTATGTTTCTTGAAAGAATTCAAGGTGATATATGTGGGCCAATTCACCCACCATGTGGACCATTCAGATATTTTATGGTATTAATTGATGCATCTAGTAGATGGTCACATGTTTGTCTATTGTCAACTCGTAATGTTGCATTTGCAAGGTTGCTTGCTGAAATTATTAAATTACGAGCACAATTCCCTGATTATACAATCAAGAGGGTAAGACTTGATAATGCTGATGAATTTACATCTCAAGCATTCAATGATTATTGTATGTCTACTGGGATCATTGTTGAGCATCCTGTTGCCCATGTACATACTCAAAATGGTTTAGCTAAATCATTGATTAAACGACTTCAGCTTATTGCTAGACCATTAATAATGAGAACAAAGCTTCCCATTTCAGTTTGGGGTCATGCAATCCTACATGCTGCTTCATTAATTCGCATCAGACCTAGTGCATATCATAAATACTCCCCACTACAATTAGCATTTGGTCAAGAGCCAAATATTTCCCATCTCAAAATTTTTGGTTGTGCAGTATATGTACCCATTGTGCCACCTCAGGGCACAAAAATGGGTCCTCAATGAAGATTGGAAATTTATGTTGGGTTTGAAACACCCTCGATTATTAGATATCTTGAACCTCTAACTGGTGATGTTTTTACAGCACGTTTTGCTGATTGCCAATTTAATGAGGTTATTTTCCCAACATTAGGAAAAGGGGAGAAAGAAGTGAAAAGGGATATTTCATGGAATGAACCATCATTATTGCATCTGGATCCTCACACAAAACAATGTGAATTAGAAGTGCAAAAGATTGTGCACTTACAAGAAATTGCAAATCAATTGCCAGATGCATTTACTGATACAAAAAGAGTGACTAAATCATATATACCAGCAGCCAATGCTCCTGCTCGTATTGAAATTCCAGAAATAAAATATGAGAATAAAGACACTCATGAGTCTAAAACACGCCAGAAGTGTGGAAGACCAATTGGTTCTAAGGATAAAATCCTCGAAAGAGAAAGGGAGTAGATAATCATATTGATAGGGAGGAAATTATCCCTGAAGAAATAGAAAATAAAGAAAGTCATGAAACATTGTCATATACTGTTGCATGTGAAATCATAAATGATAAAGATGATCCTGAACCAAAATCAGTCATGGAATGTCAAAATAGGCATGATTGGATAAAATGGAAAGATGCTATGTAAGCTGAATTGGACTCACTAAACAAACGAAATGTTTTTGGGCCAATTATTCCTATGCCTAAAAATGTGAAACCTGTAGGATACAAGTGGGTCTTTATACGAAAGAGAAATGAGAAAAATGAAATAATAAGGTACAAAGCTAGACTTGTAGCTCAAGGTTGTTCACAAAGGCCAGGAATTGATTATGATGAAACGTATTCTCCTGTTATGGATGCAATTACATTCAGGTATCTGATTAGCCTAGTAGTTTCTAAGAAATTAGAAATGCGTCTTATGGATGTTGTGACTGCTTATTTGTATGGATCACTTGATAGTGACATTTATATGAAAATCCCTGAAGGATTTAAAATGCCTGAGGCATTAAGTACAAAACCCAAAGAAATGTATTCGATCAATCTCCATAGATCTTTATATGGGTTAAAATAGTATGGGCACATGTGGTATAATCGTTTAAGCGATTATTTGATTAATAAAGGATATGTGAGTAATATTATCTGCCCATGCATTTTTATTAAGAAAACAATATCCGGATTTGTGATTATAGCTGTATATGTTGATGATTTGAATATCATTGGAACAGAAAATGAGATCTATGAAGCAACAGTATACTTAAAGGAAGAATTTGAAATGAAAGATCTTGGAAAAACCAAGTATTGCCTTGGTTTACAGATTGAGCAAATGCACAATGGGATATTCATGCATCAATCAAATTACACAGAAAAGATCTTGAAACGCTTTAATATGGATAAAGCAAATCCTTTAAGTACTCCAATGGTCGTTAGATCACTCAATATTGAGACTGATCCATTTCGACCCTGTGAAGAAAATGAAGAAATTCTTGGTCCTGAATTTCCATATCTCAGTGCCATTGGAGCTCTAATGTATCTTGCTAATTGTACTAGACCTGACATTTCTTTTGTAGTCAATTTATTAGCAAGGTTCAGTTCAGCTCCAACAAAAAGGCATTGGAAAGGGGTCAAACATATACTTCGATACCTTCGAGAAAATGTTGATTTGGGTTTATTTTATTCTAATAATTCAAAACAAGAATTGATTGGTTATGCAGATGCAGGGCATTTATGTGATCCTCATAAAGTGAAATCTCAAATAGGCTATGTGTTCACAAATAATGGAACTGCAATTTCTTGGCGTTCCCAGAAACAAACGCTTGTCACTACTTCCTCAAATCATTCTGAAATTATTGCACTACATGAAGCAAGTAGAGAGTATGTGTGGCTTAGATCAATGACACATCATATTAAAGAATCTTGTGGTTTTCCAGTCAACAAAAGTCCAACAATTTTATATGAAGATAATGCAGCATGCATTGCACAATTAAGGGAAGGATATATCAAAAGTGATAGAACCAAACATATACCTCCAAGATTCTTTTCATACACTCAAGAGCTAATAAAAGACAATCATATAGATATCAAGTATATTCAGTCTAGCCAGAATTCAACTGATCTTTTCACAAAGGCACTTCTAACTACAATCTTTAGAAAGCACGTTCACGATATTGGAATACGACATCTACATACTATGTGAAGGAAGATTATATATATCAACTTGAGGGGGAGAATATCATGCACTGTACTCTTTTTCCTTAAGCTAAAGTTTTTCCTACTGGATTTTATTTAGCAAGGTTTTAACGAGGCAATTGTAAAATATTGTTATTCAAGGGGGAGTATTATGAATGTGAATGAAAAATATATTGCTAGTGAATGAACAATATATTGCTTGTGAGAGAATAGTTCTCAAATAGTGAAAAGAAAATCTCTATATAAAGGGATTGAAATTCATTAATGAGGAGGTTAAGATTAAGAAGAAGAAAAGATATATTACTCTCCAAATTCTTTCAATATTATAGTTCTCTAAATTCTCTCCAAACTCTTTCTAAATTCTCTCAAAATCATTCTACTATAAAATATTGTTCTTCTAGTTAAATACTACTAAATTCAAGTTTAGTTTTATAACAAAATAAGTAATTTAATCTTTATTTCACAACAGTCCTTAATTTTTTTTTTTTTGGAAAAAGTATCTTTGAAACCTAGGAAAATATTCTCCGTATAGTCTGACTTTTATGCCTAAATCTTGTGCTACTTACATTTTTTCCTATAAAAATAAAAGGACAGTTTATTTCGGCCAGAAACATTGTACTTTCTTTTTTCTCTTTTTAAAAAAACAAACGAGGAACTTTTATCAATGAATTCCATAACAAGTATTATTAAGTTTCTACATAATAATTAATAATATTTTTATTACATTCAATAATTATAGTTATTATTTTTGTTATATTTAACTATTATAGTTATTATTTTATTTTTAACACTAGGCTAATATCCATAAATTATTTTACCACCAAAAATGGTTCCTACAACTACATAAAAAAATTTCGAGAAGAGTTACATGGCAAGTCTTCAAGATTTGTTACCCCCAACTAATAAAGATAGAAAAATAGACATGAATTAATCTTGGAGAAAAGATGTTCACTATTATCATGATCAAACTACTGATAATTAGTTTAACATGATGAATTATTAGTTTTCAAAACTTGAAACACAAAAAACAGAGGTTCCATCGAGGCCTTTTGCATTGAAGTGGGAATGATATTCTTTCAATGTAGTTTTTCTATACTTGGGAGGACTCTCTCTTGATAACAACTCCTTAATAAGTCCAACAACTCTTGAAGACATTAGATCTAGAATGAAAAAGCTTGTCACAAACACCCTCGGTCCTTTGTGATTTGCTAGCACTTTGTGTTAAAGGCTTATAAATTTATCATTTAATATGAGTTGAAAAGCAACAAGAAAATCCAAGTTTACCCAGAGCAACAAAAATTTATAAATTCATAAAAAAAAATAAATAAAGGTTGAAAAGGGCTTGCCTGTAGAAGGTCTTCAATGTTAACCACTAAGGCCCCTGGCGTCGAAGCAACATCAATCCATTGATTTTGGTAGAGCACTTTAAGGCCGCCGACGTGATCTTAGAGGAGAGTTGTAAAGAAGTCATTATCAACATGCACTTACACTAAAGGTTAACTATGGCTAGGGGCATGCTGGATAGTAATAGCACAACACATAAAGCCCCTTTGTCATAATCCATATCCTCTAAGTGGTTTGGTTTCAGACTAAGAGCTTTTGATAATAATTCAAATAGTAAGATTCCCAATTTCATTACTACTTTGGAGTAGTCCATCAATATATCCCTACAAAATTAATAACCTCTGTACAAAAGAGAAACTTTAATAGAGAGAATGAATATATATTTCACTATATTGTCAAATGTACAAAAAGCACCTATTTATATACAATTGTTGCTAAAAGAAAATATCTATCCTATCTATTAGAAAAGAATAAGAATAACAATTTTGCTAGCTAAAGGAAAAAAGGCCAGCTAGTTAACAAATAAAACAATAATGCAAAAAAATAAGAGTTGTAAAAAGAAAAGAGAATAACAGTTTCTGGCAAATGAGCTATGAGCTTTACGGGGAATACTGGCAAATGAGTTGTGTGCTGTATAGGGAATAATTCTACATCCCCCCTAAGTTAGAGTTTGAAGATTGAGCATCATAAATCCTCACCTTATCAACCTTAGGCTAATGGTGCAATTGAAGCATCTAATAAGAATATGAAGAGAATCCTCTCTAAGATGGTGAAAAAGCATAAAGATTGGTCTAAGTATCTCCTTTTTGCCTTGTAGGGATATATAACTATAACGTGCATTACCACAGGACAAACATTGTTCTCATATCTAGAAAAGGATGGATGCTTTATTTCATACTCAGATTTATCACAGAAGAATAGCAAGAGCCTTTAATAAGAAGGTTAAACCTGGAAAGATAAAGGCTGGAGATATAGTGCTAAAGTAGTCAAGGGCAATGGTATTTGATCCAATAGGAAAATTCAGACCCAATTGCGAAGGACCATATTTAGTCAAGACGATTCTACCCAAAGGAGCTATAAAGATATTGGATCTATAAGAGAATGAGTTCACTGAGCCAATCAACCTGAATCACCTCAAGAAATAATACCTTTAAAAAAAAAGGTCCACTGACTAGAAAATCTGAAAAGGCTTATCAAGCAAAAATTAGGACATTCCCATGGGTCAAAAAGCAAAAAGCAAAATCCAGGAATAGAAACACAGTGGTTATACAAGTTAATGGTTATAAAACTTCAACCTCCACCAAGAATAAACCCATGTAATCTCAATATATGCAATACCTTTCATCTAATTAATCTATTGATCTATAGTGCGCTTGTCCTTCATCTTCAATGGATGAGATTATAAATAATGAGGTTGATAAATCAAAGCATTGGTAAGGACATTAAGTAGACTCAATTTCTCCTATAACCAAATCTAAAAAAAACTACTAAGTTAAAAACCCAAAAGGGCAACTTAAGCACACAAAAAAAGGTTATATACCTGAAGGAGAAGCAAACTGCCTGAGAATCAATTATGAATCTTGAAATTATCCAACTCAATGATAGGTTTAGCAAGTATGATAGGCATAGGATTAGCTCCAGCTTCCACTTATTATAGTATACTGACAATCCTTGTGTCAGCATATCCATAAGAAGCCACTAAAATAAATTAGGCATATAAGCAAAAAGAGACAGTCTTAATCCAGGTAGCATTATTATTGTCCCTAGTCCCGCAAGAAGTAATCATAGAAGAAAGACTAATAGTCCCAGGGTTATGTGTGTATATGTAGATGTCGCCTGGGGCATATCAAAGAATGCCACTAGTCTATCGAGAAACTACATCTCAAGGTCAGGGAGAGCAATCACAGCAGTTAAGTCTGAAGAATAGCTAAGAATAGTAGAAAAATCTTTAATTAATGGACACAATTCTTGTCCATTGAATCTAAACATGTGGTCCTTAATATCCCAAAAGGTGGCAGTGACATGTAGAAAATTATTGTCTATTTTTAGATGTTGAAGGGATTTCAAGGATTTAGCATGGAAGGATAGCAGTCTATTCCAATCATCTCTATTAAGGCTTTTGAGAAATTTCTTCATCAAATTAAGGGTGGTTTATGTCATAATGAAAGCAAATAAAATAGAGGAATGGAAGACAATCCTTTTACAAGCACTTTATATAGGCATAAAGGTTAATTTATATGGAATTAGGATTTTATGTTTTGGATCAAATTCAAATCAGTAATCGGAATGGAAAAGAGAAAAAAATCAAAGCTGGATTTCTGATTGGAAATCCAAAATTTTGATCGGAATTCCAAGATATTTAATATATATATATATATATATATATTTCAAGGTTTAATCCAAAAAAAAAAGTCCACAATCCACTCAGAAAAGGTACAATAATTCAAAGTGAGAAAGGAAGTCAAAGTACAGTTATATGAGCACAAGTCCTAAAGATAAAAAGATCAATCATCCTGAGCTTTAATGTCTGGCCAAGGACTTCAGCCTCTAGCTGGCTCATCGCTCTAATCTGGGGGCATAAAAGTCCTAACACCATGATCGTTGAAACCAAGACCAGCAAGTTGTCAACGAATCCTCTTATTCTCACACTTTAGATCCCAGCATAACTCTGTTGCATCGAGAATAGTTAGAATCATGCATATCATACATAACATGCATACATTTGCATACTTGTTATAAATACTAACCCTCTAAGTATCTGTGATCTTCATAGTATATAATCTCTAGGAAGATGTGAGTCCATACAGATACTTTGCCTATTTTTGAGGGACCTATAAAATAAAGTATACCAATTCAGCAATAAGTGTTAGTTTGTACAGGATTGGAAATATAAATTGCACTTACATGTGAAGCATTGGAGGAGAGAAGCTAGGAATCTGAGCTATGTCAAAATACATATGTTGCTTAATAGGAGTCTATACCACAGGAGCCTAGTAGTACATGGACCTATCAAGTGGTAGAACATCGCCCAGAATGGTACTCGAGGAAGTATCACCTCGAGCAGCTCCATTGTGCTAAGTATGCTCAACCTCCTACTCAGTCCTCTTAGTGTCACCCTTAGTCTCCTCCTCCATAGCAACATCAGTAGCTTCTTCAACTTGTAAAGAAAAGTAAAAATCATCTACAATGATGAAAAAGTAAAGTAAAATAGTGATAGCGATGAAAGAGACGAAGTAAAATGGTGATTGAAAACATACCTCAGCTGGGTCTGTAGGAACCTGCTCTGAGAGATTCTCCCGAATATACTCCTGATAATGACAAGAACACTCGAGCAAAGTCAAAGTGTCATATCCCTCAAGAGTTACTCTAAGCTCAAAACCAGTCATGTTGTAGCTCCATAACATCGAAGAAGGAACATGCCTCCTGGAAGGTCCTATATGCCAATAATAGACAAGCTCACCAAGATACCATATTTGGCAACTGTAACCAGGAAGCAAAATTCTCATAGTCTGAAGCCTCATAGTCACAGTCATGTCACTAAATGTCTTTATCACCAACTAGCCAATCTGATCTAACCTGCAAATTCATTCAGATAAATTTTATTTAATTTTTACAATTTGTGAAATATTAAAAAAATTAAATTTATCTTATTAGGTCCCACTCTAAGGAGTTTAGCTAGTCCCAATAAGTCTGCAAATCATACTTAATGCTAGCTAGATGAGAAGAACCCCATCTATTAAAAACTAATAGCGTTGAAACCTCATATCACCTTAATCTCAATGCCCAAGATCTGAAGGAGGAGAAATAGTTAAAATAAAAAGAATAGATTATAAAAGAGCAAAGTTAAAAGGGGTAAAAGACATGTAAAAGACATACATGCAGGATATGCCAAAAGTCGCACATCATCATAACACCTCTATAGATAGTATCTAGTTTATAGTAAAGATAGACAAGAGCTACATATCCCCAATTGAAAGTAGCAACTCTAGCAAGGTCTTGAAGTGGACCAAGAAGAGCAATGCTGACCTCATGATTAGTCTCACAAAAGAAGGTAGTGCCTAACTGTATCAATAAAAAACATCTTGCCTTATGAAGGATCTAATGAGGTATGGTGGTGGGTAACCTCCGGAAACCCTGAATAAAAGAAGAAAGGAGCACGTTACTCCAATTTTTCCATATCAGAATGAACCTCGAGCAAGTCACAAACATAACAACTCCTAACATCCTCTAGAAGGGTGTAGTAGTGGATATCAAAAGGAACTAGTGCACCCCCAAAGGTAATCTTAGTGATGACAGAGAAGCTCATAAGAGAAATAGTCAGTTCACCCACTCGTGTGTGAAAGTTATGAGTGGTATCTATCCACCTCTCGATAAGAGAAAAAGGTGAATATTGGTCTGACCTACCTCAAGTAGTCAGTAAAGTAGTAATGAAGCATTGAAAGCCAGATGCCCAGATGTGCTCTACTACCTCTTTAGATAAATTATGAAATAATTCTTGATTCAAGTGAAAGCAACCCAAGAACTTTAATGGTTTTTTAATAAAATTCAAAAAATGACATGATTACTTTCTTTTATAAACTCTTAAATTTTGTCTATCATTGTTTTTGTTTTTTATTTTTTTTGTAAAAAAAATTGGGTTAAAATCGATCAGAAATTTGGATTTCTGATCAAAAATCCAGATTTCTGATCGGATTTCCAAATTTCTAATCCAAAATTTATATTTTTTACTGAAAATCTAAAAGTCTAACTGAAATTATATTGGTCCTCTGTGACATTCTAATACCAATTTTATAAAATCTTATTTTCAAGTTGACAATTTCATGCAATTTTATTCAACTTATATAGTAGAAATTCTATAATTGCATGCATAAATATGTTAATTTACATATTAACAGGAATATATTTTTTGCAGAATCAAAGACAAAAGAAGAAAATTTACCTCATCTTCAACTTAAGAGCATCTATGGAGGTGTAAATGAGTCGAAGCGAATTCATCTTCCCCTAATCGAGTCCCATATTATTTTGAGGAAAATATAGTTGTGAAATGATTGGATCTGATTGTATGGAGTTGCTTCCACATAGTTTGCATTGTGGATGAGCCATAGGATCAAACGGATTTCAAATTGGATGTCAGATGAAAGAATAATTGAAGGAAGAAGATTCTAAAATCAAGGAAAGGGATAGGAAAATGAAAGAAATGGATCAAAAAATGGAAGAAAAATGAGGTTTATATTAAAGCAACAAATGTGTACTTTAGTCCTTTAACTTTGTTTGCATTTAAGTTCAACATTTTTCTTGTAATTTAGTCCTAAATTGCAATGCTACATAATTTAATAATTCATTGAATTATTAAATTGTCAACATAAAAGAAATCAACACTACACATCTGAGTGTAGTGTATTCTTAAATTAACACTATACGTCCGAGTATAGTCAACATTATGCATTTGAGTATAATGTATCTTTTCAATCATACTATACATCTGAGTATAGTCAGCATTATACGTTTGAGTATAATATATCTTTTCAATCAATACTATACGTCCGAGTATAATCAACATTATACGTTAGAGTATAATGTATCTTTTCAAATTAATACTATACATTCAAGTATAGTCAACATTATACGTTCGAGTATAATGTATCTTTTTAATACTATACATATAAGTATAGTTAACATTATACGTCCAAGTATAGTGTATCTTTTCAATACTATATGTCCTAGTATAGTCAATATTATACGTCCAAGTATAATGTATCTTTTCAAACCAATACTATACATCCGAGTATAGTGTATTCTCAACACTACATATCTGAGTGTAGTGTATTCTCATATCAACGCTACATGTCAGAGTGTAGTGCATTTTTAAATCAATGCTATATGCCCAAGTATGGTGTATTCTTATATGTTTTAGTATTCTGCCTAGTGTTGTATAGTAACATAAGCATTCATCGTGAACCAATGATCACCTATAGGCAAAAGCCTTAAGGTGCATAAGTAAGTATCTAAAAGAAATTATGTGTGTATTTTCTTTGCCACAATTTGTCAAGCAAACAGCGACTAAGGAGGGCAACTGTAAGCACCCAATTTCAGGATGATATGCGACAGAGGACTCCAATAATGAAAATATTATAAATAGATTTTCAACACTTGAAGTTTTAAACCTCAAAAAGCCTAAATGCATTTTCAAAAGAACTTAATTGGTTTTTAAGGACTTAATTGGACCTAATTGAAAAAATTTAAATTCTTTCAAGGGTCTTTCTGTAATTAAAAGTTAAAAAAAGATATCAAAATTCTGTAATTCCGATCGGAATTACATAAAATCAATCAGGATTATTTAATTCCAATCGGAATTATATAATCCCAGTTAAAACATGTTTCATCTATATCTTTGATTTTTCAGTAAATAAAAAATTTTATTTTTTGAATTTTGATTGGTCAAATAATGTGATAAATCTATTTTTTGGGGTTTATCTGAATTTTGCAGGATATTAAAGGTCATTTTTAAACCAAAACTTTATCATTGTAAAGAGAAGAAGTCACAGTAGGAGATGTGACTTTAACTAGGATTTTCTATATAAACTTAGCTTAACTCTCTTGGAGGGAGGATTTTTTTTTTTTTTTTTTTTGTGACTTCTTCTTCCTTTCTTTTCATTAGTTTTTAATTAAAAATTTTTCTTTCGAGGTACTATTCTCTTAAAAAGAAGCAGTAGACTTTTAGGAGGAAAAATCAAGTATTAGAGATCTATTCAAAAAAACAATGGTGATTTATACGACTCTAAGGAGCAAATCAATATTTCATCCATCCAATCATCTCTTCTTCTATGTTTTTCTTCTTTATTTTATTTGATTATTTTAGTTTCATTTAATTTTAATTTTATTTATTTTTTGTTTAACTACTAATCATTATTTATTTTTGTGTTTTTATTTGTAATTATGGAGGGAGTTACATAACAAATTCACTGTAGATAACAAAATCCATGAAGATCCAAGGGTGCCATGGATTGAATTTTGTAGTTGAATATAGTTTCTAGGTTTTTTTATTTATTTTTTGTTATTATTTTGTTGGTTGTTTTATTTATTTATTTTTAATTAGTTTTTGGGTTGTATTAGTTTTTTAGATCATTGTAATAGTCTTAATAGTGGGAATAATGAAATCATGTGTGTGTGGTTGTGTATTAATTAAAATTAATGGTTATAGAGATAATTAGAGTTTTTAATTAAAATTGAATTAGATTTAAGTGGATAAAATTAAGGTTGCTCGTTAATTATTTTATTTATTAATAATATTTTGTTTAAGGTCACTTTAACTAAATTAGATTTTTTAGAAAAAATAAATTTAATTCATTGTTTGATCTTTTATTTGATTATTTTAGTATTTCTTATGTTTTTGGGCTTGTTTATTTATTTTTATGTGTTTTGGACCTCAAGCCCATGTTAGGCTCTAACCCATTTAATTAATTTTAGATTTAGGTAGTCATTTTCTCGACCCATCTTTTAATTAGCTCATTTCATTTAATAGGTTATTAATTAACTAGGTGTAGATTTTAATTAATTAAAATACATTTTAAACTCATAATTAATTAGAAATTAGGTTAGATAACTTTGGGCAATTTAGTTAATTAGATATAGGCTCACCTTGGTTAATTAAAATTAATTTAGACTTAACTCATTAAATTAAAGTCTTTTTCATAACTTGTAGATTTAAGATCATCCTAGAATTAAAACATGTAAAATTAATCCCACTAATTTAAATACTTCATAATTTGTAGATTTAGGCCTATTTTTAAAATTAAAATAAGTAGATTTAAGTTCACTTAATTAAAATTAAGTAGGAATTAGGTCCATTAGCTTTTAGACTCACTTGTAAAATTAAAACATGTAAATTTAGCCCATTTAATTAAAATCAATATAGATTATACTAACTTAGGGATTGGAACTTAAATGAATGTATTATTTATATGTATTTTTCATAACTAGTTTGTCTGGGGTCAATCATTTAAATAAGGGTTTATACGAAATTGCATGTAAATAGAGGATAAGATAGTAAATAATAAAGTAGTTTTAAATGAACACAAGACTGAAAGAAGTTAGTATTTCGTATCCAAAATCTCCTAGGTGTGGTGCTAGTTTTCTTTTAGAGAATTAAGCACCACCATTTTCAACTTGTCCCAGTTATTGCCTTGGGTAACAATTCCTCGTCACTACATCATGTCTTTGCGACAGTGGTTAATATGTTCTCTAGAGCCCTAAGCTTAAATAGTGTCACAGTTGCTAAAATTTTGCACATGCACTAAACCCCGCCGTCTACAAAGTGTATATAAAGTTGTTTTTTGTACCTCCAACTAATTAGTAATCTTGTGTATAGTCTCAACAGTAAAACTGATGACATGATCTTTTAACCAAAAAGGTTTAGCTTTGATCATGGTGCTTGTAATATCCCGTGTTTTTAAATATTTTTATACTGCATCGGGATATGCAGTGTTAATAATTCTTATAAATGATATTGATATTTCATGAGTTGTTGTTTAATTAAAATTGATTTTAATTGTTTTAATATTATTTTAAGTACTTTACGTAAAATTTTCCCGGGACTTGCATGTTCGGGGAAATTGATACGTAAACTATTTATATTTAATTATTTTAAATGAATTTCCATAATTGCATGAACTCATATATATTTTTAAAATACTAAATAAAGCATATTTGTGTATTTATTTATTTAACTAGGGTTTAATTAATTATCCTAATATTTTATTATTTATTTATTAGTTTTATTGATATTTAATTATTTTTATTTAGTATTAAATTTTAAAATATTAAATTATGTGTATGGTGGATAATTTTTCCAAGTATTATATTAATATACTATATTATAATATATATATATATACATAATTCTTTTTTTCTTTTTTCTTTTTCTTTTTCTTTCTTTTCTTTTCTTTTTCCTTCGATTTTCTTCCTCTTCCCCGAAACCCATCTCCCTCACCCTCGCCGTCTGATTACCGACCGTCAGTGTGCCTCCCCTGCGTGTCGTCGTCTTCCTCCACTGCCTCACCACTCCGGTCATTTTCCCCGGCACCGGTTAGCTCATTTTCTGCCATTTTTGGCTGAACCTCCAAGCTTCGACGGTTCTTCCTCCTCCGGCCACCAAAATTCTCATTTTTGGTGTCTTTGGACTCCTCAAGCAACAGTAATCTTGATTCTAGCTTTGGTTTGAGCTCAAACTCTCTTGATTTCCTTGTTTTTCAATTTTTCCATTTTGGCCGAATTAGGTTTTCAAATTTTTTTTGAATTTTTCTTGTTGATTCATGAAAATTACCTTGAAAAATGTTGATCCTAGTAGCTTAATCTACATGTGTGAATTTTTGTAGAATTTTTGGAATTTATTTTGATTTTTGGGTATTTTTTAATATTTTATTATTTTTTTCTAATTTTCGGAAATTAATTAAATAAATTATGAAATTGTGTTTTATGATAAATATAGGTGTTGAAATGAATTATAGAAATTTATTTTGAATTTTTATGAATTTCTATGTATTTATTTTGAATTTAATTAGTTTATGGAATTTTTGGAAAATTTGGTTAATTGTGTTTTTAATTAAAATTAATTGGTTAATTGAGTTTAATTATTGATATTATTGATAAATATGTTGAGAAAATTAATTTTGGATAATTATACTATTTTTGGTGAATTTTTGAAGTAATTTTAGTATATTTATATATGTAGGGGCATTTTGGTAATTTTACACAAAATTGGCTAAAAATGTAATTTAATTGGTTTTAATAATTATTTAAGGTATAAAAATGATTTCTACAAATTATTTAGTATTTTTAATTAATTAAAACTATTTTTCGTGAATTATTTTCAATCATATATATAATATACGATTTTACTAATAAAATGAGTTTTTATCGATTTTTACTGTGTTTTAAGGTTAATTACGTAATTTCTACTTATAAAATGTATTTTTGTGATATAAGGGTATTTTGGTATTTTTATATTGTTCTGTGAATTGTGGACCCCAGTCGGTAAATTGTAGTTTGGAGTCTGACCGAGGGGTGGTGGATGTAATTCTGTGTCTATTTTTTGAAGTGTGTTTCTTTGCAAGGTCGGCTCTACTCTTTGAGTAGAGAGATGTCCGTTTTACAAGGGAGGTTCTGTCGAATTTTTGGTAGAATTCTCGTAAAACGTGATATCTGGTCGAACCCTAATTCTAATTCTGTGTCTAGTAATCTAGATTGAGTCCTTAGAACTTCTGTTAGATTTATTCTGATTCCTGTCGTTATTGTTTGTTTAGTTGCACCGAAACCGAGGCCTAGTGGACCAGACCCGTCGGACCCATCTCGAGGAGCGCACTAAGTGTGAGTTACTATTTTATATATATGTGCTCTAGGGTGCATGATTTTAGAAATATATGTTTTATTTTGATAAAATATGCATTCATGGTTTAATAATTACTTAGGTTTATTTTGGTATATTTTAAACTATATGCATGTTTAATTAATAAATTATTCTTAAAATATTTTTAAGTATATTCATGGTTTATTTCTAGTTTAGTTTGTAAATGAAATGAATTTATTTGACGTGTATATACCTGAAATATACCTGGTTTACTTTTGATATATTTCTAGTATATATATGGTTATTGTTGCTATTACATTTAAATTCATGCATCATTTACTTTTATGAATGTATGCTTTATATTTCAATGAAGTATATCAATAGAACGTGCTACCTAGTGGGCAGCACTATGACCGAGTACGTACCGGTACGCCTATAACATTTAGGCTATATTACTAACCAGTTTGAGGATATTAATTGGAATTGATTTATCTGATGTGTGATGTGATTTGGGAGTGTGATTACTGAAGCTCGGTTGACTTAGTGTCTCGGGGCCAGTCTACTATCCAAATGGATCAAGTGAACATATATTGGAATAAGTGAGCCTGTATGGCTAGAGTGTTGTCTAACACTGTTTTTGAGGTTGCGATATTGTAGGGTTCTATTTGATCCTTCATAAACAGTGATTTTCAATAAAAATATATAAAATGATTTTATTGCATCTGTATGTATTTGCATGTATATATACATATTAGATATATACTGTTGACTGTATGCATTGTCATTTAGTATGCATGTATATATATTATAGTAATTCACTCAGTGAGGTCTGACTCCCCTTTATTGACCATTTTTCAGGAGAGTCATCTTCTTTAGACCTCAGTAGCAGGCCTGTATGCCGGATTTCTTCCGCCTCGGCTTCTTTATGTAAACTGCTTGTCTGAGTCTTGAGTTTTATTTTATAATCTAGACATTGCAGTAGTTGTAGATAAATTATGGGTTTTATGTATTATATTTGTGTGAGCTATGTACTTTGAATATTTGAACTGAAACTTGTATTAACGGATTTATTTATATATATGAGATATGGATTTGATTTAAATCCCGTGGTGAAATATTATTTTGATACTTATGATTTTATTTCCGCTGCATTAAAAGTTGTTGTTATTATTATTGCATGTTTTATTTTATTTTATGCTTGCTACGGGTTACGGATTCGAAAGAATTCTTGTTCCCTAGCGCCGGTTATGACCCTTGTTTTGGATCGTGACAGTGTTACACTTAATAAAAGGTTTAGTTGGAAATTCTTCTGAAATCAATAGTTCAACTTGTTCAATTTCAGTTTCACCTTCAAAAGTTGTAATATCTCGAGTTTTTAAATATTTTTATACTGCATCGGAATATGCAGTGTTAATAATTTTTGTATATATTTATGATATTTTATGAGTTTGTTGTTTATTTAAAGCTAATTTTAATTATTTTATATTATTTTAAGCACTTTACGTAAAATTTTTCCGGGAATTGTATTTTCGAAAAAATTGACACATAAATAATTTAATATTAATTATTTTGACTAGTTTTACGAATTTGCATAAACTCATACATAATTTTTAAGTGCTAAAATAAAATGTATATATGTGTATTTATTTAAATTAATTAGGATTTAATTAATTACCTTAATTTTTATTATTTAGTTTTAATATTAATTAATTAATTTTAAGTGTATAAATTATTAAATATAATAAAATATTTATGTGGTGAGAATTATTTGTGTGTGGGAATATATATAATATTATAATATAAGTGTGGATATATATATATACATATATACATAATTTATTATCAAAATTATAAAGTTTGCATTATTTACCAAAGTGCTATTGTCTCCTTCATTTTTTCCTCCCAAACGGTTTCCACCATTTCTGGCCATTTTCAGCTGATTTCTTTTCTGTCACTGTGCCTCTCATCCTTCCTCCTCCACCTCCAGCCATTTCCACCACCTAAAGCCCCCTTTTTCCAGTGTGTTTTGGTCGGATTTTTCAAGAAAGTCAAAAATTGAAGTCAACTCCGATCAAGCCATTTTCGGCCACCAAATTCGATGCCACCAGTCTCTATCTTCTCCTTGAGCTCCTGTGAGTGTGATTCCAAACTTTGTTTCACTTGATTTGGTCTAGAATTGCTTAGGTTTCAATTTCTTCATTTCAGCCATTTAGGGTTTTGAATTTTTTTTAGCTTCAATTTGATTGATTCATGAAAACTTCCTTCACAAACTTTATTCCTGGAAGCTTAATCTACATGCTGTAATTTTTGTAGAATTTTTAGAATTTATTTTAATTTTTATGAATTTTTTATTATTTTATTAATATTTTCTAATTTTCAAAAATTAATTAATTAAATTATGAATTGTGTTTTATGGTGATTATAGGTGTTGAAATGAATTATAGAAATTTATTTGTAGTTTTTGTGAATTTTTATATATTTATTTGGAATTTATTAAGTTTATGTAATTTTGAAAAATAGGGTTAATTATGTGTTTAACTGAAATAAATTAGTTAATTGAGTATATTTATTGTTATTACTGAAAAATATGTTGAGAAAATTAATTTTAAGTAATTATATTATTTTTGGTGAATTTTTGGATTTATTTTAGTAAATTTATATATATAGGGGTATTTTGGTAATTTTACACTAAATTGGCTAAAAATGTAATTAAATTGGTTTTAATAGTTATTTAGGGTGTAAAAATGATTTCTAAAAATTATTTAGTATTTTCAACTAATTAAAACTATTTTTCGTAAATTATTTTCAAATTATATATATATTATACAATTTTTCTAAATAAATAAGTTTTTATCGGTTTTTAATAAGTTTTAGGGTTAATTATGTAATTTGGAATTATAAAATGTATTTTTATTATATAAGGGCATTTTCGGTATTTTATAATTATTCAGTGAATTGTGAACCTCGGTTGGTGAAGTGTAGTTTGGAGTCCGATCGAGGGATTGTGGTTGTGAATTTGGTGTTATTCCGAAATATGTTTTCTTTGCAAGACCGGCTCTACTCTTTGAGTAGAGAGATGTCCGTTTTATAGGGGAGGTTTTGCCGAATTTTTGGTAGAATTCTCGTAAAACGTGATGTTTGGTCAAATCCCTATTCTAATTCTGTATCTAAAATTCTAGATCGAGTCTTTAGAATTTTCGTTAAATTTATTCTGATTCATGTTGTTATTTTTTTGTTTAGTTGCGCCGAGACCGAGGCTTAACAGATCAGGCCCGTCGAGTTTGTCTCGTGAAGCGCTAACATATGAGTTATTATACTGTATATATATGCATTGCATATAGGATGCATGACTTAGGATTTTTTATTTTCATTATATGCTTAAACAGTAATTTTATTATAATATGATTTGGTATATTTTCGGTTTATTTTTAGTATATCTTGATATATAAATGTTTGTATATTTTCTATATATATTTAATATATCACTGGTATATTTAGAGTTTATTTTTTATATATGTATGTTAGATATTCAGGCTTATGTTTGTTATAATTTAATATCTATACATGATTTAAATGTACATCGAACCATAATTATTTTATTAAATGATTAGTATAATTTAGGTTTATTCTTAAATAATTGCATGCTATATTATAAACCTACACTTAAATTATTTTTAATTTTATTTTTTTGTATATTTTTGATATATTTCCAAATAAATACATGTTTTATTATTAAATTAAACCTAACACATTAGTGGTATATTTAGGGTTTATTTTTGATATATGCATGCTAGAAAATTAGGTTTATTTTTAGTATATTTGTGAATATATGTTAAACCTAAACACATATTTAAATGAACATTTATACATAAATGTTTTATTAAATGATTTGTGTACTTATGGCATATCTTTTGTATATTTAAGTATATTTTTAAGAAAATGCATGTTATATTATTGTTACTCATTTAAATTATTTTTAACCATATTAATGATTTATCTTTAGTTTATTTCATATTTTATTTGACATATATATACCCGAAATATACTGGCTATATTTTAGGTATATTTTTTGTATATATATATGGTTGATTTTATTATTATGAATATCGTTCCACATTAATTATTTTCAGAATAAATGATTTATTCTAAGTGAAGGATATCAATAGAACGTGCTTCCTAATGGGCAACACTAGGGTCGTGTACATACCAGTGCGAAAGAATAGGGTTAAGTGAGAGTTAATTTTGGGTGATTATAATTGATTTAATTGATTTGACTAAGATTAATGGTATGTTAGATAGTGTGATTGCAGGGCCAATCACACTAACAGTCAGACTGCTGGAGCTCGGTTGACTTAGTGTCTCGGGGTCAGTCTACTGTCCATAAGTGGATTGAATGATCTATTGGGTTGATTGAGATGTGAGGTGATAGATAGTGTGATTGTTGGAGCTTGATTGACCAAGTGTCTCGAGGCCAATCACACTGACAGTCAGTCTGTTGGAGCTCGGTCGACTTAATGTCTCGGGGCCAGTCTGCTGTCCAGTTTGGAATAAGTGTTCTATTTGAAATCAAGTGAGCCTGTATGGCTAGAGTGATGATGGGGTTGATTAGGGATTGCTATTATTAGGGTTCTATGGATCCTTCATGAATTAAAACAAACATTTTCTACATTTAGTATATTTATAAAGGCAGAGTTTGGCATTCGTGTGAAATGTGTGTATATACACATATATATAAGAATGTCTGATTGTTATGGTTTAGTTTGCATGTATATATAGTATAATAATTCACTCAGTGAGGTCTGACCCCCTTCAATTATTTTTTTTTCAGGAGATCTCATATCGTCAGACCTTAGTTGTAGAGTTCCTTGCCGATGTTCTTCAATCCCAGCCATTTTATGCAAACGTATATTTTGAATTCTAATTTGAATTCTAGAAACTGCAGTAGTAGTGTTATTGTATCGAAAGAGTATTATATTATTTTGATATTGTATAATCTGAAAAATGGTATTTGAAACTGTACGACTATGTATTCATTGATGAAAGGATTTGGAGTATTTATTTTATATATTGATTTGAAAATTTTTAATTCTATCGTACTTTTTAATTATTTCTTTCATGATTTTATTTTTTGAAGGCTTGCTACGGGTTCCGGATTCAAAAGAATTCTCGTTCCCTAACGCTAGTCATGACTCCTAGTTTGGGTCGTGACAAAAGCATTTTCAAAATCATCTTGTTTTGTATTTACAAAATTAGTTTGAACTTTTTTTTTGTTTTGTAAATTTTGTGTTGAAGTTCCTTGAACTTGTATTTCATCAATATCATTAATAGGTAGAGGTAGGGCCTTTGTATGATCATGCTAAAAGGTTTAAAATAATTTTTGTATGGAAAGATATTTTCGTAAAAATGAATATCTCTTGTGATGTGAATCTTATGATTTTTAAAATCATAAACCTTGAAAGCCTTTTAACTTTGACTAAAATAGATGAAAATACATTTAAATGCTCTTTTCTCAATTTTTTCCTTATAAGGCATTGTATTTTTCATATAACACAAGCTACGAAAGGTTTTAATGTCTTCATATTTGGGTGGTTTTTATAAAAGTAATTCATTTGGTGTTTTCCAATTCATTGAGGATGGTGTTTTATTGATTATATGAGTTGCCATGAGAATGGATGAACCCTAGAATTTCTTAGGCAAATTGGATTAGAATATAAGGGCCCTTGCTATTCATAATAAATGTTTATGCTTTTGCTCTATTACACTATTTTATTATGGGCTATATAGGCAATTTTTCTGATGTTCAATCCTTTTTTTTGACAATATGAGTTGAAAATCATGATTGGTAAATTCAATGTCATTGTCAGTTCTTATTTTTTGAATTTTTTTGTCATGTTATATAGCAATCATATTAATAAATTGGGTCAAGATGGTTTTGGTCTGTGTTTTATGCATCATCAAGTAGGCCTAGGTGGCTCTATAGTAGTCATCGACAATAAATAGGACATATTTAGCTCCTTCAACAAAAATTTGTTTATAGGGACCCCAAATATCAAGGTGTAGGAGTTGAAAAGAATGAGTGACATTGATTTAGTTAGTATGCAAAGGCAACCTCTATTGCTTAGATTTGTGACAAATATCACAGACTGGTCTAGCATGAAGATTTTGATTCTTTAGAAAATTAATATGTTGCAAAAAATTTATTGGACAATGCCCCAATCTTTGATGCCATAAAATAGATTTTGATAAAATATCTTTATTCTCATTAAAACTAGCATTACAAGACAAAACTAACTTGATTGAATTCAAAAACATTTTATCAAGTTTGAAAACATTACACTGAAAATTTTTAAAAGCAATAGCTTTCAAGATATATAAGCTTCCTAAAGGTTTGCCTATGCCCAATATGCTCTCAATCTGCAGGTCCTACAGGACACAATAAGTAAGTGTGAATATGAATTTCATTTTGCCAGAATTTGTAAGTTTATAAACTAAAATCAAATTGAATTTAAAACTTAGCAAGTAAAAAGCATCCTTTAAGCATGATTCTTGAGATAATTTTGTATCTCCAATGCCATGAACATATTTGGTTTATCTATCTGGTAAGTAAACATAGGAGGCTTTTCCTAGTGGGTTTAATTTACAAAAGAAAGATTTATTTCCACACATGTAATTATAAGCACTTGTGTCAATTTTCCAAGTCTCATTTTCTAATAGATCAATGGTACTTAATACAGAGTTTAAAGCAAAATGGGTTCGAAAAATCATACCTATAAAGTTTTTAAACAATGCAAAATTGACATGATTGCTTTCACCTGTCATCTTCTTTTCATGAGCCTTTTAATCTCTTGTTGCACTATATTTACAATTTCAGCCTGCCCCTCTGTCTTCTCATCCATGTTCTTTTCAGTTTGCATCTTAAATGGTGTTTCAACCATGTTGGCCATCGCCTTGCCTCCTCCTTTCTTCTATAGTTCCTTTAGTTCCTTAAACCATTCAAGATAACCATGTAATTTAAAGCATGAATCCTTTGAGTGGCCCTTCATATTATAATGGTCATAGACCAACTTCTACTTATCTTTCTTTTTAATCATCATTTTAACATTATTGTCTTTCTTGTACTGATTATAGCTTCCCTGGGTTTTAGCCATTAATCGTGCTCTTTCAACTTTATCACTAAAGCTCACATGCACTTCTCTTTGTTTCTCAACCCTAAGCATCATAAAATAAGCTCGATTTATGGTTAGTAAAGGATCTATCACCAGTATTTGATTTTGGTGTTGTCATAGCATTTATTAAGACCCATGAGAAATTATATAAGCTTATTTATAGAGTGAAGATTTGCAATAGCATTTGCTACTCCATAAAAGTATGATGGCAATGGCATTAGGCAATTGAAATCATCCCACAAGCACTTCAATCTAGTGTAGTATCTAGAAATAGAGTCATTACCTTATGTTATGGATGCAATATCCCTCTAGATCTTATAAAGTAAAAGGCCATTACTTTCTCCATATCTCTATGCAATCTCATCCTATAGTTCCTTAGCACCTGTAAGGTATAGAAAAAAATCTACAATATCTTTAGAAATAGAGTTAAGAATTCAGGATGTAACTATATAGTTCACCCTTGTCTAGATCTCAAATTCATTACTACCTTCTTCTGGCATTATAATCCTTCTATAAAAAAAAAACCCAGCTTCAACTTCATACCCAGAGCTATCTTCATTGACTTGCTCTAAGTGAGATAGTTTATTTCTATTAATAGTGTAGTAATTAACACCATATCCAGATGATTAAAGTTCTGTAGGAAATAAGGATCTCCATTGGTATTATAAGCAAATTCTTTTATTCTTTTTGCAAATGCAGCTTCAGTGGTTATCAATCTAGTAGTTGAATCAATATCTTCAGCCATGATAAAATCAAAGAAAGCACAAGTACTAGATCTTTATTACTTTGATACAATGTATAAAAGAGAAACTTTAATAGAGAGAATGAATATGTATTTCAATTTGTTGTCAAATGTACAAAAACACCTATTTATATACAATTATTACTGAAATAAAATATCTATCCTATCTGTTATAAAGGATAAGAATAACAAATTTGCTAGCTAAAGGAAAAAAGGCCAATTGGCTAATAAATAAAATAATAATGTAGAAAAATAGGAGCTATATAGAGAGAAGAGAATAACAGTTTTTGGCAAATGAGTTGTGAGCTGTACGAGGAATACTGGTAAATGGGCTATGTGTTGTATGGGGAATACTGGCAAATGAGTTGTGTGTTGTATGGGGAATAATTCTACAACCTCAGAATTCAAGAATTCATTCAATACATTAAAGCATGAAATCAACATCCAATTGTAATCTCACCTGAAAGCAGTTGGGATCTCTTAAGGTTTCATGGGATCAAAAGCCATATGGAAATTAAGTGTATCACTCCAGTTAGTTGTTGGTGCAGTATATAAATATAAGTTACAATTGTAATAAACTTTTTTGTTGTCTCACGAGAGTAGTATCCCTTTTTCACCTCGATGTCTTGCTTGAAAAATCCATGTACTCCATCCTTCATCTTCTCCAAGAGATCCACAGGAATCCCGTGCTTCACAACTTGAAAAAATTCCTAGTTGCCCGATGCATTCAATATTTTCTTAACAATCTCCTTACGCGAATATGCACCATTTTCGACTCTTAAAGGTCTATGATTGAAATGGTGAACTTGGAATCAGTAGGTGGAGCTTGCAAAATCTTGTCGATAGCCTTAAGCCTTTGATGGAAGATACGAGGGAGTATGGTGACTCCAACATCAACAAGCCTTTTAACACTAGCTTTCGTGTCATCAAAAGCTTTCAAATCATGTAATCAACTATACTTTGAGTCAAGATTTCATTTTGCTCTTAACCTAGCATTGGCAAAGTGATAGAATATAGAGTATACAAAAAAGTAGTTTCAGTGGAATAAATCTCTATAATCATTTAAATACGGATAATGTTTTGTGTGACTGACAACCATGTAAATGGTACATCGCTCATAGTGACACTTTATAAAAATATTATTAAATTATTTTAAAAATTAAAAATAATAAATAAATTAGTTATAAGATATGAGTTTTTAAATTTCATCCATTTTTTTTAAATTTAGATTTTACAATTCAATTAAAATGGTGTTCTTCAACTATTATATAACTTTTTCTATTATCACGCACATGAGGACAGAACTATAATTTTGAAAAAATTGTCATTATTTGGCCATGGATCCGATAAATAAATCTCATTTACGATAGGTTTTCTTTGACTTTTTTAAAAATATCAGTGCATAGTATTATTTTGTTAAATTCAAAAAGTATTTCTCCGAAGTAGTAGATAAAGATGGTTATTATTTAAATAATATTTTATATACAAATTATTATATATATAATTGTATTAAAATAGTTATTAAAATTTTTTACTATTTTATAATTTTATTTAAATTAAATTAATTAAAGTATAATAAATTTAAATATTAATAATTTAAAAAAATAAAAAATATATATATTTGTATCTATCAGTTTCAACACTTGCCGTATGATGTAAAAGGAAGAAAAAAGAGGCAGACGAAGACAAACCAAGAAATCGAGTTTTGCTAAGGCAAGAACTTTTTCTTTTTCTATTGATTCGGAACATTTACATTAGACAAGTTCAAATGGATACGACATTGACCAAAGTTTTAAGCAAACAATTTTGTGTCGTTGCTATGTAAGTTTATGGTTGAAAATTGAACACTTCGCACCAGAAATATGACTGATACATGTAAATTAACCTCTTAGAACTACTAAATTTGATACACTTGCAGTCTTTTAAATTTAATATTTTTATCAATTTATGTCACAAAACACATTTTAATTTATTAAAAAATTATCTTTAAAAGTATTTATAAATAATATATTTAGCAGATTGATGTATCAAAATGAAGCGATGTTAGATATATTAAATGTGACACTGCCTATCTAAAAGCGTTTGGGAATATTAAGTTAAGTGTATCATTATATCATTATATTATACATTATTTACTTAGTCTGTTTATATTGTTATATTTATTACTAAAACTACACTGTTGTAACATAATAAAACTATGTGTTTTTATAGTAAATATATAGAGTTTGCATTCTACTTATTTGATATTAATATAAATTTAAACTAAAATTATATAATTTTATATTATATATGTAATTTTTACTATATTCAATAATTCAATTTTATTACTTAATGATAAATTAGTATTATTTACTTAATAAATTAATAATGATAATAGTTAGTATAAATGTATCCTATTTATTAGATATTTTAAATTTATTTATTTAACATTAATTTTTAGTACTAAAATTTTTTATGTATTAATGTCATTATTTAATTATAAAGGTGTAATCGAGCCGAGCTGAGTTAAGCTTTGACTAGCTTGGACTTGATTCATTTATAAATGAATCAAGCTAGTTATCCTACATGTGTTAGAAGAAAAAAATATAATTGGAGATGGCTTTCAATGGTGTTTTTATTATTTCTTCCACACTTTTTCAAATACAAAGAAGCAGTATATATAATACAATTGTGGCTTGTGCTATTCATGTAAAATTAGCCACAAAAAGCTAAGGAAAGAAATAAATCAAAGGTACAGCTTGATTGTAGTTTCCACCATCAACTGAATTACCAAAAATGTAGGAAGTTGTTGCTCCTAGAAATCTTGAACACCAATCATGTCCTTTGACTTTATATGGGAATAATTTTAAATGAGAACATCCTGCCTTATCTCTCCATTAAACATGGAATATGCCTTATGACTCCCAAAGCTCACTCAATTGAATCAGAGTTGCCAATACCCTCCCGCAGACTGAGTCGAGGATGAAGGCACAGTTTGGGAAGAAATCGAGCCAAGGTGGCCTTTGGGACAGATTTGGTAAAAAGATCAGCAACCTGATGAGTCAAAGGAATATGCTTGGTGACAAGAAGTCCACGAGCAATGCGTTCACGAACATAATGGTAATCCAATTCAATATGTTTACTACGAGCATGGAAAACTAGATTAATAGTGAGATAAAGAGCACTAATGTTATCACAGTAGAGAGTTGGAGAGGGTGAACCATAAATGTGAAGGTCACTAAGAAGATAGGAAAGCCAAGTGAGGTCAGCAGCGGTGTGAGCCATAGCTCGATACTTAGCTTCAGTGCTGGAACGTGAGATGGTATGTTGCTTTTTTGTGCACCAAGAAATGATATTGTACCCAAGAAAAGTACAGTAGCCAGTAGTAAAGCATCGGGTTGTAGGACAGGCAGCCCAGTCGGCATCAAAAAAACCAAATAAAGTAAGCAAGGTATTGGAGGTAAGATGTAAACCAGTGGAGAGTGTGCCTTTAAGATACCGAAGGATGCGATGGATTAATTTTAAGTAAGCAGTCATAGGGGCATGTATGAACTGAGAGACATAAAAGTTCAGGTCACGTAAGAGTAAGTTACTGAAGAGCTCCAATAATGCCTCGATAATAACTGGGGTCTACAAGAGAAGAAGTCGATACAGAAGGTTGAAGTTTGACATCCAATGGTATAGACATGGGTTTACAATTCACCATATGAGCCCACTCAAGAATTGTGAGGGCATAGTGAGACTGAGAAAGATGGAGACCACCGGATGTAGGGGAGATAACAACACCAAGAAAATGATGAACAGGGCCAACATCCTTCATGGAAAATTCCTGACTTAAAGTGTGAATAAAAGAGTTAACAAGTGTATAAGAAGACTTTGTAAGGAGCATGTCATCCACATATAAAAGCAAGGCAAGTACACCTTGATCAGAGTGACATATAAAAAAGAGGGATCAACAAGACTATAAAAAAATCCACAAAAAAGTAAAAAATTACTAAGTCTATCAAACCAAGCACGAGGTACTTGTTTAAGCCCATACAAAGCATGTTGCAACTTACAAACATGATTTGGAAACTGAGGATCCGTCATACCTGGAGGTTGGGTCATGTATATATCTTTAACAATATGAACATGCAAGAAAGCATTTTTTACGTCCAGTTGAGGAATAGGCCACCGCTTTACAAGAGCTACGGTTAGAATTAAATGAATTATACCTGGATGAATGACGGGAGAGAAGGTCTCTGTGTAGTCAAGACCATTAATCTGGTGGTAGCCTTTTGCAACAAGACGGGCTTTGAGTCGATCCAAGGTACCATTTGGTTTTAGTTTTATTTTAAAGACCTATTTGGAGCCAATGACATGCATATCGAAAGTGCGAGGGATGAGTTTCCAAGTTTGATTTTGATGAAGAGCAGTGAGTTCATCAAGCATGGAATTTTTCCATCCAAAATGGGACAAGGCTGTTTGAACTGTCTTGGGTTCATGAGGAATTATGGGAAAAGGAATTACAGTCAAAGCATATTTAGGATTAGGTTTGACAATACCAACCTGAGAGCGAGTAGTAATGGGGTGAGAAGTGGTTTATGAAGATGGAGCTGGTACAGTAGCAAGAGACACATCATCAGGTGTGGTGGACACAACCAGAGTGGGAAGTTCCTCCGTCATGATGCAAAAGAGGTAGGGACAGTTTAGAATCAATGGGTGAAATGGGTAGTGAATGATCATCTGTAGTGAGTGTAGACAAAGTGGTTGGTAAGGGGATGTCCAACAGAGAAAGAGAGCTGGACTCTGATGCGAGCATACCTGATTTAAAAATACTATATGACAGTCAAGTATCAAAAATAGTTTCCACATAAGAACCCAAAGGAGAAGAGTTAGAGAATTTAAAAGGAAAGATAGTTTCATCAAAGACAACATGACGTGAAACGATAAATTTTTTACTAGATGGATGAAAACACTTATAGCCTTTGTGTTTTTCATTGTACCCTACAAAAATGCATAAAACAGTCTTAGGATCAAACTTGGTATGTTTTGTATCCCATGTGTATGGGAAAAATTTTGAACCAAACACTCGAAGAGATGCATAGTCGGGATGATAACCATGCAACATAAAATATGGAGTATTAAAATTAAGAGAAGAAGATGGTAATCTATTGAGAAGAAAAATAGTAGTAGAAAAAGCTTCTAACCAGAGGTATAAAGGTGTTTAACTATGAAACAACATGGCCATACCTAATTATCTTATAATACGGTGTCAATGCTCAACCATACTTGTTTGTTCGGGAGTATATGGGCATGAAATCTGATGAACAATACCTGTGTTAAGAAAATGAGATGATAGGCGTGAATTAACAAATTCACCCCCATCATCAGAATGAAATTTTTTTATTTTCTTATTGAATTGGCACTCAACATATTGTTCAAAAGCCAAAAAAGCAGTAAAGAAATCTGATTTATTAAGTAAAGGAACAATCCAAGTATACTTAGTGAAATCATCGACTAAACATGCATAATAACGAAATTTACTAAGAGATAAAACTGGAGCAGGACCCCAGAGATCACAATGTATCTTATCAAAAGCATTAGAACTGGTGTGTGTAGATAAACCAAATGGAAGTTTACTCAATTTCCCTAATTGACAACTATCATATAGATTATTCATTTTAGAAGGGCCTATAACTTCAATTAAGTCTTTATTCTTTAACAGCTGAATTGCAGAAGATTAAGGATGACCCAAACGTTGGTGCGATATTTCTGAATTGCCTGATTTGAATCGGTAAGAAAAATGTGCTTCTGGCTCATTTGGCAAGACATATAAGTTACCCTTTTGTGTTCCTATTATGAGTGGATAACCTATGTTCCTCGTCTTTACACAAAAATCAACATCAGAAAATTCACAATTAACAGAAAATTGAGAAGTGAGTTGACTTACAAAAAGTAAATTCTTCTTAAGGTTAAGCACTAAAAGAACATTATAAAGAGGTAACACATGGTTTTTTTGTTTGATAGAGGACTTTCCAATACCTATTATGGGTAAGGAAGATCCATCTCCAATAAGGATTGAATCAGTTCCATTATATTGATGAATATGTGTTAACATACCTTGATGTCCAGTCATGTGGTTTAATGCGCCACTGTCCGATGTCCATTTTGTGTCAACGATTGAGTTATCCAGTGTAAAAGCTACAAGTGCTTGTGGTAGTTCATGATTCTAACCCGTTTTCTTTGGTAACCACCAGCAAATCTTTGCAATATGTCCACGTTTATCACAAAATTAATAGATAGCATCCTTGTATGAATCCCGTTCTGCAGCAGTCATCCTTCGTTCACCAAGTGGTAGAGGCCTGCGTTATTGAGGATTAGCAGTATCAGAATTAGTTTTGAGCTGACCACGAGATTGTTGGGCTTGAAACCCATGACCAGTTGAAGTGAAGGTATTGATTTGATTGCTAGATATAAAGGATCGATTTGATTTCTGGTGTTGCCCATAAAAGGCTAAGTGTAGAGAGAGATGAGAAATGTCAGGCTGATTTGAGAACCAGTTCCAACGATGATCCAGATTTTATAATTAAGAGATCAATTCTGAATATGTTTGTCTTTGAGGTTTTAACATTGTTGTAGTGAAATTTTCATACTGTGGGCCAAGGTTAGTAAATAGATAAAAAAAATTTCTTGATCTGGAATGGGTTTGCCAATGGCCGCAAGATTATCGTATAAACATTTGAATGTTCGTATATGGTCTGTAATGGTTTTATTTTCATCTTTGCGCAGATAAGTGAGTTGTTGGCAAAGCATGAACTCACGTTCTTGAGAATCTTGGGCATATGCCTCTTTGAGTGTGTCCCAAACTACAGACGCAGTGCCTAACCCAATGACTAATCCGAGTGCTTCTTTAGAAAGAGTACCAATTATCCAACCTCTAAGAAGCTTATCAGATTTTTGCCAGGCAACAAATTCTTTTCTTAGTGTTGATGAAGTAATGCTTGTGTCTGTGGTTTCTAAATTTGGTGAGGAATATTGTGGTGGAATGGGAGTTGTTACGTCAAGATGATGTATTAGATCTTGGCTTTCTGCTAAGCCTAAGACTTGTTCTCTCCATAAAGGATAATTGGAAGGGGTGAGTTTCAGAGTAATAAAGTTACCCACATTGAGAGATAAAGAAGTCATGATATATATAAGGAATGAGCAAGACAGAGATCATCACTGCTCTGATACCAAGAAGAAAAAAAAATAGAATTGGAGATGGCTTTCAATGGTGTTTTTATTATTTCTTCCACACTTTTTCAAATACAAAGAAGCAATATATATAATACAATTGTGGCTTATGTTGTTCACGTAAAATTAGTCACAAAAAGCTAAGGAAAAAAATAAATCAAAGGTACAGCTTGATTGTAGTTTCCACTATCAACTGAATTACCAAAAATGTAGGAAGTTGTTGCTCCTAGAAATCTTGAACACCAATCATATCCTTTGACTTTATATGGGAATAATTTTGAATGAGAATATCCTGCCTTATCTCTCCATTAAACATAGAATATGTTTTATGACTCCCAAAGCTCACTCAATTGAATCAGAGTTACCAACAGTGTTCATGAGTTATTCGCGAACTTAAACGAGTCTAAAAAATTTAAAAAAATACAAATTATAAATTAAAATTGTACATTAAAAAATTAAAAATAAATTATTTATTAAATAAATTATATATTTAATAAAAATTATGATTTATTCTAATAATATATTTTAAAATATTTTTTACAATACAAATTTACATATTATATATCTAAAATCAAATTATTAAATATTAAAATTATGAGCTGGCTCACGAGTTTCTATTTGAATTTATTTACTAGTTTTACGAGCCGAATTTTATATAGCTTAAGTTCGGCTCGTTTATTAAATGAATTTTAGTATGCGAGCTCAAACGAGTTTATATTAAGTGAACACTAAACTGCTCACGAGCAATTATACTCGTTTATATTTTTATTTAATTATTATAAATATGTCTAAAAATATCTAAACAGGTCTAACCTATTTAGATTACCTGTTCAAACACATTTATATAAAAACGAGTTATAAACGTGTTTAAATGGATAAAACATATTCAACCCATTTTTTGATATCATAGATGGATTGACCTATTTACAGCACAAATTCATTTATTTCCAATCCAAATCCTTTTAATTTCGTGTCATATCCAACATTCATAAGGATAGGCCTGTTGGCCCATCTCCAAAAGCAAATGGGTTTAGGGCTGGAATTTAACATATGGACTCCAATAAAAATGCTCGCAATAAAATTCCATAACACTGCTTGTTAGTTTACGTATGCTCATTGAATTTGTCATGCTAAGAAAAAATAATAATAATAATCACTTTAATTCTTACAAAATAATTTATTTAATCTTTATAAAAAAAAAAAAAAAAAACTTTTATTATTTCCATACAGCTCTATCCATTTATCCATTTGAGTGAGGGTCATTTTGGTCCCGATGGAACTTGGACATCCAACATTTCCCAAGACCAAAACTCTTTGCTAATTTTCACAGCTTGAAATGCTGCAGCGCAGAAGTTCCATCAAGGCCTTTTGCATTGAAGTGGGCAACAAATTCTTTCACACTAATTTCTCTGTACTTGGGGCGATTCTCTTCTGATAACAGCTCTTTAATGGGGCCATAAATTCTTGATGCAGACATTAGATGTGTGCTAAAGAAGCATGCCACGGATATTCTTGGTCCTTTATGGTTTGCCAGCACTCTATGCTCAGCGCTTATAAAGTTGCCGTTTGATATAAGCTGAAAAGCATCAAGAAAATCCAAGTTAAGCCAAATGCCTGAAAATGCACAATATTAAGTTAAAAAAAGACTTGCCTGTAGAAGATCTCCAATGTTCACCACTAGAGCCCCGGGTGTGGGAGGAACATCAATCCATTGATTCTGATGCAGAACTTGGAGGCCACCGATATGGTCCTGGAGAAGCACGGTCAGGAAATCATCATCTGCATGCTTGCTTGTGCCTAAAGTTAGTTCTGGTTCGGGGCATGCTGGATAGTAATGGCACAAAACTAGAAGCCCCTTTTCACAATCCATGTCTTTCAAGTGATTTGGTTTCAGGCCAAGAGCTTCCGATAATAATGCAAATAGCAAATTTCCCAGTTTCATTACCTCCTTTGAGTACTCTATCAATATCTCTCTGCAGAATAATTTCTGTTCAGGAAATGCTTTTATACAGTAGAACACAATAGAAACATTGAATTGTAATGCTTACCTGCAAGCAGCTGGTATCTCTTCAGGCTTTGGAGGATCAGGAGCCATTTGAAAAACAATCGTATCCCTCCAGTTAGCTGCTGGTGCACTATACAAATCAAAGTTGCTATTGTAGACTACCTTTTTAGCTAGCTCGCGTGAGTAGTATACTTTTTTCAGCTCAATATCTTGCTCGAAAAATCTGTGCACTCCATCCTTCATCTCCTCTAGGATATTCACAGGAATACCATGATTGATCACTTGAAAAAATCCCCAACTCTCTGATGCATCTCGTATTTTATCAACAGTCTCTTTGCGAAAAACTGCATCATTTTCCACACCTTGAAGGTCTATGATGGGAAAGCTGAACTTGGCATCAGCAGGAGCCTGTGGAATCTTGTCGATGGCCCCAGGCAGATGATGGAAAATGCGAGGGACTTTGGTAATTCCAGCATCAACAAGTCCTTTAACACCAGCTTTTGTGTTATCAAAAGCTTTTAACTCAGTTGATCGGCTATATTCAGAGTCGAAAGCAGACTCCATTTTTTTCCTAATCAAGAACTAAGAAAATTTGGCGAAGTGAGATTATGTAGAGAAAGATATATTTACTGAAATGAATTTAAATAATCCAAAGTACAGTAAATATCAATTTCTCACCAAACGGTCAGCAACCATCGCTTCATTATGAGCAATAATAAAAGAGGGCTAGTAGTTGTGTGGTCATTGGCCCTCTCTTTGAACATTTACCAGACAGTTTCAAATGGCAAGTAAGCTGACCGAAGTTCAAAAATTCCATTAAGTTTATGACTGAAAATACACGATTCAGCATTCTGCACCACAAATACGGCTAGTAGGACATGACTGATGCAACTCATAATAAAATTAATGCTAGTCGATTCTCCACCTATCAAATCATATGCCCTAAAGCAAAATGGTCAGAATAGGAAATAAATGCTATAATGATCTGCTGGTATCTTTAGTGGAAAAGATGGAATTCATAACCTACTACGACAATGATAACAATACTTTGATAATGATTTTGATTAACAAATTCTTATAAAAAGGTTACAATAAGCTTATGGACCTAATTCCTTTCCATGACAAGTTTCAAATCCTGAAATTCAGCAGAATAGAAGTCCCATCAAGTCCTTTGGTTTTGTAGTGCTCGGAGTACTCTCTTATTGTTGTTTCCGTATACTGAGGAGGATTCTCTTTTGATAACAACTCCTTAATAGGACCGTATGTGTTGCAAACCAAGTGAGCACTAAGCTTGATGATAATCTACTCAAGTATGAAGGACCAATTGCAAGGGCTAGAGCTAAGAGAAAGAGATTCAAAGATACTTTACAAGGTTTCATGAAGCCCATATTGCACAAGTCAAGTATGAATGCGGTCCAAGATGAGAAAGAGATTAATTTTGTGCATTTAATTCAAGTTCAAAATATGCGCACGGCTGTGCAACTTGGAGATATGGTTGTGTTTGATTTGAAGCAGCTTCGAGTGGATATTGAGGATCCTAACACGGCTGTGTGCATGGATAGACATAGTTGTGCCGGAGTCTGGTTTTTGAAGGAATGAAGATCTAAAGGCAAACACGGCTGTGTATACTATTTGAGATTGTGTCTGAGAGGGTGTTTCGGACACATAGCTGTATGCCTTGAGGACACGGCTGTGCCTGGGCGTGATCAATTTGGGCGAAAATTCATCCTATTTTTGCACCGCCATGTGTGCTTTTTAACACAGTCGTGTGCAACGACAGACTGAATGCGTGTTTTGTTTTAGGATTTGTTATTTTGGAAGTTCCTTTTATTCCTACTTATGTCTAGAGTATAAATAGTCTTTAAGGTTGTAAACAAGAACAACTTTTGATTAATATCTCATTTATTGAGAGATTGAATCCTTACTAAGAACTTGGTGAATTTTATCATATGAAGGTTTGATATATTTAAAGCCTAGTCTGCTTAAATTTAAAATTGATTTAGTTGATAATAAATTTTCATTAAACGATCTTTAATTCTTTATAATAAAAATTTTCAAATACGAGTTATTTAAAGGTATTATTGATAATTAAATATTTATTATTTAATTTATTGAATAATTCTTAACAAAAATATCAAAATTAAATACGGATTTGATACAAATTAACCCCGTACATATAATATAAGCGTTGCACTAAAGAAGCATACTACAGATATTCTTGGTCCAAGAAGGCTCGCAAGCTGTGATCTACACTTACGAACTTATCACTAGTTATGAGCTGAAAATTAGCAAGAAAATAAGTAATGAACATGCGATTTTGGTTGCAAAATTCACGAGATCAAGTTCAAGATTGAACCTGTAGAAGGTCACCAATGTTAATGACCTGAGCACCTGGTGTACAAGGTACATCAATCCATTCATGTACAGACTCAAAGCTCAGTAAGACAGAGCCAAATAGGATGGAAGATGATATTTTCTGTGAGTAGAATAATTATAATGGCACCGAATACCCAGCTTGCCTACACACAAGTCATCAAGCAACAAATTGAAGCCGAAATCAAATTCAAGGTTTTTATCTAAAAGTTGCATCAGCTACTTTGTTTTTCCAGGTTCCTGATGCAGTTTTCCAAATATTAAGTTTTCGGTGCAATTGGCCTGATATTAGATAATTTTGATATGCATTTGGCGAATGCCAGCTAATCTATCAGAGAGAAGAGTTTGGACTAATATAAGTTAACTCAATTGTCATTGTTGAGTATATTTATTAAGGCCATATTTCATCCTTGAATTGAGCTGGCATTGATTGAGAGTTTGAGACCACTATCAGCTGCTCCATTGAGTTGTAGTCACTGGATAGGAGTAGATGTTCAAGTACAAAAGCATAAACTCTGTAGGGTATATTTTTCATCTGCTTTCCAAAAGTTGTCTAACTAGAACAAAGACTGTTATTCAACCCAAGAACAAGAAGTGTTGTTTTGACTTCTTTCTACGTCCATTGAAACAGAACACAAGATCATCTTGAACTTAAAGTCATACTGTTCAAAATCAACACTGAAAATTGAAACAGATCATCTTGAAATCTTCCAATTCTAAAGAACTGAAAGGCCATAAAAAGAGAAGCAAATTTAGGTAACTTTCTCGATGCTGATCTTTGTTAGGAATTTTATTATTCATGATATTGGCAGTGAATATTATCCCCTCAGGATCCTTGAAATTGTAATTTAACTGTAACTAAAAATGCAGGGCTATCATTAAAGTCAGGTATGAGGTTGACATAAAGACTCAAAATCATCACAAGCAACATATAGCATAATTATAGACATGTTATTTGATAAAAGCTGAAAGATCGGCCCAAAAACTTTAAATTTGCCATACAGACGTAAATTATTTTCACCATAGTTCGCACCATAGGAACTGATAAAAGAGTTGTTGCTGATACGTAGGAGTAGATAAACAGATATTTTCATTAACTAGCATACACAAAATCAATTCTGAAGGCTTGCCTGTAGAAGATATCAAATCTTGACCATTAGAGCCCTAGAGGGAGGAGAGAGAAACTCCGAAGGTAGACTTAGAAAGTAGCCCTTACGTTACATGACTTCAATAATTTACTGTTGTACAAAGCTGATAGCCACTTCTTATGGCTCGGATTACCTCTTTGCTCGAGCAAGTGCTATGTCAGATGCTGACAAGAATCCACGTTGATGAACATCAATATCCTTGAACTCTTTCATCAAACGTGAGATATCCTCTTGGCTTATCTTCCCCATCACTTTAAGCTTATGCACAGCAAACTCAGCAGCCCTGTAAAACCGTGGGAGGTAGAGAACCAGCAAAACATGAAATATGTTAATCAGAGTTTAGAGAAATAGCATGAAGTCTAAAAAAAAATGCACAATCAACTTACTCAGCAACTCCATCATTATCAACTTGATTGGTCATTCTCCAGTTAAGAACCCAATTAACCAATGCCTTTTGTCTGTTTTCAATAAAGTACTCAGCAGCGAACATGAAGAGCTGACTCAAACCAAAAGTAATGGTCAATACCCATATAATAGCAAAAACTCGCCCACCTCTAGTTGCGAAGGCTTTATCACCATAACCTACAGTTGTCATGGTTGTAAAGACACAAAAAATGGCATCCATGAAGTCCAGCTCTTCAACTACGTATAAGAATATGGTTCCAACCAGCATAAAACCTGATTGAACGGACATGACCACAATGCATTTGAAGCTCACTTCTTGAGTTTCCAAATCCTTCATGATTTTAAATGGACCATATTCCTTTTCCTTGCTTAGGGCTTTAACCAGCATCATTTCCTGCTTATCTACTATGTAATCTGCTGCTTTGGTGATTATTAATCCCACAAGTGCCATCCCTATGACCACAAATACACAGCAAAGCGCCTTTACAGGGGTATTATTAGGAACTAGGTCCCCATATCCTACAGTGGTCATTGTGGTAACAGTAAAATATAGAGAATCAACCACTGGATTTTCTTTATTCCCTTTGATATCATCCAGGACACCGTAAAAAACTATGGTGCCAATTCCCAAATAGAGAGCAACGGCCACAGCCAAGTTCCTAATACTTGGGTGTAGTTTCCCAAAAATGTATGGAGGAGGTGGGATTGAAATGCTGTCAAAATCTTTAGGAATGAGATCTGCCAGTGGAGCACTTTTAACACTGAGAAATCTTCTTCTGTTGGAACCATGTGCATTGTTGGATGCCATTAAGATGGTATAGCAAATTTATCAGTCTTGGAACAACTGCAAGGTATTAAACATGTCACATATACATGTAAACATGCTAGCCAGATTTGTTAAAAACAAAATTTTAACTAAATAAATTACCACAGAGTTACAAAATTTAGGCTGTAATCTATTATGTTTGTCACCATGAACTTATCTCTTTAAAGGCAAAAACCATTTCAGCAGAGGTGTACCAAATTAAGTTAATAAGGATAAATCAAGAAGTTGCAGAACAAGACAGATAAACTAAAAGAAGAGTAAGCTAACCCTACAAAGTACAAAAACAAACCGTCCCCATGAGTAGGCCAAATGACAAAAAGTTTAAACATTATGTTGAGGAGACCAGAGATCGAACCCTCACCCCTATTTCCTCCTTTGTGGTGTTGGGATTTAACCAGTCAATCTAGTTGTTCAAAAAAGTACAAAAAGAAACCATTCAAAGAAACAAATAGCAAGATATGAAAAAATTTTAATATTACTGTTGGTGAAATTACTTTACACAGTTTCTACATCCGCATAACTCTTGTTATTTTCAATTGATCAACGTATTTAATACATGTAAAAAGTATAAATAATTAAAAGAAAGATCAAAGTCACAGCATTAAAGGAAACAAAAACAAGAAGACATTAGAAGCTAAGTTTAGAGCACTCACCAACAAGTTCCAAATTGACCTTTCAGAGAAATTTTGCAAGGCGAGATATACGGAACTAGAGTTGCTGATAGAAGCAGGCTTAGATTGATTCATAGCATCTCTTCTCTTATAGTAGAGGCAAATTCTTCCACAAGATTTTGTAGTCCCATAAAACCCTGTTGGCAAAATTATACTTGTGCAACATAGCTTCTTCTAAAATAAAGTAGATTTTTGTTCTTTACCGTGAACATGTGAATTGGAAATTTCCTACACCGATACAAATTACATACCAATTTCAGATCTTTTTGGCATGATAAAAATACTTGATCTTTACGGTTCCTGTCCAATTCTATGTATGTTATACAGATTACAGAAGAATAAAGCACACAAATTTCTAATACAAACTTCAATAAATAGAAGAAAAACAAAATGGGTTCTAATCAAAATTGTTTACTGAGCTTTTTACGCACCTGTTAAACAAGAAGATGGCAGTTCCCATAAACATTCCTGGAAGCTTCACAGACGAGGTCCAATACAGTTCAAATCAAGAAAGTTGTAGAGGGTAAGAGAGATTGCTGGAGAAACTAAAGGATTGCACGATTTTTTTCAATAATTATTCCATTGTAATTAGCAAAAAGCTTGAAAAATTGTCATCTTAATTTGCCATCAGAATGAACAATTTACTCCAAGATCAAATTTTTTTTTTTTAGACTAATTAGTGCATATTTTTTTTGATATGGCAAAGTATGCCCAATTTCGGCTCAAGTTGAAAGCCTTACACCCCTGCCTGTCCAATGTTAATCACTACACTAGTGACAGTAGTGACCCCTTCCTCATGCTAAAGAAAGAAAACAGCAATTGCTATCTGTCAGTCCCTCATTTTCTTCTATGTATCATTTCACTTAACTTTATTATTTTTTTGCCTCACATCTATGACATTTTTTTTTATCTGGGGAAAGAGGAGGCAAGAATGGAGACTTAAACATGTCATAAGTAGAGTTGTACCATCAAAGCAATCAACCTTCGCCTCTTTTCTTTTTTTTTTTTTTAAATCAAATAATTTTAGCGGCAGGGGTATTTTTTGGTCGAAAGCAGCAGGGGTATTACATTAAACTTCTCCAATAATGTCACTGAGCACTCAACCTTCGCCTCTATTCTTTTATTATTGTATCAAATAATTTTAGCAGCAGGGTTTTTTTTTTTTTTTTTTTTTTTTTTTGGAAAGCAGCAGGGGTATTAGATTATTGTAGTTAACCTTCGCCTCTACCTCTATTCTTTTTTTTATTTCATCAAATAATTTTAGTAGCCGGGATTTTTTTTTTTTTTGGGTCGAAAGCAGCAGGGGTATTAAATTATTGGAGTAGTTGAATAAATTATTGGAGTAGTTGAACTTGTTCAACTACTCCAATAATGTCACTAATGTAATGCTTGCACTAATATATTTAATTGAGCTCACTGATGTATTTGTATTCTTTTGTAATAAATTCTGTCATGTTAAATTAAAACGAAAAAATTGCAGCGATATCATGCTATCTTTTTGAGGAAAAGATGGAATTCATCATAACCATTTTATTATGATAAGGTTTAACAAGCATCTTGATCACCAAATTTCTGAAAAGTGCCATATAAAGAAGGCTCTTCTTTCATGTTGACATGTTTCAAATCTTGAATTTCAGCAGACCAGAAGTCCCATCAATGCCTCTTGTTAGGTAGTGGTTAATGTACTCTCTTGCAGTTGTTTCCCTATACTTTGGAGGATTCTCTTCTGATAACAGCTCCTTAATAGGACCATATAGTCGTGATTTTGATTCAGGAGTTTTATTAAAGAAGCTTGCCACAGATATTCTTGGTCCGACATGATTCGCAAGCACCCTATGCTCCACGCTTATGAACTTGTCATTAGTTGTAAGCTGTAAATCACCAGGAAAAAAATAGGTAACAAAGAAGCAATTTTGCTTGCAAATTCGCAAAATTAAGTACAGCATTTAACCTGTAGAAGATCCCCAATGTTAATGACCAAAGCACCAGGCGTACAAGGTACATCGATCCATTGATTCTGATGGAGAACTTGAAGCCCTCCAATATGGTCTTGTAGAAGAATTGTGAAGCAAACAACATCTGCATGTTTGCTTGAGCCTAAGGCTAATTCTGGCTGTGGACACGCTGGGTAGTAATTGCCTGTCATTACAAGCCCCTCGGTGCATTCCATGTCTTTCAAGTGGTTTGAATTCAGACCAAGAGATTCTGACAATAATTCGAGCAATAAATTTCCTAATTTCATGACTTGTTTGGAGTAGTCAAGCAATATATCCCTGCAAATAATTTGTATCAAAGAAATCACGTCGAGAAAATACTAGACATGCATATATCTTTTCTAAGTTTTGATTATGCTCACCTGCATGTGGCTGGTAACTCTTCAGGCTTGGGAGGTTCAGGAGCTACTCGAAAGAATACAGTATCTCGCCAATTAGCTGCTGGTGCACCATACAGATCAATTTTGCTAGTGTGCTCGACCTTTTTTGTATAACCATGAGAGTAGAATTTTTTTTTTCGTTCAGTGTCTTGTTCATGAAACCTTTTAACTCCATCCATCATCTCCTCGAGAACACTCCTAGGAATCCCATGATTGGCAACTTGAAAAATCCCCATGTCTCTGAAGCAATTCTTACTTTCTTAACGATCTCGTTGCACGAAGCTAAACTTTTGTCAACACCTTCGAGGTCTATGATGGGAACACTGCACTTGACATCACCTGTTTGTGAATTCTTGTCGACGTGATCAGGTGTTTGATGGAAAATTCGAGGGACTTTGGCGATTCCAGCATCAACTAGTCCTTTAACACCAGCTTTTGTGTCAGCAAAGCTCTTAATTCGCTAGCTCGGCAATACTCAGAGTCGACGGCAGAGTTCCTTTTTTTTTTTTTCCTTGCTCAGCTGGATAATCTTGCTATGATTTCAGTGGAATAGATCTGATGGCACCTACAGCATATATACACAGTTCAGTCTGGAAATTCCATCAGTTACTTCGTTTTTTTTTTTTTTTATGATGCACGTGGCCTAACTTTAGTTCTCTGCTGTCGGTGGCCAACACCGCTGGCCACTGTCACTAAAAAAATTCTTCTTAACCTAACCCTTCAAAAAAAAAAATTATATTCTTTATCATATAAAACTGGCTTAATATCTGGTGATGTATTGCCACCAGTAACCATTTCCTTTTTTTTTTTTTCTTTAGAAAAAATGAATCTTTTATTCATTAAAAATTAAAAATTAAAAATATGAAAGACAAAATTTATATTAATACCTTTAAATTTATTAACTTTTTAGTTTTAGACTCTTTAAAATTTCATTTTATAAATTTAGACTCTCAAACTTTACGAATTTAAAATTTTAAATCTTTTTATCAATTTTTTAACAAAAATAATTTCCTTTTAATTTGTAAAGTTTTATATTTTTAATATTCATACTATTTTTTTATCTTTTAACACTTATATCACTTTTAAAATTTTTCACTGGTAAAAAATAAATTTATTTATTTTAATTTTTAATATTTTAAATTAAAAACATAAATTTATATACGTTTTTAAATAATTTTAAATTTTAAAAATAAATAAAAAAATTAATATCAAGATAAAAAAATTGTAACAAAACTACTGTTTTTTAAAATAAAATATTATGATAAAAAATTTTATAATTCTTCAAATTTAAACTTTATATTTTTAATAATTTTTTAGTTTTTTGTACAAAATTTTAATTAAGTTATTGTAAATAATTTTTTATAATATAACTTTTATAAATAGTAGATATCAATACATATTTGTATATCACCAAAAAATGGTAATAGATTTTCCAATCAAGATAAACTTTTTATAACCATTATTTTAACCTTTATTTTTTTATCATAGTTTTTGAATATATAAAAAAAATTATATTATAAAAATTCATTCATAATTATTTAAAATATTGTGAAAAACAGTAATATTATTATAATTTTTTTAAATTTTGCATAATAGTGTTAACTTTTTTTTTATATTTAAAATTTAAAATTATTTAAAAATCTATATAACAATTTAAAATATTAAAAATTAAAAAAAGTAAATTTATTTTTTACCGATGAAAAAATTTTAAAAGTGATATAAATGTTAAACAATTAAAAAAATGATATAAATGTTAAAAATATAAATTTTTAATGACCAAAAGGAAATAATTTATGTTAAAAAATTGACATAAGAGTTTAAAATAAAAAATCATAAATATCCCATTAAAGGTAAGAATTTTATGAAAAAATATTTAAAAGTTTAATTAAAAGATAAATAGATAAAAAATCTGTATTTATAAATAAAGAAAATAAAATAGAAATAGGAAGAATGTGGGATGGCCCAAGTTGAAAGTTATAATGAAAATCAAGAATTAGGAGAAAAAGAGGTGACAAGGCCATCAGTAACCATTTCAATAAAAGGACAATATGCCATTATTGACTACATCTGCAGCAGCCATTTTTAATCCTTGAACTGAGCTGGTGGCTTGAGTTACCAAACATTAGCCACTAGTTTGAATTAGAAGTTCGATTACAAGGGCATTTCATTGAAGACTTAAATATAAGATTTTCCAGTTTAATTCATTCTCACAATCTTGTGATCTTGTTGTCATTCTTTACCATAAAGTTGATGATCAGGACCCAGTAACCATCCTTGACTTAAAATTCTGCAGCATGACTAAGTTTGCAGCTTAAAATTTTGCAGTCCCCCTTTGCCAGCAGTCTGAAAGGAGGTAGCATATTCATAGACTGTAGTTTCTCTGTAGATTTGGGGATCGTCTTCTGATAATAGCTCCTTAATCGGTCCGAATAGCTTTGATGATTTCTGGAAACCAGTGCTGAAAAAGCTCGCCACTGATATTCTTGGACCTACTTGCTTGGACAGTACTCCGTGCACAGAGCTTTTGAACCTGTCGTTGGATATGAGCTGAAACAGATGAAAGAAAATGAATGATGTTGCTCATTTAACATCTAAATAATTATTCAAACTTCGATTGCCATTGTGAACATTCATATAGCCAAGCTTGACACTTTTCAATTTTGCAGCACTCAAAAATGATATCTAAGAGATTATGGCAAACTAGAAAAAGTTTAAACAAGATATTGATTTGTTTCATTGTTCACTGAAGCAGAAAATTTCATCTGAGATTTCTAACATTAATCAAACACTAGAGATGTTGCTAATTCATATTGTTTGTAAACAACAGGACAAATAGAAACAGATCATATTGAACTCTTTCTCCAGTTCTAAAAACTGAAAGATCATAGAAATTGAGCAGCAATATTTTCTTGATCCTTGTTTTCTCAGAGACTTTACTATTCATGGCACTGACAGAAACTAAGCTGAACCTGTATCTCAAACAACACTCAAAAGTAACACAGGCAGAAGTTAAAAAAAGGCGAGAACTTGCCTGTAGCATATCTGCAAGATTGACAACAAAAGCTCCAGGCACAGGAGGAACATCCACCCACTTATTCTGATGCAGAACTTGGAGGCCTCCAATCTGGTCCTGCATCAGCACTGTCAGAAAACCTTTATCGGTATGGCCAACTGTACCCATGGTTAGTTCTGGCTCGGGACAAGGAGGATAATAGTGGCATTCAACAACCAGTCCCTCTGTGCATTCCATCTCCTTGAGGTAATTTGGTTTCAGTCCCAGAGCCTCTGATAACAACTCAAACAGAAAAATCCCTACCGTCCTCACCTTCTTCGAATACTCCATTATTACATCTCTGCAGTTTAATGAAAAAAATTGGTCAATTACAGTAGCTAATTGATTCTATATATGTGCTCTACAGCTCAAATCTTGTATACCTGCATACTTCAGGTAACTTTTCAGGCTTAACAGGATTAGGCGCGATATTGCACGAAAAAGTATCTCTCCAACTAGCAAAATTAGAAAAATACAAATCAAAGTTGCTATTATAAACAAAACTTTTCCCAACTTCTCGTGTGTAGAATTGTTTCTTGACTTCTGTATCTTGCTCGAAAAATCTGCGTATTCCATCCATCTTTTCCTCCATTATGCTTATATCAATCCCATGACTGATAATCTGAAAGAAACCCCACTTTTCTGCTGCATTTCTGATCCCTTCAATGACCTCTTTTCGTCGAGTTGAATCCATATTCAGATCTTGAAGGTCTATGACAGGGATGCTAACCTGAGCATCTCCGACTGCAATTGAAGTTGTTGTTGTATCATCAGAATATTCATCAAGTGGCTTATGGAATATGCGAGGAACTTTAGTAACTCCTGCGTCAATTAGGCCTTTGACACCAGCTTTTGTTTCGTCGAAAGCTTTTAGTTCAGCATTTCGATCGTATCCATTGTTGATTGTTGCCGAAGTTCCAGCTCCACTGCTAACCTCCATTTTTCTCTTCCCCTTGAAGTTAATATCTTTTGTGTCATGCGTGTGACCATCACTATATTTTTGTTTTCCATCAAAGATTTTTGTCTATTTTTCCTGGCTGTGATTATTTCCATTCCAAAATCTATGTTTTTCTTTTTTATAAAATCACTAAATTATCCATATTTTCAAGCGAAAGATTCATTAAACTCCATTTTTAATTTCAGTTCAAAAAAAAAACTTCATTTTAACTAATTCCATGTAAAAGTGTGAATCGAACAAAAAATTCTTTCAGGAATAAAATTGGAAGCTGTTAGATTATTTTTTATTTAATTACAACTATTAATTAATTTTGTATAATAATATCTATAATATATATCAACAGCTATAATTAAATACGAATTAATGTAACGATTTTTATTTTATTTGTATAGATATACATGTATGTACTTCATGTAACAATACATGACAAAATTTAGAAGGTTTTTTTATATAAAAAATGTGGCAAAGGAAGAGTAATATAATATGAATAACTGTATAAAATAATTTTTTTTTTAATAAATGATTTAATTTTTCTACCAACTAATGACTACTGTATAGTTTACAAATATTTTTGGAAATATTATTATGATGTGAATCACAATTATCAAGCGAAAATATTCAATTTAGTTATTAAAGAAAAAATATAGAGGGAAGTGTCTTTGATAGTTTTGGAGTGAAATAACCATACTCTTTTAATTTGAGTGTCTGTTGGCATATTTTAGTGTATGTAACCTCGCATATGTTAGTTTATCCATTTTTTTAGTATATGCAACCTCCCATATATTAGTTTATCCATTTTTCAATGTGTATTTATATAAATATAATTAAAAATTATTAAAATTATTCTTATTTAATTAGAATTATTCTTATATATTGCAGTTATATATATATATACAAAATTAATCAATAATTACAATTAAATAATAATTAATCTAACCGTTTTTATTTTAATTGTATAAGTACATAATCTAACTGTAAATAGAAGACACGACATCGCACAAAATACACATTAGGCTAGGAACAAAACACAATTCTTCATAAAAAAATTATGGCAATTTTATAAAATTTATTAGTTCATATAACCAAAACACATACTCCACAACTAATGTAAAATCTCAAAGAACTACAGACTTAATATTGTTAAAACCAAATTTACAAAAGGAAAAGATAAATTTTAAATTTTAAAATTAATGCAAATAATAATTTAATCCACTAAATTATAATAATTTAACAATTAATCCGTAATCAATATATTAATTAATTAACCATTTTTACAAAATAATTTATGCCTTCTAATAATAGAAAAATAAAATAAATATATATAAAATCCGAGTCAACAAAATTGAACCTAAATCGTTTGGTATAATTACATATTCTATGTTTTAAATATAAATTTTTTTTTTTTAATTAACGTGCCTCTTGTCATTTTAAAAACAGCCAAATCAAAAGCGTTTGTGTCATAGCATGTCCCTTTCTATATACTTCGTAGTTTCTCTTTCCCTAGCATTTGACTTCTTAGGAAGAAGGAACTGATACCTTAATGAAACCAGTTCCAAGTTCTTTTCCCTAGCTTTGGACTTCTTAGGAAAAAGGAATTAACACCTCTAATGAAGCCATGAAACTCAACGATAAGTCATTCTTTCTACTCTAATGATTCAGGTAATAAATATTATAAGATAAAATTATGATTATGAATTCATGTTCATTCTGCTTAAATTTAGAGGACATACAATTGTACATATTCCCAATTACGTTATCCGTGCAACCTAGCATGGAACTATGAGAAGCCAACTGAAGTTTGCTTGCAACTCATTGGAGATTGAAGTGGTAACTAAAGTCTGCTGTCACTGGCAGTGATGGCTGCCAGTATATGTGCAAGTGGCTTATCCAAATGGCAGCAGCAATGATTAAAAAAAATATATTACAATTTAAGCACAGCTGAACAGAGACAGCAAAATGATCAGGCATTGGCTACCCGCATTCAGGATTAGATTATCTACCCTAGCATTGGCAAATGGAGATGTCTCATGCTATAGAGTAATAAAATGGAGTTGGGGCATGGCATCAGAGTTTAAATAAGTATCGGACAATAGGTCCCAACTAAATCTCAATTTTGGCCCTAAATGGCAAGAGTGTACATAAAAGGCAGCACAACCTCAACAGCTAAAACTCTTCTTTTTCATATCCTTTTTAGATCCCTAACCTCTATAAGAGGACAATCTGATACAAACATCAAAACTAGATTTTGGCCAAAAATCAAAAGATCAAGACCTCGCCAAAAAGTTAAAACCCGTGCTTTTAAAGTTCCCGTCTACATTGTTTTTGATTTGGGATTCTTTTTCTTGAGCTGTCTCTTTGGAATTGAGTTCTTCATGCCAATGAAGAAGAGCAATGCCCCAAACAATGCCAAGTTCTACACGACAAACATAATTGGATTCATTAAGAATTCATTAACTTCCATAAGATACATAACAGAACATGCAGCAGAAAAAAAATGTTTGAAGAAATGCAAATAAAAAATGATACACATAAAAATAGAGAAAAACTCAGTCGCAGTGACTTGGAATGGCAAACCTGTGTGAACTTTGTGAAAAGCTGATTAAATTCCTTCTTTTCGGGGTCGTAGTTGTAGAAGTCATACAATATTGGAGTAACAATAGCCTGGTGCACAAGCTGCAAGAAAGAAGCAACTCTTAGTTCAGCAGAGTCGAAAAAACTGCCATTTCAAGACTAGAACAGATATATTATGATACACACCAGAAGATAAGCACCAAAGGAACTGCCAAAGATGAATAGAAGGCCTCCAAGACCCTTAATGGCTACAGAAGCAGCAACTAACTGCTTCATCTGTAAACAACAATGGCAAGAGTTGAATTATACTAACAAAACTAATAGGCCTAAAAAAAGTATAATGAGCATGGAAGTAAAGCATCACTCACTTCAACTGGTGGTACTTGAAACCCTGTATTAGATGAAACATGTGCTGAGAAAACTTTAAATTTTGGTGCAAGGGACTTTGCTGCAGGGCCACCATCAACGCCAAATTCATTGAACCTGTTAGGAAGATTAACAGTGAAAAACTGAAACAAACCTCGCAGCACATTAAACAAGCTTGTCACTATTACTAAACAACATCCTATGGAAGCATTTTGCAGACATGAAGAATAATGTTAGCAAATGCAATACAGCAAAATGGTCAGCAGGTTCATTTTGTCACAATGAAAAGTCAACGGATGAGTTCTAAATTTCCAAAATTAACTAATGTATCCAACTTCAATTTCACAAGGAAAATTATTCCATAAAATAAAAGTTCTAAACAAATCATGCAGGTATTGATAGATTCAGCATCTTGTCCACCATGAGTAGTCCAAGTGGCAAAAAATGTGGAACACGGTTCGAACCCCGTTCCTCCTTGCTCTCCCCCATGTGGTAGGGAATTAACCACTTCAACCAGTTTAATTTTAACAAACAAAATTCAGCATCTTGAATAATTATGTCACGGCCTCGCATGTCATACAAGCAAAGAATACACCATCTTCATAAATGATCGTCAACAACTGGGCACAAAATCAAGGACCCAAGAATAATAAACACAAAATAATTCTTTACCTTTCTTGCGGAACACCTGAAGCTAGCTCCAATGTTGAAAGGAAAAAAAACAATATTACATTTTTTTTCAAAAAAAAAAAATCAAATATACAGCGAATGGCTTAAGCCAGAACAGCAGCAACGACAACAGCATAACAAAACAATCAACAAGTCAAACAAGACATGAAAACATCAAAAAAGACCCTAACCTAATGTGAAACTATCAGATCCAAAACTTTAAACAAACAAGAAAGTCAAAATACTTAAAATCACAAAACCCTAACTTCCTTTTCTATTTCTCAAAGCATAAAACCAGTAAAGAAGAAAAAACAGACAAAAAAAAATCAAATTCTAAGGCATTGACCAAACAAACATTACATGCACCAGCTACAGACAACCTCAAAACTGTCTGAAACATGGAAGGTAATCTCTAATCCAAAAAGAAATGGGAGCGCAGGAATCAGATCTAGGAGAGAAGTAATCATGCTTACTCTTGCCAAGCAGAGAGGATGAACAGAGAAGCGAAAAGAACTCTTCCAACAAATGAAACAAAAGCCATTGTTGTACGGCCGAAGACACTTCTCTTGTTCAGATCTTTCAAATTTTGAATTCTGAATTTTTTTTGGTGGGGTTTAAATCGAGACACGGACCAGATATATATGGAGCAAAACGAGGGACGGCGCTTTAAATTTCCTTCCTTGTTCTTACGATGATTATTACTAACATATACCTGAAGTTTATCTCAGTACATGTTTTGATTCCTATATTTCAAAATGACTATTTTTTCACTTTTTCTAATATTTAGAATGTAATTAAATAAAAATTAATCAAATAATTTTAATTTTATTTGTATAAATATAAATATTTATACTATAAAAAGAGCAATTATAATAATATTATAAGGCAAATGATTTCATATATATATATATATATAGACACACTGACGAGGTCTACTTGACCTAATTATTTTTAAAATGCCATTTTCATATGGAATTTATGTAGAGTTCAATTTTATAAGTAGGTTAATTTTTTAATAAAATTTTACTATATTTAGATTATATAATAGAATCATAGCTTAAAATATGCTGTAATTTTAGAGTCAAATATAAATATATATAAAATTCTTATCTATACTGAATGTAATATGTTAATAGTAAAATTTGTAATACAGAAATATGTATTTTATTTTTTATTGATTAAGTGTAAAGTACTTTAATATTGCATCATAAATATGTATTACATTTGATGTAAATAAAAATCTCCCGAACATGAATATATGAACTCAAATGAATTGAGTTTAAAGTGAATTTTTACAAAATTTTATTTTAGAAAATTAAAATATTTGATAATATATAAAATTAAATATTTTAAAACAAACTTTAAAAAAATGAAGTCTCAATTATGATAGTTAATTACATTATAAGTTTTTTTATTATTGTAAATAAGGATTAATGTAGCATTGTTACTAAATTTCAAGAATTAAACTTATATTTGGAAAAAAAAATTATATAGACTAAAATATTATTAATGTAAGTTTTGAGGATGATTAGATAATTAACATAAAAACAGGGATCGAAATTTTTCTTATTAGTATTATTACCATGGTTTGTGCTGGGGCGCCTAAAAAGTCTGTCGGCAGCGGGTGCAGTCGCGCGTGTACTCAAAAAGGCAGTAAACTCCGTGGACTAACGGCGTCTGAATTTTTGAGAAACTACACGTCGTTGGACCAATCAGACTACCTTTAAAATGACGTAGCGGAAGGATATAGCGAGTTTGTGAATTTGAGCACACTTGGGAGTGTGATTAGAACGAAGAAAGTGCGTTTGGATGCTTTGTCGCGTTGGACTCTGGTATAAATAACTGCTCTGTTCCAGATTCGTATTTTGTTTGATATTTTCCTTTTCTTAGAAGATTTTTCTTGTAATATGACTTGTTTTTTTATTTTAACTTGAATTGCAATTCATGTTTTCAATCATTATTTTGATTTTTTATCCCTAATTTTACTCATTTTATCTTAATTAGAAAACAAAAATCATAATATGTGGAGAGATGAACCTTAAGCGATACCTAGTGATAAAAAAAAAAAAAAAAAGTCTCAATTCTGGCAATTTTACTTTTAAAGCATTTGAATTGTAGAGCTCAAATTTTATTATTATCAAATAAAAAATATTTATTATTATGGAGTCAATTAAATTTTAAAATATAAAAAAAATCGCCTAATCATTCTTTAAAAGTATTCAACATCAATTATTTTTGTCACTCAAAGTTAAGTAATCAAGCTATAAAGACGTCTTTCAACACATTAAGTGGTAAAAAAATTCAAGTAGTAAAATTCATCTGTATTATTAAAAAATTATTTTTGTCAGTCGATATATTTAATTTTTATTCTATAAATTACATTTTTGTTATATGTTTTGTCACATTATACTATTTTATTTTGACATTTAAAAAAAATATTTATTCATTTTTATATTTTGTCATTCTTATATTATTTCATCCTCGATAGATGGACTAATGAGTGTTAAAAAATAAACTATAAGGATGAATAATTTTTTTTTAAAATATTAGAGATTAAATAGTGTAATCTGACAAAACATAAATGGAAAAATGTAATTTATCCATTTTTATTCTATTGATATGAAATAAATATATGTATATTTAATTTTTATTTATTAATATGCAATAAATATTTTTTGTAGTAGTAGTTCAGGGTTATTTACTAAATTATGGTAAAAAAAATATATTTCTCAAATTATGATAATTTTAAAAGTAATTTCCATTTTTATGGTGATTTTTGAAATTATTTCCCAATTTATGATACTTTTTGCTAAGGTGAATGAGAGAAAAAAATTTATAGGTCATAAAACCAGTTTTAGTGGTGGTATGACCAATTTTTTTTTTCTTTTGGGGTCATACTGCTACTTGCAGAGGCGATGTGGCCCCTTTCAATTTCAATTTTTCTAGTTGAACACTCTTTTTTATCCTTAAACTTTACCCTTTTTATCTATTTACCACATCAACTTTTTTATTATAATTTTATGATGATTATGATTAATTAATTATAATAATATATCATAATTATAACAATATTATATTTTAATTTTTTAATTTTAATATTATTGGGTGAAAAGAGGTAACCCCTTTTCTTTGGCCGAATATCCCTTTTCACCCCTGAATTTTACTCTTTTCGCCTATTTAACACATCAATTTTCTTTTAACCAATAGCACATATAAATTTTTATTTTGGACTAATTTCATCCATGGTCAGATATTTTTTTATTTTATTTCACACATTATTTGACAATGTAAACAAGCGCGTGAGCCTAATGAACGCGAGGCGTATAGTTGGTGAAAGAAAAGCTGACATGTCCATGGGCGAATTCAGACTAAAATAAAAGTTTATATGTTCAATTGTTTAATTTTTAAAGTTAATGCGTGAAATTGACTAAATAGATGAAAAGAGGTATTCGGCCATTTTTTTTTAATAGGGACATTACATAATTGAACCCGAGGGCACGTGACCGGTGCTAGGGAATGAGAAGGCATAAGACCCTCGAAACCCGTAGTAAGCCTTAAAGAAAAGAAAAATAAAACTTTACATTTCAAAACTTTATTTTATAGCAGAACACATTATCAAATTGATTTTTTTCTGAAATTGAAACATAATTGAATACATAAATAAAATATTTCCGGAGTCACCTATCATAAATCAAACTTAAATCATTATACATAAACGTGATGCATATAAATAAAATACACAAATATACTTAAGTCATACAATTCATAGTACAGTTACTACTGCAGCTTTCTAGAATATTACAACAGTACAACTTACAATGACCTATATAAAATGGTCGGTGATGAAGAAACCCGGCATGGAGGCAATCTGAAGTCGAACTCCTAAGCTCCTGAAAAAAATAAATTGAGGGGAATCAGACCTCACTGAGTAAGTCAATAAAAAGAGTTGTACGGTTTGAAAACTTTTTTGAAAACCATATAGTTATTGTGAAAATAATTTATAATAGATATAGATATAGCCTTTGAAAAATCTCGGTAGGGGGCCTACTTATTTCAACTAGACTACCGGTCACCAAGAGCAAAGGCATCAACCGAGGCACCAAGTCGCAGTCATTCACTTAATCTAAATATATGGCACTGGCAGTCCTCGAGAGCTATGGCATTAACCGAGGCATCCATCCCAGTCCATTATTAACTTTTCAATCACTGGCGGTCCCCGAGAGCAAAGGCTTCCACCAAGGCACCCATCCCAGTTTATTATCCACAAGTCATACATATCTCGGATCCATTTCTCAATCTTTACCATATACACACGGTCCTGATGAAACCCACCAGGTAGCCCGTTCTACCAAAATTTCTCAAAACTGATTTTTAAATAAATAAAATGCACTTAAATAGCATCTAAATTAAATAGATCATATAATAATAATAACATAAAAATATAAGCACACAAATCATTTTATCGACTTACAAGATGAATGAGAAGGCTGACGTCCACGCGTCTGCCTCGATCTCATGGCTTCTGCTCCGTTATGCTCTAAAAAAGAAATTAATAGATCGATTTTAAAACATGACCATGAAATTAAAAATCAAAAATCAACAAAAATAATGAAATTCTAGGCTGACTCGAGGAAGACTCGATAGACAGTAAATAACCTAATTAACGGTATAAATTAGTACGAATATCACGTTTTACGAGAAAATCTACTGAAATTTCGATAGATTTTCCTTTATAAAACGGACATCTCTCTACCAAAGGTAGAGCCAAACCTGCATAGAAAATGCACTTCTAATAACCGCAGACATTCACACTCGAGTCGGGCTTCCAGAACTACACTTAGACCCGATCGAGATCACAATCCAACAAGAACATCACAAAAATTATATCATCTATTTTCTCCAAAAATACACATCACAAAAATGATTATTCATAGTAAGAAAATCATCTCTCAATATAGATTTAAAATAAAATTTTACAAACCAACATATATATATATATATATATGGAAATAACATTCACAATTAACATTACTTAATGAAAATTACCTATTACTTTATATATATAAATATACCTCTAAATCTCTTAAATATTAATACAGTTAATTAATGTATTTTAAGTATAATTAGCGTAAAATTGCATATTTATCCAACTAATAGGAAAATACACATAATATTCAAAAATAATACCTAATATACTATTAAAAGTTGATTTTAAGAAATTTGTGTCAATTAGTCTAAATTAGTAGAAAATTTGTAAAACCCTTTTAAATCCATTGATTATTATTAAAACCAACCAAAATTTATTATTTAACTATATTTAACAAAAATTACGTTTCTACCCTTACAATATACAACTTATATAATACATCATTAATACTAAAAAAATCCTTGAAAATTATACAAATATCTAAAAATCATTTTCTCTATATTAAATATCTTAATATAATTAAAAACATATAAATGACTACTAATTTCTTTAAAAAAAAGTAATTTAACCCAATTAATCACATTTGACATAAACTTAAAAATATTTATAAAAATAGTATATAAATCACAAAAATCACAATTTAAGTTCTAAAATTAATAACATTTAATGATAATATTAACCATAAAAAATTCATAATTTTTACAATAAATTTCGTAATTTATAAATACCCAAAATTTATAAAATCTATAATTAACTCCATAATTTCTAAAAATCTTAAATAAACTGTAATATCCCGTGTTTTTAAAATATTTTTACACTGTACCGGGATATGCAGTGTCAATAATTTTTGTATATATATTACGATATTTTTATGAGTTGTTATGTATTTTAAACCTATTTTAAATACTGTGTATTATTTTCAGTGTTTTACGTAAAATTTTCCAGAGACTTGCATTTTCGGGGAAATTTTCACGTAAACAATGTATTATTAATTATTTTAAATGTATTTACGGATTTGCATGAACTCATACATATTTTTAAATTATTAAATAAAGTTTGTGTGTGTATATTTATTTAATTAGGGTTTATTATTTCCCTAATATTTTATTAATTATTTATTTGTTTTATTGTTATTTAATTAATTTTATTTAGTATAAATTATTAAAATATTAAATTTTATGTGTGTGGTGTATATTTGATGTGTGTAATTTAATATTATTTTAATATATAGTATAAAGTATATATATATACATATATTTGTCAAAAATCAAAAAGTTTGGAAAATTACACATTTGCCCCCGATCATCCCTTTCTTCCCCGATTCTTCCCTTCTCCGTTTTCGGTCGCTGCTGTGCCGTTTCTTCACCGTGGGTGTGCCGTCCAGTGTGCCACCGTCTTCCCTGACCAATTCCGCCGCCTGAGGAGGCCATTTCCGACGTCTGGAGATCGATTTTGGCCGGAGAAGCCGAAAATCGATCCACCGTCGATCACGTCGATTCCGGCCACCCTTTTCGACACCGCCGATCTCTTTCTTCTCCTTGAGCTCTGGTGAGTGTGATTCTAGCTTTGGTTTGAGCTTAAATGGTCTAGAATTGCTTAGGTTTCGATTTTGTCAATTTCAGCCTATTAGGGTTTTCGATTTTTTTGAGCTTTGAATTGATTGATTCATGAAAACTCCCTTCACAAATTTTGTTTCTAGTAGCTCAATATACATGTATGAATTTTTGTAGAATTTTTGGAGATTTTTTGGATTTTTGGGTATTTTTGAATATTTTAATATTATTTTCTAATTTTCGGAAATTAATTATTTAAATTATGAAATTGGAGTTTATGGTTAAATTAGGTGTTGAAATGAATTATAGGAATTTATTTGGAAATTTTATGAATTTCTAAGTATTTATTTTGAATTATTGAAGTTTATGTGATTTTGAGAAATTAGGGTTAATTGTGTTTTAAATGGAAATTAATTCTTTAATTGAGTTTAATTATTGATATTATTGATAAATATGTTGAGAAAATTAATTTTGGATAATTGTATAATTTTTGGTGAATTTTTGAAGTAATTTAAGTATATTTATATATATAGGGGTATTTTGGTAATTTTACCCTAAATTGTCTTAAAATGTAATTTAATTGGTTTTAATAATTATTTAAGGTATAAAAATGATTTCTATAAATTATTTAGTATTTTTAACTAATTAAAACTATTTTTCGTGAATTATTTTCAATTATATATATAATATACGGTTTTACTAATAAAATGAGTTTTTATCGGGTTTTACAGTGTTTTAAGGTTAATTATGTAATTTTTACCTATGAGATGTATTACTATGTTGTGAGGATATTTTTGGTATATCTGGAATTATTCTGTGTTTGTGGATCCCGGTCGGTGGACTGTAGTTTGGAGTCCGACCGTGGGATTTTGATTATGCCTTGTGTAGTTTTTCGAAGTGTATTTCTTTGCAGGGTCGGCTCTACTCTTTTGAGTAGAGAGATGTCCGTTTTACAAGGGAGGTTCTGCCGAATTTTTGGTAGAATTCTCGTAAAACGTGATGTCCAGTCGAACCCTAATTCTATTTCCATATTTTAATACTCTAGATTGAATTCTAGGATTTCTGTTAGGTTTATTCTAATGTCGGTTATTTATTGCTTGTTTAGTTGCGCCGAGACCGAGGGCTAGTGGACCAGGCCCGTCGGATCTGTCTCGTGGAGTGCACTAGGTGAGTTACTATACTATACATATATACTTAGGATGCATGATTTAGAAATGCATGTTTTATGTTGATTAAATATGCATAAATAATTTGATTATTTCTTAAGTTTACATTAAGTATATTTTTGGTTTATTTTTGGTATATACTAAATCATATGCATATTTTGTGAATAAAATATATTTAAAATGTTTTTAAATATATTTCCAGCTTAATTTATAATTTGATTGAATGTATTTGATATATATATACTCGAAATATACCTGGTTTACTTTTGGTATATTTCCGGTATATATATGGATTATATTGCTATTTCATTTAAATTCATGCATCATTTATTGTGAATGAATGTTTTATATTATTTATTAATGAAGGATATCAATAGAACGTGCTACCTAATGGGCAGCACTAGGACCAAGTACGTACCGGTACGCCTATAGTATTTAGGCTATATACTAACTATTTGTGGATATTGATTTGATATGATTATTTGATATGTGAGATGTGGTTTGGGTGTGATTGCTGGAGCTCGGTTGACCAAGTGTCTCGGGGCCAATCACACTGGCAGTTAGACTGCTGGAGCTCGGTTGACTTAGTGTCTCGGGGCCAGTCTACTGTCCATATGGATTAAGTGGATATATTTGGAATAAGTGAGCCTGTGTGGCTAGAGTGTTGTTTAACACTATTTCTGAGGTTGCGATATTCTAGGGTTCTATGTGATCCTTCATAAAAGATGATTTTCAATAAAACATATAAAATGATTTTCTGCATTTGTGTGTATTTTCCTGTGTATATATTAGATATATATATACTGTTGACTGTATGCATTATCACTTAGTGTGTATGTATATATATTATAGTAATTCACTCAGTGAGGTCTGACTCCCCTCCGTTGACTATTTTTCAGGAGAGTCAACTTCCTCAGACCTCAGTAGCAGGTCGATACGCCGGATTTCTTCCGCCTCGGCTTCTTTGTGTAAATTATCTACTTGAGTCTTATTTATTTTATCTAGACACTGCAGTAGTTGTGAACTAAAGTATTGGATTTCATGTACTTTATTTTAAAAAAAAATGTATTATGTTGAAACTGGATTTGTATTAAAGATTATATATTTATGAGATGGGATTTTGATTAAATCCAGTGGATGAGAATAATATTATGATATTATGATTTTTATTTTCCGCTGCATATTATACTGTTACTGTTATTATGGCATGATTTATTTTATTTTTAGGCTTGCTACGGGTTCCGGATTCGAAAGAATTCCCGTTCCCTAGCGCCGGTCATGGCCCCTGTTTTGGGTCGTGACATAAACATCAATACATTACAAATAATTAACCTTAATTACCCTAATTACTAATTAAACTAAAAAAATCAAATAAAGTCAAATAAAAATTAAATAAAATCAAACAAAAATTCTATAAATCAAGAAAAAATCAAAATAATGCACAAAAATTGGATTTCAACCACCAAATTGGTATAATTCATCATCTAGCTTAGAATAATTAAAGATTAACACCTAAATCCACTCAAGCAACCAGAAAATAACCCTAGGACAACCTAAAAACAACCAAGAATAACTCACCTTCAACCTTCAATACCGTTGCCAGAGATGAGTTGCAGCGATGGGTCTCGGCGTGGACTGATGTCTGAGAGGGTGAGGGAGGCTGAGGGAGCTACGGTGGCACCGAATCCAGCTCCGACAGCAACGAGGCAGCTTCAACCTAGAGTGAAAGGAAACAAGGCACCGAAAAAGGAAGAAAGGAGGGAGGAAGGAGAGGCTGGCGGCGTGATGGTCGCTCTAGGAGGTCGAGGCACACAGGAAAGAGAGGAAATGTGTTAGTGACGGTGACGAACGGGGGAGGAGGGCAGTGGTTTAAGGGTCTTCGGGTTTGAGAAGGTAAGCTTCTACCCCTTTCTTTATATATATATATATATATATTCACAATAATAAATTAATACACACACATAAAATAATAATTAAACCCTAATTATATATGTGTATATATATATATATATATATATGTACTTAGTAACACACATAAAATAACCATGAAATTAATGTAGTTTAATAATAATAATAATAATAATAATAATAATAATAATAATAATAATAATAATAAATGTCATTTTTAAATAATAATAAAATAATACTCACATAAATTAATAACCCTAAAATAATATTAACATTAATATATCTCCATTAGATAGCAAAATAATTAATAATTGTATAATATAATTTAAAATTATTTATTAACAATACAAATTCAAAAATTACTTTATTTAATTAAAACGCAGGGTATTACATGTTTAATTTTTTGCATATTATATTCTTTACACACTATGTATAATGCATGATTTAATATGTTTTGTGTTTTTTCCTCTTTATAAATTTAGATTTATTTTGTTTTGTTGTTATTTATCACTGTCTTTGCTAGTTGGTGTTGTGTTGAAACATGGCGATGATTTTTGTTTTAGTGTCATTATAAGACTAATAGTGATGGTAGTGTTAATGATAATGGTGTTTTCAAGTGGTAGTGGTGGTTTTGGATAATAGTAATTTTAGTGGTAGTGATTTTTATAGTTGTGGTTCAAGGTGGTAGTGTTCTACAATGGTGATGGTCTCAGGTGGTAGTGGTAGTACTACTAATGGTGGTGGGGTTTGCTGGTGGTTGTTGGTGGCAGTGGTGATGGATGGTGATGAGTGGTGACAGTGGTTATGGTATTCAAATGGTTTTCCCGGTAAATGGTATATAACTATATTTTTTAATTAAAATAATAAATCTAATTTAATTGAGAAGGAGAAAATAAAAAAAGGAAAAAATAAATGTTATTATTATTTAATAAAATTCACTTGCTATGGCTAAGGTGTGTAGTTCACTCTCCTAATTTTGGGTTAATTGTCAAAAATTGAAAAGATTTGGATTAAATAGTCAAAAAAGTTAATTTTAGGGTTAATTGCACCTTGACTGATAGTTCAGGGGGTGAATTGCAACTTTAGCCTAGAAAATAAGATCACGCGTGAAATGTTGATTGTGGAGTCATCTAAGAAATTCCATGTAATGTTAGTCAAAAATTTTAGTAATTAAGAATAACTTTATGACCGTAGAATCTATAGTCGTGGTATGAACGTGTCAACTTTGATACATCTTCAAAGAAAAGTTTTGGTGTAGAATCAACACCTTCCTTCAAAGTAACACAGATCTAATCAAATAATAAAGAAACCTAAAATTCCACAACAAAGAAAAAAGGTAAGCATTTGCCAACAATAGATTTGTAAATTAATAATTAAATTGGTATTTATTCAATAAAAGAAAATTCTTTCATACATCAAATGTATTATATTCTATATTTAGATGTAAATACAAAATTGCACGTTTATTTTTATTAATTAAGTATAAAATATTTAATTTTTATATATATAACACATATTTAACTATAAAGTGTAATACATTTAGTGTGGATTCATTCCATTTAATATATATTTAGTGTTAATAAATATGTGTTTGTTTCAAATAATAGTATACAACTATAACCAAGGTAAGAATGAAGTTTCCTTCATCGGGATATTGTAGGTTTATCCCAGCATAGTGCATCTCATTTGAGAGGGCTTTCGATTTTCTATGGTAGTTCAAACTCATCATCAGAGCATATAGAGGTGTATATCGTAAGGCTAGACTGCAGTTGGGTGACTCAAGCAAAGATGAGTATTAGATCTTGTCATCAGTGTCTGTATCATAGGCAGAGTGTATCCCATCTGGTTCAGTTCTAGATTTTTGTGAGTTTGTTTATTTAGTTATTTTTATTTTGGTTATGTTATTGTTGTTTATTGTGGTTACTGATATAGTAATCACAGCTAAAGGAAGACTTTCATGTCTTTTATTTTCCCAATTTTGTTCTCTATCATATGATAGATCTTGATGTATCCCATTTATAGGGAGTTTCAATGTTTTCTTCTATGAAAACGTAAATTCTTAAAAAATATATAGATACATCTAGTGGAGACATTAAACTCCTTTCGATATAAGTCTGTTAATTCTGGGACAAAAGATGATGGCTTAATTGTGGAAAAATTAAAATATTTATATAGGTATAGAAGGAAGGAAGCTGTGAGATGCCATACCTCATGAAGGAGGTGATGGGTGGCCATGTGAAATTGATATATATAATAAATTAGTAACAACTCATCTTCAAATTGCGATGTAGATCAAATTCAAGTCGAGATCATGTACTCCTCAAACACATTAATTGTTTATTCACTTTTGTTCATGTTGTGAGTTGCCAAATCAGGCAAATGTATATATTTATACCCCTATCGTCTAGTCTTCATGACATCCAAATTAACTAAAGATGTTGATTAAATTGCTATATTTCAAAAAAGTAATACATTTTCAAAAAAAAAAAGTAATATATATTATTGTTGATTAAAATTTATCGGTTAAGTTAAATTTTCATATTTGAATTATAATATATAAAATTAAATTATATTAATTATTCATATATTTTTATTATTTTTATAGTTTAATTTGAATAGAATTGAATTAATCCAGATTTTGAAAAAAAAAATCTAAATATTAATGGTTTATAAAAAAAAATTAGCACGATTATCCATCATTATTAGTTTAATGAAATAATGAAATTTTAATCAAGACATATAATATCACAATGAAACAGATATTATATTTAGGCAAAATTTGCCAATGAGGTGTCGGCCATCCACTAAGGTTCGTGATCTCCTCCCGCGTCTAAACTTTTTATTATGACATTCCACACTCATACATAATAGATTAAAATTCTTACTCTTGTTGACACCAACAATTAGCATATAAGTGAATCTCACCTATGTCGGATGGTTTATCATTCAGACACTAAAATTAATACTAAATTAAGGTTGAAGGTTTGAATTTCCGTTCTTCCTTATAATCTTTCAAAAACATAATTGTTAAAAAAAAAACCAATTAACATATAAAATATTGTCTATAAAAAATTTAACATATAAAAAATTATAATTTTATAAAATATTAACAGATGTTACTACTTAAAAAAATATTTATATGACTAATTTTTCAACCATTGATAAATTGAACAATTAAATATTTTAGTTTAGTTTATAAAAACATTATTCAATTATAATTACTAAAAGCTTGTGCTAAGTGAAAAGCCTCAAAATAAGGAGTTAAAATTCTAAATTCAGATGTAAATGTGTAATACAAGTAGAGGTGTGCAAAATTTTAGAATGAACCGAATAAAAAATTGAATCAATTTAATTTGATTCGATTTGTTCATTCTATATTTTTTATTTTATGAACAAAATTAAATTAAAATTTCAGTTCAGTTCAATTCAATTCAATTTAATTCTATTTTTAATAAATTTGGTTAAACAAAATAATTGAACAAACTGCAATTATATTTTTTTATTTAAATAGTACAATAATTAATAAAAATATTAAAAAAATTAATATATTTAAAAAATTAATTTAATATGATCAGTTCACTTTTCATTTTAAAATTTTATTTTTTCAATTCAAATTTTAATTTAATTCAGTTCAAGTTTGTTTAATTAATTTACTTCAGTCAAAAAAAAGCCAACTATAATAAGGTTGATGGTGATGAACATTTTATAATTTAATCATTAAATTTGTATAATTTCATTTCAAGACTAGCAATGACATTTATATGTTATATTTTATTATTGCAATTGCAATTCGATATGCAAATTCAAAAATAGATAATCACTCAAATTGGTCTAAAAAGATTGAACAAAGTTTGATATTTGATTTTACAGGTAGAAAAATTATTGATGTCTATGTTTTGAGAAAATTATGATGAGTATTGATAACTTGTTTTCGGAATTATTGAGCTTAAACCTTTGTAGGTGATTAACAAAAAGGGTAAGGTGAGAGGTGGAGAGGATCACCACAAACGTTCTGATACCTAAGTCAGAAAATAAAGAGAGAATCTAGAGAGAAAACGAGAGTAACTGGAATATAAGAGAATAGAATGAATGAGAATGAGAGATATGAGGTCTTATTTATAGTGATACTTGAATCTGAAAGGGGTAGGATTCCTTCTTCATTTTGGAGTCTTCTTGAGGCAGGAACCTTTCCCTAAATGAATTTGATTACCTTCCCTTTCCGAGTGACTTGTATAGGAAACAAAGTTTTTTAATTAAATAAGAATATATGCATGTGGGATATTAAGAGTCCCCTCGTAGGCCTGTTCGGATATTCATGTCTAACATAGCCGAATCTGTAAATGATAGAACATTTATTCTTTTGTATAGAGAGAGAGATTGCTTAAATCACTGCGTTTGATATGGAGGGGTGAGCTGAGGTGGCCAGCCTCAACCATAGGAAAAAATAAAGCTCCATACCAAGTATTAAAATCGTCGTAGAAGTGCCAGTTGGACTTGGGAGTGCACAAAATCTGCGAAAAAAGAATATGTAATAGATTAATCCATCAGTATAAAGACAACGTGACAGAACCAATCGTTACTGGAGTTTTGATGCTCGGTGCATTAAAAGTGCGGCTCGAGTGCCGAACCTCAATATTATAGAAGCGACCTGAGGGCACCAACTTCAGTCACCGGACTTAGATGCTCAGTTCAAGGATGCGAGACTTACATGCTCGAAACCTTAATACTATAAAAGCGACCTAAGGGTGCTAACTTCAGTCACTAGACTTTATCTTGGTGCATTAGAAGTACGACCTAAGTGTCATATAGTGTGGGTGTCTTGCAAATATGGCTCGGATGCCAATCCTCAGTACTATAAAAGCAACCTGAGGGAGCTAACTTCAGTTACTGGACTTAATGTGTGGGGCAGAGATTCTCAAAACCTTAGTACTATAAAAGTGTTATGAGTATGCCAGCTTCAATTGCTGGCAGATGACCCCGGACCTTACTATGCTGAGTGTGGAATAACAACTGGCAGTGGTGCGCCCGGGACGGGTAACATTTATGTCTCCTCGACGCTTTGATTTTTAAAATTTGAATTATGTAATTGTCATGTCTGTTGTCAAAAGATGAGACATTTCTGCTACCATAATGATGACTGCTCGATTATTGGGTTTTTCTATTTCCTAGACTGCCCTTTAATGATATAGGGAGAACTGAAATAATTATGAGGGTAGTTAATGGTTTGTTCCAAAGCCTTCAGTAGCTTTATAAGTATCCCTGCTTCTTTAATATGATGTATTTTTGCTCTTTGCTATCTTGTTAGTATCTCCTTTGCTTTTTTACTACTGCTATCAAGCTTTTCCTACAGCGACTTCTTCATTCTGTAACCAGGTGATCCTTTTCTTCCTTCCTTGATTCCCCTTTTATTTTATTTCTTAGATAGACTCATGGCATTGAGGGAATAAGTTAGCTTTGATATGTTTATTTCTAAGATAGATGAGGACTTGTTGGGGTGGTATTGGAGGCAGTTTAGCATTCTCATAGATTACGCCCTACGCACCGTAGATAGGAAGTTTAGAGCCTATACCCCCATGCTAGATCTCAATAGGTTAGTAGTGTCTTTTGACCAACTAGAAGGGGGTCTAAAGTTCCCATTGGATCCTTTTGTAAAAAGTTTTCTAAATAGGTATAATATAGTGCTCGGTCAGCTTTACCCCAAAAGTTACTGGATTATGATCAGGTTCATTCAGTTGATGTATGAGGAGGGTAAGGAGCCAAACTTAAATGTCTTACGATATATGTATAATCTAACTAGGAAGAAGGGAGAGCTGATGTTCTCCTTATTGGCTATCCCCAACCACAACCAATTTGTGAAGATTTCGGATGTTCACAAAAAGTGGAGGAATTATTTTTTTCATCGTCGAGCACCATGTGGACTTCCTAGATGTTTGATAAATGTGGTCTGACGAGTGCCACAGGGTGAAACAGCCTCTGAAGTTAATCGACCATGATACAGAGATGGTTTTAAGACTTCATCTTGATGGCTTGGCTGAGGCTCTGTCAGCTAAAGACGTATCAAGAAGATACTTATAGAGAGTCTGCCCGGACCGTGTTCAGTCTATTAGTATGTTTTAATTATCAAAAGGTATCTTTCTAACTTCTATTTTTATCTTTTTAATTTTAGATGGCTGACTTTTTTACCTCTGCTATAGAATTTAGCTTATAGTTGATGAGCAAGCACGAGACCAGAAGAAGTGTAGATCTCATCCTCCTCTCCCGATCCTGAAGTACCCGCAGTCCTAGAGGAAGTAGCCAATAATCCAAAGGGAAAGGCAGTGGCTAGGTCTTTACGATTTTAAAGGGAAGGTCGCTGAAAGAGGCGGTTAATTGGCTAAGACTAGGAGGCTGAGGAGTTGGATAAGGAGATATACATCCAGTGTCCAAGGCTCTTTGGGTGTTCGGACATGAGGGCATGGATCTTGAATAAAGTAAAACTGCCGAGTGTCTCAAATGCCCAGGTCCGAGATCAATATGCTGAGTCGCTGAGGTTGCCAATAGATATGCAATGTTGGACAAAGGAGGGTTGGGAGGAGCTGTTTAGTTCCATGATCGAGCATTCACTAGAAGTAAGTATTAAACACTTTTGAGCCAATCTTTTTTTATTTTTTCTTGTATTTGAGGTAATGACACGAATTTCTCCCTTTACATATGACCCAAGCTCTACTACCGGTAAAGGACCAATATTTTTATCTTAAGAGCCAGTATAGTTTGAAGGAGATGGAGGTCGAAACAATAACGATTGATTTTGAAAAGAAATCAGATAATGCAAAGGTGGCACTAGAGCTTTGCCAGACCAAATATGTAGAGGCTAAATCTAAAGCTGAGGTGAGCCAGAAAAAGGTGGCCAATCTGGAGCACAGTCAGGCTCAACTGACCAAGAGGATAAAAAAGCAGGACTCTTAGATCGCAGATCTAGAGAAAAGGCTAGTTGAGGTCAAGAGATCTCAAGAGAATGACAAAAGATCCTACCAGGGTATGGTAGGAGGATTTCTTAAGGCCTACAGGTTTAAATCTATGAGGATTCTGCTCTCTCAAAATTCAGAGCTAGACTTGGTTGTTCTGGATCAAATAAGATTGACTGACTTGGCTAAGATTATTGTTGAAGAGGATGCCCGACATAAGGCCACTTCTCTTCATGCAAGGAATATTTTTAAATCAATTGAAGGGTCCTCTTCTGAGCTTCCAATATCTATTAATGATGTCAATGTTATTCCCCCTACCGTCTCCGAGTCCAAACTATCGAATGTACACTTAGTAGACTAGAGATGTTTTTTTTATAATTGACTTTTGTAATATGATTTTTTATTTTTAATGAATAAAAATACTTTTTTTGATATCATTCTAAGTACATTTATTAGTAATATTTTTAAAGGCAGTCTGAGTTCCAAAATTATTGTAGTTCCTTTCCTTTTGTCTTTTATTTTATATACCCCTTTAGATGTGTGCTCTATAACTTGATAGGGGCCTTTTTAATTAGGACCCAGTTTATTAGTGGTGGAGTTGCCTTTGCCAATATCTACCCTTCTAATTACCCAGTCTCCTATCTTGAACTGTACTCCGGAGGTGATATTACGCTATCTTCTACCTATGTGCTTCAACTACAGTGGACGCCCGTTCTCTTCTTTCTTCTAGTAGGTCCAAGCATATCTGGGTGTCATTGCTATTAATGTTTTGATCTAAGTCTCGATTGACCTTGTAACTTGGTGAACTGATTTCTACTGGTATTACCGCATCTATACCATAAGTTAGATTGAATGGTGTTTCTTCTGTGGATGATCTAGGAGTGGTCTTGTAAGCCCAAATCACATTGTTAAGTTCTTTGACCTAATTTTCATTCTTCTTATTGAGTCTCTTCTTTAATTGTATCACAGTTCTATTGGTGACCTCTGTTTGCTCGTTCGTCTACGGGTAAGCTACTGAGGTGAAACAAAGCTTTAGTTCGAGGTTAGAGCAGAACTTTTTAAAAATTATTAAACTGCTTACCATTGTCTATGATCAGGGTGTGTATATGCCAAATCTACAAATGATTTCTCTCCAGAAGAAGTGTTAAATCCAAACTTTTATGATGGTCAGAACTACTTCCACTTTTACCCACTTAGTGAAATGGTCTATAACCATAATTAAGAACTTTTTCTATAAAGTGGAGTCTGGGAAGGGACCTAGGATGTCCATTCCCCATATGGTGAAGGGCCAAGGGCTGCCGATCAAATGTAGGGGGTTTTAAGGCTTGTGATTAAGGCAAGCGAATTGTTGTCACTTATAACATTCTTAGGTTAACTTCTAGGCATCATTAGACAAAGTGGGCAAGTAGTATCCTTGAAGCAGTGCTTTCCTGATTAGTGTGTAGCGGGATTTATACGCTCCATAAATTTCTTCATGAATTTCCCTGAGTATGTAATTCCCTTCCTCTAGGGATACACATTTGGACTATGGGTGTAAGAGGGATTTCCTGTAGAGCTCCCCATGATGGATAGAGTAGTGGGCTACCTTCATCTTTAGTTTTTGAGCCTTTAGTTTGTCTTCTGGGAGTGTTCCATTTTCCAAGTATTGGACTATCGGTTGCATCCATTCTGAGACTTCCTGTACTTCCATGATATTTGGGTCCTCAACGCTGGGTCTTGTTAGTGCTTCGGTGAACTCCATCCCCTTAAATGCCCGATTGTCTTCAGCTGCTAATTTGGCTAAGAGGTCAGCCTTAGATTTTTCATGCTTGGGTATCTGGACTATTTCCCACTGTCTTGTTCGATCTTCTTCAGGAGTTGCATAACTTTTCCTATATATCTAGTGATGGTTGGATCCTTGATCAGGAATGTCTCGTTGACATGGTTTACTACTAGTTGAGAGTCCTAGTGTATTGTGAGGTGTTCGGCTTTGACTTCGGTAGCCAATTTTAATCTTGTGATGAGTGCCTCATATTTTACAGCATTGTTGGTTGCATTGTACCCTATTCGAACTACATACTGGATGAGAATTTCATTTGGACCCTTAAGGATAACCTCAGTGCCGGATCCTTGAGTAGAGGATGCTCTGTCCATATAGAGTTTCCATTTTGGTGCTTTGGTGATGGTGAGATCTTTCGACATCATTTCTTGAACGAAATCTGCTAACGCTTGAGCTTTCACCTGCTACTAGGGCTCATAGTTGGTGTCGAATTCTCCAAGTAATACCGACCATTGAACCAATCTGCCCAAAGTCTCAGGCCTTTATAAAATTTTCTGCAAGGGGAAGCAAGATTTGACAATGATAGGATGAGCTTAGAAGTAGTGTCTAAGCTTCCGCGATACATGGACAACGACCATGGCCAACTTATCCAGTATTAGGTACTGCACCTCAGACCCTTAGAGTATTTTACTGACGTAGTATACCAAGTTTTGCTGGCTCTCTTCTTCCCTCACTAGCACCGAAGCTATGCATTCTTAACCCACCGAGAGGTATAAGTATAATGTTTCTTCTGGGACCGGCTTGCTGAGTAGTGGTAGCGAGGATAAAAAATTTTTAACATCTTCAAAAGCCACCTGACAAAAATTTCTTCTTTAGTCCGAAGGACATCTCCTCGTAGTAGTAAAAACCTCGTGGGTGATAAAGGATGCTTCTCTTGATCTTCCCTCTTCATCGGTATCTGGTGATATCCTTGCACTGCGTCAACAAAACTATATAGATCATGGTCGACAGTAGAGTCTACTAGTTGGTCAATTGTAGGCAGTGGGTAGTTGTACTTGAGACATGCCCGGTGTTATAACCCAAATTTTTAAACTATTTTATTTAAAATCGGGATATGTAGTGTTAATAATTTTAAAACTATATATTTGATTATTTGATGATTTTATGAATAATTAACGCTATTTTACATTTATTTATAGTTTTCTACGTAAAAATTATCCCGAGACTTATATTCTTGGAAAATAATATTTTAATAATATTTTATGTTTAATGTTATTTTATCTTACTAAATTATATTGTTTCATGCATTATTATTATTTTATGCATTAATATATATATATATATATATATATATATATATATATATATATACATGCATATACTTAGGGTTTATTGTTTATTTAAAGGTGTATAAATATATATGTGTGTATATTTATATATGGGAGTATATATATATGTGTGTGTGTGCATTAAAATATGTGGTGTGTGTTTTTTTTTGGTATATATTATATAGTATTAAACTTTATTATAAAGATATAATATGTATATATATATATATAAAACATCTCCTTCTCCTTTTCTTCCCCAACATCGAGCCCCTCCCCCTCCCTCACCATCTATTTCCTTTATTCACCGGCCGGCAGAGTGCCTCCTCCACCTTCTCACGTTGCTGCCGCCATCAGTCACCTTCTCCAGTGTCGTTTGTAACTTATGGAAACCGGAATAGCCGAAACTCGTCCTTCCTCCGTTTAACATCTTTTCGGCCACCAAACCCAGTGATTCTGGTGCCGTTGAACTCCTTAGACTCCATGGAAGTTGATTGCAAGCTTCCTTTTACACAAAAACTCGATTTGGTAAGGTTTTAAGCTAGTTTTCAATTTTGGCCATTTTTTCTTGATTTTTTTGAACTTCATTCTTTGAGATTCAAGCTTAGTTCCTTCACAAATTATGTTTCTCTTAGCTTAATCTACACTCTAGAATTTTTGTGTAATTTTTGAAATTTATTTTTATTTTTGTGAATTTTTTATTATTTTATTATTATTTATAATTTTATTAAATTAATTAAATAAATTGTGAAATTGTGATTTTCAGTGTTTATGGTGGTTGAAATTAATTTTAGAATTTAATTTATAATTTTTATGATTTTTTTGTAATTATTATCATTTTATTTAGTTTATGTAAATTTTGGAAATATAGGTTATATATGTATTTTGTTAAAATTAATTGGTTAATTGAGTATAATTTTTGATTTTATTGAATTATATGTTGAGAAAATAATTTTAGAGTAATTATATAATTTTTATTGAATTTTTTAGTAATTATGGTATATTATGTGAATTTTTATATATTAGGGATATTTTAGTAGTAATTTTAGTTAAATATTAAGTTTAATTGGTTTTAATAATTATTTGAGGTATAAAAATGATTTTTACAAATTATTTAATATTTTTAACTAATTAATACTATTTTTCAAAAATTATTTTTAAATTATATATAATATACTATTTTTGTTAATAAATGGGTTTTTAGTAATTTTTAGTATGTTTTTTTCCTAATTAAATAATTTGGATTTATAAAACAAATTTTTATTAATATTTGTGAATTTATCGAGATATATCAATTTTTAATAATATTATATTAATATTATGGTTTTTAAGTAAATATTGGTGAAATAATTATTTTTAATGTTTAAATATTTAAATTGCTATATTTTGGTATATAAAGGGTATTTTCGGTATTTATTGAATTTTTAATATATTTTGTGTATTTTATTATAAATTGTGGATCTCGGTCGGTGGAATTTGCAGTTTGAGGTCCGACCGAGGAGTTTTATGAATTTTATTTGAAGTGTGTTTTTCTTGCAGGACTAGCTCTACTTTTTAAGTAGAGAGATGTCCATTTTACAAAGGAGGTTCTGTCGAATTTTTTGTAGAATTATCGTAAAACGTGACATTTGGTCAAATTTCTATTCTTTGTCTGTGTCTAAAATTCTAGATTGAGTTTCTAGAAATTAAGTTAGAATTATATTGATCTTCATATTATTATTTATTTGTTAGTTGCGCCGAGATCGAGGCCTAGTGGACCAGGCCTGTCAGACCCGTCTTGTGGAGCGCATAACTGTGAGTTATTATAATGTATATGCATTGCTTAGGTTGCATGATTTAGACTTCTATGTTTTAAATATCAATTTTTGCATAATTGCCTATTTGAATATTTAAGTATATTTTAGGTATACTTTTAGTATATTTTTGGTATATTATGAAATAAATTCATATTTTTCTTTTTCAATTAAATATGGCTTGTTTATAAATATATTATTGGTTGAATTTAATATGTTTTGTGATTTATTTAAGTTGATTATATGTATATATACCTGACTATATACTTAGTTTATTTTAGGTATATTTATGGTATATATATGGTTTATTTGTTTATTTTAAATAGTACTATACATCATTTATTTTCTTAAATGTATGTTTTATATTAAAATGAAGGATATCGATAGAACGTGCTTCCTAGTAAGTAGTACTAGAACTGAGTAGGTACCGGTACGACAGTAGATTTTAGGTTAAATTACTAACCTATTGGTGGATTATGACATGATTGAGATTGATGTGATTGAGAGTGTGATTGCTGGAGCTCGATTAACCAAGTGTCTCAGGGCCAATCACTCTGACAGTCAGACTGCTGGAGCTCGGTTGACTTAGTGTCTCGGGGCTAGTCTACTGTCCAATTGGACTAAGTGAATTATTTTGGATCTAAGTGGGCCTGTATGGCTTAAGTGAGTTCTATTGATATTTGAGGTTGCGAAAATATAGGGTTCTATTTGATCCTTCATAAACTGATGGTTTTCATTATAAAATGATTTTTTTTGCATCTGTATATATTTGCTTGTATATATATTTATTATATATACCTTTGAGTGTATGCATTTGGCATTTAGTTATGCATGTATATATATTATAATAATTCACTCAGTGAGGTCTGACTCCCCTTTGTTGATATTATTCAGGAGAGTCTTCGTCTTCAGACCTCAACAGTAGACCTGTCCGCCAGATTTCTTCTGCTCTGGCTTTATTATGTAAATCACTTACTTGAGTTTTATTTTGTACTCTAGACACTGCAGTAGTGGTTGTACTTAAATCTGTTGTGGGTTGTTTTTGAATTATACTTGTATGAGATTTTGAATTCGGAGTGTTACTCTGAAAAATTTGTACATAAAAGATATCTATTTATAATATGAGATGTGATTTATGTTATTAAAGGAAGTTGAGAAATTATTTTATTATTATTTGAGATTTAATTTTTCATTGTATAATATTTTATTTATTTTACTTTATTGCATACTTTTATTTTTAAGGCTCGCTACGGGTTTCGAATTCGAAAGAATTCTCGTTCCCTAGCGCCGCCGGTCATGGCCCCCTATCTTGGGTCGTGACACTCGGTTAAGGTCAGTATAGTCCATACACATCTTATATTTACCGTTTGATTTCTTGACTAGCACCATATTGGCTACCCATTCTGGGTGGGTCACTTCTTTGATAAACCCGGCTTCTAACAACTTCTTCGTTTCCTCGGCGATTATCTTCTGCCTCTTATATGCAAAGGTTCTTTTCTTTTAGATCACTGGCTTCACCCTTGGTCTGATGTTCAAGATATGACAAGCAATCTAGGGATCTACCCTAGTTATTTCAGATACCCAAGAAGTAAAATCTTCTGAGTGCCTAGTGAGGACTTCACTTATTCCGTGTTTGGTGTCATAGTCGAGCTCATTGCCGATCTTCACTATTTTCCCATAAACAATTTATAATGTCTCAGTGTTAATGACTAGTTATGGTCTGGCGCCTTCCTTTTCTACTTCCCAAGCTTCTAAAGGGAAGGCTTTTATTTGAGGCTTTATTGCTATCTAGTAGCACTGTCTGGCCATATGCTGATCTCCGCAAATCGTGAGAGTTTCGCCCTCGATTGGAATCTTTATAGTCAAGTGTCGAATGCTTGTGACTGCATCTATTTTATAAAACGCTGGTCATCCTATGATGTCGTTGTATGCTAGTGGGAGATCCACCATATTGAACAGAGCTTTAATGACTTTTGTCTTTTTATCGTCCCGATTTCCAAATTTTAGATTTAACTTTACAATTCCCATCAGTTGTATGGTTCCTCTACAGAAGCTTGTAATGGGATTCTAGATGGCTTTTAGGTTGGTGACAGAGCCTCTTATGGCTTTATAAGCATTCCAAGATAATGTGTTGATGGCGCTTCCATTATCAACCAATAACCTCTTCACCAGATAATTGTTAATGTATGCATTTGCCACTAAGGCGTTGCAGTGGGGATAGAGAACATGAAATCCGTCTTCTGAATCAAATACGATCTCTCTTTTCTTGAAGGTTGGCCCTTCTCCACAACTCCTTTTAGGTTTATTTTAAGTATTTTCTCCTCTAATAACCATGTTAATAACGTCAACTGGGTCATTTAGAGCCTTTTTTGCTTATAGTCTATCTCACCCTTGGGCATTCGGATTCCTAATTCCTCTAGATGCATCAATGAAATTATTGAGTTTACCATTCTGCACCAGTCTTTTTATGACATTCTTTAGTTCTCTATAGGTCTCGGTGTCATGCCCGTATTTCCGGTGATACTGGCAATAGTGTCCCTTATCCTGCATGGCTCTCTGACTTGGGCTTATTTTTCTGGCTGGGCTAATTCCTATGTCATTCTGTTTGACCCACATGAGGACTCTGGATCTTAAGGTATTTAGAGGTGTCACGACCTAAAACAGGGGCCATGATTGGCGCTAGGGAACGGGAATTCTTTCGAATCCGAAACTCATAGCAAGCCTAAAAAAATAAAATAAAACATGCAATAATAATAACATAAATAAAATGAACTTGCAACGAAAATAAATCTCATGAATAAAATAAAATAATAATCCGCCAATAGATTTAAATAAACAAACTCATCTTATACATAATATCTTTTAAATACAAATCTCAGTTCAAATTTTTGAAATACATATCTCATATAAACATGATACATAAATCTCACAACCAACTACAACTACTACAGTGTCTAGATTATAAAATAAAATCAAGGAAGCATATTACATAGTAAAGCCGAGGCAGAAGAAATCCGGCATATGGGTTTGCTACTGAGGTCTGAAGACGTAGACTCTCCTGAAAAATAGTCAACAGAGGGGAGTCGGACCTCACTGAGTGAATTGTTATAATATATATACATGCATAACTAAATGACAATGCACACAATCAATAATATATACAATAAATATATATACAAGCAAATGCACACAGATGCAGCAAAATCATTTTATATATTTTTACTAAAAATCACTATTTATGAAGGATCAAATAGAACCCTAGAAAACCGCAACCTCAAACAGTGTTAGACAACACTCTAGCCATACAGGCTTACTTATTCCAAATATATTCACCTGTTCCATTTGGACAGTAGATTGGCCCTGAGACACTAAGTCAACCGAGCTCCAGCAGTCTGATTGTCAGTGTGATTGGCCCCGAGACACTTGGTCAACCAAGCTCCAACAATCACACTCAAATCACATCTCACATCAAATAAATCAATCCAATTATAATCCACAAATAAGTTAGTAATATAGCCTAGTGCTATCGGCGTACCGGTACGTACTCGGTCCTGGTGCTGCCCACTAAGTAGCACGTTCTATTGATATCCTTCATTAATATATAAACATACATTCATAAAATCAATGATGCATGATATTAAATAAAATAGCAACATAAACCATATATATACTAGAAATATACCAAAAATAAACCAGGTATATTCCGAGTATATATACGTCAAATAAATTCAATTTAATTACAAAATAAACTAGAAATAAACCATAAATATACTTAAAAACATTTTAAGTATAATTCATTAAGAAAACATGTATATAGTTTAAAATATACCAAAGTATACCGAAAATATTCCAAAAACAAACCTAAGTAATACTTAAATCATTTATGCATACTTCACTAAAATAAACCATACATTTCTAAAAACATGCATCCTAGAACACATATATATATAATAATAACTCAATATTATTGCGCTCCTCGAGACGGATCTAACAGGCCTGGTCCACTAGGTCTCGGTCTCGGTGCAACTAAACAAATAAATGACAACACGACATTAGAATAAATCTATCGAAGTTTCTAGAAACTTGATCTAGAATACTAGACACAGAATCAGAATAAGAATTTAACCAGACATCACATTTTACGAGAATTCTACTGAAAATCCTGCAGAACCTCCCCTGTAAAACAAACATTTCTCTACTCAAAGAGTAGAGCCGGTCTTGCAAAGAAATACACTTCGAATATACATTGAACAAAATCCCTCGGTCGGACTTCAAACTACAAATTTACCGACCGAGGTCCATAATTTATAGAATAATTACAGAAATATCAAAAATTCCCTTTAATATTAAAAATACATTTTATAAATTCAAATTACATAATTAACCCTAAAACAAATTAAAAATCGATAAAAACCCATTTATTTAGAAAAATTGTATATTATATATAATTTAAAAATAATTTACGAAAAATATTTTTAATTAGTTAAAAATAATAAATAATTTGTAGAAATCATTTTTATACCTTAAATAACTAGTGAAATCAATTTAATTATATTTTTAGCCAATTTAGTGCCAAATTACCAAAATACCCCTAGTTATATAAATTCACTATAATTATTCAACATTCACCAAACATAATATAATTACTCAAAAATTAATTTCTCAACATATAATTCAATAATATCGATATTTATACTCAATCACCCAATTAATTTCAATAAAACACATAGTTAACCTAATTTTCTAAAAATTACATAAACTAAAAAAATTCATAATAATTATATAAAAATCACAAAAATTAAAAATAAATTTATAAAATGCATTTTAACACCTATAAACACCATAAATCACAATTTCATAATTTAATTAATTAAATTTCAAAAATTAGAAAATATTAATAAAATAATAAAAAATTCACAAAAATCAAAATAATTCCCAAAAATTCTACAAAAATTTACAAAGGTAGATTAAGCTACAAGGATCAATGTTTGTGAAGAAATATTACATGAACCATTCAAATCGAAGCTCAAAAAAATTCAAAAACCCTAGTAGGCCGAAAATAAAAATTCGAAACCTAGGGAAATCTAGACCATTTCAAGTGAAACAAAGCTTGGAAATGCACTCACCGGAGCTTAAGGAAGAGATAGAGACTGGTGGGGCTCGAAACGGTGGCCGGAAAGTCGTTGATCAGAGTTGAGAGCAACTTTCGGTAACTTAAAGGAAATTCGGTCAAACCACGCCGGAGAAGGAAGCTTTGGACGTTGGGAATGGTTGGAAGGGAAGGTGGCACGCCGGAGGGCACAGTGATGGTGAAGGAACGGACTTGCAGTGGCCGGATGTGGAGGAGAAACGATCGGGAGGAAGAAGAGGAAGTTAATGGCAAACTTGTAATTATTTCAAACTTTATTTTAGTTATGTATGTTATATGTATATATGTATATATATATCTATCTCTATTATTATTTTAATATATAATATAATACACACAATAAATATGCACCACACACATATTTTAATAATATATATACACACATATACATTTATACACACTTAATTAATATTAAAATTATATCATATAATTTAATTTAATTAAAATAAACCCTAATTTAATTTAAATGCATGTATATGTAAATATTTTATTTGACAGTTTAAAATTATGCATGGACTCATGCAACTTCATAAAATCGCTTAAAATAATTAATATTTATTTATTTACGTCTTTATTTTCCCGAAAATAAAATTTCAGGAAAAATTTTACGTAAAGAACTTAAATATAATAAAAATAATTAAAAATGACTTAATAAATAACAAACTCATTAAATAATCATAAATATATATTAAAATTATTAATACTGCATATCCTGACGCAGTTTAAAATTATTTAAAAATCCGAGATATTACAAGAGGTATGTATCTATCCATTTCCTTCTCAAATCTTTCTACCGGGAACTTAAAATTTGTTTTTGGGAAGCTTGCTTGTCTAGATCTATATAGTTTTTCCACAGACAACACCACTTGATAATTTATTTCCGGAACTTTTGAGCTATGACCCCTATAGGTGATTAACAAAGGGTAGAGTGAGAGGTAGGGAAGATCTCCATAAACACTCTGATCCTAAGTCAGAAAATAGAGAAAGAATCTAAAGAGAAAATGAGAGCAACTAGAATATGAGAGAATAAAATGAATGAGAATGAAAAATATGAAGTTCTATTTATAGTGATACTTGAATCTGAAAGGAGTAAGATTTCTCATTGGATAGGAATCCTAAATCAAATAGAAGAGTATTCATTTTTGTTTAAAAAATTTCTTGAAATATAAATCTTTTTCTAAATAAATTTAACTGCATTCTCTTTCAGAATGACTTGCATAAAAAATAAAATTTTTTAATTAAATAGAAATATATAAATGCGGGATACCAAGTATTAAAGGATTTCAACTTTTCATTTCTTGGTAATAATAATATACAATAAATGAAAACATAATGGGGTGAAAACTTTGGTAATCCAACAGTAAATGAATTGAATCCACTCCAGAGTAGGCTGCAAAAGCTTACCCAACTTCACCAATATATTAAACACCTTATAATCAATATACCAAGACACACACAACTTAATTCATATACGAAGAAGTTTTAAGACCCAATGTTCTTCCATCCAAATTCAACTGAAACCATGACAATTTTTAAAGTAGTTAATGTTGCTAAACCCAATAATTTGCCATTAAAACCCTTTTTCTAATATTAAGCTAATATATATATATATCAGCACATGGAATTATTTGAGAATTTAATAAATATATTTTTCTTCCTAATATTCTATAAGTACAATAATTGAATTCAATGTAAAGATTGATAGGGTAGTTTAGTTTTAGTTTTAGGTTCTAGTTTATTTAATTAATTTGAAGATTTAGACATTTTATAATCAAATTCCAAAAGAGTATATTATTATTATTATTATTTTAAATTTAAATTGAATATAAAATTTTCTATTTTAAATTTATTTAAATAAAATCTTAATCTCATCTATGTCTATATTTATATCCAAAATCATTAAATTCAAATTTTGATAAGTGTCTTTTTTCATAATTCGTCATTCACCCTAATGGTTTATATGTTGAATTATTGAAATTCACAATTTAAAAAAAATTATTTTAAAATACACATATTTTATTTTATATAAAAAACTCTAATTCTATCACATCTAAAATATTAATATTTTCTTCTATCAAAAATTAATTTTTCTTTTGTCCTCCATATGTAGTTTAGTGACGTTATGAGTTCGATCCCTCACTCCACCCTTGACCTCTCAGTTGTTCAAAAAAAATTATTTCTTTTATTATAACTAAAGTATTTTTTTCAACTATTTTTATTTTTATTTTATTTCATTTATTTAATTATTATTATTACGATACATATTAAAAATATATATATATACTTTTAATAAAAAAATAAAAAATTAAAATTATTGTAATAATTTTTAAATTTTTATTTTTATATTTAATTAAATTATATATATATATATATATATATATATATATATATATATATATATATATATATATATAGTCAATCAATTCACGACTAATTATAAAAATAATTATAAAAACCAATAAGACCTACAATCAAATTCCAGCAGTCAAACACAAATAATTTATCCTCAATTATCATCAATAATATAATATATAATATATCTATATCATAATATATGATAAATAATAGATAATGTAATGAATTTATCATTGATTATCACCTATGATATTATATATATATATATGTAATGGATAATATATGATAAATAATTGATAAATGTAATGAGATAAATGAGAAAATATGCTATACTTCTTATTTTTTCAGTCCCAGATAATGAATCCCAGTCAAAAAATAATAATTATAAAAAAGAAAATATATAACTTTATTAATTTTTTAAATCAAACAAATACCTAATGCAGTGACTACATGTAACAGTAAATAAAAATAATAAAAATATTAACATAATAATTAAATTTTACTAAGTTATGATAATCTCAAAGCTTAATAATAATAAAAAAATTCAGTAAATTGTTATTATTAAAGTACGACGGACCGGCCTGTCCAGCTAAATCATAGAAAATGTTCGGGTCGTTCTTGGCTGTGTGAGCCCTACTAGCTACTTGCCCCTATAATTGACCCATAAAGACCCAACGGCCAACCTCCTCCTCCTTGTTCTGCCATCGAGCTTGATCCTCTCCTCCCGTCCTCAGTGCTATTTATTATTTAATCCATAACAACAGGAAAAAGAGATAGCGAGCGAGACTCCAATACAATAACCCAGATTTCAAAATCATATAGCTACAGGCGATACTCATGGGATTCTTCTCCTTCCTCGGCCGAGTCCTTTTTGCTTCCCTCTTCATCCTCTCCGCTTGGCAAATGTATTTAATTTCCTCCTCCTCTTGTTTATTATTCTTCTTTAGATCTGTCATTTCTTTTCTGGGTTTTGCTTTGTTTGTTTTGTTTTTTGGTTTTAGATCTGCGCAACCATTATCTCTTTTTGATTGTGTTATTTGAATTGAAGGTTCTGGCATGATAGATTTTCTCGCTTTGATAGTACAGTGGATTCATATTTACACTGCGGTCTACTGTTTGCTTTTATGGGTTTTCGGCAAACTTTATAGTATACATGGCTATCGGGGAAAAACGTTTTTGGCTGTGTATATGGTAGGAAATTTTGGACATGAAATGATAAGATATTGATATTTTGAGGTTTTGAGCTCCATTTCCTTCGTGGGGTTTTGCTTTTCTAAATGTTTTGTCTCAAAATGTGTCTTTGTCATGAACATGAATTGAATTCTTTCTTCATCATTCTCATATCTCGATTCCTTCAATCAATGATATGGTTGTTTGGAGTAATTAAAATTTGCATTGTGGAATCACAGTAGAAGAATGTTTCCTGTTATTTTCTTTGTGTGTGAGTGCGAGTGAGAGAGTTTATATAGTATATTAGCTTTCAATTTGAAGTTGACCCTGAAAATCGTATAGAACAGTTCAAGCTGGATTTTGTCATGATTTAATATGAATTTGTTTAAGCAGCCCTTTGTTAATATATAAAGAATCAGGCAATAAGATAACATATACAAACAATTTGTTTGAAGAAATTTGCTGCAAAACTGTTGCTAGTCTAAACTAAGAACGAACAATCCATCTAAGTAGCCTATTTTTTATCTGAAATTCTGTTAGTTTTTTCTGAATGGTCAATGTGCAACATGTATGTAGTGTGATTTATAGAATGATACTGCCTCTGATTGTTCCTGTGTTTTTTTCTGGTCAAGTTTATGTTTTAGCTAGAGGATACTGGTTCCTCTCAAGTTAAAGCTGATGCAGGTTGATGTGAAGCATTCATGTTCTTTACACATCAATCTTAAATTTTTGTTTTTGATATGCTGATTTCAAGATGGATATACTGATAACCCTGGATTTAAATTGTTTATGTTGTCATGTCAATTTAGGTCCACTGAATTTGGCAAGGATGGTGGCCCTGCTGCGAAGGAGATGATACCCAAGCTTGTTATCATGAGGAAACACGTATTGTCCACACTGGGAATCAGCTTGCCAAATATTGATGTGAGATCTCTGTCCCCTTGCCATGTTAATTGTTGTCTTTTCTTCCATCTCTCTTTGTATGTGTTTCCTAATTGTATGCAATTTCCACAGGTCAGAAATCTTGTAGCCTTTGCTTTTGCCCTAAAGGGTCTTGGAGGCTTTCTCTTTGTATTTGGCACCCCACTTGGTGCATATCTCCTGGTATGTTTTCCCTCTGTTTTAGGCCTTCTTTTGATTTGCTCTTAGCATGCTAAGAAGATATTCTGAATTTCTCATGAAATTATATTCTGTTTATGTATTTGCTTTAGCTTTTCTACTTGGCAATATTCTCCCCACTCCTGTACGACTTCTACAACTATGGTCCCAATGAGCCTGAGTTCTCCAATTTATTAAATGAATTCATGCTGGTTTGTTCTGAACTTGTGGCTGTGGGGGATTTTTAGCCTCTTTTTATTTTTTAATTTTTTTGTGTTCATACTCTACACATGGCAGTTTTGTTTACTTATTTTATGTTGCTTTGGCAGAGTGTTGCACTTTTTGGCTCATTGCTTTTCTTCCTAGGGATGAAAAACTTGATTCCTAGGAGACAAATCAAGAAGAAGGCTCATAAAGCGAAAACAAGTTAAGCACGTCAAAAGATTCAACATTAGACAATAGATTGTCCTTGCAGATGCTGATGCTGAAATTTTATTGGGTGTTGATGGGCTGCACATATTATTTAATACGGATGTTTTTTTTGAGCTCTATGCCATAACCCAAATTTGTAGTTGTTTCTTATTTGGTTGTTAGATTGGTAGAGATGATATTTCACAGCCTGAATTGTCTCATTTTTACACGTTTTATTTCGTTCAATAGAATTTCTATTTGAAGCAAAAAAGTTTAATGATTTTCTTGACTTCATGCATCTCTTATGGAGGTAAAGTAGTTGATCATGGATTATGGTTTATGATCATATGTTTTCTGCTCTGTTAGCTGCCCATCTAAATCACCTGTGTTCATAATTTATAATACTCGAGCAGTGAAAAGAAGCGAGATTGGGGTATTTGGATTTGACAAAAGTGCCTTGGAAATGTGGCAGAACATGTATAATCTTGTAGGATGACCTGAAAATTACATAACTTTTACTTTAGTCTGTTGGTTTCAGACTTTCAGGTCTTTCTGCTACTGCTATTAGGCGTTACTTGTGCTAAAAGTCCAATGGCGGACCGAAATGGCCGCTTCAAACACTATTGATGCCTGTAAGGAAGATGCAATAAAAAAAAAAATTATAAATTTAGTATCTGAATTTTTCAATTTGAGTGTTTAATCTTTTTTTTTACACACTCAAATGTCTGAATTTTAAAAAAAGCTGATTTGATGTTGACTAAAGTAAGATAAATCTGAATCTACTTTTATCTAAGTTATTAATTATGTATTTCATGTGTATTACATTATTTAAAAGATAAAAATATCCTTATTATCTTATTAAATATTATAAATTAATAAAAATAATTTTAATATTAACCCGCAGATATAAAAGATAACTTAATAAAAGTAATTTTATTCTTTAAATAATACAACACATGTGGCAAATGATATAGTTAATGATTGGAATAAAAGTGAATTCTTTTTTATTTGACTGAGCATCAAATTAGTTAGAAACACTATATTGATATGCTTTTCTAAAGTTTAGACATTTAATTACAAAAAAAAAAAAACACTCAAATAGAAAAATTGAAAAATTCATATATCAAAATTATAATTTTTCGTAAAAGGAATAATATCAAGATTATTTTTGTGCTAAGCAATTCATTGGCTTGTAAGTCTACAAAATGACCTAATACTGTCTTATAATATTAAAATTATTTATCCATAAAAGATCAAGTCTAAGATATTAAAATATTGAGATTATTTATCAAGAAAAGATAAAGTCTAAGTTGAAATTGTAACCAATAGAAATAAAGTTTGAGTTGAAATTGATGAGAAGGTATTTTTTATTAATTTTTTTATAATTTAAATTTTAAAAAGACTATATAATAGGATGATTTTTTTAAAATTAATAATAATAAAAATTAAATAATACACATTAAGATGATCTTCAAAAAGAATTATTACACGATTACTTCTTCGTTGGCAAAGTATCTTTTTATTTGAAAAGAAAAAAAAAACCTTAAAACTGAAGATATTTTATTTTATTTTTTTATAAAAAATTATGGTTATAATAAATTAATAACTGGAATTACTGACTGTAGCGAGTGATTAAATCAGGCCAGAGGACAAAACTGACTAAAAACGCAACGACGTCGTTTAATGGAAGCAATATAAAATTCTGTTTAGAAATCGCAGAAAGAAGTTGAACTGAAGAAGAAGAAGAAGCAGCAGCAGCAGCAACTTTCAGCTTCACTCGATCTTCTTCGCTGCCATGGTACGTTTATATATATAATTAACAGTCTTCAGCAGCAGCAGCAGTTCTCTTCTTCCCTGCTCAATTTTACTAAGCTAACTAGGTTTTCCCTCGTTTTGTTGATTGCGAATGGCAGGATTACTTGAAGACAGTGGTTCCTTCACAACTCATCGCCGAGCGAGGCTCCAATTTAGTTGTCATAAATCCAGGTACTCATAAACCTCTCTTTTCCTTTTTTGAACTCATCTTTCTTTTTAATTCACAGAATTTGATGATTATCATTTGTATATATTGTGGCAATGATAGGTTCTGCAAATGTCAGAATTGGGCTTGCATCACAGGACACTCCTTTTAATCTCCCTCACTGCATTGCTCATTATACCAATCAAAGTCCCAAACTACTTGTTAAAGATCAGGTTCTTATTACTTTTGCTATTTTTTCATTTTCTTTCTTTGATTACTTTTATCAATTCATTTTCCACCCTTGTTTTTTAGATGCTGAATTCACAGGTCACAACAGCACAGCACGTGGAGCGCGAGAAAGCTTATGATCTTGTCAGTCTTATAATTTCTGCCTTTTTTTTTTTTTTGAGTACCATTAGTTGTGTGGTTGTTTTGTGAAATTAATTCGTTTGTTTTTCTTTGTTTTACTTGTTTTGAAGATTGCTTCATATTTGAAAATACCGTTCCTTGACGAAGAGGTTGCTAATAATTCTTTCCCGCGCAAGGTAATGTAGAAGATTAGTCTTTATTATGGCAGTGTTTCTGATACTTGTCTGTCTTTTGATATGTTTATAGAAGTAAGGAATCTTTGTGCAGATAGGACGTGTTGATGGAATTAATCCCCAGAGTGGAAGGAAGGATGAGCCTCTTACATGGACTAATGTGTATGAGCAAGAAACCAATTCTTCACCAGGTAGTGAAAACAACGGAATTCTTACTCTTGTTTTATGGTTGGTTGTTACTTTCAAGCTCGTATGTTTCATATTTTTTTATAAGCTTTAATATGTATTTGATGCTTTCCACTTGCACCTGATTAATCATGTTTGACATTGGAGTTGTTTTATTTGAAAGTAAGGCTTTTGGGTTTTCTAATTATGGACTTTTATTGCTCTGGGATTTTCTGTTATATTGCTAACTTAATGGAAAAATTGTTTATGCAGAAAGACCAACAAATGAAGATCAGATCGGTGGGTCCTCCGAGAGGCATGAAAGCACAGATGCTAAGGAGCCTAGTACAAATAAATGCAGGGAAGTCATTTATGGCGAGGAAGCACTAAGAATTTCCCCTGCAGAGCCATATTGCATGCACCGCCCTATTCGAAGAGGTCACTTAAACATTTCACAGCATTATTCCATGCAGCAGGTCAGGTCCTTGTATCAATTAGCCTTTCTTGTATAACATACATATATTGCGGGTCATTGACTAGCAATGATTTAATTTGTATGTACATTTTTGCTAGAAGTGAGGTAATACCAATTTTCCAATTAGGTTAGACCATGCTGTCACACAGCATTACGGCATCTGTCTTTTTCTGAAAAGTTTATGATTGACATTTATTTGGAATGGTCTTGTTATCCTGATATAGGCCAAGCCTAAAATTGATTATGTTGATGTTCTGAAATTTTAGCAAAAACATACAATGACACTGTTTCGTGATTTTGTATGATTGTTTTCTTGTTGCTTAGGTGCTTGAGGACCTGCAAGCTATTTGGGATTGGATTTTGATAGACAAACTGCATATTGCTCATACTGAAAGAAATGCCTATGCTGCCATCCTTGTGTTGCCGGAAACTTTTGACAATCGTGGTAATTATAATTTGCAGATCTTGATATCTTCAAGTTTATTGACTGCACGAGAATTGACATTGTTTTGTGGCCTATCCATGATACATTACTTATTTTATTTTGTTATGGTAAGCAGAAATTAAGGAAATGATATCTATTGTGCTACGAGATTTGTGCTTTAGCTCGGTAGTTGTACACCAGGTTAGAAACCTCTTCTTGTCCTTTTTTTTTAACAGTTTCTATGCTGATTCCTAATTGTTTTTCAATCCTGATCTTACAAATTTGTTTGTTTGGTGGAGGAAGTTTGGGTTACTAAAGAATCAGTTGGTTTGTTAATTCCCGTGTGTGTTTCTGGTATTTCCCTGTGGTACAGAAATTATACAACCTGAATTGTCTTTCTGAGTATATGCACTAGCATAAAATGTATTTTCATTTTCTACAGTTGAATTTTTCACACTTCAGCTCATTCCATAGATATTAGTGCTTTTGCTTGCATTTTGGTATTTTTTTTTTTTTCAATAAAGTCCTTTTATCCTTGCTTGAGAGCAAGAATGCAGATATTGATACGCAAAGTGAGATTGGTGCAACTGTCATTCTGTTTATTGTTATGGTTCATCTCTGATTATGATGATCATTTATTGAAATGATTGTCCCAGGAAGGCCTTGCTGCAGTTTTTGGGAATGGCTTATCAACAGCATGTGTTATAAATATTGGTGCTCAAGTGACATCCATCATCTGCATTGAGGTAATTGCCGTTATATATTAAATTTATCTTCTATAAAAGATCCAGACATCTCTGTGCAAAGATGCTTGTTTTGCCAATTTCTAATAGAGAGGTCTGCAGTTTGAAACCCACGTAGCATTCAGATAGGTTGCAAGTAAAGATATGGTATTTCAATGGCCATAAAGGAAAAGAATATGCATTTTTTGTTGTCGACTTAAAAGAAAGTTCCAGCAACATCTAATATATCACCAAAGGTTCTTGTTATAGCTATTATCGTCACCTTATAAACATGACAATGCTTAAGTACACATTTCAGGGCTTTGACTCTGATGTGATTGACTACTTTCGTCTTTGGTGTTCAGGATGGCGTTGCTCTACCCAATACAGAAAAGATTTTGCCCTTTGGTGGAGAGGTTTGCTACAATATTCTCAACTATTTAGCTTTCACTCATTTCTCCATTAAGCTACCTTCACAATCAACATATTTTGTTACATGATACATTTTGTTGTAGTGCAATATCCAGTAACAATTTCCTTTATGCTGTTTGCTAGTAGAGTTCCTGCTAAAAAACAAGTTCTTTCACTTTTGATGATGTTGTTATCATAATTTTATGATGTAAAATTTTTGATTTAGAACAAAATTATAAAAAAATAATGATGTTAAACAATAGTGGATCATCGCACATGGAACACAAGTAGTATTTTGTATCATGATTTCAATTTGAAAAGCAATATTGATGTGAAACCCAATGTTATGCTTATGATTTTTCTTGAAGAACGGAGACTTATCCTTGACAAGATCTCATTTATGGAGTAGAGTTACTTGGATGCTCATTATTCAGATGCCATTTGCTTATAAGCTTACATGGAAGAAGCCTTCAGAATTTTAAACTTAATATTTCCTGAAAAAAAATTATTTGACCATGATCTATGCATTTGGTTTATGCATAATTTGTTCATTTAAGTCTCCTGTTTCTATGGGCACACTCAAACTTCTGTTTAGGTGTTGGTGTTTTAGACTGTAAAATAATTGAGCGTATTACATTTTCCTTCCCGAGGTTTAACCTAATTAACACTTAGTTCACTCTTGTTTAAAAGTCAAACTTTTATCTCTCTCAACTTTTATTCCTTTAACATTTAAGGACTTCTATTAGGTTAGACCATTTTTTCAGTTAAGTACTGTATAAAAAGACTACAATACCCTTTCAAATAGTAAAAAACTATAATTAACTTCAGAATAAAAACTGAGGGAGGCAAAAATTTGATTTTGAAATAGGAGGGAGGTATGTATAAATTAGGTCAAACCTCAGGGAGGAAAATGTAATTTGTTCTAAATAATTTTTCTTTTTTAGGATATGTCGAGATGTCTACTTTGGACTCAGAGGCATCATCAGACATGGCCCCAAATTCGAACTGATGTCTTGACAAAACCTATAGATCTGCTGATGCTTAACAGACTGAGGGAGTCTTATTGTGAGATCAAGGTAAGTTTATTACCCCTTTTCCTATTTTTTAAATTTCTTATAGTTTACACCTTAAAAAGAAGATCATAGCCATTTTATCGGCTCATTTTGTTCCATAGCTGCCCTTAGGACGAGAAGCCATCATATTTTTTTAGTCTTTCTTATGCTGCTGAAGCTGAACCTTTCTGAACTAATTGCAGTTCTCACCTTACTTCTCTTAGGAAAAAAGGTTCTTAGTCCATAGTTAATAATTTTGTTATTTATTTCATTTGTACTTGAAAAACTATTTCATCTTTTCTGAGTATGCCTTAACTCATCTTGATCTTTGAATGTGTGGTTTTTCCTTATAAACAATATATCCTATGATTTTGGTTTGTCATGACATCTTTTCTTTTTCTGCTGACAGCCAGATGAGATCATAATTCTAAATAGCTAGGAGTCCATCTGACTTGAGTAATTTTTAGTGGGCATACACCAGAGGCTTTAGTTAGAAGGATTGACAATATTAGGTTAGATGGAGTGAAGAAAGGTAGAGGTAGACTTCCACTAACAAAGATGACCTATTGGTCTGAAGATGTAGCCCAAAATCATGTGGAATGACAACAGAGAATCTATCTTGCTGACCCCAATTAATTTGGGCTTAGTTTAGTTGAGTTCTCTTTCTGATTAAATTTTTAACCTGAACTTCTTTCAGCAGTACGGCATGGATCATATATTCTCAGTGACATTCTGGAAATGGTAGGAGTATGATGTATTTTGTTGCGTTTCATAATTTGTTTATACTTCTTTGCTTTCTGGTTAGCAAGTATGGACTGCCAAATAGTCTGAGGACTAATACATTAAACTGTATTAAACTTACACCCACTAAAAATCTTTCTATTCCTGAATTTAAAAGTATAGAGAACATGTGTCTCCCAGGTTTTAAGGGGCATGATGAATCCTTGCTGTTCTCTGGCTTATCACTGGCAATTTGCTTAGGGTTACAAACTCAATGGTGGCATTACTTGGCCATAACTCTTTGGCATTTTGTTTGAAATAGCCGCTTTCAAAACACATACTGCAAACTGCATATGACAATGCAAGACCTTTATGGTTGTACTGGATAATGATCCCTCTAAAACATGTCATGCTATTGGTATCATGGTATGTAATATTTTCAATCACATCTTTTTTTCTCTATAATTTACTTTGGTGTGCAGGAAGGAGAGGCTGATGCTGTGGCTGTAGTTCAGTCTTATGTGGATGGTATGCCAGCCGGGTCTCATAAGACCAGGCTGAATGCTCTCAATGTATGTCTATTATGATTAAACTTTTCCAGATTTTTCTTTTCCTAAAGGATGTTTAGCTGAGCAGACGTGTACTTTTTGACGGTTTTATCAAACAGGTACCTCCTATGGGCTTGTTCTATCCAATGCTTCTGGTTCCAGATGTGTATCCTCCGCCACCTCGTTCGTGGTAGGAATATTCAAGTTTTCTTGCTTCATATTAGATTTTGTAGCAATATAGCAACTACCGCTTTTTAATACTGCACCAGGTTCCATGACTATGAGGATATGCTAGAAGATACATGGCATGTAGAATACCCTCGAAGACCGGACATGTCAGATGGTTTATTTCCTGGATTTAGTGGATTATCAATGTGGGATAATTACCCAGTCTTTGCTTCTAAGCCTAAAAGAGAAGAGAAGGTTGGTCTTGCAGAAGCTATCACCGGTAGCATTCTCTCAACAGGTGAGGTTTGCATACAGTTATTCTGCTGTCCTAAGTTGAATTATTCAACACTTTTATGATTTTGTGTCAACAGGTCGTATAGATCTAAAGAGAAAATTGTTTTGTAGCATACAATTGGTGAGTTATGATTGCAAGATTGTGTATGAGACTGTGTCCTTAACTTTCCTGTGAAGAGTAAAATTGACATTAGCTGTATGTTCTAGATTGGTGGAGTGGCTTTGACAAATGGTCTCATTCCTGTGGTGGAGGAGAGGTAGGTTACAGTTTAATTTCATGAGTAGAGCATGTTATTATCATGTTATTATCTGAGTGCTGCTATGAGCAAGATATCATATGATACGGCATTCTTCAAGACTATTCAGAATAATAAATCCAGTAAGGGGGAAAATGTTAAATGATGCACTCATTCTCTTTTTAGTTTGCAATTTTGCTTGATAACTGAAAACAGTATATTTAAATCAAAACTGAAAAGAAAATAGACCAATTTTGGCCTGCTGTAGCATTTGGAGTGGAGTGCAATTCTGGGAATAAAATATCATTTTTTGTGCTAGAATGACTTGAATTTATGATGGAAATGACATCTGTTTTTGACTTTTATGGTTGCCATTAATTTTGATTCAGCTTTCTCAAAACAAACTTTGAATAGAATTTTTGAGGTCTAGAGAATCCATTCTCATTCCAAATCCAAGAGTAACCAAAGATGCCAAAAAAGAAGTACCTTATATTTCAGCATCTTTTTATATAATTGTCCAACTCAATTAGCCATTAGAACTTGTGAAGGATTGATAGAATGGTAATAACATTTGAAATTAGACAATTCACTAGTCTCCAAAAACACATAAAATTAAAACTCCAAGTAGTATCTCCAATTTTTTCTTAATCCTTTAATTCTTTGTTGTCATCATAATAAATGAGAACTGTCAAAAGTAGAGGAGGGAGCTCATTTGGGGTGCCCATGTTTAAACAGTTGCCAAGGAAAAATGTTCTTTAGATTCTTATGCAAATTCATTGCTTCAGTTTTCATGAATATACACCTTTAGTATTTTCTTTGCCCTTTCTCACGCTCTTATTTTTTTCTTGCAGAGTTTTACATGCAATTCCATCAAATGAAGTGATTGACACCGTTGAGGTTTATTTATGCTTTTATGTTTTGATAAGATAAGCCTATGGTCTATATTTTTAATTTTCTGATATAAAGCATGTGATTGTATTTGCAAAGAACATAAAGTAACTTGAAAATACTGAAACCGTCTAGTTATCTAGTGTCTAACAATTGCAATCTAGAGGACTACTTGCGGTACTTAATTGATTCATGTCTAAAAATAGCAATTGCGGTATTTAATTGATTCACCATTTGGTTATCTTTATTTGGTGACTAAAGGTTGATTTCCAATTTACAATTGATGAGTTAACTTCTAGAGAGGTGGGTGCTAGTCAACTTGCAGAAGATGATTGTCTTACTGATGATATACGAAAATGTTATTGTTTTGTGTTTGCAATGTATTTTTCCCACTTGATAGCACTAGTATCTTGTATGCTACTTGTTTCATTGCTTTTATAAAGTTGTGGATTCTAGAGACTGATATTTTGGACCATATGTTGCATAGGTTTTGCCATCAAGAACAAATCAAACTTTTGTTACCTGGAAAGGTGGAGCTGTAAGTCTATCCCTCACTACTCGTCTTTACATTTGCCACTTTTCCCTTTATCTGTTTCTGCGCATGTTTGGTCATGAGGACGTATATATATATATTCAGCACTATACTAAATAGAAGACCAAGAAAGAAGTTGGAACATTTGTCCATGCAATTTGTTATATATCAATTACAGGTATACATCCTAGGCAGGTTCAGTCAACTTGCAATGTCATCAGGTGTTTGTTTGAGATTCAAGCTGCTACGTAGTTTTACCATTTTATCCTTCCACGTTTTTGTACAAGTACATTTTTGGTTGAGCATAATAAAATGATTTTCCAGTTTGTGTTTACATTGGGCTTTTATTTCGTGATCTTTGCAAAAATAAACCTGGTTTCTGCATTTTATTGTTGGGTTAACTTAGGAATGCTTACTTTAGCATTAGAATCATCAAATGGTTCAAAAGGGCAATTCAGATAACAGAATGCTGCTGTTTGTTGGGTTGACATGACCTTTTTTTTTTTTTTTTTTTGGCGATGCCAGATCCTTGGAATTCTTGATTTTGGTCGGGATGCGTGGATCCACAGGGAGGACTGGATTCGGAATGGGATTCACGTTGGTACTGGTCGAAAGTACAAGGACTCTTACTATCTCCAAGCACAAGCAATGTGTTATATCAATTCTTAGAGGTGACAGGCGGAGCTGCTCTGGTTTGCATTTAGCAACTTTCTTTCTCGGTAAATCAAAGTCTAATACTCGCACGAGCATTAAGAATTATAAAATTTTACTGTTGAGGAAAGCTTAAATGATCATTTTGGGAGGCTTTCTTTTTCTATGGACAGGTGATTTCGAATGCTGATAGAGTTCTCACCTCCATTGTGCCCAAACATGTTTTTCCGTTATCGTCACTTGCGAATAATTGGTTTTGCTTGTATCTTTGGATTGAAGAGAGTGGCATATATATTATATGCTGGAGGAGATTATTATGTATTTTATACAGCGGCTTAGAGGGAAGTTATACTTTTCTCAAGTAGCAGCATGTCTTGTAGAAGACCTGTTTCTGAGCTTGATTGATCCTAATTGCTAAAGATGCCATCCAATTCGTAGAGCTCATTGTTTCATATGTAGAAAAATAATTAGTAGTAGGATGAATGTTCTTCCTGATTATTTTTCTTTCCTCTGTACAATAGTTTTATCACGTTGATGCGAACGTGAGTACTTGAATACTTCAAGCACTATAGTACAGAGATTACGTAGCAAATGGAGCCAATCGCCCATTTCCTTTTAAGTGAAAGTAAGTTTCCTTTCAGCTATAACAGACGTATGGGCACCTTGTCTATGGATAAACGTAATCCTTGAGAACACCCGTGTCAAACCCAATCCGAACTTGAATCTGCCAAAATCACTATCAAATAAAAACGCTGGCCATAACGTTTAAAAAGAAAATAAAAGAAAATAAAAATCACAGAAAAACTAATATCCCACATCGGAATAATAAAGTAAACGATACAGAGCATCTGCTATATATATTATTAGCGGTGCTTATAAAATTCTTTAAAAGGGTTGGCTGGCTAAATATGCCACACTCACCCTCGTTTGGTGAGTGCCGTATGGCAATCAAGACATATGGCCGACAAAATTTATGGAGCTATTACAGGGTTGGTTCGCTTGGCCGACCCTCCGATGCCTCAACCTCAAAATTTTCTGTCACAGGATCGTCGCAACTATAAAAAGATGGTTGAAATTTCACTTTCAATTAGCTAAACCCAATAAGGCCACTATAATTGTGCACCAAAATGGCGAAAATGTTTATTGAAATTTCAATTCCAATTCCTGAAACAAACGGCACGCAACAGAATAATGTTTTATTCAAATTCCACAGAAACAAGCAAAACAGGAGTACAGAGCAGTATGGGAAATTAAATTAAAGCCCTAGCACCAACAGTTCTTCGCACAGCCAATCCAATCTCACCACATAAGTTCGGGTACAAACTCCTCCTTATCTCCTGATAATTATCACCGTTCCATTTCCTTTTCATCAACTGCTCCGCCAAGCGCATCGTAGCCTCACTCAACTTCTCCTCACTGTCGTACGCCGACTCCGCAATCCCCATCTTCACCGCCTCCGCTCCCCTCACTTTTGCCCCTGTTAACAGCACATCTCTCCTCGCTGAAACACTATGCATCTTCTCCCGGAACGCTGCCGCAAAATAATCCGGCATCGGAAGCGCCAAATCGACCTCACTCATGTACAGCACACCTCTATCACTCCTCACGAACATATAATCATGGCACAAGGCGAACAGAAACCCGGCGGCGGCGGCGTGGCCTTGCACGGCGGCTATTGTAGGCATAGGGAAAGATATCATCTCCGCTATGACCGCTTTAAAAGAGACGACCATGTAGCCGAGGTGTTCCCTGGCGGTGCGGCCATCAGCCTTAGCGGATTTTTGAGCCCAGACGAGATCGAAACCGTTGGAGAAGAACTTGCCTTGGGAGGTGGTGATGAGAACTGAGCCGGGAGTAGCTTGCGATTTGATATCCTTGAGAGTGGAGAGTAGGGTGGAGATGAGATTAGGGTTGAGGGCGTGATCATTATCGCCGGTTAATGTTAAGATGAAGAGATTGCCTTGCTTCTGTAGAGAGCACATTGCTTGTGATGTAAGGACTTGCGCAGGCGATCTTTTCTGTTCGGTATGTGTAGTTACAACGTTATATATATAGATATAGATAAATTGTATTATTTTATTCTAAGGTGATAATGATCTTTTCTCCTAGGGATGTGTAATGCTTTATATATATATATATTAATAAATAATTACATATTTTATATATGAATAAAAATTTATTAGATTTATCATATATTATAAATAAATAATTTAATATATTATTATTATTATTATTATTAAATAAAAATTTTAAAAATAATAATGGTATTATTTATTTATATTATAATTTAATATAGTTATAATTTATTATAATTTTTATAAACTTTTTATTTAAAAAATTATATAATATTTTTGCAATGTTTTTTTAATTAAAGAACTAATTTTATATAAAAAAAAATATTATAGTTATAATTAATCATAAAATAATAAAAAATTATTAATTATTTTTTAATAAAAAATTTACATTTTCTTTATATAACAATTTATAAATATTACAGTCCATTAAATTTATAATTTATTATAATTTTAACAAATTTTTTATTTAAATTATGACACTTTAATATTTTTAATATTAATATTTTAATTTGCTCAAAAATTAATTTAATATAATTTTTTAAGTTCAACTAATAAGTAAATGATAAATATTAATTAATTTAATTTTAAATTTTTTGTTAAATTTTATAAAAATATTTAAAAACGATAATTATACTACCTGTCTAATAGAAAATATACCTTCAAATAATTTATATGTTTTATTTGTTATTCAATAATTTTTTATTTATAAAAATATCTTTTTTTAAAATAAATTATATACTTTTTTCTATATTTATAAAATTTATTAATTTTGATTTTAATCATTTACTTATTAAATTTAATATAATAACACTTATAAAATTATGTTATCTAATTTTATTTATATTACATAAAATATAAGTAGATCTAATTAAAATAGAAAAATATATATTTTTAACAAAATTAAAATTAAAATATAATTAATTTTATTTTATTAGAGATAAAATAGAAATTAACATAATTAAAATAATATTCATACTTTCAATTAAATTAGAATTATATGTTAATTAATTTCATTTTTATTAGAGATAAAATGAAAGCTAACCGAATTAGAATAAGAAATATACTTTCAATTAAATTAGAATTACATTTTAATTAATTTTATATATATTTAACTTTGTTAGAGATAAAACAGGAAACATACTTTCAATTAGATTAAAGTAATATTTTAATTAAATTAATTTTTATAAAAGATAAAATAAAAGTTAATTTAATTAAAATAGACAATATCCTTTTAATTAAATTAGAATTTTTGTTAGAGATAAGATAAAAATTAACCTAATTAAAATAGAAAATATACTTTCAATTAAATTAGAATTATATTTTAGTTAATTCAATTTTTATTAGAGATAAAATAAAAGTAACCTAATTAAAATAGGAAATAGACTCTCAATCAAATTAAAATTATATTTTAATTAATTGAATTATACTTCTATTAGTAAATGGCCAAAATTATCTAATTTTTATATAATAATGAATGAAGACTCTTTTGTAATTTTGTCTGTCCCCCCTTCGTACATATATATATATATATTCTTGCATAATTTGGTTATTTTACACCATATAATTAGATATAAGATATATAAGATAAGTGTAAAACAATTGTCCAATGAAAATAAAATACCTAAATTATCATTTAAATTTAACAATTGGATGTATTATACACAGCCTAGGTAAATCTCTCTCTCTTTCTCTCTCTTTCTCTCTCTCTCTCTCTCTCTCTCTCTCTATATATATATATATATATATATATCCTTTCATAATAAAAATTCAAAAATACATGTGAAAAAATTATGTGAATAAAGTTAAAAAATATTAAAATAGATTTTTATAAAATTTATTATCATTATTTTTTTAATTGCATTAGTAGTTTGCAATTTGTTCAATAATATATATGTTGACCTAGCAGAAGCTTATAAATTAAAGGGATAAATATTAAATTCCATTTAGTTTATGAATACCTGGAAAACAACTTTCTAGTAATATGTTTAGTTAAATAAACCCGGAATAATAGACTTCAAAATTCAATGATCCTAAAAAAATACTCAAAAATTAGAGGAAAAATATAAATCTCTATTAAAATTGATAAAAAACTGTTAAACATCCCCAAATATGACAAATAAATATTGTTATATTGAAAACCCTAAAATAAAAAGGCGAAAGACTAAAAAACTCGAACATAAACTTTAAAGCTAATTTTGAAGTCTTAAACGATTGAATTTGGGCCTAAAACTTAGCTTATTATGTCTTTGAATTAGCTTTGTTTTAATATATTATGGGATTTGTGACTCAACCGGAGCTAAAACTTAGAGCTCGTTAAAGTACCATTGCATGCTTTTTTCTATCAAATTCTTCATAAAAATCTAATTGTTATGATACATATTTTTATTTAATTATTAAATTAATTATGGGTTTAAGGTGTTATAATTATTTTTGAGAAATTATGGTTAAGGGGAATTATTAAGTTTTAAATATTATTTTATTCAATTAGTGTTAAATGAGTATTTTTAATTAAATTTATTTGTAAGAGTATTTTAATAAAATTATTAATTTAGTATATATATATATATATATAACAAAAGTAAAACAAAACGTGACTATTGCCACTTTTTCTTCTTCATTTATTTTATTTTCTTTTCCTTTTTTATTTTTTTCTTCACCAACAGAGCTGCCACCACCCACCTACCACCGCCACTCCCTCACCGTGTCAAATAGCCCACGTTGTCGCCAGCATGCCAACTCCTCTAGCAGCCTCTTCTTCCTTCTCTCTCTCTCTCTCGATTTTAGTTAGTTGCTGGATTGCAAAGGGTGTCATCGGCGACGATTTCAGCCATCCCAAGTGTTGTCGCTGGTCTTAAAAGAACCTTTTTCTCCTAGGCATTGTTTCCCCTCAATCAATTTTGTTGATCGGAGCCAGTAACAACTTTGATTTTGAGTAATTGATTTTAGGTTATTGTTAGTTAATTTTGTTAAATTGAGCTTTATTTGATTTTATTATATATAGTTACTTTGAGATAAAATGATCTAAAGGTTGTGATCTTGTTTATTGTAATGTTTATTTAATTTTTCAAATTTTTTTGGCATCATGTACAGTTCCGGATAGTTTCGGATCGGAAAATTTTTATATTTTTAATAAATTTTATATATTATGTAGATTAAACTTTGTGAAATAAGTTTTGTGAAGTTTTGTATAGAATTTGAGATATTAATTTTTAAAGATTATGTTTAAAAGTTTATTTTTGAGAAATTAGTAGAAATTGGTAAAATTATTTGATTTTAATTAAATTATTGTTAATTATGCAGTTTTAGACTTTGAAAATAAAAAGGATAAAAATAAATTTTATAATTATTTTTCAATTATTAGTTAATTAGTAGTAATTTTGGGAAATTAAATGAATAATAAATTTATTTATTATTTTTGAACCTAAATGAGTCTTTTATTATTTTTGTGATATTAATAAGTGATTTTAATAATTAATTACAATTTATGTTAATTTTATTGTAAAATGAAAATTGTATGCCATTAATGGATTTTATTAGCAAAATATTATTTATAACAAGAATTTTATTATTTATTTGGAAAATGAATTACCTTTATATTTTTATTGTATAAATAATTTGGTTATATTTTTTATTATTTGGTTATTTTATACCATATAGTTAGATGTAAAACACATAAGATAAGTGTAAAACAATTATCCAATGAAAACAAAACACCTACATTATCATTTAAATCTAACAATTTGATGTATTATACACAGTCTAGGTAAAAATCTATATATATATATATATATATATATATATATATATATATCCTTTCATAATAAAAATTCAAAAATACATGTGAAAAAATTATATAAATAAAGTTAAAAATTATTAAAATAGATTTTTATAAAATTTATTATCATTATTTTTAATTGCATTAGCAGTTTGCAATTTGTTCGATAATATATATATTGACTTAGTGGAAACTTATAAATTAAGGGGATAAATATTAAATTCCATTTAGTCTACGAATACCTAGAAAACAACATTATAGTAATATGTTTAATCAAATAAAACCCATAATAATAGGCATCAAAATTCAATGATCCTCAAAGAATACTCGAAAATTAGAGGAAAAATATAAATCTCTATTGAAATTGATAAAAAAATTGTCAAACATCCCAAAATATGACAAATAAATATTTTTATATTGAAAACCCTAAAATAAAAAGGTGAAAGATCAAAAAACCCGAACATAAACTTTAAAGCTAATTTTGAAACCTTAAACGATTGAATTTGGGCCTAAAAATTGGCTTGTTATGTCACGACCCAGACTAGGAGTCATGACCGGCGCTAGGGAACGAGAATTCTTTCGAATCCGGAACCCGTAGCAAGCCTTAGAAAATAAAATAAATGCAATAATTAAATAAAAGTATGATCGAATTAAAATTTTTCTGAATCAATATATAAAATAAATACTCCAAATCCTTTTATAAATGAATACATATTCATATAATGTTCAAATACAAATTCTCAGAGTATTTAATATCCAAACAAAATAATACACTTCCAATATAATAACATTACTACTGCAGTTTCTAGAATACAATTCAAAGTTCAGAATATACATTTGCATAAAATAGCCGGGACGGAAGAACACCGGCGAAGAACTCTACTACTAAGGTCTGACGATATAAGATCTCCTGAAAAAAATAATTGAGGGGGGTCAGACCTCACCGAGTGAATTATTATACTATATATACATGCAAACTAAACCATAACAATCAAACATTCTTATATATATATGTATATACACGCATTTCACACAAATGTCAAATTCTATTTTTATAAATATAGTAGATGCAGAAAACATTTATTTTAATACATGAAGGATAAAATATGTCACGACCCAAAACAGGAGCCATGACCGGCGCTAGGGAACGGGAATTCTTTCGAATCCGGAACCCGTAGCAAGCCTAAAAATAAAATAAAGCATGCCATAATAACAGTAACAGTATAATATGCAGCGAAAAATAAAAATCATAATATCATAATATCATCCATATCAACTGGATTTAATTCAAAACTCATCACATCATATATATATAATCTTTAATACAAATCCAGTTTCAATATAATACATCTCTTTAAAATAAAGTACATAAAATCCCATACTTTAATTCACAACTACTACAGTGTCTAGATAAAATAAATAAGACTCAAGTATACAGTTTACATAAAGAAGCCGGGGCGGAAGAAATCCGGCGTATCGACCTGCTACTGAGGTCTGAGGAAGTTGACTCTCCTGAAAAATAGTCAACGGAGGGGAGTCAGACCTCACTGGGTGAATTACTATAATATATATACATACACACTAAATGATAATGCATACAATCAACAGTATATATATATCTAATATATATACAGGCAAATACACACAAATGCAGAAAATCATTTTTATATGTTTTATTGAAAATCATCTTTTATGAAGGATCACATAGAACCCTAGAATATCGCAACCTCAGAAAATAGTGTTAAACAACACTCTGGCCATACAGGCTCACTTATTCCAAGTATATCCACTTAATCCATATGGACAGTAGACTGGCCCCGAGACACTAAGTCAACCGAGCTCCAGCAGTCTAACTGCCAGTGTGATTGGCCCCGAGACACTTGGTCAACCGAGCTCCAGCAATCACACCCATAAACCACATCTCACATATCAATAATCATAATCAAATCAATATCCACAAATAGTTAGTAATATAGCCTAAATACTATAGGCGTACCGGTACGTACTCGGTCCTAGTGCTGCCCACTAGGTAGCACGTTCTATTGATATCCTTCATTATTAAATATAAAACATTCATTCACAATTAATGATGCATGAATTTAAATAAAACAACAATATAAACCATATATATACCGGAAATATACCAAACATAAACCAGGTATATTTCGAGTATATATATGTCAAATAAATCTAATCAAATCATAAATTAAATTAAAAATATATTTAAAAACATTTTAAATATATTTTATTAATAAAACATGTATATAGTTTATTATATACCAAAAATATACTTAAATACAAATCACATTATTTATGCATTTTAATCAAAATAAAACATATATTTCTAAATCATGCATCCTAAGCATATATATATAGTATAGTAACTCACCTAGTGCGCTCCACGAGACAGGTCCGACGGGCCTGGTCCACTAGCCCTCGGTCTCGGCGCAACTAAACAAGAAATAATTAACTGACATCAGAATAACCCTAATAGAAATCCTAGAATTCAATCTAGAGTATTAAAATACGGAAATAGAATTAGGGTTCGACTGGATATCACGTTTTACGAGAATCCTACCGAAAATCCGTCAGAACCTCCCCTGTAAAACGGACATCTCTCTACTCAAAAGAGTAGAGCCGACCCTGCAAGGAAATACACTTCGAAAATAAACACCACATCTCATTCACAACCCCTCGGTCGGACTCCAAACTACAGTCCACCGACCGGGGTCCACAAACACAGAACATATTCCCGATATACCAAAAATATCTTTACAACATAGTAATACATCTCATAGGTAGAAATTACATAATTAACCTTTAAAACACTGTAAAAACCGATAAAACTCATTTTATTTGAAAAACCGTATATTATATTTATAATTGAAAATAATTCACGAAAAATAGTTTTAATTAGTTAAAAATACCAAATATTTTGTATAAATCATTTTTATACCTTAAATAACTAATAAAACCAATTAAATTACATTTTTAGACAATTTAGGGTAAAATTACCAAAATACCCCTATATATATAAATATACTTAAATTACTTCAAAAAAATTCACCAAAAATCATACAATTATCCAAAATTAATTTTCTCAACATATTTATCAATAATATCAATATTTAAACTCAATTAACCAATTAAATTCAAATAAAAACACATTTAACCTAATTTTTCCAAAATTCCATAAACTTCAATAATTAAAAATAAATACTTAGAAATTCATAAAAATTCCAAATAAATTCCTATAATTCATTTCAACACCTAATTCAACCACAAACTCCAATTTCATAATTTAAATAATTAATTTCCGAAAATTAGAAAATAATATTAAAATATTCAAAAATACCCAAAAATCCAAAAAACCTCCAAAAATTCTACAAAAATTCATACATGTAGATTAAGCTACTAGGAACAACATTTGTGAAGGAAGTTTCCATGAATCATCCAATTCGAAGCTCAAAAAAATCAAAAACCCTAATATGACCGAATTGGAAAAATTGAAACCTAAGAAAATCTAAACCATTTTAGCTCAAACCAAAGCTAGAATCACACTCACCGGAGCTCAAGGAGAAGAAAGAGACTAGCGGTGTCGAAAACGGTGGCCGGAGGAGGGAGAAACGGCGAAGGGAAGATTTCGGCCAAAAGAGGAAGAAATGAAGCTGCCGGCGCCGGGGGAAAGGGGCTGGAGGCGGCGGAGGACGGCTGGGAACGGCGGTGGCAAGCCGGGAGGCACACCGACGATAGGTGACCGGAGTTGCAGACGGTGAGGGATGGTGGTCGGGCGTCGGGCGCGGGAGGAAAGAAGAAGAAGAAAAAGAAAAAGAAAAAGAAAGAAAAAGGAAAGAAAAGAAAAAAAGAAAAAAAATAAAATAAATTAAAATAATTAAATATTAATAAATAAATAATAATAAAATAATAAATTTTAATAATTTAATAGTAAATAAAATAATTAAATAATAATAAATAAATAATAAAATATTAGGGTAATAATAAACCCTAATTAAATAAATATACATACACAGACTTTATTTAATAATTTAAAAATACGCATGAGTTCATGCAAGTCCGAAAATATATATAAAATAATTAATATTACATTGTTTACGTGGAAATTTCCCCGAAAATGCAAGTCTCGGGAAAATTTTACGTAAAACACTGAAAATAATACACCGTAATTAAAATAGGTTTTAAATACATATTAACTCATAAAAATATCATATAATATACAGAAATTATTAATACTGCATATCCCGGTACAGTGTAAAAATATTTTTGAAAACACGGGATATTACAAAATAGAACCATATTAATCGCAACCTCAATCAATCATATCATTACTCTAGCCATATAGGCTTACTTAAATCCAAATAGATCATTTATTCCATTCTGGACAGTAGACTGGCCCCGAGACACTAAGTCAACCGAGCTCCAGCAGTCTGACTGTCAGTGTGATTGACCCCGAGACACTTGGTCAACCGAGCTCCAACAATCACACTCTCAATCACATCATATCTCAATCAAATCATAATCACCACAATTAATTCCTCACTTATACTTAAATCTATCACACCGGTACATACACGGTCCTAGTGCTGCCCACTAGGAAGCACGTTCTATTGATATCCTTCATTTAAAATAAATCATTCATATGGATAAATAAATAATGCAGAATAATAATCATATTGATAAAAGAAACCATATATATACTAGAAATATACCTAAAATAAACTAAGTATATTTCAAGTATATATATGTAAAATAAATCTAAATAAAACATGAAATATACTAAAAAAAAATAAACCAATAGTATATTATAAACATGCTAGGTTTAAATCAACAATTAAACATGCATTTATTTAAGAAAATATCTAAAATATACTAAAAATATACCTAAAGTATACTAATCATTTAAATAAACAATTGTAAATAAACTTACATTTAAAACATGTATATGTACTAAAATATACTAAAAATAAACCTAATTATACCAAATCATATTATAATTTAAATAACTGTTAAAAGTATATGATGAAAATGAAAAAAAATCCTAAATCATGCATTCTATATGCAATGCATATATATACAGTATAATAACTCACTGATTCACGCTCCACGAGATAGACTCGGCGGGCCTGGTCCATTAGGCCTCAGTCTCAGTGCAACTAGAAAAATAAAATAATATAAACAATTAGAATAAACTTCTAATTCTACGCTTCTAGGATTACTATAGAAAAACTCAATCAAAAATTCAAAACTAGATTCGGACCGATTGTCACGTTTTACGAGAAATCTATCGAAATTTCGGCAAATTATCCTCTATAAAATGGATATCTCCCTACAAAAGTAGGGCCGATCCGGCACAAAAAAAACACACTTCTAAAATCACAAAACACAATACCTCGGGTTGAGACCCTAAAACTCCACAAATCCCCAACCGAGGTTCGCAATACACAAATAAATAATATTAAACAGTAAAATAATAAAAATTATCAAGAACCCATAAAAATATTTAAAAACCTTTATTTTCCAATTAAAACATAAAAGTTAAATTTAAAAAATATTTGATAATAAAAATTCATAAATGGAATAAAACTCCCATTTTATAATTAAATTAACATAAATAATTATTAAACTAACATTTAAAATCACAATTTATCATCACAAAAAAAATAATAAAACACACATTTAATCTCAAAATAACAAATACACTAATTATTTATATAATATTCCCAAAATTATCACAATTTAACTAATAAGATCTCAAATATTATATAATATTAATAAAAATTTAATTTTACAATTATTCAACATAATATAACAAAGTTCACGTTTAATTACTTAAATAGTTTAATTATATAATAAAATTAGTTTAAAACCCATTTTATTTCCAAAAAAAATAATATATAATATATTATTTGAAAACAATTTTTGAAAAATAGTATTAATTAGTTAAAAATAGTAATAAATTTATAAAAATCATTTTAATACCTTAAATAATTATAAAATCAACTAAACATAATATTTAACTATAATTAACATAAAATTACACATTTATCCCTATATATAAAATATTCAATATACTAAATAATTTCCTCAAAAATTATATAAAATCATTAAAATTATTTAATCATCATATAATATACTAATATCAACCAAAACACTTATTTAGCCAATAATTTCTATAAAAATACATATTTAATCTAAAAATTCCAAAATATACATAAATTGTATAAAATTCCATAAAAATTATATAAATTCATAAAAATTATTTTATCAATAAATAACATTTTAATATCAACTCAAGCACACAATTAAACTTTAAATTCAACCAAAATACTCATTTAACTCAATTATCCAATATTTACATAAACTAAAAATATTCGTAAAAATTATATAATAATCCCAAAAATTAATTTCTCAACACCAAAATTAATAACAATATATAATAACAATAATTTAACCAAATTCATAATTTATATAATTTATTTTCGAAAATTCACTAAATAATAATAAAATATTCAAAAATACCCATTTATTCAAAATAATTTATAAAAATAAACAAAAAATATATATGAGTAGATTGAGATGCATACTTCAACATTTCCAAAAGAAATAACCAATAAACAATCAAACTCAACCTTAAAAAAAATAAAAACCAAAATAGACATAAACTATAATTGAAGAAAACTCACAATCCGGACGTCGTGAGCTTGAACCGACTTGAGAATCGAGACGTACATGCCATGAGGAGTCTAATGAGCCCAAGAACTCGACCTAAAATCATCAAAAAAATTCCGGTGCTACAGTAACTACCCATGGTTTCTTGCAAAAATTCGACGACCGGAGCTCTCTGGAGGCGACGAGAAGGAAGAGGAGGAAAGTGTGGAGCTTGGTGGTGGTCCGTGGTGGTTGACGGCGGGCTGGTGAAGCTTTGGGAGTCAGCAATGACGGAAGGTAAGAGAAGAAGAAGAAGAAGAAGAAGAAGAAGAAGAAGAAAAGAAAAAGAAAAGAAAAGAAGAGGAAAAAAGAAAAGAAAAAAAATAAGATGGGTATATACAACACATGGATGAAATACACACATATACATGGACCAAATACACACGCACATATATATACAACACATGGACCAAATACACACATACACATGTTATTAATACAATATAATAATAATAATAATAATAATAATAATATCACATGCATAATAGTAATAAAATGATAATAATAATAACAATAATAATAATAACAACAACAAAAATAATACTAATAATACTAATAAAATAATAACAGTAATACTATTAAAAATTAATAGAAATAAAATAATAATATTATTAAAAATAATAGTAATGAAAATGAGTTTGAGTATTTTAAATAATAAAACTCACAAATTAATTATTTCAAGTAAATAAAATATTTAGAATAAAATAAACGAATAATGTAAACAATTAATGATAATATATAGTTAAAATTTAAATTTTATTAACACTGTATATCTTAAAATAATATTATTATAATAATTTAAAATATTGGATCATTACACGTTATGTCTCTGAATCAGCTTCGTTTTGATATATTATGGGATTCGTAACTCATCCGGACCTGAAACTTAGAGCCCGTTGAAGTACCATTGCACACTTTCTTCTATCAAATTCGTCATAAAAATTTAATTGTTATGACCCATATTTTTATTTAATTATTAAATTAATTACAGATTTAAGGTGTTATTATTATTTTAATTATTTTTGAGAAATTATGGTTAAGGGGAATTATTGAGTTTTAAATATTATTTTATTCAATTAGTGTTAAATGAGTATTTTTAATAAAATTTATTATTAAGAGTATTTTAGTAAAATTATTAATTTAGTGTATATTGTATATATGAATATATATATATATATAACAAAAGTAAAAGTTTAAAAAAAAAACGTGGCTACTACCACTTCTTTATCTTCTTTACTTATTTTCTTTTATTTTCCTTTTTTATTTCTTTCCCCCACTGATAGAGCCACCACCACCCACTTGCCACTACCACTCCCTCACCGTGTCAAACAGCCCACGTCGCCGCTAACACCTCCAGCAGCCCCTCCTTCCTTCTCCCTCTCTCTCTCTCTCGATTTTGGTTAGTTGTTCAATTGCAAAGGGTGTCACCGGCGACAATTCCAGCTACCCTAAGTGTTGCCGCTGGTCTCAAAAGAACCTTCTTCTCCTGGGCATTATTTCCCCTCAATCAATTTTGTTGATCCGAATTGGTAACAACTTTGATTTTGAGTAATTGATTTTAGGTTATTTTTAGTTAATTTTATTAAATTGAGCTTTATTAGATTTTATTAGATATAGTTATTTTGAGATAAAATAATCTAAAGGTTGTAAGCTTGTTTACTGTAATTTTTAAATTTTTTTTGGCGTCAGGTACTGTTCAAGTCATTATTCTGGATAGTCTCGAGTCGGAAAATTTTTATATTTTTAATAAATTTCATATATTGTATAGATTAAACTTTGTGAAGTTATGTATAGAATTTGAGATATGAATTTTTAAAAATTAGATTTAAAAGTTTATTTTTGAGAAATTAGTAGAAATTGGTAAAATTATTTGATTTTAATTAAATTATTGTTAATTATGCAATTTTAGACTATTTGTAAACAAAAAAAAAGTATAAAAATAAATTTTATAATTATTTTTCAATTATTAGTTAATTAGTAGTAATTTTGGGAAATTAAATGAATAATAAGTTTATTTATTATTTTTAAACCTAAATGAGTCTTTTATTATTTTTGTGATATTAATAAGTGATTTTAATAATTAATTACAATTTATGTTAATTTAATTGTAAAATGAGAATTTTATGCCATTAATGGATTTTATTAGCAAAATATTATTTATAACAAGAATTTTATTATTTATTTGGAAAATGTATTACCTTTATATTTTTATTATATAAATAAATTAAATTGTGTTAGTAAATTGAATTTTATGATCTATTGAAGGATTGAGAAAAAATTATATTATTTTATATTTTTTGCGTGAATTATAGTTCGGGGGGTCAACTCAAGATGTTGAGCTTTGAAATATTTTGGAAGTGTATTTGCGTGCGTTAGCAGCTTTACTTTTAGTAGAGGGATATCCATTTTATAAAGGAAAATATGCATATTTTTTATAGATTTCTCGTAAAATGTAATAGAATTTTTTTAAGGTTAGGATTTTAATCCCAATTATTCTTTTATTATTATTTTTCCTACAACTGCGCTGAGACCGAGGCCTATAGGATGAAGCTATTTGAGTTAGTACAAATAAACGCACTCCACCTATGAGTTATTATTATATGTATGTATTGCATGTAGAAAAAATTATTGGCATCCATATTTTTAATAAAAATATGAATTTTATTATACTATATTGCATTAAATGTTAATTGTTATTATTATTATATATATGTTTGCATATATATATATATAAAGAGAACATTTATTTTTGTAATTTGGATGTTGCTCATATTTTAATAAAATATAATTATTTTATTTTTGATATGATGTTTTGAAGGATAGCAGTAGAACGTGTTATTTAATAGGCTACACTATGACTATTGCGCAACAGTATGCTAAATGTTAGGCTATAAGTTTTTTATTGATATGAGATTATATAATTTGAGATATGAAAAAATTGATTATTGAGATTTATGGTTAGAGAGTGGTGTGATTGCAGAAGCTCAGTTGATTTAATGTCTCGAGGCCAATCCACTGTCAAATTGGAAAAGAGGAATATTCTTGAATTTAAGTGACTTTGTTGGCTAGTGAAGTTTAGTGATTGAGATTACAAAAATTTTAGGGTTCTACTTTAATCCTCCACTTAATTTCCATTTGTGTACTGATATGAAACTTGTTTTTTTAATTATCTACTTAAAATGCGTGTATAAATTACATAAATATAAATGTAAATATATAAATACTATATTGATACTTAATTGCTTGTATGCTTAGGGTGCATGTATATATATAATAATAATTCATTCAATGAGGTTTGACTCTCTAAATTATTATTTTTAAGACTTCTCTCGTCAAACCTTTCATAATAGTTCTCTTCACCGGAATCTTTCTTCTCTAATTGATTTGTGTAAATTTTAAACTACTTTTTTCTTGTATTTTATTAGAAACTATAGTAGTTGTTTGTACTTGTACTAGTATGTATTTGTTATAGTTTATGATGATGATGACGTTGATAGTGGTTGTGTACCTATTTGTTGTAAAAATATTTTATTAAGATATTATTTATGAAATTCTTTATATCATGAAAAATTTTAATTTTAAGGTAAATTTGTGTTGATGTTTGGTGTGAAGTTGTAGTTTAGGCTTGTTACGGGTTCCAGGTTCATGTGAATTCTCGTTTCCTAGCATCGGTTATGACTCCCGGATTTAGATTGTGACAAAATTGATATCAGAGTCTAGGTTTAGTATGGTTAGACTTAGATTACTAGAGTTTGAGTTTTTTTTTTAAACTATTGCAACAATTAGTTTCGATTATGTCTTTGAAAAATTTTTCTTGCTTTAGAATTCTGCATAACTGTTAGGATGTCAATTTTTGTCTGAATTGTATATTGTATGTTTTATTTTTGTTCTTTCCAGAATGTGGCAAGCGCGAGTCGCTCCACCGGTCGATGAAGCTAGCGATAAAGAGTCTTACTAGAATGAGGTTCTACCCTTTAAACCGTCAATTAGGAGTAGGGGTAAAGATAGAGGTAGACCCAAAGGAGCGACAAGTCACTATAGACAGCAAGAGCTACATGGTGATGAACTTGTAGTAGAATTTTGAGGAACCTGCTTATGCACTAGGAGTTCAGCAGGGTGCAACATCTATATCCCAAGCGGTACAACCTATGCAACCTCTATTTCAATAGGGAGCTCATATTATATTATACCAAGAAGAAGTAATTTTTTATGCTAGTGTAGGAGGATTTTTGGGTGCCCAGCATACAACATTTTAAGTGGGCACTAGTAGTCAGCCCAGAGAATCTTTTCAGTAGGGCTAGAGACCTTAGCATAGGGTTCAGATGAGAGGTAGACATAGCCATAGTAGACCACACAAACTATTAGATTTGGTTCAAGTGCTATCAGCAGTAGTAGTGGTTAAAGTTCAGGCTATAGTAGTATAGGATTTACAACCAGTGCTTATCAGACTTGTGGAAGAGTGTAAACGGCAAGGTTTAGAGCACGTCTAAGATTTTAACAACCGCGATACTGTTTGGGCTCAGGGCCTAAAGAACACACTAACCATTGTCACAAAGACATGGCGTGGAGATGAGGAGTCGCCACCCAAGGTAATAACTGGACCAAATTGAAAGGTGGTACTTGATTCTCTAAAAGAAAGCTAGCACCACAACTAGGAGATTCTGGGAACGGAATACTAACTTCTCTTAGTTTCGTGTTCATTTAGAATTACTTTATAAATTATTACTTCATTCTCTAATTACATGCAATTTTATTAAACCTTATTTGAACATTGTCAATAAAATCACACGTAAAAAATGCATTCAAGTGCATTGTCCCTAAGTCTAAATTAGGTTAATTTTATTGAAAGTTAGCCAGATTTATAATTTTTATTTACAAATGAAAATGAACTAAAGGTGGACCTACATTGTTATTAGTTAGTGAGCTTAAGTCTATTGATTTTAATTATCTAAAGGTGGGCCTAAATCTATACGTTTTAAAGAAATTGAATTTTATAAGTGGGCCTAGTCTAACTTAATTTTATTTTAAGTGAAATGTGGGTGTAAGTCTATTTATTTTAAAGGAAATAAAATTAAATGGGCTAAGCTAAATCTAAATTAATTTTAGTTAAAAAAATGAGCCTAAATCTAAATTAACCTAATGAGCCTAAATTGATTTTAATTAATTAATATAAACCATTTTAAGCCTATTTTATTTAGTGGGTTTGAACCTATCGTGGGCTTAGGGCCCAAAATGATAGAAACATAAAAAAATAAGCCCAAAACAAATAAAACACAAAAAAAATAGATCAAACATACATTTTAATGATTTTTTAAAAAAACCTAAATCAATTTACATGCAACCCTAAATTAATCTACACTCATCATTGATTTTAATTGATTTTTACCCAATTAAACCTAAATTACTAATTCATTTTAAAAGAAGAAAAGTAAAATTTTACTATTTCCACTACTGGGGTTATTACAATATTCTACGTACTAAAAATTAAAATTAATTATAAACCCAAATTAATTAACACACAAAACACAAAAAAAATAATAAATGCAGAAATATCAAACCCTAAAATCTAATCACAGTTTAGAATCCATGACATTCCGTGAATCTTCTATTTGATTTCTAGATATTTGGCAGTGACCTCATCAATCCCCAATTGGATTCCAAAAGGAAAACACCAAAAAAGAAAAATCACAGAAATCACATTAGCCAAATGAGTAAAATAACAAAATAACAATTAAAGGAAATTAAATTAAAAAGAAAATCAAAAGACAAGAGAAAATGGAAATAAGATATTGTGCATATGCTCTTGGATGGGCCCTCAGATTAGGATTGTCACCATTTTTTAGCTCATTGTTTACTTCTGGACAAGGACTGATTGCATTTAGGGACACAAATCATTCTTTTCAAAGCCTTTGAAGAATAATATCAAGAAACTAGGATTTTGAGAAACAAAAGAAAACAATATTTTGAATGTCGTGTAGGTTTTCTTCTCAATAACGTCTCTAGTTTTTTCATAATTCTAAGGTTTTCGTGCAGTAGGGTTTTTTTTCACGCCATCATCCCTTCACTCACGCAGTCTCTGCCTTTTAAAAGCAAAGACTTACGAGTTAAACTTCCTCAATTCTAGGAAACAGACTTTATCTTTTTAATTTTCAAAATTTTTTACGCATTTTATCCACGTTTTCTACTAACAAAAAATAAATAAAATAAATTTTTAACCAATCAAAAAAGAGAAAAATTAACGAAAAAAAATCAAAAAACAGGTTTTTTTACACATTAGCATTGTGCAATGCCTATCGGCATTAATGATGCTGATCTTTAAAATTTTTTTGTTCATTTTTAACTTTTAATTACCAAAAAACCCTTGAAAACTTGATTTTTTTACAATCAAATCCTAAAAATATTACAATTTAGTCCCTAAAGTCCAAAAAATTGACAACCGAGTTCAATTTTTGAATAAATTTCATCATAAGGGCTTACGTTGCAATTATGCACAATTGCATCCTGAAATTGGGTGCTTATAGTTGCGCCCCTTTGTCGCTATTTGTTTGAAAAATTATGACAAAGCAATAAAAGCACACAATTTTGATAAAAAGAAATTAAGACATATAATTGTATCCTAATTGATAGATTGATGTTCAAATTACTATGTAATTTTAAACAAGATGTAATGTTTAACAAGTGTCACTATATTTCTTGTGGAACGTGTAGTGAACTTTATGCAAATGAGTTTCGCTATATTCCCTGTGGGATGTTTAGCGATGATGAATTTTGTTATATTCCTTGTGGGACATCTAACAAACATATGATTTAAAAATATACTATAGTTCCTGTGGAACGTCTAGTAATAATGAATTTCGTTATATTCCCTGTGGAACGTCTAACGATGTACACAATATTCCTTGTAGGACGTCTAGTGAACTTGAAATTTTACTATATTCCCTGTGGGACGTTTAGCGATGATGAATTTGCTATATTCCCTGTGGGACGTCTAGTAAAAATGATGAAAAGCGTGCTATAGTTCCTGTAGAACATCTAGCGATTTAAAATCCGTTATATTCCTTGTGGGATGTTTAGCGACATCACCATAACTATTGTGTAGTGTCTAATAGTAAACGTCTAAAAAAATGTCATGTTATAACTGCTATCGAAGCATATAACATTTGGAATTTGAAATTCATGCTATGACTATTGTGCAGCACATAACATGATAATTTTAAAAATTTGTGTTTCAACTAATGTGTAACATGAAATAAATTTTGATATTTGATTGAGACGATGCATGTAGAAATGCAAAATTGAATTTCATAATTTTGTTCTGTATTTTGTACTTGATAGAGAATTCTGTATCAAGTACATAATACATAATCATAGACTGGTTGCAAATTAATAATTTAGTGAATTATTAATTTGATGAAATGAATGTCATGATTTAATTAGGAATGAATTCCTAATCAGAATGCAATTATAGACCAAATTACAATAAGAAAACTCGGATCCATATGCAAATAAAAGTAATAGACCAAAGTGGATATTTTTTACTTTATATATTCCCTCCTTTTTACATGTCTCATTTTATTCTCTCTTCTTCTTCATTTTCTTTCCTTTTCATTTCCTTTCTTTGCATTAATTTTCATTTCTTGATTTCTTGATCATTTGACATTTGATTTGCAATCCGTCAGATCTTATGGCCTCCTTGCAATATAGACAACATATGAGAGCAAATATTTTAAAAAATTAGAGGATTCTACCTCCTTGTTTTCCTTTAAATGATCTTGGACTTTGAGAGGGCTCAACTAGTTTTCCTTTGACTCATTTACATACCTACAGGTGTAGAAATGTGGGTAATGAGGTAACATTTTACTGCTTCTATTTATTTCAATAAAAATATTACCTTTTACTGATATGCTCTCTTTCTTTCAGATTTGGAGTATAGAGATCGAGTTAATTTGAGGCTTCAGTGTTATTAGCTCTAATAGGAGCTTTCCTCTGATGATGAGATGGGGTTCTTCCCACCTTCCTAGTAAGACGTATCATGACTAGCTGAACACCATTGAATGGCACCTGGTAAGGAAAATAAAATTATTAGTATCTTGTAATTTAATATGAGTTAAACTTAATTAGCCTAAATTGTAAATAAACTATGATTGGCTGGAGGGTGTCGATGACATCCAGCGATATGATTTCATGGCCTTTGTGGTATGCCTTGAGCCCATGAGGGTTCTTCTCTCAGGATATGGCTGTTGATGTGGTATTTAAGAGAGCAAGTGTATCACTGGTCTTCTAGGCCTTCTTGACATCGTATTCGATCTGATATCCCTTCCTCTATGCTCTGTAGCTCGTATCTGACAAGTTCAGAGTTGAGAGATGCACTACAGGGATACACTACTTTAGATTTTCTTGAACGTTCTCGACATTATCAGTTGTTCATTCGTGAGAGCCTCTTAGAGCATATTCTTATTGATGATGCTGAGGTAATTTCTTATTATTTTAGCTTCTTTTTTTTTGGAACCTATGAATCATTTATTCTTTTACAGTTTGAGGAGGTTCGCTCTCCTGCTGATGAGGTGATAGAGGAAGAGATTGAGATTGCTCTAGAGACTGAGGTTGTTCCCAATATTGAGAGGCCTGAGCCTAGACCTAGCCCTGCATATCATACTCAGTATGTTGGGACTAGTCGCGACAGTGCTTTTACGAGCGTTACCCTTGGTGATATCTCTCTTATGGATAAGTCTATATTCTATTGGGTTCCTACTGTTCAGACTCCATTTGAGAGGCAGATGCATTTTAGTGATGCTCAACTTTCTATCTTTTCTCCAGTAAATGCTTCTTATGTGAGTCTTTCTGACTTATTCCTTGCATGATCTATACACTTGACACTAATTTTAGTAAATTTACAAAACAAGTTCCTTGGACACAGGTATAGTACTTGCATGGACTCGCCTCATCTTGGAGGTTATTCACTATGTAGGTCACAGATAGTTGGAGGGTAAGTATATACACTGGAAGTGCAAATGTATGCATGAAATGCATATGACATGTTATTTCCTATATGTACAGAGTTACTTTAGTGATCTGGAATGAGAGATGGAGATGCTTCACCGACAGCTTGCAGATTTAGGCATTGATCCTCATAGTGCTGGGACTTTATCTGTCAGACCTTCGGATGCCTTTCATTGAGATGATCCTACCAGAGGATAGAGCCCATGGCGGGATTCTGGAGCTCAGGATGACTGATCTAGGCTATCTTCATTTTTGACTTCTATTTGTATCAAATTGTTTTCATCGTATTTTTATGTTCTGAATCCTATACTGTTTGTATGCATTGTGTTAAACTGATTTGAGACTTGGATATATGGACTTAAGTAGAGTAAAAGTTTTTTTTTTACCTTAACTTTTGCCTAAGCCGCCCTCTCGGGTTTTTGACTTAGCAAGCTTACCCTAACTTTTGCCTAAGTCGCCCTTTCGAGTTTTCAACTTAGCAGGCTTGCCCTAACTTTTGCCTAAGTTACCCTCTTGAGTTTTCGACTTAGTGGGCTTTCATTTTGTTTTATTTATTTTTGTATTTCTCAGATCTGGTTATAAGAGAAGTTGAGTTTGCTTGTTGTTTCTGATAATCAAGCTACAAAGCCACTAGGATTTCAAGCTTTGCATGATGAGTCACAGAGAAGAAACACACAAATCACTAGGAAATGGTCTCATAAAGCTGATTTTTAAGCTTTCATATTCTATACTCCTTTCTAGTACCTATGCATTATAAATAAGATAGAACATGCAATGCTAAAACAAAAATTCCATTTCAAGAGGATTCATTAATTAGGGCCAAAATAAGTACATTTATTACATCACATGACATAATTCCTGTTATCAACTAGTCCTTTAGGATTTCCTAACTTAATATTTTTCTCTCTCATTTATTTACCCTAATTTTTACCTGACTAGCCCTTTGCAGGTTTTCTAGCCAGTGGGACCATTTCTTTTATTTTTATTCCCTAATTTTTGTCTGTCAGCCCTTTACGGGTTTTATGAATAGCGGGAATGTCCTAACTTTTGCCTGACTAGCCTTTTTAGGTTTTCTAATCAGCGAACTTTATTTTCTTTTTACTACTTTTATCTTATTCTTATAGGTAGTATCTCTTGAGGCGATCCAGGTTAACAGGCTCCATGAATTCATTCCCTTCCAGGTTTGATATCTTCACAGCTCATTTAGGCATAACCGATTTGACTAAATATGGTCCTTCCCAGTTTGGTCTAAACTTTCCTCTCAGATCAAACACCACTGCGCTAGACTGTTTTAATACTATGTCCCCAACTTTTATCTTTACATGCTTAACTTTCTTATTGAATGATCTTGCTATCCTCCTATGATATATCTGAGTGTGAAACAAAACATTCATCCTTTTCTTGTCTAGAGATACAAGGTGATCATATCTCTTTTGTGCCTATTCACTCTCAAGAGTTTTAGCTTCCATGACAACTCTCAACGATTTGATCCCTATTTTTATTGGCAAGACTGCTTCACAACCATATACTAAGGAGAATGGAGTTTGGCCTGTGGTTGTTCTAGCTATAGTCCTATATCCCCATAAAGCAAAAGGAAGAAACGCAGACCAATCTTTTTAAGTCTTGACCATTTTTTAGAGGATTTTCTTGAGATTTTTGTTAGCTGCTTATACCGCTCCATTAGCTTGAGGACGATATGGTGAAGACTTATGATGTTCGATCCCGTACTTCTATAACAATTCTGCTATTTCTGCCTGAAATTGGACACCATTATCTATCATAATGTGATATGGAATCCCATACCTACAAATAAGGCTTTTCTCAATAAATCGTGCCATCTGTTTTGCTTTCATGGCATTGAGGGATTTAACCTCTACCCATCTAGAGAAGTAATTTATTACCACGACTATGTACTTGTGCCCATTTGATGATGTTAGCCTTATTTCTCCTATAATATCAATCCCCTAGGCTATAAAGGGTCATGGTGATGATAAACTATTTAGCACTGTAGGAGGTAAATGGTTAAGATTCCCATAAATTTGACACTGATGACATTGCCTTACTTTTCTGATACAATCATTTTCCATACTCATCCAATAATACCATTGCCTGAGTATCTTCTTAGCTAGGATCATCTCGTTCATGTGAGAACCATAAGCTCCTACATGAATCTCTTTCATCACCTTTTCAGCTTCATCTTTCTTAAAACATCTACATTGCATACCACTCAACATTCTCTTATATAATACTCCATCATGACTTACATAGTTACGTGCAAGAACATAAAGAGCATATCTCTCTTTTGAGCTTTATCAGGATACTTTCTTTCTTTAATAAATCTTTGAATATCATAAAACCACAGTTTCTCTTCAGGCCCTATTTGAACACTTATAATCTGCTCTCCCCCATAACATGGAGCTCTTGATTTCATGATTGCTAAAGGCTTTATAATTAATCCCATCACACTATCCCACATTAAAGAGAGTGTTGCCAATGCATCTGCCATCTGATTGTTGTCTCTTGACTCATGGATAAAAAGACATTTATTGAAGTTCTTTGCTAAAGCTTTCAAATAGTAGATATAAGGTTTTAGCTTTTCTTTTTTTACTTCCCATTCTTCATTAGCCTGGCTAACAACCAACATTGAATCCTCATAAACCAGTAATTCCTTTGCCCCAGCCGTTAGAGCTACTTCAATTTCATAGATGCATACTTCATACTCGGCTATATTATTCACCACCTTGAAATCTAATTTCTTGGCCATCGATATGATTTCTCCTTCTGGCATAACAAGAATTACTCTTAATCCAACTCCTTTGTTGTTTACAGCCCTATCTAAGTAGAGCTTCCACTCCCGATGCTCTATGACTGCCAGATTTTCATCTGAAAACTCTAAGTTCCACTATTCATCACCTTCAACCGCATTTTAAGCTAGGAATTCTGCTACTACCCTTCCTTTAATGAATTTCATGGTGATGTATTATATATCAAACTCAGTCAGAAGTACTAACCATCAAGACATCCTTCCAGTTAAAGTATGCACTTGAAATAAGTACCTTAAGGGATCTATCTTTGAAATAGCTTGAACCCTATAGGAGTGAAAGTAGTGCCTTAATTTTATTATTTCCTAGATAATGATTAAACATGTCTTCTCAACCAAGTCATACTTTTATGCATATAGTAGGAACTTCTTGTTAAAATAATACAATGCATGCTTTATCCCTCTGGTCCTTCTTGTGCTAGCATTACCCTCATTGCATTGTCCTCTAAGGCCAAGTACAGGATCATCGACTTACCTTGTCTCGATGGCTTCAGTACAGGCAGATTGGTGAGATATTCTTTAATCATTTTAAATGCCTTCTGACAATCATCATTCCACTTCACTGACTGGTAAGAGTTTGAAGATAAGGTCACAAATATTAGTAAGTTTTACGATAAACCTACTAATATACTGTAACTTGCCAATAAACCCTCTTACTTATTTTTCTATCTTTAGTGTCAGTATTTCCTGAATAGCTTTCACTTTATCTGGATCCATTTTAATTCCTCGGTTACTAACTATATGCCCTAATAATTTTCCTGAAGTAACCCTAAAAATGCACTTCTTCAGGTTGAGCATCAGATTATACCTCTCAATTCAATTCAAGAACTTATCCAGAGCTTCAAAGTGTCCCTCTCTTATTTCTGATTTGGCCATTAGATCATCCACATATACCTCCACTTCCTTATGCATAATATTATGGAAAAGAGCGGTAGCTACCCTTTGATATGTTGCACCTGCATTTTTTAACCCAAAAGGCATAACCTTATAGTAATATGTCCCCCATTCTGTGATGAAAGTTGTCTTAATCTTATCCATAACTGCCATCATTATCTTATTGTACCTAGAGAACCCACCCATGAAGGAGTACATTGCACTAGATGTTGTGTTGTCTATTGTTACATCAATGTGGGGTAAAGGGAAGTCATCCTTCGGACATGTTTTATTTAGATCCTTGAAATTTAAACACATACGTACCTTACCATCTTTCTTGGGTACCGGCACTATGTTTGCTAACCATTGAGGATAATCTACTACTTCTAGAAAGTTAGCCTGGATTTGTTTAGTAATTTCCTCTCTTACCTTTTCAGTCCACTTTAGTCTTAGCTTGCATAGTTTTTTTTTATAGGTTTAATTTTTGGATGAGTAGGAATATGATGCTCTATAATTTCCTTATCTAAACTTGGCATATCCTCATAATTCCAAGCAAATACTACCTTTTTTTGTTAATATTCTCTCAAAATTTTCCCTCTCCTCAGGAGTTACCTCATGTGATATATAAACGTTCTTAGGATTATCATTTATGCCCATGTTAAATAAATTAAATTGAATTGAATTAATGTCAAACATGTATGAATGATCAAAATTATAATGCACAGAACTATTAAGATGCACATCACACAAGTAAGAAAACCAACATTCATATCATTGATTATGGAAAAAATAGAGTTTTCATCCTCAAACAAATCGAACGTTATTACATCAGTTTCATCATAAAAAACATCAATAAAGCTATCATTAATGATAGTAACTAAATCATGGGGTGGCTCCTCTTTAGGTGGCAGACACAATAACTCTTTAACAGCAGTATTGTCCATCCTCTTAGCTACCAGCTTCATCACTTCCTCTTTGCTATCCTTCACCAGGTTCTCCATAATATGCTCCTTGAAGATCTCAAACCCAGGAACATCTCCTCCAGCAACATTGATTGATTCCTAAGCTCTCAAATAGTATTTGCCTTCCCTTGGCTTGATGAAATTCTCACTTATCGACCTAATTTTCTTTGAGAGCTTCCTTTACTTAGCATTAAACCTTTTTCTGGCTCTTTTGTCATCTTTGTTTCTTCAACATAACCCAAACTAGTTATGTTGCCTTGGCTTTTAAACTCTAGGAAACTAAGGCTTATTTACTCATTCTTCCCCAGCCGTTGCCCAAGCCAGTAATTCATGCTCTCCATCATTTTTGCTACTCTCAGATCCATTTCAATTCCATCAAATATCCCAATAATCTGGAAACTAGGGGGTGCACACATCTGCTTTTATTTATCCAATATGGCTACCACAATAGCATGGGTCCCAGCTTCTATAGTCACAACCTCTCCTTCGTGAGAGAATTTTATCTTTTGATGCACAGTTAAGGGTACCCCTTCCAAAGCATGGAACTATGGCCTTCCCAATAACAAGGCATAAGTGACTGGAATATCTAGCACAGTAAACTTAATAGTTGATTCCATAGGTCTTGTTTTAACTAAAGCTTGGAATGTCCCCTCCACATTCCTAGTATTGTCATTATAGGTTCTAATTATGAGGTTTTAATCTGTTAAGTCTTCAGCTTTCAAACCTAAGTTAGTCAGGATTTTCAAAGGACACACATTAATAGCAAAACCATCATCAACTATAATAAAATTGGTTCTCTTTCCCCTCACCTCAGCTGGGATAAATAACACCTTATTATGGTTTCTTCCTTTTAAAGGTAGTTCATCATTTGAGAACGTTATCAGCCTGTGTTTCTTTTCTGTAACCTTCACTACCATAGCCTCAGGTGTGGCTGTTATTTCAATATTCATGTTTGACAGAGCTTTTATAAGAGCTCTTTTATGGCTACCTGAATGCATCAGTAATTCCCAAATACTGACATTTACCTTAGCCTTCTTCAGTTGTTCCAGAATTAGGTCTTCTTTCTATTCTTCCTCTACTTCTATATCTTTTATTTCTTCTCTTTCTATGACTCTCTCGGTTTTCTTTTCAGCTGCTTTGTAATTCTTTCCACTTCTAGTGACATAATTCACCTTAGGATCATCACTTTAGACATCGAGACCACCCAAACTTTTTTCATCAGAGTAATACCATATGTCAACAACTCTAATAATTCAATCTCTATTCCCATCTTTCTATACTTCCATTGTACATGTTTCTTTCCCTTTTAACTCTTCCATATTGAGCTTGCCTAAGTGTTGGTTGAACAAATCTTCAACTCCTTCTTGAAACTGTTTAGGAGCTAAAGGTTCATCACCCCATCCTGTAGGCATAATTTCTTTGATGGGTATATCAGCTGAAGTAGGCTTAGAGTAAAACACTCTGTAATCAAACTTGCCTGAAGGTTGTCCCAACAGATCTTCAACTCCTCTTGGTGGTTGTCCAAGGGATTCTCCATTGGCTATAGGGTTTAGGTTTTCAAAGAGTTTAGCATTTCTACTTCGCTAACCCCTGAATTGATCATCATGGTGGTTGGTGGTGGTACATTTCAGTAGTCTGGGAAAGGGTTATTTCTGGTGTTTGGGTTAGAGTTGGACTTTTCAGGGTCTGTGATTTTTTTAGAATCTATCAGGTTTTGGATCTCATGTTTTAGGCAGATCCAGTTTTCTGTGGAATGGCCAACAGCTTGGTGGAATTTGCAATAATTGTTAAGGTCAAAACTGGGGACATTTAGGTTTGGTGGCTTATTAAAGGTTAAGGGTCAAAGTAGGCCTTTTTGGATTAGTCGTTCTAGGACTTTGGAGGGTGGTTGGTTGAAATTGGAGAATCTTTGGGGTTGCTGGATTGTGTGCACCTCCATAGCTCGACTAGTACTTCCTTATTGTGTGCCCCTAGTTTGGTAGTTTTGGGTTTCGGTGCTTCTAACATTTCTCTTTTTCTCACTCTCAATCTCTTTGACTTGTAGACCATCATCATACAAGTCTATAAATGTTTTGGGGTTCATTATCTGTAATCTCTTGACCAGATTAGGTGATACTTTACGGACTATCATCCTAACTTGATCCTTCTGAGCCAGCTTATTCTTCATCAGTCCTGCCTTGTTCATGAACATGGTAAGGAAATCAGAGAAGGATTAATTAGGTTTCTGTTTTGTCAATTCTAAGTCTCTGATAGACACTTCCAGTCTAGTGTTATAGTTATACTATTTCAAAAAAGTAGTATATAATTCTTTCCAGTAAGTTCTTATAGATTTTTTCAGCCCATGATACCAGTTTATAGTCATTCCCTCTAAAGATAGTACAAATAACTGTAAAGACCCATTATTTTAAATAAAATAATATTATTTCGGGATATGCAGTATTAACAATTTTAAATTTTAATTGTATATTATTATTATTAATTGCTAATATTATTTACGCATTTTATTTTAAAAGAATTGTTCACGTAAAAATAATTCATTTTTATGTGGGATTAATATTGCTATTATTAATATTATTGTTATTAACATTAGTATTATTATTGTTAACATTGTTATTATTATCATTGTTATTGTTATTATTATTATTATTATTATTATTATTATTATTATTATTATTATTATTATTATTATGTTTTATTACTATTAAATCTGATGGAGGGTATTTTATTAATTTTATAATTATATAATAATAATAAAAAATAATAATAATAGAAAAGTCAAAAACCAGACCGAGTCAACACCTCCCTCTCTCTTTCTTTTCTTCTTCTTCTTCTTCTTTTTCTTCTTCTTCCTCTCGGTCTATCACATTCAACCACCACCGGACTGCCCCACCCTCTGCCACTAGCCACCGTCGACCCAGGAAGTCCCTGGCTGCCACTGTCGACCCAGGAAGTCCCTAGCTACCACCTGTTGCCGATAGCACTGCCTATTGCCGTCTGGAGCCGTCGGACTTGCTAGAAACCGAAACTTGAGCTCTTGAATGCTGGTGAAGATTTCGGCCACCATTTGATGCTGGACTGGTCTTGTTTAAACCACCAAGCTCCGGTGAGTTCGGTTCTAAGCTCCTTTTTAGCTTTAAACCTCTAGATTTTTAGATATCTTCAATTTTAGTTTATGTGTTTTAGGGTTCTTGAATTTTTTGAACTTGATTTAGGTTGATTCTTGAAAACTTGCTTCACAAATGTTGTTTGTTGTAGCTCAAGCTTCTCATATATATTTTTTGTAAATTTTTTTGAATTAATTTGAATTTTGGTTAATTTTTTATTATTTTAATATTAAATATTAAATTTTTGATAATTATATTAATTAGTTATTTTTAATGGGAATTTAGTTGAATTTGTGTTTGTAATGTGAGTTAATAATTTTAGAATATTTAAAATGATTTTTAGTGAATTTATATAATTTTTTAGAATATTATTTATATTATGTGAATTTTGTATTTATGAGTTAATTGTGTAATTTTGCGAAAATTATAGTTAAATAATATGTTTTAAATGATTTTATAATTATATAGGGTATTAAAATGATTTTTATATATTATTTATTATTTTTAACTAATTAATACTAATTTTTGAAAATTATATTCAAATAATACATTATTTACTATTTTGGTGATTAAATGTATTTTTAATTACTTTTAATACATATTTAAGCTATTTGAATATATAAAAGTGAATTTATACTATTTTATATTGAATTATTGAAAAATTGGATTTTTCTTTAATATTATATTATTATTTGAGATTTTTATTTAATTATTGTGAAAATAATTGTATTTAGTGTTTTAATGTTTAAATATATTATATTTTGGTATTTTGAGAATATTTATGGAATTATGATTTTTAATATATTTATTACTTTATTTGTGAACCTCGGTTGGGAATTGTGTAGTTCGGGGTCCTAACCCGAGGTGTTGTGCAATATATGTTAGAAGTGTGTTTTTCTTATATGATCGACTCTATATTTTAGTAGAGAGGTGTCCATTTTACAAAGAAGGCTCTGTCAAATTTTTGATAGAATTCTCGTAAAACGTGACGTCAGGTCGATTTTGAGATTTCGTATTTGTCTGAGTTATTGTATTCATAGATCGAGTCTCTTTAGAAGTATAAGTTAGATTTATTCTGATTTGTTATTATTATTTATTTTCTAGTTACGCTAAGACCGAGACCTATTGGATCGGGCCTGTTGAGCCAGTCTCGAGGAGCACAGAATTATGAGTTATTATTTTATATATACATCGCATGTAGGATGCATGATATTGAGTATTTATGTTTTTAATATGTATTTATACATGAATTATTTGATTAAATATTTTAGTATATGTTAGGTATATTTTTAGTATGTTTTTGGTATATTTCAACATATATGCATGTTATATTTTCAATATACACTTAGAATATTTATGGTATATTCATGGTTTATATTTGGTATATTTATGGTTGATTTTGGATATATGTAGCATATATATATACTTGAAATATACTTAGTATATTTTCAGTATATTTCTGGTATATATATGTTTTATTTTATTGTTATGAATGTTATTATGTTTAACTATGCATTATTTATTTCTCATATGTATATTCAATATTTTTATTTGAAGGATATCAATAGAACGTGCTACCTAGTGTGCAACACTAGGACTGTGTACGTACCGGTGCGATAGATTTTAGGAATGAGTTATTAAATCACTTAAGGTGACTTTTATTTGATTGTTTATTTTAAGATTGATGTGATTGAGTAGTGTAGTTGCTGGAGCTCAATTGACCTAGTGTCTCGGGGCCAATCACAATGACAGTGAGACTGTTGGAGCTCAGTTGACTTAGTGTCTCGGGACCAGTCTACTGTCCAAAATGGAATAAGAGAATTAAATTAGAATTAAGTGAGCCTATATGGCTATAGAGATGTTTTTTTTATTGAGGTTGCGACTTATTAGGGTTCTATTTGATCCTTCATTAATATAAATATTTTTTAGTATTTATTATACATAAAAGTGATTTAAGCATCTGTGTGAAATGCTATATATATTTATTATATACACTGATGCTTGATTGCATATGACATTAGGAGGTGCATGTATATATAATATAATAATTCACTCAATGAGGTCTGACTCCCTTCAGTTGTTGATTTTACAGGAGATTCTTCTTCCTCAGACCTCAGTAGTAGGCCCATACACCGAACTTCTACAGCCCTGGCTAGTTTATGTAAATTACTTACCTAAACTTTATTGTACTCTAGAAAACTATAGTAGTAGTAGTAGTTTGTATATGTAGAATGGTTTTTATGTCAGAGACCTTTCTTTGAATATTGTATGAAATATTTTTATTTTATGATATGACATAAGTATTTATTTTTATATTGATTTAAGATTTTAATTCTAGTGTTTTTTTTATTTATTTATTGCATGCTTTTTATTTTTAAGGCTTACTACGGGGTTCCGAATTTGAAAGAATTCCCATTCCTTAGCGCCGGTCATGACTCCTGGTTTGGTTCATAACAATAACCTAATGATCACTTTTAATGGTGCTTTAGTAGTGCTCATGGTTATTTTGTACTGGCTGAGATGAATCCTTATATCTCCTCTCTAGTCAAATTTTTATAGCTATGGCATTTTGAGATTGTCAGGCAACCTATCGTCTTCCTCCATTTGCAACATATCATCAAAGTCAAATAAATACCCCATTCCTTGTCCTCTAATAAGCTCTTCCATCTTGGACATTTTCTGAGTCAGTGCTTGCATATGCTTGGACTCATTATCTTAGACCAGTTCAAGTGATTCTCTCTTTGCTTTTTCTATCATGTAGTTCTCGACGTACTCAAGTCTCACTTCAGTAGCAAGTATATTTCTAGTAACAGGTTGCCCCCCAGCATTATTAACAACAGGTGGAGCATCCACAGTAGGTGGGACAGCAGCAGGTGGTAGTACGACAACAGGTTGCACTAGTTCGACCACTGTTCATCTTGCATCATAGCTCTTATGTCATCCATCAAAGCTCCCTTAATGTCCTCTAGGGTCCACATCTCTGGTTGTTATTCCATTTCTGTTTGTTCAGTCTAAGTTAGTTCAGCTTCTAGGTAAAGTGGGTTGATAGGACTCTTCTCCAGTTCTTGAAGAATCTTTTGAGCTATTAACTTAGGGCTTAGATATGCTCTGATTAATCTGCCACCTTTCTGTCCCCAAATACAAGAAAACCTCAGTGAATCTATGATAGTTACAAAATAAGGTGTCAGTATGATGCGTGGAATGCATGTATGTATACATGATGTACGTGTTTATGCAACAAGTAGCAAGTATTAGAGAAAGGTACATAATATTCTTCCAACCTTATTCCTCCTACACACATGTTCAATGGTGAGTTTCTTGCCCTAGGATTTTTTATTTTGGTCTTAATATCAACGAGGGATATCAGGGACCGACGTGCATGACAAATCTCTCTCAAAGCAGTAAAGCATAGAAATAACATTTTTAGGTATAAAGGTTTAGCCCAATCTTTATTGGCCCAAGTGGGCTTCAAAAGTATAGGCCAAGGCTGTTATAAATAGAAAAACCTCATGGCAAAAATCATACAAGCAATTAGTGTAGATCCTAGGGGAAGTAACTAAGCCATTATATGTGGTTAGAGTCTAGTGAAAAGGTCAAGGTTCCCTTAGCAAGATGCCCTCCATTATAGACGTTGAGTTACAGGCCAAGGTTAGAGGGGCCCAACATTCTTTACCAACTCGAGAGAAGATTACCCCCCCTTTAGGACTTAGGTTATAGACTTTGGTTAGATAAGCCCGGTAATCTCTTTTGAATCGATTTAAGGCTAAGAGTGATGGTTAGCCAATATACAACTCCATGAAACTAGTGGAATCATAAACCAACGTCATCGGTTTAGTAAGGACATGCAAAATGAAAGCAAGAATGAAATAATAATTAATAAAATAATTTTAAAGAACACAAGTAGAATCAGTATCTTTTAACCCCAGTGGAGTCGTAACTATAGACGGTGGGGTTTAGTGTGCATCCAAGATTTTAGCAACCACAACACTGTTTGGGCTCAGGGCCCTAGAGAACACACTAACTATTATCATAAAGACATGGCGTGGAGATGAGGAGTCGCCACCCAGGGTAATAACTGGGACAAATCGAAAGGTGATACTTTATTCTCTAAAAGAAGGCTAGCACCATAACCAGGAGATTCTGGGAATGGAATACTAACTTCTCTTAGTTTCGTGTTCATTTAGAATTACATTATAAATTATTACTTCATTCTTTAATTACATGCAATTTTATTATATCTTATTTGAACATCCATCTAACCCTAAGGCATCTAGTCAATAAAATCACACATAAAAAATGCATTCAAGCGCATCGTTCCTGAGTCTAAACTAGGTTAATTTTATTGAAAGTTAGCTAGATTTATAATTTTTATTTACAAATGAAAATGAACTAAAGGTGGACCTACATTGTTATTAGTTAGTGAGCTTAAGTCTATTGATTTTAATTATCTAAAGGTGGGCCTCAATCTATAAGTTTTAAAGAAATTGAATTTTATAAGTGGGTCTAGTCTAACTTGATTTTATTTTAAGTGAAATATGGGCCTAAGTCTATTTATTTTAAAGAAAATGAAATTAAATGGGCTAAGCTAAGTCTACATTAATTTCAGTTAAAAAAATGAGCCTAAGTCTAAATTAACCTAATGGGCCTAAATTAATTTTAATTGATTAACGTAAACCATTTTAAGCTTATTTTATTTAGTGGGTTTAAACCTATCATAGGCTTGGGGCCCAAAGGATGGAAACATGAAAAAAAAAAGCTCAAAATAAATAAAACACAAAAAATAGATCAAGCATACATTTTAATGATAATCTAAAAAAACCTAAATCAATTTGCATGCAACCCTAAATTAATCTACACCCATCATTGATTTTAATTGATTTCTACCAAATTGAACCTAAATTACTAATTCATTTTAAAAGCAGAAAAGTAAAATTTCACTATTCCCACTATTGGTGTTATTACAATATTCTACATACTAAAAATTAAAATTAATTAACACACAAAACACAAAAAAAATAATAAATGCAAAAACATCAAACCCTGAAATATAATCACAACTTAGAATCCATGGCATTCTATGAATCTTCTATTTAATTTCTGGATATCTGGTAGTGACAATTGGATTCCAAAAGGAAAACACAAAAAAAGAAAAATCACAGAAATCACATTAGCCAAATGAGTAAAATAACAAAATAACAATTATAGGAAATTAAATTAAAAAGAAAATCAAAAGACAGGAAAAAATGGAAATAAGATGTTGTGCATATGCTCTTGGATGACCCCTCAAATTGTGATTGTCACCATTTTTTAACTTGTTGTTTGATTCTGGACAAGGACTAATTGCATTCAGCCACACAAATTGTTCTTTTCACAACCTTTGAAGAATAGTATCAAGCAACTAGGGTTTTGAGAAACAAAAGAAAATAATATTTTGAATGTTGTATAGGTTTTCTTCTCAGTAGCATCTCTGGTTTTTTCACAATTCTAGGGTTTTCACGCAATAGGTTTTTTTCACATCGTCCTCCCCTCACTTATGCAGTCTTTACGTTTTAAAAGTAGATACTTGCAATCTAAACTTCCTCAATTATAGGAAACATACTCTATCTTTTTAATTTTTAAAATTTTTTATATGTTTTGACTATGTTATCTACTAACAAAAAATAAATAAAATAAATTTTTAACCAATCAAAAAAGAGAAAATTTGAAGAAAAAAATTGAAAACAGGATTTTTCACGCATCAGCATTGTGCAATGTCGGTTGACATTACACAATGTTGATCGACATAAATGATGTTGATCTTTAAAATTTTTTTAACTTTTAATTACTAAAAGACCCCTGAAAACTTTATTTTTTATAATCAAATCCTAAAAACATTGCAATTTAGTCCCTAAAGTCCAAAAAACCAACAACTGAGTTCAATTTTTAAATAAATTTCATCATAGGGGCTTACATTGCATCATGAAATTGGGCACAATTGCATAATGAAATTAGGTGCTTACAGAGAGTCGATCAAGGGTTGTGTTATATGACTTCAAGAATGTGATACAGATGTGCAAAGACTAGGCTTTTTTTAGATCATGCCCCTTATTCTAGTTTTCAATAGCAATTCCCATAGTCGTCTTCAATTAGTGTAGCTCTAACTCAGTTTCAGTCACCACCATTTCAGTACCCAAGCAACTCTCAGTTTGTAGCCCAATAGGGGCGAGGTAGAGGCAGTGCTAGAGGATATGGGTAGACTTCTACCAACCAACAGGGAGGCAAAGAACATGCCAGAGTTTTTACTCTCACGCAACATGATGCTCAAGCATTCAATGTAAACATAGCAGGTACACTTTCACTATCCATTCCTTTATATCCCCTTATTTTGTTTCGAAATTGATTTGGCAAGTTGTAAGGATGACAATTCCTTTATTATTTGCCATGCCTCTAACTGGTTTGTTGGACACTGACGTCATTCTTCTTAGTGTCCTGTGTTGTTTAAAGGCAAAGAGCTACCCGTAGACTTGGTTGTTATGACCCGAATTTTAAAATTATAAAATGTATTTCGAGATATGCAGTATTAATAATTTTAAATTTTATTTTATATTATTTTCGTTAAATTTCTATTAATAATTACGTATATTATTCTGAGAAATTATTTACGTAAAAATAATTTATTTTACGTGAGGTTATTATTATTGTTATTATTATTATTTTTGTTATTAATATTATTGTTTTTATTATTATTGTTGTTATTTCATTATTATTATTGTTATTAATATTATTATTGTTATTAATATTATTATTGTTACATTATTTTATGTATATATATATTTTCTTACGTAAAATAATTTAATTAAAATTTATTATTTAAAAACTTTGAAATTATTATCATTATTTTTATTATTATTATTAGTGTTACTATTATGCATGTGTATTACTATTATTGTTATTATTATTATTTTATTTGTTGTTACTAGTATTATTAATATTATTATTTTTAATTGTTAATATTATATTATTCAATTGTTAGTGTGTGTGTGTCATGCATGTGTATGACTATATATATATATATATATATATATATATATATATATATATATATATATATATATATATATAAAGAAGAATGAAGTAATGTTACAGAATAAAAAATCTCGGGTAAAGGCCATTCTCTTCCTCCCCTCCCCTGCTTCTTCCTCTCATTCATAACCATAACTGTGCCTCCCTTCTAGCTCGTCGAACTACCACCACTAGCACTGCCTTGTCTTCTCCTTCTTCACTTCCCACCGCCAGCTTCATCTATTTTTGCCACTATTTCTGGTGGACCATGAGCATGCACAATAGACCGGTGATGTTCCCGATGGTGAGAGCTTGAGTTCTTCGACATGATTGACTCATTGAGCTATGGGGAAGAAGATTCTAAACTTGGCTCAAGTTCAAACTCATCTGATTGTGAGTTTTTTTTAGTTTTAGTTTATGTCCATTTTCGTTTTTATTTTTTTTAAGCTTGAGTGGGTATGATTTGTGTTAATCTCTTTTTGAAATAATAATGTATGAAACTTAAGCTTTTCAATTATATATTTTTTATTTTTCTGAATTTATTTTATTTATGGGTATTTTTTATTATTTTATTATTAAAATATTGAATTTTTTTTAATTAGGTTAATTAATTGTTTTAATTATAAATTTGGTTAATTTAGTGTTAATATATGTTGTTATTAATTTTAGTGTTGAGAAAATAATTTTTGAGAATATTATACAATTTTTAATAATATATTTGTATATTTGTATATATTGGAATTTTGGGTTAAAGTTATATTTTTGTTGAAAATATAGTTTAATTATATGTTTTAGATAATTTTGGTATAATATATGTTGATAAAATTATTTTTGTGATTTTGTATAAATTTTTAAGGAATTAGTTAATATTATGCGATTTTTTATTATATAGGTTAATTATGAGTTTTTGTTGAAATTATGGTTAAATTATATGTTTTAAATGATTTTGAAATAATAATTGGTATTAAAATGATTTTTACAAATTAATGACTAATTTTAACTAATTAATATTAATTTTAAAAAATTATATTCAAATATATATTATTTACCATTTTGGTGATAAAAATGGGTTTTAAATTAATTTTATTATATAATTAAACTATTTACGTAGTTAATTGTGAATTTAACCATCTTAGGTTAATTATTTGAAAATTTGGTTTTTTTTATTAATATTGTACAATATTTAAGATTTTATTAGTTAATTTGTGATAATTTTGGAATATTTTGTAAATAATAAATTTATTTATTATTTTGAGCTTAAATGGGTATTTTATTATTTTTATGATGTTAAATTGTGGTTTTAATAATTATTTGTAATTTATGTTAATTTAATTGTAAAATGAGAATTTTTTTCCATTTATGAATTTTATTATTAAATATTATTTAAAAACTAGAATTTTATATTTTAGTTGGAAAATAAAGGTTTATAATATTTTTATGGATTTTTTATGATTTTATTGTTTAATATTGTGGGTTTGTGATTTGTGAACCTCGGTTGGGGAATTTGTGGAGTTTAGAGTCCCAACCCGAGGTGTTGTACTTTGTGATTTTAGAAATGTATCTTCTGTGTAAGATCGACTATACTTTTGTAGGGAGACGTTCATTTTACAAAGGAGACTTTGCCGAATTTTCGGTAGATTTCTCGTAAAAGTACCAACCGATCTGAGTCTAGTTTTAGAATTTTGATTGAGTCTTTCTATAGTAATTCTAGAAGTGTAAAGTTAAAAGTTTATTCTGATTCATTATTATTTATTTTCTAGTTGCGCCGAGACCAAGGCCTATCGGACCAGGCCTGCTGAGTCTGTCTCGTGAAACACGAATCAGTGAGTTATTATACTATATATATATGCATTGCATTTAAGCTGCATGACTTAAGACTTTTCATTTTCATTATATGTTTTAAAAGTGATTTAATTTATAACATGATTTGGTATATTTTCGGTTTATTTTTAGTATATTTAGATATATATGTTTGCATATTTTCAATATACATTTAGTATATCTTTGGTATATTTAGGTTTTATTTTGATATATGCATGTTATATAATTAGGTATATTTTTAGTATATTTTTGATATATTTCAAAATAAACGCATGTTATATTTTCGATATATATACTTAGAATGTTTTAGTATATTATTGGTTTATAATTAGTATATTTTTATGGTTGATTTCGAATTTATTTAGCATATATATATTTGAAATATACTTAATTTATTTTATTATATTTATGGTGTATATATGCTTTATTTTGTTATTATGAATGTTGTTATACATTATTTATTTTCCATATGTATGTTTCATTTTAAATTGAAGGATATCCATAGAACGTGCTACCTGGTGGGCAGCATTAGGATCGAGTACATATCGGTGTGATAGATTGTAGGGTTTAATTACTATCTTATTTGAGGAAATAATGATTTGATTGATTGATTTGAGATTGATGTGATTGAGTAGTGTGATTGCGAGAGCTCGGTTGACCTAGTGTCTCAAGGCCAATCACACTGATAGTCAGATTACTGGAACTCAGTTGACTTAGTGTCTCGGGGCTAGTCTACTGTCTATAATGGAATAAGAGAATTAATTTGGAATTAAGTGAGCATGTATGGCTAGAATGATGTTATTGATTGAGGTTGCGATTAAATAGGATTCAATTTGATCATTCATATATTAAAATAAACGTTTTCCTTATTTATTATATATATAAAAGCAGAGTTTGACATTTGTGTGAAATGAGTGTATATGTATATATATATATATACAAATGCCTAACTGTTTATGGTTTAGATTGCATGTATATATATTATAATAATTCACTCAGTAAGATCTGACCCCGCTCAATTATTTTTTTTCAGGAGATATTATATTGTCAGACCTTAGTAGTAGAGCTCTTCGTCGGTGTTCTTCCGCCCTGGCTAGATTATGTAAAATTTATATTTAAACTCTGATTTGTATTCAAAAAATTACAGTGGTAGCATTATTGTATCAGTAGAGTTTTATTTTATTCTTGATACTTTGTATCTAGTATATTGTATGAACATATTTTATTTATGAAAGGATATTGAGTATATATATTTATATATAATTTGAAAAATTTTAATTCAGTCATACTTTTTATTTATTTATTGCATGTGCTTTTATTTTTTTTAAGACTTGATGTGGGTTCCGGATTTGAAAGAATTCTCATTCCCTAGCGCCGGTCATGACTTTCGGTTTTAGTCGTGACATTGGTGCTGTTGGATGTGATAGACTTCGATATAATCCTGGGAATGGATTGATTGTCTCATCATTATAGTGTTATGGATTGTCATAGCAAGGAGGTGATTTTTAAAATTCCAAGTGAAGAGGAATTCAAGTTTATGGATGATAAAAGTTCTACACTTTAGAATATTATCTCTACTACTACGACAAAAAAGATGTTGAGAAAAAGATGTCAAGGATACTTGGCATTGGCCAGGGATATTATAGCAGAACTGACATCCATCTCAAATGTTCCTATAGCATGTGAGTTTTCAAATGTCTTCCCTGATTAATTGCCAAGTTTACCACCTCACAGGAAAATTAAATTATGTATTGATGTGGTTCTAAACACAGCTCTTATCACTATTCTACCTAAAATGATGGCTCTTGCAGAGCTAAAAGAGTAAAAATAGCAGTTACAAGATTTACTAGACAAGGGTTTTATAAGACCCAATACTTCTCATTAGTGTACACTAGTTCTGTTTGTAAAGAAGAAGGATGGTACTCTAAGACTATGCATTGATTACAGAGAATTAAACAAGGTGACTATTAAGAACAAGTATCCTTTTTCGAGGATAGATGATTTGTTCAATCAGCTTTAATGTGCACAGTTTTTTTCTAAGGTCGACTTGAGGTCAGGCCATCATCAATTACAGATCAATAAATTTGATATTCCTAAAATAACATTCTGTACTAGATACGACCATAATGAGTTTATGGTGATGTCCTTCAAATTAACTAATGCACCAGTAATCTTTATGGACCCGATGAATAGGGCATTCAGACCATTCTTAGATTAGTTTATGATTATTTTCATTAATGTTATACTAGTGTATTTGAAGAGTATGGAAGAGCATGTATATCACTTGAAATTAGTGTTATAGATATTAAGAGAACAATAACTTTATGCTAAGTTTTCAAAGTGTGATTTTTGGTTGGAAAGTGCGGTATTCCTTGGGCATGTAATGTCTAAGGATGACATTCAGATTGATCCATAAAAGATTAAAGCAATGTTTGAGTGGTCTAGACCGACAACAGTCACAGAGATTTAAAGTTTCTTGGATTTTATAAGGTATTATAGGAGCTTTGTTCAGGATTTCTCAAGAATTATAGTACCTATGACCTGCCTAACTTAAAAGAATGTGAAGTTTTTATGGTCAGAAGCATATGAGAATAACTTCCAACTACTAATAGAAAGTTGACTACAACTTTAATATTAACTTTGCCTAATGAAATAGATAAGTTCACTGTGTATGATGATGCTTTTCGAAGTTGGCCTAGGTTGTGTATTAATGTAACATGGCAAGGTAGTAGCATATGCTTCCAAATAATTAAAAAGGCACAAACAGAACTATATTACTTATGGACTAGAAATGGTCGTTGTTATCTTTGCTCTCAATATTTGAAGTCATTATTTGTACAGAGTGACATATGAAATTTATATTGACCATAAGAGTCTGAAGTATATCTTTCAACAGAGAGATTTGAATCTCAGACAAAGAAGATGACTAGTGCTTCTAAAGGATTATAATTGTGATATCTTGTATCACCCAAGAAAGGTTAATGTGGTAGCAAATGCCTTGAGTAGAAAGTTCAAGAGTAGTCTTGCTCACCTTAGTATGGAAAGAACATTGTTAATTTAAGAGATGCACAAATTGGTATATCAAGGGTTGAATTTGTCTCTGAGTGTTTGACTTGTCAACAAGTGAAAGCATAACATCATAAGCCTACTATGAAGCTTCAATCTCTTCCGATTCCTGAGTGAAAATGGGATAGACTCACTATAGATTTTGTGACAGAGTTACCTCGTTCAAATGATGGATACGATTCCATCTAGGTGATAGTAGACATGTTAACCAAGTTAGCTCACTTTCTACTAGTTAAAGCTACTCTTTCAGTGGCCAAGTTGGCTAAGTTGTACATCAATAATATTATGTGTCTTCATGGGGTGCTTATTTTTATTATCTCTAATAAAGGTTTGGTGTTTACCTCTCAATTTTGATAGAAGTTACAAGAAGCAATGGGTACCATACTTGATTTCAGTACTGCTTTTCATCCTCAAATGGATGGTCAATCTGAGAGAACGATCCAAACACTTGAAGATATATTGAGGATGTGTGTAATGGATTTTAGAGACAGTTGGGATAATCATCTGCCATTAGTAAAGTTTGCTTCTAATAACAGCTACCATAGTAGTATTAAGATGGCACCATATGAAGCATTTTATGGAAGGAAATATAGATCTCATATATTGGAATGAAGTTGGAGAATGAGAGCTAACTAGACCAAAAATTACTCAGGATGCATTTAAGAAGGTCGCTTTGATCAGAATGAGATAAGAAACATCAACTAGCATGCGGAAGAGTTATGCAAACCTAAAGCGCAAGGATGTGGAATTTCAAGTTGGGAACTATGTGTTCTTGAAGGTGTCACTAATTAAGGTGTAATGAGATTTGGCAAGAAGGGAAAATTGGCATCGAGATACATAGGGCCTTTTGAGATATTGGAAAGAGTTGACATGTTTGCATATCAGTTGGCTTTGCCGTAAAATTTGTTGTAGGTGCATCTAATGTTTCATGTGTCGATGCTCATGAAATATATTTCGGATCCTTCGCATATTTTGCAGCTCCAGAGTGTGAAAGTGAATGAAGATTTGATGTATGAGGAAGAATCAGTTGCAATTGTTGACTATCAAGTTCGACCATTGCATTCTAAGCAAATTTAGATGGTCAAAGTCTTATGGAGAACAATAAGGTTGAGAAGCACACGTGGGAGACTGAAGCAGAGGTGTGGGTGACATATCCTTATCTTTTTCCTCGATAAAACTTTGTATTCCTTCCTTTTTTTTTTTTAAATTGAGGATGAATTTTTATAAGGGGCAAAAATTGTTATGACTCATATTTTTATTTAAGTATTAGATTAATTGTGGGTTTAAGGTGTTATTATTATTTTAATTATTTTTGAGAAAGTATGGTTAAAGGGAATTATTGAGTTTTAAATATTATTTTATTCAATTAGTGTTAAATGAGTATTTTTAATAAAATTTATTATTATGAATATTTTAATAAAATTATTAATTTAGTGTATATTATATATATTAATTTATTTTAGTATATATATATATATATATATATATATATATAACAAAAGTAAAAGTGAAAGTTCAAAAAAAAAAAAACGTGGCTGTCTTCTTATTCACTTATTTTCTTTTCTTTTTCTTTCTTATTTCTTCTTTCTCCCACCGATAGAGTCACCACCAACCACTTACCACCACCACTCCTTTACCATGCCGGTCAGCCCACATCGCCGCCAACACGTTAACACCTCCGGCAGTGAGATTGTAGAAATTCAATTGGCTTAGTATCTCAAGGTCAGTCCAAAAGAGAAATATTCTTAGATTTAAGTCAGTCTGTTGACTAGTAAGATTTAATGATTGAAGTTATGGAAATTTTAAGGTTCTGCACCGATCTTCTACTTAATTTCCATTGGTGTGCTGATATGAAAATTATTTTTAATCATTTGCTTGAAATGCGTGTATGAATTACATAAATATAAATATATAAACACTATATTTGTAATATCCCGAGTTTTTAAAATATTTTAAACTGTATCGGGATGTGCAGTGTTAATAATTTTGTATATGATTATGATATTTTATGAGTTTGTTATTTAATTAAAACTAATTTTAATTTTTGTATATTATTTTAAGTACTTTACGTAAAATTTTCCCGAGAATTTTATTTTCGGGGAAATTGACACGTAAATTATTTAATATTAATTATTTTAAATAGATTTACAAAATTTGCATGAATTCATGCATAATTTTTAAGGGTCATCTTGAAATATATACATATACATGCATGTATACGTATTTAAATTAAATTAGGGTTTAGTAATTATTTTAATTATGTATATTTATATATATTATATAGATTAATTTTGATTAATTAATTAATATGTGTATATGTATATATATTAATTATTTTTAAATTATGTGGTGTGTAATTTTTCTAAGTATAATATTAATATATTTTAATATAAATTATTAAAGTTATATATATATATATATATATATATATATATATATATAGTTTGCCAAATTACAAAAACTACCCCCGACTCCCTCTCCTTCTTCCCCGATCGTCCAACCACCATCACCGCCACTTGTCATGTAGTTTCTTCACTGTCGGTGTGCCTCCCGGTGTGCCAACTTTGTCCTCAGCCAGCTCCGCCGCCTTCTCTTCCTTCTCCAGCTCCATTTGAAGCCTGTTTTGGCCGGAAGATCGAAACTTGAAGCCACCGTCGTTCACAGTGTTTTCGGCCACCGTTTTTTACACCGCTAGTCTCTATCTTCTCCTTAAGCTCCGATGAGTGTGATTCCAAGCTATGTTTCACTTAAAATGGTCTAGATTTGCCTAGGTTTTGATTTTTCAATTTTAGCCTATTACGGTTCTTGATTTTTTTTGAGCTTCAATTTGATTGATTCATGAAAAATTCCTTCACAAAATTTTATTCTAGTAGCTTAATATTCATGCTGGAATTTTTTTGGAATTTTTGGAATTTATTTTGATTTTTGGGTATTTTTGATTATTTTATTATTATTTTCTAATTTTCAAAAATTAATTAATTAAATTATGAAATTGTGTTTTATGGTAATTATAGGTGTTTAAATGAATTATAGGAATTTATTTGTAATTTTTATGTATTTATTTTGAATTTATTTAGTTTATGTAATTTTGAGAAAATAGGGTTAATTATGTGTTTAATTGAAATTAATTGGTTAATTAAGTATATTTATTGATATTATTGAAATATATGTTGAGAAAATTAATTTTTTGCAATTATATTATTTTTGGTGAATTTTTGGATTAATTTTAGTATATTTATATATATAGGGGTATTTTGGTAATTTTACATTAAATTGGCTAAAAATGTAATTAAATTGGTTTTAATAGTTATTTAGGGTATAAAAATGATTCCTACAAATTATTTAGTATTTTTAACTAATTAAAACTATTTTTCGTAAATTATTTTCAATTATATATATAATATACGATTTTTCTAATAAAATGAGTTTTTATCGATTTTTACTATGTTTTAGGGTTAATTACGTAATTCTACTTATAAAATGTATTTTTATTATACAAGGGTATTTTCGGTATTTCTGTAATATTCCGTGAATTGTAAACCTCGGTCGGTGATTTGTAGTTTAGGGTCCGACCGAGGGATTGTGGTTGTGTTTTGTGTTTATTTCGAAGTGTATTTCTTTGCAAGGTCGGCTCTACTCTTTGAGTAAAGAGATGTCCGTTTTACAGGGGACGTTCTGTCGGATTTTTGGTATAATTCTCGTAAAACGTGATATCCGGTCGAATTCTGATTTAATTATGTGTCTAGTAATCTAGATCGAGTCTTTAGAACTTCTGTTAGATTTATTCTGATTCCTGTCGTTATCTGTTTGTTTAGTTGCATCGAGACCGAGGCCTAGTGGACCAAGCCCATCAGACCCATCTCGAGGAGCGCAATAATTGTGAGTTACTATTCTATATATATATATGCTCTAAGGTGCATGATTTTAGAAATCTATGTTTTATTTTGACTAAAAATGCATAATGGTATTAAGTAGTACTTGAGTTTATTTTAGTTTACTTTTGTTTTATTTTAAACTATATGCATGTTTTATTAATGAATTATGTTTAAAATGTTTTTGAATATATTTCTAGTTTATTCTGTAATTTAGTTGGATTTATTTGACGTATATATGCTCAAAATATACCTGGTTTACTTTTGGTATATTTCTAGTATATATATAGTTTATGTTGCTATTTTTTTTAAATACATGCATCATTTATTTGGGAATGTATGTTTTATATTTAATAATGAAAGATATCAATAGAACGTGCTACCTGGTGGGCAGCACTAGGACCGAGTACGTACCGGTATGTCGATAGTATTTAGACTATATTACTAACCTGTTTGAGGATATTGATTGGATTTGATTATTGGACGTGTGAGATATGATTTGGGAGTGTGATTGCTGGAGCTCGGTTGACCAAGTGTCTCGGGGCTAATCACACTGACAGTCAGACTGCTGAAGCTCGGTTGACTTAATGTCTCGGGGCCAGTCTACTGTCCAAATGGAACAAGTGAACATATTTGGAATAAGTGAGCCTGTATGGCTAGAGTGTTGTCTAACACTGTTTTGAGGTTGCGATTTTCTAGGGTTCTATTTGATCCTTCATAAACTGTGATTTTCAATAAAAATATATAAAATGATTTTATTGCATCTGTGTGTATTTGCTTGTATATATACTTATTATATATATACTATTAACTGTGTGCATTGTCATTTAGTATGCATGTATATATATTATAGTAATTTACTTAGTAAGGTCTGACTCCCCTCCGTTTACTATTTTTCAGGAGAGTCATCTTCATCAGACCTCAGTAGCAGACCTGTACGCTGGATTTCTTCCGCCCCGACTTTATTATGTAAATTGCTCTCCTGAGTTTTATTTTATTAATCTAGACACTGCAGTATTTGTAAAATTGTTAAAAAGATATTGTATTATATTTGTGTGAGTTATGTATTTTAAGAATTTGAACTAAAACTTGTATTAAAAATTATTTATATATGAGATGAGGATATTGATTTAATTTCATTTGGCGGAAATATTATTTTGATATTTATGATTTTATTCCGCTGCATAATATTTTATTTAATTATGTTGTTATTATTATTATTGCATGTTTTTATTTTATTTTAAGGCTTGCTATGGGTTCCGGATTCGAAAGAATTCCTGCTCCCTAGCGCCGGTCATGGTCCCGTTTTGGGTCGTGACAATATTGATGTTTAATTGCTTGTATGCTTATGTTGCATGTGTATATATAATAATAATTCACTTAGTGAGGTCTGACCCTCTCAATTATTTTTTCAGACCTATCTCATTAGACCTCTCATAATAATTCTCTTTACTGGACTCATTCTTTTCCGATTGATTTATGTAAATTTTAAACTATGTGTTCCTTGTATTTTATTAGATGTTGCAAAAATAGTTTGTACTTATAGTAGTACGTATTTGTTGTAGTTTTTGATGATGATAATATTGACAGTGATTATGTACTTGTCTGTTGTAAAAATATTTTATTAAGATATTATTTATAAAATTTTTTATATCATAAAAAATTTTAATTTTCAAGTAAATTTGTATTGATATTGGGTGTGAAGTTGTAATTTAGGTTTGCTACAGGTTTCAAATTTATGTAAATTCTCGTTATTTAGTGCTGGTTATAACTCCCGAATTTGAATTGTTACACTAATGTTATTTGCTCCGTATCATAGACTCTTTTTGCATGATAATAAATGAAATATATATTCCATTTCATGACGTTAATTAATTATAAATTGACATTTTGATTCTTAAATGATTCAGATTATACAAATAATAATAATTTTCATAATAAAAATAAATGATAATTACAAATAAGTATTTTGTGACTTAAATGTTTAGCTTTTTTTGGAATGAACTGTTTAGCCATTTAGTACCTTTGTTTTTTTTTTTTTTTTTACATTTATATTAGCCTATAATTCTATATTTTATAATACAGGTGAGATAAAAATTGTTACAATTTATATTTTCTCTCTTTCGAAATTATTTTTTTAAAAAATTGGTTTTTAATTTTAATCAAGTTTTCATAATATTAACTTAAATTTATCAATATTGTCATTGTTTATACGATTTGAAACCTTTCTGTCAAATAAAAATACAAAAAAATTTGTTTTATTTTTTTCTACTATTATTACACATTTTTTAGAAGAGAAAAATCACAAATTTTTTTATGTAAATGCAGTAAATATGAAATTACATGCTACTAAAACATCACAAAAAATACAGGTCTCTAATGTTGGAACACATAACTCAAAAGACTAATTTATATTTATTCCTAAATAAATGCTGAACTTTCATGAAAATAGCAAAATTTAATTTTTGAATTGGATTAATTTTGTTATTGTAAAAATATCAAATATTTATTATTGTATTTGATGAATATTATATTTTTAAATATTTTGCATTGAAAATTTTATTTTGCGACGGCTCAAAGTGTTTTTTTTTTTAAAAGAAATGCTCATAAAGTAATCTATAAAATATTTACTTTTAACAACTAATAATTAACTGGTTTTCTCTCCACTATAATAGTACTGAATTTTATATGAGGCATTAATATATATTCCACTGTGGAATATAGTATATTTGGATGGCTTGTAACTAAATGATATATTCAAATGGTCTTCCTCTACCATTTTCATGGTTTACGTTTCATTTTCATCAATATTGTTTTAAGATGGTTTCTGCTTTTTTATCATTTTTGACAAAAAAAAAAAAAAAAATTCTTCATTCTTTTTTTCTACTTTTAATATTATTTAATAGTAATTTATTATTTTTATGATTTGCTTTTTTAAAATATTTGAAAGTATTTATTGTTTAGAATTATAGATCTAATTTACTCTGATATTTTATTTATATCTTGGTTTGTCTAATTTATTTAATGTATTTAATAGGTTAGTGTATTAGTTGGTTGGTGAATATATATATATATATATATATATATATATATATATATCAATGTTTTAAGAATTATTTTTTGGGTTTAGATAATTAGAACATTCGGTATTCTTTTTAATTTTAAAATTTAGTATATTGTGAATAGTATTTAATATCTTATTTTTTTATTAAAAAATAAAATTTCAAGGTTTACTTTAATATGACCATTAATGTAAAACGGTTACTATGGATTATAATTAAGATAGAGGTTAGAATGTCATTAAATAATAAAGCACTAAATTTCACTAAATTTTTTTATGTCTGATATATATATATATGAAGTGAACAACCTAATTTATTTAATTAAAGTTTTTTACAAATAGTTTAAGTAACCAGATTTTGTTGTAAAGAAAAGAGATAGCTCCTTCCTTTGCTACTCTCTCTCCTCTAATTAATTAATTATTCCATTGTAATGGTTAAAAAAATTAAGTAATATTGTAATGGTTAAAAAAAGTTAAGTAATTATCAAGTAAGAACGGCGAAAATCATTAATATATTCCACCCCATCACCTACTTACCAAACATGTCAAATGGATGAATTTTTTTTTTTTTAACAACCAAATGAATGATTGAATGTTACCTAAGGTAAAATCCCAAATAATGGCTAAATAGGTCAATTCACTTCACGAAATTTCCAAAACGACACCTTGATTCACCCGTGCTGCGCAGCACTTGACAGCAGAAATGCGCCATTTTTACCTGCCTTTCCTGTTTCGCGCCAAAATCTTCAGAAAAAAAAAAAAAAAAGTACCGCTAACTTTTACAGCGCCAAAATTCATTTCGCGCCAAAATCAGCCACCAACAAAACGAATTCCCCAAGCACTCTCCATGAACGCCCTCGTTTCTCTACTCTCTGTTTTTCTACATTGTAAAAAGACAAGAAAAAGAAAAGCGTTTGTTCTTAAACAGTACCCATTTCTGCTTTCTGTTAAATGACCGATCAAAACATGGAGATTACATCAAAAGAAGAAGAAAATAATACCGGCAAAATCAAATCATCAACCGGGTCAGAGTCAGACATCATCGATTCCGGTAACAACCCAGATGGTGCTGCGATCTCCGTCAGGCGTGCTGTTACTGGTACTGGCTTCCGGGTTTCAATGGAAATCAAACAGGAAATATTTGAAGAACCAGAAGACTCTGCCGTAAAGCTTCCCGTCCGAGTTAAGGAAGAACCTGATTTAGGGTATGACAGTATGGAGTGCGAGAAAGAAAGTATTGTTTTGGGTTCTGCAGATACGTTTGTGCCTGACTCTGAGTTTCTGCAAGCAACAAATAGTGAGGTTGCCCCAATGGAGGAATGTCTCGATGCAGAGATTACTAAGATAAAAGAGGAGCCTAAAGAAGTAAAAGACGATCTCGGTACATGTAAGCCAGAAGTGGTAGAATCTGAGGAGTTTATGCCAGCAGCAAATATTGAGGTTACCTCAATGGAGGACTGTTTCCATGCTGTCCGTACTGGCATCAATGTGGAGAAGCCGCAGGAATCAGAGATTACTAAGCTAAAAGAGGAGCCTAAAGATGTAAAAGATGATCCTGATACATGTAAGCAAGAAGTGGTATCATCAGACAGTAATCAAACACCTGTGATTTCAGAAAGTGTTAAGGAGGAGATGGCATTTCAAGAGCATCGCAAACTGACAGAAGATGGAGTGGGAGACGTAAAGGGGGAACCAGAAGAATCAGAGGTCCCACCAAAAGAGGAGACTAACGTAAGCAAAACGGAAGAAAAAGAGGTGAAATCAGAGGCTAATCGACCGCATGATTTTCCTAAAGACTTCAAAGATATGACATTTAAAGAGTACTGTGCATACAGAGAAGGCAGATCCTACAAGCCTGCAAATGGTATCGTCAAACAAGAGCCTGATGTAGTCGTGGTTGAAGAGAAGCCAGCAATGTCGAATAAGCCTAAGTATGTGAAGAAAGAACCAGCTGTTGAAGTTACAAAGACTATTAATGGTGTTAAAGTTGAAACTGAAGATTTCCCAGAAGAGAAAGATTGGTACTTGGTGGGTGGGACTATGGTTACCGGCTTATCGACCAGCAAAGGAAGAAAACTAGTTGACAATGAAATTGTCCAATTTGTGTTTCCCAATACAAGTTTCAGATTTAACTCTCAATGGATTGTTCGCTTCTCTACTAAACGTTCTGGAGAGGTAATAATAATACGGTTTTATTCTCTGATTCTTTCTGTAATTTAATTGTGTATTAAGTTTGTAATGGTGACATAAAAGCTGCTTTTTTTTTTCTCCAGATTGGTAGGCTTCCGATGGAGTGGGGAAAATGTGTTGTCCCACTTGTTAATTCTAAGAAGGTGAAAGTTCTTGGACGATGTGTAGCTGCACCACCTACTCTTCACATTATGCAAGAGATAATATTGTATGTCAGGTAAGCTGCACCACCTGCTCTTCACATTATGCAAGAGATAATGTTGTATGTCAGGTAAGTAGCTCATACTTTGTTACTTGCTTTTATGGTGCGGATTAGTTGAAAATTATTGTGCTTGTGTATTTGGCAGCTTTTACATTCACAGTTCAATATTCACTGAGCTAGATAAGTCAACTTGGAGGCTAGAAGCGAATTCAAATATAGATTCTACAATTTATCCTCTCCTTACTTTGTTCAAATTGCTGAAAATTACACCATATCAGAAGGTGTTTTATGCTCTCCTCCTTCTATCTTATTGTTAATGTTTCTTTATGCTTAAGGATTGTTTCGGTAGGTTCTCTAATATTTGTTTGTCTTTTTCTTTGATCAGGCTGAATTTACCCCTCAAGAGCTTGATTCTCGAAAGCGTTCACTGAACCTTGAAGTATGTCGTTGAACATCTTTTAGTTTCAATTACTGTTTTCAATATCCTGTTGCATATGTAATGTAAATGTGAATCCCATTGGTAATGCAAATTAGTTGATGAATTAGGCAATCATCAACTAGTTTGCTTTGCATCGTCCAAGTTATGTTCATCTTTTTGAATTGGGATCATAACATAAATACCATCCATCAACACTGTGTCACAAGTATCGTGTAATCGTAGAACTGATTATTGCCATCATAGTTCAACAATGCTTATGTGGTTATATTATGTGCTAAAACATGTAACTCAGTTTAGATGATACAAGTACAAGAAATATTGTGCTACCGTTGCCAGCTTGTAAACAATTTCAAGCATACAGATTGCTCCTGTAAATGAATGTTGTAACGAGAATTTTGCTTCTTGTTCATCAAAACTGTGATCAGGATGACGCCACTGACATGTTGCCCCTAGTAAAGAGGGGAAGGGGTTGCCAGCAGTATCCAGAACAAAACAAAGATGAAGAAGCTGTTTCAGAGTCGTCTATAAATAAACTTGTTGGTGCTGCAGATATGTACAACCTGGAGGTGCAACAGCAGCGAAATTTTTTTATAAAGTTGAACTTGGTAATGGTGTACCTTCTGAACTTCCTCACTTGATTGTGCAGGAGATGGAGCCCCCAAGGACACTAATGTGCAGTTTAAGGCCCTACCAAAAACAAGCTTTGTACTGGATGTCTGAGTGTGAAAAAGGGATTGATGCTGAGAAAGCAGCAAAAACTCAACATCCATGCTGGGCAGCCTATCGTATATGTGATGCGTATGTGCTTTACATTAAAATACACAAACATGTTGACACATTTTTTGTGCTGACTTAAATTTTGGCACATAGAATTAGTAATATGATATTCACCAAGCCATGTTTTGAAACAGAAGGGCTTCCTCAATCTATTTGAACATTTTCTCTGGGGAGGCAACCACACAATTTCCAGCTGCAACACAAATGGCCAGAGGAGGGGTGAGTCTCTACATTGCCCACTTCTTCCGTTTTCATTATAAACATGCTGCATTGAGATTGTTGTCTGTTGTGTTAGTGTATGATGTGCAGTCGCAGGTGTGGGGCAGTGTGGATGTTGTAATGTTGTCATCTGACTTGATTATTGCCTTTTCTTTAGATTCTTGCAGATGCAATGGGTCTAGGAAAAACTGTGATGACAATTTCTCTAATACTTGCAAGACCTGGCAAGGAAAATTCTGACAGCCAAGAAAGCAAAAACATGAGGAAGGCAAAGGGTGGCACTCTTATTGTGTGTCCGATGGCTTTGCTGGGTCAATGGAAGGTGAACTTGTTTTGTCTGGGATGAAGAAAGTGATTTATAAGCAGAATTCTTGATTTTGCTCGTTCTTACTCCATTTACAAATTATGATAAAGAATTGCTACAAATATTGTATTGTAAAATTCTTCTTTTGCTTTGGGAGGAATCTCATTCGATGTTTTACAAATCTCAGGATGAACTTGAAACTCATTCAGAACCGGAAAGTATTTCCATATTTGTTCATTATGGTGGTTACAGAACAAATGATCCCAGGGTTATCTGTGGACATGATGTGGTCTTCACAACATATGGTGTCCTGACAGCAGCTTATAAATCTGTAAGAACATGCTCTCTTTCATTTCCAATCAATTGTATTTGCATTTTATTGGACTTTATATTAACAAATTATTTTATTTGCATTAACAAATTTCATTATTTCATAAAATATAATCCAAGTTTCAATTGTTAACCTTCAAATTTCTTCATATCTGATGTAGGATCTCGAGAATAGCATTTTTCATAAGGTAGACTGGTATAGGGTGGTGTTAGATGAAGCTCATACTATCAAATCCTGGAAAACAGTAGGTGCTCAAGCTGCTTTTAAGTTATCCTCACACTGCCGTTGGTGTCTCACAGGGACACCTCTTCAGGTCCGCTTGCTTGATCTTCGACATGCACATTTTCTTGATTGCCTGCACATATAAAATTCTTGAGATAGTGTGTTTTCATACTTGTGCTCAGTGCTGTCCTTTTTGGCATCTGGTAGATGTTTCATTGTTACTGCTATTGGCTATGATGTGCAAATGAAATTCTGTTATCAATTGCTGCAGAATAACTTGGAAGACCTCTACAGCCTTCTATGCTTCTTGCACGTTGAACCTTGGTGCAACTGGGTATGGTATGATTATGCATGTTCATCTCCTCTTGATTACTGTTTGGTCTAAAAAACTGTAGCAGTTTGGAGTTCAACTGAACGGCATTATTGTGTCATCAATTATTAAAATCGTATTAAATGACATGAACTCTTTTTTTTTTCCATAGGTGGAGCAAATTGATTCAGAGGCCTTATGAGAATGGTGATCCAAGAGGGATGAAGTTGATCAAGGCTATTTTGAGGCCATTAATGTTGAGAAGGACCAAGGAGACCAAGGATAAAGAAGGAAGGTGATAATTCTTTGTTTTTTTGAACCTTTTTTGCCGTCCTTTTTTTTAATTTTGAAGTAAAATCCTTTGTCAGCATTTTGATGTTTGGTCGTGTGATTGCAGGCCCATACTTGTGCTTCCTCCAACAGATATACAAATCATTGAATGTGAACATTCAGAAGCTGAACGTGATTTCTATGATGCCCTTTTCAAACGCTCAAAGGTAGCTGATGCTTTTCTGAAAGATCCCTGCTTGCTGTCATCTTCCATCACAAACCATCGTTTCATTTTAATTATGTTTCATATGTACAATTAAGTGGGAGAGAACTCTATCAATAATGCAGCTTACATTGTTTATGCAAACATACAACAGGTTCAGTTTGACCAGTTTGTGGCGCAAGGGAAGGTTCTTCACAATTATGCATCTATCCTGGAGCTATTGCTTCGATTGAGGCAGTGTTGCAATCATCCCTTTCTTGTTTTGAGGTGGGAATATACTATTAACTTAAAGAAATCTCTTCTGTTTCCAATTATCAGTTTCTGATTGGTTTAAAATTATGCAGTCGAGCCGACTCACAGCAGTACTCGGACTTGAACAAGCTTGCAAGAAGGTTCCTGGAAACAAATGCTGATTCAGTTGCTCCGGGACAGACAGCTCCCACCCGAGCATACATTGAGGAGGTTGTTGAGGGTATCCGTAAAGGTGAAAATAGTGAGTGTCCCATTTGCATGGAGTATGCAGATGATCCCGTGCTCACACCATGTGCACATAGGATGTGCAGAGAATGTCTCCTTTCAAGCTGGCGAATACCAACCACAGGGGTATGCCCAATCTGCAGAACTCTGCTTAAGAAATCTGACCTCATTACATGTCCGACAGAGAACAAATTTCGAGTTGATGTGGAGAAGAACTGGAAGGAGTCTTCAAAGGTTTCAAAACTTCTGGAATGCTTGGATCAAATACGCAGGTCAGGTTATGGTGACAAGAGCATTATTTTCAGCCAGTGGACTTCATTTCTGGACCTATTAGAGATCCCATTGAGAAGGAGAGGAATTGGGTTCTTAAGGTTTGATGGAAAACTAGTGCAGAAGCAAAGGGAGAGGACCTTGAAGGAGTTCAATGAAACCAAAGAAAAAATGGTATCAAAACTTAAAATGCTTACGACTTTCTGCTCCACGGTTAAAAAAACCATTTACTTGGGTTGCTTATTTCTTTCATGAACAACCAGGTATTGCTGATGTCTCTGAAAGCTGGCGGTGTTGGTCTGAACCTAACCGCAGCCTCTAATGTCTTCTTATTGGTGAAGTTTTCACATCTCATGCATTTCTCCAACAAAAAGAAGAAAAAGCTTTTACCCCAAACGTTAAAACTTGGTATGTTCAATGTTGCAGGATCCATGGTGGAATCCTGCAGTAGAGGAACAAGCAATAATGAGAATTCATCGAATAGGACAGAAGCGAACAGTTACTGTTAGAAGATTCATTGTTAAGGTGAGAATCATTCTTCTATTCCAGAAACTTGATAATCATATATTTTTCCAGGGCTTATAAGCTGAATGGATCAACTTTGAAAAAAAAAAAAAAAAACGTGTGATTTGGGTTGTTTTTAAGGTTTCCAATGGATTGCCGGACTGAAAGCAAGCAGACAGCTTTTCCATTAATTTATTGCTGATTATGGGACCCAAATCTAGATTTTGATTTAAGCTTGACTTAATTGAATAATACTCGTATTAGACTAAGCCAACTTGTTAGACTCGGTTCATTCAACAAGTGGATTAACAAATATGCAGCAATTATGTTGCGTTCTGTGAGAATATTTGCCAAATGTTGACAGCAAGATTAAATTTATTGTACAACAGGAGACAGTGGAGGAAAGATTGCAACAAGTTCAGGCAAGGAAGCAGCGGATGATTGCCGGTGCCCTCACCGACGAAGAAGTCCGGTCAGCTAGGATTGAAGAGCTCAAAATGCTGTTTAGATGAGTTAATAGGCCATGTACGTAGAACATGATACTTTTGACTTTAAGCCGCCCTTTTGGTAGAGGCAAGAAAAAGATGGTACATTTTTTTAAGGGCTCCATGTATAGTTGGTCCTGTGAAGCCTAATTTTGTAAATTCAAGTCATTTTAATTAATTAATTAATTTTCTGCTTTGATCACATCCATGGTGCAGCAAAAGAAACATTTATCCCAGTCAAATATGCAGAAAAATGACAAGAATAGCCTTGTAAAGTGAGCACTGTTATTATTTATTTATTTTTTTTGAATAACTGATATTGATCCATCAGATCTTTTGATATGCACTAGGTTTGTATTTTGAATTAACTTTATTGTCTCATGCAACTTTTTATAATTGGTGATTCATTTTTTTGAAAATAATTTTAACAAATCATTCCTAAAGAGTTGTTTAGGAGTGTGGATACATGTGGGAGTAGGCCTGAAATTTTTTATTTGCCACATTCATATGTTTAGCAACTCCATCAATCTTTTCTTCAATAAACTTTCAGTTTTTTATTTTGAGCACAAACATTCTGAGTCTCTTCTATCATGGCAGAGTAGGGCAATCAATTTTTCAGAGCTCCATTAAAATTTTATTTCATAGCTATATAAATTATATCATAGACTAGTCAAAACCGTACTTACAGCATCACACAACCAATTTCCGATCAGACAACCTATTCCCTTTTTATAATCTATATAACTATAAATTATAATCTTAATAGAGTTGATAATTGGATCAATTTTAATTAAGTTTCTGATGTATCAGATCCTTCATGGAGGTAAGTACAGAGCATACTTCTTAAATTAGATAGGTGGAACGATTATAATTCATAATCTGACTATCAGAAAAGAAGAGAAAGATTTTTAGAAGGTCATTATTTATTTAACTTCTGAAAATTTTACCAGAGGGGTTCTGCCTTCAAACTGAGACAAAAGGCTCCTTATATAGAGAAGGAGCTGAGATAGAAGAAGGCCCTAACATAAAAATAGACAAATGTGGATAGACATCCACTGAAAAAAGACAAACAGAAAAATGTGGATAGACATCCACTGATAAAAGTAAATACAAAGATTAAACACCTTAACATTACAACCCCTTGTGACAAATTGGCTCGTGACTTGGAGATAGATTCTTATCTTCAGTACTATCTTCACTATTATAAAAGAGGTTGTCTTCATCAGGATCCTGTGAATGTCCTGCTAATGGCATACGAGGGTCCTTTAATTTGAAAGAGTTTAACCATATCTGTTTTGCGGATGAGCTGGCTTGATAAAAATGTCATGCTGATGAGCTGGCTTGATAAGGATGTTCTGCTGATGAGCTGGCTTGATAAGAATCATCTATTTGCATGCGAGATGGAACAGATGTAGCCCTTTGTGTCTTTTCCTAATACTTTTTGTCTACCAACATTTGTTTCCCATAATCAGAGGGAAATATTTCCCATGGGGCATCTTCAAATATCTTTGGCCATATCTCTTTTAGGATAATACCATTTTTCTCTAACATATGTCTCTGAAACTCTGTCCATGGTGAAGAATCTGTGGTATCTATGGTAATATAATGTAATATCCCGTGTTTTTAAATATTTTTATACTGCATCGGGATATGCAGTGTTAATAATTCTTATATATAATACTGATGTTTTAAGAGTTGTAATTTAATTAAAGCTAATTTTAATTGTTTTATATTATTTTAAGTATTTTACATAAAATTTTCTCGGGACTTACATTTTCGGGGAATTTTACACATAGGAAATTCAATATTAATTATTTTAAATGGATTTATAAAATTACATGAGTCCATGCATTATTTTAATTGTCATATTAGAATATATATATATACACATGCACATATATTTACATAATTGATTTAAATTAGGGTTATTTCCATTAAATTATACTATATTATATAGTTATTACTTAATTAGCATGTGTGTGTATATATATATATATTGTGTATTTTAACATGTGGTGTATGCTTTCTTTAATATTATATTAATATATTTTAATATAAATTATTAAAGTTATTAATATATATATATATATATAATATTTGTAAAAATTACAAAACCTACCCCCCCTTTCTCCTTCTCTTCCCCGACGTCCCCTTCCTCTCTCACCACTGCGCACGCCGGCCACCTACCGTCACTTCGCCTCCCACCGTGCCACCTTCTTCCTCCCGTCATTCCGCCGCCTACAGACGTCTTCTTTGGCACCGGTGAGCTGAGTTTTGGCATTTTGGCCGAGAGTTGCATTTTCTTCCTCCCTCGCGATTTCGACCACCAAATTCCTTGCTTCCGGTGTCGTTGGACTCCCCTGAAGCCATAGAAGACAATTCCAAGCTTTATTTGAGCTTAAAACTTGATTTGGTATGGTTTTTCTCAATTTTTCAATTCGGCCATTATAGCTTCTCGATTTTTTTTGAGCTTCAATTGATCGATTCATGAAAAATACCTTAAAAAATGTTGATCCTAGTAGCTTAATCTTCATGTGTGAATTTTTGTAGAATTTTTGGAGATTATTTTGATTTTTGGGTATTTTTGAATATTTTATTATTATTTTCTAATTTTTGAAAATTTATTAATTAATTAAATTATGAAATTGTGTTTTATGATAAATATAGGTGTTGAAATGAATTATAGAAATTTATTTGGAATTTTTATGAATTTCTATGTATTTATTTTGAATTTGTTTAGCTTTATGTAATTTTGGAAAATTAGGTTAATTGTGTTTTTAATTGAAATTAATTATTTAATTGAGTTTAATTATTGATATTATTGATAAATATGTTGATAAAATTAATTTTGTGCAATTATATTATTTTTGGTGAATTTTTGGATTTATTTTAGTATATTTATATATATAGGGGTATTTTGGTAATTTTACCCTAAATTGACTAAAAATGTAATTAAAGTGGTTTTAATATTTATTTAAGGTATAAAAATGATTTATAAAATGATTTAGTATTTTTAATTAATTAAAACTATTTTTCGTGAATTATTTTCAAATTATATATATAATATACGATTTTTCTAAATAAATGAGTTTTTATCGGTTTTTATTGTGTTTTAGGGTTAATTATGTAATTTCTACTTATAAAATGTATTTCTATGATATAAGGGTATTTTTGGTATTTCTATATTATTTTGTGAATTGTGGACCTCGGTCGGTAAACTGTAGTTTGAAGTCCGACCGAGGGGTTGTGGATGTAATTCTGGGTCTATTTTTTGAAGAGTGTCTTTTTGCAGGGCTGACTCTACTCTTTGAGTAGAGAGATATCTGTTTTATAGGGGAGGTTCTATCGAATTTTCGGTAGAATTCTTGTTAAACGTGATGTCCGGTCAAACCCTAATTCTGATTCTATGTCTAATACTCTAGATCGAGTTTCTAGGATTTTTTGTTAGGTTTATTCTGATGTCTGTTATTATTGTTTGTTTAGTTGGGCCGAGACTGAGGCCTAGTGGACCAGGCCTGTCGGACCCATCTCGAGGAGTGCACTAAGTGTGAGTTACTATTTTATATATATATATGCTTTAGAGTGCATGATTTAGAAATATATGTTTTATTTTGATTAATTATGCATAAATAATTCAATTAGTACTTAAGTTTATTTTTAGTTTATTTTGGTTTATCTTTAGTATATTTTCAATATATTTTAAATTATATGCATGTTTTGCTAATAAATTAGGTTTAAAATGTTTTTGAATATATTTCTAGTTCATTCCATAATCTATCTAGATTTCTTTGACGTATATATACTCAAAATATACCTGGTTTACTTTTGGTATATTTTTAGTATATATATATGGTTTATGTTGCTATTTATTTCAAATTCATGCATCATTTATTTTTATGAATGTATGCTTTATATTTTAATGAAGAATATCAATAGAACATGCTACCTAGTGGGCAGCACTAGGACCGAGTACGTACTGGTACGCTTATAACATTTAGGCTATATTACTAACCAGTTTGAGGATATTAATTGGATTTGATTTGTCTGATGTATGATATGATGTGGGAGTGTGATTGCTGGAGCTCGGTTGACCAAGTGTCTCGGGGCCAATCACACTGACAGTCAGACTGCTGGAGCTCGGTTGACTTAGTGTCTCGGGGCCAGTCTACTGTCCAAATGGAATAAGTGAATATATTGGAATAAGTGAGCCTGTATGGCTAGAGTGTTGTCTAACACTGTTTTCGAGGTTGCGATATTCTAGGGTTCTATTAGATCCTTCAGAAACAGTAATTTTCAATAAATATATAAAATGATTTTATTGCATCTGTGTATAATTGCTTGTATACATACATATTATATATATATATATTGTTGACTGTATGCATTGTCATTTAGCATGCATGTATATATATTATAGTAATTCACTCAATGAGGTCTGACTCCCCTCCGTTGACTATTTTTCAGGAGAGTCATCTTCCTCAGACCTCAGTAGCAGGCCTGTACGCCGGATTTCTTCTGCCCCGACTTTACTATGTAAACTGCTAACTTGAGTTTTATTTTTATAATCTAGACACTGCAGTAGTTGTAAATAAATTAAGGGTTTTATGTAATATATCTGTGAGAGATATGTACATTGAATATTTGAACTGAAACTTGTATTAAAGGATTTATTTATACATGATATATGGATTTGATTTAAATCCCGTGGTGGATTATTATTTTGATATTTATGATTTTATTTCCGTTGCATTAAGTGTTGTTATTATTATTATTGTATGTTTTATTTTCCTTTATTTTTAGGCTTGCTACGGGTTCCGGATTCGAAAGAATTCCCATTCCTTAGTGCCGGTCATGGTCCCTGTTTTGGGTCGTGACATATAGTGTGTCATTGAGTGTCTATATGTCCCATAGATATTAAAGCATGGTACATCAGTAAAAACACCTTTAGCTTTGAAGAAAGTTCTTTTGAGGGTGATTACAGTATGACATTCGAGATGAGGTGCCACATGTTGAGTATAAGCCTCATTCGTCAAATAGGATTTCCATCTTGGCAAATTTTGAAACCATTTGAGAAAAGTTAACAAATGTGGATTCTGACTTTCATTCTTCTCAAGCAGACTGATATACCTTGTGAGCTTTAATGGTTGAAGGTCAAATGAAATCTAGTATAAATGACAAAGATACCAAAATAGGATTAATAATTCAGGAGGCCAATAAAACTAGTTTTCAGGAATTTGGTTTAAGAAGCTGAAAATACAGGTGAAAAGATAAATAGGATGAAAGCCTAATCTGTGAAAGAAATCTAACCTATAATTTCTAATTAGTCTAGATTGAAGTTAAAAAATTTGAGTTTTGGCTTCTTGGTTAAGGGTGGTCATGGAAATGTGTGATGGTAAGGACAGAGGAATACCTTTTTCAAGAAAATTGGCATTAATGGTCTGATACATGTATATCATGGGGAGGACTTTTAGCTAGAAGGGTTTTTCACAAGAGACAGATGGTCTGCTTAAAAGATCTGGTAGCAGGTTGTCTTCTCCTTTGATGTGTTCTACTTTAAAGTCATACTTACTAAACCATTCTTTCATTCTAAGAAGTTGAGGATGAGGCAGAGTCTTTCCTTTAAATTCAAGCATTTTTGGAAATGGTGAGCAGTCCATCACAACTTTGAAATGATGACCAATCAGAGGAATTCAAACTTTTTTATGCCATATTTAACTACTAAGACTTCTTTGAAGGTTGAGTGATAATGGCATTCTCCATCTGTGAACTTTCCACTAGTATGTGCACAAATTCATCTTTTTTTATTGTCATCTTCTTCTAAAAGAATAGCTCCCCAAAATTGATCACTTACGTCTGTTTGAAGGATTCTTTTTCCTGTGGAGGGAATATGGAGATCAGATAGATTTTTTGTGCAAGTTTTGAGTTGTTCAAGAGCTTCTGTTTGTTCTGAGGACCATGGTGGATGATTCTTCTTTAGAAGAGCTCTGAGAGGAGCTGTCTTCTTTGTCAAGTGAGGAATAAAATCTTTGAGATAATTGACAATGCCAAGAACTTGTCTAATTTATTTGACAAAAAGATTTTCTTTTAGAAATTTATCCAGTTCTGTTGCAACATGAGGACCTGAAAGATACTTTCCTTCTTTGAATCTCATTCCAAGAAAATCTATTTCAGTTTGGCCAATGATCATTTTAGTGGGTGAAAGTATAACACCATAATGTTGAACAAGATTAGCAAACTGTTGAAGCAGTTTCTCATGGGCTTCTATATTTACAGAAAATAAAAGAATATCATCAATATAAATAAGAGCGCTGGAGAGGATGGGCTCAAAGATTTTGATCATAGCCCATTGGAACAGTGATGGGGCTACTTTGAGTCCAAAAGGCAGGACATTCCATTGGTAGTGTCTGTTTGGAATGCAAAAACCCATTTTGTTTCTGTCTTCTTCTTTGATTTCAAATTGCCAGAATCCAGCCTTTAAATCAAATTTTGAAAGGATTTTTGCTCCCGCCAAAAATGTAAATAATGAGGAAATCTTTGGTAAAGGGAATTTATCATCTGTGAGGAAGAAATTTAAAGGCTGATAATCAATCACTAATCTCTTCTTTCCATGGACTTGTTCTGATCTCTTGTTTACATAAAAAGCTTGGCATGCCCATTCTGATTTTGTGGGAACAATTAGACCTTGAGTTTCTAATTGGCTACATTCTTCAATTGCCAATTTAAGATCAGAAGGAGTCATTCCTGGATGAGTTGCCTTTGTTGGGTTGACATCTTTATTTTGTTTAAAAGGTAAGGAGATGAAAAACTCCTCATTTTTCCACAGTGGTGATGAGCATTTTTAAAGAAACTTTGTATGAGATTGAGCACTGCATTCTTTTAATAAAAACTCATGAATAGTTTGAAGGTTTGGTTGAGAAACAGTATGGCCAACAAAAAGGATGGATGGAATATTGGTGTATGGTTGAAAGTATTTCTTGAACTTGAGTCCATTGGGAAGAATTCTTAAGTCTTTCATCTTCCAGTAGACATTAAAGCCAATGACAATGTCTTTTCCAGGTAAAGAAGATCCAAGAACATGTGTCCAGGTGTAATAATTTAGAAAGAATTGGATCTTTATTGGGTGTCTGGTTTTAAGGCCAGTTTCAAGTAATTCTCCATTGGTTGTAGAGAAATATTCAGAATGATGTTTCCAACATTCTTTAGGCAAAGCTTTTGGGTTGAGAATGGTAGTTTTGGCTCCAGTGTCAATCAAGGCTATAAGTTTATGGGCTTGGAATAATTGGTTGGGTAAATTTGAACAAGAAATAAAGGTATTGGATGTTTGTCATAAGTTAGGGCTATCATGTCTCTATTATCACCACCAATTAAGAACTGGTCATTCCAGGACTCTGTTTTAGAGCTGGAAATTTCTGAGTCTATCTTTTGGCCCACAGCAAAATGCATTCTGGTAAAGCTTCTTCTTCTTTTGAAAAGAGAGACTCAAGATCAGCATCATTCAAGTCTACTTTAGTGATCTGCTGAATTTATTGAATCATTTGTTCAGCCTTTTTTATTTTTGAAGGATAATTTTTTGCAAAATGACCCTTCTTCCAACAGAGGTAGCATCTGTCAGTTTTCTTTTTGCCACAGAACTTTTTCTTCTTATAATACTTCTACTTCTGGAACTTAGATCTTTTTCCTTTCTTCTTCAATTTGAAGAAGTGTTTCTTCTTCTTTGGAGGACAAACACAAACATCAACATCTTTACATTTAATCTGCAAATCAGGCATATCACATGAAAGTTTTCCCAAAGGATTCTTCTTACTACCGAGATATAGTTTAATCATCTTCCTTTGATCATATAACTGGGTATGAGCCTGAATCATGATCTGATATAAATGTCCCATTGGCACATCTCCAACTTTGTGATTTGATTGTTAAAGAATTGAAAACATTCGAGAAGCAAGAATCTTAGGAATAAAAGCCAAAAAGGCTTGCTTTAAATCAGGATTAGCTGTGCCCCCTAACAGATAAAATCTAGTAGACATATTTTGAAAATGTCTTTCTAAATCTTTTCTCTGTAGTGAAAAACATTTCATTTGGTAATACTCCTTTCGTGCGACTTCAAGATCATTATCCTATTTTCCTAAGAACTTATAATGTAAGAGTCCTATAAAATCTTCTAGTGAAGTGGCATCCATCAACTGGGTCCTAGCATAAATATTTAGAGAGACATACCAGTTTGCCAGCTTTCCCACCATTTTTGCAAGAAATATTTCAATAACAACTCTGATCTCTACTCTAGGAATAAGTATTTGTCTGGCTATCCATGCTATAAACTCTAGAAATCTATTCCTATATTGTGAAGGAGGAACATCATCCAACGTAAAGTAATTTTCAATGTTTTTCTGGAAATTTATCTACTGATTTGGTTGTGGTGTTCTGGTTTGTCCAGATTCTTCTTCTGGATCATCAACTTCTTTAACTTGAGGTCCTCTAGAAGATGTAGCATCATCAGCCATCAATTGGTAAGGTATTTCATATTCTGAATCAGAATCACTTTCTGAAGATTTATAAGATGAACCTTCCTTTGAGATAAATCCAATTAAAAAGCTGGGTATGGCATTTTCAGCACACTTTTTCAAAAAGGAAGAGATGGGATTCATCATCATTTGAGGGTGTTTTAACTCTTCTGAGGATGAGGTTGGCGAGGCATTTTTAGGTGATGACTCAGAGGGTGTTTTTTTTGGTTTTTCAGTTTGAGAGAAATAAACTGTTTTTCCTTTTTTTACTGTTGTTTCATCAGAGGACTGTGTTTATGAGGGGATTTTTATGAGGATTTAAATCCTTGAAAATTTGGAGGAATATTCAATGGAGCAGTTGGTGCAGGAAATAAAGGTTGAGTGGAAGAGGCTGTGTATGGCGAACTAGGAATTGAATAAAGGCTGTATAAAAGACCTAAAGGATCTGGAGAGAAAGATTTCAAAGAAGTTTGTGAGGAAAATTCTTCTTTCTTCCTTTTAAAATCTTTTTCAGGTTAGTCAACCTGGGCTTTTAAGTTTAAAATTTCTGTTTCTTTCATTTGAATGCTATTCAATGTGCCTTTCTTGCTGATAATTCACATAAGTTCCTGGTGCTTCATTTCTATTTGCCTTTATAATTCTACATGAACCGCTTCCATTCATTTTTTAAAGGCCTGAAACTTTTTATTTGCCACATTCATATGTTCAGCAACTCCATTAATCTTTTCTTCAATAAGCTTTAGTTTTTTATTTTGAGCACAAGCATTCTGAGTCTGCCAGTTAACTACTGCTTTTGCAAGAGTTATTTGTTTAGGTCCGCCATATGCATCAACAATGTTTGACTCCAAGATAAAAGGCTGCATGGTAAGTTGGTTCTTTATTTCTTTGGTTAAAGGAGGAAAGTCTGTGGGTTGGAACATACAGATTTGGGGTAAAGGCTTTGACTTTTGAATTTTAGCTGAATTTTCTTTTCTTACCCATTTCAAAGCTTGTTTGTAACATGGGAGAAGAGTTGACTTAGGTTTCGATTGGGAAGGAGGTGTTTGAGGTTTACAAGGTTTAGGAGGAATATTTTGAGTAGTTGGTGGTTTGTACCAAGTAGGAGGAGAATATGATATAAGATAATCATATTTTCCTGAAGGTTGTCCCAAAGTGCAAATGCTTGAATCTCCATCTTTATATCTCCTTTTGAATTCCTTTTTACCATATTTTCCTGGAGATTTCTTCTTTTTATTTTTCTTCTCATTATCATCAAAGTAAGATTCAACATAGCAATCATCGCAATCACAATAATCAAAATAACAGTGACCATTACACTTAAAAGCATAAACTGGTCTCCCAGAATTATCAAAAGAGGCTACAGGAATGTTATCTTTTGGATCCCAAGGGTTGATTATAAACTGGGTATTAAAAACTATAGGAGTCTCTTATTTTCGCCTAAAGATCGTATCAACTGATCCATCAGATCTTTTGATATGCATTGGGTTTATACCTTGAATTGGCTCTACTGTCTCATGCAACTTCTCATAATTAGTGATCCATTTTTCTAGGAATAATTTTAACAAATCATTCCTAGAGAGTTGTTTAGGAGTGTGGATACACGTGGGAGTATTATAAGAGTCTGCTTTTATGAACAAAACATCATTTTGGACACAGGGTAGTGACAGGTTGATAGCATGGTTTTGGAGACGATAGACAATTTAGTAGTGAAGGGTGGCTACTTTGGCTATGAAAATTTATTCAGCACCAAGGATCTGAAGTTAGACTTTTAAAGCTGTCAAGGCATGAGGATTAGAAAGGGAAAGATCATAATTTGGGAAAAATGTAAAGAATACTGAGCCAGCATTTAATGATGTCTCTACAGTCCCAATTACAGCATGTTGATACTGTTTATATCTAAAATCCAAAAGAGCAATCCTAGAGAAGACAGGTTGCCCTGCTCTGCCATAGTAGGAGAGTCGTAACCTTATAGCTCCAAAGTGGATGTGAGTGTATCCCTGGTTAAGCCAAGTTCTCAGAAATTCTGGAGGAATTTCTAAGGTCACAAACTGTTTTGTCTGAGAGGCTGGTATGTGATGTTGATTAAAACTAGAGGCTTGAACATATTCTTTTATAAAAGAAGTGGGTCAGTTTACAAGAGCTTTGAAAGATTATTTCTAGTTTATTTTGGTTTTTGAAAAGGCATCATAAGGGCCTTTTCACTGAAAAAAGACAAATAGACAAATGTGCATAGACGTCCACTGATAAAAGTAAATACAAAGATTAAAAACCTTAAAATTACAACCACTTGTGACAAATTGGCTCGTGACTTGGAGATAGATTCTTATCTTCAGTACTGTCTTCACTATTATAAAAGAGGCTGTCTTAATCAGGATTTTGTGAATGTCCTGCAAATGTCATACGGAGGTCCTCTGATTTGAAAGAGTTTAACCAAATCTATTCTGCGGATAAGCTGGCTTGATAAGGATGTCCTACTGATGAGCTGGCTTGATAAGGATCATTTATTTGGATGCGAGATGGAACATATGTAGTCCTTTGTGTCTTTTCCCAATACTCTTTGTCTGCCAACATTTGTTTTCCATAATCAGAGGAAAATATTTCCCATGGGGCATCTTCAAATATCTTTGGCCATATCTCTTTTGGGATAATACCATTTTTCTCAAACATATGTCTCTGAAACTCTGTCCATGGTGAAGAATCTATGGGATCTATGGTAATATAGTGTATCATTAAGTGTCTATATGTCCCATAGATATTAAAGCATGGTACATCAGTAAAAACACCTTTAGCTTTGAAGAAAGTTCTTTTGAGGGTGATGACAGTATGAGATTTGAGATGAGGTGCCACCTGTTGAGTATAAACCTCATTCGTCAAATAGGATTTCCATCTTGGCAAATTTTGAAATCATTTGAGAAAAGTTAACAAATGTAGATTCTAACTTTCACACAATCAAATTCCGACCAGATAATCTGTCCTCTTTTTATAATCTATATAACCATAAATTATAATCTTAATAGAGTTGATAACTGGATGAATATTGTTATCGAGGGGAAATTGCTATTTGTTTTTTGTGTTTTGATTTATTATATTATTTTATTTTTAATATTTATAAAATTGTGTATTATTTTATTTATAAAAAAGAATTAATGAATATTAACTTTTATAAATATAAAAAATAAATAAATATTTTTTTTAAGTATTAAAAATTAAATAGTATGATAAACTAAAATATATAAGGGAAATAACAATTCCCCCTTGCCACTATTGTTACGATGAAGAATGGCCACAGAAATAAATGCCAAAAATCAGGTAAAGTGTGGTGGGAAAGAGAACACATATTAGCCAAGCAATTAAAGGGCAGGAATCAAGCACATATGATGTATTTAAGCCATTGGATCCAACCATAGACATACATAATATACAAATAAATATCACATCTACTTGGCCATTTTAATTGGTAATGTTGTGAGTGTTTTTTATTAATCATTATTCTAAAATTTGTTGTTTTTATAGTAACAATTATTAGTAGTATATTAAAAAAAATAAGGTTGTACACCAACAACAGTGGGAAATAGCTGATACTCAGAATTTAGTAAAATTTATTTAATATGATATTATTGATTGAATTTTAGTAAGGTTTAGCGAAACAAGGAAGAAAAAAATCTCATTCCCCGCGGTTTTAACAAGTTAGTTGAACGACAGAAATCAGTTATACGTTTGATTATGATTTTATTTTATTTGACAAAGCCAGCTAAGGCTCTGAGTCTGACATGACCCCCTGCTTCTTTTGCTCAGCTTCACCTTCACCCTCACCCTATGTTGCTTGGCTGGCTCTTCTACTGCTCCGCTTAACATTTTTCTTTTTCTTTTTTTTTTTAAATAAATAACTTGAGCTTTTGCACAATGTTTGATTGAGATTTTCAGCCTTCTTTTTAGAAAGATGAAAGCCTTTTTTCTAAATAAATTTCAACTTATTATTATTTTTAATTAAACTGTCTTTTTCTTCTTTTTTAATACTAACCAAACATCAAGAATTACATAGTATACTTATCTTTTTATCATTTAAATTCCATAGTATAGATCTTGTTAATTGTCTTTTCTTTGTATTTTGATATAATCTTTTATCGTCACGTTGTTATTTTTTTTTTAGACCGTCACTTTGTTTTTGAAAATAATAATAATGTTCATTAATGCAACAACTAAAAATTATTAAAATACAAAATAAATTATATAAAAAGAAACTCTCATATTAGTACTATTAATTTTAGTGTTGTTTTAAAAAATTCTCTCCTTATTTCTTTGGGTGATTTTTGGCCATCCAAATCTTTTTGTTTTTTTATATAATAATAATACATATATAATTTTACATTTCAGTATGAAACTCAAATATTTGTTGGTTAATTTCAATACTATGCTTATATTTTATTTTGCATTATTTTTGTGTGGAGTTTCATCTATTTATAGTGGTTTGATAAACCAATTAGAGCATTTATTTAACTAATAGATCAAATTAATGTTATGATACAATTTTTTTTGTATCTTATATATTTGGTATTCAATATTTTGTATGACTTAACTAATTTATATTCTATTCGAATATGATTTTGAAAGATGACAAAAGTCTCTCAATGAGTATTTTAACACTTTTACATATATTAAATTTCGAATTTGAAACATAACTTAAGTGATATTAAACTTTAACTATCTGACTAAGTAGTTATAATAAAAGTTTAAAAAATATAAATAGGTTTATTTTGATTTGATTACTTTAATTATATCCGTGAAATAGATAATCATAAAAAGACTTTTTTTCTTGTTTTATAGGAAAGTATTCTATACTATTATAGATGTTGATTTTATCTTTGAAGTGTAGTTTTTGTTGTCTTTGAACCCTGATTTACTCTTCTAAATGTTATATTATATATACATGCTACCGAAAGCGGCTAAATCAAAACCAAACCAAGACAGCAAAAGGAGCTTACCAAAGCCGCAGTACACGCTTACTACGCACCACCACAGCCGAGCCGCGTGTGAGAAATTGACAACTGGAAGCGGTCATCCCACCACACTCCCCACACACCTAAGCATCAGATCACATGCCTCTCCTCAGATATATATAAACACAGTCCTCTCTCCTCCTTCTCGCCATAGCCTATCCTTATTTCCTTCTCTTCTCTTTTCTCCACTGCACAATTCATTAGTTAATTAAGCTTCCATTTTTCACAACTATTTATGGCTTCTTCTTCATCTACAAGATGTCATCAGCCTGAGCCTAGCCGTTTGCAGCGGAAGAAACCGGCGTCTTTACAGATAAATCCCCCTACTTCCTCCTGCTGGAACGTCGCGATTCCTCTTCTCTCTCCTCTTATTACTTCACCTACCGCTATTGATAACCATCATGTCACCTCCTCCGATGATCTACTACATCAGCAAAGGAAGAATCAGCCGGCCACGTCGGAGTCCGAGAGGAAGACCGCTTCTTCTTCAGCTGTTGCGTTCAGCAAGTGGCAGCATCCGGCGGCTCCCTTTTGTTATGAGCCTGCTCCTTTTGCCCCTTCTTTTTTTGTGCCTGTTTAGATTATTGTAATTTTTTAGGGGTTTTTTTTTCCTCTAATCTCTCTCTAACGGTTAAATTTTAACCATAATTTTTGTACACAGATTTTCTAATTTTATTATGTTCATATGATATGCTTCTTACTTAAATATTAATAATGCTAACCATTTCTTCAATTAATCCATCATTTCTAATCATGAACCTTCATGATTTTGTATAAAAATTAATTTAATGATATGATTAATTTGTATACAACTTACAAAGATTATGAGAAGTTTATTTATTTATATATTAATTAAGAGTTTTGTGTTCATTTACGTTAATAGGTCAGTCAACATTAACAATAATTCTTTTTTTTTTAATAAATAATTCTTGTAATTATTCAAAAAAAAAAAAACAATAATTCTTGTAATTATTCATTTTAACAAAAGTAATTTATATCAGTACATTACACCGACAGCATATCCAATATGCCCATCAGCAGCAGCTTTGATCTGATCCTATTTTGAACGGTCATATATACTTTAAAACGTGATTCCTTCCAAAGAACCCAAAAGAAACAATCAATCTTAATACTTATTATTATTATTATTATTTTTTACAAATATAAGATCATATTAAGGGTTACATGTTTTATATATGTTCCATTTATTATATTTGTATTAATATCTATTATATGTATATTATTATTATTATTATTATATGTCAATTATATATAGAGTGTGTAAAAAATATCATCTCTAATAGTATATTGTAGTTAAGAGTCATGATTTACATATTCTAACAATTAAACTCATGGATATTTCCCCTTTGCCATGTAGACTAAGACTCATTAACAATCTTAATACTTATGTCTTGTTATATTATGGTTCTATTTTATATTTTCAAAAAGGGTATTCTTTAGTTATAAAACTTTTTTTTAAAAAAAAATTTATTGATTCAAATTAATAATATATTCATAAAAACATAAATATAAATTCATTAAAAACTATAGAAAATGAAACAATATTTAAATTAATAGCATAATAAATCAGTTTAAAGCGTATAAATTTGATAATATTATAGTGACTAAAATACCTATATTTTTAATTTTTCAACATACTAATAAAAAAAAAGTTAATTAAAAAATTATTAAAAAAATCTGCCCAAAAAAATATTAAAAATTATATTAATAACAATGTTCAAAACTATCGATTCTAATACTAATAACATGTATTAGTATTTTATTTAAAATTTAGTATAAAAAATTTAATAAAAATAAAAAATACATTCAATATTTATAATTATAATTATAAATAATATTTGTTTTGACATCATATATTATTGTTAATATTTATATTAGTAAAACCCGCATAAATATATAATTTATTATTTAGGAAATAAAAATAAAACATGATTATTTATATATAAATTAACTAATGTCTTTATTTGTAATTGAAAATACTATTAACAATAACTACTGTAATTTTATTAAACACATAATATCAATTAGTTATCAACCATCAATAATAACTATTAGTGGACAACAACTATTAGCTATCAACAATAATTTAAGTAAACTATAAAATAAAGATAGCTACAATGTATTACTAGCAATGTTGAAAATATTTTTATGAATAGAAAAAAGAGGAGACAATTGTAAGAGAAAAAATTATGATTCTTAAGAAAAATTTCCATAACCATACAAGTTTCAATTATTCAACGAAAGATTCAGCATATTCCTTCAATATTGTCAAACAAATATGTAGAAATAAACAGTGGTAGTGGGTCCTGGCCATGGGGTAATTAACAATGTTATTGGTCATCAAATTCTATCTATAAATTCATGGGTTCCAGGTCATTCACACTTTTTTTTTTTTTTTGACCAAATGAAAAGGATATTATGTATTAATAAAGTGCACAGTACAACAAAAGGCTAGCACAAAATGGGAGGGCTAGCTTACAATATAATGGGTCAGTACGTACTTGATCAAATGGGTCATTTTTAAGATACAAGTCCAAGCTTAAAATTTAGGGTGAAAACCCTAAAATTGTAAGGTAGTTTGAACAGAAGCCATGCGGCAGAAGAAGCAGTTGTAGTAGCAGGACGAAGCAAGATGATGTCCAGTAGCTACAAGTAAGATTTAGAAAGGAAGATCAACCTCCGGACTACAACATTCAATCTCTAGGAGCAGCGATTTCCTTCCATTATAGCAGTGTTGTGTCTGAATCCCATCCGAGTAAAAGCTTTGGGTATCTGTTGATGCTCCAGCGAAGTCGAATCAAAAATTATAAAAACAAAAGGTAGTGGAGTAGTCTAACCTTCTGCACCAAAACAGAAATATATAAATACCATCTTATTTAAAGAAAAATGAAGAAAACAACAAATTAAAGTAAAGAAACAAAAAAAAAAAAAAAAAAGTATAGGATTACTGGTAAAAAATCAGTATCCATCCCCTGTATCATTTACAGTTGGAACGTTGGATTTTTCTTTATCATAATGTTCTTGCTAATTCATCAAATTCAATTACATGCACTGGCTCTTATTTCAAAATTAACGTCTCTTCCTTTTTTTTTTGTTTTATAAAGAAAACAAATTTTACTGCCTCATACATAGTCTATAGCTAACTTTTATTCCTACTTAGGCTAACGATTATGTTAAAATAAATATGTAATTGAATTATAGCCGATTAATTTATATTCAATTAGTTCAAAAAATTTGTATTAAATTCTCATGGCCATCTTATATATATAATGTATAACTTTAGAAATGTATGAAGTAGTACATGTATAAGTATGAATACATTTTAAAAGTAATTTTTTTTTAATTGAGAAAGGGAAGTAAAGATAAAGTCAAAATTTCAATTTCTGTAGGGATAAATATAAATTTAATAAAATAAATATGTAATGATATAAAAATTTGATAAACTTTTTTTGAAAAAATTTTAAATAATTCATGGTCCCCTTTTAAACCAAAGTGAACCTAATCCATATTATATTAAATTAGAATAAGTCGTCTCCACACAAGTCCTATCTTAATGTCAAGGATTTGATTCTAGAATTAGATATGTTTCTTTTTTTTTTTTCAATTAATTGATGTTTGATTATTCAGACAATTAAAAGTAAACCTCAGTACATAGTATGAATAGCAGCTCCCTGTTTATATATACAGTTTTTATTCTGACTAATTTCGTCTGGTGCCATCTAGAGCCAGAAACTCCTCCGCAAGTAGCTTTGAAATCATGTTTTTTTATTACATAATACCTCTGTTTTTCTCATGTAAATCAATCAACGATTCCCACATGTTGCTGAAATCCAGAAGTTTCTTGGTTTCTAGATTTCTCCAGATATAGATTTACAATGCAAATTCTTAGATGTAAGCCTAGAAATTGTTTTCACCTTTTTTTTTTCTTTGGGTTTGAAATGGCAAAGTATGCTTCTTCCATGAGGAGAGAAATTTATGGTGAAGTATGCTAATGTGAATGTATTCAATTTACATTAGAAAAAAAGTAGTGTTTTGATTTTTATTAATATATTGTTTAAATTATTTTAAATTTAATTAAGTGTTAGAATAAAAATTTTTAAAAGATGAATTTTTCATTCGTTAAAAATTAAAAGTACATCTTACCAAAATAAAAATTTTCAATGATTTTATTGTAAAATTACCAATAGAAATTTTATAATAAGGAACCGATTCAATGGCAAACAAAACTACTTTGCTCTAAAGCTCGATTTTTCAAAAGCCTTTAACAAAGTTAATTGGCATTTCTTGATTGGAGTTCTTTAAAAGCTTGGCTTTAACAACACTTGGATTGGATGGATCAACGAATGTATCTCTTCAGTGACTTATTCTATTTCTATTAATGGGCAAAGCACTAATTTTTCAAGGCTTTTCTAGGACTAAGGCAAGGGGATCCTCTGTCCCCCTACCTCTTCATCATCATAGCTGATTTTCTTTCTCATGTGCTTTTAGGACATCTCACTAATAATACCCTAAATGGAATCAAAATCATCAGGTTTTGCCCTCGACTCACACATTCTTTTTTCGTTGATGATTCTATTATATTTGGGGACGATAATTCTAATGATCCTGAAGTGATTTGTAGAATTCTCACCTCTTACCTTCAAGCTTCAGGTCAAAGTATTAGCTTGCATAAGTCTGAGATTTTTTTCAGTAAAAATGCATCTCCTGGTGTTAAGCTCAACATTTGTAGGATTTTTCGTATCCAGGAATCCTCTTACTCATCCAAATATTTAGGCTTTCCAATTGAATGGGCTAAGTCTAAAGGAATGATGTGTGCTTTTCTTTTGAGAAAGGTTAAAGAAAAAAATCCAAAGTTGGAAAAACAAATTTCTTTCTCTTACCGAACAAGAAGTGATGATCAAGGTTGTTCTTCAAGCTCTTCCTTCATATGTGATGTCCTTGGTTCAAATTCCCTCATCAGTCACTAAAGAAATTGAGAAAATTATTAAAAGATTTTGGTGGTCTCAAAGTGTGGAAGATAATAAAATATGCTGGATTAAATGGGAAGATATGACAAAGTCGAAGCTTGATGGAGTTTTGGGATTTTGGCAACTAAGCTATTTTAATACAGCTCTTTTAGCTAAAATGGGATGGAGACTCATTTAGAATTTGAATGCTTTAAGTAGTAGAATTTTGTGGGGAATTTACTAATAGGATTTAAAAATTGTAAAAATGAAAATTATATTCATCATAATTTGCTGTTACAACTTTTATAAATACAATAGTAAAACTAATTAGCAAATTCTAAAGGATTACAAGTAAAATATACAGCTAACAAATCTTAATTAAAAATTTAAAAGAGTTTTGAATAATTGTTACAAAAAGAATCCTAAACTATAGGAGTATAATATGCTATTACACCCTTTCAAGATGGACGACGAGAAAGAAGTACAATCTTGCTTCTAAGAAGATGAAACTGAGGCTTGGGCAGTGCCTTAGTTAAAGCATCAACCAGTTGATCATGAGTAACCCATAATGCACCTTGTTGAACTTGATTTCGGATAAAATGAAAATCAATGGCCACATGTTTCATTCTTGAGTGAAACACTGGAGTGGAACATTATTAAGTGGCATCAACATTGTCACAATAACTACTAGGACAAGGAGAGACCTAAACATGTAATTTAGAGAGTAAAAAACATATCTAGTCCAGCTTAGCAACAGTATTGGCGACAAACTTGTATTCAGTTTCTATGGAGGACCTGGCGATAGTTATTTGCTTCTTGGACCTCCAAGAGATGAGATTAGAGCCAAGATAAACTAAATAGGCACCAGTTGATGTAAAGTCATCTTTGTTACCTGCCCAATTAGCATCGATAAATGCATGGAGAGTAAAGGGAGAGCAACGATGAATCTGTAAGCCATCATTGACGGTACCATGTAAGTAGCGCAGTAGGCACTTAACACAACTTCAATGGTCTGTTGTAGGATGATGCATATATTGAGAAAGACAATTGACAATGTCACGACCCGAACCCGAGGGCACGTGACCGGCACTAGGGAATGGGAAGGCATAAGGCCCCCGAAACCCGTAGTAAGCTTAAAGGAAAAGAAAATAAAACCATTCATATTTTAAACTTTAATTAATAACAGAACATATTATTAAACTGCTTAATAAAAATATGTTTCAACATCTCATATTATAAATTGAATTCAAATCTTATACATAATCGTAGTTTACACAAATAAATTACATAATCATATTTAAACCATACAAATCCTTAGAACATATACTACTGCAGCAACCTAGTTTAACACACAGTACAGCTTACAATGACCTACATAAAATGGCCAGTGAAGAAGAAACCCGGCGTAGAGGTAGTCTGAGGTTGAACTCCCAAGCTCCTGAAAAAAATAAATTGAGGGGAATCAGACCTCACTGAGTAAGTCAATAAAAAGAGCTATACGATTTGAAAGCCTTTTTTGAAAACTATATATGTTTATAGTGAAAATAATTTATAATATATAAGTATAGCTTTTAAAAAATCTCGGTAGAACCCTAAACCCAAAATCTAAGTGGCCAATCGGGCCTACTTATTCCAACTAGACTATCGATCCCCGAGAGCAAAGGCATCAGCCGAGGCACCAAGCCATAGTCATTCACTTAATCCAAATATATGGCACTGGCGGTCCCCGAGAGCTAAGGCATCAACCAAGGCACCCATCCCAGTCCATGATTGACTGTCCAATCACTGGCGGTCCCCGAGAGTAAAGGCTTCCACCGAGGCACCCGTCCCAGTTTAACATTCATCAATCATACAATTATCGAATCCGTCTCTCAATCTCTACCATGTGCACATAGTCCTGGTGAAGCCCCACCAGGTAGCCCGTTCTATCAAAATTTCTCAAAATCGATTTTTAAATAAATAAATAAAATGCGTTTAAATCTTAAATAACAACATTAAATTAAATAAATCATATAATCAATATAATAGAGTACGAGCGCATGCATTCTTTAAATAAACACACGCACAGATCGTTTTATTGACTTACAGGATGAATATGAAGGTTGACGACCACGCGTCTGCCTCGGTCTTATAGCTTCTGCTCCGATATGCTCTAAAAAAAATAATGAGTCGCCTTTTAAAACATGACTAAGAAATCGAAATCAGAAATCAACAGAATAATAAAATTCCAGACTGACTCGAGGAAAACCGGACGAGACTCGACAGACAGGATTTAACCTAACTAACGATAGAAATTTTTACGAGTATCACGTTTTACGAAAAAATCTACCGAAATTTCGACAAAGTCTCTTCTGTAAAACAAACATCTCTCTACCCAAGGTAGAGCCAGACTTGCATAGAAAAATGCACTTCTAATAACCACAAACATCCACACTTGAGTCGGGCTTCCCAAACTACAATTTGCCCCGACCGAGATCACAACTCAATAAAATATCGAGAATTAATAATATTTATTTCTCACATATGTATTTCACATACATACATACTAGGATAGATGAAAATTATATAAAATCTCAATTATTCAAAATTGAACAATCAAATTCGTATTCCGCCACCAACAATATAAATATAATTATTATCCAAATTAAAACCTTTGTAATGTATTATATATATATATACATATTATTTGAAATTCAATATTCAAAATTTACTCTACTTAAGTAATTATATCAATTAATTTAAAAAAAAAAATTGTCTAAACCCTTTAAATATTAATAAAACTAATAAAAATATATATTTTACCATATTTAGTGTAAAATTACATTTTTACCCCTAGTATATATATAAATTACATAATGTGCTATATATACTAAAAAATTTCCTTAAAATTATTTAATCATCCAAAACTTATTTTCTCAATGTTAAATTCTTAATATAATTAAAACATATTAATGGCTTTTAATTTCTTCTAAAAAAAATATAATTAGCCTAGTAATTAAATTTTGACATAAAGTATAAAAATTCCTAAAAATTGTATAATATTCAAAAAAAATTTATTTTCTTTACCCTAAAATTTATATCAACTTATAATAACACCAAAATACCAAATATTATTATTATTTATTATTTTTATAATTAATTCCCGAAAATTCCTAAAATAATATTAAAATATTCAAAAATTCACCAAAAATCAAAATAAACTCCAAAAATTATACAAAAATTCCTAGAGATAGATTGAGCTACTAGGAATCACTTTTGAAAAGGGAATTTGCATGAATCAAGCTAGAGCAAGTTAAAAAAAAATTCAAAACCCTAGAGTTCAAAAACTAAAAATCCTCAAAACTCAACCAAAAATGAGATTAAAGCTTAAACTGAGCTTGGAATGTGCCTCACCAGTGCAAGGGGAGGAGATTGGCACCGGAATGGAGGAAAATGGTGGCCGGACGAAGCTTGGGTGAGTTTAGAGCAACTCTCGGCTTCTTCCCTTCCAACGGCTTCCGGTGGCTCTGCAGGCGACCGGAGGCGAGGAGGAAGGAGGAGGAAGCAGCAGATGGTGGCCGGAGGTGGGGGAGGCGCAGTGATGGTGGCATTCAAGGGCGTCGCTGTAATATCCCGTATTTTTAAAATATTTTTACACTGTACCGGAATATGCAATGTTAATAATTTCTGTATATTATATGATATTTTTACGAGTTAATATGTATTTAAAACCTATTTTAATTACTGTATATTATTTTCAGTGTTTTACGTAAAATTTTCCCTGGGACTTGCATTTTCGGGGAAATTTTCACGTAAATAATGTAATATTAATTATTTTGAATATATTTTCGGACTTGCACGTACTCATGCGTATTTTAAATTATTAAATAAAGCCTGCGTGTGTATATTTATTTAATTAGGGTTTAATATTACCCTAATATTTTATTAATTATTTATTTGTTTTATTGTTATTTAATTAATTTTATTTAGTATAAATTATTAAAATATTAGATTTTATGTGTGTGGTGTATATTTGATGTGTGTAATTTAATATTATTTTAATATATAGTATAAAGTATATATATATACATATATACATTAAAATTTGTCAAAAATCAAAAGTTTGGAAAATTATCATTTTGCCCTCGAGTCTTCTTCTTCCTCCCAACCGATTCCCTTCGCCGTTCCGGTCGCTGCCGTGCCGTTTCTTCACCGTGGGTGTGCCGTCCGGTGTGCCACCGCCTTCCCCAACCTTTTCCGCCGCCTGAGGTAGCCGTTTCCGGCGCCTGAAAGTTGATTTTGGCCGGAGAAGCCGAAAATCGATCCATCGTCGATCACGTCGATTCCGGCCACCGTTTTCAACACCGCCAGTCTCTTTCTTCTCCTTGAGCTCCGGTGAGTGTGATTCTAGCTTTGATTTGAGCTGAATTGGTCTAGATTTGCTTAGGTTTCAAATTTTTAATTTCGGCCTATTAGGGTTTTTGATTTTTTTTGAGCTTTTAATTGAATGATTCATGAAAACTTCCTTCACAAATGTTGTTCCTAGTAGCTCAATATACATGTATAAATTTTTGTAGAATTTTTGGAGATTTTTTGGATTTTTGGGTATTTTTGAATATTTTAATATTATTTTCTAATTTTCGGAAATTAATTATTTAAATTATGAAATTGGAGTTTATGGTTGAATTAGATGATGAAATGAATTATAGGAATTTATTTGGAATTTTTATGAATTTCTAAGTATTTATTTTGAATTATTGAAGTTTATGTGATTTTGAGAAATTAGGGTTAATTGTGTTTTAAATTGAATTTAATTGGTTAATTGATTTTAATTATTAATATTATTGATAAATATGTTGAGAAAATTAATTTTGGATAATTGTATAATTTTTGGTGAATTTTTGAAGTAATTTAAGTATATTTATATATATAGGGGTATTTTGGTAATTTTACCCTAAATTGTCTAAAAATGTAATTTAATCGGTTTTAATAGTTATTTAAGGTATAAAAATGATTTCTACAAATTAATTAGTATTTTTAACTAATTAAAACTATTTTTCGTGAATTATTTTTAATTATATATATAATATATGGTTTTTCTAATAAAATGAGTTTTTATCGGTTTTTACAGTGTTTTAAGGTTAATTATGTAATTTATACTTATAGAATGAATTTCTATGTTGTAAGGATATTTTTGGTATTTCTGAAATTATTCTGTGTTTGTGGACCCCGGTCGGTGGACTGTAGTTTGGAGTCCAACCGTGGGATTTTGATTGTGCCTTGTGTAGTTTTTCGAAGTGTATTTCTTTGCAGGGTCGGCTCTACTCTTTTGAGTAGAGAGATGTCCATTTTACAGGGGAGGTTCTGCCGGATTTTCGGTATAATTCTCGTAAAACGTGATATCCAGTTGGACCCTAATTCTGTTTCCGTATTTTAATACTCTAGATTGAATTCTAGGATTTCTGTTAGGTTTATTCTGATGTCGATTATTTATTGTTTGTTTAGTTGCGCCGAGACCGAGGGCTAGTGGATCAGGCCCGTCGAACCTGTCTCGTGGAGCGCATTAGGTGAGTTACTATATTATATATATATGCTTAGGATGCATGATTTAGAAATGCATGTTTTATGTTGATTAAATATGCATAAATAATTTGATTATTTCTTAAGTTTACATTAAGTATATTTTTGGTATATATTAAATTATATACATGTTTTGTTAATAAAATATATTTAAAATGTTTTTAAATATATTTTTAGTTTAATTTATGATTTGACTGAATTTATTTAACGTATATATACTCGAAATATACCTGGTTTACTTTTGGTATATTTCTGGTATATATATGGGTTATATTGTTATTCCATTTACATTCATGCATCATTTACATTTGTGAATGAATGTTTTATATTTAATAATGAAGGATATCGATAGAACGTGCTACCTAGTGGGCAGCACTAGGACCGAGTACATACCGGTACGCCTATAGTATTTAGGCTATAATACTAACTTATTTGTGGATATTGATTTGATTATGATTATCGATATGTGAGATGTGGTTTGTGGGTGTGATTGCTGGAGCTCGGTTGACCAAGTGTCTCGGGGCCAATCACACTGGTAGTCAGACTGCTGGAGCTCGGTTGACTTAGTGTCTCGGGGCCAGTCTACTGTCCAAATGGATTAAGTGGATATATTTGGAATAAGTGAGCCTATATGGCTAGAGTGTTGTTTAACACTATTTTCTGAGGTTGCGTTATTCTAGGGTTCTATGTGATCCTTCATAAAAGATGATTTTTAATGAAAATATATAAAATGATTTTATTGCATCTGTGTGTAATTGCCTGTATATATACATATTATATATATATTGTTGACTGTATGCATTATCACTTAGTGTGTATGTATATATATTATAGTAATTCACTCAATGAGGTCTGACTCCCCTCCGTTGACTATTTTTCAGGAGAGTCAACTTCTTCAGACCTCAGTAGCAGGTCGATACGCCGGATTTCTTCCGCCCCGGCTTCTTTATGTAAATTGTCTACTTGAGTCTTATTTATTTTATCTAGATACTGCAGTAGTTGTGAATTAAAGTATTGGATTTCATGTATTTTATTTTAAAGAGATGTATTATATTAAAACTGGATTTGTATTAAAGAGATTATGTATCTATGAGATGAGATTTTGATTTAAATCCAGTTGATGTGAATAATATTATGATATTATGATTTTTATTTCCGCTGTATATTATATGGTTAATGTTATTATTGCATGATTTATTTTATTTTTAGGCTTGCTACGGGTTCCGGATTCAAAAGAATTTTCGTTCCCTAGCGCCGGTCATGGCCCCTGTTTTGGATCGTGACAGTCACGAGGTGAGGAGAGGGGGACGAGCTCGGTCTCTGTTTTCTTCTTCCTATATATATATATATATATATATATATATATATATATTATACATTTGGTTATAAACACCCATATAGACATAATATTCAATATAATATAATAATAATAATAATAATAATAATAATAATAATAACAATAAGATAGACAATGAAATTTTAAAAAATAATTAAATAATACTCACATATATTATCGGCCCTAAAATAATATAAGCATAAATATAATATAATATGATGAAGAAATATTTATTACTAATATGATTTGATAAAAAAAATACCCCTTTTATTTAAGTAATATATAGGGTATTACAGACAATAAAAGCAATGTCCGATCTTATGAAGAGAAGATATTACAAACTACCCACAATGGCCTGGTACTCAGAAGGATCAAACAAAGTAGTTCCACTGCGCAAAGTAAGTGTGGTAGTAGTAGCCAAGGGTGTTTGGACTGGTTTGGTTTCTAGTATTTTTGTTTTGGCCAACAGTTCCAAGATGTATCATCGTTGAGAAAGAAGCACACCATTGGAGTTAAATACTACTTCAATACCTAGAAAGTAAGAGAGGTCATCGAGATCCTTGAGGGAAAATTGCTTGGCAAGTGTATCAACATAGTAGCAATAAGAGCTGAATTACTACCAGTGATAATTAAATCACTGACATAGACAATAAGATAAAGTATGTGAGCACCATCCTTGAACACAAAAAGAAAGGTATCAATATATAAATTTTTAAAACCAGTGTGGAGAAGAAAATTCCTTAGTTCTTGATGCCATGCTCGAGGTGCTTATTTCAAACCATAAATTGCCTTTTGAAGATGACACACATGATTAGGTTGATCTTTGTCAATAAATCTGAGAGGTTGAGTCATTTAGATGTCCTTATAGAGATGACCTTGTAAGAAGGCATTTTTGACATCAAGTTGTCTTAGGTGCCACCCACTACTAATAGCAATATTGAGTACAAGACGCATAATTTTTCATTTCACCACTAGATTGAATGTGTCATAATAGTCAATGCCTGGCCTTTGATGAAAGCCTTTTGCCACTAAGCAAGCTTTGTACCTGTCAATAGAACCATCATATTTCCTTTTAGTTCAAAAAATCCATTTACAACCAACTAAATTGTGATTGACATTTGGAGAGACCAATTCCCATGTCCTGGTTTTAACAAGAGCATTAAAATCGTTTGGCATGACAATGCGCCATTTGGGGTCTTTAAGAGTTTATGTAATGGTGATAGGTTCAATATCAGAATGTTGAATGGACTGGGAATAAAGGTTCATCTTTTATAGGTTTATAAATGTTGTTCTTTGGTCGGGTGACCATATTATGAGTGGTAGTGGGTACGGATGAGGAGACAATGGCGTGAGGCTGATTAGCACAGGGAGAATGTTGTGCGACATCTGCTGGCGATGTGGTATTGAGTGGCGAGTTGTTGGGAAGGATTGGATATGGAGGAGAAATTTCAATAGGTGTAGGAATCCAGTTGGTGATGGTATTGGAGATGGGTGAAAACTCTTTAGTACATAGATTTTTAAAAGAAAAGATAGTTTCAACAAACTTTGTATGTCTAAACACATATATTTTACAAGTTTTTAGATTAAGACAATAGTATGCACTCTGAGATAACGAGTAGCCAATAAAAACACATGATCTTAAGTTGAACTCTAATTTATTGGTTGTGTATGGACGAAGCTAGAGATAATAGAGACACCTAAAGATTTTTAATTTTGAATAATTCAGTGCTTTATTAAATATTTGCTCATAGGGTGATGACATTTGAAGTGTTTGAGTATGTATCCTGTTTATCAAATAAACCGCTATGGAAAAGGCATAGGACCAATATTTTGTAGGAAGAGATGCATGTGACAACAAGGCAAGACCCGATTCAATAATATGAAGATTTCATCACTCTGATAGACCATCACGCTTAGGTGTATATGGTGGGGTTATAAGATATGAAATGCCACAAGTTGATAGAAATTTTGACAAAGACATATACTCACCTCCATTGTCAAAGTAGAGAGTTTTAATGGAGTGATTGAAATAATTCTCAATAATGTATTTGAACCGAATAAATACGTCTTTGACATCAAATTTATATTTTAAAAGGATAAAACCACATGTATTTAGTGTAGTGATCTACAAAAATGACATAGTATTTAAAGCCATCAACTGAAACAACTGGGGAGGTCCACACATCGGAATACAAGATTTGTAATGGATGTGAGGAAGTGATTGTAGAGGTTGAAAACAATAATTTATGACTCTTATTGCAAAGACATGCATTACACACATAATCTGTAGACAAAGATGATAACAAACATATATTATTCTTAGAAAGAATATGCTTTAGAATTGAAAGTGTCGGGTGGCCAAGTTTGTGATGCCAATCAGAGAAGGAACCTTTGATAGCAGAGAAAACAAGAATCGGTTTTGTTGTGGGCCACTTATACACCCCATCTTTAGGTTAGCCTTGCAACATTATTTCCCTCGTGTGAAGTTCCTTCACAAGAAAAGAGTTTGGTAAGAATTCAATAGAGGCATCATTTGTATTACAAAACTTGTATATGGAGATTAAATTTCATTTCATGCTTGGAACACAAAGAACATCTTTTAAAGAAAAAGTTTTATGGGGAGAAAAAAGTGTTAGTGAACCAGTATGTGTAATGGATAATTCTGTGCCATCTCCAATCATCATATCATCATTGCCATTATATGGAGTGTGAAGTGAAAAATTCTCCAATTCAGTTATAACATGATGTGAGGCTCTACTGTCTAAAAGCCATGAAGGTTTGTTGGATGAAATTGGTCCATAGTGAGCTTTGGGATACCAGTGCGATGAAGAGTTATTGTTGTGGAACTAAATCGGCTGAAGTTTATATGAAGGGCATGTCTTAGCAATATGCCCTTGAATTCGGCAAAGTTAGTAATAACCGAGATAGGGTCGTTGAGGATGATCATTCTTTTTGGTGTTATTACCGAAGTTATGATTGGAGAATCTATTATTGGAGTTGTTAGGGGGATGCCAATTTAAGTTTGTGTGGGTGGACAGATTGACAGTGATAGGAAAGATAGCTGCGGGTTTGATAACATTAAAAAAAGCTTCAAAATTAAGAAGCTTTTTAAGAAGTTCTTCAAAGGTAATTAGTGTGTCCTTTGCTTGAATTGCTCTCGCTAATTCTTTGCAATCATCACCAAGAGTTTCAAGAATTTTTTCAGTGAGATCATCCTTATCAAATGGAGCACCAAGGATGGCGAGTTCATCAGATTTTGCTTTAACATTCTGCAGAAATTCAATTATGTTTTCAGACCCTTTGGTCATGTATTTCAGTTGATTTTTTATTTGCTTGATGTGGCCACGGGATGGCTTGGCATAAGTGTTGGCTAAGGTGAACTAAGCTTTTTTTTGAGGTTTTGCTTTTGGCAACAAAAGAAATTAGAGTAGGAGTAATGGAGCCAATATTGGCATTGAGAATGAGTTTGTCTTGGTGCTGCCAGAGAGAATAGGCGGGGTTGATGGAAGTTGTGTTATTATTTGTAATGGTAGAGGCTGGGCATGGCTTTGAGCCATTAACAAAGTCTAATAGATTGAACCCAAAGAAGAGAGTCTTGAATTGCAATTTCTATGTAATATCCCGTGTTTTTAAAATATTTTTACACTGTACCGGGATATGCAGTGTTAATAATTTCTGTATTTTATATGATATTTTTACGAGTTAATATGTATTTAAAACCTATTTTAATTACTGTGTATTATTTTCAGTGTTTTACGTAAAATTTTCCCGGGACTTGCATTTTCGGGAAAATTTTCACGTAAACAATGTATTATTAATTATTTTAAATGTATTTACGGACTTGCATGAACTCATGTGTATTTTTAAATTATTAAATAAAGCCTGTGTGTGTATATTTATTTAATTAGGGTTTATTATTACCCTAATATTTTATTAATTATTTATTTATTTTATTGTTATTTAATTAATTTTATTTAGTATAAATTATTAAAATATTAGATTTTTATGTGTGTGGTGTATATTTGATGTGTGTAATTTAATATTATTTTAATATATAGTATAAAGTATATATATATACATATATACATCAAAAATCAAAAGAATTGGAAAATTACCATTTTGCCCCCCGAGTCTTCTTCTTCCTCCCGATCCTTCTCCTCGCCGTTCCGATCGCTGCTACCCGCTGTTTCTTCACCGTGGGTGTGCCGTTCGGTGTGCCACCGCCTTCCCCAACCATTTTCGCCGCCTGAGGTAGCCGTTTCCGGTGCCTGGAAGTCGATTTTGGCCGGAGAAGCCGAAAATCGATCCACTATCGATCACGCCGATTCCGGCCACCGTTTTCGACACCGCTGGTCTCTTTCTTCTCCTTGAGGTCCGGTGAGTGTGATTCTAGCTTTGGTTTGAGCTTAAATGGTCTAGAATTGCTTAGGTTTCGATTTTATCAATTTCGGCCTATTAGGGTTTTCGATTTTTTTGAGCTTTGAATTGATTGATTCATGAAAACTTCCTTCACAAATGTTGTTCCTAGTAGCTTAATCTACATGTATGAATTTTTTTAGAATTTTTGGAGATTTTTTGGATTTTTGGGTATTTTTGAATATTTTAATATTATTTTCTAATTTTCGGAAATTAATTATTTAAATTATGAAATTGGAGTTTATGGTTGAATTAGGTGTTGAAATGAATTATAGGAATTTATTTGGAATTTTTATGAATTTCTAAGTATTTATTTTGAATTATTGAAGTTTATGTGATTTTGAGAAATTAGGGTTAAATGTGTTTTTATTTGAATTTAATTGGTTAATTGAGTTTAATTATTGATATTATTGATAAATATGTTGAGAAAATTAATTTTGGATAATTGTATGATTTTTGGTGAATTTTTTAAGTAATTATAGTATATTTATATATATAGGGGTATTTTGGTAATTTTACCCTAAATTGTCTAAAAATGTTATTTAATTGGTTTTAATAGTTATTTAAGGTATAAAAATGATTTCTACAAAATATTTGGTATTTTTAACTAATTAAAACTAATTTTCGTGAATTATTTTCAATTATATTTATAATATACGGTTTTACTAATAAAATGAGTTTTTATCGATTTTTACAGTGTTTTAAGGTTAATTATGTAATTTCTACGTATAAAATGTATTTCTATGCTGTAAGGATATTTTTGGTATTTCTGGAATTATTCTGTGTTTGTGGACCCCGGTCGGTGGACTGTAGTTTGGAGTCCGACCGTGGGATTTTGATTATGCCTTGTGTAGTTTTTTGAAGTGTATTTCTTTGCAGGGTCGGCTCTACTCTTTTGAGTAGAGAGATGTCCGTTTTACAGGGGAGGTTCTGCCGGATTTTCGGTAGAATTCTCGTAAAACGTGATATCCAGTCGAACCCTAATTCTGTTTCCGTATTTTAATACTCTAGATTGAATTCTAGGATTTCTGTTAGGTTTATTCTAATGTCGGTTATTTATTGCTTGTTTAGTTGCGCCGAGACCGAGGGCTAGTGGACCAGGCCCGTCGGACCTGTCTCGTGGAGCGCATTAGGTGAGTTACTATACTATATATATATGCTTAGGATGCATGATTTAGAAATGCATGTTTTATGTTGATTAAATATGCATATATAATTTGATTATTTCTTAAGTTTATATTAAGTATATTTTCGATTTATTTTTTGTATATATTAAGTTATATGCATGTTTTGTAAATAAAACATACTTAAAATGTTTTTTAAATATATTTCCAGCTTAAGTTATAATTTGATTGGATTTATTTGACATATATATACTCGAATTATACATGGTTTACGTTTGATATATTTCTGGTATATATATGGATTATATTGTTATTTCATTTACATTCATGCATCATTTATTTTTGTGAATGAATGTTTTACATTATTAATGATGAAGAATATCAATAGAACGTGCTACCTAGTGGGCAGCACTAGGACCGAGTACGTACCGGTACGCCTATAGTATTTAGGCTATAATACTAACTAACTGTGGATATTGATTTGATGTGATTATTGATATGTGTGAGATGTGGTTTGGAGGTGTGATTGCTGGAGCTCGGTTGACCACGTGTCTCGGGGCCAATCACACTGGCAGTCAGACTGCTGGAGCTCGGTTGACTTAGTGTCTCGGGGCCAGTCTACTGTCCAAATGGATTAAGTGGATATATTTGGAATAAGTGAGCCTGTATGGCTAGAGTGTTGTTTAACACTATTTTCTGAGGTTGCGTTATTCTAGGGTTCTATGCGATCCTTCATAAATTGGCATTTTTAATAAAATATATAAAATGATTTTTCTGCATCTGTGTGAAATTGTCTGTATATATATTATATACATATATACTGTTGACTGTATGCATTGTCACTTAGTGTGTATGTATATATATTATAGTAATTCACTCAGTGAGGTCTGACTCCCCTCCGTTGACTATTTTTTAGGAGAGTCAACTTCTTCAGACCTCAGTAGCAGGTCGATACGCCAGATTTCTTTCGCCCCGGCTTCTTTATGTAAATCTTTTACTTGAGTCTTATTTATTTTATCTAGACACTGCAGTAGTTGTGAATTACAGTATTGGATTTCATGTATTTTATTTTAAAGAGGTGTATTATGTTGAAACTGGATTTGTACTGAAAAATTTATATATATGAGATGAGATTTGATTCAAATCCAATGATGAAAATGTTAATATGATATTTAAGATTTTTATTTTCCGCTGCATATATATATTATGGTTATTGTTATTATTGCATGATTTATTTTATTTTTAGGCTTGCTATGGGTTTCGGATTCGAAAGAATTCCCGTTCCCTAGCGCCGGTCATGGCCCCTGTTTTGGGTCGTGACATTCTAGGAGAGGTAGTTTGAAGAGGTTAGCTTCAATGGAGTTTGGGCAATAATATTAATAGTGATAAGGGTATTGTTTTGGTCATTGGTATTTTGAATTATAGGTGTGGACACGGTGAAGTGAAGATTTTAATAAGAGAAAAAAAAGGATGGAGAGGGAGCTTATTGCTCTGATACCATAATAGGAATTAAGAATTGTAAAAATGAAAATTATATTCATCATACTTTACTGTTACAGCTTTTATGAATATAACAGTAAAACTAATTAGCAAATTCCAAGTGATTATAAGTAAAATATACAGCTAGCAAACCTTAATTAAACATTCAAAAGAGTTTTAATAATTGTTACAAAAAGAATCCTAAACTATAGGAGTATAATCTGCTACTATTTACTACCCTTTTTCAAGTTTTTTGGAGGCATCAAAGGGTTCTAAACCATTCTGGATATGGTCAAGTTTTCTGTCTAGGAGAAAGCTTCTTAAAGCTGGATATCGATGGAATGTACACAATGGTCAAAGCATTAATAAATGGCGTGTTCCATAGGTGCCCTCTTTGCCGAATTTCAGAATCCTCTCTACCAGACCTCCTAATTCTAATTTCTATTTGGTGAGGGACCTCATTGATCAAACTACTGGATCATGAGATTTGAATAAAGTGCAATGGGTTTTCTCTTTGGAGGAGCAGCTAGCAATTCAACGAATTCCCATTTTTGTTAGTAGAGGATCTGATAAAATCATTTGGCATCCTAATAAAAATGGAGCTTTCTTGGCTAAATCAGCATACCATTTTCTCAAGCAAAAGCAAGTCACACAAACTACTTCCTCTTCTTCTTCTTCTCATAACCAAAGTAGTTTGTGGAAATCAATCTAGTCCTTATCCTGCCCTTCTAAAATTAAAATGTTTATTTGGAGATGCTGTAAAAACGGCATTCCCACTAGAGAAGCTTTATGTAAAATGTTGGACTTTATAGATAAATCATGTCCTAGGTCCTTCTATGATTGTGAATCTCTCGAACATCTTTTTTTTTTTTTTTTGTGAAAGATCAAGAATGGTGTGGTATGGTTCCCAACTGGGCTACTGTCCAAGTTTTCAGGTTTTGACTACTTTTCACAATGGTGGAAAAATGTTGTTCATATCTTTAGGCAAGAGGGACATGAAGATCTTCTTAATTTGGTAGCAGATATCTGCTGGTACTTATGGAAAGCCTGTAACGGTACAATTTTTAGAGGGATTAATGAAGACCCTTCCCAAACGCTCTGTAAAATCAATTCATGGTGGTTGTCCATAACTGAATTTCAAAGAGGTACATCTGTTCTTATCCCTCAGGTTCATCCCTCAAATGCTCTTATTAATTACTAGACTCCTCCAACTGCTGGTTCTATCAAAATCAATTATGATGCTTCCTTCAATTATTCTACTTTTAACTGTCAATGGGCGTTCATAGTAAGAGACTGTACTGGTTCCATAATTCATTTTACATCTGGAAGTGCAGGTGCTCATTCTGCTCTGCAAGTAGAATTATTTGCTATTAGAGAAGCTTGTAAATTTGCCTTAACTCATAACGACCCTTCGGTCATCATTAAATCATATTGATGTAATGCAATTAAGTTTCTAGTGTCTAGTTATAGCACTCTTCCATGGGACACAGAAGCTCTTGTTGAAGATATTATTAATATGAGTTCAAAGGGGAGCTTTCATTTCCAGCACATTCCCAGAATCACTAACAAGGCTGCTAACTGGTTATCTAAACATGGCTCTTCTTTATAGATTGTAATTCATTCAATGTTCATTCTGCATTCTTAAACATTTTATTATCATATTTGAGTTGTATTCCTTGCTCTTCCAATTGAATGAATCTTATGGTGGATAAAAAAAAATTACAATAAGGAGATAGCATCTCTATGAAGGAAAACAACAAAAATTCTATTAAGGGCTAAAAAATCCCATCAAAAACAAAAATTTTATAAAAAATTCAATAAAAAACAAAACAAATCGTATATCTATATCTATTTATTGAAAAAAAATAAAATAATAATAGAAAGGACCAATGAAATAGTGGATGGCAATCAAGATGAAAATTTAGAGGAGCAAACACAAGAAAAGATTTTCAAAATAAATAATATTTGTAGTAGGTTTTAAATGTTAAAATATTGATGTGGTTCATTTAAAAACTAAAAAATTAAATAGTAAAAATTAAAAAACTTGATAAACTGCTAATATATTGTTTCGATTTCATTATGGGTTTCTTAAATTCCGCCCTGTCCCAATTACTAAGAAGATGCATCTCTTAATTGCACTATGAAAATGGAGCTTTAGTTGTGTGTATATATTCCATATGAATATTATTAAGTTAAGACGAAAGCTTTTTATTATTATTATTATTATTGGTTGAATCGAAGAATTAATACATGTGAAAGGGTAAAAATTAGTGGCAGCATCTGACAATAATGTTAGGAAAATTATGCATTCAAAGCTTAGAAGTCATTGATTTCCAAACAAAGACAAAAGAAAGGTTGATTGATATGAAGGGTTATATTTAAACAAATAATTGGTGACTTTTCATTGTCGATGATGAACCCCACGAGCCCCATTATTTGGAATCCATGGTCAAAAAGGCCTCATTCCTCCCATTGAAAATGACTAATCGTTGCTTAATAAGATTGTGTATTACAAAACAAAAGTAGACCAAGAAACCTGAAGCATACGCAAATATATATTATTCCCCACCAAAATGTGAGTCCAAACACAAGTAATCTCATGCATGCAATGTGGTGGGAATGGGTTAGCAATAGCAATAGCAATATTATCATCATCAACCAATCCTTCGCTTCACTTCACTACTTTCTTGCTCTTTTTTTTTTTTTTTTTTTTTTAACCTTCTTCACATCAACTTATCTGACCCATGTAGTTAGGTCCCTACTCGAAGAATTACGTGGTTGTGTTTCTTTTGGAGGATAGGTTTTGATTGAAGGGTCCATGTGATTGCAACATGCTTTAGTTGCACCACCATATTATAACACATGTGGGTCTTTGTTATTATCCTCCTACTTTAAACTAATCTCTTAAATATTTTAGTTGAGCCAATGTGAGAATTCTTTTTTAATGGTTGAATTAATTTATTTATATGGTTTTGATATTCCAACTCAATGATGTAACCTTATCCTCTTGGAAATTATTCTGTACTATTGTATCAGCATTCAATATTGATGTAGAAGTGAGAGATTTTTTTTTTAATTGTTAAAGCAATATGGATATTTTGGAAAATGGAGATTGAAATGGACACTTTTCCAAGGATTATTAGGGGATAATAAAGTCAAGTAACTTGGTTTTGAAATAGAAATAAACATAAAAGGTTCTTATTTTTTTTACTACCCAATTTCCATTTAGTATTGTTGATTAATGTAACATATTTATTACAAAAAAATGTTTTTTCCCATGATATTATTATTTATCTAAATTCCGATATTTAAAATCTTTTAAATTACAATCAATTCAGTTCAATATAAATAGAACCACAAAAACTATAAAAATTTTCTATGATTGCATATATTACAATAGTTTCCTGCTAGTTAATCATATCGGCCATTAATTATTATTATTATGCAAGTGAAAAAAAAAAAACTCTGTAAAATAAAGAAAAGTTTCGAATATAAGATACATATATATGTTGCATTTTTCTCTACTCGTGGAAAAAGCAGCATTCGCAAATTAACCCTATGACACCATTTTTTTTTCAAAGAAAAAGAAGGGAAAAAGATGGAAGAGGGAAGTAAAAGATGATGATGGACATTTACACAATGATTAGGGGAGTGGCAAAGAGAGCACAAAATGATAGGCAATGTGATAGTGGTCCTCGCACTTGCACATTCCTCTTACCTTTAACACCTTTTGGGTCCTTCAGGTAGCCCAATTCCAGTTCCAAACAACCCAGTAAAGAACAAGGCTGTGTCTTTTGCAGATTTAAAGAACAACATGCTATTATATATTGAAGTCCACATGACCCCCATTTTTCTAAAATAATTTTCATATTATTACATTTAGTCACATTGGGGTGATTTTCATATTCATTCTTCATGTGCTCGTAGAAGGGCTTTATCATGTCTTCTTGCAATTAGGGAGTGAGCCCCATGTGATATGTCAACCATGATTATTGATTAGCGTGGAGAGTTTCCATTTATTAAGCATTTGTGAAGTACTGGTGAGGTAAGTTAGCTAATTAAGATATTTGATTTGGTTGCCATTCAGTATAATTCAATTTTATTTCTAAATTCATGTTTCTTTTGAATGTAAAAAGAATTTTGGTGGATCAAAATTTGGCAATTAATATCATCAATAAATGTTAACATCACAAATTTATAATTTTTGTTGTGTTTTTTTTTTCTTTTTAACTCAAAATTTCAATTATTTACATTTACAATCCTTAACTTATTACTTATTTTTCACCATTGTTATTTGTCCATATCAGCATTTCAGTGTTAATTTTATCGAAAATTGACGATAAAACTTTTGTATGTATCCAATTAATTTTTTAGGACGATGGTGGAAAAAAAGAATAAAATAAGAACTGTAAATATAAATAATTTAAAATTTCAATACAACGCTATCGAATAATTTTTTAATCAAAAATTGAATAATCATTTTTTATAATAATTAAATATTATAAATTTAATTTCTGACCATGGGATAAATAAAATTGCCCCCATAGTTGTTTAAAAAACCTTCCTTCTTGTTATATATATATATATATATATATTGAACTTATTCTTGTTATATTATTTGTGGATCAAAAAATGTCCATGTGATTGGTCTGGCTATTAGTAACCTATGTCAACAAAAAAAAATCACAAGTCACCAACTCCCACTATATGTTTAACTTTTGACTAATTCTTTCATGAAATTTCCAATTTTAAAAGCTTGTTCTTTTCAATTTTCACAACATAACAAAATCAATCAATCTCAAACACTGCAAGTGAAAGAGACTTTAATTTTATGGTCTGCTTTGTTTAATACCATAAATATTGTATTCACATTAATTAAAAAAGACCCAGAAAAAGTACTAAATTAGAGGAGCAGTTTAACAACTAAATTCCAGCAATAATTGAACAAATGAATTGCTCTCTAATTAATTTAAGTTGTTACTTGCAAGAAAACTCTGCATTTCTAAACCACTATCTAATGAAGTGCACCTAACCCCTTTTCTTGGATAAAAATCCTCCATGGACAAACCCACTTAAAAATAATGACAAAAGAGGATCTAAAATCCAAAATAGGGTTTACTAAAACCAAAGTACCAAATTGAATGCAATGTGTGTACAATCTGACTTTTGAAAACCCTTGCAGCAGTGCATATAGCCAAAAAAAATAATAATAATAAAATAAAATGCCACTTCAATGTTTGGATTTCAAAAATTTCTTTTTTGAGCCCTAAATTTTTCAAACCCATTTGAATTTGAAAGTGGGTCTAAAACTGTACTTATCAGTAAGTGAAATAAGTCAAAGAGCTTTTAAGCAAATATTGGGTGGGTTTTGGTAGTTTGACCAAAAAGAATTCACAAGTCAAACCTTTCCATTTGTTTATTTATTTTTTGGCCTAAAGCACTCATCATCACTTCCTCCTCTCCTAATAAAGGAGTTCCTGCTCCATTTGGCCTTGAGCAGTGAGTTCTTTTAAATAAATAATAAGAAAAATAAAATAAAATAAAAACAAATGGCTTTGATTAGTACCACCAAATTAATAAATAATGCATAAATTGGTGTAAAGTTCTAATAGTTATTTTTTTAAAAGGTATTCAGCTCACTGATATATAGGTGATATAATTTCCTTATTAATATAGATTTTTTTTTTGTACACATTAGATCAAAATTTTAAATGATGCCATTTGAGCAAAATTTTAAACTAAATTGTGTTCTGGATTATTTTCTTCCCTAAATCCAGCTGCATTTGAAATTGGTGCATTATGCTTGACCATATCACAATTAGCTTATTAATTTAACCAATTTATTTCTGAGTTTTTATTACCCGATTTTTTTTTAAAAAAAATTGACCTACGAAGTTGAAAAATTGCTGAATGTACCCCTCAAAATTTATACCTCTGTGCTAGTTTTGTGGATGAAAATATTTATTAGAGTAAAACTAGTAAGAATATAAAAATAAACTTTCATAGTTTTCTCTTTTAATTTTTAATTTAAAATTAAATCAATAATAACCAAAGTTTTTCTAATTTTAATAATAGTGCAATAGTATAAACATTCAACATAAGAAATGAGAAAAATATAATTTTAATTATTTAGTTATAAGAAATATAAAGTTTAAACTTTAATTTCTTCTCATAATTATAAAATTTATTGAGATACAAAATGAAAAAATCATTAATTATTCAGGGGACCATTTTGATAAATAAATAAGAAGGGGGGTAAAAAGAACAAAGAGAAAATCCATGGTGATTTTTGGTTACAAATATTGAGATGGCAGAAGCCTGGCAGAGAGACCACTTTCAAACACTCTAAACACAAACACAAACACAAACTCCCAATTCCAACTTCAACTCCCTTTTCTTTTGAAAAAGAACCAAACTTTGTAAAAACAAAAGAGAAAAAAACATTCTCAATTGCTTCAATCATCTTTTTTTTCCCTCCATTCTTCCAGTTCTATCAATTGCTCCTCCACGCCCTTCTATTTATGTCCCCCATGCGCATCTTCTGCTAATTCTTCTTCTTTATAAAATCCCATTTCTTGGTTCTTGTTTTAGTTTCATATAAGTTGGTACCACTTTTTTTTACTGTATACTTCCTTTGAATAGGCGGTAGAATTTCAAAAAAAAACCCATTTCTTGAATCTTCTCCTTTGCAAAAACCAATTCCTTGATATTTTTTTCTTCATAAAACCATTTCTTAAATGGGTACTTCTAGTTTATCACTGTATATTTAGAATTTTTTTTAAAAAAATTATCAAAGTATGCATTAGCCTCATAAAAATGGATACTTCTAGTTTGCAGAACATTTTTCATTGAATTAAGTGGAAGAATTTGAAAAGAAACCAACTTTTCAGATCTTGGAGCAATCTTTGGGCTACCCAGATAAGAAATGGTGGCTGAAGCTTGGATTCTGAAGATGGGTATCCAGGTAAGTAGCAATCTAAAGCAAGCACTGCTTCTTGAACCTTACAAGAACAAGAGCAAGAAAAACCCGAAAAGAACAGACACCACTAAAGAGAGAGAAACTATTGGCATTCTTTCTTTTGAAGTTGCTAATGTTATGTCTAAAACTGTTCATCTTCATAAATCCCTCACTGATTCTGAGGTCTCTAAGCTGAAAGTTGAGATCTTGAAATCTGAGGGAGTTAAGAGCTTGGTTTCTACTGATGAGAGTTACCTTCTTTCACTTGGTTTAGCTGAGAAGCTCGATGACTTGAACAGGGTAGCTACTGTTGTTTCTAGATTGGGGAAGAAGTGCGTTGAACCCGCGTTGCAGGGTTTCGAGCATGTTTATGGGGATATAGTGAATGGGGTTATTGATGTGAAGCAGTTGGGTTTTTTAGTTAAGGATATGGAAGCCATGATTAGGAAAATGGAGAGGTATGTTAATGTGACTTCTAATTTGTATGCTGAAATGGAAGTGTTAAACGAATTGGAGCAGGCTACCAAGAAGTTCCAGCAGAACCAGCATGAGGAGAGTCGTCGAGCATTTGAGCAGAAACTTATTTGGCAGAAGCAGGATGTGAGGCATCTTAAAGAGATTTCCCTTTGGAATCAGACTTATGATAAGGTTGTTGAGCTGTTGGCTAGGACTGTTTGTACTCTCTATGCTAAGATTTGTGTGGTATTTGGGGAATCTACGTTGAGGAAGGAGAGTTTTGGGGATATTAGGGGGAATGGTTATTCAACTCCTATGAAAGATGAATGTGGGGTTTCAGGTCAGATAATGAGATCAGGATCACTGCAACGGTCTATTAGCAGGAGAAGCAGTAATGGGTTTCAATCAGAACCCACTGATAGACCTGTGCTGGTGAAAAGGGAGACAAGTCTTAGGCCCCAGGTTGACTCACGGAGAGGTGAAGGAGTAGTATTTCGAACAGAAGAAATTGTTTTTCCATGTATGTCTAGCCCTGGAAGGATTTTCATGGATTGCCTTAGTTTGAGTAGTTCGGCTTCTAAATTGGACAGTGATGAAGATGACGATGTTATTGATAATGAAGATCATAGTAGCCAAATTTCTGGTTGCTGCAGTGTTGGGAATGGTGGTATGAGAAGAGAGCGTCCCAGCCTTTCAGGTTGTTCCAATCGTATAACTAATGGTTTCTCTTTTGGTGGAGATCAGCGACAAGCTAGGTGCGGCAGTGTGATGAATGCCTGTTTTAGCCCTAAAAGTAGTTTGGCAGTGCATGCTCCACCTTCTACTGTAGGAGGATCTGCTCTTGCCCTGCGTTATGCAAATGTCATTATTGTTATAGAGAAGCTGCTCCGCTATCCCCATTTAGTTGGCGAGGAGGCCAGGGATGATTTGTATCAGATGTTACCAACAAGCTTAAGAATGTCCCTGAAGATCAATCTCAAGTCTTATGTCAAGAATTTGGCTATCTATGATGCTCCACTTGCCCATGATTGGAAGGAAACACTCGATGGGATTTTAAGTTGGCTGGCTCCATTGGCACATAACATGATCAGGTGGCAAAGTGAGCGTAATTTCGAGCAGCATCAAATTGTCAAACGGACAAATGTTCTTCTGCTTCAGACATTATATTTCGCTGACAGGGTAAAGACAGAGGCAGCTATTTGTGAGCTACTTGTTGGGTTGAATTACATATGTCGTTATGAGCACCAGCAGAACGCTCTATTGGATTGTGCGAGTAGTTTTGATTTTGAAGATTGCATGCAGTGGCAACTGCAGTGTCGAGCTGCTTTTGTTGACTAATTTTTTATTGCTGAACTTAAATACTCTGAAGAAGTTTGTAAAGTGTAGTTGTTGACTCCTGATACTTATATGAAGACACAAATGACTGCTCAATTGGATGAGTATCGTATCTTTGCTCACTGATGACTTGTATTGTTGAAGATCTGAGTTGATTAATGTACTTAACTGCCAGGTATTGTAAAATTTTGGCATTTGAAGTACATAAATTCAACCATATATTGGAAAAAAATTATCTTTTCTCTACAATGTGTATATTTTTTCATGTATGATTTTCACTTTTGCTTATGAAAGTTCCAATGATTTTTTTTGTTCGCGCAAAATGTTGTCCAACTTAGCTAATTAGGTTATTGATGTTGTCATGTTGATACATAGTTTCTATCTTTTTAATCCTCATTTCATAGTTTGCATTTCGTGAATGTGATTGTGAATGTGATGGGGGATTATCCATATCCTCCTTCAAGTTATGTTGAATTACTTTGGAATATATGTTAAATCACTAAAGAAAAATTCCTTCAAATTCTGAACAGTGCTTCTGCTTGTAGAAAGAAATATTTCTAAAGTATGTTATAACATAAGCATGTGATAATGTCTGTTAATTCCTTGCACTCTCTGTAGAGAGCATGAGATAGAGTTTCATCACTGGGTTTGAGCACACACTCTTTCATCAATGATGCTTGGGCAGTAATTTTTGCCCTGTAGCTGGTATAAATCCGGTGCATTGTGTTGACATCTGAAATATTGGGTGAATGTGTCTCGTGATAGAGTTTTGATGGACATCAACTCTTGGCAATCTGAAGCAAGGCTCATACATTGTATCTACTGTACATGCAGGTAAATTTCCATTGCCTTTGCATTTCGTGGTGCATTAGAATTTCTAATCTGTAATGTCTTATGCTTCTGCGAGTGCAATACTTTAATTCACATCTTTTTTTGTTGAGTTGATTTCTATATGTTGATCTAACTTCAGATTGCCATATTTTATTCTACCACGAGTCCTTGCACACTGATGACTTGGAAATTAGAGCATGTGGGTTAACTTGGAGAACAGCTGCATCAATGAAATAGAATGTATGATATGATACTTTTCTTTTTTATCTGAAATATTATTTTCTGCTTTGGTTTGAGGGTGCCAATTTAGTGCAAATACAGCACTATTAATCACAAACTATGTATAGAAAATACTGTCCAGAATGCTTTTCTATCTCTCTGCATAGGCTAAACAGAACATTTCTGTTTTATTTTCTTTGCCACCCAGCTTGTTAAGTTCATCCCAGTCATTGTGTTTTGAAACAGAGGCTGTAATTATAACATACATGCTTCCTACTGCCAACATGTTGCTCAAGATTTGCATAATCTATGCGCCTCATATGATGTTGATTTCTTATACAAGCTGCAATGACTGTAAATTCATCTTTAGGGCCTACTCGGGCGCAGATGTATTTATGTTGTTCTTACGTGTCTGCCTTAATTCTTTGATGCCGTCTGAAAGAGGGTATTCTAATGGTATGAAGAAAAATTTATATTTCTCGAGTTGACATGGGGGATCGGATTCTGATGCACCACCTGTGGCCTGGAAGGAAATGAAAGGCCAAAATGGACCTGGAAGGTAAAAGCAAAAATCTGGTTATATATTATTTTTGTCCTCTAAAATTAGTGTAGATGCCTGATGCTTTATCTTACTTTACTAGAGAAAAACAAGAAATAGACTATATGAGAGGCTAAAATCCAATTCAATCTCACTTTTTTTTTTCGTTTAATCAACGAATTCAATCTTACTTGCATCTTCATATATGTATTTATTGTTTGCATACTGCGGGAGTTGAAATTTTCACCACTTCTACATTAAGAACGTGAAAAAAAAAAAAAAAAAAACAAAAAAAAACAAAGGAGGCGTAGAAGCAAATATACAACCAAGAAAGCAGGTGGTACCGGAATGGGGGCATTAAACAGGTTAGAGTTGGTAGAAGAGAGCATTGAGTGAGATAATAAAAGAGCTTCTTGGACCCCTTTCTTTGTGTAGTTGGTTAATGTCCTATAACCATATGTCTAGTTGGGATATGTAATTGCATTAAAAGAATCCCTTTCCTTCCCTTCCCTTTGCTTTGCATGAAAAGAATCCAATCATAAATATGCTCACATGTTCAGGCTTGCCTTGTATACAGCTTTTTTTTTTTATCTGAAGAAAGGTCAAATAGGCTTTGGTACTTGGCATGGCGCCTATTTCTCATTTGACATTTGACATTAATATTTGATGTGAAGTAAATGTATATATTAGGAAGTAAATATTTATATATAATTAGAAATAAAGTTTTTATTTTTGATTTAGAATATTATTCTATTACTAATTAGGATATGATTAAAATTCTTATATGTATATATACAGGTCATAATCTCTTTTATGAATATATTAAAAATATTTTTTTTGAATTTTATTCTTTATGGTATTAGAGTATATCTATTGAAATTTATTTATTAAATTATTGAAATCGTATTTTTTCTTTTTCTTTAAATCCCTTTGAATTATTGAAATTATAACCACTGAAAACTTTTCTATTATATCCTATGAAATATTCAATTTTATTCAAATTCTTCAAGATAATTTTTCCTTTCCTACAAAAATTATTTTTGATGATACGAGCTATCCTTTATGATCACAATTTATAGAGATGCGAATTGGAATTGGAAATAAATCTGGCTTTCTTAATGGAATTACGTTAAAGCCGTTAGTAGGAGATAAAATTTTGGACACTTGACTTCTTGATAATAATCGAGTCAAAAGTTGGTTGATTGATTCCATAAGTTCAACATTGATACAAAGATTCATTCGTCTTCCAACAGCAAAGGAAATATGGGATGTTATTTCAAAAATCTTTTATGATGGATCTGATGAAACTCAGTTGTTATTCCGAATTAAATCGGAAATCATTCATAACACGTCAGAATGGTGAGCCATTACTTGCATATTATAATGAACTGGTTGAAATATTTTAGGAAATTGATGCCTGGAGGTGTGCATAAAGGAAGGATGTTAATGGAGTAGTGTCACTCCACAAACATATTACTCGACTTTGAACATATATTTTTCTAGCCGGGCTTGATTCAGAATTTAATAATGCTCGGAGTGAAATACTTTGGAAGGATCCACCTCTTAATATCAAATCTAATTATGCATATATGCGGAGGAATCACAACCAGCGCCATACGATGGAAGAGTCGAAAATACTGTCGGACCATGTTGTACTTGTAGTAGCTTAAATTCATCCTTAATTCAAAGAGAAAATACCGAGTAAGTCAATCACATACACATGTACTCATTGTGGTAAAGTTGGACACTCCAAGGAATGGTGCTATGAAATTGTGGGATATTCGGAATGATGGGATTTCAAAGAAAGGCCTCTTAAGAAGTTTGGAAAAGCTGCAATTGCCACCTCTAGTGAGACTAAACCAAGTGGCGATCTTGATGCAACATCACGTATAATAAATCTTACTCAAAATAATACATGGATTATTGATACAAGTGCTACTGATCATATGACAAACTCCACTCACTATCTTACATCCATCCAACCATCAACCCAACAAAATATTCTGACTGTTAATGGAGGCATAACACCAATCACTCATGAAGGATCAAATCTAACTTTAACTATTTTAATCTAGATACTATTCTTATTATTCTATCTCTTTCTTATAATCTACTATCTGTTGACCAAATTACTAAAATCTTACATTGCACTATCAAAATTTGGCCTGATTATTGTGTATTTTAGAACATTGCAACGCATAAGATTCTTGGCTCTAGTGTTAAACATGGAAAGTTGTACTATCTTGATTTGCATGGTGATCCAAGTCAGAAGTCAAGTTAAGTCAATAGGGTTGGTAGAAGTTGTTTGGCCAAAGATCAAATTATTTTGTGGCATCGTTGTCTTGGTCATCTTTCTTTTCATTATCTTAAACAAATAAAATCGAAATTATTTTTAGTACTATAGACTCGGAATTCAAGTGTGATATTTGTGAATTGGCAAAAAGCCACCGAATCTCATATGTATCGAGTTATAATAAAAATTCAATTCCATTTATGACCATTCACTCTTATTTATGGGGACCTGCTCGGATTTTTACTCTATCTAGTGCTCGATGCTTTGTAACGTTTATTGATGAATGTACCCGAATACCTGGGTATCACTACTTTCAAATAAGGGAGATGTGTGCTCTGCATTCCAAGACCTGTACAAAATGGTAGTTACGCAAATACCAGAGTAAAATTTGAGTCTTGTAGTCTGACAATGGTGGGTTGTATCTTAACTCAATTCTAAATGTTTTTTGCAGTGAACAGGCCATTCGCCACCAAACATCTTGTGCCAACACTCATCGACAGAATGGCAGTTATTGGAAGTCGTTCGAGCATCATTGTTTGACATGAATGTTCCTCAAGAATGTTGGGGAGAACCTGTTCGATCTGCTGCATATCTCATAAACCGGACACTGTCAAGAGTACTTGATTTCAAAACTCCTATTCAGAAACTTCAGGCACTTGTCATATCTCCACCTCTCAATAATTTAGAGCCCCGAGTCTTTAGATGCTCGACATATGTTCATCAGTAACTTGGCAAATTAGATCCTCGAGTTATCCGATATATCTTTTGTTGGCTATGTAGATCTACAAAAGGGATATCGGTGCTATGATTCGAATGTAAAGAATATATATGTAACTTCCATGAAAATGTTCCTTTTTTCTCTCACTCCGAGTGCTCTCTTCAGGAGGAGAAAAATTTGAACTTCTTTGAATTTGAAGATAACATTCCAAGTGTTCCGAGTGTCTTAGATGCCCCGAGTCTCCCAAATGTTCCGAGTGTTCTGAGCATCTTACCTGGATAGACATATGATGTTCTGAGCATCTTACTTGATCAGATAATTGAAGATTATCCGAGTAATAAAGATAACACATATTTCCAACCCACACCAGAAGCTAAAGAAACTCCATATGTGCATAATGAAGCTAGTAAATCCAAATACTAAGCCTCATTATCCTTCTAGAATCAATAGAAGGATTCTGAAAAAACAATATGATCCGAATCTTCATACCAAAGCTAATATCCTATCAATAATTTCATATCAACTGGTCGTTTGTCTAACTCACATGCATTTACTGTCAATCAATTATCTACTGTATCTATTCCGAGTAATGTGCAGGAGGCTTTAGCTAATCTGGATTGGAAGAAAGCCATGAATTATGAAATGGAGAGATTGCATAAAAACTGCACATGGGATTTTATCCCTCTCTCTGAAGGAAAGAAAATGGTGGGGTGTAAGTGGATATTCACTGTCAAACTTAATTCAGATGGAAGCATTAATTGATATAAAGCTTGGTTAGTAGCAAAGGGATATACTCATAAGAATGAAATTAACTATAAAGATACATTTGCCCTAATAGCAAAAATGAACACCATCCCAGTTCTTATTTCCTTAGCTGCCAACCTAGACTAGCCACTATAATAATTTAATATGAAGAATGCATTTTTTAACAGAACCATAGATAAAGAAGGTATATGGATCCACCACCTAGAACAAAATGTACTGATCGAGTATGCAAACTAAAAAGGGCATTGTATGGACTCAAGCAATTGCCTCTAGCATGGTTTGGATGACTCTCAACTTTCATGAGAAAGCTCAGATATAAGCAAAGCGATGCTAATCATATACTATTCGTCAAATAGAAGTTAGGTAAAGTCACCGCTCTGATTATGTATGTTGATGATATGACGGTCACTAGGAATGATCCGAGTGAGACAACAATCTTATAAAGACAGTTAGCAGCCAAGTTTGAACTTAAGGATTTGGGTAACTTGAAGTATTTTTTAGGAATTGAAGTTGCAATATCAATTTAAGGGATATCCCTCTACCAACTAAAGTATGTAATGGATCTACTGATAAAGACAGGCATACTTGATTGTAAGTCAACCGAGACTCCAATTGAAGTCAACCATGGACTTTCAGTCCTAGGAGATCAAGTCCCAATTGATAAAGATCAGTATTAAAGGCTGGTGGGAAGGTTGATTTACTTATCTCATACTCGGCCAGAGATTGCTTATGCAGTAAGTGTTGTAAGTCAATTCATGCATTTTCTGAGTAAAGAACATATGGGTGCAGTATCCCGAGTATTAAGATATCTAAAGTCTTCTTCGGACAAAGGTTTATTCTTTGGAAGAAATAAGGATTATGAAATTACTGGCTATACTGATGTTGATTGGGCCAGAGATCGGACTTATCAAAAATCAACATCTGGGTGAAAAAAATTTAATTACTTCGAGAAGTAAGAAACAGAAAGTCGTAGCAAGGTTATCACGATCCAAATTGGGGAGTCATGACCGGTGCTAGGAAACGGGAATTCTTTTGAATCCAGAACCCGTAGTAAACCTTAAAAATAAATACGCATGCAATAATAAATAAAAATACATCAAAATTAGAACTTAAATCGATATAAAAATAAATACTTAAATATCATTTCATAATAAAATATTCATACAATATCTTAATACAAATCCCAACTGATAAAATAACACACTACTAATATAATAATACTATTACTATAGTTTTATAAAATACAATAAAAGTTCAAAGATGTAATATACATAAAATAGCTAGGGTGAAAGAAGACCGACGTAAAGCACTACTAATACAATCTGACAAAGAAAACTCTCCTGAAAAAAATGGTTAAGAGGGGGTCAGACCTCACTGAGTGAATTATTATAATATATATACACATACCTCCTAATGTCATATGCAATCAAGCATCAGTATATATATAAATATATACAAGCATTTCACACAGATATCAAAATTAAACTTTTATATATAATAAATGCTGAAAAACATTTATTTAAATGAAGAATCAAATAGAATCCTAATAGTATTCGCCACCTCAAATCAATATCTTACTAACCATGCAGATTTACTTAATTTCAAAGGAATTCTCTTATTCCATTTTGGACAGTAGACTGACCCTGAGACATTAAGTCAACTAAACTTTCGTAGTCTCACTATCAGTGTGATTAGCCCCAAGATACTAGGTCAACCGAACTCCTACAATCATACTACTCAATCACTGAAATTCTCAATAATCGATCATTCAAATTTCACCTCAAATAATCTCATAAACTCAACCCTAAAATCTATTGCACTAGTACGTACACAAATCTAGTGTAGCCCATTAGGTAGCACGTTCTATCGATATCCTTCATATAAATTCGTATATTTATAAAAACAATACTAAATTGCATAATTTAAATATAATGGCAATCGTTTAAAAATGATATACCACTTATATATTAAACATATATTAAATGTATATGCTGAGTATATGTCAAAATATACTGAATATATACTAAAATAGGCTAACATATATATGTCACATATATACAAATTATATACTAAAAACAAACTAAGTAAAATGTCATATATTCCAAAAATATACTTAAAGTATATAAAAAATATACATATTCATTTAATAAAATAATTCATGTTTAAATTCATATTAAAACATGAAAACTCATAATCATTCATCTATATTCAATGTATATATAAAATAATAACTCGCAAGTTAGCGCTCCTCGAGACAAACTCGACAGACCTTGTACAATAGACATCGGTTTCGGCATAACTAAAGAAAATCAATATAATATTATTAGAATAAATTCTAATTTATATTTCGAAGAATTCTAAAGAAAAACTCTAAGGATTCAAAATTCAATTAAACACAGAAATTCAGAATCGACATGATGTCACGTTTTACAAGAATTCTACTGAAAAATTAGCAGAATCTCCTCTATATAACGGACATCTCTCTACTGACAGTAGAGTTGATCCTACAAGGAAAACACACTTCTTATAACACAATAGCTCAACACCTCAGGTTGAGACCTCGAACTACACAATTTCCAACTGAGGTTCACAATTCACAATAAAAATAAATATTAAATAATAATATATTTAAATCATTAAAAATCCTTAAAATCAATAATAATTCACAATATAATATATTTAAACATCAAAACACTAAATATAATTATTTTCACAATAATTAAATAACAATGTCAATTAATTTATATAATATTAAAAAAATCAAATTTTGCAATTATTCAACATAAAATAGTCAAATTTACATTTAATTACTCAAATAGTTTAAATATATAATAAAAATAGTTAAAAACTCATTTAATCACAAAAATAGTAAATAATTTATTATTTGAATATAATTTTTGAAAATTAGTATTAATTAGTTAAAAATAGTAAATAATTTGTAAAAATTATTTACATACCCTATAAAATTCTAAAATCATTTAAAACATATTATTTAACTATAATTTCAATAAAAACACACAATTAACCTATATATCTAAAAATCAGATAATACAAAAAATATTCCCAAAAAATATATAAAATAACCAAAAATTATTTTATCAATACTAAAATTACTAACTTAAATTAATAACACTAATTTAACCAAATTTCCATTAAAAATAATTAAATAACATAATTATCAAAATCCATTTTTTAATATTAAAATATTCAAAAATACCCATTTTTCAAATTAATTCAAAAAAATATACAAAAAATATTTTTGAGAAGATTGAGCTACCTACGACAATTCTCAAAGCAAAATTTCATGAATAAAACCCAATAATTAAATAAAAATCTGAAACCCTAATGTCACCTAAACAAAAACTTAACATAACTCAAAATCAAGAAGGACTAAGCTCAAACCGAGCTTAGAACTAGACTCACCGGTGTCAGAGCTTTCAATAGAGATGGGAATCAAGAGCTCTCGTCTCCGAAAACTTCAATAGTGACTCTCTCAATCTCCTGCATTCTAGCGAGCTACAGGCGGCTTCTGGTGGTGGAGAACAATGACTGGAGGTCATGGTGATGATGGGGTGGCGTAATGGTGGTCCGGCAATGGATGGGTGGTGCTGTTGTGTCAAGGAAGGAAAAAGAAAATCATGGAAAAGAAGAAAAGAAAAATAGGAAAAAGGAAAAGAAAAATGGTATGAAGGAGAGAAATGGTTGACCATGTATTGTCCCCATATATATATATATATATATATATATATATATATATATATATATATATATATATATATACACACACACTTTTAACTTTACACTTGTCATGCACCCATATATACATACATAGATATACTACACATAAACATATGCACATGTTATTAACAACAATATAATAATAATAATAATACTAATACTAATAGTAGTAGTAGTAGTAGTAATAATAATAATAATAATAATAATGAAAATGAGTTTGAATACTTTAAATAATAAAACTCACAAATTAATTTGTAGATAGCGGGGTTTAGCGCGCGTTCAAGATTTTAGCAACCGCGACACTTTTTAGGCTCAAGGCCTTAAAGAACACACTAACCATTGTCACAAAGACATGGCGTGAAAATGAGAAGTCGCCACCCAGGATAATAACTAAGACAAATCGAAAAGGTGGTACTCGATTCCCTAAAAGAAAGCTAGCACCACAACCAGGAGATTCTGGATACGGAATACTAATTTCTCTTAGTCTCATGTTCATTTAAAATAATTTTATAAATGATTATTCTATCCTCTAATTATATGTAATTTTATTAAATCCTATTTGACATCCATCTAACCCTAGGCATCTAGTCAATAAAATTACATATAAAAAATGCACTCAAGATCGCATTGTCCCTAAGTCTAAACTATATTAATTTTATTAAAAAAGTTAGCTAAATTTACATTTTATTTACAAGTGAAAAAAAGACTAACAGTGGGTCTACATTTTTAATTAGTGAGTCTAGATCTATTTATTTTAGTTTGTCTAAGGAATGAGCTTAAGTCTATTCAATTTTAAAGAAAAGTTAAATTAGTGGGTTTAAGTCTAATTTGATTTTATTTTAAGTGAAATGTGAGTCTAAGTCTATTTATTTTAAAAGAAATGAATTTAAGTGGGCTGAATTAAGTCTAAACAAGTTTTAATTAACTAAGGGGTCCTAAAATCTAATTAACCTAATGAGCCTAAATTAATTTTAATTATTTAAAACCCTAAATCATTTTTAAGCCTATTTATTAAGTGGGTTAAACCTAAACATGGGCTTGGGGCCCAAAAGGATAAAAACATAAAAAAACAAACCCAAACAAATAAAACACAAAAAATGAATCAAACAAACATTATAGTGATTTTCTAGAAATCCTAAATTAATTACATGCAAACCCTAATTTAAGCTACTGTCACCATTAATTTTTACCTAATTGAACCTAATTACTAACTGATTTTAAATGCAGAAAATTAAATATTTTACTATTCCCACTACTGAGGCTATTACAAATTACGTACAAAAACTAAAATTAAACAATTATACACCTATGAATTAAAATAACTACACAAAACACATAAAGACAAAATGAAAATTAAAACCCTAATATCTATTGAAAAAAAATACAGATTATTTCATGACATTCCATGGACTTTCTATTCGTCTAAACACAGGCAGTATCTTCCTCAATCCACATTCGTATATCAAAACAAAAATACAGAAATAATCACATTAGTAGTGAAATTGAATAATAAAAACAATAACCAAACAAAAATCACAAAAAAGAAAATAATAGAAAAGAATGAAATAGAAAAGAATACTGATAATTTTAGATATTGTGTAAATGCCCTTTTTCGCTCTTCAAATTGGATTATCACTATTGAAATTAAATTGTTGATTTTGGACTGGAAAGGACGTTCTCAGTAGTGTTTGGATTTTAGTTTTTTTTTTTGTGCAGTCAGGTTTTTTTTTTTCAGTCTTTGCGTGTGTGAGTTTCTCTCTGTCTCTCTGTGAGTCTCCCAGAAAAAATCCCTCCTCTCGCACGCATGTAGACTTTACTTTTTAAAGCGGAGTCTGCGCGTACTGGCTTCCTCTTTTGGAGGAACAGACTCATCTCATCATCAAAACAGACTGATAAGGATTTAATTTTTAAAAATTACATGTTTTGAATGTGTCAAAATCTTTTCCAGATAAAAAATAATAATAAAATTCAATTTTTAATCAATCAAAACATTGAAAAAATAGACAAAAAATAAGAAAAAAATGCAAAAAAAAAAATTTGACTTTTACGCATCGACATTGTGCAATGCCGAACTTTTAATTATAAAAAAACCCCTGAAAAATTAACTTATTTATAATCAAATCCTAAAAAACGTTGCAATTAAGTCCCTAAAGTCCAGAAAATTGACAACCAAGTTCAATTTTTAAATAAATTTTATCATAAGCGCTTATGTCGCAATTATGCACAATTGTATCCCAAAATTAGATGCTTACATAATTATTTCACGTAAATAAAATATTTAGAATAAAATAAATGAATAATATACACAACTCATGATAATATATAAATAAAATTTAAAATTTTATTAACATTACATATTCCAAAATAATTTTATATTATTTAAAATATCGAGTCATTACAAAAGTAAAGTGCTGAAGTTAAGTTTAGAGAAATGACTCATGAAGTATGTAAGTTGTTTTGGATAAGGCGAATTGTTCAGAATCTAAGACTAAAACATCCGAAACATACATTATGATAATAAAACAGTCATAGTAATTATAAACAATTCAGTTCAACATTATCGAACTAAGCACGTAGAGGTTGATAGACATTTCATCAAAAATCATCTGAATCAAGGAACAATTGATCTTCCATTTGTTTCTTTTTAGATTCAACTAGCTAACATCCTTACAAAGGCTGTATTCGAAAAATCGTTTTACAACTCACTTGGTAAGTTAGGAATAATTGACATATATTCACCAACTTAAGGAGGAATATTGAGAAAATAAATATTTTAATTGTATATATTAATATATTAAGAAATAAATATCTGTATACAATTAGAAATGTTATTTTATTACTAGCTAGGATGTAAAAGATTCGTGCATATATATATATATATATAGTTGTAACCTCTTTTATGAAAAATATTCAATTATGTGCAACCAACCAGCGCTGAGCAAGAAAATTTAACCAAAAGAAGTGGTTAATTAATTTTATGGACTATGTTTAAAATTAGAAAATTAAGCTCACGATTAATCTAGTGCCATTACACTCTCTTTCAGAATCCATTTCAAATAGTATTAGAGTACTTCCTTCAGATTAAAAAAATCGACTTTAATTTTAAAATATTGATAATTAAGTAAATTAAAAAATAATTGATAAATTTATGTATACACATCTCGTCATAAAAATCAATTAACCAATTAATTGTTAATGGATCAACCAATACAAGCAAAATAGGTATATAAAATTGCTCAACCATAGACTATATCCATATATGATAAAAAAATGAGAATAATTTTAGTTCTCAATCCCATTGATTTTGATGGTCTTCCGTACTCCACGGAGAAAAATGGCATCCCTATTCCCTCCAAGCGTTAAAGGAAAGGGATTTTATATAAATGTATCAAAAATTAAAAGATTGTTGACAGTAAAAATTTTTAAAAATATTTTCATATAATTAATTCTTTTAAATATAGTCTGTTATTATTTTTATTTTTGAAGTTGTCTTTTTTTTTCAATATTTTTTTCTTTCTATTGATTTTTTTCAATTCTTTTTTTTACTATATATTTTTTTTTTCAATATTTTATTTTTTTAACAATTTTTTTGCTTTATATTAGTTTTATTTTTTTTCTCAATATCTTTTTGATTGTCTTCATATATTTTTTCTCAATGTTTTTTACTCAACATTTTTTTCTAATGTTTTCATCTTTTTTTCTCATCTTTTTTTTGCTCAAACATTTTTTATTTTTATTTTTAAATTAATGTCTTCATTTTATTCTCAAATTTTCTTATATATATATATTCTCTTAAAACCTTTCTTTTTTCAAATGATTAATTATGAACTAAATATCTTCAATTGTTGTTAAACCAAATAATAAATATTTTCAAATTGTTGTAACAACAATAAATAAACAAAATTATCTACTTTTATATTTCTAAAGAATAAGAATTTTTTTATTTTAACTTGTTTATAAAAATGTCTAACAACTTCTTTATAAAAAAAAATTATTTGATACTTATTGTGGACACTATCAGTTTGATTGGCCTGCAACGAAAATTCGACGATGAGAAAGTTCGAGTTTTGAATGTAAAGAGAACCTGAAACTTCTTTAAAATCGACTCAAAACGCCCAAACACTAAGCTAAGCTCATAAATACCATATCCAAACCCAAACCCATCGCCTCTTGACCCAGGCCCCTGACATGGCCCAGGTGAAGAGGCGATCGCCTCAACAAAGAGAGACGGTGCCTCTTCACACCCACTCTCTGCAGCATTAAATGTCATTAATGGCAGTGGTTGGAGGCTCATTTGCTAAAGAGTTGGTTATTTTTTATGTAAAAAAAAGGAAAAAGTAAGGGGAGAGGGTGAGAATGGTTTTTAGGGAATTGAAAAAAGGGAGAAGATGAGAGGCTTTAAAAGGGGATGTGGGGGTAAGAGAGAGGGGGTTGGCAAAAGTCTGGGGATTCAAAGGGACAACCTGAAAAAAAAAACGTCTGAAAGAAAAAAACATAGAGAAAGAGGAAGAAAAAAGGAAATGAAGAAAGGAAAAAGAAGGGGAAAAGACTTTGAAGCTTAGGAGACTTGACTTTTAAGAAGAGGAAGGGACCTCCTTGCATTCAAAGTCATCCATCCATCAACCAAGCTCTGAGGGCTCAGTTAGGAGCATCAAACACGTCCAAGTCAGTAAGCTCCCCTTTTTTAAGCTTTAAGTCCATTATTTTCATTAAAAGCTTTGATTTGTTATTATTTTGTGTGTTTTCTTGAGCTATATTACTTATTTAAGTTCATAGAGGAGCATGATTGCATGAGATATTAAATATTGATTATTAAAATTTGTGTATTTGCTTCTGTTTCTTATTTATTTGCATGATCGTTAAGTTTCTTAAGATCTAAGAAATGTAGTTTGTCTCTGTCCCTGTTGAAAAGGCGACGTCGCGACGTCTCTTCATAGAGACGTTGCCCCTTCATGATGAGGTGAAGAAGGCATCGCCTCCTAGTCAGCAGACGACACCTCTTTGAAGAGGTATCGCCTTTTGACCGGCATTCTACTGATTCCTGTCTTGATTTTTAGCTATTATCTTGCATGTTTGGCATAATTGCCTTATCTAATATGTTATATTTCTTGATTGTATGCATGATTGTCATGTTTGATCAATATTGTTTTCATGTTATATTATTATGTGATTTAATGGACTACTTGTGAGTTTATTTTTATCTCTTATTATTTTTTATATTTTTTGTAAATATTTTTTATGAATGATTTATAGATATTGTTATTGTTTGTGAGATAGAACTAACTCATATTTTTTGCAGGAATTATGTTGTGATTTCTAAGTATTAGATTATTGCTTTGTTAATTAATTTTTAAGAGTTTTGATTTGTATAATTAATTAGTTTATTTTTTGTTTATTTTTTGTTTATGTATAGTTTATTCTTAGTTTTTTTTACATTTATTTACATCAAAAGTTGTAATCTTTAATACCTATCCCTTTTATTTGGAATGAATGGTTGTAATTTTTTTTTTATTTTTTTATTTTATTTTTGTGTTTGGCTTATGGGGATATAAGTATGAAATAAGACTAATGTACAAACTTGAAATAAAATATAAAATTGGAAAACCAATCGCGATTAGCATGTTAATAAGGAAATAATTTAATAATCAAAGGTAATGAAATACAAAATACAACACGAAGGCCAACCGCAATGTTGGATAGGCATTCTAAAAGCTCACATCCAGTTTTTGAACTCGATATCTGATGACGGCTTTTGAGAACCTTTGTAAAATCTAATTGTTGTACAATGTGTCTCGGCTTTCATCCGGATGACAATTCCATCTTAGTTTTGGGCCTTAAGCCCACTATGTATTTCATAGTGAGCCATGAGCTCACACAGTATCGTGATCGTAAATACTTGGGTGTGCTACCAAAACCACTGCCTACACTTATTGATCATCACAATTCTTACGATGTATTTGTAATATTAACAAAAAAAATCCTAAAAAATAAAAAATTAACGAAAATAAACAAACCAAAACAACAAAAAAAAAAACTAAAAACAACAATTAAAACAACAAAACAACAAAAATTTATGTTGTTGATTGTCAATTGTTAATTATTGTTTATTTTTGTTGATTTTTGTTGATTTTTTACTATTTTTAAATTATTTTTTCATTATTAATGACAAAATTAAGGCCATAAATAAATTTTTTACTTTTATTAGTATTAATGATAAAAATAATTTTTTTTATATATCTCATAATTTTTATTGTTATTTTTTATTTTTAACAAAAATCAAGAAATATAAATAAAGAGAAACAATTGAAACCTACAATTGAAACAACAAAAATCAACAAAGCAACAAAATTTTACATTGTTGATTTTTGTTTTTTTAGTTTTTTCATCATTAATAATAAAATTAAGACTATAAATATAATTTTTACTTTTTTTAGTATAAATAATAAAATAATAATTTGTTTGTTATATTTCATAATTTATTTCTTATTTTTATTGAAAAATAATTATTGAATACTATGTGTAATTTTTACTTTAATTGGTTTAATTTCTAAATTCTTAATAATTATGAAAAAAATAATTATTGAAAATTATGGGTAATTTTTTATTTAATTTGCTTAATTTTTATACTCTAAATAATAGTAAGTTTCAAAATAAAAAAAAATATTATTTAAAATATAAAATTAAATTATTTAAAATATACAAATCAAATAAATATATATAATCAACTTAAATTAAATATGTCTTAAAAAATAATAAATAGAAAAAAATTATAGAAAAAAATGAAAAAAAAATGAAAACGGAAAAATATAAAAATTGATGATGTTGGAACCAAACTTTAAAAAATACACCAAATCAAAGATAAAAATGAAAAGGAAAAAATTAAAACTGGAAAAAAAAAAATTTCCCAGCTACCAACGATATAAGTAGGTGTTTACTGGGCTATGAAATGATATTTCTTTTTAAGGAAATGTGTGCCTACAGCATTTTGATGAATTTTAATTTCCTTATCCATTGGGCCTATGATCTGCTATCATAAATTTAAGAAAACAAAAAAAGAGAGAGACCCACTTATTAAGTCCAATTCCTTCCAGTTCCTCCGCTCGTAAACAAGATCAGAAAACAGCCTCAATTGCATTCCTGCATTTACTCGCCGACAAAACACCCACATCAGAAGCATAAGAAAATGACCCTGAAGCTGTAGTTGTCCAGTACCCATGAGTTACAGAAGGTTAGTTTAATCACATCTCTAATAAAAAAAAGAACTGTAAATTTTACTCTTCTTTCAATTTCACTCAATAAAGATTTCCCTTATGTTGTTGATTGCGATTTTTTTTTTCTTTTGCTTTTGTTAGTTCAGTTTGTTTTATCAGTTTTGGGATTGATCCCTTATGATTCCTGTTCAATTTGAGGTAAAATGTGCGTTATTTTACTGAATCAGTGTTGGTATTTCAAAAGTTTTGATTTTTCATCAATTTGATTTGATCAAGTGAACCTGAGAATTCCTTCATTTTCATTTTTGGGTTTTCGTTGCTTTCTGGGTATGTCTCGTAAGTGCTGATTTTGATCCTATGACAGGAGTTCATTATACAATTATGGGTGTTTTAGAAATGCTTGAGCTTGACCTGAAAAATCTTTTTGAGCAGATCAAATGGCTTACATTAATCATCCTTGTCGATTTTAATTGTGGTGTCATTTATATGATTTGTTTGTTCATTTTCTTTGGACTAATATAGAGATATTCGTCATTCGAAATCTGCTCTCTTTGATGATGGCCTTGAAGAAGGTGGTCTTCGGGCTTCTTCATCGTATTCCCATGGTATTAATGAGCAAGACAATGACAAAGCTATGGACAGTTTGCAAGACAGAGTTATTTTCCTGAAGAAAGTGAGTTTGAAACTAAAAAATGTCCTTAGTTTGTTATTTAATTTGCAACATATCCTTTTAAGTGTCTGGCTGATCCACAGTTTTTGAACTAAAGCTGTTTTTACATGCTAGTTGCCTGAAATCTATCCAGGTGATTATATGTTTGGAGTTGAGAACTTGAGATGATTTTCTGCAATTCATTTCTGGGGCATGTTTTAAACATTTACTTTGTATATTTTAGTAATTTGGATTCAAGATATCTACTACAATTTAATAAGTCATATATAGTGCATTGCCTGTCTCCTGGCAATGGGTGTGACTGAGATTGATCACTGATGATACACATTGTGAATAAACTTGTGCATGTGATACCATTTTTGGACAAAATTTTTGCAGGATAACAAAGTATATATATTATGATGTAATGAGTTCATGGTGCTCAGGCTCAAAATTATGCATCATCTGAATAATAAAGCATGGAACAATTGGAAGGAGCCTAAAGCAGATTTTATTTTTGCCATGTGCATGCTGTGCCACTGTTGTTCATCTAGCAACAATGCATTCATAATTGAACTCGTTAAATTTCTTTAAGTTGTACTGGATCTCATTTCTGTATTTCTGTGATTATCCCTTGCGACATGTGCATTCTACAATTGTGTGATCAGTGATGCCAGATTTGACACAACTTATTAGAAACTTGGATGGCATTTAATTTGGTGCAACCTGAAATATTCTTGCTTTTAAATCTCTATTTTGATATTGAAGGTATATTTCTTATGTACAGCTAACAGGTGACATACATGAGGAAGTGGAGAGTCATAATCGATTACTTGACCGAATGGTATGCAGCATATGTTTTCTTGATCTGAGATACCTGTCTTGAGTGAAAACAATTTTTGGTTCTATTTTTTGAATAGACTGTATTGTGAAATCAGGGCAACAAAATGGACATATCTAGGGGTGTAATGTCAGGAACCATGGATCGATTCAAGATGGTAAACTATGTGTACTCTTTTCTGTTTCGACTTATTATTTATCTTTATTTTGTATCATTTTTGCCTGGAAAATGCTGTTAATATCAATTTCTTGTTCTGCAGGTATTTGAGAAGAAATCTGGTCGGAGAACGTGTGTACTAGCAGGATTTTTTATTGCCTCATTTTTAGTTATATACTATCTCATAAGGTACATGATTCTTTGAAGGATAAAATTGTCTCGGTATCATTTTTATCAATTCTTACTGTCATAAAATTGATAATAGTGCTATTATTTTGACATTAATATTTAAAACCAGGTGATTAATGTCGCTAATCTACCTGGTTTATATGATACTTATACTTTACCAGGAAAAGTTTTGGCGTTTCAATAGTGTGGTTTGTTTCAAGTGAGCTATAAGTTTTGCAAATTGTAACATAACTGCAATGTAGGACAAGGGTACTAAAAAAGGGGATATGATTTGCTCTAATTTTTATGGCTTAAATACAAAGCTGACATTTTGGTGTTCAATGTGCAGGATCCTCTGGTACATGCAAGCTTAAGGACGATTTTTGAAAAACTATTCCATTAAAATCTTCAATTGTGTATGGAAATGGCAACGACGTTGCTGCAGATAACTTGATCCTGCTGTTGAGAATTAGGAAGAGAAATCTTCAAAGCACAAGTGCTATGAAATGGGGTATTAGTAAAGGGGCTACATTTTTACACAGGTGGGATAATTGGTTGGATTTAAGTAGTTTGCAGACTACTATGTCAAGGTGCTTATTTGCCCATGTATTGTTTCTTACAGTTCCTGTGTGAGCATATGCTAAGCAGGGAATTTTCCGTACATAATGATAATGTTGATTAAAATTGAATTTATGGAAAAATTCAATACTTCGTGTATTCTTCACTTTCTTGAATTTTTAGATCCAGTACAATTTTGAAATGTCCTACACCAGGAAACTGATTTTCTCCCCTATCCATGCTGCATAATGGTTATGGGTGCCTAAATGGTGTGCAGTAAGACTTGAAACAAAACCAGCAATCCCATTTTCAAAAGTTGTGGTGGCGAGTAAAGGTGCATACGCATACGCATACGCATCCGCGTCAAGGGCTGCCTGGATTAGAGCCATTTGAATAAATCCAGTTTTTGATGAGAGCCTTAAAGCACTGTTTTTGATGAGAGCCTATGAGTTCACCTCCTTGGCTTTGGGCTATGCCCAAGTTTCACACCCATTACACTTCAAACCTTAAAGCACTGTTAATCGTCGCTTTTAGGTTTTGGGTTTTACTTCTTCTCTTGTTTTATTTTTAGAGATGATGCCACCTTCTGTTTTGATCTTTGCCTGGGTCAGACTCAGACATAAGCAAATGCTCCTATGCCATAGCAATGAGCTTCCAAAGATGTAAAGTTTGGTTAACTAAAACAAATGGAGTATGTCATCAACAGCGACCGATACGCGATGGTAATATAAGAAAAAGACACAATAAACAAGTAAAAATGTCTTCGTCTGAAGATTGATATATATATTCATACAGCTACAGCCAGTCCAATGAAATTGCAAGGAGTTGTTGTTAGAAAGGGAAGCGCACTGCGTGGTGCGTGCAGTTGCTGCATAATGTAACAAGTGATGCTGACTTTCACTTGTCATTTATCACTACACCAGCTCATTTTTCGTAGTGACGGCCAATGCTTGGGCCTACTAACTTAAAGCATAAATACAATAATACAAATTCCGAAGAACTCATGAGGGTTGACAAAGAAAAATGAATATGGGTAGCTACACATTTAGCTAGGTTGAGATTAGATAGAATCAACCTATCATGGAGTTAACAGTAATATGAGTACCAATAGAGCCAAAGGAATGCTTAGTTAGATTGCCCGTGAAAAATGCAAAATGAATTTGAACTTGTGGATTAAAGAATTCCCGTGATTGTAATTTCATAAATCGAAAAGTTAACTTGTAATATCATGTACTCGCGATTACAGAAAAAAAAAAGTTGAGTTTTTTTTTTTTACCATTTTAAAAAGTCCATCCAAATGCATATTTGACATTAATATTGATTGGGATATATGTGTATATATTTTTATATATAGACATTGATTAAGGTGGATTAATTAAGAGAGAACCTTGGTATCATTAGTTATATACAAGAGCATTGAAACATAGCTAGTTAGTTTATGTATCATAGTTCAACAGGCTTCTGATAAAATTTATGGTTGAAATGATAAAGAGATTACGTAAGATTTTAAGTTGAAATATTGTATTTAAAAAAATAAGTATTAAGAGAGTTTTGTTCTTTTATACAACTAACTTTATTTGAATTTCGAATCTCATATAATTACTAGAAGCATTAAACACGGAAAAAATATTTAAAAGATATCTTTGTGTTTTAGAATAATAAGTTTTCATATACTATAGGAGGTTGATCATTAAACCTTCACACTTATTTAAAATGTGGTGAATAAAATGAACAGTGTATGTAAACTAACAACCAAAGACTGCATTAAAAAATGATTAGCATCCACAAAAACTGTAATTGAAGTACAGTAAAGGTAGACTCTTCAATGTGAATAGAGTTCCAATATGCTGCTTGTTGTAGACTATTGTCGATTAGACATCAATTAACACAGTGCATGGATTCTAAATTTTTTTTTTTTTAATTTCACCACTACTAACCAATCACTGTGTGTATATATAGAACTTAATGGCCTCACTGTGTGTATAACTTGATGGCCTTTTATATGTCCAGCATTTCAATTTCATCAACTTGACATACTGCATAAATTACCACAGCACTATTCCACTTTATATTCCTCTCAATGGCAATCTCACCTGCTGCCCTGCTGTGTGCAAAATTCTAAAACATGCACTTTACCGACAACATTTGGTTACTACTATCATGTTGGACCATATTCACAGGCTGTGGAGAGTTATAATTGGTTGTGAAATCCCAATATTTACATAATAGTAGCAGGGGCCTGTAATTGAGTCCAATCCTTTTAGAGACTTTTCTAAAATTTTAGTTTTGAACGTATTATAATGACATGAGAGTGTTTTTTCTTTTTTCTAATTGTTTGGATAAAATTATATTTTTGACTGATGTATAGTTTCAGTCAAGAATATATTATGATTTGAAATAATATAAACAAAATTTGTCTATCGATAAATTTACAATACATAAATACTTTTTTTTATTATTAATAAGTATGTCATATTATCTAAATATTAATGAACTACATACCAAAAAACTATCATTTCTTTTTAAATTGATGTTGGCAATATTTGAATCATGTATTTCAAAATACTTTTGAAGAGAGTTACTACTTAACTACTGTCTGAATGGCTTTAAACACATTTTTTACTCTAAACCACTAATATTTAGAGTTTATTAGGTTTTGATTAATTGAGTTAGATTCAAATAGAACTATAAGAAAGTTAAAATTCTCATAACAACTATTTAATAGATTGTATAAACTACAGTTCTTACTTAAAACGTTACTTTAATGGAAACGGTTTCTATTAATTGATTTTAACAGTTGTTGGTATATATAAATATTTATTTAAATATAAAATTTAAAATATATATTATAAATTAGCGCACATATATTCTCTAAAATAAGAAAGAATCTCATACAATATTATATTACCAATTGCTAATGATGGAGAATTAATCACTTAAAAAGATCAAATAGTCAATTCATGATATGTTGCTTATAAACGAGTGCCATTGATTATGGTGAGGGTTTGAACAATCTCAAAATCAATAATAAAAAAAAACATAGAAAGAAACCAAGAAACAATGAAAGAGCAAGGAAAAGGGAATAGAAAGTTTGCGAGTAGCAAAGCAACTACTATATAGCAAAATTACACATTACACATAAATACACAAAAATATAATAAGAGGGTCCATAAATTCATCAAACAAATGGGTCTCTTTCTCTCTCCCTATTGAAATGTTGGGGTTGGGGCACGAGAAAACGACGTGCTCCCCACCTGCCCACGCGCACGCGACCCCACGAAACCCTAATTTCAATGACCTCTAAAAGAAGAGCTAATGTTGCTGTTGCTGTTGTTTATATATACTCCTAAGTAAACCTCGAATATGTTTAAAAAAAGAAAGAACAATTGTCAAGTGAAAAAAAGGAAAGAAAGAAACCTGCTTAGCTCCCCAACCATAACATACCACAAAACACGAAACTAGAGCCAAACATTCAATGAAAAGAAAGTTAGAGATCAGACACTTTGATCCATTGTTGTCTTCATAGAGCTAGAGAGAGACGAAGAGGGTTTCTTGTTTTCTATTTTTTTTATTTTATTATATATATATATATATATATATATGCTGTGAACTTTCTGCTTTTTTGTTAATTTATTCTCTATATGTCTTTCTTTCTGCTTAATTGATTCTACTGTATGCGATTTTGCATCTGTTCCTTGTTCTTTCTATTAAGATCATTTCTGGGTCGTTGATCTTTTATTTATTTTTTCTCCTTTCAAGGCTATTCTTGATCCTCACCTTCTCTTTTCTTTTCTTGATTCCATTACCCAATTGCATCTAATTCTCTCCCGTCATGACAGCTTCTTGTTTCTTTCTTTGCTTGTGATCATTATCTTTCTCTCTGTCTCTTCTCTTATCAAACCTGTGAGCTGCACAGTAGCCTGCAGGACAAGAACCCTATTGGGGACGCCAAAAACTTGACTCTCTGTCTTGATTTCTTGCTATTCTCTGCTTTTGACTTTGCGATCTTTAACTACTTTGGACAAGTGAACGAAACAAGAAACTCAATATTCAACCATTTCAATCACCTCAATTAACTCTCGCTTTCTTCTTCTCTAGCCACCCGTGTCATCTCAATTTGCAATCCTGGCTAATCCTTGGTGGACCGGTCCAATTGGCCTATCAGGCCTAGACCCTCAATCTAATTCACCTTCTTTGAACAAAGCTAATCGTGAAATCTCCATTAATGAACCTACCAACAGGAGTGGCAGCAGAGGTGATGATGATGATGATAGAGACACTGGCGATGAGCCTAGAGAAGGAGCTGTTGAGGTCGGTACCCGAAGACCTCGTGGCCGTCCTCCCGGATCCAAAAATAAACCTAAACCACCAATTTTTGTCACACGAGACAGCCCTAATGCTCTCCGTAGCCATGTATTGGAAGTTGTTGGTGGAGCTGATGTTGCTGAATGTGTAGCACAGTTTGCTCGGAAACGTCAAAGAGGTGTTTGTGTGCTTAGCGGAAGTGGTTCAGTCGCCAACGTAACCCTAAGGCAGCCTGCAGCCCCTGGTGCTGTAGTAGCACTTCATGGTAGGTTTGAGATTTTGTCTCTAACAGGGGCCTTTTTACCTGGACCAGCTCCACCTGGTTCTACCGGTCTGACGGTGTACCTAGCCGGTGGACAAGGGCAAGTTGTTGGAGGAAGTGTGGTGGGTTCACTGATTGCGGCAGGGCCAGTTATGGTCATTGCAGCAACATTTGCTAATGCAACTTATGAAAGGTTACCTCTAGAGGATGACGAGGAAGCTGCAAGTGCTGGCCAAGGACAGATCCAAGGTGGGTCTAATAACTCACCGCCACCTATTGGAAGCAGTGGACAACAGCAAGGGCTGCCAGATCCCTCCGCGCTGCCGGTGTACAATCTGCCGCCGAATTTAGTTCCAAATGGAGCTCAATTAGGGCATGATGCATATGCTTGGGCTCATGGGCGGCCACCTTACTAGTAGAGAAGGAGCTAGCTAGCGAGAGATGAGGAGATTTTCAGGAGGCTTCTATTGTGTGTTTGTACTCAAAAGGTTAGTAGGAAAAAAAAAAAAAAGAAACACAAGTTTAGTAGAAGATAGATTGTGAAAATTAAAAGAGAGAAAAAAAATCATGTTTCTGAATGTATATTAAAACTTAATTCTACCTATTTTCCTTTCTTGGTTGCAATAAAAAATGATGGTTTCTGCTTTAATTGTTTCCATTTTAAATTCACTTTGGATTAGATTGTTTAAGTACTGTACTCTATTTTCTTTTCACTTGTATGTATTGATTATGCTGAAGATTTTGGTTATAATTTATCTGAAATGATGGATTAGACTTGGAAGATATATTAAAAACTTGGATATAGTAGTTGCAGAGACAAATCTAATAAAAGTTGTGAGTTTTTTTTTTTTTTTCCTCTGTTCACCAACCTTTGTTTTAAGCTTTGAGGTTGCATTTCACTTTACTCTAAAGAACAACTAGTGGGTTCTTTTAATATTTCAAGAAACAATTTGGTATGACTTTGTTAGTTTGAGATATATGGTGAGAGAATTCAAATTTCTTGAGCTATGGTTTAGTAGAATTGAATTTTCACTTAGTTCCAGCACTATTCAATAAAATGAATTATTAAAGAGAAAAATTGAATCATCGGCAATTATCAATAAAGTAAATTATTAAAGTGAGAAACTGGATTGTTGGTTACGCAGAAAATTAAGACGAAAAAGTAAATTCAAATTATTCAACAAAACAAGTTGGTTAGTTTGTATAAATTTTTATATCAATTTCCTTTAGCAATCACCAAAAGATTCATGATGGTCTTTGGCTGAATAAAATAGCAAATTATAAAATACTTTTCTAGTTTAGCAAAGCATGTTGTGCCTTTCTTTTACCCTTCATTTCATATAGAAAATGGCAGGAAATCGTTTTTGGTTCTGACTGTTTACATATCAACTCAACTAAAAAATATAGACTTGCCACAAACGTGATAATACAGAAAATATATATATATATATATGAAAGATATATTTGCAGAAGGCATTTTCTTGGACAATTTTTAGCAGAAGGCATTTTCTCGGACAATTTTTCAAGTATAATTAGTTAAAATTTCTTTTATTAAGTTGTAATTAGATCTCGAAATAGCAACCTACAAAGACATATCTAAGCCAACGCACATTATACATACATATATATACCTGTTAAAATCTATATGGTATAATGCTAGGGCATTCCATTCCATTTCTTGTCTAGCCCCCACATGTTTGCTGAAGTGAAAGCAGACTCATCAAATTGCAGCATGGCTCTTCTCTCTGTTAGTTCTTCAACCCATGTGTAGTAGTAGTAGCCTCTCCATGACCAATATCTGAAACATAAAGACTCGTAGAAATTGTTTTCTTGGGTAACAATAAAATCTGCTGCCAGAATGGGACTAGAATACTCTGTCCATAATGTTAAAGAATGATTTTCTAGTCACATATACCAGCCACTCTTTCTTCTGCATTTTTAATAAATTATTTTCCTTGGGAACAAACGAATACAATTAAAAACTTAACAATATAAACAATATCTATGGGTTCAAATAGTAAAAAGTAGGGTTTTGAGTTCAAATCTGCATAGAGAAAAGAGGTATCAGAAGAAATTCATCTCTTTCATATCAACTCGACTTAAAATTTAAAATTGTCAAAATATTTATACTTACAAAGTATTAGAAACATGAAATTAAAAAAAATGAATAGAAACATCAAATTAAAAAAAATGAACTATATATATAGATTAATACATTATTTTTCAGTCTTCATCATCATGTTCTATAGTTAAATATATAGGTTGATGGAGTACAAACATATAATTTTATTATTGTTGTTAGTTACAATTTTTTTTTCACTTCCTTGATCACTGTTTTGGAATGTTTATATCCTGGATTCTTAATTTCAAATTAATTGCATGATTGATCATGTCATATATGCACAACTTCATACAGATAGATAAAGTTGTAGAAAGGAAACAATTTAATTTCAGAAACTTGGTTTGGTTACTGACTTAAACTAATTGATGATCAAGATCATAAGCATATGCCATTTCCGGGATCTAAGGGAACCCACAAAATCCATGCCCCTTTTCGGATTCCTCATTATCATCCATCCCCGATAAAGTTGACTTGATTTTCTTGAAATAATTTTTTTTTTCCCTAATATTTGATCCTATAATTTGATTACTTGGTCCAATGCATGTGTGAATTTGTTGTTTTGGTTAGATGAATTATTTATTGGACATTTGAATGACAAAGTCACAATATTTTATCTAAAAAAACGATAGAAGATAACCCCAATTGTACATAGCCAACTAATTTTGAACGTCTTGTCACTTGTATAATAATTGTTACTAATATGATTACAACAATTAATTGAATATTAATATGAAATATATATATGGTCCAACAGAATATTTCTTTTACTTGCAACCACAAGATTAACTCAAACACAAAGAAAAAGGAATGAAAACTACATTAATTCAAACATATATAATGTTCACTTCACCCCATCCACTACTTTTTTTTAATGCATTTCATCATCTCCAAGAGATGCAACTCAAGAAAGGATCTTAACTTTTCTTCTCTAAAATGAAAATTATTATTTTGTAATTCAGATCCTAAATTTTGTCACTTTGCCACGATTAATTCCCAAATTGACTCCTTATACTTCAACATTTCTTATTTGAAATTTCTGTGCAAACTCTTCAAATGTTTTATTTTTATTTTGGTTTTGGCAAAAAATTCTTAGCTTCTAATTGTGACCATATTATTATTATTATCATCATCATCAATCCTCCATCAGAAAGATGCTTAGTAAAGAAAACTTGAAGCTCAGGTTTATATCTGTTGCAATTGGAATTAAAAACATTTTTTATTACCTTTGCCTCATATGTAAAAGAATAATGCTCCTCCACGCAGGAAAAGGAAATTATCATATCATATATAGTTTGTCCTAATCTTTTATTCCATCATGCAGGAGCATTTTAAGAAAAATTTCATATCTTTTATTCTAAATTTTGAGCCAATTATCAATTAAATATTATTTTTAAAGTCATTTTGATTTGCTCTTTAACATTATAAACTGTATCAATTATATGCAATTTTATTTAAAAGACCTAATTATAATTTTAACAATTACTTTTAAGTCCCTATAAAATAAAAATTATTTTTAAATCCCTATAAAGATCTTATTATAATTTTAAATTTCATTTTTTAAAAAATAAAATTTTAAAAATATATTCAAGTTTTTATTTTTTCATTTTTTGAAATAAATTTAAAATTTTTTGCATAAAATTTTAACTTTTATGTATCAATTAAAATAATAAGAAAAAAAAGTGATAACTTGTAAATCAATTTATTATATAAACTAATAATAAAAAAATAAAAATAAATAAGATAAGCACTTTTAACTATCACTATAAATAATAATAACATTTTAATTTTTTCATATTTTTTAGAAAAATTAAATATTTTTATATTATTGACTAATATTTTTAGTGTCTCAAAATTTTTTTTTTTTTATCTAAATGCTTTTTTAGTTTGACCTCTATTAGAAAAATTTCTAAATAATATAGTTGAATGTTGATAAATCAAATTTAAGGATTTCGTACAAAAGTAAGTAATTTATTAAAATATTTTTTAAAAAAATTAAATTTATGTCAAGAGTAACAAAATTAGAATTTAAAAACACCTTCTCACATTTTAATTTTTATAGCAAAAGAAGATAAAAATTTTAGTAAGTGTCAAATATATTTTATAGGAACTCAAAAATAATTTTTTTAAAATACAATTAAGTTCTTCATGTGAAATTGGATAGAATTTATACAATTCATAAATTTGAAGGAGCAAATTGAAATGATTTTCAAAGTAGGATTTAATTGATAATCAACTCAAAATTCAGGATAAAATGAATTATATTTACTTCATCTCTAATTTGCTTCCATTTCGAAGTTTTGTTTGTTATTATAAAAGGGAATTCATTCTTCAATCACCAACAAAACTGGCACGAGCTACATGCAATTTTTTTTTTTTTTTAAAAAAAGGGCTTAATTGCCTTTTAATTTCATTTCAGGATACTAAAATCATAACATCATATTTGAAGTTGAGTTTCATGTGATTTTCAGAGATATTTATTCATGAATCACAAGATGACTAAAGAAATCTTTAAGTCATCAATAGTTTATTAGCAAAGAAAATTGCTTACATTAATCTTTTAATTAAATAACAATAACTGCTAGTATAGCATCATCTAAAGATTTTTTTTTTTTTTATCTGAATTTAAAATACACTATAACTATGTTTGGATGCAATAGATGCAAATTAACATTGAACTCCTTTATAATTAATTTAAGTTGATTTCCTGCTCATACTCAAAGGATCTTTGAGTTGAAAATGTAACATAGAGGACCCTCTTCACATGGATTCACGTGTCAGGGTTAATAAACCTTGATTAAAAATTATTAGCAATTTGTATATGCAACATTCCAAGAAAGTTGAAAAAACTGATGGACCCCTCTTTTTGTTGAATAATTATTGTCACTCTACTTAAAATAAAATAATCACCCTCTAAAGAAAAGACTATATAATAAAAACAAATATATTCTCACTTTTGTTCCAATTTGCCTTTCCAAGTGCTACCTGTCCACTTGTCTACAACTTAATTAGCTATCATTTGTGCTAGTGAGAAACTATTTTATATCAAACATTAGATTGAAAGAGAATCCACTAACTCTGCATTAATGAAATGTAGACCACCCATTAAAGCAATATTGATATTAAAGTGTTTTTAAAAAAAAAAATAATTTACGTGGTGGGGGCACAGCAACATATCAATTATACATCATCCAAGAAAAAAAAAATTCAAGAACATATATACGGTAGCTTTTCTTTCTAAGTCCATACACTGATGCTGAAATTTAATTCATTTTGTGCCTGTGCGTTTGACGTGGAGTGCACGTCATTTTCTTTGATCCGACGGACTACAAGATTTAATTCGATTTATGAAGAGCAAATGGATTCACTAGGGTTGTTTTCTTGAGAGCATATGTGAAGGGCAACTGGACGATAAGAAGTAGATGAATTAGCTGAAGTAGGATCTTTGCTAGCTAACTAATTAGGCAGCTTATAATCTTTCAACAAATTAAGCAAAACCCTAGAATAGAATTGATGCGACTTCAAGTTTGTCTTGATCTCCAATTTCATAATAAAAATGTTGGATAATGTATATTTTATGCAACCCAATTAATGCCCCAGAGCTTCTTAATTTCAAAGTTTTGAAATCTATTTAACTGCCATTTTGAATTCAAGCAATGATGATGATAGATTCTATCATAATGTCACAAAATTTTGATAAGATGTAAGATTAGTGGATCTTTAAATAAATTCAACAATTGAAATTATAAGCTTTCAACAGGAGCAAGCAAACACTAGTGTACCACTGAAGATAGATAATAAAATATATTAGTAAAAAGGTTTTGTTTTGAGGGCCAAAAGATTTGTCCCCTCCAATAGGAGAATGCTCATCACATTTTATAATATGGTATAATATTTGAGTATACAAGACATTATACAATTCCCTAGTTAGTATGTTCCCTATAAATAATATATGATGCAATCAATCACAATGCACAACATCCCATATAATAATTAAAAAAAAAATCTTGGAGGATTAAACTATATACATTAATTAAATTTATAATTAGCAAAATTAAACTATTAAATTAACCCATTGTTTTCCTCTAATCCCTTTTTTGATGAATGATTAAATTGTCTTGTAATTGCGATGTGTGCTGTTATTGATATCTTTTAAAATTTGCTAAGACTGTACAAAACATTAATAAAATGAATACAGTTATTTCACATTCCATGACTAACAAGATAATTAAAATTTCAAAGGTAAGTATCCATGTTTCCCACAAGCCAAAACTGTTAACATAATTAATTAAGATTAATCAACACTTTATTTATTTTTCTAATCTTTATTTAATTTTGTTCATTTTTTTATCATACAATTGTGCTGTGCATATAGCTAGCACAACTTGGCACAGGAAATTTTATTTATTAACATCCACTAATGCAGAAAATTAAGTTGGATGAACCAAAGATTATATTAGTTGTGTGGTTGTGCAATTGATATCTTCTGAAAATTAAGAAAAATTTACCCATAACTATTGTTGACATTAACTAACAGAAGTGGCTTTCACTTCTTCAAATTTAAATCATATTGTTTATAATTATTTTTACTTTTATAATCCTACACAAATTAAACTAAATTAATCAAATTCAAACAAATTATTTATAGTTAATTACTCAACCTAGCTTAGTGTTAATTGAATTTAGCTTGCGTTGGGAACTTGGAATTGGCTAGCTAGGAAAAAAATGTAATTGCCCTCATAACAATGGAAATTGGTTAAAATTTGACATTAGGATTTGTCATGTTTGCAGCACAGTTCTATTGCATGTGATAACAAAACAATAGGGTTCTTTCAATTATCAATAATGCAAAGCTATTGTTCAATTGAAAAACATGAATATGGATAACTTTGAAATTGCGATTAATTATCTTTTTATTTTTTTTATAATAATAAACTCTTTCATTAATAAAGAGTAAGAATACAATAGTTATTAAAAGTTAATATTACACGTAACTTTGTTTTAAGAAAAGCATAAAATAAATCATTCTTATAAAAAGAATATTTCTCTTCAAAAATACCAGAACGTGTTAACAGAGTTATTACATATTATGTCTCATTCCGACCGCTCCACTCTGTGGTATACAACCACAAATCGATTTTTTTATTATCTTTAATAGAGCCCGTCTAGTTGATAGTCAAAACTAAATTATTTTCTACTCCCTTATTGAGAAAATCATTTATTTTAAGAACAAAAATAAAAAACCAAACACACCCAAAGATAACAGACATAAAAAGAACTCAACAAAAAATAAAAAACAACAAAAACAAAAGAAAAAAACTACAAAGGCACATTCCAAGAAAAACAGAAGACAAACATACACATATAGACAAATAACTACGATCGATAAAGTGACGACTTAGAGCACACACTATTTAGTGGTAGATCTTCTACAGTAAAAATCCTTATAGCCCTCAAACGTTTGACCTCTGTAGTACCACATTAAATCAGAAAAAATACAAAATAAATTTAGATCTAGATTTAAAGGAATAAGAAAAGAAGAAAGAAAAATGGAATTTGGGATGGTGATATTGAAGAGCTAGATCTATCTTTATTTTTGTTTTTTAGAAAAAAATTTTAAAGAGAGAAGGGAGAGCAAAATGTTTTTAAACTCTTAATACATACCGATGATTAATTTTTTTTTTTTTTTAAGTTATATATTCATATGTTAATTCAAAGGCATTTGCTTTAATAACGTCATATTTTTATATATTAAAAAAATATGAGAACATGATCTATGTAGTATTTATTAGAGAAGCAAATTTAATTATTCTTTCTAAATTAGCCATATTGTCAAATTCTGCTTATTTTTTCTAAATAAATTCATATTTTTAATGAGGCATGAATTTAAAATTTCATAATGTAGCAAGATAATTTAATTATTACTTATAAAATGGTTCTTTCAAATCTTAGTCATTGAAATAAAATATTTAAATTTTGAATTTGTTTGCTGTTAAATAAATTTTAAACGCTCATATTCTATAGGAAAATCAGCATATATCACGGCTAACAATTTAAATTATTAATATTGTTAGTTTTTTGTTTTAATATTTGATAATCACATTAATTTTGACTATTTTAAAATTTAAATTAAATAAATTTTTATAATAAAAGGAAAACTCTCCCAACTCCTATTTCTTTACTCATAATTCACCATAATCAACAAAGAATGGTATTAATAATGTTAGTGTTAACTGTAACTATAGCCTAAGGAGACAATCGACATAAAGTGCAGAAAAACAGGGGAAGAGTAGAGAAAAGGAAGCAAGTGGGAGCAAAGAGGAGGACAAAATGAAAATGGTGATTGGAATCCATTAATTCATAGAACCTTTCCATAAATGGGTCTGTTGTTGACTGTCATTTCGACATATCTCCAGTTTTTTTTCCCTCCCGTCAAATGCGGGGGACATATGTCTCTGTGCTCTTATCCCTAATATATATATATAGTATTTTACAATAAAATTAAATAAAAATTAGAATTTTACGATGTGAGAAAAAGATAAACTTTTTATTGAAGAATAAAAGTATAAATTATTGAAGAATAAAAGTATAACTTGATAAAATAATAATATAATTAAAAAATATTAAAATAAAATTTTATTGAAATTATAAATTTTTTATTATTATTTTTTAATTAATTGACAAAACTCTTATGATTTATAATTTAACGATTTACACGTTTTATTCGGTGGCTTTATTTAGCTGTTAATTGACTCCTTAACTTTGTGCTTTGTCTTTCAATTTTATGCTAAAACATCAAAAGTGTTGGCACGTGTATGGTAGGTGTTTGAATTGCTGAATATTTTCTTGGCTGGGGATGTTGATTTCGTAGTGTTCTTTGATTAATTTATCTCTTTTTTTTTTTTTTAACTTTTGACTATGGATATCAATGTGCTTAATTGAAAATTAATCATCATTTGAAAATTAACCTATTAATTTCAAATTTTTAATTACCAAATACCTTTGACTTTTGACTCATTAAAATACAAAAATGTATAATTTCTTTCATGAATTTAGGAGTTTTAAAATACGAATAATTATTAAGATAGGTATGAAACTATTTTCATTTAAATAATATTTTAAATTTGAATTATGAGATATGAAATTACTGTTGAATAGTTTTTTAGAAACATTTTCATATGAGTATAGTCTACTCAAGATTAGTTTCTGCCATGAATCCATGACTTTAATCATCTTTGAATGATAAGGCAATTAGTTGTTTTCATTAATAAGAAAGTAATTAAATAAAGCACATCATTTTGAATTCGTCTCAAAGCAAATACAGACAAGAAAAACGTCTAAATCAATGCCGGCTTGATAATAAATAATTAAAGGTGGCTTAGAACGATGGTTTGGAGGCTAATGAAATTAAACATATATAATGCAAATAATTAATTCATTTCCTTGTTTTGCATGACTATGATATAATTAACACTTGGTTTTTGGTCACGGTAACAGCTAGTAGCTAGTTTTGATTACACTATCTAAAAATGTTTAATTAATTGCAATTTGCAAGTACAGAACCATTAGCCAGATAATTTCGTTGTAATTACATTACCTGGACCAAGAAGATTTGGAAGCATTAGAAAAGATACTAATTAATTATTTTTATTAAGACATTTTTTTATTGGATCGACTCTTATTTCCTCTCTTTACCTGCAGAAGTTAAACTAATCACCATGATCATAAACAATATAAATAATTTTTTATATTGATAAATTGTTACAATAAAATTGATAATTCCTATTAATATTGATAAATATGAAAATTTAGTTCAAAACTTTCCTACTTCTCTTTGTATTATAAAAATATATCATTCAAGTCAAATCAGATTAATTAGAATCTCTGTGAACTTTAAATATCGATGGTTTAAAAAAAAAAAAAATAACATTTTACATTATAAATATATGTGGAACATTAATTAAAAATCGATTATATTAGATATAGATGATTTACAACAAGTTAGCCATATTTAATGTTGGCTCAACACGTTGATTGAATCTAAACTGGATATATATATTGTGATTATTTAGCTTTTCTGTATATTTTGATTAGCCGTCAAATAAAAAGAATAATATCCACAAAACATGCTTATACTTCTTTTTCTATATTTATGGTAATATTATAAAGAGATCAACCCAGCTGAATCTATATTTCTTTTATCCAGTTAAAAATAAATTATTCACTTTGTATATAATTATTGTTTGATTCATAAGACAATGTACTATTATTAATTTTGTGCATATGTTTGATCCCACATATTTTTATTTTTTAAAAAAATATTAAACATATGACATTAATAATAAAATGCATACACTAATGATTATTGGAATTAATTGGCAAGAGTTATGAATAACATTTTAAATTTGAGTTTTGGTATATACAATTTTGCTAAATTAATTATTAAAATTTTTTTACTATTTTTATAATTTTATCTAAATTATATTTGATTAATTATACTTTAATGAATTGTGAACAGGATAATTTAAAAAAATATACATAGACAGAATTAACACAATATGTGAATATGTGGAGTGGGTATGTATATTCTATTTTTTAAAAGGAAAAAGATAAGTGTCGTTAGTTGCAACGCTACAGTGTGTTACAACTAGTGACACTTTACTATTTTGCCCTTTGCTTTATTTTTTTCGTTTGATTATTAAAAAATTTTTACAAGTTATGGATTTTTAAATTCTTACATAACGGATTTGCTCGTGTGCAATTAGGTTTTAAATTTTAAAAAAAAATTACAGACTACAAATGTTTAAATCATTGTACGACGGGTTCACCTGTGTACAATTTAGGTTTTAAATTTAAAAAAAATTATAAATTACGGGTGTTTAAATTTTTGCACGACGAACTCATCCGAGTGTTCTATAAGTTACGGATGTTTAAATTTTTATGTGACAAATTCACCCATGTGCAAATAGATTTTAAATTAAAAAAAAAATTTACAAACTATGAATATTTAAATCCTTACACGACAAATTCATTTATATATAATTTAGGTTTTAGATTTAAAAATATATATATTATAAATTACTGATATTTAAATTTTTACACCACAAATTCATAAGTGTGTAGTTTAAATTTTAGATTAAAAAAAATTAATTAAATTTTTAAAAAATAAATAAATAACAAGTGTAAAGGAGGTCAAAATCATGTTTTGATTTCTAAAATTTTTTTCACATTACTACTGTGACTATCGCGGGTAGTGACACATATCGTTGTCCTATTCTGATAATTGCTGGAACAGGAGCTAAGACTAAATAATTGCATCGATGGTTAATAATTAGGTTGCATGATGTAAACGTGTGCATTAGATTAAGTAGCTTCTTGCTACTTGTTAGCACTGATTCTGATTCACCATATCTTTACTTATTAATTAACATATCTTGATTTTTGAATAATTAAGGCTTCACAATGTGGAAGATATAGTCAACACTCTATTTTTCAATGGGATGAGTTTTTTTCTTTTTTTTTAACTTGTTGAAATGGTTTAGTTTCTCATTATAAGAATAAGAGAAAATAAAGATTCAAATTATGTTATTTCCATTTAAATATTTGTACTTTTTATTATTTGAATTATTGGGATTAATAGGATGAGCTGCAGCTAAAGATCTTATGCATGAAATATATATAAAGTACTTCATTTAAAAAAAATCATGAAATCTCGTGTCAATTGTTAATTTCATAGACTTTCTAAATGTTCAATCAATTCGCTAATTTGCAAAAAAATTAATTTTACATGCATTTTTATTTTTTAATTTCTTTTTTGCAATTTTTTTCATTTTATACATTTAAATTTTATCAGTTGTTATTAACATTAGTTGGATTAAGTAGCTAATCATTTAAATTTATTTTTAAATAAAATTTAAAATTCAAATTTTGTGTATGAAAAATATGCATCAAGAGTTTCCTGTCAATGGAGTTCACATAGTTTAATTTGTATTATTTAAAACTTTTATAAAAATTAAATACCGAAAATTATTATAAAAATAATAATTTTATCAATTGTTTTTTTTAGAACAAAATAATTTTATCAATTGTTTATGGTATATTTCCATATTTTGTTTATGTATGAAGTACCAAGTTCAAATTAAAAAGAAGAATCCGGTTGGTTGTGACAGCCTATGGTCTTGTGGGCCTTTGAAGCTTCACTTCTAAGGCTCTCGTTTTTATGGACTAGGCCTAATCTCATCTTCATTAAGAAGTTAAATGGCTTCAAACTACAATCAATATTCTGAAAATATTGCCATGGATTTCTAAATTTCATCTTTAATAAATTCATAAAAAACCCATTAAATCTTAGCCCACAAAAATTAGAGCAAGTTATATATGGACGGTGTCCATATTGCAATATGAATTAAAAGTCTTTATAAATGCGAACCTCTTTTATTTTAAGGCTTTTTTTCTCTCTCTTTTTTAACGTTTCTTTTCTTTCTTTCTTTGTTTTTAAACGCTTTCTCTTCCTTTTCTTTGGTCATCATCTCACGCTTTCTCTTCCCCTTTTCTGGTCATTATCTTTCCCTTCTCTTTTATGCACTTTAGGTTTTTTTTTTTTTAAATCAGTGTCTACTTCTTCTTCATAAAAGAAGTGTGTCTCTCAAATGTTTCAAAATCTGAAATTATAACTTGAGTCAAAGAGAAAGGATTTGCAAAAGTTACACATCGATTCTTCTAAAATTCAACAACTGCTACTTCTTCTTATTCTTCTTTTGTATGTGTTTATATTGGATTTGATTGCAAATTATTTTGTTGGATTTGTTTAGTTTATACATATAAATTCATTAATTGTAACGTAGAAGTTTATATATTATTGATTGGATGTTCATTTGTTATTAATTAAAAAATACTTTTTAATTTTTTAATGGAATTGAAAGTGAATCTGCAAATTAAGGTTAATAAGTTTGTAGGTAGTAGTCAATAAATATACATGTGAAGGTTAATGAAACTTTTGTAATTTTTTTTTTTGTTGATTTTTTTATTTTTGTTTTTTAAATTATAACTTTAGATACATTAGTTTGTGTTTATAAATTCATTAGTTGTAACATAAATATTCATTAGAGGTTTTTCATAAATAAATAAATTGAAAGTGAAAGTGAATTTGCATGTGAAGGTTAATAAACATACAGATAAAAGTTAACAAACTTACTGCAGTTTCATTGACTTTTGTTTACATATTCATTGAGAATCAATGAGCAGACCCATTAATTTTTACCTACAGATTCATAGATTCTCAATAAATATACAAGTAAAAATCAATAATCTTGTATAGTCTTGACACGAAAAAAAAGAAAAACGTTTAATGTGAAAAAAAAAAAGATATGTATTTTTATCTCATATATGTATGGTACGCATTGCAATATGAATAGAGGTACAATATATAATATAACAATTCAGTAGCAAGACACATAATTTTTCTAGCACAAAAACAAGAGAGTTCTTGGATGTTGAAAGCATGTACCATCATGATACAGTATAGGGCTTCTCCAATTGCAAAAAAGTTTACTTTTCGAAAAATTATATGCGCGCCCTTTCGTTTTTCAAGTGTCCTTTTTTTTTTGCCCCTTTTGTTGTTTGACTTCGTTTTTTACTTTGAAATCTAAACCTAATTTGAAGAAGTGAAAATTTTCTAGACTTGAAATGGCCAAAGAAATAAGTTTTTTAATAGTTTTAAGAACCCTAGAAACAAGTAAGACCTCGGTCGCTCTGCTTCGCAGACAAGGCTCGTTCTGTATTTTAAAGAATCATTGTGCTTATGATTCTCTTTATGCTTCGATTAAAAAATGGTTTTAGATGTTGTTAATATTGATGATGAGAAAACAAAGAAAATTAACAACATTAGGTTATGAAATTTATTTATCTTCAAATATAGGCTTTCTAGTTTGCCTAATGAACCTCAGTAAAAAAACAAAGATTATCTAATCCAAAGTAATTTGCAAATAAGGAAAAGTACATTAATTGTAGAAGTAATTTATTAAAATGAAAGAAAGCATTACCCTTCATTAGGGTCTTGCAAGACTTTCAAATGAATTGAATTGAAATTCGAACCAATATGATTCAGCTTGGTTCGTCTTAATTTTTAATTTTATGAATCGACTCAAATTAAAATTTTAATTTGATTCAATTTAGTTTTATATTTAAAAGTTCAGTTAATTGAAATAATTAAATTTTTTTTTTAAAAAAATATAATAATATAATAAAAAAATTAATATTTGTAACAATTTGGTTTGATTCAGTTTTTATTTTATAAATTTTGATTTTTTAGTTCTATTTTTGGTTTGGTTTGATTCAATTTGGTTCTTATTTAATTCAATTTAATCAAAACAATCTAAAATTGATCGAATGAATGCACATCTTAGTATGCTTTTTATCTTAATCATGGGTGATTTACAAGCTTCTTTATTATTATTATTATTATTATTATTATTATTATTATCATTGTTTTTAAAGAAACAAGGAGTTTTATCGATATTGTTCAAATAGTAACGAGGTGGATTCTTTTAAATAAGTTTTTGGGTTTAAATATTATATATAAAAAAAATAGATACAAAAAATATTATGTTATCATATAACCAATCGACTCAATTTTAAAATAGTTAAAATGTTATGTGGCCGTTGTTATAAACAGCTTGTAGATATTATCCGATTTGATACTTCAGGATCTCACGGTTTTAAAACGCGTCTACAAGTAAAGGCTTCAGGCCCTGCTTATAAGCACGCACACAATCTCGTGTGCGAGCGATGTGGAAACTTCAGATTCACAACACACCCTCCCATCGCGAGTATCGTGCTGATAACGTGTTATAAATAGCTTGTGGATATTGTCCGCTTTGGTACTTTAGGACCTCACGGTTTTAAAACGCGTCCACAAATAAAGGCTTCAGGCCCTGCTTATAAACACGCACACAATCTCGTGTGCGAGCGATGTGGGAACTTCAGGTTCACAACAGCCGTCAAATATTGCAAAAAATCATATAAAGAAACATTTTATTTGTCGGAAGTGGAATGGTATGGGTTTCATGTGATATGGCGATATTAATCACTGGATTTTGGCTGTTTCATCATTATCACCTTTTTAAAAAAAAAAAAAAAATCAGACAACATATATAAAAAAAATGCCTTATATTGGATTATCTCAACAATTTTATTTCTTTTCTCCTCTTGGGGATGATGGATTTTTTTGAAAGCATCTTTTGACCAAGGGAGGATGAATGCTTTCCTAGCCAGTGGGCATACATATCGAATTCTTAGATACATTTTGGATTTGATTTGATGGATTTTGCACTTGGAGCACATTGATAAGCAAAATTTGTCTATAATCAAATTTGTGCACCTTCCTAATCCTTTTTTTAAATACTCAGTTTTTTTTTTAAAAAAGAGCATTATTTTTAGCACCTACGATCTAATGTAAAATTAAACAATTGTGTTTGTGTATGTGAATCTATAATAAATTATTTGGCACACGTACATCTAACTACATGCCAAGCAAAACAATATTGCCACTTAATTCAAGCAAAGTGAAATATAAAAATAGAAATGGATCACTTTAATTTAATCCTTATTGATAAGACATATGTTCACTAGCTAGTTATCATGTTAATTAAAGCAAGTTATTAATATATACATATATTTTAATGAAGCCATTAACAAATGCATAAATAGACAGCACAATCAAAATTACTCAATAGAGTAGCTTCACATTTTTTCAAAACATTCACAACCAAAAAGTTTAGAATTGGGGATAGAGCTACTTGCCATTATTATATGCTTATAATTAAAAAATGTTCCTAAACTTCATCTTTCAATGGAAAAATAATAAAAAATAAAATTGAAGTACAAATCTTAGATTTAGCATTAAAATAAATCTGTATACAGAGCCCTTTGACACCCAACTTCTGTTTCCCTCTTCTTTTTATGATATAGTATTAATTAATATCAAGTTGGTCCATATAATATTTGTGTCCCCAGCAATGCTAAAGTTGGTAATGAGTTCGTGTTATCCAAATCATAGCTAAGAGAGACAAATTTCAAAGTAATTTTATATTTAGGATGCAGACCCCTTCTCGCAAAACTTTTAACTGCAAGAAAGCATAAACCCTATGAATATTTTTATATGAACATGTTCAATAAATAATACTAATAAAAACCTAAGCCATCAAGTATATATAGGATTAAGACCCATCCTTGGATTGACTAAGTTCTTGATTCTGCAATATATATATATTATCATATACATGCGATATCATGATTCATGCCGGTCTCAATGAGACAGCACTCCATATGAGAGAACGGTAGAGTTATTTATTTATAAAGTATAACTATGAAATAATACTACCAACTAATATTTTTTATGAAAAAATAAAATATTATATTTGAATTAGAAAAATACATAGCATTACAAGCATATATTTTGATAAATAAATAAATTTTTCATTCATTTAAAATCAATAATATATCTTGATAAACATATAATATGAATAAAGTATAATAAAGAAGTATAAAAAAAAACTCTCACTAAAAATATGAAATCGTTTGTCATTTTTTTTCAATCATATTGACAGAGCTATTTTAATTTATAACTCGACAGCAATCTTTATGCTCCATTTCATGACATTCATTAGTCATAAATTGACTCTATGATCTTTGATTGAGTCCGATTGTAAAAATACTAACAAAAATTTCATAATAGAGATAACTATAAATTCCATTGAAGAGAACTATCAAAACTTCATAAAATGATTAATAACTTCAAAAATGAAAGAAAAATAATAAAAAAATAAACAAATTAAAAATCTATATCTATTGGATGAAAAATAAAATAGAATAGAAAAAATTATAAGAGACCATCGCCGATCTAAAAGCGATGGTTAAAAAAAATATTTAATAAAGAAATCTAAAGAGAAAAGAGGAAAAAAATTACTACGATTATAATTTAAATTTAAATTTTAAATTGAGTTTAAGAGAATATTTTTATGTTAAAAAGTTATTCTTTATAAATGTTACTAATTATATAAACTAAACTTTAAGTGATAAAATAGAAATAAAACTACTTACAATTTGGACTATAAGATAGTAAACAATAAACGTATGGTGGATAGATGTAATAAAGGTGTAGTAGGTAGGTATATATGAAATTATGAATGAAATGGAAGGAGAGCGAAATGCACAAATGGTGACAAAAGGGTTACCTCAATACGCATGACCAACCTTAAGTTCTTAACCCCTATAAATATTTAATAATTAATTAATGTTAGAAAGATTATTATATATACTGAGTTTATATATATATATATATATAGTGGTAAAATTTAAAATATAAAACATATATTTTATTTTTATTAATTCAGTTAATAAAATTTAGTAATACATTTTAAAGTCTATTATTATTAGGTGTAATATATATAGAGTAAACGAGATTTTCCCTTAATGTCTTACCTAATAATTGAATCTCAGTGAATTATTGCCACCTAATGCCACTTCCCAAGAGATACAAATTTGGGTACAAACTAATAGGTTAAAAGCGACCGCTTAACAACACAGAATTAGTCAATGTTGGAAATAGAGGATCTAATGTCAAGTCCTATAAAATTAACAGAATAAATACAAATAAATACCTTACAGTTTTTTTTATAACATTTCAGTATCTTATAATTTTAAATTAGTAATACTTAAATAGTAAAATTTGGTACAATTCATAACTTCTAGCAACCAAAATTTTATTTTTAATTTTAATCAAATTCTCATAATTTTAATATAGATTTAGCAATAGTGTCATTGTTCATAGAATTTAAAATCTTTTTTAAAAAATTAAAAATACGAAAATTATTTTTATTTTTTTATTTATATTATTATTACTACTTAAAACTACTATAAATAAACTTATTTTTAACTTCTCTATCAAATTGTATTAAAATTTTAATTTTTGAATGTTTGAGGAGAGAGAAATAAGAAGTTGTAATAAAATTTGTCACTTAAGTGTTATTATTATGAAACCATATGGTATTAAAATGTTACAAAAAAATTATAGACCCCTAATATTAAAAAGTTTAAACCACATAATACTTATTTGTACTTATCCCTGATTAATATTAATTAAAGATATCAATAATTATATCATAAGCTAGTAAAACTGTTTTTATTTAAGTAATATTTTAAATTTAAATTATAATGTATATAATCACATTATATTACTTATTAAAAAAAAATTATCATTCTTATAATGTTGTTTAAATTAAAATAAATTATTTAAAAATCTAAAAAATTTTAAATATCAATAATGGAGACCAAAAATGACTAAAGATGATGAAGTAATTATGATACACATGGGCCAACTTCTCAGGCGTGAGCAACTACTTCTATATATGCATACTTTATTTCATTAATAAAATTAATCCAACTATATCTAGCTAGCTAGTTAATTTAGAGTTATTAATCACTTTTTTTTGTTTGGTCAAATCTTATTAATCACTTTCTTCGTCCTAACATTACATCAAGATTTGATTATTGAAAAAAAAAAAAAATAGGCAATATTTTATTTTATTTATAAACAATAAAATCTTTTGTAGGCATATGGGTCCACTACACCACTTGGAAGCGTCTACGTACGTTTTCAGGTTCATGCATGGTTTAATAAGTAAACAATTTCACTCGGTTTGATATCAATTTTCAATGCTTTTTCTTGACCCATACCTAAAATATTCTTCTTACATTCTGCCATTTTCTCGATCTACCCTTTTCAGTAAACTCCATCTTGGCCTAGCAGTTGGCGCAGGTGCACTTCCTTAGATAGCAGAATGTGCAATGCTGACGTAGAAATGGCAGCAGTGTTTCACGTTGGCACGATTCAGTATAATATCTTAGCCGAATTATGGTGGCATTACAAGGGGATGGGCACCAAACAAAGCATGGCCTCGCTGTGAAAGGCAATTCATACGAAACACAAAATAAACCCAATAAAAGAAAGGTCTGGGGAAATCTTTAACGAGATAGAGCAATAATCCTCGTAGCCATGTCAAAATGGTGATGAGCCAAGTTATCAGTCGCTATCCATCTATATTCCCGCCAGCCATTTGCGAGTATTGAAAGACTATTTGATATATGATGTGCAGATGGAAGGAGAAAATTCAGAAAAAGAACTAGGAAAATGAAAGAAGCTACTTTTGTATACCATTGTGACTGTAAGGGTTGTATATGTAAACATTTCTATGCTAGAAGCTTGGCGGAAGTTTCAAGGGATCATATATGCTGTTTTGTTATTCTATCAAGACCCCAAAGGCACTTGGGAGGAATCAAGGATATTGCACTTGTACAACTTACAGAATGCCTTCAAATGACCTTGTTTGCTTGCCCAAGCACTCTTCGAAGCTCGCTTGAAATTCCTTGTAGCATAACTGGTTTCTGAATGATGCCATTCATTCCAATCTGCATACATCTATCCCACACATCTTCGTCAGCACTTGCTGTCAGGGCAACAAGCAATGGCCAACTGCGGCTTCGGAACTTCCGGATTCTTGATGCAACTTCAAATCCATCCAAGTCGGGCATTTGAAGATCTATAAGAATCATTTGAAAGGTTGTAGATGGGCCAACAGCGCTAAGACAATCAAATCCAGATGAAACAGTAACAACACAGCAACCTAGCTTCTCAAGCAGCTTTCTGGATACAGCTCTATTCACATCGTCTGCATCAGCTAACAAAACTTGCAAACCTCTAAAAAGAGTGTTGGAATGTGGGTGATCCGAAGATTCTCCAGATTCAGATATAGCTATACAAATAGACGGCCTGAGTTGAAACCGAAGGATTAACCCCATGCTTTGAGTAACACCTCGAGTGTTGGGGACTGCCCAGATCTTCCCATGCATCAACTGCCAAACATTAAAAAAAAAAAATGGAAATGAAAACAATAAGGAACTAAATGCAAAGTCTACTCATAAATAACTGTAGTAGCTTCACTGCTGTCAATAACAACATAACAAAAAAAAAAAAAAAACACACACACACAAAAATAATTGATTAGTCATGAATGATTGCTGCATTATCTCTATAATGCAGAAATTATGACAAGATTCAATTAAAATGCAATTCAAGAAAATCCTCAATGCCAATCTAAAGTGTAGCAAATAATATGCACTTGTTATGAGCTAAGAGACTACGCATTAGAGGCATATTGGTTAAATAAGCCACTTAAAGCCAAATTTAACACTAAATTTTTCATGTCTGTAAAAATGCCTATCCAAAGGATCATAAATCCTATAAGCACCAGAAGGACTTTGATTAAAATCATGCAGAGACCAAAAAGGAACTTCAAAACAGTATTTTTTGAGACCAACGTGCTTGATTATAGATTTAGATTCTGTCACTCGTCAGTTAATATATCGATGTGCATCTTTGCACCAACACCAACATTTTATGCAACAGGTACACTTTATGTTCTTACCTGGACTAGCTTTTTGCAAACAGTGAAGCTCAAGCCCTCTTCAATTCCATCACTGGTATACCTCCTACCACCAACCTGCAAAGCTGAACTTAAATCCTCTGACTCAAAACCATCATTCTTCATTATGAGTTCAAATCTGATATGTACATCCCCATCAGGCGTGTTATGTCTCCAGGCTGCCCATTTATGATCATTCCTTTCTTGACTTCCATTCTCAAAGAGAACCCGGAGTACCACAGACCCTCTTCTGTCATGGCCATCGAGCAGATTACCAACCATATGCAAAATCACCTGAAAAACTCTCCTCTCATCACCCATGACATTATCTGGCAAGCACTTGTCAACCTCAATCGAAAAACCAAATCCCCTATAAACACATAAGCACTTGGCAAGACAAGCTGCTTCTTTAATTGTAGCATGCAACCGGAATGGTCTAATCTCCAAAGGAAACCTTCCACTCTCTTTTGTTGAAATTTCCATTACATCATTTATTAGCGTTGATAGCACATTGCTAGTCTTCATCATTGCATCAACAAGAATTTGTTGCTCAGTATTCAGATTTCCGTCCTGCATCATTGAAATCAAACCCAAAATAGAGTGCATTGGTCTCTTCATACCATCACTCATTACCTTCTGAAAAGCTGTCCTAGCTTGGCTTGCCATCATTGCATTCATTTTTGCTTGTTGCAAAGCTCGATTTTGCTCTTCCAACTTCTCCCTCATGAGATGGGACTCCTCAAGGACTGCAGCATGGGAGAGAGCCACAGCCACCTGATCAGCTACCACCTTTATTATCTCTAATTCCTGGTTGGTCCAAGATCTAGGCTCTCCCCCTGGAAGAACAAGTACCAATATTGCATAACAAGCCTGAATCATCTCTGGCGTTCCCCCTTTGAAATTGCAAACATGGAGCATTGGCATCCGAATTGCAGCCACAGGTCCTGGTTCACCAGAGTCCCCACTGCTGCCAGAAGCAAGGGCTGAATCAGGTCTGAGTATGTTTACTCCATCACTTCCTTTAATTCTAACAACATCTGGATCAGAAATTGGTATTGAGCAATTATCCATATTTGAATAATTCCCCCCATTCAATCCATGTGTTAAATTCATCTTTGTTCTGATCTCATTAGGCATCCACACTGCACAATTCTGCAAACCCAACGTCTTGGACAGCTCAACAAGGGTTGTATAAAGAATTGTATGCCTGTCAAGAGATTTCCTAATCTCCTGAGTAAGCATCCGAACATGTGATGCAGCTTCTTGCTGTTTCATTATCATCCCAACTTCACGGCCAAGATCCCATGCCTTCTTCTTCAACATAAATTCTCTTACCTTCACTTTGAGAAGCAAAGGAATGAGAGTGAAGAGAGTGATTGCAGTGGCACATGAAACCAGAGCAGTTAAAATCTTGAAGACAGTGAGAGCAAGCATGAGGTGAAAGGGATGAGGGCCATAAGTCCAGCCATTGAGCAAATGGGTCAATCCACAAAGGACAATGAAGGCAATGAACTCAAAAAGAACCCATTTGAAGGGGACATTTGAACAGCTAACGAAGTATAACAGCTCAATAGGGATTGAAAAATAGGCCACAGCAATCAAGAAGTCACTCACTTTTTGGCAATCTAAAATGCTCTCTATACTCCATAAACTTCCCTCATCATCACAATTACATCGCGAAAAGCCATTGTCATTTGCAGATACTGATATCAGGAATAAAGAGAGCAACAGCAGCCCAGAAGCTAAAGGTTTTACCATTGCGGCCAAAATGGGCTGCTACCTCAATTTCAATCCATTTTTTTTGCATTAAAGTTTTAATCTTTCACAGAATTTACAAAGTAAAATGCCTTCATCTAAAAATTAAACACCCCCATCTTCCACTCCTGCTACCTGTAATAAAAAAAAAGGAACAGTAATGAACAAAATTAAAATCCCACCAGCAATTAATTAAGAAAATTTAATTAGCACTAACTTGGGGATCTAACACAAAATCCAGACAAATCCTCAATCACTCACTAACACTAAAATTTTTTAGGCCGCGCTTTCCCTTCTCCAGTTCTTCCTCCTTTCCATTATATATATTTTATTAAAAGAAAAGGAAGAAATTAAACTATACAGTAATATAGAACCCGACATTTTCCTCAATCAAAAAATATAAATAAAAAGAAAGTTAAAGTTCACAAACAACAAGCCAAAAGACCACGGCTTTCTTTAATAAATAGAAAAAGAAAACGTAAAAATAGACTTGAACTATATGAGAAGAAGAAACCAACACTAGAGCTGGAAACATTTCAAAAAGAAAGCAACCAACTTTGTTTTTTTGGTGGTCCCGAGATTAAAACCCAGATGGAAAAAACAAGAAACAAGAAGTAAATGCAGGCCAAGAAAAAAGAAAAACTCATACCTGCAAAATCTGGGTAATGGAGATCACATCAAACCCACCTCCAGATCTTCTTTAACTCTCTAAGATGCATAGTTTATGTATGTGGTTTTTTTTGTTCGAAAAAAGAAGAAGAGCCGAAGAAATAAATCTGTTTCAGTAGCACATTAGGCATTCGTCGTGGTGAATTGCTCGAAAGAAGCAAAACCCAACTCACCAAACCTCAAGATTTGCAAGAATAAATAAAATTTGTTTACAGGAGAGAAGGGCAGAATGACAGATAATAAATAGACGTAAAACCACCACCTGATGAAGAAACCAAGAACAAGACTCTCCACTACAACATCCCCACCCAAGAAAGCTAACAAAAAACACTCTCTCTCTCTCTCACTGTGTATGTATATATACTTGTTGATTGAGAAGAAAAGAGGATGGATCAGAGAAGGCTTGTTATTATGGTATTTGAAATTTGAAAGAAAAGAGGAGAAGAGAAGAGGAGAGAGCAGAAGAAGAAAGCTAAAAAACGTGTTGGGTGTTTTTGTCCGCGCCGTTGTTTTTACAAGAAAATGAAAGAGAGGAGACGAGAAGAGGGGGGAGGGGGGAGGGTGGGACCCAGGAGAAGGAGGTGGGGTTACACAGGGGAAGTGAAGAGAACTTGGACACCTTTTTGAATAAAAATGTCGTCGTCGTCATGCCCTAAAAGATTTGTTTTATTTTTCTCTCTCTCCGTCTCTTTCTCTTGCGTTTCTTTCTTTTCCTTTCCCTTTCCCTTCTCTATTTTCATTCTTCATTATAATTTTTAAAATTATATTAATTTAATCATAAAAAATTAAAAAAATTATCTTTTTTACAAAATTCAATTTTATAGTTTAAATTTTTTATTTTAAAATTAATTATTTACTTTCAATTGTACTAATTATAATTTAATGTGTGTGTAAAATTAAAATAAAATCTATAATTTTAAGGTAAAGAAATTGTTATAATTCAAAATTTAAATTTTAAAATTAAATAAAAGATAATCTATCCTACTATCATTAAATTAAATAGAAAAATTATCTTCTATTATATAGTCTATTAATATTTAAATCATATAATTTCATTATTAATCAAAAAAATAAATTGAATGACTGATATATATAAAATAATTAATATTATAAAAATAATTTAATATTTAAAACTAAATTCTTTATCAGTATCAAAATCAGATAAGCTTATAAGAGAATGAAACTCTCTTATGACATATATTTTCATACATAACACTTAAATTCAAACTTTCTTTTAAAAAAAAATATTTCTAACTACTTTGATTAACAAATATTTGAAAAAAAAAATAGTCTCTTTAAAGAAGTCAAATATCAGCAAATATTCATGCTAAAAACATAAAAATAGCATTATAAAATCTAATAATCCATTATTAATAATTCAATAGCACAATAAAATTGCACAAAAGTAATACACCTTTAACGTGCAAATTTTATTTTATTTTTTAAAAAAAAAAACAAATTGCCAAATCCTCAAAACCACACCAGCCTTCTGTTTTGGTTTCCAAAACCGCGAAACCAAGAGTGCCACGTGGCAGACGTTAATATCCTACCTGGCATTCATTGTGTGTTCCCCACATTCATCTGTCGGTGTGTGACGTTCACGCTCTGTTGGTTTTGGCAGCCATCTGAAAATTCTATTTTGTTGACCGAGTTACTTGACGCAAATGCAATGTTGCTGTTTTTAGTGACGCTCAAAGCGACTCATTTGGTTGCCTTTGAATCTAAGCTGTGCATTTAAGTGGCGATTTTTCTAGAAGAAAAATGGAGCTATCTAAGTTAGGTGCATGCACATCCTCGAAATTTCGTTCACAGTACAAATGATGTGTATATGTTTTCTTTCATATTTTCATACATACCATCGAAATAAAAATTGTATCTTACGCATATAATTATTTTTACGATAATTATAGAAATATAATTATCAACGTCTTAAATGGATATATAAATTAGTATTAATAGAGCCAATAATGTTTGGTGGGCAAATTCCTGTGAGACTGTGACATTAATCGAAGACTCAGGTTTAAATTGTTTTTTTCTTATTTATAATGATAAAAAATTATTATTAATAAATAAAATCTAATATTTAAGTTGGATTTCAACAGTAATTTAATAATGAAATTCAATTTCTATATTAAAAATGTAATTCATATGTTTTTAAGTAAATACCACAAAATATATGAACAAATTTAACCAAATTGGCTCTAAATGTCTATCAAATAAATGTTCAAAAATGTAGTTGCATAGTAAAAAATAATACTATGCAGTTCATTCATACTATAAATTCTTTTTTATACATTTAAAATTATATCTTTTAAAAACATTTAATTTTATTAATAAATATTTTTTAATTGTATAATTTTAATAAATTACTATAAACTATCTAATAAAAAATTAAAATACAGTAAAAAAATAAAATTTAAATATACTAGGTATTTTTTAGTCTTTGTAATTTTAGAATAAAAACAAAAGAAATATCTTTACCATTTCCTAAATCAAAATAAATAAATAAAATATATTTTTAATATGAGTAGTTAAGACAGTCATTAAATAATTATTTTATTTAATAAAAATATATAAAAAAATGAAATTCAATGGAGCATGACAATGTTATGAGAGATAGATATTTTTTATAATTCATCTTAAAAATAATAAAACTTTCACCGTAAATGTGAAAAACTATTACGATTATTATTTTTAACTAATTGAAGTGGTTTCTCGGGAGTAAGGGGAGATAAGAGTTTAAATTTTATTTTTTTAACAAATCCTATTCTCTCTATCTTATAAAAAAAATTATTGTTATTATTGATTCATGATGGTTATTAGAAATTGAATTAAATATTTTTACAATTAAATGAAAATACCAGTAGCACCCTATATAATAATTATTTTTTTTCAAATCAAGCCAAAGGCTAATCTTTTTATTTTTGCTATGGTTGTATAGATTAAATATTTGATTAAAAAAATAAATTATGGAACCAATAATACTAATAATATGTAGATTATTAGGTGGTGAACAACAATTATATGGGAAGTGCCGTACGTGTACTTGGATGTATGGACCAAATCTAAGGTTAGATTCCTTCATTATCATTTGGAAGATAGTAAAAACAAAGAATCCAACAAATAATAGATTAAAACATTACAAAAATCATTCTCGGATTATACAAAACCATTACCATTTTCTATTAATCAAATGCTCTTTTAATTTTTTAATTTTTTTTTAAAGACAAAACTCAAGAGTATTACCTTCACGCGCTTTTGATAAACGAGTGGAGTAACTTAGTTTTTTGTTTTAATTATTTTTTTTGGAACAATTTGTTTTAATTATTTTATGCGGTGCAAGAATTGTACTTTACCAACTAATACAGAAAAAGTATAATTTTAATAAATAAAAAAGAGATATAAAATGTACACTGTAGTTAAATTAGGATTAAAAAGTCCGTAATGAATAATCATTAATTGTATATTTTATTATTTTCCTTTTATTTTCTCATATTACAATAACCAAACAAATAATAGAAAATAATGTAATTTAATTTTTTACTAATTCGGTGATAAATAAAAAAAAAAGGGATCCTATAGGAAATAACTTTAGCTTTATCTTTTTTTAGAGAAAAAATTAAATATTCATTTATTAAAAATAAAAAGTACAATCAACAAATATCAAAATAAAATTGCATTATCATAAAATTTATTTTCATTATTCTTCTATTGCGTTAATAGATCTCTTTTAATTTGTAACTTGACAATCCATATGTGTTATAATTTAATATTTTAAATTATTAAAATTTTTTTTGGAATATACAATGTTAATAATATTTTAAATTTTTATATATTATAATTATTGTGTGTAATTTAATTTTAGTGTGTATATGATTATTTATTTATTTATTAATATTATTACCGTTATTGTTGTAAATAGTATTTATTTATTTTATTTTAAATATTTTATTACTTAGAGGAATTTATTTGGAAGTAATTATTATTAAAATTATTATTATTATTATATGTGTGTGGATATTTTTGTCTTTTTCTATTTTAATAATTTTGTCCTTTTCCTTCCTCCCTCTCTTTCCTCTCTCATCCCCTTTCCTTCCTCTTCTTTTTCTTCTTCTTCTTCCTCATGCGTTTTTCGCAAAAACACCGAGCAGTGTGCCACCCTGAGCCATCGCCAGTGCCACCAAACCACTACCCAAGTTTCACCCCTTCCTCCCTTCACCTCTCGCCAACGTCAACTATCCCTTTCTTCCTTTGTTTCCGACAAGAAACAGCAACAACAGTAACAGCTTCAACATGACACCAACAACATTTCTGGTGGTTCCAGCTCGAGTTTCTGGGCTTAATTAAATCCTTTTAGTTTGGGCAAACTTGATTTTAGCTCAGTTCAAGCTTAGGATGACCGGATTGTGAGTTTTTTTTCAAGTTTTAGTTTAGGTCAACTTTAGTTTTTATATTTTTTTAGCTTGATTTTTCTGTGATCCATGCTTATTGTCTTTGCAAATATTGTTGTGTGTAGCTTAAGCTATTCAAATATATTTTTGTTTAATTTTTTTTGAATTTTTTTGATTTTTGGTGTTTTGAGTTTTTTAGCGAGTCACTGTTCTGATGACCCTCATCGGAAAAACTTTATATTTTTAATGAATTTTTTAAATTATTTGGAGTATAGTTTGTGAAAGAAATATATGGAAATTGTAATCCGATTATTTTTTGCGAATTTTTGAAAGTTTATGTGAAAATTTAATTTTTGGAAAAATTAATATAAATTAGTAAATTTGGTGTTTTAATTGAAATTATTGTTAATTAGTATGTTTTGAATAATTTTGGAATAATAAATAGTATTAAAATAATTTTTACAAACTAATTACTATTTTTAACTAATTAATAATAATTTACGGAAATATATTTAAATAATAATTTTATTTATTTTTTTTGTGATTAAATGAATTTTTAACTATTTTTATTACATATTTGAACTATTTAAATAATTATTTGTAAATTTTACTATTTAAGTTCAAATAATTGAAAAATAATTTTTTATTAATATTATATAAATTATTTGAGATTTATTAACTAATTTGAAAAATAATTAGCTTTTAGGTATTTATTATTTACATAACTTGAATTGATGTATTTTATTATTTTTATGGTTTTTAATGATTTTTAATATATTATTATTAAATTATTGATTATTGCGTATTTTGGTTGGGCGAATTGTGAAGTTCAAGGGCCCAACCCAAGAAGTTGTGCAATTATTATATTTGAAGTGTGTTTGATTGCAAGATTGAGTCTACTTTTAGTAAAGAGACGTTCATTTTACAGAGGAGACTCTGCAAAATTTTTAATAGAATTCTCATAAAACATGACGTTTAGTCGATTTTAAGTTTTTGGTTTTGTGATCGAGTCTTTCTTTAAAATTCCTAAAAGTGTAAAGTTAGGGATTTATTCTGATATTGTTATTATTGTTATATTTTTCTATAGTTGCACCGAGACCTATGTTTAAAGGAGTGAAAAACTGTAAGCTATTATTTTATATATACAATGCATGTAAAATACATAATTATGAGCATTCATGTTTTCATAATGTATTTAAACATGAATTATTTTACCAAATGATTATGTATATATTGGTATACTTTTGGTATATATTTAATATATATGTTTGGTATGTTTTTCGTATATATTGGTATATATGTGGCATATATGTTGGTGTATTTTTTATATATACTCAACATATGGTATATTTTGGTATATAATTGGTATACATTCCGTATATGTTTGGTATATGTTTGGTATATAAGTGGTATATTTCTTTAAAAATGGATGGTATTATGTTTGAATTATGCATGTTATTATTTTTAATAATTATAAGATTTATTTGAAGAATATTAGTAGAACGTGCTACCTAGTGGGCTGCATTATAACTGTGTACATACTAGTGCGTTAGATTTCAGGGTTGAGATTATGAAATCATTTGATGTGAAACTTGATTATTCGATTATTGAGAGTTGTGGTGAGATAATAGTGTGATTACGGGAACTCAGTTAACCTATTGTCTCAGGGCCAATCAGACTGATAGTGAGACTGCGGGAGCTCGGTTAACTTAGCGTCTCGGGACCAGTCTACTGTCCAAAAATGGAAAAGAAGTTTATTTTGGAATTAAGTAAGCATGTTGGCTAGTGAGACGTAATAATTGAGGTTGCGTAATATTTTAGGGTTCTACTTTGATCCTTCACTAAAATAAATTTTTTTGCATTTATTATTATATAGAAGTGAATTTTAGCATATGTGTGAAATGTCTGTATATATTTATTTATATTAATGCTTAACTGTATATGACCTTAGGTTGCATGTATATATATTATAATAATTCACTCAATGAGGTCTGACTCCCCTCAATATTTTTTTACAGGATCTTCTTTTTCTTTAAACCTCCCCTGTAATACTATACATCGGTTTTCTTCAGTCACGTCTAAATTATGTAAATTTTATATTTGAACCTTTGCTTGTATTCTAGAAACTGCAGTAGTAGTGTTATTGTGATGGAAGTGTGTTGTATTGGTTTTAGATTTTGTATCTGAATTTTGTATGAAATATTTTTATTATGTATGATATAAGGATTTATTCTTATATTGAATAAAGTTTTAAGTTTGGCGTATTTTTATATTATAATCGCATGTGTTTTTATTTTTAAGGCTTGCTACTAGTTCCGAATTCGAAAGAATTCTTATTTCCTAGCACCGATCATAATTTCTTGATTTGAGTCATGACAATACGCTCCACTCAGTAGTTTTGATTAGCCATAAATCAACTATATAATATTTAAATGAGTTCAATTATAGAAATATTAATATAAATTCTTAAAAGAAGAACATCTTATAAAGAAAATTTTCAATCGAAAATAAATGAACAAATAGATAAAAAAAAATTCATATTTATTCAATACAAAAAAATAAAAATAAAATAGAACAAGATAATAAGAATTACTGTTGATTTAAAAGATAATTGATGATGGTAAAAAATCAAAGTTTTTAAGAAATAATAAAGAAAGAAAATAATGGAGGCTTCATCCCATTTTATTTTTCGAAATTTATTCAAATTTGAAAAAAAAAATTTGAATTTTATTTTTCCTTTTAGTTTCTACTCCAATCTTAATTTCTCAACCCCTAATATTATAGTGCGCGATAATATTGGGACTTGTAGTATTATAGTGCGCGATAATATTACTCCAATCTTGAATTGCATTTTTTTTTTTTTTTAGCACTTGTAGTAAAAGAAGAGGTTTAATAGTTGGAGTGTAGTGGCGAGGTCAAACGTCGGCGACGAGTTTCAGGAGGTGTAGGGGAAAAGTGGCGTAGTGGTGAGCAATGGTCGAGGTGGTGGCGACACAGCAATCTTTTAGTGCTAATTTCACGCGTGTTGCTAATAAGGGCTGCGATTTTAATTACCAATAATATTGGTCCTACTCATCATTTTCTTGACTTTTTTTTTATTTTTTTAAATTTGTGATATTAGTAGCACATTTAGTCAAAGCTTCAATCTATTTTCCAAGGATAATTACCCTCTCCCTTATATTTTTCATATTTTTAAGCTTTTTTATATCATTATTTTTTTTTCAAATCGGAGGGGTGGAGCTAGCATTAAACATGTTTTAAAGAAATTTTATTATTAGGCTGCTTAATTTTTAGCTATATCAATATTTATTAAGATTCCTAATATAGTTTATTTAGTGGTAATTTTAGTAATTTTTTAAATCTAAAAATAATACAGTCTTGATATAATAGAAAGAAATATCAGAATGACGTTTGAGAGTAGAGTTTGAATTCCACCCCATACATTTTCGCCAATTCTCTTTTTGTAATTCTGTCAAAAGAAAACTTCATAAATCTATAATATTTTTATGCATTTTAATTGTTTAAGTTGTATATTGAAAATATTTTTCATAAATATAATTTGATTGATGTATCATAATATTAAAATTAATTCAATTTAAATATTTTAATTGTATAAAATTTAAAATATCATTATAAAATATATAGTTTTATAATTTAATAAATTAAAGATGAAGTTTTTTCATTCTGTCATATTATAATTGACATATTTTTATTTTTTGAGATAATTAACATATTTTAATTTGACATTTTCTTTATAGTCGTTTATCCTTTTTTCTTTTAAGAAAGATGTATACTCTAAATCTGAATTTAGTTGTATTTGATTCATTTGACATATTTTTTATTCGATGGATGAGATTTTATTTTTATTCAAAAAAGAATTATTTTGCAAGTATATAATATTTAATGCATATTAACTTAGACAATATTTTAAAATTTAATTTTTATAAATTAGAAAAATATTTTATATTTATATCATATTTCATATCTTTTTCATTAATATATATCTAAAATATATCATATTTAAATAATACAATTCGTTTTTTACTTTCTAAATCTATTCCCTCATTAAGCAAATTTTTAGACAACGAACAAGAAAATCAATTTTAATGTTAACTAATGTTAATTAATAAGGAAATTTAATTTAACATTATTTAATAAGAAATTTATCAAAATTAATTGTGTTTGAAAGAGCAAAAATGATGCGATCTCTTTCCTAAAATTGAAAATATGTCCATTTAACCATATGCGTTATTGTCCGAAACGTTTCATTGGTCGAGCCATGTGACCTGCACATGCTGGCTAAGCAAATGTCAGTCTCACGCGAGCTACGAAAGCGTGTGCTGGTCTAGCAGGATCAGGCGGTTTCTTGCGTAGAAAAATCTTGCGCGACCAGCGTCAATGAAGGTGCTCACTCCGCTTGCCTGCCCATTATCCATTTATTTATCTAATAATTTTGGCTCTTTTTTCAGTATAAATATTTATATTTATATAAATAAAATTAAAATTATTAAATTAATTAATTTTTATTTAATTATAATTATTTATTATTTTTATTTATTAATATCCATAATATACATTAATAGTTAGAATTAAATAAATATTAATTTGACGGTTATAATTTTATTTGTATTGATGTATATGTTTATAAAAAAAAAATAACTCATAAATACCACACAAGTAAAAATAATAATAAAAAATAATCTTAGGGACGAATTCAGGAAGTTAATAAAGTTTTTTTTTTTTTCTTTTCAATGATCTAAATTTGATACTTGGAATTAGCATCTATAGAAAATATAAAAAGTTTGTATTTTTGAAATTGTTTAGAGAAAAGATATTCAATTCTAAATGTTCTTAAAGAAAAGGCTAAATTTTAGATATTTTTAAAGCGCCAACAATAAAAAAAAGACTCATAAAATTTTCAATTAATTTTATATAATGTATAACTTTAATATTAATATAGTCTATTGAAGTAGTAAAATAGTTTATCCAATTAATATTATGGTAAAAATGTAAATAATACAGTCATATCTTTTAGGTATGATTCGTCTCTTCTGAAGAAAAAAGTATTTCAGTTTTCTAGTGAAGAATGAAAATTCACCTTTAATAATAATAATTAAAAAAAAAAAAAAAAAAAACTGATCCTACATATATGCTTTAAAAAATATGAATGCGAAAATAAAATTGGATAGAAAATGGGTCGGGCAATAAAGACCAACATAGCAGATGTGCAAATATCTAGCAAAAGATATAAATATTAGGGTCATCTAAAGAATTTTGTCCTTATAGCGACTCTTCAATGAATTTCTTTTTTTGTTTTGTTATTTTTATATTGTAGTGGGGCACTACAATATGAATCATTATTTCATTACTCTTTTAATTACATAATATTATTTTTTTTATTAACAAAAAAAATATTACTTTTATTTTTAAAAAAATTATAATTTTATTATCGATAAACTACATAATAGAAGATAATTTTTTTTTTTTAAATCGATATTAGTAAATCTCAAAAACAGAAGTTTACTACTTAACTAATTTTTCACTTATATAATAATGTTACTTTCGTTTGTAAAACGCTAAATGTATTTTATGTATATATATATATCACTCTTGTTTTGGGACCAGAAAATAGGTTTTTTTTTTTTTTTGGATACGAAGAAGAAGAGTGTCCGTTTCAAGCTGAAGTAAGACAAATTTTCATGGTCTAATAAAGGCCACCAACACATACCACTCCTTATATATGTACCCATCAATTTGTTACATTTAGAAACGAAAGGTTTGAAGTTATTAATGGAAAATATTTTTAGAATTTCCTGTTAAGGGTATAGTTTAAAGTTAAACCTTTCCTTAATAAAGGGGAAAAAAAGAAAAGAGAGTCTAAAATAATAATAAATAAATAAAGGAGAAAAAAAAAAAAAAAAAAAAGCATTTATGCCTATGCTTAAAGAATAAGTTTGGAAACCTTTTTTCCATGTTGAGCAAGAAATATGTGTGTATTTGAAGGTGACTTCTATTTTTACTAATTAATATATCATTTTATTTTTATCATATGTTCAATACTTATTTTTAGAATTATAAATATAAATAAAAAAATGATAACTTTTTTTTTTTTGAAAAGTAAATAAAATGATAACTTTTGGTAAATAATAAAAATTTACCTTTAAGATAAAGTAATAGAACTAATGGACGTTTGCGTAACATAGCCACTTCTTTTTTCTTTTTTTGAAAATTAACATAACCATTTATTGAACATTTGTACATGGGTACATTAAATTCAAATGAAATTTTCTTCCAAATTGAATTTATTATGTATGAAGAATTATTGTAGAGTGTAGACAGAATTTTTTTGAGTGTTTTCTTTTAACTTTTCTAGATTTAACGTTTGAAATTTTGCAATTAATGGCAAAACAAAAAATTGGAAAAAACCAACAGCTATTTGGTAGATATTTTAAATTTAAGTTATGATATATTACGATTAAATTACTATAAAAATCTTTATCGAATGGAACTAAAATAATTAAAATTTAATAAATTTTAAATATAAATAATTTAGGAAAAAATATTTTATTTATACTTTTATCCTATTTTTTACTATTTTTTTCTCTTAAAAGTAATTATTATTTTATAATTTTTTTCAATAACTGAAAAGTTAAAAAAGAGTGAAAAATTGAAAGAAGCATACGCTATAAAATCAACAAAAACTTTGATAGATATTTAGAATAAGTGGATGTATTTAATTACAAGTCAAAAAGAAGATTATAGAATACATTGCATTCGAACATAAAAAAAAAAAAAGGATAGATGGGAACATAAGTTTGGAATTAGAATTATCTTCAAATTCCATCTCAATGGATTGACCCCACTTTGTTGGGACTATGATAACAATAATAGTAATAATAATAATTGTGTAATGACGTTTTAACATGAATTAATTATGGGACAATTAAGGTTAGATAGCCAGACAATTAAAACTAATTTTGGCACAATTTTCATGGAAAAAAGGCTCTCTGGCCATTTAAATTTGACTAAAAAACGTTGAGTTGGAAATTAAAAAAGGATGAACATGCATGAATCAATGTTCATCTCTCTGAAAGGAAATAGCCAGGAGAGTGCCTGCTCGGACGGTCAGATGTGGAATTTTTTATTGTTTTGACAATCTTATATTGGAAAAGATTACCCAAAGTTGAACATAATAAAAAATTATTTATTTTTTTGTCATTTAAAAAAATAAAATTTTTCTAAATATACTACTTTGATATAAAAAAAAATTATTTAAAATTATTCTGATAAAAATAATCATGTGACATGTTCTCTATATATATATATATATTAAAATTCAATTTGCAAAGCATATATACATATATATGTTAATTGTCTTTTCAAATGGAGTATTTGAACCAATTGAACACTCTTAAATAAATATTAAAAAAACTTTTATCTTTTATTGAAACTATAAATAAATGAATCGAAGGATGGAAGTATGAAATGAAAAACATTCAGATTTATATATGCTATATAGAGTTGGTCAATTTACATTTGTCTTGTATATGTTATATGGTTTAAGAACTGGTGGACAGAAGAGATAAAACTGAATAATTACTTAGGTTAATGCTAATTTTGATTGGAGAAATCAATTCCATTGAAAAACTTCATTGTGTTAGAAGAAATTTAAATCCTAGATTTTGTGTCCCTCACCATCAAAACTAGGGACTGGGATTCCACCCATTGTTTTTGACTTAGGTCACTGCAATTAAAATCACATCACTTTGAAGCCATCATGGTATGCTTTTGTTGGAGGGGGAATTTCCATTATTGGGAAACTTTGTCCTTCTTTATGTAGCCAAATACAAATCTAATTAACATTGATAAACAGATTAATTTTATTTATTTGGACTGCATTAGAAGTGGAAAGCCCTTTTGGCCCAAAGGCTCCTCTTCTAAGGAAGTGATGTTTTTTTTTTTTTTTTTTTTTTAAAAAAATGCTAGCTTAAGAAATAGTAGTTTAGTTATAAATGAAGTGGTGTAAATCTCAGTGAAAATAGTTTCATATTTTTGAGTTCAAATTCTGACACCTTCATCCAAAGAATTATATCATTTTATATGGAGTAATACTTTAACTCATGTTTTAGAGAAGTAGAAAATAATCCACCATTAAATGAAAAATAAAATAAAATTCATAAATATATATGAAAAAGCTAATATCCATTTTGATATTTCTTAATCAAAATCAAATATTTTATATTTCAGTTGGTAGAACTCTGTTCTCGCAATTGAATTGTTACGATTACTGATTGGATGTCTAATTATCTAGTTTAATTTTTCTAAATAATGGGAAAGAGAGCTGAAATATGCTTCACATGGGTTATTAAACTATTTATAAAAGAATAATTGCTTTTGAGGAAACATACTATTTACACTTTTTTTAGTACATTATCAAAATATTAGTTTCTGAATATATATTCATATATTTTTTTTCAAAAAAATTATTGCATTTTAATTACAGTCAAGTGCTTATAATAGAAAATCGAAATATAAATGTAACAAAATAGAGCTCAAGTACCTTTCTTTTAAATAGTTTTCTCTAAATATTTATGTCAGGCAATTAATTTGCCTTTCTGTTGCCAATTACTTCTTCAGAGCACGGTAGGACCAGACTGCTATGGAAAGTTATAAATTAGGACTTAATAGCTTTAACAATATGATTATTTGTGAAAATTACATGGATGTTAAGTTTGAAATTAAAGCTAATTTGGTCATGAATCTAGACGGCATAGCAAGAACCTGGTTGCAGAAGCTCCATTTGTCTGAAATTTGTGGGTGTCTATAAAGATTTGGGACCCTCTTTTGTGTAATCAATAATCCAATTATATCTTTGCTTTTGATTAAAAAAAATTGTATTAGTCTTAATTACTTTAAATTACTAGCTTAAAAAAAAGGGCTTGTCGTACCCTTTTAATAATAAAAATTTTTAATAACTAATTTAATATTAATTTGAGAGTAATTTCTACTGTTGATTGTCATATGTAATATTTTCCTGTTATATTCCCTAATGAAATGCACTTTGGCATTCAGTGGATTTGGACCATTTGGTGCTTTTACATGCTGCAAGAAAGAAGTTACTGAAAGTTCAGAGGAGTAAAGTGTCAAAAAATTAGCCACACACCAAATTTATGCATCTAATAAAAGTTGTGGGGCATCAAAACTGCAATGATGTATTTATATATAAGAAAGAAAGATTCTTGTGCCTTTGAAATTCTTTTATGACTCTTTATCTGTGAAAGTTCAGGATAAAAGAGTACTTAACACTGAAAATGGGGGATTGAATCTAGTTGAGAAACATCATTTCCATGATGCAGTTTTTTTCTTTTAATTTTTCAATCTAATGCTTGCGTGCATTCTCCAGTTATAAGAATTTTGATTAATTTAGTATTTATTTGATTTAATTCTGTTAAAAAATTCATTTCATTTGAAATGAATTTTTTATTTTATTATATTATATTTGATATAAATTTTGAATTTAAGTTTTTGTTACAAACACTCGCTCTTTTAAATATATAGATATTTTTAAAAAATAAAAATAAAGAGAAATGTTTTAATTGTTTAAAAATTTAAACTTAAAATTTATGAAATTCATTTGGAAATTTTAATTATTTTAATATAATTTGATTTAATTATAATCAATTATATAAATTTAAAAAATTTAAATAAATTTTATAAAAAATTTATTTAAACCAAACATATAACATTTTGATTTTGATTTGCAAAATAAATTCTATAAAATTCATTTATATCACTAAATTATTTTCTTTATAAGTAAGTAGCACTAGCAATAACAAGCATACTAGTAAAAAGATATACATAGGCAATGAAAATTAAGTTCCACCAGAAACTGCTACCTAAGGACATTAATTAATTTAGTTAACTGTATAAGCTTTAATGTGTGATGATAAAGTTAAGAAAAAAGAAGGTTCATGAACATGAACATCAAATCTTAACAAAGACATTGCCATGCACTTCTCTATTTCTGTCTTAATTAAAAAGATGATCAAACTTTTTTGGGTAATGTACGATGAACATAGGAAATGTTGAATTTGCACTTATTTCAAGCATCTTAATTTCCTCTTTTTTTTTTTTTTTTGTTGGTTCTTTCCTGCAATGAGTTCACATCGTAATCCTGTGGGCGTTGAGACTTCTCCAAGAAAAGACAGAATGATGGTTCTTGGTCTTTTTATTTTTCTGTGCTATATTCGAAAAATCATAAAAGCTAATTTAGACTTTTTTGTGTGTTGATCTCATTATCCCCAACCATAGTTCTTTGCCGTCGATTATGCGGATATATCAGAAAAATTAAATCAATAAAAATTTAATAATTAATTAAAGTGATAAAAATTTAATTTTTTAAATTATTAAAATTAACAGTTGTTATAAAATTTTTTGTATCGAGCATATATATATATATATATATATATATAATACAAGTACTTGGAAGCTTTATGGGAATTAATTTCATATGTTATTTGTGTGGAGAGTTAACCTAAAGGCATTTCAAGTTATTTTTTCTAATTATGAAAATTATTGATTCTTTTAGAAAAAAAAGTTGTCAATTTATTGGAATTTTATAATATTTTAAATAATCTATTTTTTAAAATTATTGTTTTTATTAATTAGAAAGTTAATAATGTAAATATTAATAAAATTAATAAGGATAATTCTACTTTTTTAAGCTAGATGAACATTAATTTTATAAATTAACAAGAATAAAATTTAAAATTTACATCTGAATTTTTTTTTAAAAAAAAGAAATATCTGTTCTTGTTCTTTATTCTAGCAATTAAGTAGCTAGTTACATACATTTAAGGGGCTTCATCTAGAAATGGGGAAAAGAGCAGTATCAAGAAAGAAAACATTAAGGAAGGTGGTAAGGTACAAAGGATAAAATCCGTGAAATCATCATGCCTATATTCTGGGTTGAGTGTAGGATTATTGAACATGGCAATTGAAAAAGCAAGGTGCGTGTGAGAGAGGAGAAAGGGAAAGGCGAGAGCAAGCTTAGAAAATTCTGCATCCAAGTGATTGTGAGAAGAAGAAGAAGTAAGGGGGATGGGAAGATGCTTCATAGTATGGGAACACAAAGCGTAATGGGAGGTTCCTAAAGTCAAGAGATTGCCCTAAAGAGATCGCAGACCAATGACCATGTCCTATTTCAGTCCATGTGCTCTACAGTACTATAGAAGGGTACAGTGCTTGGCAAAAGTGGTGGGAGGGTCCCTTCCACAGCTGCACATGCACCCTCACACCCTTAACTATATGCATCGCCCTACGCATCTATATACGGGCACAGCACATGTGTCTAATGCACAAGAGATCATGTCCTTGCCTTCAAGGGAAACCTTACAATCAGACTCACCCTTCAAATTAGAAATGTTTTTGGCTTCCTTTTTTAGCAAAACTGAGTGAGCGGTAAAATAAAAATATAGTCTCTTAACTCGTTCACAGCCTGCCATGCATGGGAGGTTAAGAATTTTAAACTTCTGCTAGCTAGTTTCATCTCTTTTTGAACAAATAATATGTAAAAATTACCGAGGAAGTAAATATATTTTTTTTATATGTTAAAAAGTAAATATTTATATATAATTAGAAATAAAGTTTTTATTTTATTTAAGTTGTTATTCTATTTCTAGTTAAGATGTGATTAGAATTTTTATATGTATATGTAAGGGTTATAACCTTTTTTGAAATACATGAAAAAATATTTTTCATAATTTTTTTTTTAATTTTATTCTATAAGGTACTAGAGAAAATCCATTGAAATCTATTTTTTTAATCTTTGAAATCGTTTTTGTTTTTTTTTTCTCTTCAAAATTTTTTGAATCTCTTTGAATTCTCAAAATCATAACTACCGAAAATATATCCATCGTATCCCATGGAACACCTAATTTTATTTAAATCCTTCAAGATAATTCTCTCTTTCCTACATGAATTATTTTTCATGATACGAACTATACTATATAGTCACAACTTATAGAGATGTAAATTGGAGTCAAAAATAAATCTGACTTTCTTAATGGCACTACGCCAAAGCCACCAACAGGAGATAAAACTTTGGAAACTTGGCTTATTGGTAATAATCGAGTCAAAAGTCGATTGATTGATTTCATGAGTCCGACATTAATGCATTCATTCATCCGTCTTCCAACAACAAATGAGATATGGGATACTATCTCAAAAATCTTTTATGATGGATCTGATGAAACTCAGTTGTTTGAATTAAACCAGAAATCAATCACAACACGTTAGAATGGTAAGCCATTACTTGTATATTATAATGAATTAGTTGAAATATTTTAGGAAATTGATGCCTGGATGTGTGCACAAGGGGAGGATGTTAATGCAGTAGTATCACTCCACAAAGATATTACCTGGCTTTGAACATATGTTTTCCTAGCCGGACTTGATTCAGAGTTTAATAATGCTCAAAGTGAAATACTCCAGAAGGATCCATCTTTTGATCTCGAGTGTAGTTATGCATATGTGTGGAGGGATCACAACCAGCGCCATACGATGGAAGAGTCGAAGATACTGCTGGATAATGTTGTACTTGTGGCAGCTCAGACTCGTTCCCAGTTCAATGGGAAAATACCGAGTAAGTTCATCACATACACCTGTACTCATTGTGGAGAAGTTGGACACTCTAAGGAACAATGCTAAAAATTTTTGGGATATCCGGAATGGTGAGATTTCAATGGAAAGCCTCATAAGAAGCTTGGAAAGGCTGCAATTGTCACCTCTAGTGATACTAAACCAAGTGGTGATCTTAATGCAACATCAGGTATGATAAATCTTACTCGAAATAATACATGGATTATTGATACAAGTGCTACTGATCATATGAAAAACTTCACTCACCATCTTACATCTATCCGCCCATCAACCCAACAAAATATTCTGATTATTAATGGAGGCATAGCACTGGTCACTCATGAAGGATCAATATCTAACTCTGACTCTCTTAATCTAGATATTATTCTTATTATTCCATCTCTTTCTTGATCTACTATTTATTGGCCAAATCACTGAAACCTTGAATTACATTATCAAATTTTGGCCTAATTACTGTGTATTTCAGGACATTATAATGCACTGAATTATTGGATCTGATGTTAAACATGAAAAGTTGTACTATCTTGAGTTGTATGATGATTCAAGTCAGAAGTCAAGTTAAGTCAATAGGGTTGGTGGAAGTTGCTCAACTAAAGACCAAGTAATCTTATGACATTATCATCTTGGTCTTCTTTCTTTTCATTATCTCAAACAAATAAAACTAGAATTATTTTTGAATACCACAAACTCAAAATTTAAGTGTGATATTTGGAATTGGCAAAAAGCCATAGAATCTCTTATGTACCGAGTTATAATAAAAATTCAATTCCATTTATAACCATTCATTCTGATGTATAGGGAGCTGCTCGAATTCCTACTCTATCTGGTACTTGATATTTTGTAACATTTATTGATGAATGTACCCAAATGACGTGGGTATCACTACTTTTAAATAAGGGAGATGTGTGCTCCATATTCCAGGATCTATATAAAATGGTAGCTACGCAATACCAGAGTAAAATTTGAGTCTTACAGTCTGACAATGGTGAGGAGTATCTTAACTCAAATCTAAATACTTTCTGCCCCGAGTAGGGCATTCGCCACCAAATATCCTGTGCCGGCACTCTCCAATAAAATTATATAGTTGAATGGAAGAACAGACAGTTATTAAAAGTTATTCGAGCATCATTATTTGACATGAATGTTCCTCGAGAATATTGGAGAGAGACCGCTTGATCTTCTGTGTATCTCATAAACCGGACGCCATCAAGAGTACTTGATTTCAAAATGCCTCTTTAAAAACTTCAGGAACTTGTCATACCTCCACCTCTCAACAATCTAGAGCCCCGAGTCTTTAAAAGCTCAATATATTACAATTAGACACTTAGAAAATTAAATCCTCGAGCTATCCGGTGTATCTTTGTTGGCTATGAGGATCTCCAAAAGGGATATTAGTGTTACGATCCAAATGTAAAGAAGATGTATGTAACTCAGGATGTTCGATTTTATGAAAATGCTCATTTCTTCTCTCACTCCGAGTGCTTTCTTTAGGGGGAGAAAAATCTGAACCTCTTTGAAATTGAAGATAGCATTTCGAGTATTCTGAATGTTCTGAATCTGAGTATCTTAGATATTTTGAGTCTCCCGAGTGTTCCAAGCATCTCATAGACATTTGATGTTTCGAGTTTGAGCATCTCACCTGGACAGATAATTGAAGAAAATCTAAGTAATCAAGATAGTACATCTTCCCAACCCACACCAGAAGCTGAAGAAACTCTGGATACGAATATGCATAAAAAAGTAAACTTGTCTCCCTTAGTAACTCCTAATACCGAGCCTTGTTATCCTTTTAGAATCAATAGAGGGGTTTTGAAGAAATAATATGATCCAAACCTTCATACCAAAACTAAATATCCTATCAACAACTTCATATCAACCAACCATTTGTTTAACTCATATGCATTTGCTGTAAATCAATTATTTAATGTATCTATTTCGAGTAATATGCAGAAGGCTTTAGATGATCTGAATTGGAAGAAAGCCATGAATGATGAAATGGAGGCATGGCAGAAGAATTACACATGGGATCTTGTTCCTCTCCCTAAAGGAAAGAAAATGGTGGGGTACAGGTGGATATTCATTATCAAACTTAATTCAGATGGAAGCATAAATTGATATAAAGCTCGGTTGGTAGCAAAGGGATATACTCAGAAGTATGAAATTGACTATGAAGATACATCTGCCTCAGTAACAAAAATGAACACCATTTGAGTTCTTATTTCCTTAGCTGCTAACCTAGACTAGCCACTATGACAATTTGATGTGAAGAATACATTTTTGAATGGAACCATAGATGAAGAAGTGTATATGAATCCATCACCCAGAACTAGATGTACTGATCGAGTATGCAAACTAAAAAGGGCATTGTATGGACTCAAATAATCACCTCGAGCATGGTTTGGAAGACTCTTAACTTTCATGAGAAAGCTCGAATATAAGCAAAGTGATGCTGATCATACACTATTCATCAAATAGAAGTTAGGTAAAGTTACCGCTCTGATTGTATACGTTGATGATATGGTGGTACTGGGATGATCCAAGTGAGACAACAATCTTGCAAAAATAGTTAGCATCAAAGTTTGAACTTAAGGATTTAAGTAACTTGAAGTATTTTTTAGGAATTGAAGTCACAAGATCAGCTCAAGGAATTTCCCTCTGCCAACAAAAATATGTAATGGACCTTATGACAGAGACGAACATGCTTGATTGTAAGCCAGCTGAGACTTTAATTGAAGTCAACCATGGACTTTCAGTCTTAGAGATCAAGTCCCAAATGATAAAGATCAACATCAAAGGTTGTGGAAAGGTTGATTTACTTATCTTATACTCGGCCATATATTGTTTATGTAGTAAGTGTTATAAGTCAATTCATGAATTCTTCGAGTAAAGAACATATGGATGCAATATACCAAGTATTAAGATATCTAAAGTCTTCTTTAGGCAAAGATTTATTCTTTAGGAGAAATAAAAATTATGAAATTACTGGCTATACTGATGCTAATTAGGCCAGAGATCGGACTTATTGAAAATCAATATCCGGGTACTTTACGTTTGTTGGAAAGAATTTAGTCACTTGGAGAAATAAAAATAAAAAGTTATAGCAAGGTTAAGTGCTGAAGCTGAGTTTAGAGGAATAGCTCATAGAGTATGTGAGTTGCTTTGGATAAGGTGAATTGTTCAGGATCTGGGATTAAAACATCTGAAGCCTATGTTGTTAATTGTGATAATAAGGCAGCCATAGCAATTGCAAACAATCCGGTTCAACATGATTGAACTAAACACATAGAGGTTGACAGACATTTCATAAAAGATCATCTGAACCAAGAAACAATTTATCTTCCATTTGTTTCTTTTCAGACTCAACTAGCTGACATCCTCGCAAAGACTGTATCTAGAAAATCGTTCTACAACTCACTTGACAAGTTGGGAATGATTGACATACATTCACCAACTTGAGGGGGAGTATTAAGGAAGTAAATATTTTTTATATATATTAGGAAGTAAATATTTGTATACAACTAAAAATAAAGTCTTAATTTTATTTATGATGTTATTTTATTTCTAATTAGGATGTGATTAGGATTCTTATATATATATATATATATATATATATATATATATATATAAGGGTTGTAATCCTTTTTTGAAATATATGAAAAAATATTTCCTTTAAATTTTTTTTTAAAATTTTTTTTTTTAAAAAAAAGTGTTATTGAATGAAAGGTGAAAAAGAAGGAATTGTATTCCGTTGGTGTATATAGTAGCTTGGAATGTTTTGAATGTAAAGTCACTTTTTGGTTGAACAATTTTTAGTGGAAGCACTAATTATTGATAATTCATGCATGAAAGGCTTAAAATTTTGTCCCTAAAGTTGATTTTTTTTTTAAGTACAATCCACTTTGTGGGGAATGAGATCACTTTCCCCATCTAATAAAGTAGTTTAGCGAGTCTAGGTCAAAATCAACCATTATAAAATGGATTAGAAGCTTTGATTCTTTGAAGAACATGGCACTAATTAATATTAATGGTTCATACATTTGCATTGGTAGTAATAGTCACTAGCAATTGAAGATTTAGTAACTGTGTGGTCTATATTATATATATATATATATAAAGTGAGCACCAAAGTTCAAATTCATCATCCAATAATAATCCATTTCTTCCAATTTACTATAGATATATGAAGAGAATGCTTGCAAATTCATATATACCTGGCCAACTCTTAGCCAATCAATGGCTGAAGTTCCCCACACGTCTCAAACAGTGAAATAACAATCACCAAGTCATAAAAATCAATGATAATAGCCCCTTCCCCCTTCTCTTTTTGACAAATTACTATTTCTCTAGGTAGTTACGCTTTATCTGCTGTTAAATGAAATCGAACATCATTTTATTATGTGTTTTAGCTAAAGAATTTATAAGATACGAGTCCTAATATTTAACTTGATGGTCGAATACTTATCTTATAATATTAGAGAAAAATCAGAATCGAAATTATACTTTTTTTTTAAAAAAAGAAAATTTTAAATGGGTATACATGTTCACTAATTAATGAGCATAGTTAAAGGATTGTCTTATTTACAGCACAATTGTGTCTCTTTGTGCAAAAGGGGTTTTGTTTGTGGTGAAAATTGCTGTGCTTCAAGAGAAGTCATTTTCTTAAACAAAGCATATGATTTTCCAGAAGCAAAGCAATAGTGGTAGTGAGAGTGACCTAGTCCATAGTCCATATAAATCGTCCTTCTCCATGCTCTTTTCCTGATCCCTAAATTTTATCGGGTTTGTGGGACTATCATTTCCTTGTGAAGCAGCCCTAATTATTCCGAAAAAAAACAAAGAAAAAATCATAGCAATGTTCATCCATTTTTATGGGGATCTTGCTAGTGCTTCAGACCTAACCAAGCAATCTTTTCTCTTTTTTTTTTTAAAACTAATGGACAAGTACAACCATTGTTCTTATTTTTGCATGTGGTTCTCATGGTTGTCGCCTCTTGAAATTTTCTCCATATTCGTCATTAGCATAAACTTGATTATTAGGCTCTTTTCTGGGCCATGTTGGTCCAATCAGTTTGCTTTGTTTTAGTCACTAGCCCAGCCCGTTAGAGGCTCCACCTCTGAAACTAGTCATATCGACAGGACTCAATTAAGAGCCAGCTATGTAGCATGTGTTGGTTCTTTTATAATCATCCTCAATTTATACCATAAAACAAGTTTAGTAAACACAATCAAACATTTGTAGTAGTTGTTGTTACTTTGATCCAACGATAAGTAATTACCATTTCTGTTCATATTATAATATGGATTAGAAATTCATCACACGTGTGTATGAAATACTTTTTTTATTTATTGCCTACGGGCCATTCACTGCTCATGCTCCTCTATGATGGTTTCTTCATTGATGAATGTTCGGACATTACTTGAGATACACATGTCCCTAAAATCACCAACAACAGAATCACAAATTTTGTAATTTGTAGCGGTGACATGGTTTTTTTTTACAACAGAGAACTATGTATGTATGAATGGCTTTGGTTTGTTGTGATTGGAGAATTACACAATTCACGTATGTATAGGACATGCATCCTCTGCATACAACGTCTTCATTGGGTTGTAGTATTTACACTGATTAAACTTGCTAGCTCTGTGAAGGATCAAGATTATGATTGATCATAAGTCAATATTAAGAAAAAATTAATATCAGTATTATAAAAAATAATAGGTTAATTGATTATGACTATGCAAATTCATTAATCTTTACTTGCATGTTAATTGACTTTCACTTGTAAATTTATTTTTAATATCATTAAAAAATAAAAAAGTATTTTTTATTTATCAAAAAATTATTTTTTTTTATTTTATTAATTATAGTAGTTGAATTTAATTTTTTTATTCATGATTTTAATCAAAATAAATTTTTTATTCATTAAAATATTATTTATTTTTTTTTATTTTTTTAATTATAATAAATAGAATTTTACTTGTATTTATAGATTTCAAGTGGATACATGTCATCTACAATATTCTAATTTGATCAATTATAATGTACAATAGTTAAAATTAAAAAAAAAAAGTTTTCAACTTCTGTTTAGTTGCTACAGATGTTATAGAATAAGAAGATGCACATGCTCTAAAAGCTTTAAAAAAAAAATAAACAGCGTTAAAAAAAATTAAAAACGCTAAAAAAAGTGCTTTTAACACGTGTGAAAAATTTTGGTTAATATTACAAGAGATTCATGATATAATTTGTGAGTCCTTACAGGTATAATGAAAAGATTTAATATCAAATTTTCTTTCCGATTCTTGCAATTTGTAATGAAAAAAAAAAAAAAAAAAACTTTTGAAGCTCTGTTTGAAACATTTAACTTGATTTGGTATCTATTTATTTGTAGCAGTACATATTTATGTATTTTTTTAGGTGCATAGATAGCGTCCAATGCATGCATAGTCTTTCAATTATATTGCTATTAATTAATAGTTATTAGTTGCTGTTTTATAGTTATGGAAAAGTTTACTTTGCCTGTCAGATCAGAAGCATTGAAGTAGCTGATTTTTGGTTTCATATCCAAAATGAGGTGTGAACACATGTTGTTACAAGCAACTTAGTGCCCCCCCCAAAAAAAAAAAAAAAATTCTTATTATTTATTTACTACATTAATTTCCCTAAGTCTATGTATGACAACAATTTTCCAATAATAGAAAGAAGTTAACATGATCATTTCAATGAAATTATTAGAAGTTGACGTGATAATCTCAATGAAATTATTAGGATACAAATTGATAGTTTTAAAGTTCTCTGGTTGGAGACTTCCCTTCCTCCTTCCTAAATAATTTAATTCCTTGAATTTATCTGTATTTGAAGATCTCATCAATTTAAGTGCTGATTATATATATATATCCATGATTCCTCTACTAACAAATTAACTAATACTAACAAAAAAACAGTAATATATATGATAACAGGTAAAAAAAAAGTTTTCACATGCATTTGCTCTACCTCCATGAAATCAAACAGTTTTAGAATTTGCTCCTGAAACTTCAAAATGGTCAAAATTTTTATAGCTATTAGATATCGGAAGAATTAGACGGAAAAAAAACGCTACAAATATATAAAAGATAATTGATAGTTATTGCTAGAACAATTTATGATAAAATACTAAAATCAATTTTCACTCGAAAAAAAAAAAGGATATCAGATAGACAATTCCTAGCACCTTATAAAAGAAAGTGATTGTGACAACTTTGCCTTGAATTCTAGCTTGCATTTTAGGATGATCCTTAATTGGCATGTGTATTAAAACTCTATAAAAAACAACATTTAACCTTTGATTTTTAATCTGGAAAATGCATGCTTTGCATTGAAGAGATCGATGTTTTCTTCATTATCTTGCAGTCCATGGGAATTTAAATTAATTAGACTGTAACAATAAAGTTCTATCTCCTTTCCCCGATTGTATTGTATACGCAATTAATTAACTATGATATGATTCGCTAATCCTATATGGATATATAGGATTAAGAGGTTCACCATTGAATCTTTGGCAATTTCATTCAGTGGACATGCTCTAATCAAATTGATGTATAAGGCTCTTCATATGATTTCTACTGCTAAATTCTTTAAATGCCAAAAGTAAATGTAAGAAATAATATGATTTAGATTTTATGGGTAACGATTTTTAGTGTTGAAAACTTCTCAATTTTTAAGATGAAGGAGCTTAAAATTAAAATTAATCAATCATTAGCTAGCACAGAGTTATTTTTTAATTCATGCCTGCTTCCCTTTGACAATGTAAGATGAGAAATATAAATATGTAGATGTATTTGATACCATCCCAAAAATTGATACTGTCACACATTAATATGAACATGTTCAACATTTTATGCTCTTGGTTTAATTCCTTGTCTAAGCAATTACTAATTCAATATAAGGAAACGATGTTCAACAAGTTACAACCAATTAAAAACACACTTCTTTGTTTCAAGGCAAATGGATAAAAACATGGAAGATGATTATATATGCATTGAGACATCTTATAAGTAGCAACAAACAAGGCTGCAGAATTAAACTGAAAGTACTGTAATGTAACAATTGAATCAATAATAAAAGAATAACAGCATGGAGCACTCTGATTAATTTAAAAAACACACCGTAAAATATATATAATCTCACCTCAGAAACCAAAGTATAGAGCTTCGACCATTGCAACTTCGAATCCTTAATAACTACATATGCTTCATGATCACAAAAACCATTGCCTTCATGTAGTTTTTAGTTTTTAGTTCAACACATATATATTTCCTATATGGAAGAGTACTATACACCATCAACTTCATGAATTCAACCTTGCCTCTGCCAAATAAAATTATAACCCTTTCCTGTACAACATATTTTCCTTAAATATTTTTGCACTTTAGCAGGTTAATGGGAATATAACTAAATAGAGATTATGTATATATGTTACCGATCGTGACCAAGTCGAAGCTCCAAATCCACTTCATCCTCTTTTGCAACTTCCATATTCATTCCATTATCATATAAATGATCAGACCCAATTTGCAAGCTCAAATTTGCACCCCATAGTTGTTCATTCATGTTCAGAGACTGATTTCTTTGGACAAGAAAATGATCGTGACTTCCATGATAATTATAACCTTGTGGCAGCTGACTAGGGCTAGATGACGTCCCAGACCCAGATGGTGGAAAATACATTGGATAGTTCCTTTCAGACTCCAAGACTTGATAGTAATTCAAGGGTTCATTTGGGATGGATCCCATATAATTAGGGTTCATGTATTCCTCATTAGTGTTGATCGAAATTGACGAGGAAGAAGAAGACATGATGACATGCTTGGTTTTTGCTCGATCTTTGCGATGTATGTTCATATGCCCACCTAAGGCTTGCGCGTTTGTGAATCCCCTCTTGCAGAAAGTACACTCATAAGAACGTTTAGTGCCACTTTTAGCAGTAGCAGCAGCAGCAGTAGCGGTGGTTGCTGCATCTTCTTTGACTGGTTCTTGCCGATCATTTTCCTCGCTTGAAGCTGTATCAGAGCTTCCTTGTGTTCTTGATCCCATGTCACTTGATCGAAAGATTTCTAGCTTTATAATCAACTTTAAAAGCAAAAGAATCAAGGGTTTCTTGGTTGAACTGAATTTGAAGGGGTTAAGGAGAGGCAGGAGACAGACAGGCTCTATATAGAGAAGAAGAAGAGACAAGTAGAAGACATTGTTATATTTTTTGTGTATTTGTACTAGTAGAGGCACTGTTTTGGCTTTTGCTATAGGACTCTTCCCCTTTGGTCGGCTCTATGATAGATCCATTTAATATATTAAATTGTATATATTAATTTCTCTACACCATAGAATTTGAGCTTATGTAGCTTTCAATTTTTTCATATGCATTCATTTAGATTATTTCTCTTATTAACGCGTTTGTTATTTTGCTACTTTGTCCAATTATTTGGAACTTTTCTAATACTGGTTTTTACTATTAATTTGGATTCTGATATCATAGCAACAAAATTGCTGCCCAGTGGGTTTCAATCCTAATCTTGAGCACATTAATTACACTTAACCGTAGTGTAAAACCTGGCTACACTTCTAAATCATGCATATATGCATTCCCTTATCAAGTATATATGGATCTTATATAATGTGAATACAAATGTCTTGCAATTAATATGAGATGAGATGTGGTGATGGTGATGGAAATGCAAAATGCAGGCATTTTTTGAAACAGCTAGCTGGTGTTATTGGTCTCTCTTAGGGAAAAAATGTTTTTCCTTTTAAGGCATACCAAGGCTTCAGTTTACAGTGAGCAATAATTCTAAATTAATGATCAATTTTGGTTTTCTGTTCACTTCCCTTGTATGTATGTTCACATTGGGAGTACTATACATGAGTCCTAATAAAGAAAGAAAAAGATTAATTTCTGTGCTTTCTTAGTTTGATCATGTATATGTGGACAAATATTCTGTCAAGATTTGAAACCTAAAATTATAATTTACCTTCAAAATTTTAATGGACTAAAGAAAAAGAGCTTAAATTAATTAAACAACTTAATTTTGTTATACATTTTCAGCCAAGATAATCATGAAATAATAGCATATTCAAATAATTTTTTTTTTCATTTGATGGTTACTTGAATTTCAACTATTTCGGAGTAAATACACCGAGTGATCAATTTAGGGAGACAAAACTCTTCCAACACTTTTTTTAATAAATAAAATTACATCGTTTATTAAAAGAAATTCATACTTTTTACCATTTATAAGAATAAATATTGAAATGAGTTATATTATTTAATCCAATTTTTTATATCATGATCATGTTTGATACTATATTAATAAATTTTATCCAATTAATTATTATATTAATCTCAATTAACCAAAAAAATGTCATAGGAACAGTGAGTAAATAATAAGTGCAACTATGACATAATTGCTTATTTCATCAGAAGGGAAATTTGCTTGGAGGTCCGAAGTCACAAATGGAAAGGTCACTCAGACTCAGGCAATGCTAATGCTAATGTCCTATCCATATGCCTTATTCTCATTCAATAAAACTCTAGCTGCTAGCTACCTCCAACTAAACAACTTACTCCATTCTATAATCTTACATAATAATGCCCACAAGGAGCAGTTAAAAAGGAATAAATTGATGTAACTTGTAGTGCCTAATTTTATCGGAAAATCTCCACCATAGCATTTGTACTTTAGTATGTTACTTGACATAGCAGCTGGTTTCTGGTCCTTTTCTTTTATGGTTTTAGACGGCCAAATAACGCGTCTACAATGCTTGTACAGTTTTGAATTTGTCCTTGAAATGGCTTCTTTTTCATGTTGGTTTATTATGTTCATATCATCCTTTTTTTTTTTCTAATTAATTTGAATGATTAATTAGTATTATCATTTGGTTAATTGTAATTAAGACTAAAGTGATTCAACAGACAAATGATCTTGGACAAATGGAAGCAGGGCGTCAATGACAACTACGTGAGTGCTGTAACAACTGCTTAATTAGTTAATTTCCAGTTCATAAGTTATTGTTTATTAGTCACTTGAAACAATAATCTTCAAAGCTTTTTGACCCATCAATGCTCATGCATATTTCTTTTGTTTAATTAGATAGCCAATTAAGATTACAAGTTTGAATTGAGAAAATAAATGTAAATTTATAATTTTAATATTAAGTTATTACCCAACAAACAGTATCCTGATTACAATTTTATATGAACAAATATTAAAAGTTTTGAATTTAATTTTTTATATGCCATTTATCATTATATATTGGTGAAAATTTTATTAATTTTTTAATAAAAATATATAAATAGCTGTTTCTTTATTATGTACCCACAAAGCAACAATGTCTATCAGGCTCTTAACACATATATATTTTTTTCTATTGTTCATGACCATGGTCTTCTTGGCGATCAATTTAAATTGAATACAATTAACTGTAATTGAGATTTTGTGCTGGCTTGAAATTGAAATGTGTTTCAAGTCAAAAGTCAAAACTTAGCTGGATCATTTGATCAATAACTTGGGAGAAATTTTCAACTTTAATCTCGAGTTCAGCTCCTACAACTTGTTATACAAAACTATTGTTCTATCAATGCCAAATTCTAGAAAACCATTTTTAAATTGTACGGTTCGCATTGTATATACTTTTCGAACATTTAAGAAATTAAAATTCTATCGACAATCATTAGAATCTGTTAGCAAAAAACTATTCGCTTAAATTTCAAATCGTAATGTATGTAGTCGAATTAATTAAGTTGTTAGAGACTTTTACCATCTTTGTATTTTTACCCGTCAAAAGATTTTAAATATTGATGATTTAGGAAGAAAAATTAAAATTCTTTTATGGTTTAATTTTAGTTCTTAAAAGTAAAGAGTTTATAGACAAGTTATATGTTTGCTTAATGTTTACATGAGTTCAAGGTACGTATTACTAGTGTTTGTGTTCAATAACAATTGTGACATGCTAACAAAGAAATGGGAAATTTGTGGACAAAACTTTGCTATCAAAGCTAGGCTGAGCAATTGAAGTGCCACATCAGGATGATTCACAAGGGAGGTTCAACACATACACTAAATTCTCTGATTTCTAATATACCAAATAAACTTGTATTATGGGGCTGTCATTTTGTGTTTGACAACTGACTTTTTCAGCACCTTCAATCGTATGTGTATATATATATATTGTTTACATGATACATGACATTTCAATAGCCTGTAATTTTTTTGTTTTCATATAGAACATTCTGGTAATTATTTAGTTTCCAGGTAGTCTCTTTTGGGTCTTCTGGAAACTGAAATCCTGAATATTTTATGTTGGTTTGGTTTGGTTCCCTCGCTTGGAAAATAGAAAATGGCTAATTTCTATCCAACATTAGCATGTGAACTATAAATGGGCTATGTATTGAGTTTTGTTTCTTTCTTGCATCTCCAGTCTAGGCCCAGGGATCCGGGACTTGAATTTTTTAGATTCATCGTTTTGTAGGGACATTTACAAAAATATCCAATTTTTAAATATTGTTATTAAGAATATTCTAACTTTTTATTTTTACAAATCTATTTTATTATAATTATAATAACGCCTTTTATATTTTAAAAAAGTCACCTATATTTTTCTTTTTACTTTCTCTTTTTTTTTTTATTAATTTTTTGACAATTTTTATTCCTTTTTTTTTTTTATATTTTTTTACCTTCTAGTCTAGGCCTAGGGATCCAAGACTTGAATTTTTTAGATTCATAATTTTTCAGGGACATTTACAAAAATATCCTATTTTAAATGTTGTTAACAAAATACTCTAACTTTTCATTTTTTATAAATTTACCTTATCATGATTATAATAGTATCTTTTGTATTTTCAAAAATACATTCATGTTTTTCTTTTTGATTTCTCTTCCTTTTTCTTTTTTCTTTTAATTAATTTCTTAACAATTTTTATTTTCTTATTTTTACTTTTATTTTTTATTTTTCTCTCTTTTTTTTTACCTTTTTATAAATTTTTATTTTACCCTTTTTTCTTATATTTTTCCCCTTCCTTTCTTTTTTATTCTTATTTTTACTTTCTTTTTTCCTTTTCCTTTTCTTACATATTTTTTTTATCTTTTATTTTTGTACTTCCTTTCTTTTTTTATTTTCTCTTTATTTTTTATTTCTCTTTTTTTTTTAAAAAAAATTATTTTCCTTAATTTTTCTTCTTTTTTTTTATTAGTAAAGCATTAGCCAATATATTTTTTGGGATTTTATTTCATAAATTCCTCAAATGATTTATAAGAATATACAGAATGTGATGACCAAAATACAAGCAATTTACATACAACAAATTTTCTGTACATAATTGATTATTCAAGTTCTTAATGTGTAAAAAATGTAACATTCATTATAATTGAACTAACATGGTTATTTTTAAAAAGTGATAATAGAACTTTGGGTAAGGAAAATCAAGTCATAATTTAAATTTCTAATGATTATAACATTGAATCAATTTTATCAATATATTTTAAGTACGAAAAATATTATTTTAACATTTTTAAGATTTCAAGTAGTCTAATATATTTGTAAAATACAAAATAATATCTTATAACTTCAAATTGAATAACCAATCCCGAGACAAATCATAAAATAATTTAATAATGTGCCAATAAATTAAAGATGAAGATAGATGCAGCTTAGATGGTAGAGCACTTGCTTAACATGCGAGAGGTACAAAAATCAATATCCCACATCTCCATTATTTTATTAGGTAGCATGCATTTAATTTGTTGCTTGTTGATTTACTTTTAGTTTCTGATCTTATTTTAAAAGTGTAAGGAAAAGTGGATGTGATTTTGGTGTTTCTATTTTTAATTTAGGAGATGTTGGTTTGAAAAGGATGTTTACGATTTAAAGTTTGTTGATATTGTTGGTGGTGGTGATGAGTTAAAAAGTTTTATTTTTATTAGGTAACATGTATTTAATTTGTTGCTTTTTTGGTTTATTTTTAGTTTTTTATCTTGTTTTAAAAGTGTAGGGAAATGTTGATGTACTTTTGATGCTTCTAGTTTTGATTTAGGAGATGTTACTGGTTGTAAAAAGGGTGCTTATGATTCAGAGTTTGTTAAAACTATTGGTGGTGGTGATGAGTTAAAAGATTTTGTTGGGGTATGTTTTGTTTTATCATTTTTGTATTGTTTTGGTTTCTGATACTTTATTTTGTGTTTTTATTTTAAAAGTGATAAGAAATTTTCTAATGATATTGGTTTTAATTCCAGTATTAAAGATAAGTTTGTTAAAGATAGTGTTGATGGTGATGAAGTGTTGAAAGATTCTAATTTGGCTTTTTGTTATTATATTAATTTATTGTGGTTTGATTTTTGATATTTGGCTTTTAATTCATTTTTTGTATCCTTTTGGTTATTGTTAGTTTCTAATTCTTTTTTTTTTTTTTTTATCTTTTTGGTTAATTTTTGGTTTCCGATTTATTTTCTGAATTTAGTTCTTTTTTTTTGGTTTTGAATAATGTATATGAGATTTTTAGTTATGTCCTGCAATATTATGTATTAAGTACATAACATATAAGAAATGATTCGGTCAAATCCACACATGAATTGATCAAGTTAAATTAAATAACAATCACAAAGATTCATTTTTTGTATCCTTTTGGTTTCTGATTAATTTTTTTTTTTGTATCCTTTTGGTTAATTTTTGGTTTCCGATTTATTTTTTATGATTTTAGTTTTTTTTTGTTTTGAAAAATGTATATGAGATTTTTTGTTTTGTCCTGCAATATTATGTTGCTTTTGGTGTGTCCTTTTTTGTTATATTAATTTAGTATCTTTTTGGTTTCTTATTTTACTTTTGATGTGTTGTTTTATTTTTAGGGTGAACAGATTGTATTTAATGATGGAGATCATCTTTTCATTGTTATTGATTATGTTATAAAAGCTATTTGTTATTTGTGTGGAGATGTATATATATATATATATATTTTGTATTTTGTTTATGGGTGACTTTTTTTGTTGGAATAGGTTGTTGAAAAGGATGATTTTGTGTCTCTTTCTAACCAATATGGTGTTATTGGTGAACAGAGTGTTAAACATGTTACTATAATATTTTTTTTATTTCTATTACTTTTTGGTTTATGTTGGGTTTTTGATAATAATAATAATAATAATAATATATTTAATCAAAGATAACAAAAAATATAATGAGCTGAATAAAAGTGTAAGAGATTATAGTATTTTTTAATTTTTTATGTGTGATTTATTTCTATAGCTTTTTGGTTTATGTTTAGTTTTTAATGTTGTTTTATATATGTAGATAATAATAATAATAATAAAAATAATAGTAGTAGTAGTAGAATTATATATAGTTATATTTTAAATATTATTATTATTATTATTTGAATATATAAAATTATGTAATCTTTTTTATAAATTAGTTAAATTTTAATTATTAATTGATCTTTATTTTTATTAAACAAGGTGAAAAAAGTATCATCTTATTGAATTATATATGTATATTTATATTTTAAATATTCATATTTAATATTAATAAAATTATATATATATATATATATATATATAAGACCAGTTGTGAGTTTCATGGCAACCTAAGTAACAATAGGTATCAATTCAACTTTTCCCCTTTTACAGTCTCAGATAGCAGCAACAAATTAACCGCAGTTGGGTGTGACGCTCTCACATTAATAAAGAAGGTTGCAGACTATTCCAACACCGTTTGTATCACTTTGTGTGATGATGTTCATCAAGTTAAATATGGGTCTTGTGTTGGCATAGGTTGTTGCCAATCATCCATTCCTAAGGGTATGAATGATTTTGAGATTGTTGCGTTATATTATGGCTTTAATCAAACAAAGAGCACAACACCACATCACCAACTAAAACTCGAAACCAAGACAAAAACAAAAGAGAACAATGAAACCAACACACATAAAAGAGCATTAGGCCCTTGATTAAAACTGAAAGTACCAAAAAACAATCGAAATCCAAAAATCCCTCGTTGAACATGAAACCATGAACTAAAGAAGAACAAAAGCCCTAACGCTACAAGAAAGCCGAACAAAAACCTATATTCCTTCAGTAACACCAAAGAACAAAGAGAAGACAGAGCTCAATAAACCAAACTCTGCAGCATAATGAAAAAGGAGCACCACACTGAAGCAACCAAGACTTGACAAAGACAACAACATACAATCACACAACAGCAAGACAAAACAAAAAAAGCAGAAACCAACATCACCAAACAACAGAAGCCAATGACGACATAAAGAAGAAATCAATAATGATTCAAACAATTCTAGCGAGAAATCAATTTTTGATAAAATCGAAGTAAAATGAAACCAACTTAAAACAAAATCTGACCTAAAAATGCAAGAAACAAAATCAACCTATAAATGAAAATAAAGAATCCAGCTTTTTCTCATTATAATCCATCCAAGAGCAAAAAGATGCACAAGGAAGAATATAATGGAAGAGTTACGTTTTTGACGTTAATAAATAGGTGCAGTCGTGTAAATAAAATTTTCAAAGGGAGCATATGCATAATTTTAAAAAATTTGAGATATTTTTATTATTTTATTTCTGTTTTGAGTATTTATGTAAAAACCCCAGGAATTTAGCCTTGCGCCTGCCATAACATGAAATTGAACGAACGATCTATAATATCTAAAAGGAAATTTTTGCCATTTAATTGTTTAACCTTCACATGATATCTTATTAATTTTCATCTTGAATCTTTCTCACTGAATATTGATGATAAAAGAAAAATTCAAAGAATTAAAATTTTGCCATGTGGCAAGATACTGTCTATTTTTGATATATATTCTCCATGATTTAATGCTCTTATAAAGTTGACGTGCAAAATACAATCAACTTACAAGTGAACTATATTAAACTTATGAAATTAACTAAACCACATATATATATCTGTGAAAATTTTAAATTTTGAAGAATTAGTCTTAACCTTCAAAGGGTGTGCAATAAACTTACTGTCAAAGCCAATTATTTGACTAATTACAGTATTTTGTATGTGCTTGCATGAGCACTTATATATCTGCGGAACTAAATGGGTCCGATATTATTCATCACTGCCGACCTTCTAATTAAGAAAGTCCACAATTGGGTCCTTTTTTATTTATTTTTATTTTTTTGAACAAAGGTCTTTTTTTTTTAATTGATAATTATAAAGTTTCTTGGTTTGTTTTTGTTTTTTATAAGGAGGAGAGTAGTAAAAATAAATCTAAATCTTATTTTTTACATTTAAATGTTGACATTTTTACTATTTTAACTACGCATTTAATTCAGCAATTGTAACCATAAAATGTCACATACTTACTTTATATTATTTTTTCAACTTCAAATTAATAATTTGTGTATGAATTAAACAATTAAGTCGTGGTATATATATAATTATATTAAATTAATTTTTAAAATTTTTTTTATCATTCTTATAATTTTACAAAAATTTAATCAAATTAATTAGAATTTAATTAAAAAAATTAAAATTAAAATTAAAATAAATGAAATTTAAAATTAAAATTAAAATAAATGAAATTTACTTCTATTTGATTAGGAGAAAATTTCTGTCCTATGTATATGAGTGCACTGCTTCTATATAAGTAGATTTAGTTCAGAAGGCTACTTCTTGTATGTGATTAACACTTCTACGTCACACAAAATCAGCTTATATTATGTTTGAATCACAATCATAACCGGCAAGTGATTTATAAAAGAAAATGCGACTTACTAATATGTAATTTACACATATCAGCTCATTCGATCTTCAATCAACAAAAAGCAATAGCTATAAGAGTTGTGAACTGTCACGACCCAAAATAGGGGCCATTACCGGCGTTAGAAAACGAGAATTCTTTCGAATCCGGAACCCGTAGCAAGCCTAAAAATAAAATAAACATGCAATAATAACAATAACAATATAATATGCAGCGGAAATAAAAATCATAATATCATAATATTATTCACATCAACTGGATTTAAATCAAATCTCATCCCATAGATATATAATCTTTTAATACAAATCCAGTTTCAATATAATACATCTCTTTAAAATAAAATACATGAAATCCAATACTTTAATTCACAACTACTGCAGTGTCTAGATAAAATAAATAAGACTCAAGTAGATAATTTACACAAAGATGCCGGGGCGGAAGAAATCCGACGTATCGACCTGCTACTGAGGTCTGAGGATGTTGACTCTCCTGAAAAATAGTCAACGGAGGGGAGTCAGACCTCACTGAGTGAATTACTATAATATATATACATACATACTAAATGACAATGCATACAGTCAATAATACATATCTAATATGTATATATACAGGCAAATTCACACAGATGTAGTAAAATCATTTTTATATATTTTATCTGAAAATCATCTTTTATGAAGGATCACATAGAACCCTAGAATATCGCAACCTCGAAAATAGTGTTAGACAACACTCTAGCCATACAGGCTCACTTATTCCAAATATATCCACTTAATCCATTTAGACAGTAGACTGGCCCCGAGACACTAAGTCAACCGAGCTCCAGCAGTCTGACTGCCAGTGTGATTGGCCCCGAGACACTTGGTCAACCGAGCTCCAACAATCACACCCACAAACCACATCTCACACATAACAATAACCACATCAAATCAATATCCACAAATAAGTTAGTATTATAGCCTAAATACTATAGGCGTACCGGTACGTACTCGGTCCTAGTGCTGCCCACTAGGTAGCACGTTCTATCGATATCCTTCATCATTAAATATAAAACATTCATTCACAAAAATAAATGATGCATGAATGTAAATGAAATAACAATATAATCCATATATATACCAGAAATATACCAAAAGTAAACCAGGTATATTTCGAGTATATATACGTCAAATGAATTCAATCAAATTATAAATTAAGTTGGAAATATATTTAAAAACATTTTAAGTATATTTTATTTACAAAACATGCATATAATTTAATATATACCAAAAATAAACCAAAAATATACTTAATGTAAACTTAAGAAATAATCAAATTATTTATGCATATTTAATCAATATAAAACATGCATTTCTAAATCATGCATCCTAAGCATATATATATAGTATAGTAACTCACCTAATGCGCTCCACGAGACGGGTCCGACGGGCCTGGTCCACTAGCCCTCGGTCTCGGCGCAACTAAATAAGAAATAAATAATCGACATCAGAATAACCCTAACAGAAATCCTAGAATTCAATCTAGAGTATTTAAATACGGAAATAAAATTTAGGGTTCGACTGGACATCACGTTTTACGAGAATTCTATCGAAAATCCGACAGAACCTCCCCTATAAAACGGACATCTCTCTACTCAAAAGAGTAGAGCCGACCCTGCAAAGAAACACACTTCAAAAAACTACACAAGGCACAATCAAAATCCCACGGTCGGACTCCAAACTACAGTCCACCGACCGGGGTCCACAAACACAGAATAATTCGAGAAATACCAAAAATACCCTTATATCATAGAAATACATTTTATAGGTAGAAATTACCTAATTAGCCTTAAAACACAGTAAAAACCGATAAAAACTCATTTTAATTGAAAAATCGTATATTATATATATAATTGAAAATAATTTACGAAAAATAGTTTTAATTAGTTATAAATACCAAATAATTTTTAGAAATTATTTTTATACCTTAAATAACTATTAAAATCGATTAAATTACATTTTTAGACAATTTAGGATAAAATTACCAAAATACCCTTATATATATAAATATACTAAAATTACTTCAAAAATTCACCAAAAATCATAAAATTATCCAAAATTAATTTTCTCAACATATTTATCAATAATATCAATAATTAAACTCAATTAGCCAATTAAATTCAATTTAAAACACAATTAACCCTAATTTCTCAAAATCACATAAACTTCAATAATTCAAAATAAATACTTAAAAATTCATAAAAATTCCAAATAAATTCCTATAATTCATTTCAACACCTAATTTAACCATAAACCCCAATTTCATAATTTAAATAATGAATTTCCGAAAATTAGAAAATAATATTAAAATATTCAAAAATACCCAAAAATCCAAAAAATCTCCAAAAATTCTAAAAAAATTCATACATGTAGATTAAGCTACTAGGATCAACATTTGTGAAGGGAGTTTTCATGAATCAATCAATTCAAAGCTCAAAAAAATCAAAAACCCTAATGTGACCGAAATTGAAAATTCGAAACCTAAGCAATTCTAGACCATTTAAGCTCAAAACAAAGCTAGAATCACACTCACCGGAGCTCAAGGAGAAGAAAGAGACCGGCGGTGTCGAAAACGGTGGCCGGAGGAGGGAGAAACGACAAAGGGATGATTTTCGGCCAAAAATGGAAAATGGAGCTGCCGGCGCCGGGAAAGGGAGCTGCTGGCGGTGGGGGACGGCTGGGAACGGCGGTGGCAAGCCGGGAGGCACACCGATGGTAGGTGACCGGAGTTGCAGACGGTGAGGGGTGAGGTGGGTGATGGTCGGGCGCGGGAGAGAAGGAAAGAAGAAGAAGAAGAAAAAAAAAAGAAAAAGAAAGAAAGAAAAGAAAAAGAAAAGAAAAAAAAAAGAAAAAAGAAAAGAAAAAAAAAGAAAAAGAAAAAAGAAAAATAAAATAAAATAATAAAATAATAATAAAATAATAATAATTTAATTTTAATAATTTAATAATAAATAAAATAATTAAATAACAATAAATAAATAAATAATAAAATATTAGGGTAATATATTAACCCTAATTAAATAAATATTCACACACATAGTCTTTATTTAGTAATTTAAAAATACGTATGAGTTCATGCAAGTCCGAAAATACATTTAAAATAATTAATAATACATTGTTTACGTGAAAATTTCCTCGAAAATGCAAGTCCCGTGAAAATTTTACGTAAAACACTGAAAATAATACACAGTAATTAAAATAGGTTTTAAATACATATCAACTCGTAAAAATATCATATAATATACAGAAATTATTAACACTGCATATGCCGGTACAGTGTAAAAATATTTTTAAAAAAACACGGGATATTACAGTCTTCCCCCCTTACAAGAATTCGTCCCCGAATTCCAGAAAACAAGATCAAGAAGGAAAGAGATACGGGTAAGAAGCTCGCATCTCAGCTTTAGTCTCCTACGTATGCTCCTCAACTCTATTGCTACGCCACAGAACCTTGACCATCGGAATCTGCTTCGATCGCAACTGTCGAACTTGATAATCAACGATCGCCACAGGTTCCTCCACAAACGTCAAATCTTCACTCACTTCCACACTGTCGGGCTGCAACACGTGTGAAGGGTCTGAGATATACTTCCTCAACATCGAGATATGAAATACTGGATGCACCTGTGACATACTCGGAGGCAAATCCAACCGATATGCAACAGTGCCAACTCTCTCCAGAATCTCAAACGGTCCAACGTATCTCGGTGCTAACTTACCCTTCCTGCCAAATCTCATCACACCCTTCATCGGAGATACCTTCAGAAAAATAAAATCTCCAACCTGAAACTCCACATCTCTGCGCCTAGGATCCGCATAACTCTTCTGTCTGCTAACTGCGGTCTCTAATCTTCGCTTGATCACGGTGACTTTCTCTACAGCATCCTAAACTATCTCAGGTCCAGTCAAAGCTCTCTCACCAATCTCATCCCAACTCAATGGGGATCTACACTTCCTTCCATACAATGCCTCATACGGTGCCATGCCAATACTGCTATGGTAGCTGTTATTATATGCAAACTCAACAAGTGACAAATGATCATCCCAGCTACCTCCCAAATCCAAGACACACATCCTCAACATATCTTCCAGTGTCTGGATCGTCCTCTCAGACTGGCCATCTGTTTGAGGATGAAAAGCAGTACTGAAGTCCAACCTAGTGCCCATCGCTTCCTGCAACTTCTGCCAAAAACGAGAAGTAAACACCGAACCTCTATCTGACACAATGGACACAGGTACTCCATGAAGGCACATAATATGCTTCACATACAACTTCGCCAATCTAGCAACTGAATATGTGGCTTTCACAGGCAAGAAATGTGCAGACTTCGTCAACCTGTCTATAATCACCCAGATGGAGTCGTATCCATCCTTCGAATGAGGTAAACCGACCACAAAATCCATAGCTATCTTTTCCCACTTCCACTCGGGAATAGGAAGAGGCTGAAGCTTCCCAGAAGGCTTCTGATGTTCGGCTTTCACTTGCTGACACGTCAGACACTTCGCAACATAATCAGCGACATCCTTCTTCAATCCGTCCCACCAGTATAAATCTCTGATACTGTGGTACATCTTAGTAACACCTAGATGAACGCTGTAAGCTGTAGAGTGTGCTTCCTCTAAAATCTCCTCTCTCAAGTCATCCACGTCAGGAACACACAACCTACCACTGATCCACAACACACCATCATCATCAAGTGTGAAATCAGTGAACTTCCCTATTCTGACATTCCCTGCAAGCTCTTCCAGAATAGGATCTCGGCTCTGAGCTGCTTTAATCCTATCCCTCAGTACAGATCATACTTTAAACTGAGCTAGCAGTCCACCTGATCTACTGATCTTCATCATCAGACCTTGATCCACCAACAGATGCAATTCCTGGATCAATGGTCTCCTCTCAACACCGATGTGAGCAAGACTACCTGAGGACTTCCTACTCAAGGCATCTGCTACCACATTAGCTTTACCCGGATGGTAAAGAATCTCGCAATCATAATCCTTCAACAATTCCAACCATCTTCTCTGCCTCAAATTCAAATCTCTCTGCTGAAAAATGTACTTAAGGCTCTTGTGATCAGTAAATATCTCACAAGTCACCCCGTACAGATAATGTCTCCAAATCTTCAAAGCAAAGATCACTGCAGCCATCTCAAGATCATGTGTAGGATAGTTCTACTCATGCTTCTTCAACTATCTCGAAGCATAGGCTATCACCCTTCCATTCTGCATCAACACACAACCAAGACCAATTCTAGAGGCATCACAGTAAACTGTGAACTTATCCACACTATTAGGCAAAGCTAACACTGGTGTTGTGGTTAACTTCTCCTTCAACAACTGAAAACTATTCTCACAAGCTTCTGACCAGTCGAATCTAACATTCTTCTGAGTCAAGCGAGTCATAGGGGCTGCTATCCTGGAAAAATCCTACACAAACCGCCTATAATACCCTACTAAACCCAGAAAACTCCGAATCTCTGTAATAGAAGTAGGTCTAGGCCATTCAGATACTGCCTCAACCTTCTGTGGATCAACATGAATACCTTCTTTAGAAACTATGTGTCTAAGAAAAGAAACACTCTCCATCCAGAAATCACACTTCGAGAATTTAGCATAAAGCTGATGATCTCTCAGTGTCTGTAGTACAATCCTCAAATGATATACATGCTCTTCCATACTCCTTGAATATACCAGTATATCATCAATGAAGACTACTACAAACTGATCCACATACGGTCTGAATACCCTGTTCATCAAATCCATAAAAGCTGCTGGTGCATTAGTCAAACCAAAAGACATCACCAGAAATTCATAATGACCATATCGAGTGCGGAACGCTGTCCTAGGAATATCGGCTTCACTAATCCGCAACTGATGATAACCCGACCTCAAGTCAACCTTAGAAAAGAACTGTGCACCCTGAAGCTGGTCAAACAAATCATCTATCCTCGGGAGAGGATACTTGTTCTTCACTGTTACCTTATTCAGCTCTCTGTAGTCAACGCACAGTCTCAGGGTACCATCCTTCTTCTTCACAAACAGGACTGGTGCACCCTAAGGAGAAACACTAGGTCTAATAAAACCTTTATCCAACAACTCTTGCAACTGCTCCTTCAGCTCTCTTAACTCTGCAGGAGCCATATGATAGGGTGGCATAGATATAGGAGTAGTACCTGGTACCACATCTATACAGAACTCAATCTCTCTGTGAGGTGGTAAACCTGGCAACTCCTCGGGAAAAATATCAGGAAACTCACAAGCAACAGGAACATTTGTGAGTGACAACTTCTCCACTGATGTATCCCTGACCAATGCCAAATATCCCTGACAACCTTTCTTCAACAACTTCCTAGCCGTAATAACAGAAATAAGATTCTGAGGTGCTGAACTCCTATCACCAACAAACTTAAAATCTTTTTCACCAGGAATTCTGAAAGTCACCTCCTTATTCCTGCAATCTACCACGGTGAAGTGTTGAGATAACCAATCCATTCCCAAAATAACATCAAACTCCATCACATCCAACAAAATCAAATCAACGGGTAATTCTCTATCTCCCACGAGAACTGGACAACCAGAAAGAACAATATCGGTGTCCAAGGAATCACTCAGAGGAGTGGCAACAGACAAGGGAAAAGCCATCCTCGAAGCTTGCCAACAAGATTTAGAAGTAAAAATGGGAGAAACAAACGAATGCGTGGCACCCGGATCAAACAAAACCCAAGCATCCAGGTAACAAACAGAAATAATACCTGCCACGACTGCATTAGATGCCTGAGCATCCTGCTGAGTCAGATGGAAGACTCTGGCCTGACCTCGACCTCCCTGCTGACTGGTAGAAGCCTGGCCAACACCTCTAGCACCTCCTCTAGTACCTCTACCATGACTCTGCTATGGAACAAACTGAGTAGAACTCTGATGCTGGGCTGGTGGTAACTGAAATGGCACGGGTACAGCACTAGCAATCGACTGCTGTAGGAATCGTGGAATCTGCTGCTGATGATACCCGGAATAAGGACACGATCTGGCAAAATGTCCTGTCTGCTTGCATCTGAAGCATGTCAATGGTGTCAGATAACACGGTCCCTGATGGACTCTACCGTAAGTCTGGCAAACACTGGCCGCTGATCCAGAACTACGACCACTGCTGCTGCTCGAAGCACCTGATCCAAATCTGAACGATCTACGCTGACCTCCACGGCCATGTCTACTGCTCCGATGCACTCGCTGCTGCTGTCTCTGACTCTACTAAGTCGGACCTCGCTGCTGACTACTCGAACCAACATGAAAACTCGAATACGGAGTAGCCTGCAATCCACTCGACTGAACTCCTAGCTGGTAGTAATCAGGCATCGCTCCCTGTCTAACTAACCTCAGCTCAATCTCCTTAGCTAACTCGATCACAGACTCCAGAGTAAGACCTGCTGTAGGCATACCAGCAAAAGCTGAACCCAAACCAGTAACGTATATAGTAACCGCGAAATACTGATCTCGCATCAGATCCTCAGCATATCTACCCAGACGAAGAAACTCTCGGGTATACTCCTCTATAGATCGATCTCCACGAGAAATACTGGTCAAACAGAGACGATAGCTCAAACGAAGAGGCTCTGGATAAAATCTCCTCATAAATCGCTCTCGGAACTGAGCCCAGGTCATCGTCATCATATAGGGCTGGATCATCTGAATGAACCAATCTAGAGCTGGTCCCTCAATAGACAACTCAACGATCATGATCCGCTGGTACTCGGTATGAGCTGTCCGAGTCTGAGTCTCAATCGCATGCAGAAAATCTAAAGGATCAGAAGTCTCATCAAAAGCAATCCTGCCAACTCGGGCATAGAACAAAGCTGCCTCAGGGTCAGACATACCCTGCTGATAGGCAGGCTGAACAGGCTGAACAACTGGAGGAACAGGAACATCAAATTCAGGCTCTACAGGCTCCTCGTCCTGTAACTCTCTCTGCCTACGGTGACCTGCCGCTCCTCGAGGTCTACCTCTGCCACGACCTCTACGTCTAACTGGCTGCTCAGGAGGTAAAACCTCATCCTGAAAAGACTTATCATCCTCGGCCTCAACGACCGGTGGAGCGACACGCGCTCGCCTCCTCATACTGAAAAGACAAACGGAAAGATTCAGACAAAATAGACAACGGAGGAATAACGCTGAAAACTAAAGCAAGGAATACTTATCAAGACATACTCGAACCTAATACACTGCAGTAGTTACTAAAAGAAAACACAACTTTAAAACTAGGGCCACAACTCACATAACTAAGCCCTGACACAGAACCAGGCTCTGATACCAACTTTGTCACGACCCAAAATAGGGGCCATGACCGTTACTAGGGAACGGGAATTCTTTCGAATCCGGAACCCGTAGCAAGCCTAAAAATAAAATAAACATGCAATAATAATAATAACAATATAATATGCAACGGAAATAAAAATCATAATATCATAATATTATTCACATCAACTGGATTTAAATCAAATCTCATCCCATAGATATATAATCTTTTAATACAAATCCAATTTCAATATAATACATCTCTTTAAAATAAAATACATGAAATCCAATACTTTAATTCACAACTACTGCAGTGTCTAGATAAAATAAATAAGACTCAAGTAGATAATTTACACAAAGATGCCAGGGCGGAAGAAATCCGGCGTATCGACCTGCTACTGAGGTCTGAGGATGTTGACTCTCCTGAAAAATAGTCAACGGAGGGGAGTCAGACCTCACTGAGTGAATTACTATAATATATATACATACATACTAAATGACAATGCATACAGTCAATAATACATATCTAATATGTATATATACAGGCAAATTCACACAGATGCAGTAAAATCATTTTTATATATTTTATCTGAAAATCATCTTTTATGAAGGATCACATAGAACCCTAGAATATCGCAACCTCGAAAATAGTGTTAGACAACACTCTAGCCATACAGGCTCACTTATTCCAAATATATCCACTTAATCCATTTAGACAGTAGACTGGCCCCGAGACACTAAGTCAACCGAGCTCCAGCAGTCTGACTGCCAGTGTGATTGGCCCCGAGACACTTGGTCAACCGAGCTCCAACAATCACACCCACAAACCACATCTCACACATAACAATAACCACATCAAATCAATATCCACAAATAAGTTAGTATTATAGCCTAAATACTATAGGCGTATCGGTACGTACTCGGTCCTAGTGCTGCCCACTAGGTAGCACGTGCTATCGATATCCTTCATCATTAAATATAAAACATTCATTCACAAAAATAAATGATGCATGAATGTAAATGAAATAACAATATAATCCATATATATACCAGAAATATACCAAAAGTAAACCAGGTATATTTCGAGTATATATACGTCAAATGAATTCAATCAAATTATAAATTAAGTTGGAAATATATTTAAAAACATTTTAAGTATATTTTATTTACAAAACATGCATATAATTTAATATATACCAAAAATAAACCAAAAATATACTTAATGTAAACTTAAGAAATAATGAAATTATTTATGCATATTTAATCAACATAAAACATGCATTTCTAAATCATGCATCTTAAGCATATATATATAGTATAGTAACTCACCTAATGCGCTCCACGAGACGGGTCCGACGGGCCTGGTCCACTAGCCCTCGGTCTCGGCGTAACTAAACAAGAAATAAATAATCGACATCAGAATAACCCTAACAGAAATCCTATAATTCAATCTAGACTATTTAAATACGAAAACAAAATTTAGGGTTCGACTGGACATCACGTTTTACGAGAATTCTATCGAAAATCCGACAGAACCTCCCCTGTAAAACGGACATCTCTCTACTCAAAAGAGTAGAGCCGACCCTGTAAAGAAACACACTTCGAAAAACTACACAAGGCACAATCAAAATCCCACGGTCGGACTCCAAACTACAGTCCACCGACCGGGGTCCACAAACACAGAATAATTCTAGAAATACCAATAATACCCTTATATAATAGAAATACATTTTGTAGGTAGAAATTACCTAATTAGCCTTAAAACACAGTAAAAACCGATAAAAACTCATTTTAATTGAAAAATCGTATATTATATATATAATTGAAAATAATTTACGAAAAATAGTTTTAATTAGTTATAAATACCAAATAATTTGTAGAAATTATTTTTATACCTTAAATAACTATTAAAATCGATTAAATTACATTTTTAGACAATTTAGGGTAAAATTACCAAAATACCCCTATATATATAAATATACTAAAATTACTTCAAAAATTCACCAAAAATCATACAATTATCCAAAATTAATTTTCTCAACATATTTATCAATAATATCAGTAATTAAACTCAATTAACCAATTAAATTCAATTTAAAACACAATTAACCCTAATTTCTCAAAATCACATAAACTTCAATAATTCAAAATAAATACTTAAAAATTCATAAAAATTCCAAATAAATTCCTATAATTCATTTCAACACCTAATTTAACCATAAACCCCAATTTCATAATTTAAATAATGAATTTCCGAAAATTAGAAAATAATATTAAAATATTCAAAAATACCCAAAAATCCAAAAAATCTCCAAAAATTCTACAAAAATTCATACATATAGATTAAGCTACTAGGATCAACATTTGTGAAGGGAGTTTTCATGAATCAATCAATTTGAAGCTCAAAAAAATCAAAAACCCTAATGTGACCGAAATTGAAAATTCAAAACCTAAGCAATTCTAGACCATTTAAGCTCAAACCAAAGTTAGAATCACACTCATTGGAGCTCAAGGAGAAGAAAGAGACCGGCGGTGTCGAAAACGGTGGCCGGAGGAGGGAGAAACGGCAAAGGGATGATTTTCGACCAAAAGTGGAAAATGGAGCTGCCGGCGTCGGGGAAGGGAGCTGCTGGTGGCGGGGGACGGCTGGAAACGGCGGTGGCAAGCTGGGAGGCACACCGATGGTAGGTGACCGGAGTTGTAGATGGTGAGGGGTGAGGTGGGTGATGGTCGGGCGCGGGAGAGAAGGAAAGAAGAAGAAGAAGAAGAAAAAAAGAAAAAGAAAGAAAGAAAAGAAAAAGAAAAGAAAAAAAAGAAAAAAGAAAAGAAAAAAAAAAGAAAAAGAAAAAAGAAAAATAAAATAAAATAATTAAATAATAATAAAATAATAATAATTTAATTTTAATAATTTAATAATAAATAAAATAATTAAATAACAATAAATAAATAAATAATAAAATATTAGGGTAATATATTAACCCTAATTAAATAAATATTCACACACATAGTCTTTATTTAGTAATTTAAAAATACGTATGAGTTCATGCAAGTCCGAAAATACATTTAAAATAATTAATAATACATTGTTTATGTGAAAATTTCCTCGAAAATGCAAGTCCCGGGAAAATTTTACGTAAAACACTGAAAATAATACACAGTAATTAAAATAGGTTTTAAATACATATCAACTCGTAAAAATATCATATAATATACAGAAATTATTAACACTGCATATCCCGATACAGTGTAAAAATATTTTAAAAAAAATACGGGATTTTACATGAACTCACATGGAGATAAATTTTTTCCAATATTTATTTTTTCCATATATAAATCTAAAATCTAAGAACTTACGTAAAAAAAATTCAAACTCCTTACCAGTTGGATCATGAGATATTAGTAAAAGCAAAATATATACTTTGAGTTTAACATATGCACATGAGATTTAAAGAAGCCTAAGTATGTTGAAATATATTTTTTTGTATGTTTGATTGAAAGCAATGCACGAAGGAAATATGGTGATGTGCGGCGACCGGGCTTAAGCTGTATGCTATGCCTTCTCCTCTAGCTTCACTTTCACTAAAATAAGCATTCGATAACTTTCTCCAATATTTCAAATTGTTTCTATTCTTTTTGTATCTCATTTCGCCATCCACGTGTGGGGACCTTTTCTGAAGAGTCTTCTCACTATTCCACCAAAAATTTTCATTGATGTTTTCATTTAGGACCTACGTACACTATCATAAGGCAATGCTAGCTACATCTGCATGCAATTGATCTTGTTTGGAGCGTTGTATACAAATTATAAAAGGCAAAAAGCAAATATCATGGGTTCAAGTTTCAAACATTTTTCCCAAGTACCAAAAAAGAAAAAAAAAGAACATAGTAATAGATTTTGTACAAAATGGGCATTTATATATTGGTATATAGAGAGGCTAGAGCTAGTTTGATATATATATACATATATAGATTCAAAATTTGACCATAAATGTTTCTTCTTTTATTCTCATATTGGTCCTGCCTCTGCGTAGTTTTATTACTTCTTTTAAAATTTGATTTGATTTTTTAAAATTTAAACTAAAAATGAAACTCTTTTTGATGATTTTTTTGTATATAGAAAAAAAATTTAAACTTCTTGCTACTTTTTTTATCATGTTATATTAAGAAATGAGTGTCAGTCTCAAACTCCATTCTCTCAGATGTTTTTAAATGTTCCATACCATTTCACCAAATAAGTGTTATTAACTTTCCGCAACTTAAATCAATAAATTTGAATATTCAAATGCATTTTAATTGAGTATAGTTACAAATCACAAGATATATAATTAATTGAAGACTCCATCTGCTAGACACAGGCCAAATTTTATGGAAGAAAAACAAAAGGAAGAGAGCGCCCTGAATATCATGTGATGGGAAATTAAGAATAAAAAGAGATGATGAGGTAAGATGAGAAAGTACTAAATTGTATGAAGAGGGACATGGGGGTGTGCTTGTAAGTATGCAAGTGTTGTGCCTTGACTAAGAACTATAAAAGGAAAGAGGGTTTAGTCTCTCAGTTGTCCGAAAGGCTTTGAAATGACCAAAACCTCACATTCAGCTTAAGGAAAAGCCATCATACCATTTGACAACCAGACATTGTCGGGAACATGCAACTCCGTCAGAGTTTGGGAAAAAAGCATCCAAAGACCACTTTACTCCTCACACCCGTAATTATAAAAACAACAAAAAAAATAAAAAATAAAAATGTCACCTTTATAGTCTCATATCATGCATTTCATCTCGTGTTATAGTGTTAGTATCACCATGTAATGTAATTGAACCCAGACATCAATTAATGATGCACAATGCTCACACACACGCATATATATTTCTCTCTTTCTTTCTTCCTTTTGTAACATTTCATTTTCATTATTGTACTTACTCTCAATTTGCTTCTATAATTATGCAACTTTAGATATGTGAAATCTCTCTTTCTCCCTCTCTCCTTTGTTGTGATATGTGAAGCTAAAATCATTACATTTTTAATGAGTTTTCTAGTTTTTGTTTGTTTCTTTTATCTACTACTGTGATTTTTTTCCCCAAAATCACATAATGAAACCATTAAATAATTTTTTTTAATATAAAACAAGCAAACCGATCACATGTAGACTACTAGTCAAACACTTATTTCGATCCTTTTTGACCTACTAATTAATTATTCTATTGAAAAAATAACTCGCTAACACAAGTATAAATAAAAATAAATTAAAGATGAAAATGCTAATTAATTAAGCACAAAACTATTAAAATGTTGAGTTGGATCAATAAGTAAAAAAAAAAAAATCTAACATTTGATAGTGCATTTTGTTACTATATATATATATAAAAGGCATCATGGCTTTCTACAGTTTGCACTGATGAAGTGTGTGTTGGAACTTGGTTCCAATAATGATATGCCATCATGATTGAAATAATGCATTTATACATATAACATTAGCTGAATGTGTGGAAAAAGAATTACCATAAAGTTATGGAAGTCAATTTCCTTCATCTTGTATGGCTGCAGGTTTCAGTGCTCCAAACAAATTATTGATGCTTTCTTGAACATCACTTAATCAGTGCAACCTTTCCCCAGGGTATTCAACACTTCCTCTTAATTGATCAAGTCATTTCTTATATGTCTGATTAAAACTGACCTATCAATACAGATTTGATATAGGAAAAAAGCTACGGAATTCATACGACATAAATATTGTTGAATTGTACAATTGAAACATAAAAAATCAATTTCATAAATCAAATATGATTTAAATCTTACACCTTATATTGCTCCTGAAAAAAGGTGACCACTATGCCTATATTTCACTGACTAGATACTTTTCTTAGCTGATAAAAACATATAAATCATCCTTTTAAGCAGGCTTTGATCTTTACATTATATGTCGCCATGATTTCTCTTTATATTATAGATAAAAATATATTTTCATGTGATTCATTAAAAAAAACTTATATAATTAAGTTGGTTGCCTGAATATCATCATTATGCTAAATAATGATGATATATACATATGATTATGATAGGGAGTACAAATCTTAACTGGCCTGGGTACGAGTAAAATATAAGTTTGACATTCTCAATATAATATAGTTCCTGCTCAATCATGCAATCTCACTTGTTATATTACTACAAAAAAAATATAATGTTCAATATGTTGGTAACTAACCATCAAGTAATTGTAGTCATCTTTCATTGAATGTGGTATGATGCTTGCAAGTCTCCTTTGATGCTAGCTAGGACTAGAACAAGAAGACCGATCTTGAACTTAATTAATTTTATAGATCTATTGGTGAGATTAATTTAAACGTTTCCCAATTCCACTAATTATAGGAAATTTTAGCACAAATAGATATTTAGTCAAAAATCAAATAAAAGATGCTAATGTATAAAAGTATATTGGCATAGAAAATCTAAACATTTACAATTTTATTCAACTTTTTTTTTTCCATTTTAAAATTAGATATTTTTAACTACTTTCAATTATTATGAAATACTTTAAAAATTTAAATTTTTAAGCTTAATAATTTTTCAAAATAAGTATAATAATAGTCACTTATAAATTTAATATTTTTTCAGTAGTAAATTTAAATTTTTATTATTATGTCTGTATTTTTATTTAATTTCAAATGTTTGAAAATTAAATAAATTGGCAACATTAAAATATTTTATCAAAATTTAAAGTTAGGATAGAATTGCTAAAAATTTCAAACGTCTAGATTTTTTACACTAATAGACTATTATAAATAGGCCAATTAAAAGGGTAAATTTGTCATTTTATATAAAACTTCGTCAACTTTTTTTTATTTAATTTTAGCCAAATAATTATTTATATTAAAATTGCTAAATATTTGATAAATTAGAATATTTTTATCAAAATTAAAAAATTTGAATAAAATTGTAAAATATTAGACACATTGAATTCCATCAATAAGCCAATTTCATATGTTATTTAATTTTGTTTGATGTCATCTACCTCTTACGTACGTTGAGCACTAAACAAAATGAACTTAGTCACCAGTTCTTAGATTGTCGCAAGAGGATGTATCCAGAACATTTTTACTTTTTCCATATTTTTTATTGAATCAAGTAATTATTATTTTTTATGTTGTTAAATTACAGTTAACCTAACAAAAACTGCATGCCAATAAGAATATTAACTTTGATAAATTGATCAATAAAAAGAACCACCTTATAAAAAAAGTGTAGTTTTTTTTACAAAAATATAATTCAACAGGTCATAAAATGTTACATCTCATTATGTTTTTAGACATAGATAACCACTGCACCTTTATTATTAGGGCTGTGCATAGGTCATAGCAGTTCGAAAAAAATAAATTTTTTAGATTTGACTTGAAAGTCGAAGAATACTAAATAAATTCTTCGGACCAATTCAAAAATTCAGAATAAAATTTAAATTTTTTGGAGCAATTTAAAGTAAATATTTGGAGCAAGCAGATATTTTAAAATGGTTCGTGTGTATATATATATATATATTCAATTTTATTTAATATTTATATTTTAATTTTATAATTTCAACATATGAGATAAGATGATTATAAATTTCACTGTATAAATTTATTTTGTGATTTATACATATATTAAAAATTAACTATAAAAAGATTTAGTTGATGAGTACATTTATTTTATTTTTAATAATTAATTAATTAGTATTTAAAATGTCAAATATTATACGTTAAATTTAAATAATAGATTGTCTAAAATAAATTATTTGAATATAATAAATTATTAAAATGGTATTAAATTTTACTTGTAACACGTATTATAGATTTTTAATACTATCAAGTTCTGATTTTTCGGTTTGAAACGGTTCGATTCTCAATTTAAAGAACTCATATTCTCTATATCCGCTTCAACAAATATTTTTGACATAATTCAATTCGAAAAAAATTAAATTGTCAATGGATATTTATTGGGATAGTTTGGATTCTTCATGAACTGTGCACAACCCTAACTCTAGGTGCAATGAATTAAAATTTATATGTATATGTGAGATATGAATGAGAAACTCTAATTGTTAAAAGTATAGCAGTAAAAAAGACAAAACAACTTATTAATATATATGGTGAACTAGAAGCTTTCTGTGTTGGCAATATCTAAAGAGACTGACAAGAAATCTAGCTAGGCAAATGCACTGGATGGATTTTATATATATAATATATTTTTACATAAAGTACTGAGCAAAGGAACTGGCGAAATTACATGCCAAAACGTAGTCGAAGATGGGTGATGATTTTCATGAACACCTTTGGTTCTAAAATCTTCATCACGATTAATTTTAACATATACTAAACACATAATGTCGCTTACAACTTGATCATGACCTGGTGCAACAAGCCAAAGATAGGCTTCCAACTTTAGAAATAAAATTTAGGTGGTGATAATAAAGCTTAATTGATTAGTACTTCATCTAAGAGTATCCCAATCGAAGTTCCAAGTCCAGTTCCTCCTTAGAGTCACTGAGGAGGCCAATCTCCAAATCTAACCTTACAATCTCAGCTTTTTTCAAGAAGTTGCACCCCTCTCCTTGTGTGAAACCATCAAATTCTGCAGCATCAAAGAAAGGTTTTCCGGTTCTTGTTTTCATTGAATCCGAGCTTTTGGGGCTTAAAGGGTCATGAAATGGAGGATCATCCATAGCCCATTTCTTGGTTTCCCTAGAAGAAGCAAAAGGTGGTGAAGATAATACAGACAGTGGAGTAGCAGTAGGAGGTGGAGGAGCAGGAGCTGAGGTGGGTAACATGCAAGTGAATGAAGATGATAGAGTAGGGTTACTAGGGTTAGGGTTAAGGTTAAGAGTAGTGCGCTGACCATCTCTTGGAGGAGGTGATTGTCTCAATCTGGCTCTGTCTCTTCTATGAACATTCATGTGACCGCCAAGTGCTTGAGCAGATCTGAATTCCCTTTTGCAGAAGCTACAATTGTAAGATCTGGGTGGCCATGAAAACCCACATAAATAATCTTCTCCACTGCTCTGACTTTTATTGTTGTAGTTCCATGAATATTTAATCTGCTTGTTGCTGTTGTTGTTGGTGCTGCCGTTGTTGGTGCTGCTGCTGCTGTTGCAGGCTCTATTGCTAATACCATGGTCTTTCAAGCTGTGACTCAAACTGTTCTTCTCCATGGACAGTGATAGACCTAGCTAGCAAGATTAAAACAAAAGAACAAAAAACAATACTCCAGCTCCCAAATGATGTTAATTTACAACGAAAGTTGGAAAAAATAAAAGCAAACCGCTCTCTGAAATGTTGAGAAATTAATGAACAAGAAAAGAAACTAAGAAATGCAGTGAGAGACAAGAAAGAATCAAGCCAGAGATGTATGGTGATGATGTAGAGTTGGTTTCTGGGGTCTTTAAAGAAAGAGGAGTAATACTGATTCAATATTAATGATAAATAGAAGTTGGAGGAAAGATATTAAGGAAGAAGCTCGCCTTAAATTCTGAAACAGAAACTGAAAAATCCCATTGGAGGCTACCAAACCAAAATGCTCCATATGTTTTAGTCACTACTTGCTATAAATAGAACCTCGGCCTGCCAGCCATGCCTTTTTGCCAAATCTAGTAAAGTCTAGCCGAATGTATTTTCACTTCCCTTTAAATTGTTTCCAAGTACTATCATGTTTTTGTAACAATTGTAAAGAAAATTTCAGTGATGATGAGTAGATGGGCACAGTTCAATCATCTTGATGACTTTTCTAGGTATAATTGGTGAAGATTTTAGTCTTCTTGGACGAAAAAAGATGCATGTCATCATCTTTAACCAATCTGTTCATGCCATTAAATCAAGCTTACGTAAGTTTAATTTAGATGGTTTCTATCATCAGTGAGATTAAAAAATAAAAAAACTGATGAGTGTCATCAAGGCCTAGCTAATTAATTTCGTGATGCAAGTTCTATTTAATTAATGAATTTATCATGGCCTCAACCAGGACTAGTCGACAAAAAGTACTTGATATTCTAAGAGTAATGAATGCTGAACCTGTGAAATGGTTCACTATTCACGACAGATTTAATGAATCTCACACATCTGAATCGATTAATCAGTGTGCATGACATGGATGAATTCCTTTTGTTTAAAAAGCTTATTTGATGATTTCTCTTTAATAGCTAGCTACCGCTGAAAAGTTGCCATTGTATTTGCACCTTTACTAAGTTGCTATCATGAAATTTTTTGCATAAATTGGGTTAAACATGCACCTCCTTAGTTTTTCTCTAATTGATTCATGAATCTCTTGATCATAAATCACCCATTCAACTCATCAAATTAATCTTCTTTCTAATTAATATGTGTGATTATTTATTAAACAACTTTGCTAGCTTTTCTCTCCAAAGAATAATATATTCTACAATTAATATATTTATTATCTATATAATTTTAGTACATTCAATTGATTGTTTTTGGAAATGGGTAGTAATAAATGAATTAATTTTGAATAAAAAAGGCATAAATATGATCATACCCATCTATATTATTTTGGTCGAATGGTCAAGTTTTTACGGGTATTGCAAAGAAAATTCGGCATTCATCAAGTTTCTTATTCCCTCTCCTTTCTTCACTTTGTCATATATAGCAAAAAAAAAAAAAAAAAAAAAATATATATATGTTTGTTAATTGTAAAATTTTGAATTTTCTTAAATTAGATCCTTAGGTTCTAAATTTATATATGAAAAAAAATAAATGTTGAAGATTTTACTTCTTTTATGAAGTTCATTTGGTTTGAACTTTAAAATAAATGAGATTCATATGGTTACCAAATATTAAAAACATCAAGTTAAAAAAAAAATTATACAAACTCTTTCAATAATTCTTATACTCAATTATTTTGCTATATATAAGGTGTAGATTGTAATTATTAAAATTTTTATTGGTACACGAGTTTATGATTGCACTTTTGGAGAATGATTTTCTACTCAACGCTCAATTTTTCATCATGTGGAAGTGTATCAATTGAGCTGATGGTCCAATATACCTAATGTAAGGTAGTATTATTATAACAAAAGTAAAAAATGTGTATCATTTTATGCAAATAACTAATGATGATGGTTAATTACACGGGATTGGCCTAATTTGTGATTATAATGAACCATTAGCATTGAATTCAGGTGCTAGCTAGCTAGCGAGCCATTGTAATAAACTGGTTTTTGGGCCCTGGAAGCGCAAATGCCAAAGCACTCATTCCACAGCACAACCGAAACAGCAAAAAGAAGAAGACACTAAAATGAACCAGCTCATTAAAATTTTAGATGTTTTTATTGAAAAAGTAAATATTTTTATTATATATATTAAAAAGTAAATATTTATTTATAATTAAAAATAAAATTTTTATTTTATTTAGAATGTTATTTTATTTTTAATTAAGTTATGATATATATATATATATATATATATATATATATATGAATATCATGAAAAAATATTTTTCTTAAATTTTTTTTGAATTTTATTCTACATGGTATCAGAGTATACTCATTAAAATCGAATTTTTTATTAAATTCTTGAAATCGTATTTTTTGTTTCTTCATTTGAATCCTTTGAATGTTAAAAAATCATGACTACTAAAAACACATCCATCATATCTCATGGAACATCTAATTTTATTCAAACCCTTCAAGATAATTCTCCATTTCCTACATGAATTATTTTTGATGATACAAACTATATTCTATGATCACAGATAATGGAGATGTGAATTGGAGCCAGAAATAAATCTGAATTTTTTAATGACACTACACCAAAGCCATAGCAGGAGATAAAGCGTTGAAGACTTGACTCCTTAATAACAATTGAGTCAAAAGTTGGCTGATTGACTCTATGAGTTCAACATTGATGTAGAGATCATCCGTCTTCCAACAGTAAATGAGATATGGGATGTTGTCTCAAAAACCTTCTATGATGGATCCGATGAAACTCAGTTATTTGAATTGAACCGGAAATCATTCACAATACGTCAGAATGGTAAGCCTTTACTTGCATACTATAATGAACTGATTAGAATATTTTAGGAAATCGATGCCCAGATGTGTGCACAAGGGGAGGATGTTAATGGAGTAGTATCACTTCATAAACATATTACCTGACTTCGAACACATATTTTCCTAGTCGAGCTTGATTTGAAATTTAATAATGCTCGGAGTGAAATATTCCGGAAGGATCCACCTCTTGATCTCGAGTCTAGTTATGCATATGTACAGAGGGATCACAACTAGCGATATACGATGGAAGAGCCGAAGATACTATTAGACTATTCTATACTTGAAGCAGCTTAGACTCGTCCAAAGTTCAAAGGGAAAATACATAGTAAGTCCATCACATACACCTGTACTCATTGTGATGAAGTTAGACACTCCAAGGAACGGTGTTATGAGATTATGGGATACCCAGAATGGTGGGATTTCAATAGAAAGTCTCGTAAGAAGCTCAGAAAGGCTGCAATTGCCACCTCTAGTGGTACTAAACTAAGTGGTGATCTTGATTCAACATCAGGTATGATAAATCTTACTTGAAATAATACATAGATTATTGATACGGGTGCTACTGATCATATGACAAACTCCACTCACCATCTTACATCCATCCACCCATCAACCCAATAAAATATTTTAACTGCTAATGGAGGCATAACACCGGTCACTCATGAAGGATTAGTAACTAACTTTGACTTTCTTAATCTAGATACTGTTCTTGTTGTTCCATCTCTTTCTTGTAATCTACTATTTATTGGCTAAATCACTGAAACCTTGAATTTCACTATCAAATTTTGGCCTAATTATTGTATATTCTAGGACTTTGCAATGCACCAAATTATTGGCTCTGGTGTTAAACGTGAAAAGTTGTACTATCTTGAGTTGCATAGTGAATGAAGTCAGAAGTTAAGTCAAGTCAAGTCAATAAGGTTAGTGGAAGTTGCTCGGTTAAAGACCAAGTAATCTTATGACATTGTCGTCTTGGTCATCTTTCTTTTCATTATCTTAGACAAATAAAACCAAAATTATTTTTGAATACCATAGACTCGAAATTCAAGTGTGATATTTATGAATTGGCAAAAGGCCACCAAATCTCTTATGTACCGAGTCATAATAAAAATTCAATTCCATTTATGACCATTCATTTTGATGTATGGGGACCTGCTCGAATTTCTACTCTATCTGGTGCTTGATATTTTGTAACGTTTATTAATAAATGTACTTGGATGGCCTAGGTATCACTACTTTCAAACAAAAGAGATATGTGCTCCAAGTTCTGAGACCTGTACAAAATGATGGCTACACAATACCAGAGTAAAATCTGAGTCTTGCAGTCTGACAATGGTGGGGAGTATGTTAATTCAATTCTAAATAATTTTTGCCCCGAGCAGGGCATTCACCACCAAACATCCTGTGCCGGCACTCCTCAACAAAATGGTATAGTTGAACGAAAGAACCAACAATTATTAGAAGTTGTCCAAGCATCATTATTTGACATGAATGTTCCTCGAGAATACTGGGAAGAGATTATTCGATTCGTTGCGTACCTCATAAATCAGACACCATCAAGAGTACTTGATTTCAAAATGCCTCTTCAGAAACTTCAGAAACTTGTCATATCTCCACCCTTCAATAATCTTGAGCTCTGAGTCTTTGGATGCTCGACATATGTTCATTAGATACTCGATAAATTAGATCCTTCAGCTATCTGGTGTATCTTTATTGGCTATGCAGATCTACAAAAGGGATATCAGTGTTATGATCCGAATGCAAAGAAAATGTATGTCACTCGGGATGTTCGATTTCATGAAAATTCTCTTTTTTTCTCCCACTCCGAGTGCTCTCTTTAGGGGGAGAAAAATCTGAACCTCTTTGAATTTAAAGATAGCATTCCAAGTGGTTCGAATGTTGAAGATAGCATTCTAAATGTTCCGAGTCTGAGTCTCTTAAATGTTTTAAGCATCTTACAGACATATGATGTTTGAGTCTGAGCATCTCACTTGGATAGATAATTAAAGAAAATATGAGTAATCAAGATAGTACATCTTCCCAACCCACACCCGAAGCTAAAGAAACTCTGGATGTGGATGTACACAATAAGATAAACTCGTCTCCTTTAGTAACTCAAAATACTGAGCCTCGTTATCCTTCTAGAATAAATAGAGGGGTTCTAAAAAAATAATATAATTCGAACCTTCATACCAAAGCTAAATACCCTATTAACAACTTTATATCAACCAACCATTTGTTTAACTCATAAGCATTTACTGTAAATTAATTATCTACTGTATCTATTTTGAGTAATGTGTAGGAAGCCTTAGATGATCCAAATTAGAAGAAAGCCATGAATGATGAAATGGAGGCATTGCAGAAGAACCAGACATGGGATCTTGTTCCTCTTCCTGAAGGAAAGAAAACGGTGGGATAAAGGTGGATATTCACTATTAAACTTAATTCAGATGGAAGCATAAATTAGTATAAAGCTCGGTTGGTAGTAAAGGGGTATATTCAGAAGTATGAAATTGACTATGAAGATACATTTGCCCCAGTAGCAAAAATGAACACCATCCAAGTTCTTATTTCCCTAACTGCCAACCTGGACTAGCCGGTACGATAATTTGATGTGAAGAATACATTTTTGAATAAAACCATATATGAAGAAGTGTATATGGATCGACCACCTGAAACTAAATGTATTGACCGAGTATGAAAACTAAAAAGGGCATTGTATGGACTCAAGCAATCACCTCGAGCATGGTTTAAACGACTCTCAACTTTTATGAGAAAACTTGAATATAAGCAAAGTGATGCTGATCACACACTATTCATCAAACGGAAGTTAGGTAAAATCACCGTGCTCATTGTATATATTGATGATATGGTGGTCACTGAAAATGATCCGAGTGAGACAACAATCTTGCGAAGACAGTTAGCATCCGAGTTTGAACTTAAGGATTTAGGTAAGTTAAAGTATTTTTTAAGAATTGAAATTGCAAGATTAGCTTAAGAAAATTTCCTCTGCCAACGAAAGTATGTAATGGACCTACTGACAGAGACGGGCATGCTTGATTGTAAGCCAGCCGAGACTCTAGTTGAAGTCAACCATGGACTTTTAGTCCTAGGAGATCAAGTTCCAACTGATAAAGATCGGTATCAAAGGTTGGTGGGAAGGTTGATTTACCTATCTTATACTCGGCCAGACATTGCTTATGCATTAAGTGTTGGAAGTCAGTTCATACATTCTCCTAGTAAAGAACATATGGATACAGTATACTGAGTATTAAGATATCTAAAGTCTTCTCTGGGCAAAGAGTTATTTTTTAGGAGGAATAAGGATTATGAAATTACTGGCTATACTGATGCTAATTGGGCTGGAGATCGGACTGATAAAAAATCAACGTCGGGGTACTTTACATTTGTTGGAAAGAATTTAGTCACTTGTAGAAGCAAGAAATAGAGAGCTGTAGCAAGGTTAAGTGCTGAAGCTGAGTTTAGAGGAATGACTCATGGAGTATGTGAGTTACTCTGGGTAAGGCAAATTGTTTAGGATCTGGGATTAAAACATCTGAAGCTTATGTTGTTGTATTGTGATAACAAGGTAGCCGTACCAATTGCAAACAATTCGGTTCAACATGATTGGACTAAGTATGTGGAGGTTGACAGATATTTCATAAAAGATCATCTGAAACAAGAAACAATTGATCTTCCATTTATTTTTTCTCAGACTCAACTAGTTGACATCCTCACAAAGGCTGTATTTGAAAAAACATTCTACAACTCACTTGGGAAGTTGGGAATGATTGACATACATTTACTAACTTGAGGGAGAGTGTTGAGGAAGTAAATATTTTCATTGTATTATATTAGGAAGTAAATATTTGTATACACTTAGGAATAAAGTCTTTATTTTATTTAGGATGTTATTCTATTCCTAATTAGATTATTATTAAGATTTCTATGTATATATATAAGAGATGTAACTCTTCTTTAAATATTATGAAAAAATATTTCCCTTAAATTTTCTCTAAATTTTATTCTATAGTTTTTTCCTAATTAAGTTGAAACAATCCACAAGTAGCAACCATGGCTACTCACATGGTACGAAACTTCACCATACCCATATCATGAATATAATTTTGTGGTCCCTTAATTAATTTTTATTATCAAAAATAAAAACTTTTAATTTAATTACATTTTCAAAATAATTTCAATCGAAAACATGATATGTTAATAAATTTTGAAAAATAATAGATAATGTAAGGATTTAAATTTCCACCTAAAATTAAGTATTCAGTTGTTTTAATTTGGATGGTTTGCATCCACTAAAATAATATTTTGCGTGACAGAGTCTATCGCTCTTATTTGCTTCCCTTTTAGATTTTTGTTGAACTTTTGAATTGAATCAATAGCTAAAAGAAGAGTAATAGGCGCATTTAAAATGCATCATAGGCATGATTCATTGCAAGCAAGTTTTTTGTTTTCTTCTCATCGAAGAAAAGAATAATAATAAAAAAAAGCCTTTGAGCTTTCACCGAACCATTATTTCAAAAGACAGGCTATATCTCAGTGCACCCATATTTTAGTTGCTGTTTTAAAGTGAAAAAGAGAGCAAGATTTATCAGAGAAACCATATAGACAAAAGATTCTGCTATATTTAGCTCTAGATATTATGAAAAATTAACTGGTGGCCAATTAGGTGAGTCCATGCCATGCTATATATAGTCTTGATTTTTAAGGTTCTACAGCCGAAATTGCAGGGCTTACCCGCAGAGTAACACGTTGGCGTCTCTTGTACTCATATGGTTGTAGATTCTAGGGTATGAACACTTGTTGAACCCACAGAAAAGTTAAATGAATAAGAGCTTGTTAGTGTTAATGGATTAATTGCCATGATTACCTATGACAAAACAGACACAGAAGAAAAGTACGCATTAGGCTAAACAGAATTAGAATTGATCTAGTTGCTAATAGCTAATGGGGATCATTTAAAAAAAATTGACCATCTGGTTGCTGTCTTATCATAGACTTTGAAACTTTGGATTAAAGTAACTAAAACCATGCAAAAAGCCTTAAAATCTGAGCTGAACTTTAATGGTTGCATTACAATGAGAAGACAGAAAAGGAAAAAGGGTTGTCATAGACTATGCTAATGTGGTTATTATTTTTTCAGAAGGCAATCAAAATAAATTGTTGGTCTCATCAACTGCGGATTGTGAGGGTAACAGACAGATGTATGTTTTGTGTTTGTAGTTTCATTACGGCAAAGCTTGTGATTTGTTGGACGTAACAACATTAGACTACTCTAACCTTAAATTTCAGGTTGGAAGGGAAAGGCTTGCCGAAGGCAATACACCAGGCGGTCCGCGGCCTAATGTTACGCTAATTCCAGATATGCAAGCCCAACCCTCTTACTAAAACATGTTCTCACTTTGGACGACAAAGCTTCAGCCTGGGCCTGCACTATTTTCAGCTGTTTTTGGAGTTTTTCTGGAGCCGAGAATCCTTTTGGACAAAAAGAAGTTGATGATTGTTTACATTTTTTTTGAGCCTAGAGATCGTTTTAAATTTTTAATATTAAGCCAACTGAAACTTCTACTAGCAAGATCAGATTACGAAATCAATATTGTAATTAAGCAACGGTTTCTTTGTTTCGAATGTCAATTTTTTATTTCAAATCAATGATAGGTTAATTTATAAGATATACTACAATACATGCTTCATAGGTAATGCATTTATCAAATTCAAAACGATTTTGACTACGAAATTGTCTTGATATGATTAATTTTTCATAAAGATATTGAATAGTTACAGGTGATAGATGCTGAAGGTTAAGTAGTCGAATTATAAAAGTTACCTTTAAGATTTTGAAAAGATCATGAATTCAATTTCTGATGCTCTAGGGTGGTAAAATTCCTCCTACTCTGTTTACATTTAGAATAAGGATGAATAACTATATATTAGCCAAGTAAAATATAGTCGCTACTCTATATATTAGCCAAGCAAAATACAGTCACTACTGTATTATTGGCTACATCGATCTAGCTAAGTAAATAGATGAACAGTATCAATCAGAACCACTACCATTATATGCGCCAGAAATTAAATGTCTGAGAAATTCCAGTTCCATCTCTAACTCGAACTTCTTCTGCTTCTCAATCTCCAATTCCATTCTTAATCTTTCAATCACTTGCACTGATTGTTCTTCTCTGGTCACTTTCCCTCCCAGCAGACAAATTAGATTGGTCACCTTCTGTCTTTGCTCGTCCAAACTCTTCTTCAACGTCACTAGTCCACCTACCATTGTATCTTTATCAATGCCTCTATCTCCATTTCCGTCTTCAACATTACCAGTATTCATGATTACCTTGCCTTCCTCCCCAAATCTAGCAGGTGAACTCCTACTTGACTCACCCGAATCACCTGACTCGCTCAGTTCAAGTTTCCTTTTGGTTTCACATCCAAAACGAGCCTGTCCAACAATTGAATCATCTTTTGATTCTGTAGGAAATACTGGGTCAAGCTCAAAACCCTCTTCATTGAAGTTCCAGCCACTGATTCTCCTGATCTTGGCAATTTCTTCAAGATTCTCATCTTCTTGATCTCCACTATCAGTACTACCCTTATTTATCCCATGTATAGCCTTGTTTTCTCTAAATCTGTCTTCAACACTAGGCAATCCATGCAACACGTTCTTGACAAGAAAGTCCAAGCCCTTGCAATTCTTGAAAAATGTATGCTTCAAAAGCTTCTCAGCAGAGGGCCTTTTTGATGGATCTTGATCCAGACAAGAACCAACCATATCTTTAAAAGCTTTAGAGAACTTTCTGGTCTTCTTATCGTTCTTGTGCTTCTCATAATCAGAAAACCTGAACCTTTTTGTTATCTTCAAGATCAAAGATTTTGAAAGAGGAAGGTGAGATAGAGGAGGGCAACCATGAGCTAACTCCAATGCAGTGATACCGAAAGACCATATATCAGCCTTAAAACTGTACCCAGTATGGGAGTGTATAACTTCAGGTGCCATCCAATATGGTGTCCCTGCAACATCTGTAAGCATTAACCTAGGTGAACAAGCTGAAGAGGATTGCCCTTTTCCTGTAATCGACTCGTAAATGGAGGCTGATACACCAAAATCCGCCAGCTTAACATGACCATTTGAGTCTATAAGAATATTACCCGCCTTGATATCTCTATGCAAATGGCCTTGTTTGTGAAGATATGACAATGCGTTTAGTGTTTCCTTAAGAACTATAGCAATGCATGGCTCTGATAAACCGTCAGGGAAAGCAGAGGAGATTATGGATTGGAGAGAACCAGCTGACATAAAGGGCATAACCACCCAAAGACGGCGGCCAACGGTGAAAGAACAATGAGCTTTGAGGACGTTTGGGTGTGAAAGAAGAGACATAGTCTTCGTCTCCCATCTAAGATTATCAAAATCTGCTCTAGATTGATCAAGATCAATGGATTTGATGGCAACTACAGTCGAATTGACGGGGATACATATTGCTTTGTAAACTACAGCACTAACGCCAACTCCAATCTCGTCTAGGATTTTGTATGAGTTTGCGTCCAGTGGGTATTGAGGCTTTTCTTGTACTTGTGCCATGAAAGCTAAAATCTTGAAATGGGTTTTGGGAAATTATTGTTTTTTTTTTTTTTTGAATCGGGAAGTTCTGTTTAATAATGGAGGGAGTATAGGGTTTGTTGAAGAAGATAGAGAAAAGGAACAAAGTTAGGTCCGTTCAGGTGGTATTCTTGTGAGATTTGAAAGTGAACGAAAACAGTTACAGCGGTGACACATTTGGTAGGAAGAAAAGACCATGCATGTGAATCTTCAATTGCTTTTCTTCATTTATACATGTATGAACTGAAAGAGTGACAGAGATAGCGGTTCTTGAGAAGTCAATTCGAAAAGGCCTTTTAGTTTCTTGTTTCTTCTAGTTAATTTGTGCATGTGAATATGGTACATTTGAGTTTCAATCAATTAATGTATAATTATAGCCATAAAATTAAATCCATTTTCATTGGATTTGGTATTTGAACTCTAATTCACTATAGGTACATTGAAGTGAAGAGCCATAGATCCTAGATACAGGAAAGTCATGCACAGTACTGAAGACAAGAGGCTTATACAAAATGGTATACTTCCCTCATCCTTCCTCAATAGCATCCCTTCAATGACCGGAAAATTCACCGCTACGATGTAAAATGAAAGGAAAACTTGTACAAACATGTTGCTCGAGTTTCCAGCAATGAACATCCTAGCAACTCCAACTATAAGGGCAACCATGTTCAAAATGACTAATGTAACTATAGGAGCAAGTAATATTGTTGAAGTTTGGAAATTGAATTTGCCCTTTTGGTATAATGTGGTTTGTCCTTCATCTGGAACTTTATTTGTTGGTATAAAGCTGGCTTTTCTCAGTCCAACCCATTTTAAGATAGCATCTAAACTGCCATATGTGTATGCTGTAACAGATTTTATCATCCAAATTTGCTGCTCATTCCACCATGTTTGGACTGTGCCTCCTGAAGAGAGAACCTCTTCTAAATCTTTGAAGAAAGATGCTACGAATATAACTGCAAAGATCATGAACCAGGAACTTGAAACCTGATTCAGGAAATAAACTATTAGTTTGGGCAGATGTTTGATCTAAAATTAAGAAACTATGTACACTAGACTCACCTCAGGATACACTTCGATGCCACTGAAGAGACAGAGTTGAGGCAGAGTAGCTAAACACCACACGGGGAAGGAATAGACTGGCTGGAGAGCAAAATAGCCATAGCACATTGTTTGAAGCAGAGGCATCCTTGATATCCCATAAATTAAAGGGCAAAACCTTGATATGGTTACTTCCATCAACCCAGAATTCCATCTTGTACCTTGGATTAGTGTGTCATTTAAATTTGTTGTAGCACTGCCCAAGAATGCTGGCCTTAAAGGATTACAGAAAACTGAAGTCCACCCTTTGCAGTGCAAGATCATCCCAGTAAAATAATCTTCTACTACAGAATCGTATAAGAATCCTATCTGCTTTCAAACAGAATAAATATAGCAATGTTCAGACCTATATTCCATAATTCTTATGGTGAAATGAGAGATGCAAGTTTTGAGTAAACAATGCTTGCCCGTTCACCCCAAAGGGTGTGTTGTTCATAGGTAGAACTGGCCAAAAATTGTGCCTCTTGCAGAACCTTGGTAGATGAGTATAGATTGGGATGGATATTATATTGATTGCTATTGTGAAGTGATATTATATAATCATTAGAGTGACCAAAAGATTGTTTTAGCTGCTCTAAATCTGCATCAAATCAGAATTATGTCAGGACAAGCAAACGATCAACCATTTCTAACCACATATTAAGGAGTGTTGCACTGACCCTTCACTGAAAGATTGTTACACAATGCATTTCTCTTCATGTAAAAGCCAGTGCCAGATAAAATTGGACCTTGAAGCCCGTCAGAACCTGGCCACCATATCTTTAAAAAGAAAAAAAGGAACATGATAATCGACGAAAATGTAAAATAGCAACAAAATTTCTGATTGCATCATCAGAAATATGCAATAAGAAAAACGAAGTATAAGTTCATTTACTTACCACAAAGAATGATCTCAACTGCGCATCATAGATGTCACTTTTACTGATGTTATGAAACTTTTGAGGGAATTGGACAAAAGCAAGTGAATGCGAGATTTTTGGATCAAGATGAAAACACATGGCTTGCCTAGCAGATGTTGGGTCATTGCAGTACATGTCACAATCTAGTACTAATATGTAAGGGGAGTTGGTTATAATTCCTGACACCCTTAGCTGCAAGAATCAGTAATGTCTTGCTTAATATGCGTAAATTGACATAAAAAAACAAATGAGTTTAAGTTTGAAAGAAACAGAGGCTAAGAGGCAGAGAAGCACAAGAACATTGAGCGCTCCAGCTTTGAAATGGTGTGCATAATTAGGCCTCTTCTCCCGAGAAACGTAGATAAGAAGAGGTATTTTAGCTTGGTTTTTGACATCTGACTTATTGTTAGACTCAGCTTGGATCACCTACGGAGTACATAGAAAAACAAAATCGTGATAATGTTCAGCAAAGTTAGATTCTGCCATGAATCTTATATACCAAATTGAACTAGCTCGTACCGTTATTAATGGAGGATGATCATTATCCCCATTGTTATTATTTTCTTCTGCTCTCTCGACTCTTTCTTTGAAGAGCTCGTATTTGCGCTGCAAGATTGAGAAAATATCAAAAGCAAGTCAAAAACCATTTTAATTGTTCTTACAATAGAGGGTCTCCATTGTGAAATCAAACTTCTTTTCTTTATGTATTTTACCGTGCTATATACTAACTTGATAACTTTTTTAGTGGTGCATCATGGACAAAGAGTCATGGATGATTCATTCTTGCCACTTGAGCTAAACTGCACTAACTTGATAAAATAAAACATATTGGATCATATTAATATGATTAAATACTGAAAAACTGCATAAAACTTAAAATAAGTTTTGACAAAAATCAAACTTTCTATAGTACGATAACAATATCGTATGCATATAATAATGTATCCTAAAATAAAATAAAATAAAATATCAAAACACTTACTTCCACTTTTGTTTAAAAAAAAAAACACACCTCCACTTAATAAGACAATATATGTCATGAATATTTCGTCGGCACTGTTGTGGCTACCGATATTAGGTAAGTTAAAAATAAAAATGGATGTATCCACCAATTATGCAACAAATTAAGATGAACATTAAAAAAATGAACAAACCTTTATCCTCTTCTTTTCCTCTTCATACTCCACTCTATCATGATCATGAGGCAAGTCATCTTCAGAGCTTGAAAAATAAACCTTGGGACACCTATTGTTAATCCCAAACTTCCTACAAAAAGGAAGCCAAGACCTAGCGAAAACACAAGCCTCTTGCATACCCTTCAGCGTCATTGAAGATCCTCCATCATCAGAAAGATATACAGATAGCTTCTCCGGTGGGTAATCCATAGCCATTGCGGATAAAACAGTGTTCATAACCTCCACCGGTGGCTCCTTCTTGGGATCTGCAGTGCATATGAACACATCAATGGAGGGTAGCTCTCCATTTTCCGGCAACCTTTCGGGGAAAGTTGTTCGAGAAACTGGCCTCCATAGATAAGCTTGGCGACATAGCCAGATTAAAGAAAGCAGCAGCTCAGCAGCTAAGAGTAGAGCATAAGGAAGTAAAGGTTTGAATGGAAGAAAAGAAGATAATCTGTAGTAGAACAAGAGCATTAAGGCTGTTAATTGAAAGAAAGCATATGAACGATTGATGATAGCTGAGGGGATTTGAGGAGTGCAGAGATGGAGAGGAGAAGACATGGTTTCTTTTTCAGGGGATTACAGAATTCTAATCTTTTTTAGGACCAGTAGATAGCTATTACATAAGTTAAAAAAAACAGACCTGGTCCAATGCATCAGGAAGTGATGGAGATGTAAAGCAGCTTGTTTTGAATTGTTTAGTCAGGCCAAAAGTAGTATGACAAATGATTTAGTCATTTATGTTTTTTTTATAAATTTAATTATTTTATATTAAATAAAATTTATAAATGTATTTATTATTTTTTAAATATCTTATATGCCATTAATATATTAGATTTTTTTTTTTTTTATACATATTTAACTGAGTATTTTTTTTATGATGAGGAATTTTCATCCAGTGGTTTACGTATACCAAATGAGAAAAATCCTGAGGAGACCAACCCAATAACACATTGCTAGGGCTTCCTACTTAAATACAGACGTATCGAAGAGCTCCAGCGTATCTGGTGCGAATCCATAAGGAGAAAAGTCTGTGGATCAAGCCCGGAACCTCGCTTGCAGTGGAAAACACCTTTGCCAATCATTCCAACCGGTGATGGGTACGTAATCTAGTAAAATTTTATTATAATATAATTCATGATTTTAGTAAAAAATAAATAATAGTTAGTTATATTTAATAAATATATAAAAGCATTATTTTTTTACTGATAAAGTAAAAAATGATTGATTTATATATTAAATATATTTATAAAAATTTTATAAAATGTATTATCTCAAAGCATTTAATATATAAATAAATAAATACCCTTCGGGACATCCGATAAAAAAACAATTTAATAAAATTATAATTTAGTAAGAGATCAATAAAAATATTATTTATCATTATTAAAAGAAAGTTATTAATTATTTAAATATTATTTTAAGCCTGGATTGTCAAACTTTTTAAGCATATTACTCTAACTTGTCTAATGAATGATTATCTAATAATAAGAATAACCCTAGGAGCACATGTTATCAACAACTCAGGCTTAATTGATTTCCTGAGAAAAACATTAATGACAAAACGCATTTTGACCCTTTTGTATTTCAAATTTTTTAATATTGTATCCTTCTACCACTTAATCTTAATTTGAGCCACATCGAGCCTTTATTGTAAAATTGAAGGTCAATATCAAATTAGTTTCTGTAATTTTAAAAATTTTCTATTTAATTCTTATAATTTTTATTATTAGCAATTAAGTTTATATAATTACAGAAATAAATTAATAAAATAAAAATTATATATTTTTGTATAATTATGATGTCAATAATCAATTTCTAATAGTTATAAAAAAATTATGACATATTTTAATTATACATTAAATATTTATTAATTAATACAAAAATATGGCAAAAATTAATACATTATAAATTTTCAATCAATAAAAAAATACATGAGTTATTTAATGAATAAAATACTAATGAAAACTTATAATATTTTTCAAATAAAAATAAATAAAATATTATTACAATTAATGTTTAATAAATTAATACTTTTATTAATTTAAATTTTTGAAATAAATAAAATATTAATTTATGGGAGATTCCTAGAAAACTTTATTTTTTAGTTTCTTTTATTTTACTTTATTTTTATCACCATAGAATAAGAGTATATTTTATGTAAAAAAGAAAGTAATTGTATGAGACATCTTAATTTACTAAATATTACCCTAAAGGTTATGAAAGTTAAATATTTTTACTAATATTTTATTTATTAAATATCTCATATATTTTTTATTGATTAAAATTTATCATGAATAATTTTTCAATAGTTTTGTATTAATTATATAAATATTTAATGCACAAGTCAAAATTTTGATAACTATTTATATTTTTACTATTATAAATCTGTTAGAAATAGATGATTGCCAGCTTAATTGATAACCCAAATAAATATTCTACTTGGAAAAGAACTTCAAACTCTAAAGGAATAGCGTACTTGGATTAACATGAGCAATGAAAACCCAATTTAGTAAGGACAATGACCCTCATCAATAATGATACACAATTCAAACAGGTTTATATATAATTTGTTCTTATATATACATCTCATATCATTCATTATATATCAAGTTATCATTCTCATCATTCTATCATCCCATTATCTAATAAACATTCATTCAACACTTATTCTATCATTATTCTACTCTATTAGTTCTATTATTTTTTTTTTCCTCATACAAATACTAACTTAAGCTTTAGAGAATTTGTAGGGGAAACCTAACCTATTCACCCAGATCTTCTCGTTGATACAAATTCCACAACAAAAATTGATTTTGGAGTTATCATTAAAGATATAAGAAGTATATAGTTTTAAATTTTTTTAATAAGTTTAATTAAATTATTTTAATAATTGTATAGACTTAATTTTTAATAATAAAAATGATAACAATAAAAAAGAAAATTTTTAAAATTATAGAGACTAATTTGAATATTTTTTTAACTATCAATGTTCCAATAAGAACTCAACATATGGCAATCGAAAATAAAGGGGTGCAATGTACCAAAAATTTAATAAAAAGGTATGTGACAAAACTTGAGAGTGTAAAAGGATCAAGATGTGTTTAGCCAACATCAATTAATAAATTAATAAGTAGAGGTGTAACCAAGTCAAGCCGACTTGCGAGTTACTCGGTATCGACTCGAAAAAAATTCAAAATTGACTCGATTATTATCGAGTTGAACTCGAGCTTGAGCTACTTGAGTAAGCTATTGAGTCGAGCTTGAACTTCTAAATATGCGACTCAATAGGCTCGCGAGCTTAATCGAGTCTATCAAGTTTGAGTTGAACTTATATATATTTACTATTTGCCCTTTATTTTAATATAATTATAAATATAGATTTGCAAATGGAGTCGAGTTTGATCTTGAATTTGAATATTTTAAAAAATATATTTTTTCAAATTTAAAAATTTTATTTAATTAACCGAAGCAAGCTGAGTTGAGTTTGAGTATGTAAATTATTTAATTGAGTCGAGTTTGAGCTTCAAAAATAAGAGCTTGGCCGAGTTCGAGTCGAACTCGAACTTCCAGTTTGAAAGTCAAGTCGAGTTCGAGCTTAGCAATGTGCAACTCGACTTGGCTTGATTACATCCCTATTAATGAATTTCACATCATACATATACATATATACATAGAAACATCAAACATATACTATTAATGGTCTTACATAAAACTTTAAAGAGGGAAAATCTCCATTATTATTCTCTCAAATGAAATGTTCAATACTTTAAAGAGGACATATCAATACATAAGAAGGACATATCCCAAAGCTAATAAAATCATTGCAAACAAAGCAGACAACAGGGTTATTGATCGTGGAATACGACCCTGGTCTTTTCTTATTATCATCCCTTCAATTACAAGGTAATTGACTGCCAATATGTAAAATGAGAGCAAAACTTGAACAAAATACTTGTCAAAACCTCCTGCAACAACCATTCTCATTGATCCCACAAAAAAGGATGTCATGTTCAAGATTACTAAGGTTGTTAATGGAGCAAGTAACCTTGTTGAAGTTTGAAAATCAAACTTGCCTGCTTGATATGCCTTAACTTGATCCTTGTTCTCCACTTTATTTGTTGGCAAGAAATTGGTTTGCCTTAAGCCAAGCGTCTTTCCTATGGCATTTAAACTTCTATATGTAACTACCTTTATCATCCAATCGGGCCGAGTATAGATGTTGAGCAATGGTAGATACAAAAACAAATACGAATATGAAAAAAAATTGATTTGTAACCTGAAGTAGAATAGAAAAAAAAATTGTAAGAAATAATAAAGATACTTGAAAATTATTAATGTTAGTGAAAAATTCTTATCTATGCACATATATATGTATGTAGCAAGTATACAACATTTAAGAATGTATATCACAAATTTAACAATTTTACTATTCATACTTTGTGACTAATCGCTCGCCTGAGAAAATTTGATCCATTAATGATTCAAATTGGAAATCTGTCATTATGAAATCTGTACATCACTAAGTCAATTTTTGAATTCAAATCCAATAATTTTACATAATACTCTTAGCATATATAAAATTCTTTCAATATTAATTAAGAGTATACATAAATATCATAATGTATATAAGGAAAAAAAAATTATTTATCATTTTTTTATTTACACTCTCTTGTATAAAATTACATTTTGTTATGGTTTGCCTATAATCATGTATCTTCTAAAAAAAATCTAAAAAGTATCTTCTAAAAAAATCTAAAAAAAAGTGTAAGAAAGGAGTTTTTTTTTTTTTTTTTTTTTTTTTTTTTTTTTTTTTTTTTTTAAAAGTTGTGTTTACCTTAGTAGACACAGTCGAGGTAGGATTGAAGAAGAGAGTAAAGAGCAAGTTCCATATATGAGAGGGTAGAATTTTGAGAGAGCAACTTCAAATAGCCTAGCCATCCATCTTGTGTATTGAATCAACACATCATTTAAACTAGTAGTAGAAGACCCTACAAATTGTGGCCTTGGTGGGTTGAGATAAACTGATTTCCAGCCTTTGCAATGTAAGATGAATCCTGTGAAGTAATCTTCCACCGTAGAATGATACATGAAACCAACCTGATACCGTAACAACCATATGTTACAATAACATCAGACTACAGGATAAAATTTGGAACATCACAATTACAATTTTAAAATTACTTTAAAATAACCTTTATTTAATTATATTTTCCTTGAATTTTTTTCAAAGAAAAAAATGCACTTACATCTCTGCCCCATTTTGTTTCATTTTCATACGTGCAAGAGGCTAAAGCTTTTGCCTCTTGCTTCAATGAGGAGCCTCCATCCCTTCTCATCATGCCACTAGGCTGCTTGTAGTTTATTTTCAATGACTTGATGAACTCACTGGAATTACCAAAAATGTATCGAAGCTGCTTGAGGTATCCAAGGGGAACATAAAATAGTCATTAAAATTGATGGGAATAATCAAAATGTTTCGCTAATCAAGTGCAAATTAAGCTTTGATCTACATGCATGCATGCACCAATAGTATACACATATACCATTATGAATGTTTCTCCTGTCGTATGTACCTGTCAAGATAACGTCTTGGCTTACAACTTTATTAGAGTTTTGGTTATTTTGTTATGTTGTCATTATATATAGTTACTGTGCATGATCTTCCACTGTGTATTTATACTGGTGATTCATATAGTAATAGAATAACTTTTTAAGTCTCAATCATTTCTCTGAGGTGGTATCAGAGCAAAATTCATAGCACGATAATATGACCACTTCTTCTTCCCTCTCATCATCTTCTTCTTTACCTTCCAATTCTTCCATAACTTCTTATATTGTAACTTCTTCTCTTCCTTCCCTCTTATCTCCTTCTTCTATTTCAACACCTACACCTACACCTACACCTACACAAGTTAATCATTCTTTTTCTATCAAATTGAATTCTAAGAACTATATACCTTGGAAGCTACAATTTACTTCATTATTGAATTTTTACAATCTTCATGGAATAATTAATGGTATTGAAGTTGATCCTCTAAAAGAAGTCATTGACTCCACAACGAATCAGCTTGTTCCTAATCCGAAATATCTTCCCTAGTTTCACAAAGATCAACTCTTGCTTTCATGGTTATTGTCTTCCATATCTGAGGAAGTATATCCTCAACTTACTGGCCTCAATTCAGCTATTGAAATTTGGAGAGCCTTGGCCACTGCTTATAGGGTCACATGTAATGCACAAAAGTAATAAATTCACATCGAATTGCACAATCTTTATAAGGGTGATAAGTCTATATCTCAACATCTTTACCAAGCCAAAGCTTTAGCTGATTCATTATAGTCAGACTATATCATCCTCAGAATTCAACACAATTATTTTTAGAAAGTTGGATGCTGAATATAATGGTATCATCAGAGCTTTACAACAACAGTTTGATTCTTTTTCGTTCAATGAACTACATGGTCAGCTTGTCTCATATGAGCTGTTGTTAAATTCCCAACAACCTGAAATCCCAACTGTAAATCTAGTACAATGTGCAGCTTCGGTTTTACCATAATCATATTCTCAATCTATTGCTCCTTTTAACCAAGGGTGTTAATCGAACCGTGGTGGCCGCAGAGGTTATAATAATGCCTTCAACTTAAATGCTTGACAAATATGTGGTTTGAATAATCACATTGCATTGAATTATCGCTGGAGATTTGATCATAATATGGCACCTAGGTCCCGCTCGTCCTTCAATTATGCCAATTGAAATTTTTATGATTCCTACATGTAACTCTTTATTATTCAGTCTTCTGCAAGCTTGTTGATCATGCCTGCTTCGGCTCCTTCAACTGCTTGGTATTCGGACACTCGAGTGACACATTACGTCACTCTTGACTTGTCCTCACTAAGTGTTTTTAATGACTATAAAGGTATGAAAAAATTAATTATTGGTAAAGGTGATGGTTTGAAAATTGATCATAATGGACATAGTATATTCCCATCCCCTACTAAGCCACTTATTTTCAAAAATGTGTTACATGTACCTACCATTACTAAACCTTTGCTTTCTATTAAAAAATTGTGTCATGATAACTATTGTTTTTTTGAATTTCATGACAATTATTATTTTATTCAGGTTCAGGTGTCCAAGAAGATAGTGCTTTGAGGAACCAGTGAACTTGGGCTCTATAAGTTACATGGAGTTTCTCCAAAACTTTTGAATGCTCCGGTGTATTATGCTTCCTTAGAAAATCGACATGCGAGAATAAGGCATCCTAACTACTCCACTGTTTGTAGATTAGTTCAATAATTTTCTCTTCTATCTTCATCCAATAAAATTCCCAAAAATAAGTATGAAGCTTGTAGCTTAGGGAAACTTCATCATTTGCCTTTGTACTTGACTCACCATCATAGTACTCAACTCTTACAATTGATACATTCTTATGTTTGGGGTCCTGCCTCTATTAGTTCCTTTTTTGGTTTTAAATACTGTCATTTTTATAGATGATTTTTCTTTATTTACTTAGCTTTATCCCATTAAATATAAGAGTGAAGTTCCTCAAATTTTTTATCAATTCCAATTTATTGTGGAAAAATAATTTGATTTAAAAATCAAATCTTTTAATTCTGATTGGGGAGTAGAGTTCTCGCCTTTTACATAAATATTTTAAAAATACAAGAATTGTTCATTGTATCACCTGTCCTCATATACATGAACAAAATGGAACCTCTGATTGAAAAATTAGAAGTATTGTTGATCTTGGTCTTGCCTTACTAGGTCATTGTGGTGCCTTTTTCAAATTTTGGGAATATGCTTTGAAACAACCATTTTTTTTAATTAATCGAATGCCTATCACTTCTTTAAAAAACCAAATTCCCTATCATGTTTTATACTATCAAGAACCTGATTATTCTTTTCTACATATTTTCGGTTATGCTGTTTATCCTCTACTCCAACCCTATGATAAAAATAAATTTTCTTTTTGTACAAAACAATGTGTTTTTCTTGGCTATTCTCCATATCATTTTAGATATAGGTGTTTTGATAAAGAAAATAATAAAATATGTTGCTTGTCATGTTGAGTTTGATGAAAAGTTTTTCCATTTCATCAACTTAAACATGTTTCTTTTTTGCTTGAAGACTTGCAAGTGTGCATGCCATCTGCCCTTTGGTTATAAGTTATGCATCAACTTCCCAATTCAATTGTGACTTTAGGTACTGTCTTCTTACCCAATTCAACCACTTCCCCTCCTATTTTATCTCTTCCTCCCAATTCTATCCTTTTGCAATAACATTCTGCTTTATCCTCTCCAATCCCATATGAATCAACCACCTCTTATAATCCTTATCTTATCACCAGTGTTTATGATCCTAATAAAATCAATTTGTTTGTTGATCTTTGTCCTTAACAAACCACATTAATTGAACCTAATCCATCCGATCCACCTTAATGAACTCACCTTATGCAGTTACATAAATATACTCTATCCTATAAGCCTATAACTCATCTTGTCACCATAACCAATGTCGCCACTCCTTTTGAATCCACCTCCTTTGCCCAAGCTCACAAATTACATGAATTGAACAAGCCATGTCTATTGAAATGTCTACCTTGCTTAGCAACTACACCTGGACACTTTTGCCTCCACCTTTAAATGGTAACGTCATTGGAAATTGACGGGTATATAAAATAAAAAGAAATGTTGATGGTATAATAGAGTGACTCAAAGATAGATTAGTAGCTCGTGGATACACACAAGAATATGGAGTTGATTATATGAACACTTTTAGTCCTATTGTGAAGCCTCACACTATTTAGATTATTTTATCAGTGGCTATGTCTTAGGGCTAGTTGCTTCATCAATTGGATGTAAGTAACATTTTTTTAAATGGGGATTTTTATAAAGATGTTTATATGGTCTAACCTCAAGGTTTTATTGATCAACGACATCCTATTCATGTTTGTAAGTTACAAAAATCACTTTATGGTCTTAAATAAGCACCTCGTGCTTGGTACCAAAAGCTCAGCTCCTTATTGTTAATTGCTTTTTCAAATTCTAATGTTGATCCATCTTTCTTCATTTACCATAATGGGAAAGATCATTGTTTCTTTTTAGTTTATTTCAATGATGTGGTTATTTCAAGGACTTCTCATTCTTTTATTAAGCAAATTATTCAACAATTAACAAGGCTTTCTCTCTTCGGGGATTTGGGTGTTCTTTATTACTTCCTCGGTGTTTAGTTACGACAAACATCCAATGGTCTATTTTTATCTCAACTTATACATTCAAGACATCCTTTGTAATGATGTTATGTTAGATTGTAAACCATGTTCAACACCAATGGTCTTCAATACCACTCTTTCCAAGCATATTGGCACAACTTTATCATAAAAAAATGCAGTCAAGTATCGCCAACTATGTGGCAATCTTCAATATGTTTCTTTTACCCAACTAAATTTATCATTTTTTGTAAATAAGTTATGTCAGTTTATGCATCATCCTATTGATGAACACTATAAGGCATATAAACTACTGCTTCATTTTGTACAAGGTAATTTTACTCACCATTTATTTATAAAACATTGTGCTATGACTAGTTTTATTGCCTTTAGTGATTTAGATTGGGTGGGTTGCCAAAATAATAGAAAATCCATGGATTATTATCTTATTTTTCTTGGTCAAAACTTTCTTACTTAGAATTCCTGTAAGCAAAAGACTATTGCCCAATCTATAACTGAGTATGAATTCAAAGAAGTTGTGGATGTCAGTATGGATTTGAAATGACTAAAGACCTTGTTAGCTAAACTAGGTGTGTATCTTTAAACTTCACCTCTTGTTTACTTTGACAATATTGGTGCAATCGATTTATCTTGTAATCCATTTTTCTAGGTGTGGACTCGACATGTTGAAGTCGACTTTCATTTTGTTTGGAATCAAGTTTTGAAAAAAAAATTAATTGTGTCATTAGTTTCTTCAAAGGATTAACTAGCCGATAATGACCAAACTGTTATCAAAGCTTTTATTTCATCACTTCCATGACAAGCTTTGGTTGTACTCTTCACCACCTTCAGCTTGCGGGGGGTTGTTAAGATAACGTCTTGGTTTACAATTCTACTAGAGTTTCAGTTGCTTTGTTATGCTGTCATTATTTATAGTTATTGTACATGATCTTCCACTGTGTATTTATACTGGTGATTCATATAGTAATAAAATAACTTTTTAAGTCTCAATTGATTCTCTAATTATACCACTCCTAAATGGACCCTCTAGTCCATCCATACTATACAATAAACCTAAAATTTATCAAGCATAATATTAACATCTCATATAAGAATTTTTACTCATGTTATATAATTTGATTTCAATTTAAATTAGTTAATTTTTTTTACCTTGAAAATGTATTTGATTTCACTGTCATATATATCATTCGCCCTAATATTATGGAACCATTGAGGGAATAACACAAATGCTAAATAGGAATAAATGTTAGGATCAAGGTGGACACACATGGCTTGCCTAGCTGAGGTTGGATCATTTGAGTACATGTCACAATCTAGTACTAGTATGTATGGTGAATTGCTTATTACCCTCGTCACCTTAAGCTGCATTAACATTAGAGAAAATCTATGAACATAATTCACTAATGACATATATAATGATAATTAATTCATTAAATATATATTCAAAATGGAGAGGTAGAATGAGTACAAGAATGTTAAGGGCTCTAGTTTTGAAATTGTGGTGATATAAAGGCCTTTTCTCTTAAGAAACATAAATATGTAGAGTCATTTTAATGTGGTCTTCTTGCTCAGTGTCGTTGCTATGATTTCGTATACTACAAGTTTACGGGTTGACAAGTAATATAGAGATATTAAAGTCCCATGAGGATTAGGGACTAATCAACTATTAGCTTTAGTTTATTATGTTTAAAATTTGCAAATTGGGTAAGAATGCAATAATGAATAAACTAAAGAAACAATAATTAATAAAATGCAGATCAAACTATTAAATTAACTATTTGATGAAGAAATCAATCAATATTGGGATTATATTATTAGGGAATGGCATACCACATTACTTTTAAGTCATATTATAGCTCTAATAAAGTTATTTGCACACCTTAAACTTCTAAAAATCATTTAACACTCTCTCTGAAGTAATCTTAAACTCAACTAATATGCATCCAATAGATCTCAGAATCATAGCTTAATTCTCATCCTCATTATGAAAGTAAGTTAACATTAAACATATTAGGCATTGAGAGAGCTTATGGAGGATTGAATGGCTTTAAGCTCTCTCAAGTCATTGATCATTCAATAAGCGTTTGTAGGTCTACTAGATCTACCATTTCTCAATGTATAGATTTAGATTAAGGTTGTATTTGGCTAGAACACAACACACATAAAAGCACAACAAACACAATATGCATTAAACAAGAAAGGATCTATTAAATAATTTAATTCAAATGGGTTTCTAATATCCCAACAACATAAATAAAAACTTAGCCAAACATGGTTTCCATAAACATAATCCAATATTCAAATACAACCCAAGGGATTAAGATAATATAAAGCAAAATAGAGAAGAGAAAAGAAAATGTTATCAAGGAGCTTTGGGTCTTTAATGGAGGCCCTTCTTCTTGCTCTTTCTCTTATTTTCTTCTTTCTCTTGGTTGTTATGGGTTACTTTTTCCTAAAAAAGGATCCCTACCAAACATGTGGTCATGGTCCTTTTACACCCTCCTCTTCATGTCCTTTCAGCTCCCTTAGATATTCTTTATTTAAAAGGTACACATAAGTATATTCTTGTTGGAAATGGCTAGACCAAGATTGTGAATAAAGCTACGATTGTTGAAAATCTAAGCTCATGTGGAACCTCAACCTTGAATTCTAGTTGAGATTGATATCCTCACGATCGATCATCATCTCGCAACCACGATAGAAGCGCTAGCTTTGTTCTTTGCTCTATTTTGGCCTTAAACCACCCTTGACAACCTCCTATACCTCTTTTCTCTATTAAAATAAATAAAACATAAAAGTATCTAATTCTATATGTTAACCTATGCTAAATGCTAATTAAAGTCAATGAATGAATGATAAAATGAACCTAATTCTACATGCAATTTAGCACTAACAAATACCCCCACACTTGAATCTTTGTTATCAAGCAAACTCAAGAACATAAACTATCAATGCAATGAATAATGTGTATATTCAAATTTCACCAAGCACACATCACAACCTTCTCTTAATAGCTAGCTTACAATTCTCAAAAACAAAGTTAACAAATCAAGTTGAGAAATAAAAATTACTAAGTGAAGAGCATGTTATTCATTCACAATCACACCATCATGAGTCAAACTTTTAAGAAAAGTAAAAAATAAGTGAATATGACTCTAATTTAAGGTGGCTCCTAATTTAGCATGCAAAAATCAACTCTATCCATTTTATTTTATTATTTTTTTGTAAGAATTATGTTTTTCTCCCCTCTCTTAGTAGTTTGCTATCTTTCTCGAACTACTTAACGTGAATACCACGAGAGGGTTCTTTGAATACTTGTACTCTTTTGTAAGAGCATTGACGTAGGAAGGAGTTTAAGTCCTTAGATTATTTTTCTTTCTCTTTTCTTTCTATTCTTTTTTTAGAATTGGGAAAGAGTAATTTCATGATTCCTTTCGCATACAACTAAAAGTAACCTAGAGAGGAGTTTAATTCATTCACCATACTATCTCCCAAAACATCAACTTATAACATGATAAAATGAATAATAACATGCATTAAGTTGATTAAAAGCTCAAAATTCTCAACTCAAATTATTAACAAAGCTTAAAAGAAATCAAACTAACCATTAATAGAAGATTTAACAACATAGGCTCAATAAAAACTCCAAACATACACAAAGTTCATCATAAAGATAATTCACAAAAATTTTGAGTGTCAAACATCAAAATTCAAAAATTTAGGCCAAATTATACAAATGCAAACAAAATGCATGATATATACCCAAAATATATACATGATATACTAAAGATGAAAAATGCAAAATGCAAAAGATTTTGTCCCCCTCCACTTCATTGACACATTATCCTCAATGTGTATAGGGCTCCTAATATGCACATGTATATATATATATATATATATATATATGCACAAACATAACAAAAAAAAATCATAAGAAAAAATTATAAATATGAAATGTATGAAAAAGAAAGCTAAAAACATGACTAAAATTAAAATAAAAACTAGGGAAAAGAAAGCTTACTCCTTTTAATATGGAGAGGTCGGAGGTGATAGGGATTTTAGCTTTCTATGGAGATGGAGAATGGAGATGTTCATGTCTTATAGTTTTGAAGCATTCCATCGTTTTGAAGAAGTGGTAGGATTGATCGGTTTCTAAATCGATGAGTTTATCATTCAGCTCATGATACTTGTCCTCCACTAACTTTTCAAGGTTTTAAAATTGGGAACCATTATTGCACTTGAAAGATCCTGATACGAACCCTACTTATAATAGATATAGAATACACATCCAACTTTACATATTAGTTCAAGGATCATCAAGGATAGGTTGTGTTGATGGAGTTAAACCCCTTGCTTTATTAAGATTGAAGTAAGATACTTAGTTTTTAAAAGAGGAACAATCACACAATCCTAAGTTTAATCTAACCTAGCAATTGTAATAAAAGGTAGATGTGAAATAATTCAAGTAAACTTGCAAAATTTTAAAAGAATAAAGTTTAAGGAAAAAAATCTAACTTTTTAATAATTTAATCACTAAATTCATTTTACATAGTTTAAGTCCTTATCTAGGCATATAAACATCCTAATCCTTAAAGGAAAAGGTTTTCTTACTTATTCCTAAAGACTTATATAGAGGAAATCCTCAATTAAAGAGGATTCTTTCAAAAATAAGATAACTAATGACAACTCATCTTGAAAAATTCAAAATTGACAACTAATGACAACTAAGCATGTTGACTTTGACTTTGACCTTTGACTTTTTGACTTTGACTTGGAATATTCTTAAATCTTTTCATATCTTTTAAAATCTTCTTGAATCTTCCTTATTGACTCAAAGATAGAAAAATAACTTGAACATTCATCCAATTCAAGCAAATTAAATAGAAAATTAAGCTAATTAGCTTGAATTCTTTATCATTTGGCTCCATGCTTGCACTTGAGGTTGAATCCACCATTTTGCTCACAATGTAAAGAACAAATGAATTCAATATTTGTTTGAACTTATTTGTCCTTGTTCTTATCATTCCCTCCGTCTTGAAGATGATTCATCCTTGAATCATAGCCATCTTTTAAAGTTGATAAATTTATAAATCCTCTAGGGTTAAATATAAATTTCTTGGTTGAAAACTTCTTTTTTGAAGTAATGACCTGCAAAAGTAGCTTTAATAAAACTTGAACTTGATTGCACACTTGGGACATAGAACTTGTATCCATGAACTTGTAAGAATTGTATTCTTATTACTTCCTTCTAAACTTGAAACATGAACATCTCAAGTTCTTTTTGCTATGAGCAAAGACTCCATTAATTCTTTTATAGGCATAAGGTACTTCAACAACATGCTCAAAAGGATTTTTATATGGCCTAAAGCTCTGTAAAACAACTTTTAAAACACTATAAAAAGAAAGATTAAAGTTGTTAGTAAAATCATGATGAAAAACCAACTCTTTATCCTCCTCTTTCTTTTGTGCACAAACTTATAGATTTTCCTCTTCATGATGCATATACTCTTCATGATCAGAAGCTGCACTCTTACTACCTCCTTAAATAGTTAATCTATTCATAAGTTCACTAGATTGCTCAAACCCTTGTAAACACTCCTTATTTGCTTTAATGACTTCAACACTTTCATTATTCTTAGATTCACACTCTATTTTAATCTATGATATGTTTATTATTTATGTGTTTTAGAGTTGAATATATATAAATTTTAAATAAGGAATAAATTAATTTAAGTAATTTTTGGGTTTAATTAGAAGAGTTTTATAAGTCAGTATTTAATTAGGATTCTTATTATTTATTGCATATTTGGGAAGTTTTATTTGAGTTTTAATTAGTTTTTGCATTTTATGTCTAGTGTGGGCCCATAATATAAAAGGAGTTGATATGTTTTTACATAGCATGGCATGCATATGCTATGTGATGAAGAAACAAATGAGGAAAGCCATGTCCAAGCCATGCGTGAGCCATAAAGAAGCCAACTATACTTAAATGTCAATAGAGCAATGTCACAGCATGCATATGCCGTGTGAGTGAAGAATACTAACCTAGAATGATGCACGACTAATGAACTTGCTCGTATTGGAAGTTGTGTTGTGTGCTGAGTAAATTCACATGATTTATTTGAATGAAGCACGACCATACTTCAAAATTGTGTCATGAAGGCAAAAATTTCCTATTTTAAAAATAAAAAGGAATTAGAAGTCAAAAAGGATTCTTTTCATACCCTAGAACTTTATAAGGAATAAACACCTTTTTGAGCAGGATAGGAAGAGATAAAAACGAGTCACAGAGAGAAGGAGGTGGCTAGACAGAAATCAACAAAGACTAAGAGCTTATTTTATTTTCTTTTCTATTTTCATCTTTTTGTTTTCTTGATTTTGATTATGGATTTCATCATAGCCATGTGTGGCTAAGTTTTCTTTCAGAGTCTTGGTTAGGAGTAGTTATTCCATGATATGATTTGAACACAAGTTTTTTATATTTTTTTTGAATTTTAGTTAATTCCTTGTGTTATAATAGTTATCTTGTTATCATTCTAGGCTTGTTTGATTGCATGTTTATGGATGAATTCACCAATGAGAGTTAGGGGAATTCATTAGCTTAAGACATTTAGAACTTAGATCACTTGACCACGAGAGTAGGTGAGCTCTTCGGGGAGTCACGATAGTAGATTATGGTGACAAATAATTGCTAAAAATCTTAATGAGTTTGGATTGAATTATTAATCATGAGAGTAGGTTAGATTTTAATCTTTACATACTTAATTGAACTTGAGAGAGTCTTTAAGTATTTTAAAGCAATTATCCTTAACTGAATTCAAGATTTCTATTTAATAATGTGTTCATGATTAGATTGGAATAGTGAAACTAAACCTAGGCTTTGTCTTTACAAATATTTGATTTTACTTTTAATTAAGTTACTATTATTTAAATTTTAAATCTCACTAAATTATTTGATTTACTAGCTGAGATCATAGGTAAAAATTATTAGTAATCAATATACAGTCCTTGAGGGAATGATATCTTTCTACTGTAACCATAACCGTATACTTGCGAGTTTAAAGCACAATAAATTTTTAGTGTCTTTGCCAAGGACTAGCAATATTGATATTAATTTAATTTTTACTTTTCTTAGGCTAGTATTCTTTTTTTAATTTTAATTTAATTTGCTAGTTTATTTTTTCAGGAAATAAAAAATTTTGCTAGTTTATTTTAATTTGCTCATTTATTTTAATTTAATTTGCTAATTTATTTTTTCAGGCCAACTATCACTGCTAATACATTTGAGATCAAACAAGGGATAATTTAAATGGTATCACAATTTTAGTTTAGAGGTCTCCCAATCGAGGATCTTAATGCCCATCTTCCTCAGTTTTTGGAGATTTATAATACATTCAAGATGAATGGGGTTAGTCCAAATGCAATAAAGCTTAGGTTATTTCCTTTATCTTTGAGGGATAAGGCTAAACTATGGTTGCAGTTTTTAGCACCACAGTCGATCACTTCATGGGATACGCTATCAAAGACATTCTTAGGCAAGTATTTCCCACCTAGTAAAATAGCAAAGTTCAGACAATAGATCACAAGCTTCACTCAATATGGTGGTGAATCTCTTTATGAGGCTTGAGAATGTTATAAGGATTCACAGAGACAATGTCCTCACTATGAAGTTCCATAATGGTAGCTCATTTAAACCTTTTACCAAGGCTTGACAGAGCCAATGAGGATCACTATTAATGCAAATGCCCAAGGCTCATTCATAAGTAAGATGCCTGATGATGCTTACAATCTTCTTGAGACTATAGCATCCAATAACTACTAATGGCATGACGAGAGAAGCGCACCAAAGAAAGTGGCAGGAATGCATGAAGTGGATAGTTAGAATCTCCTTAATGCAAAGATTGATTTGCTTACTAAGAAATTGGAGGCATCCACTAAAGTTTCTAATTGCATGGCTATTTATTCCTGTGAGAATTATGGAGGAGGACATTCAACCTTAGAGTGTTAGGGAGGTTTTTCTCAGGATTCCTCTATTGAGTAGTTAAATGCACTTAATAATTTCCAAAGGAATCAAGGGAATCCCTACTCTAACACCTATCACCTAGGTTGGTGAAACCATTCAAACTTTTCATGGTCTAACCAAGGAGGGGTACAAAATACCCATCAAGGGTTCAAATAACCACCTCTTGTATTTTAGCAAAAGAATAACTTCCCTTAATAAAGTGAATCAAAATCTAACCTTGAAGTGAGATGGAGAAATTCCTAAAAGACCAAGAGAGGTACCAAAAAGACTAAGAGGAGCAAAAGAAATCAATAAAGAATCTAACATCTTAAGTGGGATAAATTTTTGCTCACAACAAGATGTTATAAAACCAAATTACATTATAAGCTTCAAGTTCGAGGTAGAGTGGAATGTTTCCCAGTTAACCTCAAAATCCTAAAGAATAAGCTAAAGTGGTCACACTTATGCAAAAAGTAATTACTTCATATAGAGACCAAGAACAATGTTACAGAAACCATTCATGACACCCAAGAGGAGAAGACTGAGCATTTACAGAACAAGGATAAGGAGAAGAAAGACTCACCACCCTTAGTACTACCACTACCATTTCCATAAAGGTAATAGAAATCCAAGTTAGATAGGTAGTTTGAGAAGTTTATAAAGTCATTCCAGCAGCTCAAAAGAAATATACCTCTCATGGATGTGATAAATACCATGCCTGTATACTCCAAATTCTTAAAAGACATCATCTTGCATAAGAGAAAATGGGAGGATTATGAGACCATTCCTATCAATGAGGAATGCAGTGTTGTCATTCAAAATAAGCTTCCTTAAAAGCTTAAAGATCCAAGGAGTGTCACTATCCCTTATACCATTGGAAATAAATTTATAAGTAAATCTTTATATGATCTTGGTGCAAGTGTGAGTATAATTCCTCTTTCTTTTTATAGACAACTTAACATCGGTGAGCCACAACTAACAACGGTGTCACTATAGCTCTTAGATAGATCTATCATCTACCCTTACAAAATTTTGGAAGACGTCCTGGTCAAAGTTGGTGACTATTATGTACTAGGAGATTTCATCATCCTGAAAATGGAGGAGGATCTCCATATTTCGATTATACTAGGACGACCATTCTTGGCCACAACAGGAGCAATCATAGACGTTAAGAGAGGAAAGATTTTACTGGAAATTAAAGATAATAAGGTGGATTTTGATGTTTTTAAAATGGAAAAATAGACCTTAATGATTAGATCTTATTTTAAAGTAGATGTGATATAAAGCTGTGTGTAAAAGAACTTTGAAAAATAACTCACCTATGACCCCCTAGAAGCATGCTTGATCCATGATGCTACAAAGGATGATGTTGATGACGAGGTGGAAATGTATGAATACTACCTCAGTGCAAGTCCAATATTGAATAAACATAAATCAATTAGGTTGAAAGAGGCACTTGTTTTAGCACTTGTACTATAACCACCAGACTGGAGTCTTCCTTTTAAAATCATATGTGACGCTAGTGATTATATAGTAGAAGCTGTCTTAGGGAAACAAAGAGACAAACAAGCCTATGCCATCTACTACATTAGCCATACTCTCCATGAAGCTTACAAAAATAATGCAACATCTGAGAAGGAACTTCTAGTAATAGTACACATTGTGGATAAATTTTGCTCATATTTAGTAGGAAGTAAAGTGGTTGTCTACACCAACCATTCAACCCCTAAATACCTCTTAGTAGAGAAGGATGCAAAACCAAGACTCATTCATTGGATCCTTCTTTTACAAAAATTTGACTTAGAGATTCAAGATCTAAAAGGAATTGAGAATTTGGTTGTTAATCACCTTTCCCTCCTTGAGTGAAGTGCCAATCTAGACTCTCTTCTAATCTCAGATGACCTTTTAGGAGAACAACTCATGAGAGTCCAGCAAAGCATCCTATAGTATGTAGTTTTTATGAATTACCTTGCATGTGGTGTTCTTCCATCAGACATTAATTACCATCAAAAGAAGAAATTCTTTTGGGACTCTCAGCAATACTTCTAGGACGAGCCTTATTTATATAAGAAGTGTGGGGATGGATTATTGAGAAGGTGCATTATAGAAGAAGAAATTTCTAAAATACTCACTCATTGCCATTCACTTAAGTGTGGGGGACATGAAAGTTTTAACAAAATAGCAGCAAAGGTGATTCAGAGTGGATTCTACTGGCCCTCTATGAGTGATCTCATCTTCTAGTTTGCTCTTTTTATAATTTATTAGATAGTGTAAAGGGTCTTTTCATTTATGAAGGATATGGCAACTTTACCGAATAGGGACAAGTGATTGGTCTTAGGGGGACGAGATGCTTTTAATTTTATGGAGTCGCCACCCAATTTTTAGAAAATCAGGAAAAGAAAGGGACAACATCGAGCCACTCTGTGAGTACTATCCCTAGTATAGATTTTGGATTTAGGGGATCACATTTACTTTTTGACTATTTCTCATTATACGATATTTGATGTATAGCTACCATAATACCCTAATTTCAGTAATGATAGTTCATATAGCATTCACATAGTACATCAGAAGTATAAGATAATAAAACTGAAAATTCATTTGTTACATCGCTTTCCTAATAAAATACATATGAAAAGGAAAACATTATAGAAAAATAGATCTAGTATGATTGATTTGCAAGAATAATACAATAATTTACATAGCTTGCTCAATGAATGATAGGATGATCATGCTTACTTTGATTATTTATGCTATGATGATGAATAATGATAATACAAAGGATGCATGAGGTCATCACGGGATCGAGAGCATGATGAATCTATTTTGAGATGTTGAACTTTTCACATTATTGATATTTATAATGTGATTTCATGATTTCAGAAATAGAGGATGTAGAATGATGAACATAATAAACATGTATTATTCACATAGCATGCAAGATTGCCAGTCTCATCATAAAAGCACAATAGTATTCCCAAATGCTAGCGACAGTAAAATAAACCATATGATAAAATAAATGAGCTAAAATGATTATTGTGGTCCTTATACTCAACTAAGCTTACATGAGCTTTGAAGCTTTAGCTTCGAGAGATTATCATGCTTTCCTCATCGAGAGGTTCAAAATAACAGTAGAATGATGCTATATTGTATACCTTTGAATCGTGCTTTGATAAAGATGAGACTTGGTTTGGTGGAAAAGGGATCTAACAACCTAAGGAAAAGGCTGTAGGAGAGCAAAAACTATTTAGAAAAGGGTTTCTAGTGCCTTTGATTGGATTAATTTTTGAGTGCGTGTGTGTTTCCCTTTGCTCCCCCCAAAATGGGGTGTAGAGGGGTCTATTTATAGGAAAAAATGCATAGAATGGGGTGGTGTAGAATTAGTCACACGCGTATAAGGGAATTTTTGCATTTGGCCGCATATAGTGTGCATGTGGTCACACGCTTGTTATGCTCATGTGTGCATTTTCACGTGCACTTCAATGCTCTACACACTCTTCCTGGGGTTGTTCCTAGGTTTTTTGGACCTTTTAGATGCATTTTAGAGTCCATTTTGCCAAATTTGGCCTGGATTTTAGCACATGACACCTAGGGGAGTTTATGCGCACTTCTAAGTGATACGCGCTGATGCTTGAGTTGTGTTAGACCATTCTAGGACCACTTCTGGAGGTTTGGAGCCTCTTGGATGTGTTTCTAAAGTCTATTTTATCAAAATTAATTTCCATTTTTTCATAAAGCCAGGTCTCGATCTAACAAAATATGCATCAATATAATAAGTTGAGCATTTTGAGAGGAGTTTTCTTGCAATAAAACCTCTTGTTGTTTTGATAATTCATATTTCACAAGGTCAGAGCATAACTTAATAGCTCAATGATCGATGTTGCATATTGGTGGGGTCGATTAGGTATTTTAAGGTTGCACACTTTAGAGGTGTTACGAACGAGTAGGCTCTAGTCATCTTGGGGATTCATTTCATCATTGTACCTATTTGGGAATAGTCAAATTTGAGGTATGACAATTGTGCCCTACTTCACATATGTTATATAGCCACCTAATGCTAGTGTTAATACACATGAAGCAAAATACAAAGATGTAAAAAATGTTTTAATAAGGATAGAGGTACTTACCTATGGGTTATCTTTATACGTCTTATTAAGATTTGACCACTGTTGTTGTGTTTTATTGCTATTGTTCTATGACTTGGTTGTCATGTAAGGTGGTATTTGGGACATATACAAGCTTGTGATTCATGCAAAGTGCATTGGGATTAATGCGACTATAGCCTTTCTAGGTGTCACATAAATGAGGATGCTACTAACCAAAATACGGATGTGACTATGACCTTTCTAGTTGTGATGCAAATGAACATAGTACTAAGAAAAATGCGAATGCAACTATAACCTTCTAAGGTGCCACATAAAATGATCATGTGACTATAACCTTCTTAGGTGTCACGCAAATGAAGACATTATTAAGCAAAATGCGGATGCGACTATAACCTTTCTAGGTGTCATGCAAATGAACATGCTACTAAGAAAAATGTAGATATGACTATAACCTTCTTAGGTGTCACACAAATGAACATGTGACTATGAACATGCGATCATAACCTTTTATGGTGTCACATGAATGAATCATGTGACTATAAGCTTCTTAGGTGTCATGTAAATGAACATGCCACTATAACTTTCTTAGGTGTCATGCAAAAAGAATCATGCAACTATAACCTTCTTAGGCATCACGTGAATGAACATGCAACGATAACCTTTTTAGGTGTCACATGAATGATCATGCGATTATAACCTTCTTAGGTGTCATGTGAATGAACACGTGACTATAACCTTTATAGGTGTCATGCGAATGAACATGTGATTATAACCTTTCTAGGTGTCACATGAATGAATATGTGACTATAACCTTTTTAGGTGTCACGTAAATGAACATGCGACTATAACCTTTTTAGGTGTCATGTGAATGAACATGCAACTATAACCTTCTTAGGTGTCACACGAATGAACATGTGTCTATAACCTTCTTAGGTGTCACATGAATCATACGAATATAACCTTCTTAGATGTCACACAAATGAACATGCGACTATAACCTTCTTAGGTGTCACGTGATTGAACATAAGACTATAACCTTTTTAGGTGTCATGTGAATGAACATGCGATTATAACCTTCTGAGGTGTCACACGAATACACATACGATTATAACCTTCTTAGGTGTCACGTGAATGAACATGTGATTATAACCTTCTTAGGTGTCACGTGAATGAACATGCGACTATAACCTTCTTAGGTGTCACGTGAATGAAAATGCGACTATAACCTTCTCAGGTGTCATGCAAAATGATCATGCGATTGTAACCTTCTTAGGTGTCATGTGAATGAACATACGACTATAACCTTCTTAGGTGTCACACGAATGAACATGCAACTATAACTTTTCTAGGTATCATATAAATGAACATGCTACTAAGCAAAATGCGAATGCGATTATAACCTTCTTAGGTGTCACGCCAATGAACATGTGACTATAACCTTTTTAGGTGTCATGTGAAATGAAGATGAGAATGATCCTAAGCAGTGTGAGGATGCTTCTAAGCAATGTGAATGCTTCTAAGCAATGTGAGAGTGCTTCTTAGTGATGTGGGTGCTTCTAAGCAATATAGAGCGATGTGAGAGTGCTTCTAAGCAATGAGAATGCTTCTAAGCAATGAGAATGCTTCTAAGCAATGAGAATGCTTTTAAGCAATGTGAGAGTGCTTCTAAGCAATAAGAAGATGCTTCTAAGTAGCAAGAGTGCTTCTAAGCAATATGAGAGTGCTTCTAAGCAATGTGAATGGTTCTAAGCAATATGAATGCTTCTAAGCAATGTGAGAGTGCTTCTAAATGATGTGAATGCTTATGAGTAATTTGAATTCTTCTAATCAATATGAGAGTTCTTCTAAGCAATGTGAAGATACTTCTAAGCAATGAATGAGGTAGTGGTGATGATGCAATAATGATGTAGTAGTGATGTAATAATGATGCAGTAATGATGCAGTGATTTAGTCATGTTGAGGATGTTATTTTTTTGATTTGGAGTACGATATCCTTATAGTGAATTTTCCTTGCTCTTCTTCTTTTGTAAGATGTTGAGTTTTTTGAAGAAAGTTGTGCATGCACAGTGTCTTTAGACAGATGGAGTCCATATCATTGTACTTTTGTGTGAATCTGGTGTATGTCTTATGCTCAAATGGAAGTTTAGGATAATAGAAGTGAGAGTGAAAAGTCTTAAAGTGCACATAAAACCACAAAAGAGTGTGTGGAAGGGGGAAGTACACGTTACTGCATGTGTGGTCACGTGGTTCCCCCCCTCTGAGCTTATTTAAATGGTTGTTTTAGAGGTCTTGGGAGGCTTCATCCGAACTTTTTTGAGTGTTTTCTGACTTTTCTTAACCCCTTTTATATTTAGGGTGATATCTGCTTTGTTTTTGCTTATGTACTTCCATTTTCTTCTGAGTAAAATGGAATTTCCCAACATTCCTAAGGGTTTGGAGGACATTTTTATTGATATTGATATTATTCTTAAGGGTGACTTTGTAAAGGCTAATTGAGCTGGGACATCCATAGTAGTGACTAGCATATATGGTACTTAGAGTTCTCAATTATCTAGGCTTTCTCGGGGAGATCCAATCCTTATTATTCATAGCTTAGAGACTCATGCTTGGGTGTGTCATCGTTGTGAGGTAGGTCTTTGCCCTTATTTTCTAGAGCTTGTTCATCAACTTTTTCACTGTATAAGGTTATTGTAGCTATAGCTCTATAGCTCTCGCTGTAACTATCTGTTTAGCTTTATTGTAGATGCTGATAGCTTTTACTTTATTTTCTCTTCATGATTGTCTGCTTATCACAATGATTTTCTTTTTGGTCTTTATTATTTATGTCCTATTAAGTGATAGTGTTTAGTAGCTGTGCAAATGTTTGATAGCGTACCTATTATTTGTAGCCCTATAGGTATGTCACTATGCTGCCTGGTAGTTTTAACAGGGTTAGCATGTACTATTAGGGTCTCTCGATGTGTGTAAAGTAGATGGTTGCTGGGAAGGGCTTCAATGGGGTGATTGCTGTATTGTCTTATGACTCGTATGCATTAAGACAAATTACTATGTATATATGGATAGAGTAGTGGAATACATAATGCATACTTTGAATTTTCTTGTCGGAGAGATCACTATTGCCCCATTGGATTTTACCGCTATCATGGGCTTGAGCTTTTATGGAGAGCCTGCTCCTTTATACTAGAAGGAGTGTTCTACTACTGTGGTGAAGAGGCACCTCACAATGGATTTTCTTAGGGTAGTCACTCTTATGAAGTCTAGTTGCCCGTATCTCGCTCGATACATGGAGTTTGTTTCTTTTATACGGGCTTTATATGATGATGGTGTTGTTTCAATAGAGCAACTAGCTCACTACTTTTTATTTTATCTATGATTGTTGTCTGTCTTGAGAGACCTGGATGGCTTGTTGGGCTATTACTGGGCACTACTGCCTTTGCTCATATGTACTTAGGCCTTGACACAACATGCTGGGGTGGCTCGATGATCTGTGGATGTTTGTTCATACTAGACGTAAGTAGGAGTTCTGCTATTTATACAGATCTAGGCATATGAGTTCAGGATTCTGCCCTGTCTATCCATTCAACATTTCTAAGAGGATGGCTTCCCTTATTATTCTCACTGGATCAGGAAGTCTACTGATTTAATTGAGGATTGCATGGTAGCTCCAGACCATATTAGGAAGTTGTCCCTTGATCAGGTATGTCTGATTCCTGTTATATTAGTTGTTCCTTTCTTAGGGATCATTTATTTATTGTTACCTTCTAAGCAGATCATGCTTTGCTGGTGGGTGATGAGGTCTCATTGGATGGCAGAGATGGTGGCTGATAGAGAGATGAGTGTTGCTCTATGGTCTTATCGACAGAGTGTGGTATTTGGATGAGCGAATCCATCATTGGTGGGATGGCCCATATATAAGGAGAGTTTGTATCTCTCCCCTAGTGACATGTTCTGGGGCCATAAGCTTTACAGTGATGATCTCACTGCTGTTATGATGGGATTCCCCTCTAAGAGCCTCTTGGAGATTGCAGGTTTGCCTTATGCTGATGTATTGATCCTTTAGTTGATTGATGTCGTAGCTACTAGGACCTTTGCTTCACCTCCACCTTCTCAGGTAGATGCATCTCGTCCTCTGGATTTAAGGATTAGGCCATCACATGGGTCATCGAGAGTCACTTCTTTTGATTCGGTAAGCCTTTATTCCTATTTTGGTGCAAGCATGTGGCAATCTTTATTAGTAATAAATTGTAATTGACTTGAGTTATGAGAATTTATCTACAGCGAAGTTAGAGGAGATCCAAATCTCATTTTGAGGAGGATGAGGGTACATTTTGTACTAAGGTGACTGCTCATGCCAGTGGTGTGGCTTTTAGCAGTACCATCCTTAGGGACTTGACAGTTCAATTATCTTTGTCTTTGCTTGGGATGGATATTGTTAGTAGAGTAGTGAGCTTTGATTTTCCTAGACTTAGCTTTCCTTAGTCGGGTGTTGCTCTTACTGATGCTGCCCATGTTCATGTTCTTTAGTTATTCTTGCTTGTGTTTCATTTATTTAGTGAGTAGTGGTTGAATTATTTGCTTGCTTTTATAGATTCCTGTCTCCTTTGGTCAGCGCTAGTATACTGTTGCAGGGAGTGTGCATCAACCACTCAGAGGGTATGCCTTCTTTATTATACCTATTTATTTTATGCACATGTTTAATGTATAAGTGTATGATATGCAATATGTAATGTAGGTTAAGCACTGTCTCGCTAGTATTGTATGGGAACGAGAGCGTGCAGCCTATCAGGAATGCATTAGTGAGTTGGAGTCACTGCTATCATCTTTTATGATGAATGGTGATGAGTCAGGATCTAACGAGGGGGATGCTTGAGCAGGATCATTGCTTGCTTCTGATGGAAGCCACGGTCGATGTAGTTGTTTTAGGAGCTAGGAATAGGACTTTTTTCCTGTGGTTTGTTTTGTTGTATTATTTTCTTGAGGTTATGGACTCTTGGTGTTGTATTTGGGCATTTATCCTTAATGTTGAATGATGCTTGTACGATGACGATTGTATATGCTTCCTATTGTGTATCATTGATAATGATTTTTACCATTACTATCATCTGCCTTTTTTCCCTTTTTGCTTAAGGCGTCTCCTTTTGGAGCTTTTCGCACTTAGCTGGGTTTTCTTTTTCTTCCCTTTTTTTTCCTAGGGTTGTCTCCTTTTGGAGCTTTTCGCACTAAGATGGGCTTTTTTTTTACTATGATAGTGGCTGATCTCAAAAAGTGAGCTTAGAGAGGATGGTAAGAACCATGGTTATGTAATCAAAGAAAAAGCAAACCATGTTTGATGCAATTTGTGATGATAAAATGTGTTGCACTTTTCAAAGACATTTTGCATAAATTGGCAATCATTCTCATTTCACTATAATCATTTAAGAAAAGCACAGGTGCATTCATATAAATTTTGAATTTAAGGTTACCCCTGTCCTTAACTAGCCTTTTTAGTTTTTCTAGTTAAGTATTTTCTCTCTTTCCTTAATTTTTGCATGAGCTACCATTTTTAGAGTTTTCAACTCAGTGGGATGTCCCTAACTTTTGCCTGAGCTGCCATTTCTAGGTTTTCAACTCAACAAGATGATTTTTTTATGCCTTAGATGTTGTACTTCTTCAGGCGATTTGTATTGACAGGTTCAAAGAATTCGTTGCCTTCAGAATCCATCAGCTTGACTGCTCCTTTTAATAAGACATGCATGACCAAGTGTGGGCCTTCCCATTTTAGTATGAATTTCTCTCTAGGGTCTGGAACATTCTATCTTGTTTGCTTTAGCACCCAGTCTCCTGCTTTCACACTCTTATGTTTTACTCTTCTGTTAAAGGACTTAGCTAGTCGAGCTTGATATAACTGTGTGTGGTATAGAGCTTTAAGCCTGTGGCTATCTACGAGGGTGACCACTGCACTTCTAGGAATTTAGATTTGATTGCTACTTGAAGAAACTCGATCTTAGTTTTGATTGGAAGAATTGCTTCTGATCCATACACTAATAAGAAAGGAGTTACTCTTGTTGAAGTTCTGATTGTTGTTCAGTACCCTTATAAGGCATGTGGCAATCTATCTGCCTAGTCTTGGTAAGTCTGAGTCATCTTTGATAAGATCTTTTTGATTTTTTTATTTGCAGCTTCGATGGCCCCATTTGCTTATGGTTAGTAACGAGAAGATTTATGATGTTCCACCTTATAACTCATTAGTAGCTCTCTAACTTCCCCTTGGAACTGGACACCGTTGTTAAAGATGATGTGATAGGGGATCCTATATCGACAGAATATATTTCTTTTGAAGAACTTAGCCACTTGCTTAGCTCCTATCCTTGTGAATGATTTTGCTTTGATCCATTTTGTAAAATAGTCCACTGCCATTAAGATGAATTTATGTCCGTTTGAGGCTGTCGGGTGGATTTCCCCAATTATATCTAGTCCTTATATTGAGAAGGCCCACAGAGAGGAGATGTAATGTAGTTCTATTAGGAGAAGGTAACTGATATTCCTGTGGATCTAACACTTGTGGCATTTCCTTACAAATTTAATGCAGTCTTCCATCATTGTCATCCAAAAGAACCCTTGTCTGATTAACTTCTTAGCCAGGATTGCTCCATTCATGTATGGACCATAAACACCCTTGTGCACTTCTTCTACTACTTTTGTAGCCTTAGTTTCATCTAGACATCAGAGGTGTAAACCATATGAGGTTCTCCTATATAACACAGCCTAGTGTGGTGTGAATTTTGATGCTAGTAATAGAATGACTATTTTATCTCTTTCATTTGCTTGATCACGATAGGCTCATTCCTTTAGATATCTCTAGATGTCATAGAACCATGGCTTTTCAACTAATTTTATCTTTGTTATTCTATATTTTTTATGATAAGGTTGTCCCGATCTAAGTAGAATTAGAGGCTTTATGGGCATTTTGGATGGTCCTTCCCATATTGATGTTAGGGAAGCCAGTGCATCTGCCATCTGGTTATGATTCTTGGGGAGATGAATGAATTTGCATTTTTGGAAGGACAAGGTGAGTAGCTTTAAGTGGTCTAAATAAGGCTTCAAGTACTGCTCTTTCAATTCCCACTCTTCCATGGCATGATTGATTACTAGCATAGAATCTCTGAAGATTTTGACTTTTGTGATATCTAGGGCTATTAGTGCTTCTATTCCGAGTGTGCATACCTCATATTCTACTTTATTATTTATAACTCTAAACTCAAGCTTTTTAGCAATTGGTACTACTTCACCTTCTAGAGATTGTAGTATAATAAAAACTCTTACGCTGAACTGATTGACTACTCTATCAAAGTACATGCACCATCCTTGGATCTTAATGGCTGAGCTGAGGTCATTGGGAAGGCCAGTTGGATTTCTCTTGAGTTTGGAATGGCATTGAGAGCTAGAAATTCAGCCATTGCTCTCCTTTTTACTGCTTTCTTAGTAAGATATTGTACATCGAATTTTATTAGCAGTATGAGCCACTTGGCAAGTTTCTCCACTAGAGAGGGAGCTTCATAGAGGTACTTCATTGGGTCCATTTTAGACATGGTATGAATTTGATAGGATTAAAAGTAGTGTCTGAGTTTCTTCATTGCCCATACCATTGCTAGATATATCTATTTAGCTTGGCTATACTTCTCCTCATATGGCAACATCTTCTTGTTCAAGTAGTAGACTACATGTTCTGCTTTCATTTCCCCCTCTTGGGCTAACATTGCACCAATTGCATTCACTTTGATGGCTAGATACAAGGTTAAAGGTATCCCTAGTTTTGGTGGTCTTAGGATTAGTGGGTTAGCTAGGTAGCTTTTGATCTTGTTAAATGCTAGTTGACATTGTTCATTCCATTCAACTGGTTGATCTTTTTTAAGTAGCTTGAAGATTGATTCACACACTACTGTCAACTTAGCAATGGATCTATTGATGAATTGTAGTTTTCTTAGAAAATCTTTGATTTCTTTATTGACTTTTGGCACTGACATCTCTCTGATGGCTTTTGCTTTGTCTAGATCCATTTCAATCATGTTGTAACTGACAACATACCCCAACATCTTTCCTAAAGTAACCCCGAATATGCATTTCTTTAGATTTAGCTTGAGATTGTACTTTTTGACCCTTTTGAGGAACTTTTCAACATCAGAGGTTGTTCTTCCTTGGTTCTTAATTTGACCATCATGTTGTCGATATATACCTCTACTTCTTTGTGTATGATGTCATGGAACATTGCAGTTGCCATTCTCTAATAGGTAGCCCTTGTATTCTTTAGTCCAAAAGGCATTACTCTGTAGTAGTAAGTACCCCATTATGTTATTAAAGCTGTCTTTGCTTTATCGATAATAGCCATTAGGATTTGATTATACCTAGAGAATCCATCCATGAAGGAGTACATTACACATATGGCGGCGCTATCAACCAATATGTCTATGTGAGGTAGTGGGAAATCATGCTTTGGGCAGGCCTTGTTCAGATCTTTGTAGTTGACATAGATTCTAACCCTTCCATCTTTCTTTAATATTGGTACCACATTTACTAGCCATTTTGGATAGTCTACTACCTTTAGGAATTTTTCCTTGATCTATTTCTTGATGTCCTCTTTCACTAGTTAGGCCCATTCTAGTATGAGACTTCTCAATTTCTGCTTTACCGATTTACACCCTTGTTTAGTAGGAATGAAGTGTTGAGCAATGTTTCTGTCAATATAAGGCATATCATTGTACATCCAGGCAAATACTTTTGAATATTTTATTAATATTTTTTCAATTTCTCTCCTCTTTTTTGGGGTAATATCTTTTGAAATATGCAGAATGGGTGGTTTAGATTTTGTGCCAATGTTAAATGATTAAGTGCATATGGAATGAATGTCAAATATGCTAATGTTTTGATTAATGCAATGCACACTACCATCAGGAAAGACATTAAACAAGTAAGCAAAATTAGATTTCATTGCATTAACTTTAGAGTTCATTACATCATCAGTTTCAAACAAAGAAAAAGTATAGAGATCATCATCAATAATGTCTCCGAATAGGATGTCATCAATGCTCGATTCGAGGTTGGCAGCAGCTTTAGCATGATTGATAGCTTCACTCTTAGATTCTATCTCTAGGTTTTTCATCAGCTCATAGATGTCAGTCTCAATGATCATGTTTGGTAAGTGCTTCTCCTTGAGGATGTCATTAAAGATCTCGAACCCCGATTTCTTGATTTTGTTGCTCATCCATTCCTTAGCTTGTCCTTGATAGAGTTGGGTTAAGCTTTTAGCCATAAAAGAGGTTGATTTCTTAGCCCCAATATCCTTTTTAGAATCGTACCCTAGACCATTTATGTTGGTCTATCCTTAGAAGTCAGAGAATTCTGTGACTCTAATGTTTTTTCCTCCTAATCCTATTCCAGGCAGATATTGTATCTTCTTCATTATAGCAGCAACTTTAGGATTGACATCACCATCGCTAATCACAAAAACCTAGAATCATAGTGGGACCACATTTAGATAGGCAATAATGTTGTTTGTTTCAGTAAGGATGGTAACGACCTTTCCATTCAGAGGGAACTTGATCTTTTAATGCATAGTGGAAGTTATGCCCCCTAGTGGTTGGAACCAAGGTCTTCCTGGTAGTAGGGAAAAAGTTAGAGGGATGTCCAGGACTGTAAATTATGTTATTGATTTGATATCTTCTACTATAACTATTGCTTTGAAAGTGTCAATGATCACTTCTTTTAATCAATGTAGGCTTATATTTAGGTTTTCAACATTCATCCTTATCACGACCCAAAACAGGGGCCATGACCGGCGCTAGGGAACGGGAATTCTTTTGAATCCGGAACCCGCAGCAAGCCTAAAAATAAAATAAACATGCAATAATAATAATAATAATATCACAGTTAAATAAAATACTATGCAGCAAAATAAAATCATAAATATCAAAATAATATCCACCAACTTTATTTAAATCAAATCCTCATCATCACATATATAAACTCCTTTAATACAAATCCAGTTCAAATATAATACAACATCTCTTTAATAATTTAGTGACTACTGCAGTGTCTAGATAAAATAAAACTCAAGACTCAGATAAGCAGTTTACACAAGGAAGCCGGGGCAGAAGAAATCCGGCGTACAGGCCTGCTATTGAGCTCTGAAGAAGATGACTCTCCTGAAAAATGGTCAACAGAGGGGAGTCAGACCTCACTGAGTGAATTATTATAATATATATACATGCATACTAAATGTCAATGCACACAATCAAAAGTATATATATAATATGTATATATATACAAGCAAATACACACAGATGCAATAAAATCATTTTATATATTTTTATTGGAAATCACAGTTCATGAAGGATCAAATAGAACCCTATAATATCGCAACCTCAAAACAGTGTTAGACAACACTCTAGCCATACAGGCTCACTTATTCCAAATATATTCACTTGTTCCATTTGGACAGTAGACTGGCCCCGAGACACTAAGTCAACCGAGCTCCAGCAGTCTGACTGTCAGTGTGATTAGCCTCGAGACACTTGGTCAACCGAGCTCCAGCAATCACACTCCCAAACCATATCTCACACACCAAATAATCATATCCACTTAGTATCCACAAATGGTTAGTAATATAGCCTAAATGCTATAAGCATACCGATACGTACTCGGTCCTAGTGCTGCCCACTAGGTAGCATGTTCTATTGATATCCTTCAATAATAAATATAAAACATTCATTCATAAATAAATGATGCATGAATTTAAATAACATAACAATATAAACCATATATATACTGGAAATATACCAAAAGTAAACCAAGTATATTTCGAGTATATATACGTCAAATAAAGCCAATCAAATTACAAATTAAGCTAGAAATATATTTAAAAACATTTTAAATATAATTTATGAATAAAATATGCATATAATTTAATATATACCAAAAATAAACCAAAAGTAAACTAAAAATATACTTAAATACAAATCACATTATTTATGCATATTTAATCAAAATAAAACATATATTTTTAAAATCATGTATCCTAAACACATATATATAAAATAGTAACTCACACTTAGTGCGCTCCACGAGATGGGTCCAACGGGCCTGGTCCACTAGGCCTCGGTCTCGGCGCAACTAAACAAACAATAAACAATAGACATCAGAATAATCCTAATAGAAAATCCTAAAAACTCGATCTAGAATATTAGACACAGAAACAAAATTAGGGTTCGACCGGACATTACGTTTTACGAGAATTCTATCAAAAATTCTGTAGAACCTCCCCTGTAAAATGGACATCTCTCTACTCAAAGAGTAGAGCCGACCCTGCAAAGAAATACACTTCAAAAAACAGACACAAAACACAATCAAAATCCCTCGGTCGGACTCCAAACTACAGTCTACCGATCGGGGTCCATAATTCACAGAACAATTTCAGAATTACCAAAAATACCCTTATAACACAGAAATACATTTTATAAATAGAAATTACATAATTAGCCTTAAAACACAGTAAAAATTGATAAAAACTCATTTTATTAGTAAAATCGTATATTATATATATAATTGAAAATAATTCACGAAAATTAGTTTTAATTAGTTAAAAATACCAAATAATTTGTAAAAATCATTTTTATACCTTAAATAACTATTAAAACCAATTTAATTACATTTTTAGTCAATTTAGGGTAAAATTACCAAAATACCCATATATATATAAATATACTAAAATTCATTCAAAAATTCACCAAAAATAGTATAATTATCCAAAATTAATTTTCTTAACATATTTATCAATAATATCAATAATTAAACTCAATTGTCTAATTAATTTCAATTAAAAACATAATTAACCCTATTTTTCAATAATTCCATAAACCTAAATAATTCAAAATAAATACATAGAAATTCATAAAAATTACAAATAAATTCCAATAATTCATTTAAACACCTATAATTATCATAAAATATAATTTCATAATTTAATTAATTAATTTCCAAAAATTAGAAAATAATATTAAAATATTCAAAAATACCCAAAAATCAAAATAATCTCCAAAAATTCCAAAAAAATTCACACATGTAGATTAAGCTACTAGGATCAACATTTTTAGGGGACTTTTCATGAATCAAACAATTCTAAGTTCAAAAAATTAAAAACCCTAAAATGGCCGAATTGAAGATTTAGCTCAAACCTCATCAACCACTTGATTTCAGGCCAAAAGGAGCTTAGAATAGGGACCACCAGAGCTCAAGGAGTCGATGAAGACCAGCGGTACATGAAATGGTGGCCGGAATTGTGATCGACGACGAAGAGCTCAACTTGCTGCCATCGCGAATTTCAGGCATTCCAGCGGGCTTCCGATGGCCTGGTCACATAGGAGAGGAAGAGGAAGGAAGGGGGAGGAGGTTGGCGGCAGCTAGTGGCGGCGAAAGGCGGTCTGGCGAGCTGGAATGGGAGGCGCAGTGAGGGTAGGCGTCGGAGGAGAAGAAGGAAGAGGGAGGGGCAATTTGGTAATTTGGCAAAAATTTTGATTTTTAACTATATATATGTATATATATATATACTTTATACTATATATTAAAATAATATTAAATTACACACACATTAAATATACACCACACACTTATAATTTAATATTTTAATAATTTAATACTAAATAAAATAATTAAATAACAATAAAACTAATAAATAAATAATAAAATAATAGGGTAATTAATTAAACACTAATTAAATAAATAAGTACACACATATACATTATTTAGTATTTTAAAAATATGTATGAGTTCATGCAATTATGGAAATTCATTTAAAATAATTAAATATAAATAGTTTACGTATCAATTTCCTCGAAAAAGCAAGTCCCGGGAAAATTTTACGTAAAGTACTTAAAATAATAATAAACAAGTAAAATTAGCTTTAATTAAATAACAGACTCATAAAAATTTCATAAATATATTCAAAAATTATTAACACTGCATATCCCGATGCAGTATAAAAATAGTTAAAAATACGGGATATTACAATCTTCCCCCCTTATAAGAATTCATCCCCCAATTCCAGAAAGAAAAGATTACAGGATCAGGAAGGAAAGAGATACGGGTAAGAAGCTCGCATCTCAGCTTCCGTCTCCCACGTATGCTCCTCAACTCTGTCGCTACGCCACAGAACCTTAACCATCGGAATCTGCTTTGATCGTAACTGTCGAACTTGATGATCTACGATCGCCACAGGTTCTTCCACAAATGTCAAATCTTCACTCACTTCTACACTATCAGGCTATAACACGTGTGAAGGGTCTGAGATATACTTCCTCAACATCGAGATATGAAATACTGGATGCACCTGTGACATACTCGGAGGCAAATCCAACCGATATGCAACAGTGCCAACTCTCTCCAGAATCTTAAACGATCCGATATATCTCGGTGCTAATTTACCCTTCCTATCAAATCTCATCACACCCTTCATCGGAGATACCTTCAGAAAAACAAAATCTCCAACCTGAAGCTCCACATCTCTGCGCCTAGGATCTGTATCAATTTGTTTTATCCAAATATTATTCTTTTTTACTATTTTTCAATAGAAGGAGAAAATTGTTTAAATTTTTTTCCATAATTTTATTTATGCATGCATAGTAACAATGTAAGTGTGGCTAATTTTGTCCTTATCTTAAAAATCATTGTTTTACTTTGTTTACGTATGACATAAATTTTATAAAAATTTTGTGTATCTTTGTTTTCATTGTTTTGGTTCTTGATCTTTTATTCCCTCTAAGTTTTTTATTTTTAGTTCCTTTAGGTTCATTTTTATTTATATCTCTCTCTTTTCTTTTTGTCTTTGATAAAAGGGGAGAAGAAGCTATGTTTGTAATATGCTGAGTGCCATATGATCATTAACTAGCTAAGTTCTATATGATCATGTACTATATATACTATTTTTATGATGCATTCTAGTAGCACTACATGTATATATGTTTGAAATTATTTTCTTCAAATTTCCTAACAATTTATTTTAATGATCACTTTATCATCATGTTATCATATTTTTAACACATTTGTTATGTTAGGCCATGTTTTTGATAACATGATTATGTTGTCTTTATTTTTGATAAAAAGGGGAAATAAAATAAATTTATATTTCTTATAATGTCTACAGAAGGGAGAAATAAAGAAATATATTTTATAACTATCTTTAAAATTGGTATTGTTTCTTAAAACCATCTCCTTTATAATTATTTAATATTTTTTCAATTTCTTTAAATCCTTATATATGCTTTGTTAATTCTTTCATGCTTTGGTACATGATATTGATTTTATGCACATATTAAAGGGGAGCAATTTATTGCATCTATTTATTTTGAAAGGGGGAGCTATTTTAATTTAACATGCTATACACATTATTTATTTTTGACACACACACACACACACACACATTATTTATTCTCTTTTCAAATTGGTTGTCAAAGCCAAAAAAGGGAAGATTGTTGACCATTTGCATGATTAAACTTTTAGTTTTGGATTTTGACAAATAATTTTGATTCTAATAATTTCAATTAAGTGTGTAGAAATTATATACCAAAAATATACATTTTTGGATATACAATGGTCTATTGGGCTAATTTGATCTCTGAGATTCAAATAGGCTTTTTGACATCCTTAGAGCTCTATAATGAGAAAATGATCTTCATCACTTTTAAAGTAGAAATCTTAAGCTTTTTGAATTGATCTTACTTATCAAAATCTGAGCTCATTTGTGTATGAAAATATTGAGTCAAAGTCAGTATATGCATCTTTCATTTCAAATTGCTTAACTCTTAGTATTTTAGCAATATCTTGAGCTATAAAGGTTGAATTAAGGTGATTAAAAGTGATATGGAAATATAAGAAAATTATCTACAACTTTTATAAAGAAAGTTAAGGCTGATGTGATCATCTTTAGTCTCACAAAGACATCACAAAATACTATCTTGATCAGACTCAACACAGGGACTAAATTGCATAAAAAGTGAAAATCCTATCATGGTCCCAATGGAGCATTGAATATCCTAACTAGGAAATTGAATATTATGATCAGGACTAAGGAAAATCAATTTTTATGAAACTTCAATTTTTGGTAGAATTGATCCCGATCTAATGTCCTGATTGGGACATTGCTCGGGACAATGATATCCTAATTGGGAAATTAATATCCCAATTGAGACCAATGAAAAAATTCAAATGCAATGGCTCATAATAACTATTTAATGCTTGTCCTAACTGGTATTGATGATATCCTGACTGGGACTTGAAAAAATGCAGCTCAAAAGTCCAAATTTCATTCAAATGGAGTTTGTTTTTATTGGGAACAAAATTAGTACTTCCAACAACTATAATTAGATTGCTCAAGTATAAATATAACCTCTAAAGATTATTTTAAAGTGAAGAAACTTTTTTATTCATTCTATACCTCTATGCATTCAATTAAGCTTTATAAACTCTTTAAAAATTCATTTTATTATTGTATACTCTTATGAGTTAGTGAGTGTTAGAATTGAAATTCTTATTCTTTTGTTTTCTAGGGTTAAGAAAATGGGATGTGAGGTTCTATTATAAAGGAATTGGTTCAAGTGTTAAGCCATTAAAACACTTACGAATTCAGTTTTAGTGTGAGCCTTGAAAGCACTTATGAATTGGTTTTTGAGTGAGCCTTGAAAACTCAAGTTGTAAGGTTTGAGTTGAGCCTAAAACTAAAGTTTTAAAAATAAATCTAGGGAAATAGATTATGGTAATTCAAAATCTAATAGTTAGGTAGAGACATAGGATTGTTGAGAATCTGAACTCCTTAAATTATTGTGTTCATCATTCTTCCTTCTTAACACTTCATTTAATTCTTGTTCAAATATTTTAATTTCTTGTTATTGTTTAATAGTCCTATTCCCCCCCTCTAGGACTCTTTTGCCCTTAATTGATAATGAGGGTTTCTTTTAAGGATTGTTGTCCATATTCTCTAATTATAGCATGTATTTATATGTTATTAACCAATATAGTTCTTCATTAATTCTAATTTGTAATTCTAATATATATTGATTGTAATTGTTATTAGTAAATTTAGATAATTTAGAGTAATTTATCGTTCTTATTAATTTTAAATTAGTTAGAACATTTTAACATTTTTCTTTATATCATTTGCCTATCCATCTAAGTATCTATTCGATTAATATAAAATTGCTCCAAATTCCCTAATGTTCAACACCCTACTTACTCTATACTTAGTCTTGGAGACTAGGGTATAAATTTGACCCACATGAAAATTTGTCACTGTTGTTGGGGAGTTTGTTTAGAATTTTTATTAATTTAGGTTAGAGAAAGGTTATATTAGGCCTTAATTTTATAGTTGTTTTTATAATTGTATAATTATTGGTTTGTCATTCTTTGATTGTAATTTTACTATTGATGATGCTGACTAGAAGTACTAGTGATAATATTCTATACTTTGATTCTGAAATTGAATTAACTTTATGTGCTTTAAGTAGGGAATAAAGGCAAAAGGAGTGAATCAAGAGAATTTGAATAATATGGTTAAACTAGAAAGAAGAACATTAGGCAATTTTTCCATGCTTGGCATATTGAGTAGTTTTGGAGGAATTTTTACTCCAGCCATTGCTAATAACAACTTCAAAATCAAGCTAAGCATCATTCAAATGGTGCAAAAAAATTAGTTTGGAGGCTTACAAGGGGAGGATCCATATGCTCATATTTTGACCTTCCTTAATGTATGTGCAACCTTCAAAATAAATGGTGTGACGGATGATGCAATAAGGCTTAGGCTTTTCCCATTTTTAGTCAAGGATAAGGCATAACTTTGGCTTTCTAGTTTGGCTAGTGAATTAATCACAGCGTGGGACCAATTGAAACAAGCACTTCTCTATAAATATTTTCCACCACACAAGATAGCCAAGTTTCATAATGAGATTACTACTTTCAAGCAAAATGGAAGTGAGACAATCTATGCAGTTTGGGAAAGGTTTAAGGAACTTTAAACATAATGCTCATACCATGGCTTGCCAGATTGGATGAACCCTTAAATTTTCTATAAAGTTTACAGATGAGAATAGGAATATTGTTAATGTAGCCTCTGATGGGAAATGAATGGATAAAATGGCTAAGGAGACTGTTACATTACTTGAAGAACTTGCATCTCAAGGATACATGGTTGATGAAGCAACAATGGTAAAAGAAAGACGAGTTTTGTAATTAGATACTATTAACTTATTGAGTGCCAAGGTAGATGCTCCAACTAAGTTGATGAGCAAATCTCAAATTAATTCTTTAGGTAGTGCTAATATTGTCTATGAGTTATGTGGAGGATCTCATTCATACTTTTAATGTAATGTGAGTTCTAATGAGGGAGGGTTTGAGTTATGTACAAGGAGCTTTTAACCAAAAGGTGGAGATAAACTTGAACTCTTATAACCCCTTATGGAGAAATCATCCTAGATTCTCATGGTTAAATCCATCTTCTTAACTAAACCCTCCATTCAATTTAAACCCCAAACCTCAAAGCCCACTAGGATTTCCTATGAAACAATAAGCCTTTAACCCTACCCAATCCAAATCCAACCTTAAAACTGTTATGGAGCATTTCATTAACCAATAAATGACCATCATCAAACAAAAAGAGGAGCAATTTAAACAAATTAATTCCAAACTTGAACAACTTACTACTTATAATCACATCCTTGAAACCTAAATTGCTCAACAAGCCTTTCCCTCTAACTCTAAACCCTTGGGAAAGCTTCCTAGCCAATCAGGGTTCCCACTAAAAGAGACTTATTAAGAAATTTCTTTGAGGAGTGGTAAAGAGGTTGAAAAATTTGCTAGTAATGGTAAAATAATGGTTGTTCATAATGATGTAGTAGTAAATGAGGATATCAAGTGAGATGCTGAAGTTATTGTTAGTAATAAAGGTGACTTTAATGGTGCTAAAATTGATAAAAAGGAGGATGCCATATCACCCAAAGATAATGAACCTAAGGTAGATTTTAAAACTCTACCTTTTCCTCAAAGGTTTATAAGACATCACTTGGATAAATAGTTTGGCAAATTCTTGAATTATCTCAAGGAGATCATTATTACCATACCATTTATGGATTCCATTAGAGATATGCCAGCATGGGGTATGAAAGAGTCTTAGAGGGGGTAGGAGGTGAATAGGACTATTGAACAAAAATAAGAAATTAAAAGGATTTGAACAAAAATTAAAAAGAATGTTGAGAAGGAAGAATGATGAATACAAAAATTTAAGGAGTTCGGATACTCAATAATCCTATGTCTCCACCTAACTTATCCCCAAGTTATGATTTTCAATCACCCATAATCTTATTCATAAGACTGAGAATACACAAGTGTTTTATGACTCACTCTTATAACCTTACAACTTGAATTTTCAGCTCACTCAAAAACTAATTTACAAGTGTTTTCAAGGCTCACACTAAAACTGAATTCCCAAGTGTTTTAATGGCTAAACACTTAAACCAATTCCTTTAGAATAGAATCTCACTTCCCATTTTCTTAACCCTAGAAAATAAAAGAATAAGAATTTCTATTTTAACACTTACCAACTCTCACAAGAGTATATAACAATAAAATGAATTTTGAAAGCATTTAGAGAGCTTAATTGAATGCTTGAAAGTATAAAATGAACATACAAGTTTCTTAACCTCAAAATAATCTTCAAAGGTCATATTTATACTTAAGCAATTTAATTATAGTTATTGGAAGCAATAATTTCATTCCTAATAAAAACAAAGTCCATTTGAATGAAATTTAGACTTTTGAGCTGCAATTTGTTAGGTCCCAATGGGGATATCATCAGTCCTAATTGAGACAAGCATTCAATAACTATTACAAGCCATTTTATTTGAATTTTTGCATTGGTCTCAGTCATAATATCAATGTCCCAGTCGAGACTACCATATCTTGAGCAGTATCTCAATTGGGATATTGGATCAGGATTGGTTTTGCCAAAAATTGAGTCTTATGCAAAAATTGGTCTCCTTTAGTCCCGATCGGGACTACCTTGGTCTCAGCCTGGACTATGGCAAGATTTGCAATTTTTTGTGCAATTTAGTCCATGTGATGAGTCTAATCGAGATAGTGTTTGTGATGTCTTTCCAGAATGATTTTTCTTTGATATTTCATCATTATTTTAACTTCTAAATTACTCCTAACTTATAGACACTTGAAGCAAAAACATTAGTAACTCAAAATTAAGTTTATTAAGATCAAAATTAAGATTGATAACTTGTTATGGTCAATAATCTCCCTTTTTTTATTTTGACAAACTTATTTTGAGTTTGATAAAAATAATACAAGGTAAAGTGTGCGATAGATAACAATTATGATAATAATAATGATATAAAATAAAATCAAATATATTTCTTTGTTTCTCCCCCTATGAATATGGACATGATAATAAATATAAATTTATAATTTATTCTCCATGACAAAAATATAAAATATATCATGAGAAAATTATGGCCTAACATAACATATGTATTAAAAATATAAAAAGAATGTTTAACAACATAAAGGAAATAATTTCAAATATATATATGCATATAATGCATCACAAAAATAGTACATATAGGATGACTTCACATGATCATATAGAGCTTAGCTAGCTAATTGATCATGTGGCACTTAACATAATATAAATATAAACACTAGGCACAAATATCATATAGCTTTTTCTCCCCCTATGTTAAAGACTAAAAAATAGAGGCAATAAAAGACCATGAACCAAAATAATGAAAAACAAAGATACACCAAATCTTTATGAAATTATATATGGCGTTTATAAAAATAATATTCAAATAATTTTTTCTCATCATATAATAAAATAGAACAAGAAAAAAATATATATTAAGGACACACTATCATAGAGGTTAAAATAATTAAAAAATTCTTTTTAATTTTAATGCAATGCAAACTCAAATATTTCTCCCCTTTTGTCAAAAATAAAAAATAATGAATACTAGAGAAATTTATATTTTAAAGAAAGGAAAATTTCATTAATAAGAAAAATGCATCTAGTATAAAGATAAAATACTGAAGATAAACTCAAAATAAACTCAACATAAACAAGCATAAAATGAGCCTAAAAATAAAATAATAGCTAGAGAATCATATACAAAAAATAAACCAAACATATACTAAAAATAAAAAAATGAAAATTACATATAATATCTATTTTAGTGGAAGGGATGAAGGAGGAGGAGGATAGGTGCAAGTGTAACCTTATTGCTCATAAATATGATAGACATCATGTTGCCAAGGTCATGTTTCCAAATCTAAACTCCATTAATAGAGGTGAATTGTTTAGAATTTCTAATGAAGGACTCATTAAGAAGTATGGGTAGAGAGTCAAGATTAATATTGTAGAATTTAATTAGCTTTTTGACAATTCCACCAATAAAAATTGCGTCGGTGTTACTATCACTAATTAGCCAAATTCTCCATTGTAAAAATCTTCCTAAACCAATCTTTTCATTGTGATGAAGATAATAAAGAATGAAAAAGATCATCATGAGAGAGAGCTTTATTAGAAAGTGCTATACCATTAATAGAGTAGGTAATGAATCGATGAACATACCAAAGTGCTTTGGATTTTACGTGTGAGGCTTTAGTATGTTCAACAGAGAATTAAGGAGCATTAGGAGCTTTGATTTCATCCCAAAATGAAGAAGCAAGCCAATGAGGGTTAACTTGAATGTGTCCCTCTTGAGAAAAGCCAAAAAGAGTATCAAACTCTTAATAAGTCATGAAATGATCTCTTCCTCCCAATTTGAATCGCATGGAGAAGTAGAGATTGACATAATCAAATTTGATAGAATGAAGATTATATGAAGAAGAAATTTAATAATGAGATAAGGATAAGATGGAAAAGGTGAGAAAGCAAAATCAAAGATCCTACTTTTAAGAAGAAGATCCTTGACTTCATCATAGCAACCAATTGCTTTGAGAGTAGGTTAATCCATGAATCTTGAGGGAATGAAAGCTCTTTTTTGAAATTGAGACATTCTTTTCTTGATTTCTTTTATAGAATAAGAGAATAGGGATTGTGTTCTCTTGGGTTTATCCTTTTTAGAGGAAGGATCTTAAGAAGATGAAGGAACCTTGTTTGGTTTCTTAAGAGCCATGAGGAGAGAAAAGAAAAATAGATGAAGAATTTGTAAAGAAAAGACAAAATTTGATTGAGATGAAAAATCTAGTAGGAATAGAATGGTATTTATAGCCAAGAAATTAGGGTTGAAAATAGTTTAAAATTTGAATTTAAATTAAATAGGAACCTAAAAAATCATTCTTGATTTTGATTAGAAAGTTAAAAAGTTGATAGAATTTGAAATCCTAATGTTGCCAAGATCAATGTCCCAGTCAGGACATGCTCCCATCCCGGTTGGGACATGATGTCCCAAGTGATATCCCCATCGGGATATCCGTTCGGGATCAGTTCTATGTAAAAATATAGAATTGACAAATGATGTCCTCATCGAGACATGATTTGATCCTAGGTGGGACCAAGTTCTTGGCATTAAAAGTTTGCAAATATTTTACAATTAAGTCTAAAATATCTTACAATTAAGTCCTTATAAATTTAATTGCATTTATTTTGAATTAATTGAGGATTTTTAGAAGAATTAAATGAGTATTTGAATTGAACTCATTTAAGGAAGGATATATTTTGCTAAAATTAAAATAATTAATTTAATGAAGGTTTCATTAATTAATTATTAATTTTGCAAAATGAGAAGAATTACAAATTTTTTCACAAAAAAATATTTTAAAAAATCTAATTTAAGAAGATCAAAGTTATTCAAATAAACACTATATGTTTTTAAAAGAAAATTAAGATTTCAAAAACAAACACCAAAAAAAAAATAGTGAACAAGTATTACATACCAAAAATAAACATAAAAAAACTTAAAGGACCATCAAAATCAAGACAGACTAGAACCATCAATCATGCCAAGTTCATGTTTAATGAAATTCAATCTCTCTTCATTGAGAGGTTTGGTGAAGATATAAGTAAGTTGATTATTTTTATAAACAAAATCAAGTGAGATATCACTAATTTGAACAAGATCATGCAAAAAATTATGTCAAATGTTTATATGCTTAGTTCTAGAGTGTTGAATGGGATTCTTACTAAGGTTTATAGCACTTGTATTGTCACATTTAATAGGAATGTGTTAAATTTTTATACCATAGTCTAACAATTATTATTTTTTCCATAAGACCTATAAACAACAAAGACTTGTTGCAATATATTCAACTTTAGTAGTGGACAAGGCAACCGAAACTTATTTCTTGCTAAACCAATAAACTAAACATTGTCCTAAAAATTGACAAGTTCTGAAAGTGCTCTTTCTATCTAGTAAGCTATCGGTAAATTTTGCATCAGAATAACTAATCAAGTCAAAGGAAGAAATTCTAGGATACCAAAGTCCTAAATGTATTATTCCACAAAGATATTTAAAAATTCTTTTGATAGCATTCAAATGAAACTCTCGAGGATTTGATTGAAATCTTGCACATAAGCAAGTAGTAAACATAATATTAGGTCTACTAGCAATTAAATAAAGAAGGGATCCAATCATATCTTTAAATCACTTTTCATTAATCGGTTTGCCATTCTCATCCTTGTTGAGTTTAGTTGTGGTGCTCATTAGATTTTTGCTTGTTTTAGCTCCATCCATGCCAAACTTCCTGAGAACGTGCCTTGTATATTTTGTTTGATTGATGAAAATCTTATCTTTGCATTGCTTGATTTCTAATCTGAGAAAGAATTTTAGTTCTCCCATCATACTCATCTTGAATTCTCCTTACATTAGCTTAGAAAATTCCTCACACAAGAAATGGTTAGTAGCACTGAAAATAATATCATCAATATATATTTGAACAATTAATATATCATGCTTAGATTTTTTTATAAGAAGAGTTATGTTAACTTTTCCTTTAGAGAACCTTTTTTAGTAAGAAATTGCTTAATCTTTCATACCAAGCTCTTGGAGCTTGTTTCAATCCATATAATGCTTTTGACAATTTAAAAAAAATGATTTGGAAAATCAACATTTTCTGGATCAGGTACTGTTCATAATACTATCCCGACTCGAAAAATGCTTTTTATTTTTAACAAATTCTACTAGTTATTTTAAGCATGTTTCATTAAGAATGTTTATTGAAATTGTGTTCCGATTATTTATTATGAATTTTTGAAAGTTTATGTAAAAATTGAATTTTTGGAAAAATTAGTGTAAATTAGTAAATTTTGTATTTTAATTGAAATTATTGTTAATTAATATGTTTTGGATAATTTTTAAGTAATAAATAGTATTAAAATAATTTTTATGAATTAATTACTATTTTTAGCTAATTAATAATAATTTCTAGAAATATATTCAAATAATAATTTTATTTATTATTTTTATGATTAAATGAATTTTAGCTATTTTTATTATATATTTGGGCAATTTACATAATTATTCGTAATTTATTCTATTTATGTTCGAATATTTGAAAAATGGATTTTTTTATTAATATTATTTAATTATATTTGGAATTATATTTATTATTTTAAAGATAAATATCTTTAATTTTTTTGTTATTCAAATAAATAATTATGCTATTTTACTAATTTTCATGGATTTTAATGATTTTTAATATTTATTACTATATAATTGATTTTTTTGTGTATATTGGTTCTCGGTTGGGAATAGGAATAGTTCGGGGGTCTAACTTGAGAAGTTAAACATTTTGTGAATATTGAAGTGTGTTTGCTTGCAGGATCAGCTCTACTTTTAGTAGAGAGACGTCCATTTTACAGAGGAGACTCTGCCAAATTTTCGGTAGAATTTTCATAAAATATGACATTGGGTTGATCTTGAGTCGTGTCATAAATTGAGTCATTCTTTAGAATTTCTAGAAGTATAAAATTAGGTTTCGATTCTAATATTATTATTATTTATTTATTTTCTATATTGCACTGAGATCGAGGCCATAGGATCAGGCCAATCTAGTCTTTTTAGAGGAGCGCACAACTATGAGTTAATATCATATGTATACATTGCATGTAGATTAATATTATGAGCATTCATATTTATTAATTCATAAATGTTAATAAATATGAATTTAATTATGGTCATGTCATTAAATCACATTTATTATTGTTAATATTCATATATATAAATGATTTTCCATAGAAATATTGAGAATACTTATTTTTGATAATATATGTTATCATATTTTATATTGAATTTTCATTATTTGATTATGAAAGTAATGTTTTGAAGGATAGCAGTAGAACGTGCTATCTAGTGGGCTACACTAGGACTGTGTGTGCACCAGTACATTAAAATAATAAGGTTGATTCTATGAATTTATTGATGTGAGATTTGATTAATTGATTATTGAGATTTGTGGTAAGTGAGTGGTGTGATTGTGGGAGCTCGGTTGACCTAGTGTCTCAAGGCCAATCACACCAACAGTGAAACTGTGGGAGCTTGGTTAGCTTAATTTCTCAGGGTCTACTATCCAAAAATTGAGAAGAGAAATTAAGTGAGCTTGTTGGCTAGTGAGGTTCAATGATCGAGGTTGTGGAATATTTTAGGGTTCTGCTCCGATCTTTCACCTAAAAATAACTATTTTGCATTTATTATTATATAAAAGTGAATTTTAGCATCTGTATGAAATACGTGTGTGTGTGTGTGTATATATATGTGTATATATATATATATATATATGTTATTATATTGGTGCTTGATTGTATATGACTTTAGTTTGCATGTATATATATTATAATATTTCACTCATTGAGGTCTGGCTCCCCTCAATATGTTTTTAGGATCTTCACTTTAGACCTCCATAGTAGAACCCTTCACTGGACTCTTTCCTCTTTGGATTTATGTAAATATTGAACCATACATTTTCTTGTATTTTAGTAATTGCTGCAGTAGTAGTGTTTTTATTTTAGTATTGTGTTGTATTAGTTAGAGACCCTGTATTTGAATATTGTATGAAGATATTTTATTATGTTATGATATAAAGATTTATTTTATATTAATTAAATTTTTAATTCTGATGTATTTTTGTATTATATTTGTTTGTGTTTTTATTTTTAAGGCTTGCTATGGGTTTCAAATTCTAAAGAATTCCCATTCCCTAGTGCCGATCATGACTCCTTGGTTTAGGTTGTGAAAAGTTGGTATTAGAGCCTAGGTTTATAGTGTTAAGGACCTAGGTTATTAGAGTTGTGTTTTCATTGAAACTACTGTAGTAAATTAGGTTCAAATTTGTCTCCGATAAGTTTTACTTATAATAGTTTTCCGCATAATCATTAGGATGTTTGTTCATCATTTGTTTATTGTCTATTTTGTTTGAATTTTGTTGGTCTTTGTCTTTTCAGAATTAGAAGATGAGCGTGTGTCACTCATTGGTCGTTGAGGTCAAGGATGATGAGTCCTTTCAGGATGAGGTTTTACCTCATGAGCCACCAATTAGGCACAGAGGTAGAGGTAGACCTCGAGGAGCGGCAGGTTGCCATAGGCAGAGCGAGCTATAAGATAAGGAACCTATAGAGTAGGAGTATGAGGAAGCTGTTATACCTCTAGCCGTACCATAAATGCAACCTGGTTATCAACAAGACATGTCTGACCCTGAGGCATCTTTGTTTTATGCTAGAGTTAGTAGGATATCATTCAATGGGACTATAGATCCTTTAGATTTTCTGTATGCCATTGAGATGAGGATTCAGACTACTCACATTGAGTACTAGAGGACCATGATCATTGAGCTATTTGTTGAGGGGCCAAACCTGGATTGGTTTGTTCAGGTCATCAGCCACATATGATGACATTCTCTTGGGCTCAGTTTCAAGAGAGATTTATGAGGCATTTCTATTTAGAGCCTATGCGGATGAAATACAAACTTTGGCTGACCAATATTACCAAAGGTGATAGGTTGGTAGAGGAGTACAACAGACAGTTCCTCAGATTAAGTCAGTATACAGAAGACCTAATGAGAGATCAGTACTTTGTAGTCACTATATACATTACTGAATGAGGTTCTGCATTCGTTGGGATGCCTATTGCTGGCTTGACTCTTGAGTTTGTGATAGAGTTGGCCAATAAGATAGAGTTCAGATTAGTTAAGCAGGGAGTTATACCTAAATATTATAAGTTAGGGGGTGTTTAGGTAGGAGGATCTTAAAGCACCCGGTACACCACCTTTCAGATTGGCTCTAATAGTCGGCAAAGAGAATTTTACCAACAGGGTGAGAGACCTCAACAAAGAGTCCAAAGGAGTAGTAGACATAGCTGTGGTGGACCACATAGACCTATTAGATTTGGTTAATGTGCTACTAGCCGTAGCAGCGGCCAGAGTTCTGGTTATGGCAGCATGGGATTAGTAGCCAGTGCTTGTCAGATGTGTGGGAGAGTCCATCAAGGACCGTACTACATGGCTCCTGGATCATGTTTCAAATGCAGATAGATGGGGCACTTTGGCAGAGCGTGTCCATATTCTGGCTATCAATAATAGTTTTTGCAATAGTCTATTTTTAGTTTAGTATTAACTCCTTATTAGTTGCCTACAGCTCAGTATCTAAGTAAGTCACAGCTTATAGCTTAACAGGGGCGTAGTAGAGGGGCTTTGGTCATGCTTTCACCAACCAGCAGGGAGGTCGAGGTCAGGTTGAAGTTTTCACCCTCACTGATGGGTTTTTGCAAGTATACGGATTCATAAAAGTAGTAATTAAATATCGATTCCATAGAGATTTCAGATTGACTACAGTGATACTAGTTGTGTTTGTTTATTTAAACAATGAAAAAGGGTATTTTTAATTAAACTAAAAATTAAACTAAGACAAAACACAAAAAAAAAAATCACAATGAAATAACAATCACTTTAGAGAGCTAGGGTTCTTATTACCAATTCAACCTTTATTTAAATCAATTTACTGCTAAGCCATATCTAACCTTAATCCAATTTGAGGGTTTCCCTAGAATCATAGGCTTTCCTCCTAAGACAACCCTATGATTAACCATGTAAATTAACATTCTTAGATTTAAAGCTCTTGCCTACTAAGTGTTCGGTTAACCCGGTTTAAGCACCAACCCTTAATCAATATTAGTTGCTTAAGTGTTTCTCAACTAAGAAAGCATCTAACAGGTTATTGTTTAAATCCAATACAACCCATCTCTTGATCAAGTTTTATTGTGTATATTCAATCAAAGGGTGATCAATCCTAAGAAGACGTTAAGTTCAATATCAACCAAAGGATCTAGGTTAATGGCTTAGGTTTAATTATGATTAGCCCATGGTTGAATAGCAATAAGAACCCTAACTAAGAATTTAGCTACTCATGTTAATTTTAAGAAATAAAGAAGAATAATAACAGAAAATAGACATCATCATTGAATTAAAATTAAGAATGAATAAAAATAATTGAATACAAACCTCCAGCTCCATATCCTCTTATCCTTCATAAGTCAACAATTAAATTCAACTTTGACTTTCCTAATCACCAGGTCGCATGGCCGTGTGCAAAATGCGCATGGCTATGCACATCATTTTTTCAGCAGTTCAGCATATTGATCTCCATTGCTTTTTAGGCTCGCTTCAAGTTCTCACGGCTCCCATATAACCTTCCTCTAATATTCTTTGACTTCCATAAATACATAAAAATCAACTAAAAATAAACCAACTAATACGTAAAAATAAATAAACACACAAGACATGCAGTAAGTACTCAACTAAATAAAAATTGAATAAAAGAAACATAAACTTAACTAAAATTGAATTTTTCCTAAGACAAAGACTACTTAATAAAATGCATTTTTCACACTCATCAAATTCCCCCACACTTGAATATTTGCTTGTCCTTAAGAAAAACCTGAAAACACATATCTACCTAAAGAATCATACTCATTAACTAGCTTTAACTTGATTAACTACCATAATCTTATTTTAATAAAAAGTGTATAAACTCAAAAAGTAAAATAGCAACTGAGGTCAAGAATATATTGTTACCGTGTGAAAAGCATACTTTTCTAGTGAAAATATGAAAACAAACGATTGATACTCAAGAAAAATAAAAACAAGTAGGAATCGTGCCAACAATAAAGAGGCTAAGAATTTCATTAATCAATATCTTCCCAATCTCAGCATCCCCCACCTTTCTTATGTTACTCAGTGTGGAAATCTCCAAAAAGGGTCCTTTGGATACTCTTACTCTTAAAGAGCATTGGAGTAGAAGGAGCATTTAAAGACTTTTCTTTTCAATTATAAGCTCTAAATGAGTGTGTTTTATGCTCCATCTCGCTTCTTAATTGATTTTTTTTTTGAATATTTATAACCACTCTAAAGTAGCCTCAAATTCCTACTCATAAATACTTTTCTTAAATATTAATCATCTAGATTCACTTATTCAATAGAAAAGTAAGCATTAATGTTCATTAAAATGTAAAAAATTTTTAATCACAAGTTGCTCTTTTAATTTAAAAATTTAAAACGATCCATTAAGGGAAGATTAAGGCATTTCTTCAAGAAAACTAAGATTAATGAATAAGGCTGTAAAGGTATATATATTGAAAAAATTCAAGTGTAAGAGCAAGGCACAAACACATAAAAGGGTAAAAATAAATAAATAAATAAAGCATGTAGACTCTTAAAGTAAAAAAAACACACAAGCATACAGTCATGAAAAGAAAATAAATAAAAGAAAATTAAAGAACAATATACTCCTTTTATTCCGGTGAAACTGGAGGGGGAATATACGGTATGACCATGATGCACTTTGTAGCTTCATTTATAGCTTTAGATCTTTTGCTTTGAGGAAGGATGTGAAAGATTTCATTAATTTGAAGTTGCAACCTTTCAACTCTGGATTCACATCACCTTTCAAACTTCTCTAACTGGTTGGACAAATCCATAACCATGTTCCCAATTGTATTGTCAGAGATATCCATCCGCTCTTTGATATTTTCCATAATGTCATCACTCCATTTTTCAGTGTTCCATCACTTCCTTGATTGAGCTTCACTCCCATTATCTCCTTTTTCAATTGCATTAGGTGGTAAAGGTATTTCATCATGTTGCATTGATAATTGATGGATCATGTAGCACCTTCTACCCATTACATCATAAAAGTCATTGAATTCGGTGATGATTTCATCTCGCACTAGGTAATCTTCATCAAGGGACTCGGCTTCTAAAGGCTCCAATTTATGTTTGGCAGATTTGAATGGAGGAAAATACAATGCCAATCCAGTGATAATATGCCCCATTGAGATCAACGCCTTTCTAGCTTGAACAACCTGCCACATAGAACACAAAACAAAGTATGTACTACATACTTTTATGTTAGTCTTCAAGCACCACAATATGAATAGTTCATTGGGGGAAACCCTAATACTATCTTTTCTTCCAAAGATTGTATGTGCCATGAATTTATGCATGATTAAATATGAGTGATCTTTGATCAAACCACTAGTCATTATTTGACCCTCATAAACTTTATCACCTCCAGTGATTTCATGCCAAAAACTACTCATATTATAATCCATAGGAGGTTGACAAACACCTCCTTAAGGAAAACCAAAGATTTGAGACATGATTTCATAGTCAAATAAGTATTCTTTCCTAAAGAATCTACATGAAAAGATCCCTAGAGGTGCATCTAAAATCTTAAATGTAGTGTAAAATTCTATTGTGAGTTCAAAGAATACATCATATTGGGTTGTAGCCAATTTAAACCACCCTAATTTATTACAAAACATATCTATGGTTCCCTTAATACCTATATTCAACAGTACCTCATCATCAAAGTATTTTGGCTTGCTTAATTTTCTTTTGACTAAGGAGCAGAATATCTTCCCTTCTTCTTCAGAATAAATGGCAAAGAAAGCTTCATAATCGTCCCTCATGTCTTTAGATTTACCCTCGCCATCACTAAGCTTCTTTCCTTGAAATTGTGTCTTTATTCTAGCCATCATAACAATGTTAGTACTAAAATAAAACAATAAAAAAATGAAATTAACAAGAACAAAAAAAAAACAAAAGTTAGTAGAGTTTAAATAAGAAAACAAAAAAATTACAAGAAACAAAACATTCCAATTTTAGTAAAAATTGCTTACCCATTAATTCAGGATTTTTAGCTTACTTAGGAAACTAAAATCAACTAAACCCTTAATGGAATAAGGAAACAAATAAAAATAAATAAAATCACAACTAATAGGCCCACAAAATAAATTTATTTATTTATTTCCTCCCCCACACTTAAAATGTGCAATGTGCTCATTGTAATGTTTAAAATAGGAAAAATTTTGAGGAATTCGACTGTGCTTGTGCATCAAGTCACATGGCCGTGTGCAAAATGCGCATGGCCATGCTACCTGATTGACGTTGTATCATGCATAGCCATGTGCAAAATGCACACGGCTGTGCTACCTGCTAGCACATAATTTTTTTTTATATTTGTAGGACAAACCTCCCATATTTATTGCATAATTAGAAGAAAAAAATTAAATGGAAAAATAAGAAAAAGTAACATTCCTAAAATAAAAATCCTTAACAAAAAAATAACTTAAACAAAAATATACTTCAATTCAAAACATGAAACATAACACATAACATTCCACAAAACATCACAATAAAAAAAATGAAAACATATAAAGTAAACATTATTCAAGCTAGAGCTAAACACTTCAAAACAAGGTCTTCATTCCTCCCCTTCATCCTTAGAGGAGTACTCTTATGTTGGCATATCTTCATCATGCGGCAATGGTGGCGGGATAAAATTCTGAGAGCTGAAATATGCATTAAGGTTTTGGTTAATCATCTGCAATGTGCAATTCATTTGCCTAGAAGTATGACCCATTCCTACCACTTCCGAATTCAGCTCTCCTACATTGGAATTGATGACTCCAATTTGCAAGTCCAAGCTGTCCAGCCTTTCTAACACATTATTCAGAGAGACATCTTCCTCTTCCTCTTCATCTTGCACTATAGGTGCAGGCGGGATAAGAAAAGCTCTCCCAGTATGATCTACTCTAACCATTCCTGTGGATTCCATCATGCAAGTGTCAATGAAGTGACGACTTGGGACCTTTTTAAAAGGCATTTTCTCAATGTCAAAGTGTAAGTACTTGGCTATAGCTGTTACTAGGCCTCCCACTTTAATAGCCCTAAGCAACATCTCTTAATTTCCCAGCTAAAGCATGATAGACATCAAGTTTTTTATCATTCACCATACAATATAAAATTTTTAGCTCAGCGGTGTAATCATAGAGTCACCCTCTTTCCTTGGAAATAAAGAATGTGCCATGAGCCTATGAAGGTACTTGAGTGCGGGCAATCGAATCCTTGATTCTTTTACTAATTGAGCCTCATAGAAAACTCTCCTTTCCCCTGTTAATTCTCTCCAAAACTCATTTCTATCATATGCAACATTAGCATCCTGATTTTTAGGAAAATGAAATACATCATTGAGTTCAAACAAATCTAGAGTATGCTCTTCATTCCCCAAGCGAAAAGTAAGCATAAGGGTATGATCATTAAACTCAAAAGAAGAGAGAAATTCACAAGTGGGGATGGCATAAGAAGGATTCTGCATCAAAATAAAATCATTCCACTCCATCCTATGAACATACAAATTAATCTCATCTAACAACCCTATTTTAATCAAGGATGTGGCACTCAAATATCTATTTGGCACAATCTTCCTATTCATTATTGCTTGAAATTTATTCCTATGCTCACCATGCCTAAATTGAATTTGAGAGGGGAAAGGTTTTACCATTTGTTCCTCTTCAGCACCACCCAGATTATTGGAAGTTCCACCATGTCTTGTTCTTTTAGAAGGATTAGTTTGCTTCCTTGCTATGCCCTTCCTTCTTTGATCTTTCTCTATGAGACTTCCTTAAAAAGAATTGAGAGAATATGTAGAGTGGAGAATGGTATAGGAAATGGTGTAGAGAATGATTTTGTAAAGAGGAAGTGAGTGTTTATATAGAGAGTGGGATGAAGGGGAATTGGGTCAAATTTAATGAGAAATTGAAAAGGTGGTCAATGGTTAGGTTTTATAGGGCTTGGAAAGTGGAAAAGTGGTCAAAAGTGGAGTCCCTAGGGTTTTAGGGAAGTGTGGAGTGTTAGGAAGTGGAAAAATCCACTTAAAACAAAATTTCACATCTTTTTTAAAAGTTAGGTCTATCTTGTCACAGAGCCATATGCTAAATGCGCACAGTCGTGTGTTGAGTTCTGGCGTCATAAGGAGCATGACTGTGTGCAAAATGCGCACAACTGTGTGACCTAATGGTTCAGAAGTGGTGACACAAGATGCATGGCCATGTGCAAAATGCACATAGCCGTGTGACCTGTGTATGCATACTTCATAAATTTAGACAAGCAATGCATCATTAATTTAAATTACAAGTCACTCGAAACAAAAATTCCACTAAACATTTAACTCACAAGACCTCTTCTAGAGCTCTAACCTTTCTTTCATTCCCTAAAATGCACCAGAAATAATCATCAAAAATAGAATAAACTTGCAAAAAGCGTAAAATAAATAACCAATAATAAAAAAAAAATACAAATACAAATAAAAATACAAAATAATCTTGGTTGAGCCCCCAAGAAGCGCTCTTTTAATGGTTCATGAGCTAGACCATCAAATTGATCATCCAGTTAATTCCCTCAAGAATGAAACTTAATGGAACTCCTCAAATGTGCTTCCATGGTATAACTTTAACCTTTGTCCATTCACTTTGAATGTGTCTCCTTTTATGTTGCTCAATTCCATAGCTCCATGAGGATATGAATGAGTCACTGTATACAGTCTGTCCATCTACTTTTCAACTTTCTAGGAAATAATCTGACCCATGAGTTGAATAACAAAACTTGATCACCTTCCTTAAACTCCTTGATTCTTACTCTTGCATCATGCCATCTCTTAGTACGTTCTTTAAAAATCCTTGAATTTTCATAAGTAGCTTCCCTTATCTCTTCAAGTTCATTCAACTGTAACATTCTTCTCTTAACTGCCTTTCTAAAGTCAAAATTCAAAGCTTTCACTGCCTAGTAGGCCTTGTGTTCAATCTCAATGGGAAGATGACATGCTTTGCCATAAACCACCCTAAAGGGAGACATCCCAAGAGGTGTTTTATAAGCTATTCTATATGCCCATAAAGCATCATCAAGCTTCCTTGCCCATTCTTTCCTTGACTTACTTACTGTTCTTTCCAAAATCTTCTTCAACTCCCTATTTCTCACCTTAACTTGGCCACTGGTTTGTGGGTGATAAGGTGTAGCTACCCTGTGCTTCACACCATAGCGAGCTAATAAAGCTTCTATATTCTTATTGCAGAAGTGTGTTCCCCTATCACTTATGATGACTTGAGGCATTCCAAATTGAGAGAATAGCTTCTTTAAGAACTTGCCAACAACCCTTGCATCATTGACTGTGCATGCTTGAGCTTCCACCCACTTGGAAACATAATCCACACAAACAAGAATATACTTGTACCATCTGACGCTGGAAGTGGTCCCATGAAATCAATGCCCCAAACATAAAAAATTTCCACCTCTAGAATTCCAGATTGGAGCATTTCATCCCTCTTTAAAATGTTTCCACTCCTTTGGCATGCATCACAATGCATTACAAAATCTCTAGAATTTTAAAAATTATCGTCCAATAGAACCCTATTTCAAGAACCTTAGCAGCTGTTTGTTGTGGTCCATAATGTCCACCATTGACCTTCCCATGATAGTGTTGTAAGATGTCTCCTGCTTCCTCATTTGTTACACATCTCTTGACTATGCCATCGTTGCATAGTTTCCACAAGAGTAACTCATCCCAAATGTAGAATTTAGCATCATGAATCAACTTTTTCTTTTGCTGAGGAGTGAACTCTTTTGGAATTTCACCCACCGATAAAAAATTTTCTATATCAGCAAACCAAGGAGCACCTATAAATTCTATAGCAAAAAGCATTTCATCAGGGAACATCTCTTTGATAGACTCTTGCTTATCACTTTCCTCGTGTTTTAACTCCAACCTTGAAAGATGATCAGCTACTACATTTTTAGCTCCTTTCTTATCTCTGATCTCAATATCAAACTCTTACAATAGAAGTACCCATCTCATAAGCCTTGGTTTTGAATCCTTTTTGTTCATTAAATACTTCAATGCTGCATGATCTGTGTATACAATTGCCTTAGATCCAAGGAGGTACAATATGAACTTATCAAAAGCAAATATAACAGCCAACATCTCCTTTTCTATAGTAGCATAATTCAACTAAGTATCTGTCAATGTTTAGATCGCATAATAGATCACATGCAACCTATTCTCCTTTCTTTGGCTAAGAACGACTCCTATTACATGATCACTGGCATCACACATCAACTTGAATGGTAGACTCCAATCTAGTGCCATCACTATAGGAGCAGAAATGAGTGCTTGTTTCAACCTGTCAAAAGCCAATTTGCAGTCATCAATAAAATCAAAAGGTGAATCTTTTTCAAGTAACTTACAAAGGGGTTTTGAGATTTTTGAGAAATCCTTAATAAATTGCCTATAGAAGCCTGCATGACTAAGAAAACTCCTAACTCCTTTAAAATTTATGGGGTACTATAGCTTCTCAATTGCCTCCACCTTTGCTTTATCAACTTGAATGCCTTGAGCTAAAATCTTGTGTCCAAGTATAATACCTTCATCTACCATGAAATGACACTTTTCCCAATTCAGCACCAAATTTGTGTCCTCACAACGTGCTAGAACATGCTCCAAATTCCTCAGACATCCTTCAAATGAGTTTCCATAGACAGAAAAATCATCCATGATCTCCTCCACTAAATCTGCAAATATAGCCATCATACATCTCTGAAACGTTGCAGGAGCATTACATAACCAAAATGGCATCCTCATGTATGCAAATGTGCCATAAGGACATGTAAAGGTGGTATTCTCTTGATCTTCTAGAGCTATTGTAATTTGATTATAGCCTGAATAACCATCTAGGAAGCAGTAAAAAGCATGTCCTGCTATTCGCTCCAACATTTAATCAATAAAGGGTAATGGGAAATGGTCTTTCCTTGTGGATGAGTTCAGTTTCCTGTAATCAATGCACACTCTCCATCCATTCACAACTCTTGTAGGGATGAACTCTCCTTCCGTATTTTGCACAATCATTATTTAAGCCTTCTTTGGCACACACTAAATTGGGGTAACCTAAGAACTGTCAGAGATTGGATAAATAATTCATGCATCAAGTAGTTTGACCACTTCTTTCTTTACCACCTCTTACATGTTCAGGTTGAGCCTCCTCTATCTTTTAATGGTTGGCTTGTATCCATCCTCTATCAAAATCTTATGCATGCAATAAGAGGGACTAATTCCTCTTATATCCAAAATCTGCCACCTGATTGCCTTTATTTTTCTCTTCAGCATGTTTACCAATAAATCCTCTTGCTCCTTGCTAAGTTTAGAATATATAATCATAGGTAAAGTTTGGTCATCACCAAGAAAAGTGTATCTTAAATATTAAGGTAACAGCTTCAAGTCTAGTTTTGGTGGTTTTATGATTGAGGGTGGTGTGGGTTCAGTGTTTGGTAGTTGTATGTGTGGTTAGTGCGGGTATTTGAGAGTCACTTATTCTTGAGAAGATTGTACCTGTAAGCACTCCTCAATATTCTCAACTTTTAAAGACCGTGCCAACCTTCATCATTGGACTTCATTCACACATTGATCAATGACTTCAACTCGCATGCAAAAATCTTCATCATAGGGAGATTTCATAGTCTCATAGATATTAAACTTACAGCTCTCATCCCCCACTCTTAATATAAGAGTTCCATCATAGACATCAATTATTGCTCTAGCAGTGTAAAGGAATGGCATACCAAGGATTAGTGGAACCTCCTCATCTTCTTCAAAGTCAAGGACTACAAAATCCACTGGAAAAATAAATTTTCCAGCCCTTACTAACACATCCTCCAATATCCCTTCTGGTTCCTTCACTATCCTATCTGCAAGTTACAATCAAATGCTTGTAGGTTTTGCTTCTCCTAATCCTAATTTCCTGTAAACAAACAAAGGCATAAGATTAATTGAAGCTCTAGAATCATATAAAGCTCTTTAAAAATTTAAATTTCCCACAGAACAAGGAATAGTGAGACTCCCTGGATGCTTCCTTTTTAAGGGAAGTTTCTTCGAGATGATAGTGCTACACTCTTTTGTGAGTGTGATGGTCTCATATTCTTACAACTTCTTTTTATTGGAAATCAATTCCTTAAGAAATTTAGCATACTTAGGCATTTACGAAAGACATTCCACCAGAGGCATGTTAATGTGAAGTGCTTTAAACCTCTCTAGAAATTTAGCAAATTATTGATCATGCTCCTATTTCTTCAGTCTTTGAGGATATGGAGCTGGAGGTTTGTAAGGTTTCACTAGTGGTGGTGTAGGTTTCTCCACTACTCGTTCCTTATTATTGTTATCCCCTTGCAACTTCTCCTCTATTTGCACTTTAACCCATTCATCCTCTTTCTCTTTCTCCTCTTCTTTATTCTTTTCCTGCTCATATTCTATTGTTGCTTTTGGCATTTGTATCTTTGTTCCACTTCTCAGGGTAATAGCCTTCAACTGTTCTTTTGGATTCTTCTCAGTGTTGCTTGGCAAAGAACCTTGATTCCTCATTGATAAAGAATTACCCAACTGCCCCATTTGCACCTCTAAATTATGAATAGAGGAAGAGTGGTTCTTGAACATTAGCTGTGTGTCTTGATACATTTGCTCAAATCTGCCTTCCAACCTTTTTGTAGCTTCATCTTGTTGATTCATTTTTGTGGACATCACATCCATGAACTTCTCCAACTTGCTCTCTAGAGAACTTCCAGAAGATGAAGTTTTTTCTTGGTGGTAATTTGATTACTGGTGTTGCACATTATGCCCTACAAAACCAGGTGGTGCTTGTGGCCTCTACTGGTTGTTCCTTTGATTGCTCTAAGAGAAATTAAGATGATTTCTCCAACTTGGATTATAGGTGTTGCCATGCACTTGGTTCTGCTGTCCTTTAAAGTTGTTCATAAAGTTTACATTCACCATGGATAGGCTTTGCATCATCTGACACTCTATAGTTGGATGACTACCTTGACATAATTCACAAGAGGAAGACAAGTTAGATATGGCATTGATATTCATTTTATCCATTCTTTTTGATAAAGCAGCCATCTTTGCATTTAACATCATCAAACTGTCAACTTTAATTGCTCCCCCTCTCTTTAGAATAGCTCTCTCACTGGACCAGAGGCTTTGGGTATTAACCATTTCTTTAAAAAGCTCAAAGGCATCTTCTGGTGTCTTAGACATGATAGTTCCTCTTGCTGATGCATCTATGTTTGCTCTCACTACGGGATTGACACCCTTGTAAAAAGATTGTGCCAAATCTCATGAAGGAATCAGTTATAGTGGACATTGTCGCTAAAGATCCTTGAATCTATCCCAACACTCATAAAAACTTTCATCATCTCTTTGATAGAAAGAGTTGATTTCATTTATGATTTTGAGTACTTTAGCTGGTGGAATGTATTTATTAAAAAAGGCTATATAAAGCTCCTACCATGTGTTTATGGAGTTGGGCGCAAAGCTAGTGAACCATCTTTTTGCTCTGTCCATTAATGAAAATGGAAAAAGGATGAGCCTGATTGCTTCTGCTGTACTCCATTCATCTTGAAGGTCGAACAATACTCCAAAAATCTTGTCATGTGACCAATTGGATCCTCATGTGGTAAGCCACTAAATTATGAGTTTTGAATCATTTGGATCATGGTGGGTTTGATTTCAAAGTTGTTTGCAGCAACCGCCGGCCTCACAATTGGAGTTTGATTACCTTGGACATTGGGACTCACAAAGTCCCTCATAGTTCTGTGGGTAACATGCCCATTTTGGCCATCTTGCTCATTGTGTGCTTCCCCTCCATTCACTCTATCTATATTCTATCTTCTCCTTCTGCAAATAGTTTTCTCAATCTCTAAATCAAGTGGTATTAACTGGACTCCTTGTCTACTTGCACCACGCGTTGTGTGCATGCAACAATAAGAGTTCTTGTAAAACAAAAAAATAATAAAAATAAAAGTAAAAAATAACGTCTAAATCACACAACACAAAATTCTCAACAATATCAATTTGGTAATCCCCGATAACGGTGCCAAAAACTTGATGGGTTTCTGCAAGTATATGGATTCGTACAAGTAGTAATTAAATATTGATCCCACAGAGATTGCAGATTGACTAAAATGATACTAGTTGTGTTTGTTTGTTTAAATAACAAAAAAGGGTATTTTTAATTAAACTAAAAATTAAACTAAGAAAAAACATAAAAAAAAATCACAATGAAATAATAATCACTTTAGAGAGCTAGGGTTCTTATTACCAATTCAACCTTTATTTAAAATCAATTTACTACTAAGCCATATCTAACCTTAATCCAATTTGAGAGTTTCCCTAGAATCATAAGCTTTCCTCCTAAGACAACCCTATGATTAAAAAAGTAAATTGATGTTCTTAGATTTAAAGCTCTCGCCTATTAAATGTTCGGTTAACCCAGTTTAAGCACCAACCTTTAATCAATATTAGTTGCTTAAGTGTTTCTCAACTAAGAAAGCATCTAACGGGTTATTGTTTAAATCCAATACAACCCATCTCTTGATCAAGTTTTATTGTGTATATTCAATCAAAGGGTGATCAATCCTAAGAAGACATTAAGTTCAACAACAACTAAAGGATCTAGGTTAATGGCTTAGGTTTAATTGTGATTAGCCCATGGTTGAATAGTAATAAGAACCCTAACTAAGAATTTAGCTACTCATGTTAATTTTAGGAAATAAAGAAGAAAAATTACAAAAAATAGACATCATTATTGAATTAAAATTAAGAACAAATAAAAATAATTGAATATAATAAACCCTTTGTTAAATAGGAAGCTTGATGTTCTTCAATTTTTATTCTCCAATCTCCAAACTCACATAAGTAAGATAAAATCCTTGTTTTCTCAAAACTTCTCTAAGAAAAATTGTATCTCCAAAAAGTGATGATAAAAAAAAGAATAATAATCCCCTCCTCTTATTTTTGGTGGCTACCCTTTTATAAAACCCTAATTACCAGCCTTAGGGTTACATCTGTGTGAAATCTCCCTTTTGTCCTTCATGAGTCAGTAATTAAATTTGACTTTGACTTTCCTAATCACCAGGTCACATGGTCGTGTGCAAAATGCGCATGGCCGTGCACATCATTTTTTCAGCAGTTCAGCATATTGATCTCCATTACTTTTTAGGCCCACTTCAAGTGCTCATGACTCCCATATAACCTTCCTCTACTGTTCTTTGAATTCCCTAAATACATAAAAATCAACCAAAAATAAATGAACTAATACGTAAAAATAAATAAACACACAAGACATGCAGTAAGTATTTAACTAAATAAAAACTGAATAAAAGAAACATAAACTTAATTGAAATTGAATTTTTCGTAAGGCAAAGACTAATTAATAAAATGCATTTTTCACACTCATCACTCACCTAGTAGGATGCTCAGGCATCCAATGCTATTGTTGTAGGTATACTTCCAGTCTGCTATTTGGATGCCAAAGTCTTGATTAATATAGGTGCCACACATTCTTTCGTGTCCCCTGTTTTTTCTTCGAAGTTGTGTTGGTAAGCTTTGAGGATGGCATTTCCTTTATCTGTCACCACTCCTTTAAGTGATTTGTTAGACATAGATGTGTTTCTTTGTGGATGTCTAGTGTTAATAGGAGGCAGAGAATTATCAGTGGAATTGGTGTTATTGGATGTGATGGAGTTTGATGTGATCCTTGGTATGGATTGGTTATCTTAACACTATGCCATTATTGATTGTCAGAGTAAAGAGGTGATTTTTAGAATTTTTGATGAAAAAGAGTTTAATTTTATGGGTGACAAGAGTTTTGCACCTCATAATTTTATCTCCGCTATTATGGCTAAGAAGATGCTAAGGAAAGGTTGTCAGGGATACTTCAGTAGAGAAGCTATCTTATAGATGTTCTAATAGCTTATGAGTTTCCTAATGTCTTTCCTGATGAGTTTCTAGGTTTATTACCTCATAGAGAGATCAAATTCTATATAGAGGTGGTCCCAGGCATAGATCTTATTGCAATGCCACCTTACAAAATGGCTTCTGCAGAGTTAAAAGAATTGAAGGAGCAGTTGCAAGATTTTTTGGACAAGGGTTTCGTTAGACCTAGTGTTTCTCCTTGTGGGGTGCACTAGTCCTCTTTTTGAAGAAGAAGGATGGTACACTGAGACTGTGCATAGATTATAGAGAGCTGAATAAGGTGACAGTGAAGAACAAGTATCCTCTTTCAAGAATAACTGATTTTTATGATCAACTTTAGGGTGCATAGTTCTTTTCCAAGGTTTACTTGAGGTCGAGTTATCATCAGTTGTGGATCATTAAAGTTGATGTTCGTAGAATGACATTCCGCACTCGATATGGTCATTATGAGTTTTTGGTGATGTCCTTTGGGTCAACTAATGCACTAGTTGCTTTCATGGATCTGATGAACAAGGTGTTCAAACTATTTATAGATCAGTTTATAGTGGTCTTCATTGATGATATACTGGTGTATTCGAAGAGTGTGGAGGAGCACGTATATCACTTAAGGACAGTACTACAGACACTGAGAGAATATAAGCTTTATGCTAAATTCTCAAAGTGTGACTTTTGGATGGAGAGTGTTGCATTCCTTGGACATGTGGTGTCTAAAGATGGTATTCAGGTTGATCCACAGAAGATTGAAGCAGTGTCTAAATGGCCCAAACTGACATCAGTCATTGAGATTCAAAATTTCCTAGGTTTGGCCAAGTATTATAGGAGATTTGTTTAGGATTTCTTATGAATTATAAAACCTATAACTCGCCTAACTTAGAAGAATATGAAGTTCATATGGTCAAATGCTTCTAAGAACAGTTTTCAGTTACTGAAGGAGAAGTTGACCACAACTCAAGTTTTGACTTTGCCAAATGGAGAAGATAAGTTCACTATAAATTGTGATGCTTCCAGGGTTGGCCTAGGTTGTGTGTTGATGCAGAATGGTATGGTGATAGCTTATGCTTTGAGGTAGTTAAATAAGCATGAATAGAATTATCCGACTCACGACCTAGAGATGGCAGCAGTGATCTTTGCTCTCAAGATCTGGAGATATTATTTGTATGGAGTGACTTGTGAGATTTTCACAGATCATAAGAGTTTGAATTACATTTTCTAGTAGAGGGATATGAACTTGAGGCAAAGGAGATGATTGGAATTGTTGAAGGATTATGATTATGATATCCTATACCATCCAGGAAAGGCTAATATGGTAGCAGATGCTTTCAGTAGAAAGTTGATCACATTAGTGTGGAGAGGAGACCTCTGATCCAAGAGTTGCACAAGTTAGTGGATCAAGTTAACATATCAGGAGGATTGCTAGCTCATTTTAGAGTCATTAGTGTTAAGAGAGAGGATTAAGGCAGCTTAGAGCTAAGATCCTATTCTAGCAAAGCTTGAGGAGAATGTTCGTGAAGGGAAGTTCACTAATTTTACACTAGATGATAAAGATGTGTTATGGATCAGTGGTAAATTATGCGTTCCTGATGTGGATAAACTAAGAGAAGAAATCCTAGAGGAAGCACATTCTACAGCTTATAGTGTACATCTAGGTGTTACTAAGATGTACCATAACATTAAGGATTTATACTGATGGGATGGATTGAAGAAGGATATAGCTAATTATGTTTCTAAGTGCTTGACGTGTTAACAGGTGAAAGCTAAGCATCAAAAGCCTTCTGGGAAGCTTCAACCTCTTCCTATTCATGAGTGGAAATGGGAGATAATTGCTATGGATTTTATGATAGGGTTATCTCATTCAAAGGATGGATACAATTGCATTTAGGTGATTATGGATAGGTTAACCAAATCAGCTCACTTCTTGCCAGTTAAAGCCAATTACTCTATAGTTAAGTTGGCTAAGCTATATGTTAAACATATTGTGTGCCTTTATGGAGTGCCTGTTTCCATTGTATCTGATAGGGGTTTAGTATTTACCTCTTAATTTTGGTAAAAGTTACATGAAGTAATGCGCACAGGCTTGATTTCAGTACTGCTTTTCACCCTCAGATAGATAGTCAATCTAAGAGGAAAATCCAGACACTTGAGGATATGTTGAGAATATGTTTAATGGATCTTGGAGGAAGTTGGGATGATCATCTACCATTGGTAGAGTTTGCTTATAACAATAGCTATCATAGAAGTATTAAAATGGCACCATATGAATCTTTGTATGGAAAGAATGTAGATCTCCTTTATGTTAGGATGAGATTAGAGAGAGAGAATTAACTAGACTTAAGATTATTCAAGATGTAGCTGAGAAGGTTGCTTTAATCAGAAGAAGATTATAAACCATAGCTAGTAGACAGAAGAGCTATGCAAATATAAAGTGTAAGGATGTGGAGTTTTAGGTTGAAGATTATATGTTTCTAAAAGTGTCATTGATGAAGGGCGTGATGAGATTTGGCAAGAAAGGGAAGTCAACATTGAGATATATTGGATCATTCAAAATTCTAGAGAGAGTGGGCATGGTTGCATATCAGTTGGCTTTGCCTCCAAATTTGTCTCAAATGCATCCAATGTTCTATGTCTTGATAATAAGGAAGTACATTTTAGACCCTTCGTACATGTTATAGTCCAGAGTGTGGAAGTGAATGAAGACCTAACATACAAGGAAGATCTAGTTATGATTATGGCTTATCAAGTTCATCAGTTGTGTTTGAAACAAATCTTGATGATCAAGCTATTATGGAGGAGTAATAACGTAGAGGAACACAGATGGGAGACCGAGGCTGAGATGCAAGTGGCTTACCCTTACCTTTTTCCTCAATAAAATTTTATTTTTCTGTTCTTTATTTGAAATTTGAGGATGAATTTTTGTAAGGGGGGAAGATTGTTATAACCTTATATTTTATAAATTATTAAATTAATTTATAAGATATGCAGTGTTAATAAATATTTTATTTAATTGTTATATTATGGTTATTTTGTAAAATTTAATTAAATTCAAGTGTTATTATTTATTTTATAATATTATGGTATTAATATTAAATTGAGATTTAAAAATTTAATTTATTGTTATATATTATTTAATAATAATAATATTTTTATTATTTATGAATAGTGTTAATTTAGTTTCTTTAATATATATTAATATTTTGTGGTGAATTTAATTAGAAAAGTGACTATTTAATTTAAAAATATTATTTTTATATTGTTTTGGTCTTTTTCTCTTTATTATAAAAAAACATATAAAAAGAAATTTTTTTCCTTTCCCTTCTCTTTCCTCCCCCTCTCCTTTCCTTCCCTCTTCATCTTTTTCTCTTATTCTTTTTGCGTTTTTACAGAAATGCTTGTGCGCCACCTGCACACCACCAGCACTACTGCTCACCGCAGCTCCTGAGTTCGCCATCGCCACCACCTTCTCCTCCTCCCTTCATCTTCCTTTCACCACCACGATTTCTTCCTCTCCCTCATCCTTTCTCCTCTCGGTACCAAAAGCTTTGGAGGCATGCCAGTGATGATTTTGGCAATGACAATGGTTGAGATTGGTCTCGTTTGGAAGCTTGTTCCTTGGGCTTCATTTCCCACAAGGTAATTCATCTAATTAACTTCGAATTGAGCTTCAATTTTGTCATTCTAAGGTTCATAATTTAATTTGTTGATTTTTTATTCAATTGGTTTGAATTATGTGAAATTGACTTTAGATTTGTTAAAATGAAGTTGTAAGCATTCCAAAAATATGTTTAAATTCAATTTTGGAGATAGTTGAATTTTGAGCACTATTCCGACTCAGGTATTATTCACGGGACTATTCTGACTCAGAAAATGCTTTTTATTTTTAATAAATTCTACTAGCTATTTTAAGCATGTTTCGTTAAGAAAGTTTATTGAAATTGAGTTTCAACTATTTATTATGAATTTTTGAAAGTTTATGTAAAAATTGAATTTTTGGAAAAATTAGTATAAATTAGGAAATTTTGTATTTTAATTGAAATTATCGTTAATTAATATGTTTTGGATAATTTTTAAGTAATAAATAGTATTAAAATAATTTTTATGAATTAATTACTATTTTTAGCTAATTAATAATAATTTTCAGAAATATATTCAAATAATAATTTTAGTTATTATTTTTATGATTAATTGATTTTTTAGCAATTTTTATTATATATTTGGGCAATTTACATAATTATTGATAATTTATGCTATTTAAGTTCGAATATTTGAAAAATGGATTTTTTTATTAATATTATTTAATTATATTTGGAATTATATTTATTATTTTGAAAATAAATATCTTTAATGTTTTTATTATTTAAATAAATAATTATGGTATTTTATTGATTTTCATGGATTTTAATGATTTTTAATATTTATTACTCTATGATTGATTTTTTTTGTGTATATTGGTTCTCAGTTGGGAATTTGTATAGTTCGGAGGCTCAACTTGAGAAGTTGAACATTTTGTGAATATTGAAGTATGTTTGCTTGTAGGATTGACTTTACTTTTAGTAGAGAGATGCCCATTTTACAAAGGAGAATTTATCAAATTTTCGGTAGAATTCTCATAAAATGTGACATCGGGTTGATCTTGAATTTTTAATTTTTGGTTGAGTTGTGTCCTATACTGAGTCATTCTTTAGAATTTCTAGAAATATAAAATTAGGATTTTGATTCTAATAATATTATTATTTATTTATTTTTCTATTGTGCCAAGACCTAGGCCTATAGGACCAGGTTAGTATAGTCTTTTTAGAGGAGCGCACAACTGTGAGTTATTATTATATGTATACATTGCATGTAGATTAATATTATGAGCATTCATATTTATTAATTCATATATGTTAATAAATATGAATTTAATTATGCTCATGTCATTAAATCACATTTATTATTGTTAATATTCATAGATAGGATTTTCTATAGAAATATTGAGAATACTTAATGTTGATAATATATGCTATCATATTTTTATATTGAATTTTCATTATTCGATTACGAAAGTAATATTTTGAAGGATAGCAGTAGAACGTGTTGCCTAGTGGGCTACACTAGAACTGTGTGCACATCCTATGAATTAATTGATGTGAGATTTGATTAATTGATTATTAAGATTTATGGTGAGTGAGTGGTGTGATTATGGGAGCTCGGTTGACCTAGTGTCTCGGGGTTAATCACACTAAAAGTGAGACTGCAGGAGCTCGATTAACTTAGTGTCTTGAGGCCAGTTTACTGTCTAAAAATTGAGAAGAGAAATATTTTGGAATTAAGTGAGCCTATTAGCTAGTGAGGTTCAGTGATCAAGGTTGCAGAATATTTTACAGTTCTACTCCGATCCTTCACCCAAAATTTTTTATGTATTTATTATTATATAAATGTAGTTTTAGTATATGTATGAAATGCATATATATATATATATATATTATAATAATTCATTCAGTGAGGTTTGACTCCCCTCAATATTTTTTTCAAGATCTTTTACTTAAAACCTCCCTAGTAGAGCCCTTCGCCAGACTCTTTCCTCTTTGGCTAATTTATGTAAATACTGAACCATGCATTTTCTTATATTTTAGTAATTGCTAGTGTATATATGTATATTGATGCTTGATTGTATATGACTTTAGGTTACATGTATATATATTATAATAATTCACTCAATGAGGTTTGACTCCCCTCAATATTTTTTTCAAGATCTTCTACTAAAACCTTCCTAGTAGAACCCTTCCCCAGACTCTTTCCTCTCCAGTTGATTTATGTAAATACTGAACCATACATTTTCTTGTATTTTAATAATCACTACAGTAGTAGTGTTTTTGTTGTAGTATTGTATTGTATTAGTTAGAGACCCTGCATTTGAATATTGTATGATGATATTTTATTATGTTATGATATAAAGATTTATTTTATATTAATTGAAGTTTAAATTCTGATGTATTTTTGTATTATATTTGCTTGTGTTTTTATTTTTAAGGCTTGCAACGGGTTCTGAATTCGAAAGAATTCCCATTTCCTAGCATCAGTCATAACTCCTCGATTTGAGTCGTGATAATTTGAGAAATGAAGACTAAATTAACAATAGACTTTAATTGAGATCTAGTAGTTATCCCTTTTGTAGTGTCACCTATGATGAGATCTTGAGGATGAGCTTTCTTGAATTACCAATCCTTTGGAAGTTCATTCTTCAAGGTAGGTTGAGATGTATCCTTACCATCCTCTTGGCGTAGACCTTCAAGTTCCAAAGGCTTACTAGAATTTTTCTACAGAGCAGCTAGCTCATTGCTTCTTGTTTTATTTATTAAGTTTTGTCATCTTCTCGAATCCTTCGGGTACAAATAGTCTGCGGTTGAATCCTTCGGGTACATGTAGTCTGCGATTGTTACCTGTCCTGAGAGACCTAGATAGCTTATCGAGGTACTGCTGCATTTGCCTATATTTACTCGAGTCTAGATGTAGCATGCCAAGGAGGCTCGAGGATTTATGGGTGCTTATTTGTGTTGGATGTGATTGAAAGTTCTTATATTTGTCCTTTTGCTCTTTGTCTTTTGCTTATTTTTCCCTGATTTTTTAAGTTTTGATTTAACAATCTGGGCTTATAAGTTTAGGGTTCTTCCTTGTTTGACTATGGAGCATCTTCTTGAGGTTGGTTTTCCTCATTATTTCAGCTAGATTAGGAAGACCATTGATTTGATTGAGGATTATGCAGAGTCTTGAGACTACATGGGTAGGCTGTCACCAAGACAAGTATGCTTGCTTCCTGTTGCGTTGGTTATTTTATTTTCTAGAGATTCTTTATTCACTTTTGCTTTTGAATAAAATTCTCCTTCATTAGTAGGTAGTAAGGTTAGATTGGTTGGTAGAGATGGTGACAATATGGTAGCTGATAAAGAGACAAGTGCTGCTCCCTAGCTTTACTGGCAAGGTGTGGTATCTAGGGGAGCGAGTCCATTATTAGTGGGATGGTCCATTTGTGAGGAGAGTGCCTGTTCCTTCTCTTGGTGACGTGTTTTGTAGTCATGAGCTTAGTATGAATGAGCTTGCTATAACCATGATACGATACCCTTCAGATAGTCTTTTAAAGGGCACATGATCTCTTTACGATGATGTGTTGATCCCACGACTGATCAATGTCATGGCGGTGGCTTTGTTCCTCTACCTCCTCAGGTAGATATGGCTTGTCCTTCATATTTGAGGGCTGGGCCATCATGTGGATTGTCAAGAGTTACTTCTTCTGATCTGGTAGGCTTTTATTCTTATTTTTTATAAGCATCTAACAAACTTTGTTAGTAATAAGCTGTAACTGATATGGTTATATGGATTTACCTATAGCGATGGGGATCTCATCGGAAGAGATCAGGATCCCATTTTGAGGAGGTTAAGGGCATATTATGTATTAAGGCGACTACCCATGCTAGCGGCGTGACTTCCAGTGGTGCCATTCTTGGGGACTTGACGGTTAGGTCATCCTTGATTTTATCTGGGATGGATATCTTTAGTAGAGGAGTGTATCTTGATTTGCCTTATCCTAACCTTCCTTAGTCATATGTTATTTCTCCCGATGCTTCCTATTTTCATGCTTTATTTCACTTGTTTGCCTTCGTTTTGCCTATTTGATGATTGGTTTTTTGACTTATTTACTTGTTTTTTGTAGATCCCTGCCTCTTATGGGTAGAATTGGTATACTATTATAGGGAGCACACAACAACACTTTATGGAGTTTACAAGCAACCAAAGGATATGCTTTCTTTATTATACCTTTTTATTTATGAACATGTTTTATGTATATGTGTATGATATGCAATTTTCATGCAATGTAGGCTGAACATCTCCATACTAGCTGTGAGTGGGAGTGAGAGCACACAGTTTATCATGATCATATTACTAAGCTGGAGTCATAGCTAGCATCCTTCATGATGAATGATGAAGAGCCTAGATCAGATGATGGGAATGCTTGAGCAGGATTGATGGTTGCCTTTGATGATAGCCATGACCGATGTAGTTGTTCTAGGAGCTAGTTATAGGGCTTTTGGCTTGTGGTTGCTTTGTTGTATCATTTTCTCGAGGTGATGGACTATGGGTGTTGTATCTGGGCATTTATCTCGTAGGTGTTGTATGATATATGTATGATGATGATTGTAGTATATATGCTTCTTACCATTGCTATGCCTGATGATATTTGCCATTGCTATTACCTGCCTCTTTTTTTCCCCCCTTTTGCCTAAGGCATCTCCTTTAGAGCTTTTCACATTTAACTGGGTTTTCTTTTCCTCCTTTTAGAGCTATTCACACCTAGCTAGGCTCTTTTTTTTTTTGTTAAGGCTTTGACGATAGTGGCTGACCTTGAGGATAAAGGAGATAGCAAGAACTGTAATGAAAGAAAATGCAAAGCATGTTTGATGCAATTCATGATGTTAAAATGTGTTGCACTTTTCAAAGACATGTCGCATAAATTGGCAATCATTCTCATTTCACTAAAATCATTTAAGAAAAGCACACATGCATTTATATAAATATTAAACTTGAGGTTACCCCTGTCCCTAACTAGCCTTCTCAGGTTTTCTAATTAAGTGTTTTCTCTCTTTTCCTAACTTTTGCCTAGGTTGCCTATATAGGATTTTTAACCTAGTGGGAAGTCCCTAATTTTTGCTTAAGCAGCCTTTTTTGGTTTTCAACTCAGTGGGATTTTTTTACCTAAATGTAGTACTTCTTCAGGCGGTTTGTATTGACAGGTTCAGAGAACTCATTGCCTTCAGAATCCATCAGCTTGACTGCTCCTTTCGATAAGACATGTTTGACTAAGTACGGGCCTTCCTTTTTTGGTATGAATTTCCCTCTAGGGTTTGGAACATTATGCCTTGCTTACTTTAGCAGCCAATCTCTTATTTTCACACTTTTATGTTTTACCTTTATGTTGAAGGTTTTAGCTAACTGAGCCTGATACAATTGTGTGTGGTATAAAGCCTTGAGCCTTTGACTATCTTAGAGAGTGAGATTATTGTGCCTCTATTAGGCCATTGTACTTCTAACAATTCAGATTTGATTGCTACCTGAAGAGACTTGATTTCTATTTCAATTGGAGGTACTACTTTTGCCCCGTATACTAGTGAGAAAGGAGTTGCTTTGGTTGAAGTTATGACTATTGTTTGATATCCTCATAAGGCATATGGCAATCTGTATGCCTAGTCTTAATAAGTCTAAGTCATCTTTAATAAAATCTTCTTGATGTTCTTATTTACAGCTTTCAGATTGTGGTCAGTAAGGAGTAGATTTATGATGTTCTACCTTATAATTCCTTATTAGTTCTCTAACTTCCCCTTGGAATTGAACATTGTTGTCAAAGATGATGTGATGGGGGATCCTATATCAATAGAATATATTTCTTTTGATGAACTTAGCCACTTGCTTGGCTCCTATCTTTGTGAATGATTCTACTTTAGCCCACTTTGAGAAGTAATCCACTGCTACTAAGATGAACTTGTGTCTGTTCGAGGCTATAAGGTGGATTTCCCCAATTATGTATAGCCCCCATACTGAGAAGGGCCATAGAGAGGAGATGTAGTGTAATTCTATTAGGGGAAGTTGGCTAAAATTCCTGTGGATTTGGCACTTATGGCATTCCCTGATAAATTTGATATAGTCTTCCATTATCATCATCCAGAAGAACCCTTGCCTGGTTAACTTCTTAGCCAGGTTGCTCCATTCATGTGTGAACCATAAAACACCCTTATGTACCTCTTCTATTGCTCTTATAGCCTTAGTTTTATCTAGACATTAGAGTTGTAACCCATCTAAAGTTCTTCTGTATAACACACCCTGGTGCGATGTGAATTTTGATGCTAATAGTTGGATGACTACCTTATCTTTTACACTTGCTTGATTGGGATAGGCTTGTTCCTTTAGATATTTCTAGATGTTATAAAACCAAGGTCTTTTAGCTATTTATGCCTTTACTATTCTATAGTTCTTATGACAAGGTTGTCTTAATTTGAGTAGGATTAAAGGCATCATGGGTGCTTTGGATGGTCCTTCCTACATTGATGCTAAGGAAGCAAGTGCATCTATCATTTGATTGTTGTTCCTAGGGAGATGAATGAATATGCATTTTTAGAAGGACATGGTGAGCAACTTCAAGTGATCCATGTAAGGCCTTAGGTGTTGTTTTTTAATTCCTACTCTTCTATGGCATGATTGATTACTAGCATGGAATCTTCAAAGATTTTGACTTCTATAACATCCAGGGCTATCAGTGCTTCTATTTTGAGTGTACATGCATTATATTCTGCATCATTATTTATGACTTTGAATTCTAGCTTTTTAGTAATCGGTACTACTTTGCCTTTTAGAGATTGTAATATGACACTGACTCCTGTGTCGAATTGATTAACTGTTCTGTCAAAATACATTTGCCATCCTTGAATCTCAATGGCTGAACTAAGGTTTTTAGGGAAGTTTAGTTGGATTTCTTCTGAGTTTGGAATTGGGTTGAGAGCTAGAAATTCAACCACTGCTCTTACTTTTACTGTCGTCTTAGTTAGGTATTGCACATTGAATTCTATCAATAGCATGACCCACTTGGCAAGTTTTCCCACCATAGAGGGAGGTTCATAGAGGTACTTCATTGGATCCATTTTTGACACAGCCTGAATTTTATAGGATTGAAAGTGATGTTTGAGTTTCTTTATTGCCCATACCATTGTTAGGCATATTTGCTTGACTTGGATGTACTTTTCCTTATACAACAACACCTACCTACTTAAGTAGTAGATTACATTTTCTGCTTTTGTTTCTCCCTCTTTGGTTAACATTGCACCAATTACATTTCCTTTGATGGCCAGATATAAGGTTAAAGGTATCCTTAGTTTAGGTGGTTTTAGAATTGGTGGGTTAGTTAGGTAGTTTTTGATCTTGTCGAATGCTAACTGACATTGCTTGTTCCACTCAACTGGCTGATCTTTTCTAAGTAGCTTGAAGATCAATTCACACACTACTGTTAACTTGGTGATGAATCTATTGATGAATTGTAGTTTCCCTAGAAACCCTCTGATTTTTTTTCTATTTTTGGCACTAGCATCTCTCTAACTGCTTTTACTTTGTTTGGATCCATTTCAATCCCATTCTGACTGACAATATACCCCAGCATCTTTCTTAAAGTGATGCTAAATACAAATTTCTTTGGATTAAGCTTGTGGCTATACTTTTTGACTCTTTTAAGCAACTTTTTGAGATCGAACGAGTGTTCCTCCCTAGTTTTTATTTTGACCATCATGTCATCGATGTGTACTTTTACTTCTTTATGTATCATATCATGGAACATTGTAGTTTCCATTCTCTGGTAAGTTGCTCCTACATTCTTCAAATTGAAGGGCGTTACTCTATAGCAATAAGTGCCCCATTCTATTATGAAAGCTATCTTTGCTTTGTCAATGATGGCCATTAGGATCTGATTATATCCAAAGAATCCATTTATAAAGGAGTACATTGCACATGTGGTGGCACTATCAACTAGTCTATATGAGGTAACATGATATCATCTTTTAGGTAGGCCTTGTTCAAATCTCTATAGTCGATGTAGATTCTAACCCTTATATCTTTCTTTAGTATTGGCACCACATTTGCTAACCATTCTGAATAGTCTACTACCTCTAAAAATTTTGCCTTGATTTTCTTTTTGATGTCTTCTTTAACTAGTTGGGCCTATTCTGGTATGAGCCTTCTCAGTATCTACTTTATTGGTTTGAACCCATCTTTTATAGGGATGAAGTGTTGAGCAATGTCTCTATCAATACCAGTCATATCGCCATACATCTAGGCAAATATTTTTAAATATTTTATTAATATTTTTTCAATTTCTCTCTTCTCTTTAGGGGTAACATCTTTTGAAATATGCAAAATGTGTGGTTCAGATTTTGTTCCAATGTTAAATGATTCAATGCATATGGAATGAATGTTAATTATGCTAATTCTTTGATCAATGCAATGCACACTACCATAAGGAAAGACATCAAATAAGTAAGCAAATCTTATTTCATTGCATTAACTTTAAAGTTCATTAAATCATTAGTTTCAAACAAAGAGAAAATACAAAGATCATCATCAACAATGTCTTCAAACAGGATGCCATCAATGCTTGATTTTAGGATGGCAACAGCTTGAGCATAATCGATAGTATCACTCTCAGATTCTAGCTCCAGATTTTTCATTGGCTCATTGATGTCACTTTTAGTGACCATATCTAGTAGGTGCTTTCCCTTGAGGGTGTCATTGAAGATCTCAAACCCTAGCTTCTCGATCTTGTTATTTACTTATTTCTTAGTTTGTCCTTGGTAGACTCAATTTGAGCTTTCAGCCATAAAAGAAATAAACTTCTTAGCCCTAGTGCCCTTTTTAGGATCATACCCTAGGCCGTATCTATTGGTCTATCCTCAAAAGTTAGGGAATTCTGTGACCCCAATGTTCCTTCCTCCTAATCTTTTTCCAAGTAGATATTGCATCTTCTTTATCATGGCAGCAACTTTAGGATCGATATGATCGTCATTGATTACAGAAACTTGAAATGTTAGTGGGACCATGTTCATACATGTAATAATGCTGTTTATTTTAGCAGGGATGGTAACAACCTTTCCATTCAGAGGGAACTTGATCTTCTGATGCAAAGCGGAGGATATGCCCCCTAATGGGTGGAACTAAGGTCTTCTTAGTAGCAGGGAAAAAGTTAGAGGGATGTCCAGGATGGTAAATTTTGCTACTAATTTGATATCACCCATAATAATTATTGCTTTAAAAGTCTTGATGATTGGCTTTTTGAGTCATTATAGGCTCATATGACCATATTGGATTTTTTTTAAGTTTTCAGCATTCATCCCAAACTTGTATAGCAACCTTAGTGGGAAAACATTAATAGCTGATCTATCATCCAGTATAACACATAAAGTCTTCTTAGACCTGACAATTGCTTGTATGAAGAGAGGACAGTTGTGTACCCTTCCCTCGAGGGGTAAATCTTCATTTAAAAAGGTGATTACATTAGAGGGAGCCTTTATTAGAGAGGCTATCATCTCATAGGGTGAGGCATTAATGGTGATCTTTGCCTCATCTAGTGCCCTAACTAGGGCATCCTTGTGCTTCTTGGAGGCCATGAGTATGTCCTAGTTACTAGCTTATGCTTGGGTCTTCTTAAGCTATTTGAGGATAGTGTCTTCCTCTTTGACTGGAGTGTGATCATTCATCACCTCTTTTCCTTTAGGGGGGTCATTCTCTTTACCCATTATGAGTCATATGGTTGACTACTAGTGAGGGGTTCTCAGCTGGTTGCTTATCTACCTTTGTGCTACTTTTCTAGTCCCAGACAATGATTTTAGGATCATTAAAGCTATACCATATATCGATCCCCATGACCTATAGGTTTTAAAGCTAAATAGTACTACCCACCCCATCTTCGTTGTCAAATTCTTCCCCCATCCTAAAGGTACTATGTCTTCTAAGTGAGTGTGAACAGCAAGGGGTGCTGTGTACTTGACTTTATAGTCGAACTTCCCAAATGGTGAGCCCAGTAAATCCCATACTTCATGGTCACTGCCTATGTTTGCTTCTTATGAGTAAGGGTAATCAATTACTTCACCATTCATAGGGAGAGTTGTATCCCCAATTCTTTTTGCATTATCAAGTGGGGAAGGAATCTCCAAGGCATCAAAATATATTCAAAGGTAGAAGGACATTGTTCATCTTTAATAAGTGATGAGGTTCATGGATGAAGCTTGAGAGTTTATCTTGGGTTTCTTAGATGGCTTGGATTAATTGTTCGACAAGATCTTCAAGTAGATTAGAGGAAATCATACTAATGGTTGTTGAGGCATGTTTTGCAGTTTGGGAGAGGATTGATCTTGATGCTGGGTCATTTTTATGGGTCATCAAATTTTCTAAAATCAATGAGGTCTTGGATAATAGTCTTGAGGGTTCTACATGCATTAGTGGTGTGACTGGGCATTTAGTGAAAGTGGCAGAACATGTTTTAGTCAATGTAAGGGGGTAATGGGTTTGGAAGAGGCTTGGGCCTTTGAGGCTATAATAGGTTCTTTTGTTAAAGTCTATGGAATGCTTTGGATAATAGGAGGTTGAAGCTTAAGAACTTTCTTGGTGGTCTGATGGCATTAATAGATGGTGAATTGTGAGTGTTGGGTTGGATTAGGTTTATTTCTATAGCTTGGGTAAAGGTGTTTTGGATGTTTGATTGGGCATTGTGACAGAAGGTGTTTCTAGCTTGTTAAGGTTCCTTATCTTCAATTCTAATTCCAACCTGATGGAGAGCTTTAAAGTTAGGATAATGAGCAAAAATCATCTATTTTCTAAAAGGTGGTAATGCCCCTTTGATTATCAACTCTGTCTATTCATCTTTAGGAGGACATCTTCTCATTTTAACTGCCTTTCCCTACCATCTTATAACATAGTCAGAGAAAGCTTTATAAGGTTTCTGCCTTGTGGTCTTGCGATCTCTGCTAGTGATGTCTAACTGAGTGTTGTATTTATACTGTTTGATGAACTTTTGAGTTAATAATAGCCAATCACTTTTAATTTCATCCTTAAGGTTAAAGAACCATGTTCTTGATCCTTCCTCTAGTGATGTGAAGGAGAATTGAACAATCTAAGATTTTGTAAGCTTTATAGCAGCCATGAAAGTACCATATTGCCTTAAATGGACCTTTGGATCTCCAGTTCCATCAAACTTGGCAAAGTTTGGTAGTTTAAAATCATTTGGGAGTGGTTCATCTTTAAAGAATGCCATATCAGAGAAGCTTTTGGAGCCATGGGTTCCTTTATCTTTAAAGGCAAATTCCAACTGAGACATTATGTTAGCAAATAGTTTAACCTCCCCTACCAATTCAGGCTTGGTTATATCAGCAATTTTTATAGCTTTTGGTGCATTTCTGAGATCCCATTAGTAGTTATCATTATCATCAGCTTGAACTAAAGTATGGGGAATTCCTTTTACTTTATCTACCTTAGGGTGAATAGATATGGAAGCTTCATTCAGTGATGTATTATTCCCATCTCAAGCATTTCTGGCCTTGATTTAGGCTTGAAGGATTTCAGCTATACTACCATCTATGAGCAATTTTTGGATCCCCTTTTTAGTTTATCTTCGAATTGCTAACAGAAGGTATCTTCTTGGTCACTTATGTTTGAATGTTGTATTCCTGAGTATTTATCAAGGTTAGCTAAATAAATGATGTATGATGTGTGCCTACAAAAGAAAAGGGTGAGCATGTATGCATGGAGTGGATGCATAATCATATGATGAAAAATGATCATTGTTGCAAGAAATGATGGTTAGTACATGCTATCTATATGTGTGTAATGTATGCATGATTGATCTTAGAAAGCTGGTGAGAATTTCCTACACAGTGAATAAACCAATCACAAAGCAATCATCGTTGTTTGTTAGATAGATCTTCAAAAAATTGTTATTCTTTTTCTCAAAAGTCTATTGCTCCTTGCGTCAATAACAAATAAATCACAGAGAATATTTTTTATGTACTACCTAGGAAAAAAAAAGAAAATTCTCTGAGAGGTCACCCCTGAGGATAGCTCAAACTGGGCATTTATAGGAAAAAACCCTAGCTAGAAACGTATCGTACTATGACTTATCTTTATCAAAGTTTTGATTTTAAAAGGACTTGAATTTCCTAAAAATTTAGATAAATACTATTTGACCAATCAAAATTTAGAAAACCACATTTTATTTATTAAAATAAAATAAAATAAAAAAGCATACGAAACATGCCTAATTTTGACCAAAATTGTGTACTTTCAATCGAAATTATAGAATTCCAATTAGAATTATGTAGTTTTGATCCTTTTTTAACTTTTAATTACAAAATGACCCTTGAAAGAATTTACACTTTTCAATTAGGAACTAAAAAACATTACAATTAAGTCCTTAAAAAACCAATTAAACGCTTTTTGAAAATGCATTAAGACTTTTGAGGTTTCAAACTTTAATTGTTGAAGACCTATTTATAGCATTTTCATCATTGGAGTCCTTTATTGCATTCACACTTCGTCATCTTGAAATTGGGTGTTTACAATTGCCCTCCTTTGTTGCTGTTTGCTTGACAAATTGCGGCAAAGAAAATAAACATACAATTTCTTTGGAATAAATGTTTAGATACTTACCTGTGCTCCTTGAGGCTTTTGCCTATAAGCGATTGTCGGTTCATGATGAATGATTGTGTTGCTGTGCAACACTAGGCAAAATCCTAAAACATATGAGGAAACATTATACTCAGACGTATAACATTGATTTGCACAAACACATTTTACTCGGTCATATAATGTTGACTATACTCGGTCGTATAGTACTGGTTGAAAAGATGTATTGTACTCAATTGTACAATGTTGATTATACTCGGTTGTATAGTATAGATTAAAAGGATGCATCACAGTTAGTCAAATGATGTTGACTATACGCGGGTGTATAGTACAAATTAAAAGAACACATCACACTCGGTCATATGATGCTGACTATACTTGGTCATATAGTGCTAGTTGAAAGGGATACACTATGCTCGAACATGTAGCATTGATTTCTTTTATGCTTTGCCTTTTACTAATTCATTCTTCATTTCCATTATCCTTTTCATTACTTACTGATTATGCTATAATCCATAATTTCTTGTGATTAGCTGCAACCCTTTCATTGCTCACTAATGATGCTGCAATCCATAATTTCTTGCTAATTGATTGCATTCCTTTCATTGCTCACCATTAATGCTACAATCCCTAACTGCTTGTGATTAGTTACAACCCTTATATTTCTTGCCTTTGATGCTACAATCCATAATTACTTATGATTAGCTGCAACCTTTACATTTCTCACTGATGATGTTGTAATCGATAATTGCTCGTGATTAGCTGTAACCCTTTCATTGCTCACTGATGATGTTGCAATCCATAATTGCTCGTGATTAGTTGTAACCCTTTCATTGCTCACTGATGATGTTGTAACCCATAATTGCTCACTAATTGACTGCAATCCTTTCATTGCTCACCTTTAATGCTATAGTCCATAACTACTTGCTATTAGTTGTAACCCTTCCATTGCTTGCTGATGATGCTACAGTCCATAATTGCTCACGATTAGCTGCAACTCTTATATGCTCGCCTTTGATATTGCAATTCATAATTGCTTGTGATTAGCTACAACCCTTACATTGCTCACTAATGATGCTACAATCCATAATTGCTCGTGATTATCTGCAACCCTTTCAATACTCACTGATGATGCTACAATCCATAATTACTCGTGATTAGCTGCAACCCTTTCAATACTCACTGATGATGCTACAATCCATAATTGCTCATGATTAGCTACAACCCTTTCATTGCTCTTATTTTGATTCTCCTCTTAGTATTCCCTTACCTTTCTCGTATTACTCAACATGGATACCATTATAGGATTTTGTACTCGTGCTCATTTCTGAGCATTGGAGTAGATTACATGCACATTTATTATTCAAAAGACTAAAAAGATACTCTAAAATTCAAGCAATATACTGCAAGTCCATAAAGTTTTTCTTTGCATTTTCTTTACCATATTTGGGTGCAAAGTAAGCATTAGATTGATTGGAGTTTATAAACTTTCAATACAAAGCCATTAACTAATCATCTAAATTTTACAAGGTTAATAAAAGAAAGCCACTATGATTAAAGGTCATGAGATAGGCTTTTTGCATCTTGTGAAGTGGATGAATTTACTTTCAATTTATGGATTTTATTATTAAGATTGTCCCTTTATTTTAGAATCTAAGGTTTTGTTACTTCCTTTGATTATTTTCATGAGTGTTTGGCAAGTTGTTTGTCACGTAAGGTGATACTTTGATTAGCATTTGTAATCTTGCTCAATCTTACTGATGTATTGGTTCCTTTCCTCTTTTACATTCTCTTTGGTTTTTCCCTGCATAAAATACCATAAGTTGGTATGGTCTATTTGCAAGTGAAGAGATTTTTTAAAATGCAATGTTATTGTTTTTTTAGTAATTCCCTTTTAGTTATGGTGATGATGTCTCTGAGCACAAAGGTCATAATACTCCACCATTGAAGTTATGGCTTTGAGTTGCATTTATATTTCCACCATTCTATTAATGCTATGGTAGAGGGCTTTATTCCTCTTCTTGATATCTCCTATAAAAAAGGTTTAGGAGTTAGAGATCTTATTTCATGATCAAATAATTTTTCAGAGTGCATTCATTTTAAGTTTTGAGTGCATTCTTCCCTTTTATAGTGCTGATGAATGTATTGCTAACATGTTGGGCCTTCTCATCACCATATTCCATATCCTACACTGGTCTAATTGTTATGGAGAGATATTCCAAATGATGCTCCAAATGAGACTATGGAGATGGATGTTGAATCTAAGGAGCTTGAGCATCCTATCAAGCCTCTTGAGGTCACCAGGATGATGCTTTTACAAATATCACTGTTAGTGATATTCCCTTATTGGATGGGCCTATAGTTTATTAGGCTCATGCAGTCTAAAGTCCTATTGAGTATCGGTTCACCTTAATAGTGTTACCCTTTTCCCTCAAATGTGAACATTTTGACTACCTTTTTGCACTTTTACAATACTAATTTTAAATGTTAGTAGTAAAGTATTTGCATAATCTCGCCTAACCTCAAATACTTTATTCTGCAAAGTAAATGTCTGTAAGTGTGTGCATGTTATGTATGTCATGCATGATACTAATAGGTCATTTAGGAATAGAGCTATGTTTACAGCTTGGAGTGTGAGAATGAGGTGCCTCATCAATAGTTTATAGGTTTTATCATTGAATGCTTCACTGTTGGTACTTTTGATGTTAGAGCTTTTAATATAGCTTGTTAGATAGATGACCATACTAGCAAGTGGGGTCCATGGCTTGACATTGGAGCTTATGATTGACCAATGCATTATTGAACTTTTCTTTTTGCTATTGCTTTTTATATACGATGCCTGATGTATTTGTAAGCTTCTTCTACCCCGAGATCTCTTATACTAGCTCTTATACTTCAGTGTTCCATCTTTGCTCTTTGAATGTAGACTTACTATTTTGTTTACCCCCAGAATTACATTTTGCCCTCAATTTCATTCTGAATTCATTCGTGCTATTCTTTAAGAGACTCAATTCATTCACTACTATTATTTATCCTTTGAGTTACTAACCCTATTAGTTAGAATCTCATGCATTGAAGATGCAGAGGAGTGGGTGAACTAATTGAAGTGAGTTCTTGATGATGAAATCAACTGGATTTGCACTTTGAAGGACTCTTGAGTAGAAATGAGGCTTGATGTTGATGTAATGATTAATGATAGTTACAAAGTAAGAGTTGTAATGCAAGTTACTGAGTTACCTAAATTATTTATGTACAAAAGGACACTAGACTCATAAACAAAATCATAAAAAAAAGAGAGAAAACATAACTAAGATGGTGATCTCATAGCTTTAATTTTATCTTTCATTATGTATTGTCTTTCCATTCAGATACTTATACAGTATGATAGAGACAGATATATGATATTTGAACAAAAATTTCAAATTCCATTTTATTCATTCATTAGGGCAAAAATGAGAATACTCATTACATCACATGATACAACTCATATTATCAGCTAGTCCTAAATTTTTTCTCTCTATATTCTACAATACTATTATTTTTCCTTTTCTCTTTTTATTTTTTCCTCTTTTTTATCATTTTTTTTATTTTTCCCTCAAATTTCCTATCTTCAGAAGTTACATAATGTGATATATGAATGTTCTTTGAATTTGCATTTATGCCCATGCTGAATGAATCTAATTGAATTGAATTTATATCAATCATGTAGATACTATCAATATTATAATGCACAATACCATTGGGATGACCATACATAAGTAAGCATGATCAGAATTCATATCGTCAATCACTAAAACAAAATAGGTTCTAAAGAAACTAAAATTTTATTCAAAGAAGACAATAAGAAAATTTATTTCCTATTCTAGATGCTATGGATGTTGGGTCTTATAGTGGTTGTCCTTCAGGCAACTGACATAACAACTATTCTTGTATCTTCTTACCAACTGTCTCCATGACTTAATCTTTTTGTACCTCAAATGTGCATTTTTCTTTCTTGTCCAACAACTTCTCATCATCAAACTCATCACCCCATCCTATAGGCACAATTAACTTGAAGGGTATGTCAAAAGAAGGTGGATTAGTGTAGAACACCTTATAGTCAAACTTGACTGAGGGTTGAACCCATAAGTCTTATGCTCTTTCCATATCTTTAGGGGCATTAGGAGATTTTTCATTAGTTTTAAGGTGTAGGTCCTTAAAGGAGCTTAGCACTCCTTCCTTACTAACTCTTGGGTTGATAAACATGGTAGCTAGGGATGGTCCATTTTGGTAATTTGGGAAAGGCTTATTTCTGGTGCTTGGGTTTTTGAGGTTTGTGATCTTTTCAAAATTTATAAGGTTTTGGATTTTGTGTTTGAGGCAGATGCAGTTATCTATGGAGTGTTAGAGGTTTTAATGGAATTCGCAATGCTTATTTGGGTTATAGCCTAAGGTGTTTGGGTTTAGTAGGTTTGGATTAGGTAAAGGTTGAAGTAAGCCATTTTGCATTAGGCGCTCTAGGAATTTTAACAAAGGTTGGTTAAAATTAAAGAATCTCCTTGGTTGTTAAGTAGCATGCACTTCCACAATCCAGCTAGTGCTTCATTGTTGTGTGCCCCCATTTAAATAGTTTCTCACTCTGGTGCTTTTAGCAATCTTCTTTTTCTTGCTTTTGATCTCCTCAACTTGCCACCCATCATCATAAAAGTGTACAAACGTCTTAGGATTCATCATCTGTAACCTCTCAGCTAAATTGGGTAACACATTTTGAACAATCATCCTAACGTGATCCTTTTCAGCCATCTTGTTCTTCATCAATCCTACCTTATTCATGAATCTAGTCAGGAAACCTGAAAATTGTTAGTGGTATGCACTAGGTCAATCATTTGATTATGCATTGACTTTCTTATTTTATTAATAAAGAGGTATTTCATTATCATTTGATTTTATGATAATTATATGAATGGTTAATTCTTACTAAGGCCATCAAGTATGTGACTTAATAGTAAAACCCTTAGATTAAAATAAGAGTTCTATTCTAATTATCCCTAGCCATTTATTCATTATATAAATATTAAAGTATTAAGGCTAGTATGATGTTGACTGATGGTTATGTTTTACTAATCATGAATATGAGATATTAAGTCAAATCATAGGTACATGATGAGAGATCATGTACTGGATTGAACCACTATAAGAATACTACATAGATTATTGTCATAAGTATTTCTCATCACAGTAATTTTATTTCGGTCCTTTGACCTTGAAATCATCATGGATTTCTACATAGCTATTTTATGTTTTGACACATTCTAACATTGTCTTTAACTGGACGATTAAATTGGAATGTTGTTGGATATGAAATTAGTTATGTGAGGAATGTGAGTGATTCAGAAGGAATTTATCCCTCATTAATATGAGAAAGATATCTATGGGCCCCTTAATGAGATAGACTGAAGAAAATTGCATGGCCATGCTGAAATGAATTGATAAAGAGTTATCATTTTCAGTCTACTTGGAATCAAGTCATAATATTGAACTATATAAGGATGACATTCTATGCCTTATGTTCAATTAAGATATCATGTGATAAAGGGATGATAAAATTCATTGTAATTAGGTTATGTCGGATTATTGACTTCACATGACTTGGGTAGTCATAATGTCTTGCTAGAGGCCAATTATGACTTGTAGGCCTAAATAGAGATTTAGGCCCACTACCAATGTTATGTGAACCTATAGGGTCACACACTTAGAATAAGCCCAAAACGAATATGGGTTTAATAAGCCCAAAATAAACTCTGTGGAAATAAATAATTAAAGTGTTTTATTTATTTATTTATTTGTTTATTTATTTAAGATAAATGTTATTTTAAATAAATAAATAAGATATTATTTCTGATTTGTTTTTAAACAAAATCAGAATATAATAAATAGAAATTACCAAAAGGTAATTGGTAGGTGAAACCCTAATTTGGAGTCTATAAATATGTTATATTCTCTAGGGTTTCATACACTGGTTTTCTGCCTCAAAATTCATTTACTTTCTCCTTAGAAACAAAGATAGAGTTTTTCTTTTATTCTTGATTTGTGAGACAATCAAGGAGGTTGCTAGCACACACACTCCAATTCATTTTGTGAAGGGCTGTTCGTGTGGATACTTATAGAGGACGCATCCTTTTGGAGATGTTTTGATCCGAACAACCAAGCCAAAAAGCTCGAGGTAAGGTGTCACCGGTGTGAACCTCCTCTCATCCTTCTAGAAAATCTTGCCTCTTCTACATTTTGGTGAGATTCTTGAAATCCTAGCTTACATCAAGTAGTCGAATTACATGGATCCAGGCTTGGATACGTGATAAAATTTTAATTTTTCTGCTGCATTTGTATCATGAATCCTAACAAAAATGACTTATTAGGCTTATGTTTGGTTAATTCTAAATCCCTAATGGACACTTCAAGCTTGGTATTATAGTCATATTGCTTCAAAAAAGTGATACACAATTCTCTTCAGTCTGCTCAGATAGACTTCTCTAACCTATAATACCAATTAATAGCCATACCCTCCAAGGATAGTACAAACAACTTGGTAACTACAGACAAAGGAGCCTTAATGGATCCCATCATAGTTATGTATTGACTAAGGTGGATCCTTGGGTCTCCAGTACCATTAAACTTATGCAGCTATGGCATTTTGAACTTATCAGACAACTTATCTTCCTTAAATTGCATCACATCATCAAAATCAAATGAATACCCGATACGTTGTCCTCTTATCAATTCCTCCATTTGAGGCATCTTTTGAGTTAGTGCCTTCATCTGCTTGGATTCTAGCTCTTGAACTTGCTTAAGTGATTCCCTTTTTGCCTGTTCAACCATGTAACTCTTAACATCCTCTAATTTCATTTCCACAGTAAGTATATTCCTAACAGCATTGTCATTGTTGTGGTGCACCCACAACAGGTGGATTGGCCATAACGGGAGGTGCAGCAGCAACATGTGGTGGCATTAATCCAGTCAGAGCTTTTAGTTCACCTTGCATCATTGGTATCATGTCATCCATCAATGCTCCTTTAACATTCTCTAGAGTCTAGTTTCCTCCCTTTTATTGTTCCATTTCTTCTGCTTGTTTAGCATGTGCAACTTCTAGGTAGAGTGGATTGATAGGATTCCTTTTTAGTTTGCTAAGGATCTCTTTTACAATTGATTACAGGCTTGAATTAGTTTGACTAGTCTACCACTTTTTTGACTCCAAACACAAGAAGACCCAAATGAATCTATGATGGCTGAAAAAAATTGTTAGTATGATGCATTATGCATGATGCACGTGCCATGCAACAAGTAGCAAGTCAAACAAGTCAAGTGTATATACATCCTTCCAACCTTATTCTTCCCACACATGTATTTAATGGTAAGTCTCTTTTCCTAGGATTTTTGGTCTTAGCCTTAATATCAATAGGGCATATTAATAACCAACGTGCATGCTAAATCTCTCAAAGTAGTAAAAGCATAGAAACAACATTTCTAGGTATGAAAAGATTAGCCCAATATTTATTAGACCAAATGGGCTTCTAAAGTATGGGCTTGGGCTTTTATAGATAGAAATACCTCATGGAAATATTCACAAGCAACTTGGGTAATCCAAGGGGAAGTTACTAAGCCATTATATGAGCTGAGTCTAGTGAAAAAGGTCGAAGTTCCCTTAGCAAAATGCCCTCTTTTAAGACTTGAGTTACAGGCCAAGGTAAGAGGTAACCAAAATCCTTTACAAACTCGAGAGAAGATTACCCCCTTTTAGGACTTGGGTTACAGACTTTGGTTAGATGAGCCTGGTAATCTTTCTTGAATCAAGTTAGGCTAAGAGTGATGGTTAGCCAATTTACAATCCCATTAAGCTAGTGGAATCATGGAACCATAAACTAATGCCATTAGTTAATTAGTTAATAGGGACATGCAGAATGAATGCAAAAATAAAATAATTCTAAAGAACATAAGTAGAATTAGCATCTCTTATCCCTAATGGAGTCACCATTATAGACGGTGGGGTTTAATGTGCGTCCAAGATTTTAACAATTGTGACACTGTTTGAGCTCATGGCTATAAAGAACTGTCACAAAGACATGGCGTGGAGATGAGGAGTCACCACCCAGGGTAATAGCAGGGATAAATTGAAAAAATGGTGGTACTTGAATCTTTAAAAGAAAGCCAGCACCATAACTAGAAGATTCTGGATATGGAATAACAACTTCTTTTAGTCTCATGTTCATTTAGAATTACTTCATGAATTACTCTTTTACCCTCTATTTACATGCAATTTCATATAAACCCTTATTTCAAAACAATCAACTCCAGGCAAACTAGTCATGAAAAATACATGTAAATAATGCACTCATTTAAATTCGCAATCTCTAAGTTAGTCTAATCTATATTGATTTTAATTAAATGGGCTAAATCTACATGTTTTAATTTATAAGTGAGCCTAAAGACAAATGGGCCTAATTCCTATTCAATTTTGAATTAAGTGAACCTAAGTCTATTTATTTTAATTCTAAAAAATAGGCCTAAAACTACAAATTATGAAGTATTTAAATTAATGAGCCTAGTTCTACATATTTTATTTCTAAAGTGATCTTAAATCTATAAATTATGGAAAAATCTTAAATTAAATGGGCTAAGTCTAAATTAATTAAATTAGGTGAGCCTATGTCTAAATTAACTAAATGGGCCTAAGTTGTCTTTACCATAAGTCTAATTAATTATGGGCCTAAAGATGCATTTTTATTAATTAAATCTAAAAAAATCTAAATATAATTAAATGGATTAAAACCGAACATGAGCTTAGGACCTAAAATAGATAAACATAAACAAACAAGCTAAAAAAAAAACAATTAGAAACAAATATCAAAACAATCAAATAATGGATCAAACAATCAATTAAATCTACTCAAAAAACCCTAATTTAATTAAAGTGACTCTAAACAAACAAATAAAATAAAATAATTAACAAACAACCCTAATTTTATCCACTTAACTCTAATTCAATTTTGATTAAACAACCTAATGATTTCTATAGCCATTAATTTAATTAATTACCTAATTAAAACCCTAATTTTACTAACTAATTAATTAAAATAAAACATATAATCACACACACTTGACGTCATTATTCCCATTATTGGGGCTATTACAATGAGTTATTGAAAATAATAAGAAAAGAAAAATTAATATAATCTCAAAAATAATAAAAACAAAACAAAATCAAAACAATAATAAACAACTAAATAAAAACCTAAGAACTATGTTTAGCTACAAAAGTCAATCCATGGCATTCCATGGATCTTCATGGATTTTGTTCACCTAGTAAGATGATTATGTAATCCCCTCCATAATCACCAACACAAAAGAATAAACAATGATTAGTGAATAAAATAACAATAAAAATTTAATAAAATTGAAATTTGATAAAATAAAAATAAAAGAAGGGAGGAAAAAAGATGATGATTATGGATGCAGTATGAGTTGCCCCTCAGACTAATGTAAGTCATTGTTGTTTATTAGATAGATCTTCAAAAACTTGTTATTCTTTCTCTCAAAAATCTATTGCTCCTTACTTCAAAAAAAATCATAAATAATATTTTTTGTGTATTTCCTAGGGAAAAAAAAAGAAAAGTCTCTGAGAGGTCCCCCTTTAGGATAGCTTAAGCTGGGCTTTTATAGGAAAAAACCCTAGCTGAAAATGTATCCTACTATGACTTGTCTTTCTCAGAGTTTTGATTTTAAAAGGACTTTAAATTCCTAAAAATTTAGATAAATACTATTTGACCAATCAAAATTCAAGAAACCACATTTTATTTACTGAAATAAAATAAAATAAAAAAATAAAAAAGTAGACAGAACATGCTTAATTCCGACCAGAATTGTATAATTCCAATCACAGTTACAGAATTCTGATCAAAATTATAGAATTCCAATCCTTTTTAAAATTTTAATTATAAAATGACCCCTGAAATAATTTATATTTTTTAATTAGGTCCTAAAAATATTACAATTAAGTCCTTAAAAAACCAATTAAATTCTTTTTGGAAATGCATTTAAACTTTTGAGGTTTCAAACTTCAATTGTTATAGTCTTATTTATAGCATTTTCATCATTGGAGTCCTTTGTTGCATCCACACTTCATCATCCCAAAATTGGGTGTTTATAATTACGTACTCCAATCAGTGACTCTAGCATTCTTTTGATAACTTGGTCACCCCCCTTTAGGACTTGGGTTATAGACTCTAGTCAAATGAGTTCGGTGAATGTAGGAGTAAAGTCTTAAGGTGATAATACCTATCTTTATCACCCTGTGACTCGAGTGGAATCATAGTGGTTTTAGGGACCAGTGGCGAACGTGTGATGTGTAGTGCAAATACAATGGTGAGGGGCTATATGCGACTGAGTGTTGCATAATGAGAAATAGTCATTTTCAAGTTGATCCCTTTTACTTAAAAGTCCCTAATGGAGTCGCCACTATGAGTGACCTTTCTTTTTCTCCCTTGTTCATTGGAACGCCTGTAGACACCGAATTTCGGGACGATGAGTTATGGATACGACAGAAGAAGACTCCAATGATGAAAATGTCATGAATAGGTCTTCAACATTTGAACTTTGAAACTTCAAGGATCTAATTACATTTTTCAAAGAAAGGATTTAATGTTTTCATGGACTAAATTGCAATGCTTTTTAGGGATTTAATTACAAAACTCAAATTCTTTCAAGGTCCTTTTTGTAATTAAAAGTTAAAAAAAGTGATCGGAATTACCCTAATTCCAATTGGAATTACGTCATTCCTGTTGGAATTACACAATTATGGTTAGAATTAGACTCCTTTCACTAATTCTTGAATTTTTTAGATAAATCTTGAATTTTCTAGATAAATTGAGTCCTAATTGGTATGAAATTCTCCTAAAATTATTTTGATAATGTTTGTAAGGAAATAGAAGTTTTTAGGAATCAATTTATAACTAGGGTTTCAAGATGTATCTTTATATAATGAGGGTTTTAGCTCTAAGAAGCAGAGAAAAATTAAGGGGAGGGAAAAAAGAAAAAAAAAACAAAGAATGGCAAAAAAGAAGAAGAGAAGAATGAAAAGAAAAAGAGAGAAAAGAAAGGGGAAGGAAAAAGAAAATATTATTCTCTACAAATTCTTTTTGCTTTATTATTAACGAATGGTCTTTGAAGAATAATATTCGAAGTCCTATCAAGAACGATGATTCTACAAAATCTGAGGAGCACTTCATTAAAATCATCTATAAGCATCATTATCTTCTTATTTTGTTTTATTTGATTTTTTGATTTTATTGATTTTTAATTTTGTTTTATTGTTGTTATAATTTATTCACTAATCACAATTTTTGTTCTTTTTTTATGGTGATTATGGAGGAAAAGACATGATGATCATACTTGGAGAATCAAATCCAAAAGAGGACCATAGAATGTCATGGATAAGACTTTGTAGAGATATATTTTCTAGAGTTTTTTATTATTATTTTATTTATTGCTTTATTTTATTAATTTATTTTTGGGGTGTATTAATTATTTTATTATTATTTTTTATAGATTATTGTAATAGCCCCAATAGTGGGAATAATGGAATTATGTGTGATTGTATGTTTAGGTTAATTAATTGATTAGTAAAATTAGGGTTTTAATTGGGTAATTAATTAAAAATTAATGGAGGAAATAGATTAATTTAGGTTGCATGTTAATGAAAATTAGGGTTTAGAAGGAATTAATTTAATTAGTTGTTTGATTTTTAATTTAATTATTTTAATATGTTTTATTTGTTTTTGGGCTTCTTTATTTTATTTGTTTTTGGGATTGTTTATTTTTATATGTTTTGTGCTTGTTTGTTTATTCTTATGTATTTTGGGCCTTAAGCCCATATTAGATTTTAATTCATTCATATAAATTTAGGTTTTTAGGTTTAATTAATTAAAATGCATTTTAGACCCATAATTAATTAGATTTTTAGGTTAGAGATAATTTAGATCCATCTAGTAAATTAGACATAGGCCCACTTAATTTAATTTAATTTATTAGACTTAGCCCACTTAAAGCCCTTTTTCATAATTTGTAGATTTAAGATCACTTGAGAGCAAAAATATGTAGAATTAGGCCCACTAATTTAAAGACCTTCATAATTTGTAGATTTAGTCCCATTTTTATAATTAAAATAAATAGACTTATGTTCATTTCATTAAAATTAAAAGGAATTAGTCTTTAGGCTCATTGATTAAAAAACCATGTAGACTTAGCTCATTTAATTAAAATCCATGTACATTAGACTAACTTAGGGATTATATGTTTGATTGAATGCATTATTTGCTTGTATTTTCATGACTGGTTTTCCTTGGAGTTAATTGCTAGAATAAGGGTTTATAAGAAATTGCATGTAAAGAGAGGATAATATAGTAATTCATAAAGTAATTCTAAATGAACATGAGACTGAAAGAAGTTGTTATTCTATACCTAAAATCTCATAGTTATGGTGCTAGCTTTCTTTTAGGGAATCGAGTACCACATTTTGATTTGTTTTAGTTATTACCCTAGGTGGCAACTCCTCATCTCCATGCCATGTCTTTGTGACAACGGTTAGTGTGTTCTCTAGAGCCCTGAGCTCAAACAGTGTCGCAATTGCTAAAATCTTAGATGTGTGCTAAACCCCATCATCTACAATGCCATTTTGACTTTTTGGAGTTTTTGTGTTTTTGAGGGACATGGCAACTTTACTAAATAGGGACAAATGATTGGTCTTAGGAGGAATGAGACACTTTTTTGATTTAATGGAGTTGCCACTCAATTTTTAGAAAATTAGGAAAAGAAAGGGACAACATCGGGTTACTCAATAAGTATTGTCCCCTACAGAGTTTTTCAGGTTCGGGGGATCAGATCTACTTTTTGACTATTTCTCATTATTCTATATTTATTGTATAGCTACCGTAATACCCTAGTTTCAGTAATGGCATTTTTCATAGCATTCATATAATATATTAGATAGTGGAAGATAATAAAGTAGTAATATTATTATTACATTGCTTTCCTAACAAAATACATATAAAAGGAAAAAAGATTGCGAAAGAGTAAATCTAGCCTATATATAATAGACCTATAAGGTTGGGATAACTATGCATGGAGCTTGCTTGATCATATAAATAATGGGATAAGTAATGGACACTCAATCACTTGAAAGAATAAGTAAAATGTACATAATCATGCATGTTTGCAGTGATTATTTATGCTATGATGATATATGATGACGACATAAGGGATTCATGATGACATCATTGGACCCGGAACATGATGACTCTAATCCATAATGTGAACTTTTCATGTTATTGATATTTATGATGTGATTTCATGTTCCAAAACTAGAGGATTTAAATTGATGATATGAGATAAGCAAAATAAAGCATAAATTATTCATATAGCATACAAATTGCCAATCTCAACATGCAAGCACAATAATATTCACTAATGTTGGTGATAGTAAAATAAAATACAGTGCGATAAAATAAATGTGCTAAAACGATTGTGTGGTCCTCAAATTCAACTGAGCATGTATGAGTTTTGAAGCTTTAGCTTTGAGGGATTATCAAGCTTTCCACGTTGAGAGGTTTAAAATGACGTGTAGAATAATGCTAGTTTATATACCTTTAAAGTGTGCTTTGATAAATATGAGGCTAGGTTTGGTGGAAGGGAGACCTAATAACCTAAGGAAAATACAGTGGGAGAACTAAAATTTTTTAGAAGCGGGTTTCCAATGCCTTTGAGTGGAAAAATTTTTGAGTGTGTGTGTGTTTCCTCTTGCTCCCCCCTTAAAATGGGTGTGAAGGTGCCTATTTATAGTGAAAAATGTAAGGAAGAGGGGGGTATAGGTGTGGTCACACACGCATCCCTAGGACAAAGCATATAACTGTGCACTTATGCGTGGTTATGTGCACTTTTGAGCATTACATACTCCATTTGGGGCTTTTTTGGGCTATTCTGAGGTTGGTCCCTAGGGTTTTGGGCCTTCTGAACACATTTAGTAGTCAGTTTTGTCTAATTCAGCCTCAATTTTAGCTTGTGGCACCTAAGGGTGTTTACGTGCACTTCGAAGTGATATGCGCTAATCCTCATGTTGTTTTGGACTATTTTGAGACCACTGCCAAAGGTTTTTGAGCCTTTTGGATGTGATTTTGGAGTTCATTTTGTTTGGTTTGGCTTCAATTTTAGCGCATAAAACCTAAGGGTGTTCATGGCTTCATACGCACTTTTGAGCAACATGTGCTAATCCTCAAATTGTTTTGGACTATTTATAGGACCACTTTTGGAGCCTTTCGGATGTGTTTTTGAAGTCCATTTTGTTAAAATCAATTTCCATTTTTCACAAAGTTGGGTCTTGGTCTGATGAAATGAACACTCGCCCAACAAGCTACGTATTCTGAGAGAAAATTCTTGAAATAAGCCTCTTATTGTTTTGATAATTCATATTTCATAAGATTGGAGTACAAATTAATGGCTCAGTGATAAACTTCACACACTGGTGGGATTGGTTATGGTTTTAAGGTTGCACACTTCAGAGGCATTATGAATGAGTAGACTCTAGTCTTTTCAAAAATTAATTTCATCATTAGACCTTTTTGGGGATAGTCAAATTTAAGGTATGACCCTATGCTAAATGCTAATTACAATCAATGAATGAATGATAAGATGAATGTAATTCTACATACAATTTGGCACTAACAAATACTCCCACACTTGAATCTTTGCTTGTCCTCAAGAAAACTCAAGAACATAAACTATCAATATAATGAATAATGTGTATATTCAAATTTCACTAAGCACATATCACAACCTTCTCTTAATAGCTTGCTTACAATTCTAAAAAACAAAGTTAGCAAATCAAGTTGAGAAACCAAACTTACCAAGTGAAGAGCATGTTATTTATTCACAATCATACCATCATGAGTCAAACTCTTAAGAAACGTACAAAATGAATGAAGAAGACTCCAAGCTAAGGTGTCTTCTAATTTAGTGTGCATAAATAAACTCTATCCACTTTATTTTATTAATTTTTTGTAAGAATTGTGCTTTTCTTCCCTCTCTTAGTAGTTTCCCATCTTTTTTAAACTACTTAACATGAACACCTCGAGAGGGTTCTTTGAATACTCGTACTCTTTTTGCAAGAGCATTTGAGTAGGAAGGAGTTTAAGTCCTTAAGCACATTTTATTATTTTTCAATTTACTTTTTTTTTCTTTTTTTTTTGTAGAATTAGGAAAGTATTTTCATGATTCCTTTTGCATACAACAAAAAGTGACCTAGAGAGGGGTTTAATTCATTCACTATACTATCTCCCAAAACATAAAATCATAACATGATCAAATGAAAAATAACATGCATTAAGTTTATTAAAAGCTCAAAATTCTCAACTCAAATTATTAACAAAGTTTAAAAGAAATCAAACTAACTATTAATTAAAGATTCAACAACATAGGCTTAATAAATAAAATAACTAATGACAACATAAGCTCAACAAATAAGCTCAAAATTTTCTTGCTTATTCCTAAAACCTCCTATAAAGGAAATCCTTAATTAAAGAGGATTCTTTAAAAAATAAGACAACTAATGACAACTTATCTTTGAAAAGTCAAAATTGACAACTAATGACAACTATGCATGTTGACTTTTTGACTTTAACTCGTTGACTTTGACTTGGAATATCCTTGAATTTTCTTACATCTCCTAAAATCTTTTTGAATCTTTTGTATTGACTCCAAAATACAAAAATAACTTGAAAATTCATCCAATTCATGCTAATTAATTTCAAAATAGGAACTTAAGCTAATTAGCTTGAATTCTTCATCATTTAGCTCCATGCTTGCACTTGAGGTTGAATCCACCATTTTGCTTATAATGTAAAGAACAAATGAATTCAATATTTATTTGAACTTCTTTATCCTTGATCTTGTCATTCCCTCCCTCTTGAAGATGATTCATACTTGAATCATAGCCATCTTTTAAAGTTGATAAATTCATAAATATTCCAAGGTCAAACACAAATTTCTTGGTTGAAAACTTCTTCTTTGAAGTAAAGACCTATAAAAGCAACTTTAATAAAACTTGAACTTGATTACATACTTGGGACATAGAACTTTTATCCATGAACTTGTAAGAATTATATTCTTGTTGCTCCCTACTAAACTTGAAACATGAGCATCTCAAGTTCTTTTTGCTACGAGTAAAGACTCCATTGATTCTCTTATAGGCATAAGGTACTTTAACAACATGCTCAAATGGATCTTTATATGGGATAAAGCTCTGCAAAACAACTTTCAAAACACTAGAAAAATAAAAAATAAATTTATTAGTAAAATCATAATGAATAACCAACTCTTTATCATGCTCTTTCTTTTATGCACAAACTTCTAGATTTTCCTCTTCATGATGTATATACTTTTCATAATCAAAAGGTGCATTCTTATCACCTCCTTGAATAGTTAATCCATGTATAAGTTCACTAGATGCTCAAACGCTTGTAAAACTCCTTATTTGCTTTAATGACTTTAACACATTTATCATTCTTAAATTCACACTCTATTTTGATCTCCTCGTATTCAACCAATTCTTTTTCACACTTCTCTTTATGAGTAATGCTCTCCCCCACTTTAGTAGTTTGATAATGTATTTTAACATATAATTGACCCTTATGGTATTTCTCATGATCACTCAAAACTATTTTAATATTAGCACCACTCTCACTGTCAACCTTATTACTCTAACTCTCTTTTTCTAAAGTAAGTTTAATTACATCTTTCAATGAAAAAAAAGGTTGTAATTTACAACTAACCTAAAATCTTATCTAATTTCTCTCTTAGGCCCTTTTATGAATCTCATAATTTTCTACCCATTAAATTCACTTAAATCATATGCAATTACAAACAACTTAAAATTTTTAGCTTAATCGTTAACATATAATTCATCTCCTTGTTTAAGAATTTGCAATTTAAAATAGAATTTATCCCTAACATCATAAGGAGCAAAATGTCTAGTCATTAACCTTTTCATTAATTCATAATTTTAATGTCATTATTCTCATTCTCTTTCCATAATGCCATAAAATCTTCCTAGTATAGAGCAGCATGACCTAAAAACTTACAAGAAGCAAGTCTGTACTTTTGAAAATCATATATTTCTAGAGAATCAAAGATCTCCTCTATTTGTTGCACCCACTTCAAGTAAACATAAGGATCATTCTTACCTAAAAAATAATTCATGTCCATACTAAAAATCAAGTTAGAAAGAAATTATCATAAAGCTCTCCCTTATATGTTTACACTTAATTTTAATGTCACTCATGCTTGTGATTCACTCAAATTTTTTCTTTTGGCTTTTTTCTCAATAATAATCTCACTACTCTTGCCTTTTATCACTCAAATTCCCCAATTTTTGGTTATAATGAAACTAATGCAAATTATTCAAGAATTGCTCAATAAACTCAACACACAATCATAAAAATTAAATTAAAGTTAAAATTCAAGGTGATTATTCAAGAATCAAATAAATAAGAAAATAAGCAAGTTAATAAAACGTCACTTAAATTTAAGAACTAAACCCAATTCTAAAAGCCAAAAAATGCACACAATAAAAATTAATGAAAGAAGCCAAATTTGATTTGTACTCCTATAAACACCAATAATCTTAAATGAAAACTATTTTTTTTTTATTTTTTTATTAAATGTGAAAATTTAACAAATTAAATCACTTAAGGGTCTTTTAATGGATTTTGAACCCTTTTGCATAAAACAAAATAATTTTTTTTTTGCCTTTTTTTTTGAATTTAAGAAGAATTGAGAAGAAATTAAGAAGAGATTATACATGAAAATTAAAGGCTACATAACCAAACCTTGAAGTTTGACTTTGATACCAAACTGATACAAGCCTTACCTATAATAAAGATAGAATGCACATCCAGCTTTGAATATTAGTCCAAGGATCATCATAGGTTTTGTTGATGGAGCTAAACCCATTGCTTTATTAAGATTAAGGCAAGATACTTAGCTATTAAAAGATGAACAATCACACAATCCTAAGTCTAATCTAACCTAGCAATTATAATGAAAGGTAGATGTGAAACAATTCAAGTAAACTTACAAAGTTTCAAAAGAACAATGTTTAAGGAAAAAAACCTTACTTTTTAATAATTCGATCAGTAAATTCATTTTATACAATTTAAGTCCTTATATAGGCATGTAAACATCCTAATCCTTAAAGGAAAAAGTTTTCTTACTTATTCCCAGAGACTCGTATAAAGGAAATCCTTAATTAAAGAGGATTCCTTCAAAAATAAGACAACTAATGATAACTCATCCTTGAAAAATCAAAATTAATAACTAATGACAACTAAACATGTTGACTTTGACATTTGACTTTGACTTGGAATATCCTTGAATCTTCTTACATTTTTAAAAATCTTCTTGAATCTTCCTTATTGACTCAAAAATAGAAAATAACTTAAAAATTCATCCAATTCATTGTAAGTAATTTTAGAATAGCAAATTAAGCTAATTAACTTGAATTCTTTATCATTTGGCTCTATGCTTACTTTCGAGGTCGAATCCACCATTTTGCTTATAATGTAAATAACAAATGAATTCAATGCTTCTTTGAACTTATTTGTCCTTAATCTTGTCAGATCCATATTTTCTAAAAATTTTCTCCACCCTTCATTTAATGATTGAGCTAGTTGAGGTGTTGGTTATTCTTTTGTTTCGCCCTCATCATCCTAATCGTCATTCTCGTTAGGTGAAGGTAAGTTTCACCTTATTGTAGTGGACTTGGTTAAATGATAGCATTTTCTTATTTTTGGGACCCTCAACTCAGTTGCTAATGAGAAAATCTTGGCTCTCATGCATGAGCATGAGCCAATTAATCTTTTCCTGCAAAATAGGAGGCATTTTAGTTTTATGTGAGTCAAAGACATAAAAATGTAAAGCCAAACTTGTTACAATACGTCCCATCGAAATTGATGACTTTTTTGCACAAGAACATGCCATAGTGTTTGAAGAACAAAGTAGGTCATGCATGTCTTTTTTTGATTATGCATACACCATAGCAATAATATCTCCTAAATGGAGATTTTATTGTAATCTTTCTTCCTTTAGGCGGCAGAGTTTAGTGTGCGCCCAAGTATTTAGTGGTCACAATAATGTGTAGGCTCAGGGCCCATTAAGAAATACAAAAGGGGCTTTAAGCCCAAATTGAAGATGGGAGTCACCACCCAGATAAGATCTGGGACACACTTTATAGCAATTGGATCCCACAGAGGCCCCCAACAGTTGTCATCAGAGATTGAGCTCAAAAACTAGGTACAAGCTTTTGAATGCCCATCCAACCTTATAGTTGGCCTCTGTTTGTGTTTTATATTTTATTACCTTTAATTAGTTAATTATTTCTTTAAAATCATGCAAATGTAATTTTCACCAATCAGTTTTTAAATTTTACAATTTAGTCCAAGTTTGCATATTAGTCCAAATTCATGCCCAATAAATCCAAATAATAACAACATAAACAAATAATATAAGATAAATAAAATTAAATTCACATGCAAAAGAAATAGGGGAGGAGAAATGAATTACAATCCTTTGCATGTAATAAAAGTAAAATAAACCCAAAAACTAAAAATAAACTAAAAAAATACAAAGAAAAGGGGAAAGGAGAAAAGATTACAACCCTTAACATAAAATAAATAAAATGAACCTAGAAAGTCTTTTAAAATTAGAATAATGATTTGGTGATCAATAGTAATCACCCTAATGATTCCTGAAATAAAAGCAAATTAGTTTCTCAAATAAAAAACTTACAAAAGAAAACCACTAAGTTAATTTTGTGAAAATAAAAAATAAGATAAAATAAAATCAAGAAAATAAAAAACATATTACTTAATAAATATTACAACAATAAAATAAGACACATGTGAAAATAATAAAACTCATAATAAATAATGAAAATGCACAATCATATAATAAAATTAATCATGAATTTAACAATATTTAGGAAACCTAAAATATCACAATTCATATAATTAAATCAATAAAATGGTTCTTAAATTAAACAAATTACATAAATACTAAAAAATTATAAATTAAATTAGAAATCATGCAAATCAAATAAGAAATTTAAATGACATAAACATAACGAGTGAATGAACCTCAAATTCATAAAAATACTCACATAAATGTAATAGGAAAATCTAAACTAACAATTCATAAGCACAAAAATAAACCAATATATGAAATTTTAAAATTAAAATAGGATCAATAATTAAAAATTTAGCAAAATGCAAGAAACATAAAGCAGGATAAAAGAGATGTGGCTTAGGGCATTGAGGCAATATGATATTGCCTGATCCCAAAGGGGCAATGCCTCTTCAATGAGGTGTCACTTGAACTCCAATCATAGAATAAGAATTCAAATTTTCTTTTTGAATTTTAAAGAAGATGATTTAAAATTTGAAAAATTATGCATTTGTGATAATAAACAAGAATATATAGAACTAAATTTGAATTTACATGGATTCTATAGTTAAATAATGAGATTTATTCAAAATATGAAAGAAGTTGGAATAACAAATGTACTTACTATTTTATGAGTGTACTTTTTCAAAATCAATTGGCCCTTAGACACCAAATTCTACTGTAGCATTACTTGAATGCAAGAATAACCTTTTTCTCTTCTTTAGAATGGACCACCCAAGCCTTTTTCCAAACCTCCTTCTTCACTTTTTCTTTGTTTGCTTTTTTATTCCCTTCCTCTGATTTGGATTAGAACTAATCTTGTTTATTTTAGAGCTCTAGCCAAAGGTCCCCCTTTTTTTCTTCCTTTTGCTCTCCTTCTTTAATTCTCTCTTTACTCCCACTTAATCCTCTAACCTCCCAATTCCTCTTTAATTATATTCTAGGAGTTTTGTCCTCATTTACTTATTAATTCAAGAGTTCTAAGGTCTATTAATGCTCTTTTTTTTTTAAAAAGGATAAAGCTACTGAAGGGGCACCTCTATGAAGAGGCATCACCTTATTACACTACTGCTATAGAAGTGACTTCGATGAGGCATTGCCCCATCAGCTTTGGGCTTTGTGGGGGTTTGGACTTAATCCAAGCCCTTTTTCTTTATTCTAAACTCTTGGTTCATTCTTAAGGGAATTCATGGCCTAACATTTGACTCCATAAGAATTTAGGCTTCAGGTCCATTCTCAAAAGGATTTTGGGTTGATCTTTGCATTCAGTGCTCATTTCATTTCATTATTAGGCTTATATAATGGGCAAATCAAATAGAGTATCCACAATTCCTGAAAATGGAATGGCATATTAGTTTATGCATGATGAATTTATGAGTAAAAACTTGAATAAAGATAAAGAGATTTGGAGATTTAAGGTTAATAGGGAATGGGGAATTTATGAGAGAAAAAGGGTGGAGAGGTGATGATTAATAGTAGGTGGAATGAATTTGGGAAGTTGAGATGATTTCACAAGAGGTAGAGATAATGGATTTTAAAAATTAGAAAGGAGAGGAAAATGGGTGGCAATGTGATTTAAGGTATAAGATTTTTAAGAGTTACAATCGTGAATGAGCTATGATCGTAACATAAAGAAATAAGCATTACGAGTTACTAGAGATTAAAAATTCATAATCTAAAAGCATAAACTAAGTTTATTAAAAGTTGAACTAGTAAATCAAAATGAAAATAAACACATGCTAATTTAAGGTCATTAGCTTGATCATGCTCCATCCTCATTGTTTCAATAAGATGTGGAGGATGAGTATCCTTTACCCTTAGTATTAAGCAATTCTTGATGTTCTTCTATATCATCCTAAACTGATTAAGGCACACTTTTGTCCCTTGAATAAACATGCTGCTTGGGAACATATAACACCTTGAATGATTACATTTCCTTATTCCTTAAGTTTATCTTTTTCTTGGCTTTCTTCACTTTGTTTTACCCTTAAGGTAACAAAGATTCTTTGTGGACTATGTCTTGCTTCACTACTGGTATTGATCCTATTTCCACCATACTTTTGCTATTTAGTACTTCTACTTTGATATGCTACTCATTAGTTTTTATATCCCTTATGAATGTGTTCATCCTATATTCCATATTTTCTTCTCCAACTCTCAAAGTAATCTTGCCCTTATATATGTCAAGCAAAGCCTTCTCAGTATTAAGAAATGGTCTCCCTAAGATGAGAGGGCAATTCTTATCTTGCTTAAAGTCTAAGATCACAAAATCAACTAGAAACATAAATTTGTCAACTTTGAAAAGCACATCTTCCACTTCTCCATGTGACTTCTTGATTGATTGGTCAGTAAGTTGAAGAGTCATATTGGTGTTGATAGCATCTCCTAGCTTCACTTCCCTAAAAAGTGATAGAGGTATAAGGTTAATACTTGCTTTTAAGTTATACAAACATTTAAAAAATTATTGTGAACCAAGAATATAAGGAATTGTAAAATTCCTTGGATCTTTGAACTTGATTGGAATCTTGCTCAAAATGATATAACTGCACATTTTCATAAAAGGAACCATCTCATTGTCATTCCATTTGTGCTTGTTAGTGATGACATCTTTCAAGAATTTTGCATACTTTGGCATCTTTACTAATGCCTCTGAGACAGGTAGCTTTAGTTCCAATTTCTTGAAAGGTTCAAGAAATTTAGCAAACCTTTTTTCATCTTTGTTTATCTTCCTTTGCCACAAGGGAATGTGTAATCTTGGAGCATATTTAGATGTGTCAACAATGGCTAGTTGCTCCAATTTCTTCTCAACTTGTTTTCTTTTTGGTTCTTTGTGCTTATGCTCTTTAGACTTCCCTTGCACTTCTTCACTCTCTATACTCTAATCTTTCTTATCATTATCTAATTTCAATGGGACTAATTTGGATTCTTTAAGCACTTTTATACTCTATAAGGTAATAACCTTCACTTGTTCTCTAGGATTAAGCTTCGTATTGCTTGGTAAATGACCTTGTGCTCTTATGGTAGCAATGTTTGCCAAATTGCCCTAGTTAAACTTTAATGTTGTGAATGGAATAAGCTTAGTTCTTGATAATTTAATCAAAATTTAACTCCATTATTTTCTGATTCTTATATTAGCTAGTCATTTTAGATGTAACGTCAACAAAGAACTTGTCAAGCTTTGTCCCTATGGCTATAAATTTCTCATCCATGGCTGTAAACTTCTCATCAATTGACTTAGCTTAGAATCTAGGTGGTTGATTGAGAGTCAAATTATAATACCCTAGTCTCTAGGACTTAGTATAGAGCAAGTAAGGTGTCGATCCACAGGGAATTCGGGGTAAATATTGTATTAATCGAATAGGTACTAAGATGGATAGGCAAATAAAATCACAATAATAATCAAACAAATAAATTATAATCAAAACAACTACTCTAATACTAAAACTAAAATTACTATAAGTTCTTATCAAAACACATGGAAGAATTACAATGATAATCAATAAGGATATGTAAATTAATTATTCTTGACTTAATGGCTGGAAATTAGTGTGTATAATCTTTAAAAGCAACTCTCATTGAAAGATTAAAGTAAAGTTCCTAAAAGCAACTCTCATTGTCAATTAGAAGTGTTCCCTACTAGAGTCTACAAGTCCTCTCGGTTCATTGTAGAGATAGGAAGAAACCATGAATGACATTATAATAAACAAATCCTAAAAAGCAACTCTCATTGTCAGATTAGGATATTCTCGTCTAGAGTCTACAAGTCCTCTCGGTTCATTGTAGAGATAGACAAGGAAACACAAGTAAAACTACTAAATATCCCTTAAGATGAATTCCTTATCTCCAAGTGAATTCATTACTTAAGTGAATCCAATTAACGTTCCACCGAATTATTCCAACTCTCGTTGTAAATAAATCGATTTACAAGTTACATATGGTGATCAAGCATACATAACACAATTTTGTACTAATTGAATTCAAATCAAACAAGCAAGTATGAGTATGTAATCCTTATTCAATCAACATTTCAATTCCTTCAAATACTTAGCCACTATGTATGGCTATTAAATTAAGAGATAATAAAAAATAATATAGAAGAAAAGAGATTGAGTTTAAACAACCCTTTTAATTTATCTTCTAGCCGAAAATGATCTCTCTTTCATAATTGATCTGCTTCCTTCTTTTTGAATAATAGACAAGATAATAGAAAAGAAGAATGAACTCTCCTGAATTCTATCTTGAATTCTATATTAAATTCTATATGAATTCTATCTTAAATTCTAACTAAAATCTATCTCAATTATATCTTAATTCTATCTCAAATCCTATCTTTGTGTAAAAGGCACTAATGACCTATATAAATAGGCCATAGAAGTGGTTACAAGAGGTTACAAAATAGAAAGGTACCCTTTGACATGAAGGGTTACAACGCTATGCAGAATACATAATTTCTAGGGCATTTTTGTCCATCTACATGACTTTGTCTCTAGAAAGTTCCTTCATGAAAATTCTAGATCTCAGAGTTATCTTTCCAAAGCAACTTGAATCACCTCATTTTTATGTCTATAGAGAAAGTTATGACTGAAATACGAAAACTACTCAATATAAAATCTTCTAGGCCTTTTGTTCCTATGCCGAGTCGTTCCAGGGTGCTAGCTTGTTACGGAAGCTTTCTGTAATGAGTCGTCCCATGTATAATGACTTGTGATAGTCTTGAATCCTTCAAGAGTAAGTCTTTTTGCGTTTGAACTTTTTTTAACCAAATCCAAGCCTTTTCCAATGATCATTAGACCTAAAAATACATTAAAACATACAAACAAACCTAAAATGCATTTGGAAGATAGAAATCATATAATAAGAACATAAAAACACAAAATCACAAGCAAAATAAACAAAATAATTACTAAAATACTCCTAAATAAGTATGCATATTTATGCTATATCAAACTCCCCCATACTTAGACCTTACTTGCCCTCAAGCAAGTGAAGATCCAAGATCAAAAAGCTAACAAAATTTTCATTTTACTCCAAATAGACATAGCCACCATACCAAGCCAATTTAATTAAGAAAAAAGATATAAAAGATAATATACTTTTAATGCTCAACAATGATAGAATAAACAAGCCTCATAGTATAAGCAACAAGTTTACCCAATTATCTCAATCTACTAAGAGTAAAATAAAAAATGCAAAGTCAAAATTCTAACCAAGCTATGTAGACCAAATAGTCATGTTTCAAACTTAGGAACTCTAGAGGCAAAAGTAAGTTTTAAGAAAATTTTAAGCACACTCATTAACTCACTCTCCTCATGGCATTTTTAGATAATTTTTTTTTCAAAGTAAATTTGCTGGATGTACTCTTTCTGAATGAATGCAAATGAGGAGCAAACACAAATGCACACAACTTACTCGAGAAATATCAACTTATGACATTATACATCTCTTTTTGAATGAATGCAACTAAGGAGCATACTCATTTGCACACAACTTACTCGAGATGCATCATATCATAAGCATTATTTACTTATTATTATTATTATTATTATTTTAATAATAAGTCCTCATCCATTATTGAAAAGTGAGTGTCTAAGTATTATGGCTATAGTTTCTCTAAAATTACTTAAGACTCTAAGAATACCTAGGTTTAAAACATTACTAACTAGCCTTAAGCATAGTTAGCAAGTTGACTAACACATTTTTTAGATTTTAGAAATAATAAAAAGAGATAAAAGCATAAACTTATAACTTATACTACATGAAACTTAAACTTTCTACCAATTGAGCATTAAAAATTTAACAAAACATAATAACTTTGATCAAAATTAAAAAGACTAATATGGATGGCTACTATTATATATATATGAGCAAAATGAATGAAAAAGATAGTGCAAACATGCAAACATGATAAAAAAAACAAAAAACACAAACGCAAATATAAAACACACAAAGCACAAACATATATATATATATATATATATATATAGCATCCTAATATATATAACTAGTATCCTTCCCCCCATACTTAAAACATGCATTATCCTTAATGTATGGAAAAATAAAAAAGGAAAGGAAAAGAAGAACTTCCCTAGTCATCGGTGGGAGTGGTGGGTGGAGAGTTAATGGAAAAACTGCATTGAGCGAAATACTTATCCAATTTGTACTCCATCATGCATTGGTGACGATTGAGTTGTTGTTGATAAAGTGCTAAGGCATTCAATTTCCCTTGCATTGAAATTTGGTTGTTCATAATTTGATCCTATATAGGTGGGTGATCACTCAAAGGACTTGGTGCACTTTGGAAGGGGTATGTAAGGAGGGGAACGTCTCCAAAAGGTTGGTATTATGGAAGCTCCTCTGCTTCCTCATCCTCCTCTTCCTCCTCTTCCATGGGTTGGTGGATTGGTTCCTCAACTTGGGTTACCCTAGGAAGGCCTCGCCAATAAGATCGTGAGTAGGTAGGAATGAACATTAAACATGCATCAACAACTTCTCCTCTTACGAGGGCATGGTTAGTGAAATAAGAACACTCAACTTTTTGAGTGTAATTTCCAAGATTGATATTCAAGGCTTTAGCAATAATTATGACAACATGACCATGGTTCAAGGGTGCATCCTTACATGGTGCACAAGATAACAATTGGTTAAAAATCCAGTAGGTCCAACAAACTTGTTTTCTATTATGAATGCACCATATGAGAAACATCTCTTATGCAGAGACCCTATTGAATTCAGATTTATGAAAGACAAGACAAGCAAGGACTTTATGTAGTAACCAATACTTCATATCCTTTATGAACATTGCTTTGGCTTTCTTGGGTTGAAAGGAAGTGTGCAAATTAGTCAACAAAGTCTAAACTCATTCAACTTAAAGTTAGAAGGAGGGTCACATAACCCATCCTTTATCTCAGACTTCCCAGTCAAATTCTTGTAGCATCAAAATCCATCTTAAAATTCTAGGTTTTGCGTCCTTCTTGCTTAAAAGATATTTAAGAGCAGCATGATCAGAATAAACAATCACTTTTTTCCCCATAAGATATGATCTGAACTTGTCAAATGCATAAACAATAGCTAGCAGCTCATTTTCTATAGTGGTGTAGTTGATTTGAGCTTCATTAAGTAGTTTACTTGCATAATAGATTGCATAAGGCTTGCCTTCCTTCCTTTGACCCAACACAGCTCCCACAACAACATTGCTAGCATCACACATTATTTCAAATGGCTCCTCCCAATTAGGTGGTTGCAAAACAGGTGCAGATACAAGAGTGCTTTTCAAGGTGTTAAATGCATCAAGACACACATCGTTAAACTCAAACACTGCATCCTTAGCAAGTAACTTACACAATGGCTTTGCGACCTTTGAAAAATCCTTGATAAATCTCTTATAAAACCCTGCATGTCCAAGGAAGCTTCTTATGTCCTTAACACATTTGGGAGGTGGTAATTTATTAATTACTTCTATCTTTGCTCTATCAACTTCAATGCCTTTCTCTGAAATTGAGTGACCAAGAACAATTCCTTCTTGTGCCATGAAATGACATTTCTCCCAATTCAAGAACAAACCATGCTTGATACACCTATTAAGAACTTTAGAGAGATTGTCTAAACAATGTGAAAAGTTAGTACCGTAGACACTAAAGTCATCCATAAAAAGTTCTACACAATCATCAAGAAAATCACTAAATATTGAATACATGCATCATTGAAAAGTTGTAGGTGCATTACATAAACCAACAGGCATACACCTAAAAGTGAAATTACCATAAGGACATGTAAAAGTAGTCCTAGGTTGGTCTTCAGGGTGAATAGGGATTTGATAAAATCCACTAAGTCCATCTAAGTAACAAAAATAAGAGAAATTAGCTAGCCTCTATAGAACTTGGTCAATAAAAGGCAATATGAAATGATCCTTCCTAGTTGCTTTATTCAATTTATGATAATCAATGCACATACGCCATCCAGTGATAGTTCGAGTAGGTATCAAATCATTAAACTCATTCTTAACGATAGTTAAGCCTCCCTTCTTTGGAATAACTTGAACGGGGCTTACCTAATTACTATCACTAATAGAATAAATGATTCCATTGGCAAGTAACTTAGTCACCTCTTTTCTTAACACTTCTTTAAGAGTGGGATTCAATCGCCTTTGGCCTTCAATGGAAGGTTTGGCATTATCTTCTAACAAAATTCTATGCATACATATTTTAGGACTAATTCCTTTCAAATCATTAATAGAATAACCAATAGCATTTTTATGACTATTCAACTTATTACATAAAGCATCAACATAATCATTAGGCAAAGATGAATTAACAATAAAAGGATATTGAAGATTAGAGTCAAGAAAAGCATATCGAAGATTTGATGGTATAGGCTTAAGCTCCAACTCTACTTTTTCAGGTGATGCAGTAGCCTCTAAATCATCTTCTCTCTTCAAAGATTCAAATCTTGATGTCCTTTGAAAAGGTTGATATGGACTTATCTCCAAAACTTGCTCATTAGGCTCATGAACCTTATTTAGCTCCATAGAATCACTTTTTATACACTCATGAATCACCTCTTCTATACACCCATCAATAACATCATGAGCGTCAATATGATCAACTGTGCTTGCCACTTCTATAGGTGTTAACTTAACCATATTTAACACATCAAATTCCATAGATTCATTATCTACTTCCAATGTAATTTTCCTATTCTTCATATCTAAAATTGCTCCTGTTGTACGAAAAAATGGTCGTCCAAACAAAATTGGAATTTCAAGATCGTCTTCCATCTCCAACATAACAAAATATACTAGTATCACAAACTTACCTACTTTTTTTGGCACATTCTCTAATATTCCAAGTGGATATGTAACAAATTTATCTACCAAGGAAAGAGACATGTTGGTAGGCTTAAGCTAATCTAAGTTAAGCTTTTTGTAAATTGAATAAGGCATAAGGCTAAGACTAGCACCAATATCACACAAGGATTTATTGAAATGCATACCTCTAATTGTACAAGGAACCATAAATGAACTAGGATCCTTGAGATTCAATGGATATTTGGAGTAAATAGCTTTAGATTCTTCAACAAGAGATACCAAACCATAGTCTTCAATATTACTTTTATGGTTAACAATATCCTTTAAAAACTTACCCCATGCAGGTATATCCCTTATTGCCTCCACAAATGGTATAGTGATAGTAATCTCCTTTAGATAGCTAAGAAATTTTCCAAATTTCTTATCCAAATTATGCCTTATGTACCTTTGAGGGAAAGGAAGAGTTCTAATATCCACCTTTGGTGATGTAGCATCTTCTTTCTTACTTTGCAACTTACTCTTATCGTTCTTTGTACCACTGACCTTCCTTTCTTTAATCCCTACCTCTTCATCATTAACTATTATTGTTTTTTTTACTAGAGCTTCCTTCAAATTCTTTACCACTCCTCAAAGCAATGGCTTGGCAAGTCTCCTTTTGTGCATACTCCGGTTGGCTTGGAAGCTTTCTTAAGGGTTTAGCATTAGATGAAAGAGCTTGTTGAGCAATTTGTGTTTCAAGGATTCAGCTATGAGTAGCAATTTGCTCAAGCTTAGAAGATATTTGTTTAAATTGCTCCTCATTTTGTTTATTGATGGCAATTTGTTGGTTGACAAATTTCTCAATAAGGTTCTCTAGGTTAGGTTTAGATTGGGGATGATTGAAGGGTTGTTGTTTTGTAAGGAATCCAGGTGGGTTTTGAGGTTTGGTGTTTGGGTTAATTTGGGGGTTCAATTGGGAAGATGGGTTTAACCATGAGAATCCAGGATGGTTCCTCCATTGAGGGTTATATGTGTTTGAGTTAAGTCCTCTTTGGTTAAAACCTCTTGGATATAATTCAGATCTTCATTTGCGCTCATATTACATTGAGAATATGAATGAGGTACTCCATAAGTCTCACAAACAAGGTTAGTACATTCTAATGAATTAACTTGAGATTTACTTACCATTTTGGTGAGGGCATCCACTTTTACACTAAGCATGTTAAGTTCCAAGATTCCTCTTGCCTTTGCCATAGTAGTTTTTTCACCCATGTACCCTTGAGATGCAAGTTCCTCAAGCAATATAATGACCTCTCTAGCTATTTTGTCCATCCATTTCCCACCAGAAGCCGCATTGACGATGTTTCCATTCTCATCTGTCAACTTGTTGTAAAAGATTTGAGGGATCATCCATTTCGGCAAACCATGATGTGGACATTGCCTTTGTAGTTCCTTAAACCTTTCCCAAGCCAAATAAATTTTCTCACTTCCATTTTACTTGAAAGTAGTGATTTCATTTTGAAACTTGGCTGTCTTATGTGGTGGAAAATATTTGTGCAGAAATGCTTGCTTCAATTGGTCCCATGTGGTAATTGATTCATTAGGCAAACTTGCAAGCCATAGTTGTGCCTTGTCCTTGACCAAAAATGGAAATAATCTTAGCCTTATTGCATCATCCGTCACTCCATTTATCTTGAAGGTTGCACACACATTAAGGAAAGTCAAAATGTGAGCATAAGGATCCTCTCCTTGTAAGCCTCCAAATTGATTGTTTTGCACTATCTGGATAATACTTGGCTTGATCTCAAAATTATTGTTGGTAATAGCCAAAGCCACAATTCCACCAAAACTACCTGAAATATCGGGCATGGAAAAATCACCCAATGTCCTTCTCTCTGGTTGAGCCATTCTATTGAAGTTTAATTGATTTTCTATCCTTCGCCTTTGTTCCTTGTGCAAAGCACGTATGGTTAGATCAATTTTAGAATCAAAAAGTAGGTTACTATCACTAGTACTCCTAGTAAGCATATAGATTCACAATTAAACAATTAATGAAAATAAAATTTAAAACAGAAATTAAAATAAAAACAAATAAAAAATAAATAAACAAAAATAAACAAAAAAATAAATAAAAATTAAAACAAGGCCTAAAACAACCTTTCTCTACCCTAAATTAATAAATATTATAGATCAAATTCGCTAGCAACGACGCCAAAAATCTGATCGAGGGTCAAATTATAATACCCTAGTCTCTAGGACTTAGTATAGAGCAAGTAGGGTGTCGATCCATAGGGAATTCGGGGTAAATATTGTATTAATTGCATAGGTACTAAGATGGATAGGCAAATAAAATCACAATAATAATCAAGTAAATAAATTATAATCAAAACAACTACTCTAATACTAAAACTATAATTACTATAAGTTCTTATCAAAACACATGGAAGAATTACAATGATAATCAATAAGAATATGTAAATTAATTATTTTTGACTTAATGACTGGAAATTAGTGCGTATAATCTTTAAAAGCAACTCTCGTTGTCACAATAAGGTAAAGTTCCTAAAAGCAACTCTCATTATCAATTAGAAGTGTTCCCTACTAGAGTCTACAAGTCCTCTCGGTTCATTGTAGAGATAGGAAGAAACCATAAATGACATTATACTAAACAAATCCTAAAAAGCAACTCTCGTTGTCAGATTAGGATATTCCCGTCTAGAGTCTACAAGTCATCTCGGGTCATTATAGAGATAGACAAGGAAACACAAGTAAAACTACTAAATATCCCTTAAGATGAATTCCTTGTCTCTAAGTGAATTCATTACTTAAGTGAATCCAATTAAAGTTCCATCGAATTATTCCAACTCTCATTGTAAATAAACTGATTTACAAGTGACATATGGTGATCAAGCATACATAACACAATTCTATACTAATTGAATTCAAATCAAACAAGTATGAGTATTTAATCCTTATTCAATCAACATTGCAATTCCTTCAAATACTTATTCACTATGCATGGTTAATTAAATTAAGAGACAATCAAAAACAATATAGAAGAGATTGAGTTTATACAACCCTTTTAATTTGTCTTCTAGTCGAAAATGATCTCTCTTGCATAAATGAACTTCTTCCTTCTTTTTGAATAATATACAAGATAATAGAAAAGAAGAATGAACTCTCCTGAATTCTATCTTGAATTCTATATTGAAATTTATATGAATTCTATCTAAATTCTATCTTAAATTCTATCTAAAATCTATCTCAATTCTATCTTAATTCTATCTCAAATCCTATCTTTGTGTAAAAGGCACTAATGACCTATATATATAGGCCTTAGAAGTGGTTACAAGAGGTTACAAAATAGAAAGGTACCCTTTGACATGAAGGGTTACAACCCTATACAGAATATATAACTTCTAGGGCATTTTTGTCCATCTAAATGACTCTATCTCTAGAAAGTCCCTTCATAAAAGTTATAGATCTCCGAGTCATCTTTCTAAATCAACTTTAATCACTTCATTTGACTATCTTTAGAGAATGTTATGATGAAAATACAAGAACTGCTCAATCTAGAATCTTTTAGGCCTTTTGTCCATGTACCGAGTCGTTCCAAGGTGCCGACTCATTACAGAAGCTTTCTGTAATGAGTCATCCCATTTGTAATGACTTGTGATAGTCTTGAATCCTTCAAGAGTAAGTCTTTTGCCCTTCCAACTTGTTTTAACCAAATCCAAGCCTTTTCCAATGATCATTAGGCCTAAAAACACATCAAAACATAAAAACAAACCTAAAATACATTTGGAAGATAGAAATAATATAATAAGAACATAAAAACACAAAATCACAAGCAAAATAAATAACATAATTACTAAAATACTCCTAAATAAGTATGCATATTTGCACTATATCAGTGGTGGCTTAGAGAATTAAATAGAGAAGCCTTATGAATTTTGATTATTGCTCCATGAGAAGATATGGTGATTGTTGTAAGCACCTAATTTCAGGATGAATTTGTGCATGAATGTGACTGAAGTCTCTATGATGAAAATTTAGTCAAAACTTGACATTTAGTGTTAAGTTCTATAATTTCAAGTACTAAATTACAATATTTTTTGAGTTTAATTGCAAAAATTGAATTTTGTAGGGGCATATTTGAAAATGTGCATAATGTCAATCGACATTATACAATACCAATTGACATTCTGTAATGCTAAGGGACTAAAATTTTAGAAAAAAATATTTTCTTGATTTTTTAAATTATGATTGGTCCAAATTTAATTTATTTTTAATAAATAAATTAATTTTGGTATTTATTTATCTAGTATGCATCTTTTACGCGTATAATTTTTTAAAATTAAAATTCTTATCCTATTTGTTTTTTAGAGGGAGGATAAGAGCTTCCTCTCCTATGATCATGTCTCTCCTGTGATCATATAAGTGATTAACTAGGGTTAGGAATGGGAGATAAAAAGAAAAGGATTGGAAGAAAAGAAAAGGGGGGGAGGGAGAGAGGACTACATAAAGATTAAAAAAAGAGAGAAAAAACCTAATCTCTACTGCATAAAAAAGTTAATTGAAAAAAAACATAGAAAAAAAACCTTTTTCAAAAAAATACGTTCTTTTCAAAGTTTAGAAATCAAGAAAACATAGGGTCAATTTTCTCCAAATGGTGAAATTCCATTATGAGAGGCATTCAAATAACATATGCATAGCATCACTCTTCTACTTCTTTCTTCTTTATTAATTCTTTCTTTTATATTATTTTATTATTTCTATGTTTTTTTTATTTAATTTTCATTATTTTGTTTTCTTTATTCATTAATTCTAATCTTATTTTCTTTTGTTGATTCTTTGTGTTTCATGTTTTTGGTGATGAATACATAATTGAACTAAGGAAACTCATGGAGAATCCATGAATCAAAGCCAAAAGTAAAAGATCCCGATTTAATTTTTATCTTGCTCTATTTAGTTTATCTTATTGTTTTTTTAGATTTTGAATTTGTTTAATTTATTTTCTCAAAGGCTGTAATTTTAATTTTATTTTCTTTATTATAATTGGTAGATTTTATAATAGCTCCAATAGTGGGAATAATGAAAGTCTAGCTTTCTCTTGTTCTTAAAAAATTAATTAGTAAATTAGGTTCAATTTGGTAAACCCTAATTAAAATCAATAGAGGCAGTTGATGAATTTAGGTTGCCTGCTAATTAAAATTAGGTTTTTAGAAGAAATAATTTAATTACATGTTTGATCTTTTTATTTGATTGCTTTTATTTTTAATTTTTTTTTATGTTTTTGGGCTTGTTTTTTTACTTTTGTGTGTTTTGGGCCCTAAGTCCACATTAGGTTCTAACCCATTTAATAAATAGACTTTTAATTGGAGTTTTATTTTTAATTTTAAAATCAATTTAGGCCCACTTAATTTATTTAATTTAGACTTAGCCCATTTAATTTATGCCTTTTCCATAATCTATAGATTTAAGATCACTTTAAAATTAAAATATGTAGAATTAGGCCTATTATTTTAAATACTTTGTAAGTTATGGATTTAGGCCCATTTTTAAAAATAAAATAAATAAACTTAGTTTCACTTAATTAAAATTAAATAAGACTTAGGCCCATTAATCTTTAGGCTCACTTATAAATTAAAACATGTAGATTTAGATCATTTAATTAAAGTCAATGTAGACTAGACTAATCTAGGGATTGTGATGAATGCATTATTTACATGTATTTTCATGTCTAGTTTGCCTGGAGTAATTTATAAAATAATTCTAAATGAACACAAGACTGAAAGAAGTTGGTATGCCTTAGCTAGAATCTCCTGGTTGTGGTGTTAGCTTTCTTTTAGAGAATTGAGTACCACCAAAATAATTTGTCCTAGTTATTATCCTGGGTGGCAACTCCTCATCTCCATGTCATGTCTTTATGATAATAGTTAATGTGTTCTTTGAAGCCTTGAGCTCAAACAGTGTTGCGGTTGCTAAAATCTTGGGCGTGTGCTAAACCCTACCATCTACAGTGGCCACTCCACTAGGGATAAGAGATACTGAATCTACTTGTGTTCTTTAGAATTATTTTATTCTTGCATTCATTTTGCATGTCCATATTAACTGATGGCATTGGTTTATGGTTCCATGATTCCACTAACTTCATGGAGTTGTAAATTGGCTAACCATCACTCTTAGCCTTAACCCAGTTCAAAAGAGATTACCGGGCTCATTTGACTAGAGTCTATAACCTAAGTCCTAAAGGGGAGGCAAGCTTCTCTTAATTTTATAAAGGATGCTGGGGCCCTCTAACCTTGGCTGTAACTCAAGTCTTAAAGGAGAGCATCTTGCTAAGGGAACCTTGACCTTTCATTAGACCCTAACCACATATAATGGCTTTGTAACTTCCCCTTAGAATTGCTTGTGAATGTTGCCATGAGGTATTTCTACTTATAAAGGCCTCAACCCATACTTTAGAAGCACATTTTAGTTAATAAAGATTAGGCTAATCTTTTATACCTAGAAATACTATTTCTATGCTTTACTGCTTTGAGAGATTTGTCATGCACATCGGTTCTTGATATCCCTTATTGATATTAAGGCCAAGATAAAAAATCCTAGGAAAAGAGACTCACCATTGAACATGTGTATGAGAGGAATAAGGTTGGAAGGATGAATGTTATACACTTGATTAATACTTGCTATTTGCTACTTGTTGCATAACACATGCATTATGTATACATGCATTTCATCCATCACACTAACACTTTGTTTTGTAACCATCATAGATTCATCTAGGTCTTCTCGTATTTGGGGATGGAAAGGTGGTAGACTAAGAAGAATAGAATTAAGTCCTAAAGCCATAACAAAAGAGATCCTTCACAAATTGGAGAAGAGTCCTATTAATATGCTTTACTTGGAAGTTAAACCAGCTCTAAATGAGAATATAGAAATAGAATAACAATAAGGAGGGAACTAGACCTTAGAAGACATCAAGGGAGCTTTGATGGATGACATGAGGGCTATGATGCAAGATGAACTAAGACAGGCTTTATTTAGATTGATGCAACCTATTGTTGATGTCATACCACCACCTGTAATTGATCAACCACCTACTGCTATAGCTATCCCACTTGTTACAGATGTTCCACTTGCTGCCAATAATGATGGGGGGAAACCTGTTGCTAGAAATCCACCTACTGTTGATGCAAAGCTTAAGGATGTTAAGAACTATATGGTAGAAAAGGCAAAAAGATAATCACTTGAATTGGTACAAGACCATGAGTCCAAGCACTGACCCAGAATATGTCCAAGATGGAAGAGTTGATTAGAGGACAAAACTTAAGATATTCATATTATTTTGATGATATGCTACTAATGGAGGATAATAAGCTACCTGAGAAGTTCAAAATCCCTTAGCTATAGAAGTTTGATGGAACTAGAGGTCTTAGGATTCATCTCAGTCAGTACACAATACCTATGAGCACTATTAAGGCCCCATTAGCAGTGATCACTAGGTTATTTGTATTGTCTTTATAGGGAATGGCTATAAACTAGTATCATGGGTTTGAAAAGTCTGTCAGGGTTGACTGGAAAGAACTGTGTACTAATTTTTTGAAATATTATAATTATAACACTAGGTTGGAAGTGTCCATTAGGGATTTAGAACTAACTAAAAAAATATCAAATGAATCCTTTTTTGATTTCTTAACCAGATTTATGAACAAGGTAGGATTAATGAAAAATAAGTTGGCTGAGAAAGATTAGGTTAGGATGATAGTCCATAATGTGTCACCTAATTTGGTTGAGAGATTGCAAATTATAAACCCTAAAACATTTATAGGCTTGTATGATGATGGTTTGCAAGTCGAAGAGATTGAGAGTGAGAAGAAGAAAATTTTTAGAAGTACAGGAACTCGAAACTACCCAATTAGGGGCACACAATAGGAAGTACTAGCTGAGCTGTGAAGGTGTGTGCAGTTCAGTAACTTAGGAGATTCTCCAATTTTAACCAACCACTTTCTAAAGTCCTAGAATGTTTGATCCAAAAAAGGCTTGCTTAGACCCTTAACCTTTTCCAAACCACCAAACCTAAATGTTCCAGGCTATGACCCAAACAACTACTATAAATTTCACCAAGTAGCTAGCCACTTTATAGACACTTGTATCCATTTAAAACATGAAATCCAAAACCTGATAGACTTCAGAAAAATCACAGACCCTAAAAAATCCAATTCCAACCCAAATACCATAAACAACCCTTTATTAGACTATTGAAATGTTCCACCACCAGCCACCATGATAATCAACTCAGGAGTTAGCAAAGAGGAAATGACGGACTCCTTTGAAAACTTAAACCTTACAGATAGTGAGAAATTGCCTGATGCCTCTAGAGGAGTAGAAGATTTATTAGGAACTTTAAGGTGTTCTATTCAAAGCCACCCTCTGCTGATATTCCCTTTGAATTAATTGTGCCTTTAGGATAGGGTGATGAGTTTGACGATGAGCCCATGGAAGAAGAAAGAGAATATGAAACTCCTAAGTAGCCATTGAGAGGGGCTGAAGGTTTATTAGGGCAACCTTCAGGCAAATTCGACTATAGAGTATTTTACTCTAAGCTTGCTTCAGGTGGTATACCAATATAGGAGATTATGCCCTCAAGATAGGTTGAAGAGTTCAAAGATGATAACGTAAAAGGAAAGAATAATGGATCTTTTACTTCTAAACAGTCTCAAAAGGGAGTTGAAGAGTTACTAAGCCAACATGTGGGCAAACTTAACATGGAGGAGCTAAAAGGGAAAGAAACATGGATGATGGAAGTATGTAAAGATGGAAAGAGGGATCGAATTATTAGGGTTATTGACATTTAGTATGACTATGATGAAGAAAGCCCTAGCAGTTTTGATGTATAGAGTGATAATCCTAATGTGAACAATGTCACCAGAAGTGGAAAGAATTATAAGGTAGCAAAAAAGAAAATTGAGAGAGTTACAGAAAGAGAAGAGATAGATAATGTAAAAGTAAAGGAAGGGAAAAAAGAAGACCTGATCTTAGAGCAACTAAAGAAAGCTAAGGTGAATGTGAGCATTCATGAATTATTAGTGCATTCAGGCAGCCACCAAAGAGTTCTTGTTAAGGCTCTATCAAATTTAAGTATCGAAATAGCAGCTACACCTGACACTATGGTAGCAAAGGTCACGAAAATGAAGCATGGCTTGATAATATTCTTAAATGATGATTTTCCTTGGAAGGTAAAAATCATAACAAGGCGCTATTTATCCCAGCTGAAGTAAAGGGAAAGAGAACCAATTTTGCAATGGTAGATGATGGTTCTGCTATTAACATGTGTCCATTAAAAATCCTACCTAATTTGGGTTTGAAATATGATGGTTTGAAAGGTTCACATCTTATAATTATAGCTAATGATGATAGCACTGAGAATGTGGAGGGCACATTCCAAGCTCTAGTTAAAATGGGACCTGTAGAGTCAACTATTGAGTTCACTATATTAGACATCCCTATCACATATGCCTTGCTTTTGGGAAGGCCATGGTTCCATGCTCTAGGAGGGCTACCCTCAACTGTGTGTAGACGGTGAGGTTTAGCGAGCGTCCAAGATTTTAGCAACCACGTCACTGTTTGAGCTCAGGGCTCTAGAGAACACACTAACCATTGTCACAAAGACATGGCGTGGAGATGAGGAGTTGCCACCCAGGGTAATAACTGGGACAAAATCGAAAGGTGGTACTCGATTCCCTAAAAGAAAGCCAGCACCACAACCAGGAGATTCTGGATATGTAATACCAACTTCTTTTAGTCTTGTGTTCATTTAGAATTACTTTATGAATTACTATCTTATCCTCTATTTACATGCAATTTCATAAAAACCCAAAATAATAAACTCCAAGGCAAACTAGTCATGAAATATACAAGTAAATAATGCATTCAATAAATCACATAATCCTTAAGTTAGTCTAATATACATGGATTTTAAATAAATGAGCTAAAGTCTACATGTTTTAATTTATAAGTGAACCTAAAGACCTAATTCTTTTTTTATTTTAATTAAATGAACCTAAGTCTACTAATTTTAATTCTAAATATGAGCTTAAATCTATAAATTATGAAATATTTAAATTAATGGGCCTAAGTATACATGTTATGAAGGTATTTAAATTAGTGGGCTTAATTATACAAATTATGAAAGAAGGCTTTAATTAAGTGAGCTAAGTCTAAATTAATTGAATTAAATTAAGTGGGCCTATGTCTAATTAACTAAATGAGCCTAAAGGTATTTCTAACCTAAAATCTAATTAATTATGGACTTAAAAATATATTTTAATTAATTAAACCTAATTAATTATTAAAGGATATGGGCTAAAATAAACAAATCAAAATCTAAAATGGGCTTAAGGCCCAAAACACACAAAAATAATAAATAAGTTCAAAAACAAATAAAAAATAATTAAATAAGATCAAATAAATAAAAAAACATAAAAACAATTAAATAAGATCAAATAAATAAAAAAACATAAAAACAATTAAATAAGATCAAATAAATAACTAAATTAATCCTTACTAAAATCCTAATTTTTATTAACATACAACCTAAATTAATCTACTTCCCTCATTGATTTTAAATGATTACCAAATTGAAACCTAATTTTACTAACCAATTTAATAAAAAATCATGCAACCACACACATAATTTTATTATTATTCCCACTATTGGGGCTATTAGATTAATTTCCAAAACAATTAATAAAAAATATAAAAAATAAAGAATAAAAATAGAGACAATAAAAATAAAAAAATAAAACCCTAGAAACTAAGTCTCTACGAGGCTTTATCCATAGTCTTCTGTGGATTTCCAATAAAATTCATCTTCCTCATATGATCACCATGTGTTTTCCTCCACAATCACCATAAAATAATAATAATAATAATAATAATAATAATAATAATAATAATAATAATAATAATAATAATAATAATTAATGAATAAATTATAATAAAATAAATAGAATAATAAATAGAATAATAAATAAACAAATAAATAAACAAATAAATAAAAGAAGAAGAAGAAGAATATGATATGCTTATGGATGATTAGGGTTCTCTTCAGGTTTGTGATTCACCATTGTTGATAAGTCTTCGAATCTTTCCTTTAAAAAATCCTTCACGAGTTTTTGAATTATTTGATGAATCAAAAGAATTTTTGATTAAAAGTAAATGAAAGAAAAATAAAAACTCAATTTTCTTTCTCTCCTCTTCTTTTTTCTACGCCTTTTTCTCCCTTACACCCCCCTCCTCTCATCTTTTTCTATTCTTCTCCCTTTTTCCTCCTTCCTAACCCCCCTTTTATAGTGGAACTAGGAAGCCTAACCCTAATCCTAATGTGATTCTCATTCCTAAAGTGTTTTTAGGAATTTTGAACCAAATAGGATTAAATTAATTAGGAAGTTTAAACCAATTTAGGATTGAATTAATTAGGAAATTTAAACCACCTAAAATTGGAATAATTAGAAATATGAAGAGTTTAATTCTGATCGGGATTGTGCAATTCCGATCGAAATTGTACAATCCCAATCGGAATTATTGTAATTCCTATTGAAATTACATAATTCCGATCAAAATTATGTAATTCCAATCAAAATTACATAATTCCGGTCGGAATTATGTAATTCCAATCAAAATTACATAATTCCGATCGGAATTATGGAATTCGAATCGAAATTACATAATTTCGATCGGAATTATGGAATTTCGACGCGTAAATTTTTTTTACATTTTATTACAAAAAGGCCCTTGAAAAAATTCAAATTTTACAATTAGGTCCTAAAAAGAACTTTACAATTTAGTCCCTGAAAACATTAAATTCTTCCTTTAAAAGCCCTTATAATTTTTTAAAGATTAAGCATCGAATACATTTTCATTATTGGAGTCCTTTGATGTATCCATAACATGTCATCCCGAAATTGGGTGTCTACACTGTGCACCAGAAGATAAAATTCCCTCATGAAGGAGAGGTTGTGACTATAGAAGCCAGAACTAGTGCAGCTGTGGCAGCTATACAAGATAAATAGAATCAAGTATGTGTTCCCCTTAATTTCCAAGTTGCTGGAATATTAGATGGAAATGAGATGGATCTGAGAGTTGCAAGGATGATGGAGAATATGAATTATTAACCTGGATAAGGCCTAGGAAGGAATGAGTAAAGAAGCCCTAAACCCCCCAAATTTAGAAGTTACCATGGTACTAAAGGATTAAGGAACACTGAGACAAAACTTGGTAGCAAAAGAGGAAGGAATAAAGGAAAGGCTAAGATAGATAAGCCCTTGGGGAGAATCAGGATGATGAATGAGAATTTTATCAACCTAAGGGAAGGCAAGTACTATCTGGGTGCTAAGGAATATGTCAATGTTGCTGGAAAAGACATTCCTAGGTTTGAGATCTTCAAAGAGCAGATTGTGGAGAACCTAGTAGAGGATAATAAAGAGGAAGTGATGAAGCAGGTAGTTGAAAAGATGGGTGATACTACTATTGAAGAGCTATTGTGTTTGCCACCTGAAGAGGAGTCACCCCAGGATTTAGCTACTATTATAAGTAATAGTTTTAATGATGTTTTTTTTTATAAAGAAACTGATGTAATAACATCCGACATTTATAAGGATGATGAATTTTTTTTCTATGGTCAATGATATGAATTTTGGTTTGGCTTACTTGTGTGATGTCCATCCTAATGGTTTTGTGCATTTTAATAATGATCATATGTGCATGTTAGACATTAATTCCATTCAATTAAATTGATTAAACATGGGCACAAATGATAATCCTAGGAATATTTCTATATCACATGACGTAACTCCTAAAGAGAGGGAAAATTTTGAGAGAATATTAACAAAAAGAAAGGTAGTATTTGCTTTGGACTTATGAAGATATGTCGGGTTTATATAGGGAAATTATGAAACATCACATCCTAACTTATCTAGAAATTAAAGTTGTTAAATAGAAACTATGCAAGCTAAGACTAGAGTGGACAGAAAAGATAAAAGAGGAAATTGTTAGACAAATCCAGGCTAATTTTCTACAAGTGGTAGATTATCCTCAATGGTTGGAAAACATAGTACCAATATCTAAGAAAGACAGTAAAGTATGTATGTGTGTGGATTTTAGGGATCTAAACAAAGCATGCCCAAAAGATTATTTTCCTTTACCTCATAATGATGTGATAGTGGACAGTGCGGCATCGAGCACAATGTATTCTTTTATGGATGGATTTTCAGGATATAATCAGATAATGATGGCAGTTATGGACAAGACCAAAACAACTTTCATTATAGAATGTGGGATGTATTGTTATAAGGTTATGCCTTTTGGATTAAAGAATGTAGGTGCAACATATCAAAGGGTAGCTACTGCTCTTTTCCATGCCATGATGCATAAAGAAGTAGAAGCGTATGTAGAAGACATGATGGTTAAGTCAGAAATAAGAGAGGGACACTTTGAAGCTTTAGATAAGTTCTTGGCTTGAATTAAGGGGTACAATTTGAGGCTCAACCTAAACAAATGCATTTTTTAGGTTACTTCAGGAAAACTGCTAGGGCATATAGTTAGTAGTAAAGGAATTAAAGTAGATCTAGATAAAGTGAAAGCTATCCAGGAAATGTCGGTGCTAAAGATAGAGAAAGAAGTAAAATAATTCATTAGCATGTTACAGTATATTAGTAGGTTCATTGCAAAGCTTACTAATATTTGTGACCCTATCTTTAAGCTTTTAAGAAAAGATCAACTTGTGAAGTGGAACAATGATTTTTAGAAAGCTTTTGATAGGATTAAGGAATATCTTGCCAATCCAAATGTATTGAAGCTGCCAAGGTAAGGTAAGCCATGGATCCTGTACTTGGCTTTAAAGGAAAATGCAATGGGGCCATGCTAGCATAAGAAGGATTAAATGGAGTAGAACATGCAGTGTATTACCTTAGCAAGACGTTTCTGCCATATGAGGATAAGTATAATTTAGTAGAGAAGACATGTCTAATAATGATATGGGCAATAAGGAAATTGAGGCATTTTTTTCAGTCCTATAAAGTTTAGGCTATTTCAAAGATAGATCCTTTAAAATATCTATTTCAAGCATCTGCTTTAATTGGAAAAATGTCTCGATGGTTCATACTCTTGACTAAATTTAATATAGAGTACATTACCACAAAGGTTATCAAAGGAAGGGCAATAGTAGAATTCCTAGCTTAGAATGCAATATAAGGTAATGAATAGTGGAATCTAAAGTTTTTAGATGAGAAATTAAAAGTCGTAGAACATCTAGATTGGAAGCTTTATTTCGATAGGGCTATTAATAAAGGAGCTGATAGGGCTAGAAATAATAAAGGAGCTAGAGTATGAGTGATTCTTGTTACACCAAAAGGAGAAACCATACTAATGGATAAGAAGTTAGATTTCAAGGTAACAAATAATATAGCTGAGTATAAGGCATGAATTCATGGAGTGGAGGCAGCAATAGCAGTTGGAGCAAAAGAGTTGTTGGTATATGGGGATTCAATGTTGGTCATCAATTAGGCTAATGAAGAATGGGAGGTGAAAGAGGATAAGGTAAAGCCTTATATCTACTATTTGAAAACTTTAATAAGGAACTTCACTAAATGTCTCTTCATCCATTTGTCAAGAGATGATAATTAGATGGCAGATGCACTAGCAACACTCTCTTCTTTATGGGATAATGTGACTAGATTGACTATGAAGCCTTTGGTAATTGTAAAATCAAGAGCTCTATGTCATAGGGGAGAATAAACTATGGGTATTCAAATAGGGCCTGAAGAGAAGCCATGATTTTATGACATTTAGAGGTTTATTAAAGAAGGAAAGTATCCAGATGGAGCGGCTTCAAAAGATAAAAATATGCTCTTTGTGTTCTTGCACGTAATTATGTGAGTCACGATGGAGTATTATACAAATTAATGCTGAATGGAATGTAGCTCAGATATTTGAAGAAAGATGAAACTGAAGAAGTAATGAAAGAGATTCATGCAGGAGCTTACGATTCTCACATGAATGGAATGCTCTTGGCTAAGAAGATCATCAGACAGGGGTATTATTGGATGAGTTTAGAAAAGGATTATGTCAGAATAGTAAGACAATGCCATTAGTGCTAGATTTATGGGAATCTTAACCATATTGCTCCTACCGTGCTAAATAGTTTATCATCTCCTTGGCCCTTTACAGCGTGGGAGATTGATATTGTAGGAGAAATAAGGCCGACAACATCCAATGAGCATAAGTATATAGTTGTGGCAATATGTTACTTTTCTAAATGGGTAGAGGCTAGGTCCTTCAACACTCTGAAAGCAAAACAAATGGCACAATTTATTAAGAAGAGTCTTATTTGCAGGTATGGGGTTCCACACCATGTTGTGATAGATAATGGTGTCCAATTTCAGACAGAAATGATAGAGTTATTACAAAAGAATGGGATTGAACATCATAAGTCTTCACCTTATCACCCTCAGGCTAATGGAGTAGTAGAAGCAGCTAACAAAAATGTTAAGAAGATTCTCTCTAAAATGGTCAAAACTTACAAGGATTGGTATGAGTTTCTTCCTTTTGCTTTGTGGGGGTATAGGACTACAGCTAGAACTGCCATAGGCCAAACACTATTCTCTTTAGTGTATGGTTGTGAAGTAGTTTTCCCTATAGAAACTAAAATCAAATCTTTAAGAGTGGTTATGGAAGCTAAAATACCTAAGAATGAATGAGCGTGAAAGAGATATGATCATTTGGTATCTTTGGATGAAAAAAGGATGAATGCTTTATTTCATGCTCAGATATATCATAAAAGGATAGCAAGATCTTTCAAAAGAAGGTTAAGCCTAGAAAGATAAAGGCTGGAGAGATGGCATTAAAATAGTCTAGAGCAGTAGAATTTGATCCAAAAGGAAAGTTCATACCAATTTAGGAAGGACCGTATTTAGTCAAGTCAATCCTACCTAAGGGGCCTGCAAAAATATCAGATATTGAAGGGAATGAAATCCTTGAGCCAATTAACCTAGATCATTTTAAGAAATACTATCTTTAAAAAAAAGAGAAAATAAAAGAAATAAAAGTCCACTGGCTAGAAATCCTGAAAAGGCTAGTCAAACAAAAATTAGAACATTCCTGCTATTCAGAAAATCCACAAAAGGTTGGCAGGCAAAAATTAAGGAATAAAACAAAAAGGTGATCCTGCTAATTAGAAAACCCAAAAAGGGTTAGTCAAGTAGAAATTAGGGAAATAAAAGTGAGAGAAAAATATTCAGTTAGAAAATCTGAAAAGACTAGCTAATAACATAAGTTATATCATGTGATGTAATAAATGTACTCATTTTGGCCTTAATTTTAAAATGAAATTTTTGTTTGAATATTGTATATCCTATCTTTATTATAAGGCATAAGTGCTTAAAGGAAAAAAAGCATGAAAAGCCTACAAAACCAAATCTATAAGATCACTACTCTAAATATTTCTTAGTTTCTTCTTTTATGATTCATCCTGAAACACTAGAGTCTTCTTGTACTTAGCAAATCTGGGCGGCTCTATAGTTTGCATGATAACCCAAGCTTTGTATTTATCATTAGTAGTCACATTGGCATTCAAATGCATGTTTTGTTTGAAGTTACTATGAGGCTATAAGCTCCTAACCTTGTCTAAAAAGTCCTATCTCAAAGGGAAGCCTTTAAAGTCAGTAAGAACAGTGACAATGAACTATGGGTGGCCATATTGATGGCAAAGACATGAAGGGGAGAAAAAGGTAGAGAAACGTAGCCTTGGAATAGGGACACTATGATCATATAGCTCAATGGTCATGAAATTCAATTTCCACCAAGGGCAGGCCCATATGATCTCAGCATTTGTAATGCCTCTCAACTAGTCAACCCATTGGTTTATAGTAAACGTCCTTCATCTTCAATAGGTGAGACTATAAAAAATAAGGTTGATTAGTCAAAGGGTTGGCCGAAATGATAGGCAAACTCAACTTTTCTTGTAGCCAGATAAAAAAAAAAGAGCCCGTTAAGTTAAAAATCCAAAAGGTTAGCTTATGCAAAAGTTATAGCAAGCCTGCTAAGTTAAAAACCTGAAAGGGTGACTTAGGAAAAATTTAAGGCAAATAAAAGAGAAAGAAAAAAATAAAGGATTTTGGTTACACACCTGAAGGAGAAGTAAACTGCATGAAAGACGATTTTCAGTTATAAAGTTGTCTAGTCCTATGATAGTTTCAGTAAGAATAACGGGCATAGGGTTAGCTCCAGCTTGTACCTACTCTAAAATACTCACAATCTGTGTGTCAGCATTTCCATGGGATGAAACTAGAAAAAATTATGCATAAAGACAAAAAGCAACGATTATGGTCCAAGTAGCACTTATCTTATTTTTAGTTTCACAAACAGTAATCAAAGAAGATAGACTGATGGTCCCATGGTTATGAGCATACAGATAGATGTCATCTGGGGCAAATCAAAGAATGCTCCTAGCTTATCAAGAAACTGCATGGTCAGATTAGGAAGAGCAATCATGACAGTTGAGTCTAATGAGCACCCTAACATAGCAGTAAATTCTTCAATCATTGGGCATAACTCTTGCCCATTGAATCTAAAAAGGTGGTCCTTAGCATCCTAAAAAGTTTTAGTAGCATGCAAAAATTTGTTTTTGATATTCAAATGCTAAAGGGATTTTAGTGACTTGCAATGAAAAGGGAGAAAGTTGTTCCAATTATTTCCATAAAGGCTCTTAAGGAATTTCTTCATCAATTGGAGAGATGCTTGAGTCATGATTGAAAATGTAGAGAATAAGGAATAATGCCCCTAATGTGTTCTTTATATAGAGAAGGAAAATAAGTCCATATGAGAAAAGGATTCTATTTGCTCAAGGAATATGGATAAGATGAGGTGATGGAATCTAAAAGAGATAAGGATAAATAAACAATTATTAAATGGATAATATTCATTATTTATCTTTTTAATTAATTAGTTATTTATTTTATTACTCAAAATTATCCATTGTTAGAAGGATTTTAATGGAAGAAGTTTATTAGAATAGTGCAAAATCCAAAAAGTAACAGTACTATAGAAGTAGTCAAATATAAGCACATTGAGAGTTAAAAATAAAAATAGTCCTAGTCAGTCATCATAAGCTCTTAAATTGGGCCAAGGCCTCCACCCTCCAGTTAGATCATCATGTTGATAAGTATTTGAAGGTCTAGCAGATGAAGTCCTAGCACTATGAGGATCAATGCCCAAGTTTGCAAGTTACTGGAGAAGCATCTCATTCTCGCGCTCTAAATCACTGGAATAACTCTACATATATGGGAAATGTCATATCATATGAATTTCATGCATAACATGTATACAATTTTCATTTTTTAGTGTATATACTTACTCGCTAACTATCTGTGACCTGCTTAGTAAATAACCTCTAAGATGAGGCAAGACCGTGCAAATACTCTGCCTATGTTTAGGGAACCTATGTTGTAAAATTATCTATTAACATTTATGTCAAGTGTATAGATCATGGAAGAAATAAGTTAGATAGACTCACATGAGCAGTATCTGCTGGAGAAAAGCTAGGAAGCTAAGCATCGCTAAAGTGTACGTACTACTCAACCAGAGTCTGAATAGCAGGAGCTTAATAAAGTATAGATCTATCTAGAAGAGAGACATCGCCAAGGATAGCATTTACAAAAGCCCTATTATAGAATAATTGATTTTGATTACTAACTTTATAAATAATTTTTTGCAAAAATAAATAAAAATAAGGAAATATTACCTAATTACCCACATTTGTACACTTATGGAGATGTAGGTAAGTTAGAGGGATGATGGTGGAGCCTTCTTGAAGTCCAAGACTATTCTAAGGAAAATGGAGAGACAAAATAATTAAATCTGCTAGAATTTTTAGTCCCCAATGTGGTCTATATCGCAGAGCAACCATAGGATTTAATGGATTGCAAATTAGATGTCAGATGATCAAGTAATGAAAGAAAGAAAAATCAATACAAAGAGAAAATGAAAGGAAAAGAAAATGAAGATGAAATGAGAAATGGAACGTGACATGCAAAAGTGAAGTATATAGGATGGAAAATATCCATTTTGATCCACCAAAACTTGCTTGCATTGAAGTCCATTTATTCTTTACAATTTGGTCCATTCATAATTAACTCATGAAATTCATATCATTAATTAATAATTCATAGAATTATTAATTACATAGTTAGTCTATATTAAAATATCAAATCCTTTTTCAAGTAAAAAATGCAGAATATGATTACAAAATTCAATTTTTGCATTTTACATGCATCGTCATTTTTTGTCAAGGATTTTAAATCACCTTTGTTATATTTTATACAATAGTTGTTATAGAAATTTCAGATTTATTCATTATGCACTGCCTAGTAGTCATAACATGAATTTCAAATTCAATATGTTATATGTTACAAAGTAGTTATAACATGAATTTTCAAATCTTTTGATATATTAAACACTACATATTAGTTATGGTATTATTGCTAGATGTTCCATATGAACACTAAGACCTTTTTCAAATCATAAATTGCCAAATGTCTCACACGGAATATAGTGAGAATTATTACATATATTTCATTAAACGTCTCACAGGGAATATAACGAAATCCATTTTCACTAGATGTCCAAAAGGGAATATAGTGCAGTTCACCAAACACTACACAATAGTTATGGTATTATTGCTAGACGTTCCACATGAACTATAACATGTTCTCAAATCATAAATCGCTAAATATCCCATATGGAATATAGTGAGAATCATTACATATATTTTGTTAAACGTCTCACAGGGAATATAACAAAATCCATTGTCACTAAATGTCCCAAAGGGAATATAGTGTAGTTCACCAGACACTACACAATAGTTATAGTATTATTGTTAGACGTTCCACAGGAGCTATAACATGTTCTCAAATCATGAAACGCTAAACATCCTATAGGGAATATAGCAAAACTCATTTGCATATATCTCATTAGACATTCTACAGGAAATATAGTGAAGCACGCTAAACATAGCATCTTGCTTATTGCACAGCAATTGAAGCATTAATCCATCAATTAGGATACAATTAAGTAGCCTAATTCTTTACTTCAAAATTGTGTGCTTCTATTGCTTTGCGGTAATTTGTCAAGAAAATAGTGATAAAGGGGGGCAACTGTAAGCACCCAATTTCAGGATGCATTTATGCATGAATGGGATGAAAGCCTCTATGATAAAAATTTAGTTGAAAATTGACCTTTAGTGTTAAGTTTCATGATTTCAAGGACTAAATTGCAATATTTTTTAGTTTAATTGCAAAACTTGATTTTTGCTAGGGCATATTTGAAAATGTGCGTAATGCCAATCGACATTATGTAATGCCCATCGACATTACATAATGTCGATCAACTGGAGTTACACAATGCTGGTTGACATTCTGTAATGCCGAGGCATTAAAATTTCAGAAAAAATTATTTTCTCAATTTTTTAAAATTATGATTGGTCCAAATTTAATTTATTTTTAATAAATAAATTAATTTTGGCATTTATCTATCTAGTACATATCTCTTACACATATAATTTTTTGAAATTAAAATTCTGATCCTATTTATTTTTTATAGGGAGGATCAGAGCTGTCTCGCCTATGATCACATCTCTCCTATGATCACGTAAGTGGTTAGCTAAGGTTAGGAAAGGGACATAAAAAGAAAAGGATTGGCAAAAAAGAAAAGGGGAGGAGGGAGAAAGTATTGCATAAAGAGAAAAAAAAAGAGAAAAACCCTAATCTCTATTACATAAAAAAGTTGATTAAAAAAACATAAAGTAAAAAAAACCTTTAAAAAAAAACTTTCTTCTCAAAGTCCATAAATCAAGAAAACACAGGGTCAATTTTCTCCAAGGTGAAATTTCATTCTGAGAGGCATTCAAACAACATATGCATAGCATCACTCTTTTACTCCTTTATTCTTTATTAATTATTTCTTTTATATTATTTTATTATTTATGTGTTTTTTGTTTAGTTTTCATTATTTAGTTTTCTTTATTTATTAATTCTAATCTTATTTTCTTTTGTTGATTCTTTATGTTTCATGTTTCTGGTGATGAATACATGATTGAACCAAGTAAACCCATGGAGAATCCATGAATGAAAGCCAAAAGTTAAAGATCCTAATTTAATTTTTACCTTGCTCTATTTAATTTATCTTATTAATTTTTTAGGTTTTGAATTTATTTAATTTATTTTCTCAAAGGTTGTAATTTTAATTTTATTTTCTTTATTATTTTTTATAGATTTTGTAATAGCCCTAATTGTGGGAATAATAAAAAGTCTAGCTTTCTCTTGTTCTTAAAAAATTAATTAGTAAATTAGGTTCAATTTGGTAAACCCTAATTAAAATCAGTGGAGGTAGTATATGAAATTTAGGTTGCACGCTAATTAAAATTAGGTTTTTATAGGAAATAAATTAATTACATGTTTGATCTTTTTATTTGATTGCTTTGATTTTTTTTAATGTTTTTGGGTTTGTTTGTTGACTTTTGTGTGTTTTGGGCCCCGAGCCCACATTAGATTCAACCAATTTAATAAATAGACTTTTAATTGGATTTTTAGGTTTAATTTTAAAATCAATTTAGGCCCATTTAGGTTAATTTAGACATAGGCCCGCTTAATTTAATTAATTTAGACTTAGCCCATTTAATTTAAGCCTTTTCCATAATCTATAGATTTAATATCACTTTAGAATTAAAATATATAGAATTAGGCCTATTAATTTAAAAAATTCATAAATTGTAGATTTAGGCGCATGATGAGTGTGAAAAATGCATGTTATTAAGTAGTTTCATTTTAGGAAAAATTCAATTTCAGTTAAGTTTATGTTTCTTTTATTCAGTTTTTATTTAGTTGAGTATTTATTGCATGTCTTGTGTGTTTAATTATTCTTATGTATTAGTTGGTTTATTTTTGGTTGATTTTTATGTAATTAGGGAAGTCAAAGAACAGTAGAGGAAGGCTACATGGGAGCCGTGGGCACTAGAAGTGGGCTTGAAAAGCAATGGAGGTCAATATGTGCTAATGCTTAAAAAGGGATGTGCATGGTCATGCGCAAAATGCACACGGCCGTGCGACTTAGTGATTGGAAAAATTCAAAGGCGAATTTAATTGTTGACTCATAAGGGACAAGAGGGAGATTTCACACGAATATAACCCTAGGGTTGGTAATTAGGGTTTTATAAGAGGGTAGCCACCAGAAACAAGGGGGACTCTCCTTTCTTATCATCACTTTTTGGAGATACAATTTTTCTTAGAGCAGTTTGAGTTTGGAAAAACAAGGATTTTTCTTTCTTATATTAGTTTGAAGATTTGAGAATAAGAATTAAAGAACATCAAGCTTCCTATTGAATAGGGGGTTTCTTTTATTCAATTGTGTTTATTCATCCTTAATTTTAATTTAATGATGATTTTTATTTTCTTTTATTCTTTTTCTTTATCTCTTACAATTGACATGAGTAGCTAAATTATTGGTTAGGGTTCTTATTGCAAATCAACCATAGGCTAATCGCAATTAAACCTAAGCCATTAATCTAGATCCTTTGGTTGTTGTTGAACTTAATGTCTTCTTAGGATTGATCACCCTTTGATTGAATATACACAATAAAACTTGATCTTGAGATAGGTTGTATTGGATTTAAACAATAACCTATTAGATGCTTTCTTAGTTGAGAAACACTTAAGCAACTAATATTGATTAAGGGTTGATGCTTAAACTGGGTTAACCGAACACTTAGTAGGAGATTATTATTCATCACTTAAAGGGGGAGAAGATATTTTTTATACATTATATATTTTTTTTGAGAATATTTGGAGAGCTTTAAATCTAAGAACGTCAATGTACTTGGTTAATCATAGGGTTATCTTAGGAGGAAAGCCTATGATTCTTAAGAAACCCTCTAATTGGATTAAGGTTAGGTATGGCTTAGTAATTAATTTTTCTTAAATAAAGGTTGAATTTATAATAAGAACCTTAGCTCTCTAAAGTGATTGTTATCTCATTGTGATTTTTGTGTTTTGTTTTAGTTTAATTTTTAGTTTAATTAAAAATACCCTTTTTCGTTGTTTAAATAAATAAACACAACTATTATCACTGTAATCAATTTGCAATCTCTATGGGATCGATATTTAATTACTACTTGTATGAATCTGTATACTTGCGGAAGACAATCGAGTTTTTGGCGCCATTGCCGGGGATTGTCAAATTGATATTGTTGAGAATTTTGTGTTGTTTGATTTAGACATTATTTTTTTTACTTTTGTTTTTATTTTTTTTAATTTTTACAGGAACGCTTGTTGCTGTATGCACACAACGCGTGGCGTAAGCAGACAAGGAATCCAGTTGATACCACTTAATTTATAAATTGAGAAAACTATTCACAGAAGGAGAAGACAGAATAGAGATAGGATGAACGGAGGGGAAGCACAAAATGGGCAAGATGACCAAAATAGGCACGTTGCCCATAGAACTATGAGGGACTTTATGAGTCCCAATGTCCAAGGTGACCAAACTCCGATTGTGAGGCTGGTGGTTGCTGCAAACAACTTTGAAATCAAACCCGCCATGATCCAAATGATTCAAAACTCACAATTTAGTGGCTTACCACATGAGGATCCAATTGGTCATATGATAAGATTTTTGGAGTATTGTTTGACTTTCAAGATGAATGGAGTACAACCAGAAGTAATCAGGCTCATCCTTTTTCCATTTTCATTAATGGATAGAGCAAAAAGATGGTTCACTAGCTTGGCGCCTAACTCCATAAACACATGGCATGAGCTTTATACAACCTTTTTCAATAAGTACTTTCCACTAGCTAAAGTACTCAAAATTAGAAATGAAATCAACTCCTTTTATCAAAGAGATGATGAAAGTTTTTTATGAGTGCTGGAATATGAGCAAGAAAAGAATAAGGAAGAGGAGAAAGAGCAAGAGGATGAATGGGTTGAAGTGAAAACAGAGGAGAAGCTGCAAGGGGATAACAACAATAAGGAATGAGTAGTGGAGAAACCTACACCACCATTGGTGAAACCTTACAAACCTCCAGCTCCATATCCTCAAAGACTAAAGAAACAGGAGCATGAACAACAATTTGCTAAATTTTTAGAGAGGTTTAAAGCACTTCACATCAACATGCCTCTGGTGGAATGTCTTTCGAAAATGCCTAAGTATGCTAAATTTCTCAAGGAATTAATTTCCAACAAAAAGAAGTTACAAGAATGTGAGACCATCACACTCATAAAAGAGTGTAGCGCTATCATCTTGAAGAAACTTCCCTTAAAAAGGAAGCATCCAGGGAGTCTCACTATTCCTTGTTCTATGGGAAATTTAAATTTTCAAAGAGCTTTATGTGATTCTGGGGCTTCAATTAATCTTATGCCTTTGTCTGTTTACAGGAAATTAGGATTAGGAGACGCAAAACCTACAAGCATTCGATTACAACTTGCAGATAGGACAGTAAAGGAACCAGAAGGGATAGTAGAGGATGTGTTAGTAAAGGCTGGAAAATTCATTTTTCCAGTGGATTTTCTAGTCCTTGACTTTGAAGAAGACGAGGAGGTTCCATTAATCCTTGGTATGCCATTCCTTTACATGACTAGAGCAATAATTGACGTCTACGATGGAACTCTTATATTAAGAGTGGGGGATGAGAGCTGTAAGTTTAATATTTATGAGACTATAAAATATCCCTATGATGAGAATTTTTGCATGTGAGTTGAAGTCATTAATGAATGTGTAAATGAAGTCCAACGACGGAGGTTGGCATGGTCTTTAGAAGTTAAAAATATTGAGAAGTGCTTACAGGTACAATCTTCTCAAGAAGAAGTGACTCTTAAATACCCACACCAACCACACATACAACTACCAAACAATGAACCCACACCACCCTCAATCATAAAACCACCAAGATTAGACTTGAAGCCGTTACCTCAATATTTAAGGTACACTTTTCTTGGTGATGACCAAACTTTACCTATAATTATATCTTCTAAACTCAGCAAGGAGCAAGAGGATTCATTGGTGAATATGCTGAAAAGGAAAATAAAGTTAATCGATTGGCAGATTTCAGATATAAAAGGAATAAGTCCCTCTTATTGCATGCATAAGATTTTGACGGAGGATGGACACAAGCCAACCATTGAAAGGCAAAGGAGGCTCAACCCGAACATGCAAGAGGTGGTAAAGAAAGAAGTGCTCAAACTACTTGATGCAGGAATTATTTATCCAATCTCTGACAGTTCTTGGGTTAGCCCAATTCAGTGTGTGCCGAAGAAGAGGGGGGGGGGGGAATAACAATTGTGCAAAATATAGAAGGAGAGTTCATTCCTACAAGAGTTGTGAATGGATGGAGAGTGTGCATTGATTATAGGAAACTGAACTCATCCACAAGGAAAGACCATTTCCCATTACCCTTTATTGATCAAATATTAGAGCGGATAGCAGGACATGATTTTTACTGCTTCCTGGATGGTTATTCAGGTTACAATCAAATTACAATAGCTCCAAAAGACTAAGAGAAGACCAACTTTACATGTCCTTATGGCACATTTGCATACAGGAGAATGCCATTTGGGTTATGTAATGCTCCTGCAACTTTTCAGAGATGTATGATAGCTATATTTGTAGATTTAGTGGAGGAGATCATGGATGTTTTCATGGATGATTTTTCTGTCTATGGAAACTCATTTGAAGGATGTCTGAGCAATTTGGAGCAAGTTCTAGCACATTGTGAGGAAATAAATTTGGTGCTGAATTGGGAAAAGTGCCATTTCATGGTAGATGAAGGTATTGTACTTGGACATAAGATTTCAGCTCAAGGCATTCAGGTTGATAAAGCAAAGGTGGAGGCAATTGAGAAGCTAAAGTACCCCATAAATATTAAAAGAGTTAGGAGTTTTCTTGGTCATGCATGCTTTTATAGGCAATTTATCAAGGATTTCTCAAAAATCTCAAAACCCCTTTGTAAGTTACTTGAAAGAGATTCACCTTTTAATTTTACTGATGATTGTAAATTGGCTTTTGACAGGTTAAAACAAGCACTTGTTTATGCTCCTGTAGTGATGGCACCAGATTGGGGTCTACCATTCGAGTTGATGTGTGACACTAGTGATCATGCAATAGGAATTGTTCTTAGCCAAAGAAAAGAGAACATGTTGCATGTGATCTACTATGCAAGCTGAACATTGATAGATACCCAGTTGAATTATGCTACTACATAAAAGGAGATGCTAGCTATTATATTTGCTTTTGATAAGTTCAGATCGTACCTCCTTGGATCTAAGGCAATTGTATACACAGATCATGCAACATTGAAGTATTTAATGAACAAAAAGGATTCAAAACCAAGGCTCATGAGATGGGTACTTCTGTTGCAAGAGTTTGATATTGAGAGTAGAGATAAGAAAGGAGCTAAAAATGTAGTAGTTGATCATCTTTCAAGGTTGGAGTTGAAACACGAGGAAAGTGATAAGCAAGAGCCTATCAAGGAGATGTTCCCTGACGAAATGCTTTTTACTATAGGATTTATGGGTGCTCCTTGGTTTATTGATATAGCAAATTTTTTGTTAATGGGTGAAATTCCAAAAGAGTTCACTCCTCAGCAAAAGAAAAAGTTGATTCGTGCTGCTAAGTTCTACATTTGGGATAAGCCATTCTTGTGGAAACTATGCAACGATGGCATAGTGAGGAGATGTGTAACAAATGAGGAAGCAGGATACATTTTTCAACACTGTCATGGGAAGGTCAATGGTGGACATTATGGACCATAATGAACAGCTGTGAAGGTTCTTGAAACAGGGTTCTATTGGCCGATAATTTTTCAAAATGCTAGAGACTTTGTAATGCAGTGTGATGTTTGCCAAAGGAGTGGAAACATTTCAAAGAAGGATGAAATGCTCCAATCTAGAAATCTAGAGGTGGAAATTTTTGATGTTTGGGGCATTGATTTCATGGGACCATTTCCAGCGTCAGATGGTAACAAGTATATTCTTATTTGTGTGGATTATGTTTCCAAGTGGGTGAAAGCTCAAGCATGCATAGTCAACGATGTAAGAGTTGTTTGCAAGTTCTTAAAGAAGATATTCTCTCGATTTGGAATGCCTTGAGTCATCATAAGTGATAGGGGAACACACTTTTGCAATAGGAATATGGAAGCTTTATTAGCTCGCTATGGTGTGAAGCACAGAGTAACTACACCTTATCACCCACAAAACAGTGGCCAAGTTGAGGTGAGTAATAGGGAACTGAAGAAGATTTTGGAGAGAACAGTAAGTAAGTCAAGGAAAGAATGGGCAAGGAAGCTTGATGATGCTTTATGGGCATATAGAACAGCTTACAAAACACCTCTTGGGATGTCTCCCTTCAGGGTGGTTTATGGCAAAGCATGTCATCTTCTCGTTGAGCTTGAACACAAGGCCTATTGGGCAGTGAAAGCCTTGAATTTTGACTTTAGGAAGGCAACTGAGAGAAGAATGTTATAGTTGAATGAACTTGAAGAAATAAGGGAAGCTGCTTATGAAAATTCAAGGATTTATAAAGAACGTACTAAGAGATGACATGATGCAAGAGTAAGAATCAAGGAGTTTAAGGAAGGTGATCAAGTTTTGTTGTTCAACTCACGGCTCAGATTATTTCTTGGAAAGTTGAAAAGCAGATGGACAGAACTGTATACAGTAACTTATTCATATCCTCTTGGAGCTGTGGAATTGAGCAACACAAAAGGAGACACATTCAAAGTGAATGGACAAAGGTTAAAGCTATACCATAGAAGCACATTTGAGGAATTCCATCAAGTTTCATACTTGAAGGAATTAACTAGATGATCAAGTTGATGGTCTAGCTCATGGACCATTAAAAGAGCGCTTCTTGGGGGCTCAACCAAGTCTATAATTTTTTTTATTTATATTTGTATTTTCATTTTTTTTATTTTTTTCTTGTTGACTGGTTATTTACAAGTTTATTCTATTTTTTATAATTGTTTCTGGTGCATTTTAGGGAATGAAAGAAAAGTTGGAGCTCTAGAAGAGGTCTTAAAAAAGACACAATTTCAAGGAAAGAAGCTTAGTGATGGCGAGAGCAAACCTAAAGACATGAGGGACGATTATGAAGCTTTCTTTGCCATTTATTCTGAAGAAGAAGGGAAGAGATTCTGCTCCTTAGTCAAGAGAAATTTCTGCAAGCCAAAATACTTTGATGATAAGGTACTGTTGAATATGGGTATTAAAGGAACCATAGATATGTTTTGCAATGAATTAGGGTGGTTTAAATTGGCTACAGCCCAATATGATGTATTCTTTGAACTCATAATAGAATTTTACACTAAATTTAAGATTTTAAATGCACCTCTAGGGATCTTTTCATGTAGGTTCTTTAGGAAAGAATACTTATTTAATTATGAAATCATGTCTCAAATCTTTGGTTTTCCTCAAAGAGGTGTTTGTTAACCTTCTATGGATTATAATATGAGTAGTTTTTGGCATGAAATCACTGGAGGTGATAAAGTTTATGAGGGTCAAATAATGACTAGTGGTTTGATCAAAGATCACTCATATTTAATCATGCATAAATTCATGGCACATGCAATCTTTGGAAGAAAAGATAGTACTAGGGTTTTCCCTGATGAACTATTCATGTTGTGGTGCTTCAAGACTAACACAAAAGTATGTAGTACATACTTTGTTTTGTGTTCTTTGTGAGGGTTGTTTAGGTTATAAAGGCATTGATCTCAGTGGGTGCATATTTTCATTAGATTGGGATTGTATTTTGCTCCATTTGAATTTGCCAAGCATAAATTAGAGTCTTTAGAAGCCGAGTCCCTTGATGAAGATTACCTAGTGAGAGCTGAAATCATCACTGAATTCAATGAGTTTCATGATGTAACGAGTAGAAGATGCTACATGATCTGTCAATTGGCAATGCAACATGGTGAAATACCTTTACCCCCTAATGTAGTTGAAAAAGGAGATAATATGAGTGAAGCTCAATCAAGGAAGTAATGGAACACTGAAAAATGGAGTGATGACATCATGGAAAATATCAAAGAGCTGCTGGACATCTCTGACAATAAGATTGGGAATATGGTTATGGATTTGTCCAACCAGTTAGAGAAGTTCGAGAGGCGATGTGAATCCAAAGTTAAAAGGTTGCAACTTCAAATTGATGAAATCTTTTACATCCTTCCTCAAAACAAAAGATCTAAAGCTATAAATGAAACTACAAAGTGCATTATGGTCACACCATATATTCCCCCTCTAGTTTTACCGGAATAAAGGGAGTATAATATTCTTTAATTTTATTTTATTTATTTACTTTTCATGATTGTATGCTTGTGTGTTTGTTTTACATTAAGAATTTACATGCTTTATTTTTATTTTATTATTTTATTTTATTTTATTTATTTATTTATTTTATTTTACCCTTTTTGTACGTTTGTGCCTTGCTCTTACACTTGAATTTTTGCAACATATATACCTTTAGAGCCTTATTCATTAACCTTAGTTTTCTTGAAGAAATGCCTTAATCTTCCCTTAATGGATCATTTTAAATTTTTAAATTAGAAGAGCAACTTGTGGTTAAGAATTTTTACATTTTAATGAACATTAATGCTTACTTTTTTATTGAACACGTGAATCTAGATGATTAATATTTGAGAAAAGTATTTGTGAGTAGGAATTTGAGGCTACTTTAGAGTGGGTATAAATATTTTCTGTTAAAAAAAAATCAATCAAGGAGTGAGATGGAGCGTAAAACGCACTTGTTTGGAGCTTAAAATTGAAAAGAAAAATATTTTAAATTCTCCTTCTACTCTAATGCTCTTTAAGAGTAAGAGTATCCAAAGGACCCTTTTTGGAGGTTTCCACACTAAGTAATACAAGAAAGGTGGGGGATGCTGAGATTGGGAAGATACTGATTGATGAGCTTCTTAGCCTCTTTATTATTGGCACGAATCCTACTTGTTTTTATTTCTTGAGTGTCAATCATTTGTTTTCATATTTTCACTAGAAAAGTATGCTCTTCACATGGTAATAATATATTCTTGACCTCAGTTGTTATTTTACTTTTTGAGTTTATAAACTTTTTATTAAAGGGAGATTATGGTAGTTAGTTAAGTTAAAGCTAGTTAATGAGTATGATTCTTTAGGTAGATATGTGTTTTCAGGTTTTGCTTGAGGACAAGCAAATATTCAAGTGTGGGGGAATTTGATGAGTGTGAAAAATGCATGTTATTAAGTAGTTTTCATTTTAGGAAAAAATCAATTTCAGTTAAGTTTATGTTTCTTTTATTCAGTTTTTATTTAGTTGAGTACTTACTGCATGTCTTATGTGTTTAATTATTCTTACATATTAGTTGGTTTATTTTTGGTTGATTTTTATGTAATTAGGGAAGTCAAAGAATAGTAGAGCTACATGGGAGCCGTGGGCACTTGAAGTGGGCTCGAAAAGCAATGGAGGTCAATATGTGCTAATGCTAAAAAAGGGATGCGCACGACCATGCGCAAAATGCACACGACCATGCGACCTGGTGATTGGAAAAATTCGAAGGCAAATTTAATTGCTGACTCATGAGGGACAAGAGGGAGATTTCACACGAATATAACCCTAGGGCTGGTAATTAGGGTTTTATAAGAGGGCAGCCACCAGAAACAAGGGGGACTCTCTTTTCTTATCATCACTTTTTGAAGATATAATTTTTCTTAGAGCAGTTTGAGTTTGGAAAAATAAGGATTTTTCTTGCATATGTTAGTTTGAAGATTTGAGAATAAGAATTAAAGAACATCAATCTTCCTATTGAATAGGGGGTTTCTTCTATTCAATTGTGTTTATTCATCCTTAATTTTAATTTAATGATGATGTTTATTTTCTTTTATTCTTTTTCTTTATCTCTTACAATTGACATGAGTAGCTAAATTATTGGTTAGGGTTCTTATTGCAAGTCAACCATGGGCTAATCGCAATTAAACCTAAGCCATTAATCTAGATCCTTTGGTTGTTGTTGAACTTAATGTCTTCTTAGGATTGATCACCCTTTGATTGAATATACACAATAAAACTTGATCTTGAGATAGGTTGTATTGGATTTAAACAATAACCTGTTAGATGCTTTCTTAGTTAAGAAACACTTAAGCAACTAATATTGATTAAGGGTTGATGCTTAAACTGGGTTAACCGAACCCTTAGTAGGAGATTATTATTCATCACTTAAAGGGGGAGAAGATATTTTTTATACATTATCTATTTTTTTTAAGAATATTTGGAGAGCTTTAAATCTAAGAACGTCAATGTACTTAGTTAATCATAGAGTTGTCTTAGGAGGAAAGCTTATGATTCTTGAGAAACCCTCAAATTGGATTAAGGTTAGGTTTGGCTTAGTAGTTAATTTTTCTTAAATAAAGGTTGAATTTGTAATAAGAACCCTAGCTCTCTAAAGTGATTGTTATCTCATTGTGATTTTTGTGTTTTGTTTTAGTTTAATTTTTAGTTTAATTAAAAATACCCTTTTTCATTGTTTAAACAAATAAACATAACTAGTATCACTGTAATCAATTTGCAATCTCTATGGGATTGATATTTAATTGCTACTTGTACGAATCCATATACTTGCAGAAGATACAGAAGACCACCAGCGCATTTTTAGAAATAAAATAAATAAACTTAGATTCACTTAATTAAAATTAAATAAGACTTAGGCCCATTAATCTTTAGGCTCACTTATAAATTAAAAAATGTAGATTTAGATCATTTAATTAAAATCAATGTAGATTAGATTAACCTAGGGATTGTGATGAATGCATTATTTACATGTATTTTCATGACTAGTTTTGCCTGGAGTTAATTGTTTTAAATAAGGGTTTATATGAAATTGCATGTAAATAGAGGATAACATAGTAATTTATAAAATAATTCTAAACGAACACAAGACTGAAAAAAGTTGGCATTCCATATCCATAATCTCCTAGTTGTGGTGCTAACTTTCTTTTAGAGAATCAAGTACCACCAAAATGATTTGTCCTAGTTATTACCCTAGGTGGCGACTCCTCATCTCCACGCCATGTCTTTGTGACAATGGTTAGTGTGTTCTCTAGAGCCTTAAGCTTAAATAGTGTTGTGGTTTCTAAAATCTTGGACACACACTAAACCTTACCATCTACAATTGCTCCAACCTTGGTTGTAGGTATTTGAAAATGGATTATTGTTTGCTTGCCTTGGTTGGAATTGATTCCCAATATAATTACAATTTTCCAATGTACCATCTTTATACATGTTTCCACTTCCAAAACCATACTCAAGAGTAAAATGATGAAGCACATGACAATGTTCAAGACAAGGTAGTTATAGGTGGGACAACATTACCTCTTGATGCTAGGTCTCTAATTTGTTTTGACAAGGATGTGATTTAAGCTTGAATGGAAGTGACAACATCTACACCTATCTTTCCTCCTTTCTTGGGTGCCATTTGTCTCTCAAAAGGCCATAAGCAATTATTGTTGGCCATTTACTCCAAAAGATTAAAAGCTCCATTTATTGTATTTCGCATAAGAGAACCTATAGCGACCGCATGGATAGTGTCTCTAGCGGACCACATTACATCATTATAAAAGGTATGAATGAGCAAGTCCCTAGGAAGACCATGGTTTGGATAAGTTTGTTATAACTATTTGAATCTTTCCCATACATCATATAAAGATTCAATCTCATATTGCTAAAAGTTATGATGTCCTTTATGATTTTGGCCATCTTTATAGGAGGGAAGTATTTTGCCAAAAAGGTTCCTGCTAGGAGATCCTATGTGGTGATTAATGCGAGTGATTATGAGATGAGCCATGTTTTTTCTCAAACTTTTAGTTTAAAAGGAAAAAGCTATAATCGAATTGTATCATTTGACATTCCATTGTATTTAAAGGAAAAAAATCTCAAGAAAGTTGGCTATATGCACATTTAGATCTTCAGAGGGTAGACCATTGAATTAGATTATGGATTGGATCATTTACAATAGTACAAGCTTGATTTTGAAGTTATTGGCTTGCATATTCAGCCTTGTAATGCCTTGTTATCCCCCCTCTAATCCTAGCATAATGAACTCTAAAAGAGTTCTCTTAACTACTATTTATTGTTGTTGTTATGCCATTTCAATTGTACTCTTCTTTGTCCTACAATCCTCTTTCTTAAAATGAGACAAGTCCTACATAAAAATTAGAGGTTCTTTCTGAGTTCTTCTTGTGTTATGCATGCGCAACACAAGTTCTTTCTATGTTGTGCAGCATATGAAATAGAGTAAAAATATAAATCAAAATAGTTTATAAAGAAAATGTGCTCTAATCTAAACAAACTATTACTAATTATTATGCTAGCTCTATTAATCCCTAACAACGATGCTAAAAACTTATTGTTGCTATGATTTTGAACACCATAAATTATAGGCCGATAAGTAATATAGAGAAAGTATAGTATCATTCTTAACAGGATTAGGGACTAAACACCTATTAGCTTTAGTTTAATATATTTAGAGGTTGCAAATTGGGAAAGAATTCAATAATGAATAAACTAAGGAAACAACAATTAATAAAATGCATATCAAACTATTAAAGTAACTACTTGATGAAGAAATTAATCAAAATTAGGATTATGTTGTTAGGGAATTGCATACCATATTATCCTCAAATCTTATTATAGCTCCAATCAAGTTATTTGCACACCTCAAGCTTCCAAAAATCATTTAACACTCTCTTTGAAGTAATGTTAAACTCTACTAATATGCATCCATTAGATCTCATAATCATGGCTTAATTCTCATCCTTACTATGAAAGTAAGTTAACATCAAGCATATTAGGCATTAAGTGAAGTTTTGAAGGATTGAATGGCTTCAAGCTCTCTCAAGTCATTAATCATTCAACAAGCATTTGTGGGTCTACTAGATCTACCATTTCTCAATGTATAGATCTAGACTAAGGTTATATTTGGCCAGAACACAACATTTATCAAAGAACAATAAATAAAAAATGCATTAATCTATAAAATAAATTTGATTCAAATAGGTTTCCAATATCCTGACAATATAAATAAAAACCTACCTAAACATGGCTTCCATAAACATCATCCAATATTCAAATACAACCGAAGAGATTAAGATAATATAAATTAAGAAGAGAAGAAAAAATGTTGTCAAGGAGCTTTAAGTCTTCAATGGAGGTCCTTCTTTTTGCTCATTCTCTTCTTTTCTTCTCCTCCTCTTTTTTCTCTCTCTTGGTTGTTATAGGTTGCTTTGTCCTAAAAAGGATCCCCACCAAACACATGGTCCTAGGCCTTTTATAGCGTCCTCTTTATGTCCTTTCAGATCCCCTAGATATTCTTTATTTAAAAGGTACACATAAGCATATTCTTCTTAGAAATGGCCCGACCGCGATCACGTATAAAGCTGCAATCATGACAGGAGGGCCTTTGCTGAGGAAGACTCGACCATGCACAACATGTGATATGCATACTCAAGGACATATGATCATGGGAAATTTGCGCTCGCGCAAAGCCTCATCCTTGAATTCTAGCTACGATTAATACACTCACAATTGCGCATCATCCCACAACCACGACAAAAGGGCTAGCTTTGTTCTTTGCTCTGTTTTTGCCTGAAACCACCCTTAGTCACCTCCTATACCTCTTTTCCCTATTAAAACAAATGAAACATAAAATTTTCTAATTCCATATTTAAACCTATGTTAAATGCCAATTAAAATCAATGAATGAATGATAAAATGAACCTAATTCTGCATGCAATTTGGCACCAACACTTAGTTTCATTTATCACCTAAAAATTAATGTTGACAATGAAATTATGTCTAAAAAAAGTCCAAATTAAGTTTTAGCTTCAAAATAATCTTTTAAATTAAAATAATTAAAATATAAAAAAAATTCGAGTGAAAAAGTAAAAAATTTATGAAAATATTTTGAAATTACTTCTTGAATTTATTTCAAAAGTTATAATACTAGGATATGAAATATTTTCTATATTTATTTTTTTTACTTGTAAGAAAAAGAAGGTAGAAATTTTAATAGGAGTCAAATTTAATTTACAAAGATTTAAAAGCAATTTTTGAAATGAACTTATATTTTTTTAAAAAAATAGATATAATCGATACAGTTAAAGAAACAAATTAAAATAATTTTTAAAATATAGTATAAGTGACAATTTGCTCAATATCAAAATAGAATTAATTATTTTTTAAAAATAAATAGTGTGTATCTTAAACACTTAATTTTAAAGTTTTAATACAATATCTAATATTGATTTATAACTTTAATACATAATTAAAAATAAATTTTTGTTTTGCATTTGATGCACTTGGTATCCAGTATCCCGTAGGATCCTACTTATCCATATTCAACCTGGGAAGAATCCCGAAGGATGGTAAAGATCCACCTCAAGAATTTTAATAAAATATTAATTTCATAATTTATGCACACTTAAATGGGAAAGCAATGGAAATTTCCATATGAATGAATAGAACATTAATAACTCATAAATTAATTTGTCATTTTAGAGCAGATATTAATAACTCAAAAATTGACCTCTTGTTGTGGTACCATTGATAAGCAAATAGACTTATGTTGTAACTTAACTTCCTATCTGTTGTACTATCTTATCTCTTTGTTACATTGTTCCACTTATAGTTATCAATATATCATGTACTCTATGTATAGAGTAGCTCATTCTATTCATTACAATTATTCTGATTTGCCTTAACTTCTTCATGGTATTAGTGCCTTACGAGGTTTAATAACCCAAGCTTCACCATGTCTACTTCCTTTAACACCGACACAACTTTGTCAACTATAGTTAATTCTTAAACGAGCATTTAGACCCTTTAAAATGTTGCTCATTAGCTACCCATCCATTTGAACTTAACTAACTATCTTCTTTGGTGAGCCCAATTAACGTCGTTGCTCCATAGTTATGACTTGGCAAAGCACATTGATGGTAGTAATTTTGCACCATCGCAAATTCAAAAAATGATCCACCAAAACCCTCCTACAAGGTTTGGTTTCTATGTGACCAACTAGTGTTAAGCTGGTTTTATAGGATCAATGTTAGAAACCTTTATTCCTTAAATTTTTGGTGCAGTAAACCCACATCAAGCTTAGATAAGCCTTGAAAGTGACTACACTTTTGGCTTAAAAACTCAAGTTAGAACCATCAAATCTAGTCTTTTTTGACTTTAAAAGGACACTGGTGAAACTATCTCTCAATATGTTTAAAGAGCAAAGAGCATGTTTGATCAACTTAAAGCTCTTGGTAGTCCAATTTTCGATGACGATTTAATTCATGTCATCACCAATGGCCTAGGCACCACTTATCACCCATTTGTACATTCTATAGAGAACTAATATGCTGACCTCACCATTAATGATCTTTATGGCTTACTACTTAATAAAGAGATTAATCTTGCTAATGACTCCAAAGGAGTTATTCCCCCTGTAGCCTTTCATACTGCTATTCCTGTAAATGATCATTGAATCACCTCTAATTTTAGAGGTAGAGGTAATTTTTTATACTAATGTGGGTGTGGTTGAGGATGGTCCTTTTCTATAAACTGTAATCAATTTTCATAAACACTTGTTCATTCTTTAATGATAGCACTTCTATAATATGTTTGAATTGTAATGGCAATGGTCATCATGCTCACTAAGCCCATCACCTCGCACCTCTTTGCTAGAAGCTTTAATTAAAAACCTTTATTCAACCTTACTCCATCAACATCTGCCACCAAGCGATCACAACCTTGGATTCTGGACACAAGAGCCACCCATCACCTTGCACCTAAGATGGAAAATCTCTCACTTCATTTAGAGTACACTAGTCTAGATGAAATTACAATTGGAAATGGTAATACTCCCCTAATTGAAAATATTGGTAACTACTCTTATACTTCCAATAATTATTCTTTTACACTTACTAATGTTCTTCATGTTCCCAATGCTAGTGCCAATTTATTTTCAGTATCTTCTTATACTCGCATTAATCAAGTTTCTGTTGAATTTTTTCCAAATCATTTTGTAATCAAGGATCTTAATATGAAGGATTTAATGCTTTTCAGTCTAAATGATCAAGGGCTTTATTTTTTAGTTCTTGATGTTACTCATTCCACATCACCACAAACTAAAGTTGCATTTAAATGTTCACTTCAATAGTGGCATGCCCATCTTAGACATGCCTCTCTTCCCATTGTTCATAAGGCTCTTCAACATTTGAATATTTCCTTTGCTCTTAATAAAATGCCTAGTCTTTGTGAAGCTTGCAAGTTAAGCAAAAGTCATAAGCTTCCATTTCATAAATCATTGTTTTAGGCTACTGGACCATTAGATTTAGTTTGTTCATACTTATAGGGTGTGAGCGACCTCTTTTAGTTTTAGATAGCGGTATGTTTTTGTGGGACATTGTGTAGGTCTTTTCATTTCTAAGGGACATGGAAACTTTACCGAATAGGGACAAATGATTAGTCTTGGGGTAACAAGATGCTTTTGATTTTATGGAGTCACCACTCAATTTTTAGAAAATCGGGAAAAGAAAAGGACAACATCAAGTCACTAAATGAGTATTATCCCCGATAGAGATTTTTGGGTTTAAGGGATCATGTCTACTTTTTGACTATTTCTCATTATACAATATTTGATGTATAGCTACCATAATACCATAGTTTTGGTAATGACAGTTTGTATAGCATTCACACAGTACATTATATTGTAGAAGATAATAAAGCTTAAAATTTAATTATTACATCACTTTCTTGATAAAATACATATGAAAAGGGAAAGATTAAAAAAAAGTAAATCTAATTCGGATATCATTGTCTGCAAGATTAACATGACCATTCACATAGCTTGCTCGATTTCATGAATAATAGGATGATCATGCATGCTTACAATGATTATTTATGTTATAATGATGTATGCTGATAATATAAAGGATGCATGAGGTTATCACTAGACTGAGAGCATGATGACTCTATTATGGGATATTAACTTTTCAAATTATTAGAATTTATGATGTGATTTCATGATTTCAGAAATAGAGGATGCAGAATGATGATATGAAATGAGCATACTAAAGCATTTATTATACACATAGCATACAAGATTGCCAATCTCATCACACAAGCACAACATTATTTCCAAATGCTGGTGATAATAAAATAAAATGCAATGCGATAAAATAAATATATGGTCCTCATACTCGACTGAGCTTGTGTGGGTTTTGAAGCTTTAGCTTCGAGAGATTATCAAGCTTTCCTCATCGAGAGGTTCAAAATGACAACAGAATGATTCTAGATTGTATACTTGTAAATCATGCTTTAATAAAGATGAGGCTTGGTTTGGTGGAAAAGGGATCTAACAACCTAAGAGAAAGGCTACGGGAGAGCAAAAACCATATGGAAAGGGGTTTCCAGTGCCTTCGATCGATTTTATATTTGAGTGTGTGTGTGTGTTTTCCCTTGCTCGCCCCCTTAAATGGGGTGTGAAGGGGTCTATTTATAGGTAAAATTGGGTAGCATAGGGTGGTATGGGTGTGGTTTCACACGTATATCAACAATTTTGTGCATGGTGATGCTAAGTGCACATGGTCATGAGCGTATGGCCACGCACGTACGTGTATACTCCATGTGCACTTCAATGCTTCACGCATATTTCCTAGGTTTTACACACGTTGTTTTAAGGTTGGTTGCTATGGTTTTTAGGCCTTCCAAACATGTTTACAGAGTCAATATTTTCAAATTTGGTCTTGATTTTAGCACATGACACCTAGGGGTGTTTACTAGCACTTTTAAGTGATATGCGTTGTTCCTTAGGTTGTATTGGACCATTTTGAGACTACTTTTAGAGGTTTTTGAGCCTTTTGAATGTGTTTTTAAAGTCCATTTTATCAAAATTAATTTCCATTTTTTTTTCATGAAGCTGGATTTAGGTCTAACAAAATGAACACCAGCCCAACGAGCTGAGTGTTTTGAGAGGAGATTTCTCAAAATAAAACCTCTCATTATTTTGATAATTCATATTTCATTAGGTCAGAGCACAACATAATGGTTTGGTGATCGATTTTGCACACTGGTGGGGTTGGTCAGGTTTTCAAGGTTGCACACTTCAAAGGTGTTATGAACAAGCAGACTCTAGTCATCTCAAGGATTTATTTCGTCATTGGATCTCAAATTTAAGGTGTGATAGTTGCCCTATGCTTCACCTATGCTGCATAGCCACCTAGTACTAGTGTTAATTCACACGAAGTAAAATGCAAAGATGAAAAAAAACATTTTAGTAGGGAGAGAGGTACTTACCTATGGGTTTCCTTTAAACGTCTTATCAAGATTTGACTGCTATTGCTATATTTTGTTTATTGATGTTATTCTGTGACTTGGTTGTCACAGAAGGTGCTATTTTAGCAATATGCAAGATTGTGATTCATACATAGTGCATTAGGGTTTATATGACTACAACCTTCTTAGTTGTCACACAAATAAAGATGCTACTAAGCAAAAAGAGATGCGACTATAACCTTCTTAGGTGTCATGAAAATGAACATATGACTATAACCTTTTTAGGTGTCATATGAAATGAAAATGCTACTAGGAAAAAAGAGATGCGACTATAACCTTTTTAGGTGTCACGCAAACGAATATGCAACTATAACCTTTTTAGGTGTCACAAAATGAACATGTGACTATAACCTTTTTAGGTGTCACACAAAATGAAGATGCTACTAAGCAAAAAGAGAAGCGACTATAAACCTTTTTAGGTGTCACATAAATGAACATGCCACTATAAACTTTTTAAGTGTCACGTGAAATGAAGATGCTACTAAGCGAAATGCGAATGTGACAATAACCTTCTTAGGTGTCACACAAATAAACATGTGACTATAACCTTTTTAGGTGTCACACAAATGAACATGAGATTATAACCTTCTTAGGTGTCACATGAAATGAAGATTCCATTAAGCAAAAAGAGATGCAACTATAACCTTTTTAGGTGTCACATGAATGAACATGCGATTATAACCTTCTTAGGTGTCATGAAAAATGAGGATGCTACTAAGCAATGAAAATGCTCCTATACAATGTGGATGCTCCTAAGCAATGTGAGGATGCTTCTAAGTGGTGAAAGTGCTTTTAAGTAATGAGAAGATGCTTCTAAGCAGTGAAAATGCTTCTAAGCAGTGAAAGTGCTTCTAAGCAATGTGAGAGTGCTTCTAAGCAATGTGAGAGTGCTTCTAATCAATGTGAGAGTGCTTCTAAACAATGTGAGAGTCCTTTTAAGCAATGTGAATGAAGTAGTAGTGATGATGCAGTGATGATGTGGTAATGATGTAGTAATGATGTTGTTATTTGTCATGTTGAGGATGTTATTTTAATGATTTGGAGTAAGATCTCCTTACAATGAATTTTCCTTGCTCTTTTTCTTTCGTGGGATGTTGAGTTTTCTAAAAAAGGCGATGCGCACGCAGTGTCTTCAGATAATTGGAGTCCATATCAATGTACTTTTGTGTAAGTTTGGTGCATGTCTTATGCTCAAATGGAAGTTTAGGACCATAGAAATGAGTGTGTAAAGTCTCGAAGTGCATGTAAAATCACAAAAGAGAGTGTGGAAGGGAGAAGTGCGCATGACTACTCTTGGGGGGCACATGGTCACATGCCTATGCTCGTGGTCATGTACTTCATCCTCTCCAGGCCTATTTAGATGGTTTTTTTAAAGGTCTTGGGAGGCTTTGTCCAAATTTCTTTAAGTGTTTTTGGACTTTTCTCAACCCTTTTTGTGTTTCGGGTGCTAACTGCTTTGTTTTTGCTTCTGTACTTCCGTTTTCTTTTGTATAAAATGGAGTTCCCCAACATTCTTGAGGGTTTGGAGGATATTTTTATTGATGTTAAGGGTGACTTTACAGAGGCCACTAGAGTTGGGATGTCTATTGTAGGGACTAGCACATCTCATGCTTAGAGTTCTCAGCCATCTAGGCTTTCTCAAGGAGATCCAATCCCTATTGTTTATAACTTAGAGACTCATGCTTAGGTGTGTCATCATCGTGAGGTAGGTCCTTCTTTGCCCTTATTTTCTAAAGCTTGTTCATTGGCTGCTTTGCTATTTATTTTACTGTATGAGGTTGTTGTAGCTATAGCCTTATAGCTATTGATGTAACTGTCTCTTAAGTTATAGCTTTATTATGAATGCTGATGGCTAATAGCTCTTACTTTATTTTCTTTTAATGATTGTCTGCTAGTGCTTGTCGTGATGCTTTTCTTTTTGAATTTTGTTATTATTTTGATCCTGTTAAATGAGAGAGAGAGATGTGTTAGTATTTAGAAGTTGTGCAAATGTTTGATAGCATACCTATTGTTTATAGCCTTGTAGGTATGTTACTATGCTACCTGGTAGTTTTAATAGAGTTAGCATGTATTATTAAGGTCTCCCGATGTGTGTAAAATAGATGATTGCTAGGAAGGGCTTTAATGGAGTCATTGTTGCATTATCTTATGACTTGTATACATCAAGTCAAATTACCAGGTATGCATTGACAGAGTGATGGATGGACACGATGCATACTTTCCATCGGCCTATTGGGGAGATGCCTATTACCCCTTTAGATTTTACTGCTATAAGGGGCTTAAGCTTCTCTTAAGAGCTTGTTCCTTTCAATAAGGAGGAGTGTTCTACTGTAATGGCGTGGAGGTATCTTATGATGGATTTTCTTGGGGTGGTCACAGTTATGAAGTCTCGCTACTTGTATCTCACTCATTACATGGAGTTTGTTTCTTTTGTGCAGACTCTATGATGATGGTCTTGTCTCAACATAGCAACTGGCTCATTGCTTTTTGTTTTATTTGCTAAGTGTTGTTATCTTCTCAAAACCTTCAAATATGAGTGACCTGTGATTACTGTCTATCTTGAGAGATTTGGATGGCTTACTGAGCTATTGATGGGGCACTGCTACCTTTGCTCATATGTACTCAAGCCTTGGCATAGCATGCTGAGGTGGCTCAAGGATCTGTGGATGCTTATTTGTGCTAGACATGAGTAGGAGTTCTATTGTCTGTTATTTTACTTTTAGTTTGTTATTTCTAACCCTCTGATTTTGATAAATCTAGGCATATGAGTTTGGGATTCTCCCTCATCCATCCGTTGAGCATTTCTTAGAGGATGGCTTCCTTGTTATTCTCGCTAGATCAGGAAGACTACTGATTTGATTGAGGATTGCATGGTAGCTCAGGAACATATGGGAAAGTTGTCCCTTAATAAGGTATGTTTGATTCTTGTTGTGTTGGTTGTCTCTTTCTTGGGGTTCATTTATTCATTCTTGCCCTTTGAGCAAATTTTTCTTCGCTTATAGGTGGTGAGGTCTCATTGGACATCAAAGATGGTGACTTCATGGCAGTTGACAAAGAGACGAGTGTTGCTCTCTGGCCTCATCAGTAGAGTGTGGTATTTGGGCAAGCGAGTCCGTCATTGGTGGGAGAGTTCCTATCATTCCTCCTAGTGACATGTTTTGGGGCCATGAGCTTTGTGGTGATGATCTTACTGCCTTATGATGATTATAGATGATGGGGTTTAGCACGCGCCTAAGATTTTAGCAACCGTGGTACTATTTAGGCTTAGGGCCTTATGGAATACACTACTATACACAAAGTCATAGCGTGGAGATGAGGAGTCACCACCTAGGGTAATAACTAGGAAAATTTGATTGGTGGTACTCAATTCTCTAAAAGAAAGTTAGGACCATAACTAGGAGATTCTGGGAATGAAATACTAACTTCTTTTAGTCTCGTGTTCATTTAGAATTACTTTATAAATCATTACTTCATTCTCTAATTACATGCAATTTTATTAAACCCTATTTGAACATCCATTTAACCTTAAGGCATCTTGTCAATAAAATTACACATAAAAAATGCATTTAAGTGCATCATCCCTAAGTCTAAATTAGGTTAATTTTAATGAAAGTTAGATAGATTTACGCTTTTATCTACAAATAAAATGGACTAAAGGTGGGGTTACATTTTAATTAGTGAGCTTAAGTCTACTTGTTTCAATTATCTATAAATGGCCGTAAATCTACAAGTTTTTAAAGAAATTAGATTTTATAAGTGGGCCTAAGTCTATTTATTTTATTTAAAATGGTAAGTGGGCCTAAGTCAATTTATTTTAAAAGGAAATGAATTTAAATGGGCTGAGATAAGTCTAGGTTGATTTTATTAATTAAAAAAGTGGTCCTAAGTCCATTTAACCTAAAATGGGCCTAAATTGATTTTGAGTTAAATTAAACTTTAGACCAATATTAAGGCTACTAATTGAGTGGGTTAGACCCAACGTGGGCTTGGGGCCCAAAAGGATAAAAGCCTAAAAACACAATTCATTAAATAATAACATGCCAAAGCATATCAAACATACATCCACACATGATTTCCTAAAACCCTAATTCAATTCCATGCAAACCCTAATTTACTACTGCCATCATTGATTTTAAAGTTTTACCTAGTGATCCTGATTACTAATCCATTTGAAATGCATAAAAGTAAAATTTTACTATTCCTACTACTGGGGTTATTACAAAGTTCTACGTATTGGAAATTAAAATTAAGTATAAACCAAAATGAATTAGCACAAGAAAACATAGAAAATAATGACCACAAGATCTAATCACAGTTTAAAAGCCATGGCATTCCATAGATCTTCCATTCAATTTTTGGATATCAGGCAGTATCCTCCTCAACCCTCATCGGATCTCAGAAAGAAAACAAAGAAACAAAAAAATTACGTTAGTGAAGTTAAATAGCCAAAAAAATCAAAATAATAATAAAATATCACAAAAGAAAGAGAAGAATAAAAAAAGGAATGTTGTGCAGATGATATTAGATGGCCCTTCATAATGGATTTTTACCGCATATGGAATGTTGTACAAGGATACGCTACCTCAAATTTTCTTGAGCATTCTCAACATTATCAACAATTCATTCGCGACAGCCTCTTAGAGCATATTCCTATCAAGGATGCTGAGGTAATTTCTTATTGTCTCAACTACTTCCCTTAGAACCTATGAATCACTCTTTCTTTTTTAGTTTGAGGAGATTTTCTCTCCTAATATCAAGGTGATGGAAGAGGAGACTAATATTGCTTTGGAGATTAAGGTTGTTCCTAATACTGAGAGGTCTGAGCCTAGACCTAGTCTTGTACATAATACTCAGCATGTCAGGACTAGTCGTGATGGTTCTTTTACGGGTGTTACCCTTAAAGATATCTCTCTCCCAGATAGGTCCATGTTCTACTAGGCTCCTACTGTTCAAACTCCAATTAAGCAGCATATGCATTTTAGTGATGTTCAGCTTCCTATCCATTCTCCAGTAGATGCTTCTCATGTGAGTCTTTCTAACTTATTCCTTGTATGATCTATACACTTGGCACTAATTTTAGTAAATTTACAAAACATGTTCCTTGAACATAGGTATAATACTTGCATGGACTCGCCTCATCTTAGAGGTTATTCACTATGCAGGTCACAAATAGTTAGAGGGTAAGTATATACACTAGAAGTTCAAATGTATGCATGTTATGCATGAAATGCATATGACATGTTATTTCCTATATGTACATAGCTATTCTAGTGATTTAGAACACGAGATCGATATGCTTTGTCGACAACTTGCAGATTTAGGCATTGATCCTTATAGTGTTGGGACTTCATCTGTTAGACCTTCAGACACCTTTCATTGGGATGATCCTTCTAAAGGATAGAGCCCATGGCCAGATTCTAGAGCTCAGGATGACTGATCTAGGCTATCTTTTTTTCTGACTTCTATTTTTATCAGACTATTTCTATTATACTATTGTGTTTTAAATCCTTTATTGTTTAAATGCATTGTGTTAAACTGATCTTAGACTTAGATATATGGACCTAAGTAGAGCAAAGGTTTTTTTTACCTTAACTTTTGCCTAAGCTGCCCTCTCGGGTTTTTGACTTAGTAGGCTTACCTTAAATTTTGCCTAAGCCGCCCTATCGAGTTTTCAACTTAGCAGGCCTTCATTTTATTTTATTTATTTTTGTATTTTCCAAATCTGGTCACAGGAGAAGCTGAGTTTGCTTGCTGTTTTTGATAATCAAGCTACAGAGCCACCATGATTTCAAGCTTTGCATGATGAATCATAAAAGAAGAAACACAGACATTATTAGGAAATGGTCTCATAGAGTTGATTTTTAAGCTTTTATGTTCTATACACCTTTCTAGTACTTATGCATTATAAACAAGATAAAACATGCAATGCTAAAACAAAAATTCAATTTTAAGAGGATTAATTAATTAGGGCCAAAATGAGTATGTTTATTACATCACATGACATAATTCTTGTTATTAACTAGTCCTTTTGGTTTTTCTAGTTGAATATTTTTCTCTCTCATTTATTTACCCTAATTTTTGCCTGACTAGCCCTTTACAGGTTTTCTAGCCAGCGAGACCATCTCTTTTATTTTTATTCCCTAATTTTTGCCTACCAGCCCTTTACGAGTTTCCTAAACAGCAGGAATGTCTTCACTTTTCCCTGACTAGCCTTTTTAGGTTTTCTATTCAGTAGACTTTATTTTCTTTTTACTACTTTATTTTATTCTTACAAATAGTATCTCTTGAGGTGATCCAAGTTAACACTCTCTATGAATTCGTTCCCTTCCAGGTTTGATATCTTTGCAACTCCTTTAGGCAGAACCGATTTGACTAAATATGGTCCTTCCCAATTTGGTTTGAACTTTCCTCTTGGATCAAACACCACTGCCCTAGACTATTTTAACACCATGTCCCCAAATTTTATCTTTCTAGGCTTAACTTTCTTATTGATATATCTAAGTGTGAAATAAAGCATTCATCCTTTTCTCATCCAGAGATGCAAGGTGATCATATCTCTTTTATGCCCATTCACGCTTGAGTGTTCTAGCTTCCATAACTACTCTCGAGGATTTGATCTCTGCTTTTATTGGCAAGAATGCTTCACAACCATATACTAAGGAGAATGGAGTTTGGCATGTGGATGTTCTAGCTATAGTCATATATCCTCATAAATCGAAAGGAAGAAACTCAGACCAATCTTTGTAAGTCTTGACCATTTTAGAGAGGATTTTCTTGAAATGTTTGTTAGCTACTTCTACTACTCCATTAGCCTAAGGATGATATAATGAATACTTATGATGCTCAATCCCATACTTCTGCAATATTTTTGCTATTTCAGCCTGAAACTTGGTACCATTATTTGTCACAATGTGATGTGGAACCCTATACCTATAAATAAGACTTTTCTCTATGAACCGCGCCGTTTGATTTGCTTTCATAGCATTGAAGGATTCAGCCTCTACCCATCTAGAGAAGTAATCTATTGCCATGACTATTTACTTAATGTCCATTCGATGCTGTCGGCCTTATTTCTCCTATAATGTTAATTCCCTAGGTTACAAAGGGCCAAGGTGACAATAAACTATTTAGCATCGTAGGAGGTAGATGGTTAAGATTTCTATGAATGTGGCATTGATGATACTATCTCACTTTTTTAATGCAATCCTTTTCCATACTCATCCAATAATACCCTTGCCTGAGTACCTTCTTTGCTAAGATCATCCCGTTCATGTGAGAACCACAAGCTCTTGTATGAATTTCTTTCATTACCTCTTCAGCTTCATCTTTCTTGAGATATCTAAGTTACATTCCATTCGACATTCTTTTATATAATTCTCCATCATGACTTGCATAGTTACATGCAAGAACATGAAGAGCATATCTCTCTTTTAAGGTCGCTTCATCAGGATACTTTCTTTCTTTGATAAACCTCTGAATATCATAAAACCATGGCTTCTCTTTAGGCCTTATTTGAACCCTCATAATCTACTCTCCTCCATAACATGGAGCTCTTGATTTTATAATTACCAAAGGCTTTATAATTGATCCTGTCACACTATCCCACATCGAAGAGAGTATCATTAATGCATCTGCTATCTAATTGTCATCTCTTAACAAATGGATAAAGCGACATTTATTGAAGTTCTTTATTAAAGCTTTAACATAGCAAATATATGGTTTCAACTTTTCCTCTTTCACTTCCCATTCCTCAGTAGCTTGGCTCACTACTAACATTGAATCCCCATAAACTAGCAATTCCTTTGCCCCAACTGCTAGAGCTACTTTAATTCTGTAGATGCATGCCTTATAATCAGCCATATTGTTCATTACCTTAAAGTCTAATTTCTTCACCATTATTATATTCTCTCCTTTTGACGTAAGAAGAATTACTCCTAATCCAGCACTTCAATTGTTTATAGCCCCATCAAAGTAAAGCTTCCACTCCTAATGTTCTATGATTATTAAGTTCTCATTTGGACACTCTAAATTCCACTATTCATCACCCTCTACTACATTATGAGCTAGGAATTATGCTATTGCCCTCCCTTTAATAATCTTCATAGTGATGTATTCTATATCAAAATCAGTCAGGAGTACTAGCCATCAAGTAATTCTTCTAGTCAAAGTGGGTGTTTGGGATAAGGACCTTAAGGGATCTATCTTTGAAATAGCTTGAAACCTATAAGACTGAAAGTAGTGCCTCAATTTTCATGTTGCCCAAATCATGATTAAACACATCTTCTCTACCAATTTCTACTTTTCCTTGTATAGCAGGAACTTCTTACTGAGATAATACACTTCATGCTCTATCCCTTTTAGTCCTTCTTGAGCTAGCATTGCCCCATTGCATTCTCCTCTAAGGTTAGGTATAGGATCAATGGCTTTCCTTGCCTTGGTGGCTTTAGTATGGGCAGATTGGCAAGATATTCTTTAATCATATCAAAGGCCTTCTGACAATCATCGTTCCACTTCACAAGCTGGTCTTTCCTTAGGAGTTTAAAGATAGGGTCACAAATATTAGTAAGTTTTACAATAAATCTACTAATATATTATAACATGCCAATGAATCCTCTCACTTCTTTCTATATCTTTGGTGTTGGCATTTCCTAAATAGCTTTCACTTTGTCTGGATCTACTTCGATTCCTCTACTGCTAACTATATACCCTACTAGTTTTCCTGAACTAACCCCAAAAATGCATTTCTTCAGGTTGAGCCTTAGATTGTACTTCTTAATTCGAGCTAAGAACTTATCCAGAGCTCCAAAGTGTCCCTCTCTTATTTCTAACTTGACCATCATATCATCCACATACACCTCAACCTCCTTATGCATTATGTCATGGAAAAGAGTGGTGGCTACCCTTTGATATGTTACACCTACATTCTTCAACCCAAAAGGCATAACCTTGTAGCAATATGTCCCCCATTTTATGATGAAAGCTGTCTTGATCTTATCCATAATTGCCATCATTATCTTATTATACCCTGAGAACCCATCCATGAAGGAATACATTGCACTAGATGTTATGTTGTTTACTATTACATCAATGTGGGGTAAAGGAAAATCATATTTTGGTCATGCTTTGTTTAGATCCCTGAAATCTACACACATACATACCTTACCATCTTTCTTGGGTACCGATACTATATTTGCTAACCATTGAGGATAATCTACTACTTCTTAAAAGTTGGCCTGAATTTGTTTAGCAATTCCTTCTCTTATCTTTTTAGTCCATTCTGGTCTCAATTTGTGCAATTTATGTTTAACTGGTTTTATTTCTAGATGAGTTGGAATATGATGCTCTACAATGTCCCTGTTTAGACCTTGCATGTCTTTATAGGTCCAAGCAAATACTACCTTTCTTTTTGTTAATATTCCCTTAAAATTTTTCCTCTCTCCAAGAGTTACCTCATGTGATATATAAATGTTCTTCGGATTATCATTTGTACCCATGTTAAATGAATTAAATTGAATTGAATTAATGTCAAACATGCATGAATGATCAAAATTATAATGCACAAAACTCTCAAAATGCACATCACACAAGTAAGCAAAACCAGCATTCATATCATTAACCATGAAAAAATAGAGTTTTCATCCTCAAACAGACCAAACATTATTACATCAATTTCCTCATAGAAAACATCAATAAAGATATCATTAATGATAGTAGCTAATTCCTAGGGTGGCTCCTCTTTAGGTGGCAGACACAGTAGCTCCTTGACAGTAGCATTGCCCATCCTCTCAACTGCTAACTTCATCACTTCCTCTTTGTTGTCTTTCACTAGGTCCTCCATAATCAGCTCCTTGAAGATCTCAAGCCCAGGAACATCTCTTCTAGCAACATTAACTGATTCCTTAGCTCCTAAATAGTATTTACCTTCCTTTGGCCTAATGAAATTCTCACTTATCAGCCCAATTTTCTTTGAGATCTTCCTTTATTTGGCATTAAACCTCTTCCTTGCCCTTCTATTTATCAACTTTATTTCTTCAACATAACCTAAACCAATTGTATTGCCTTGGCTTTTGAACTCTGGGAGATTAGGGCTTCCTTGCTCATTCTTCCCCAGCCCTTATCCAGACTGGTAATTCATATTCTTCATCATTTTTGCTATTCTTAAATCCATTTAAGTTCCATCAAATATCCCAGCAATTTGAAAACCAGGGGATGCACACATTTACTTCTATTTGTCCAATATAAGGGCCACAATAGCATTAGTCTCAGCTTCTATAGTCATAAACTCTCCTTCATAAGGGAATTTTATCCTTTGGTGCACAATTGAGGGTACCCCTCCTAAAGTATGGAACCACGACTTTCTTAACAGCAGGGCATAAGTAACATGATATCCAACATGGTGAACTCAGTAGTTGATTCCACAGGTCCTATTTTAACTATAGCTTGGAATGTCCCCTCCACATTCCTAATGCTATCATCATAGGCTCCAATTATGAGGTTTGAATATGTTAGGTCATTAGCCTTCAAACCTAAATTAGGTAGGATTTTTAAGGTGCACATGTTAATAGCAAATCCATCATCAACTATAGCAAAATTGGTTCTCTTTCCCCTCACCTCAGCTAGGATAAACAATGCCTTATTATGGTTTCTCCCTTCCAAAGGCAGGTCGTCATCTGAGAATGTTATCAGCCTATGTTTCTTTTTTGTCACCTTTGCCACCATAACCTCAAGTGTAGTTGTTATTTCAATGTTCATGTTTGATAGAGCTTTGAAAGGAGCTCTTCTATAATTGCTTGAATGCATCAGTTATTCATAAATGCTGACATTTTCCTTAGCCTTCTTCAGTTGTTCTAGAATCAGGTCTTCTTTTTATTTTTCCTCTACTTATGTATATTTTTTTTCTTCTCTTTTTATAACTCTCTCAGTTTTCTTTTTAGCTACTTTATAATTCTTTCTTCTCCTAGTCACATGATTCACCTTAAGATCATCACTCCACACACTAAGACCACTCAGGTTTTCTTCATCAAAGTCATACCAAATGTCAACAACTCCAATGATTTGATATCTTTTCCCATCTTTCCATACTTCCATTGTGCATGTTTCTTTCTCCTTCAATTTTCCATATTAAGCTTGCCTAAGGGCTAATTTAATAGATCTTCAACTCCCTCTCAAGATTGTTTGGGAGCTAAAGGTCTTTTATCATCTTCAAACTCATCACCCCATCCTATAGGCACAATCCATTTAATTGGTATATCAGCTAAAGCGGGCTTAGAGTAGAATACTCTATAATCAAACTTGCTTGAAGGTTGTCCTAATAAATCTCCTCTTTGTGGTTGTTTAGGAGTTTTAGGTTCTTTCTCTTCCTTCATTGACTCATCATCAAATTCATCACCCCAACCTTAGGGCTTAATTGATTAAATGGGAATATCAGCAGAGGGTGGTTTGGAATAGAACACTTTGTAATTAAATTTGTTTGAGGGCTATCCTAGTAAATCCTCTACTCCTCTAAAGGTATCAAGAGATTCTTCATTGCCTGTAGGGTTTAGACTTTCAAAGGAGTTTAACACTTCTTCTTTGCTAACTCCCGAGTTGATCGTCATAGTGGCTGGTGGTCGGACATTTCAGTAGTCTAGGAAAGGGTTAGTTTTGGTGTTTGGGTTCGAATTGGACTTTTCAGGATTTATAATTTTTCCAGAGTCTATAAAGTTTTGGAATTCATGTTTTAGGTGGATACAGTTGTTTATGGAATAGCCAACAACTTGGTGGAATTTGCAGTAACTGTTAGGGTCATAGTTGGGGAATTTGGGTTTGGTGGTTTAGAAAAGGTTAAAGGTCAAAGCAGGCCTTTCTGTATTAGCCTTTCTAGGATTTTGGAGAGTGGTTGGTTGAAGTTGGAGAATCTTCAGGGTTGCTAAACTACGTGCACCTCTATAGCTCAGTTGGTACTTCCTTGTTGTGTGCCCCTAGTTGGGAAATTTTAGGTTTCAATGCTTCTAGCATTTCTCTTCTTCTCACTCTTAATCTCTTCTAATTGTAGACCATCATCATACAGGTCTATGAATGTTTTAAGGTTCACCATTTGTAATCTCTCGACCAAATTAAGTATACGTTACGGACTATCATCCTACCCTGATCCTTCTCAGCATCAATCCTACCTTGTTCATGAACCTGGTAAGTAAATCAGAGAAGGATTCATTGGTTTTTTGCTTTGTCAATTCTAGATCTTTGATAAACACTTCCAGTCTGGTGTTGAAATCATATTATTTCAAAAAGGTAGTACATAATTCCTTCCAGTCAGCCCGAACAAATTTTTCTATCCCATGATACCAGTTTACAGCCATCCCCTCTAAAAATAGTACAAATAACCTAGTGACTACAGCTCACGGTGCCTTAGTAGTACTCATGGTTGTTATATATTGGCTGCAATGAATCTTAGGGTCTCCAGTTCCATTAAACTTTTGAAGTTAAGGCATCTTGAATTTTTTAAGGAGCTTATTACCCTCCATTTACAGCATGTCATCAAAGTCAAATGAGTACCCCATTCCTTGTCCTCTAATTAGATCTTTCATCTTGGACATTTTTTGAGTTAGGGCTTGTATATGTTTAGACTAATGATCATGGACCAGTTCAAGTGACTCCCTCTTTGCCTTTTCTACCATGTAGTTCTTGACGTCTTCAAGTCTCACACCAGTAGCAGGTACATTTCTAGCAACATATTACCCCCTAGCATTTTTAACAATAGGTGGAGTGCCTATAGCAGGTGGTTGTTCAACAGCAACAACAGGTGGTGGTATGACACCAAGTTGCACTAGTCTGGCCAAAGCTTGCCTTAGTTCATCTTACATCATGGCTCTTATGTCATCCATCAGAGCTCCCTTTATGTCTTCTAAGGTCCAATTCCCTTATTGTTGTTCCATTTGTTCAAATTTAGGTGAAGTTGGTTTAGCTTCCAAATAAAGTGGGTTGATAGGGCTTCTTTCCAGTCTAATCAGGATTTCCTTTGCTAAGGTTTTAGAACTCTGACTCGTTCTTCTTAGTCTACCACCATTCTATTCCTAAATATGAGAAGATCTTGGTGAATCTATGATGGTTGCAAAACAAGGTGTTAATATGATGGATGAAGTGCATGTATGCATGTATACATGATGCATGTGCTATGCAATAAGTAGCAGGTAGTAGGTAGAAACTAGTAAGTATTATAAAAGTGTATAATATTTATAGCCTTCCAACCTTATTCCTCCCACACACATGTTCAATGGTGAGTCTCTTTTCCTAGGATTTTTTGTCTTAGCCTTTATATCAACAGGGGATTTTAAGAGCTAACGTGCATGCTAAATCTCTCTTGAAACAAAAGCATAGAAACATTATTTCTAAATATAAAGGTCTAGCCCAATCCTTGTTAGCCTAAATGGGCTTAAAAGTTATGGGCTTGGGCTTTTATAAATAGAAATACCTTATGACAATTCAAATAAATAAGCAATTTTGTGTAAAAAAAAATCCTAAGGGAAGTATATAAGCCATTATATATGGTTAAGGTCCGGTGAAAAGTTAAGGTTCCTTTAGCAAAATGCCCTCCATTATGGACGTTGAGTTATAGGCCAAGGTCAGAGGGGCTTGACATTATTTGCAAACTGGAGAGAAGATTACCCCCCTTTAGGACTTAGGTTACAGACTCTGGTCAAATGAGCCTAGTAGTCTCTCTTGAACCGAGTTTAGGCTAAGAGTGTTGGTTAGCCAATTTATAACTCCATGAAGCTAGTGGAATCATAGAATCATAAACCAACGCCATCGATTTAATAGGGACATGTAGAATGAATGCAAGAATAAAATAATAAATAAATAAAGTAACCCTAAAGAACACAAGTAGAATCAGTATCTCTTATCCGTAGTGGAATCGCCACTGTAGACGGTGGGGTTTAGCGTGTGTCCAAGATTTTAGCAACCATGACATTGTTTAGGCTCAGGGCCTTAGGGAACACACTACTATGCCACAAAGTCATAGTATGGAGATGAGGAGTTGCCACCCAGGGTAATAACTGGGACAATTAGATTGGTGGTACTTAATTCTTTAAAAGAAAGTTAGCACCACAACCAGGAGATTTTGGGAATGAAATGCTAACTTCTCTTAGTCTCGTGTTCATTTAGAATTACTTTATAAATCATTACTTCATTCTCTAATTACATGCAATTTTATTAAACCCAATTTGATAATCCATCTAACCCTAAGGCATTTAGTCAATAAAATCACACATAAAAATGCATTTAAGTGCATAATCCCTAAGCCTAAACTAGGTTAATTTTAATGAAGGTTAGCTAGATTTACACTTTTATTTACAAATGAAATGGACTAAAGGTGGGCATACATTTTAATTAGTGAGCATAAGTCTACTTGTTTTAATTATCTACAAATGGGCATAAATCTACAAGTTTTTAAAGAAATTGGATTTTAGAAGTGAGCCTAAGTCTATTTATTTTAAAAGGAAATGAAATTGAATGGGCTGAGCTAAGTATAGATTGATTTTATTAATTAAAAAGGTGGTCCTAAGTCCATTTAACCTAAAATGGGCCTAAATTGATTTTGAGTTAAATTAAACTTTAGACCAATTTTAAGGCTATTAATTGAGTGGGTTAAACCTAATGTGGGCTTGTGGCCCAAAAGGATAAAAACCTAAAAAAGCAATTAATCAAATAATAACATATCATAGCATATCAAACATACATCCACACGTGATTTCATAAAACCCTAATTTAATTCCATTTGAACCCTAATTTAATTCCATTTGAACCCTAATTTACTACTGCCATCATTGATTTTAAAATGTTACCCAGTGATCCTGATTACTAATCCATTTTAAATGCATAAAAGGAAAATTTTACTATTCCCATTATTGGGGTTATTACAATGTTCTACATACTGGAAATTAAAATTAAGTACAAGCCCAAATGAATTAACACAGCAAAACACAAAAAATAATGATCATAAGATCTAATCACAGTTTAAAAGCCATGGCATTCCATGGATCTTCCATTCAATTTTTGGATATCAAGTAGTATCCTCCTCAACCCTCATCAGACCTCAGAAAGAAAACACAAAAACAAAAAAAAATTACATTAGTGAAATTAAATAGCCAAAGTAATCAAAACAACAATAAAAAATCACAAAAAAAAAGAATAAAAAAAGGAATGTTGTACAAATGATATTAGATGGCCCTTCAGAATGGATTTTTACAGTATATGGAATTGACTCAGTGTGTGTTTTGGATCTTGGGACTGAATCACGTAAAAATGTAATATAGACTCTTTGTTCTTTATGAAAATGTAGAGAAGAAAAAAACATGATTTATGTTTTGTGTTTTTTTTTTTGCAGTCTTTGATTTTTCTAAGGTTTTTTTACGCAGTTAAGGCCTCCCAAAATTTTCCTTCTCTCGACTTTTTAAAGCCAAAACAACAACTTCCAGCTCCTATGATCATGCAGAGAGGTTGCGTGATCCTAGGAGCTAGCGAACAACTGCTCTCTATTTTCAAAAATCAAAACCCCAAGATAAAGAAAGTGATAAAGGTTAAAATAAAATTAGAGATTCATGCACGTGTCTATGTAGCACTAATAGAAATTTGACAACATGCCTAAAATTAGATTTTTTATGAAAAAAATATTGAAACAGCAAAGGAAAATATAGGTTGGCATTGTATAATGCTGATCGGCATTGTGTAATGCCAATTGGCATTGCATAATGCTGATCTACATTGTGTAATGCCAATTGGCATTGCATAATGCTAATCGACATTATGTAATGCCGATTGGCATTGCAAAATGCCGATCGGCATTACGTAATGCCGATTAGCATTATGCCTGCATTTGTTAAAATTTCATTAAAACCCCCAAAATTCACTTTCCTACAATTTAGACCTTAAATCATTTTAACTTTTGTAATTAAATCCTAAAAAGCCTGCAATTTAGTCCTTTAAATCGTGAAACTTAACACTAGAGATCAATTCTTGATTAATTTTCATCATAAGGGCTTTCATCTCATGCATGCACAATTGCATTCCAAAATTGGGTGCTTACAATGATGTATTGATCCCTTAGCTAATTGATTTGTAGCTAATGGGACCTTTCCTCCACCTCCACCTTCTCAAGCAGATGCATCTTATCTTTTGAGTTTGAGGATTAGGCCATCACGTGGGTCATTGAGAATCACTTCTTCTGATATGGTAATCCTTTATTCTTATTTTAGTGTAAGCATGTAGCAAACTTTATTAGTAATAAACTATAATTGACATGAGTTGTGAGAACTTATCTATAGTGACATTAAAGAAGTTCTAGATCTCATTTTGAGGAGGATGAGGGCACATTCCATACTGATGCGACTGCCTATACCAGTGGTGTGACTTCTGGTAGTACTTTTCTTAGGGACTTGATAGTTCAGTCATCTTTGTCTTTACTTAAGATGGATGTCCTTAGTAGAGTAATGAATTTTGATTTGCCTAGACCTGGCTTTCCTCAATCAGGTGTTGCTCCTTCTAATGCTACTCATGTTCATGTTCTCCACTTATTCTTACCTAAGTTTCATTTATTTAGTGAGTGGTGACTAACTTATTTACTTGCTTTTATAGAGTCCTGTCACCTCTAGTCAGTATTAGTATACTGTTGTTGGGAGTGCATAGTAGTGCTTTTTAAATTTTGCTACCACTAAGAGGGTATGCCTTCTTTATTGTACCTACTTATTTTATGCACATGTTTTATGTATGAGTGTATGATATATAATATGTAATGCAGGTTAAGCACCATCTCGCTGGTCGTGAATGGGAGTAGGGGCGTGCAGCTTATTATGACCGCATCAAAGAGCTAGAGTCATGATTATTATCCTTTATGATGAACGATGATGAGTCAGGATCAGACGAGGGGGATGCTTAAGCAAGATTAGTGCTTGCTTCTGATGTCATCCATGACCGATGTAGTTATTTTAGGAGCTAGGTATAGGACTTTTGGCTTGTGGTTTGCTTTTTTGTATTATTTTCCCAAGATTATGGACTATGGGTATTGTATCTGGGCATTTGCCACACATGTTGTATAATGCTTGTACAATGATGACTATATATGCTTCTTGCTGTGTATTATTGATGATGATATTTGCCATTACTATTGTCTACCTCTTTTCCCTTCTTTGCCTAAGGCGTCTCCTTTTTTAAGTTTTTCACACTTAGCTGGGTTTATTTTTTCTTCCTTTTTTTGCCTAGGGTATCTCCTTTTGGAGCTTTTCACACTTAGCTGAGCTTTTTCTTTTACGGTGTTGATGATAATAGCTGGTCTCGAGGAGAGAGCTCAGAGAAGATGGTAAGAACCATGGTCATGTAATGAAAGAAAATACAAAGCATGCTTGAAGTGATTCATGATGATAAAAATTATTGCACTTTTCAAAGACATTTTACATAAATTGACAATCATTCTCATTTCACCATAATCATTTAAGAAAATTTATAGGTGCATTCGCACAAATTTTGATCTTAAGGTTACCCCTATCCTTAACTAGCCTTCTCAAGTGTTTTTTCTCTTTTTCCTTAATTTTTGTCTGAGCTACCATTTTTAGGTGTTCAACTCAGCAGGATGATTTTTTTATGCCTTAGATGTAGTACTTCTTCAGGTGGTATGTATTGACAGGTTCAAAGAATTCATTGCCTTCAAAATCCATTAGCTTGACTACTCCTTTTGATAGGACATGTTTGACCAAGTACGAGCCTTCCCAATTTAGTATGAATTTTCCTCTAGGGTTTGGAATGTTCTATCTTGCTTACTTTAACACCCAATCTCCTGCTTTCACACTCTTGTGTTTTACACTTCTGTTGAAGGTTTTGGCTAGTCGAGCTTGATACAACTGTGTGTGGTATAAAGCCTTAAGCCTTTGGTTGTCTAAGAAAGTGAGATTATTGTGCCTCTGTTGAGCCCATCACGCTTCTGGCAATTTAGATTCTATTACTACCTAAAGAGACTTGATCTCTATTTTAACTAGAAGAACTTCTTTGATTCGTACACTAGTGAAAAAGGAGTTGCTCCTATTGAAGTTCTAACTATTGTTCGGTACCCCTATAAGGCATATGACAAATTTTCTACCCAATTTTGGTAAGTTTAAGTTAACTTTGATAAGATCTTTTTGATGTTCTTGTTTACAACTTTGACGGCCCCATTTGCTTATGATCGGTAAGGAGAAGATTTATGATGTTCCACTTTATAATTCCTTAGTATCTCTCTAACTTCCCTTTGGAATTGGACATTATTGTTAAAGATTATGTGATGAGGGATCCCATATCGATAGAACATATTTCTTTTTATGAACTTAGCCACTTGCTTGGCTACTATCCTTGCGAATGATTCTGCTTTGACCCATTTTATGAAGTAGTCCACTGCCACTAGGATGAACCTATGTCCGTTTGAGGCTATTAGGTGGATTTGCCTAATTATGTCTAGTCCTATACTGAGAAGAGCCATGGAGAGGAGATGTAGTGCAATTATTTTGGGAGAAGGTGGCTGACATTCTCGTGGATCTGACAATTGTGGCATTTCCTTATAAACTTGATGCATTCTTCCATCATTGTCATCCAGAAGAACCCTTATCTGATTAGCTTCCTAGCTAGGATTGCTCCATTCATGTGTGGACCATAAAGACCCTTGTGTACTTCTTCTAATGCTCTTATAGCTTTAGTTTCATCTATACATTAGAGTTGTAAACCATTTGAAGTTCTCCTATATAACACCCTAATACAATGTGAACTTTAATGCTAGTCGTTGAATGGCTACTTTATCTCTTTCATCTGTTTAATCAGAATAGGCTCATTCTTTCAAATATCTCTGGATGTCGTAGAACCAAGGTTTTTTAGATGTTTATATCTTCACCATTGTACAGTTTTTATGACAAAGTTATCTCGATCTTAGTAGAATCAAAGGCTTTATGGGCATTTTGGATGGTCCTTCCCATACTGATGTTGGGAAGTAAGTACATCTACCATCTGATTTTGATTCCTAGGGAGATGAATGAATCTGCATTTTTGGAAGGACATGGTAAGTAGCCTCAAGTGGTCCAAGTAAGGTCTTAAGTGTTGCTCTTTCAGTTCCCACTCTTCCATGGCATGGTTGATTATTCGCATGGAATCTTAGGAGATTTCAACTTCTATGACATCTAGGGCTATCAGTGCTTCTATTCTGAGTGTGCATGCCTCATATTCTACTTTTTTATTTGTGAATTTAAACTTGAACTTTGTAGCAATTGGTACTACATCATCTTTTAGAGATTGTAGTATGACATTGACTCCTACACCAAACTAATTGACTGCTTTGTCAAAGTACATACGCCATCCTTGGACCTCAATGGCTGAGCTGAGGTCATCTAGGAAGTCTAGTTGGGTTTCTTTTAAGTCTAGAATGGGGTTAAGAGCTAGAAATTTGACCACTACTCTTCCTTTTACTACCTTCTCAATCAGATATTACACGTTAAATTCTATTAGCAGCATGAGCCACTTCACAAGTTTCCCCACTAGAGAGGGAGCTTCATAGAGGTGCTTCATTGGGTCCATTTTAGACATGTCCTGAATTCTATAAGATTAAAGGTAGTGTTTGTGTTTCTTCATTTCCTATATATTGCTAGGCATATTTGTTCGACTTGGCTATACTTCTCCTTATATGGTAGCATCTTCTTGCTCAAGTAGTAGACTATGTGTTCTACTTTCGTTTCTCCTTCTTAGGCTAGCATTGCACCAATTGCATTCCCTTCTATGGCTAGATATAGGGTTAGAGATATCCCTAGTTTAGGTGGCCTTAGAACTAGTTAGTTGGCTAGGTGGCTTTTGATCTTGTCAAATGCTAGCTGACACTATTTGTTCCATTCAACCAACTAATCTTTTTTTAGTAGCTTAAAGATTGGTTCATACATTGTTGTCAACTTAGCAATGAATCTATTGATGAACTATAATTTCCCTAGAAACCCTTTGATTTCCTTCTCTATTTTTGGCACTGGTATCTTTGTGATGGCTTTTGCTTTCTCTAGATCCATATCAATCCTGTTCTGATTGACAATATACCCCAACATCTTTCCTGAAGTGACCCCAAATATACATTTATTTAGATTTAGCCTGAGACTATACTTTTTGACCCTTTTGAGGAACTTTTCATGATCAGAGGGGTATTCTTCCCTAGTTTTTAACTTGACCATTACGTCATCGATATATACCTCCACTTTTTTGTGTATCATGTCATGAAACATTATAGTTGCCATTCTCTAGTAGGTTGCCCCTACATTCTTTAGTCCAAAAGGCATTACTCTATAGCAGTAAGTACCTCATTACATTATGAAAGTTGTCTTTACTTTGTCGATAATGGTCATTAAGATCTTATTGTACCCAGAGAATCCATCCATGAAGGAGTACATTGCACATATGGCAGCATTGTCAACCAATATGTCTATATGAGGTAGTGGAAAATCATCCTTCGGGCAGGCCTTATTCAGATCTTTGTAGTCGACACAGATTATAGCCCTTCCATCTTTCTTTGGTACTAACACCACATTTGCTAACCATTCTACATAGTCTACTACCTCTAAGAACTTTGCCTTGATCTATTTCTCGATGTCCTATTTCACTAGTTGGGCCCATTCTGGTATGAGTCTTCTCAATTTCTACTTTATCGGTTTATACCCTTCTTTAGTAGGAATGAAGTATTAAGTAATGTCTCTATCAATACTAGGCATATCATTGTATGTCCATGCAAATACTTTTGAATATTTTATTAATATTTTTTCAATTTCTCTCCTCTCTTCAAGGGTAACATCTTTTAAAATATGGAGAATGCGTGGTTTAGATTTTATGCCAATGTTAAATGATTCAATGCACATGGAATGAATGTCAAATATGCTAATGTTTTTATCAATGCAATGCACACTACCAATAGGCAAGACATCAAACAAGTAAGCAAAATTAGATTTCATTGCATTAATTTTAGAGTTCATTATATCATCAGTTTCAAACAAAGAAAAAGAATGGAAATTAAGGGAGTCAGCTTTCTTTGAATCAATTGCTTAATAAAGGCTCTTATCTTTGGATCATCCACTATCTTTACACCAATTTACCACCATCTCCAATACTGGTGGTAAATTGGTGGATGATTCTCTTCCTCCATATTGCTCTGAAGTGATTCATACACCTTTATGGTATCCTATAGCTAAAGAAATCTGCAAGCTTGGAAGGTACGTGTTATTTCTCACCAAACCATCTCTTCACTAGTGTCGGATAGTAGTGGGTGCATGACCTAAATCCTAAGATTAGTACGTAGTTGACATATGTGCAGAGAGTCACATGTTCCAGCTTCCACTATGGACACATCCATCTCACTCGATATTCTAGTGTATCCTTTATGCATTCAAACCACTGTTGGGCTGTGATGTAGGCAGAGCGCTCATGAACATCCTTAGTGTGTCTTTCTAGGTGATTCCTAGGTTAGTATCTCATCCAGTTCCCTATAGGTTTATTGAGTAGACTTAGCTTTTCTTGTGGCCATATTTAAAGCAATAAAGGGCTCCCAGTGAAGTTCAAACTTTTCCTATTTTTGAGGTCATCCAAACCTTGAATGGTTTCCACTAGAATCAGTGGGAAGGGAATTTTTGAGGCATTGGAATGTATTCAAAGGTAGAAAGGCATTGCTCATCTTCACTAGAATCATGAGGCTCAAGAATGGGATTCGAGGGTTTGTCCTCGGAGGGCTTATCTTAGGTTTCTTATATGGCTTGGATTGATTTTTTAATAAGGTCTTCTAGTAGATTATAGGAGACCATTCTGATGGTTGGTGGAGGCATGTTTTGATAGTTTAAGAGAGGATTAGTTTTAATGCTGGGTCATTTTTCTAAGTCATTGATTTTTCCAAAGTCTATGAGGTCTTGATTGCATTTTTTAGAGTTTTGCATATATCAGTGGTGTGGCCAGGCATCTAGTGAAAGTGGCAGAATAAGTTTTGGTTAATTTGAGGTGGTAGTGGGTTTAAAAAAGGCTTAGGCTGTTATGACTGTAGGAGGTTCTTTTGTTGAAGTCTCTGGGAATACTTTGGATAGTGAGAGGTTAAAGTTTGAGAATTTTCTTAGTGGTTTGATGATATTGATGGATGGTGAGCTGTGGGTTTTGGGTTGGATCATGCTTATTTCTATGGCTTGGGTGAAGGTGTTTTGGATGTTTGGTTAGGTATTATGGTGAAAAGTGTTCCTAGCTTGCTAAGGTTCCTCATCCTCAATTTTGTTCCTAGCCTGATGGAGAGCTCTAAAGTCAAGATAATGAGCAAAGATCATCTATTTTCTGAAGTGTGGTAGTGCCCCTTTGATTATCATCTCTATTTGTTCATCTGATGGTTTCTCATCTTGACTGCCTTTCCTCGCCATCTTGTAACATAATCAGAGAAAGCTTCACCAGGTTTCTGCCTTGTGGTCTTAAGGTCTCTTCAAGTGATATCTAGTTGAGTGTTTTATTCATACTACTTGATGAACTTCTGAGTTAGCAATAGCCAATCACTTTTGATTTCATCTTTAATGTCAAAGAACCATGCCCTTGATCCTACCTCTAGTGATGTTAAAAAGAATTGAACAATCTATGATTCTATAAGCTTTGTGGCAGCCATGAAGGTAGCATATTTCCTTAAATGGACCCTCGGATCCCCTGTTTTGTCAAACTTAGCAAAGTTTGGTAGCTTAAAATCATTTGGAAGTGGCTCATCATTGAATAGTGCCAAGTCAATGAAGCTTTTGGAGCCATGATTTCCCTTGTCTTTGAAGGAAAATTCCAATTGAGCCATCCTGTTTGTTAATAGTTTGACCTCCCCTGTCAACTCAGGCTTGGTTAGGTCAACAGCTTTTACAACTTTTAGTTCATTTTCTGAGATCTTGGTAGTAGTCATTGTCATTATCAGCTTGAACTAGAGTGCAGGGAATCCCCTTTTCCTTATTTGCCTTTGGTTAAACATATGTAAAGGCTTCATTCAGTGGTGTGTTATTCCCATCTTGGGCACTTTTAGCTTTGATTTGGGCTTGGAGGATTTTAGCTATGGTACCATCAGTAAGTAACTTTTGGATCCCCTCTTTTAGCTTTTCTTTGAATTATTGATAGGAGGTATCTTCTTAGTCACTTATGTCATATTCTTATACATTATTAGGGTTAGCTAAATAAATGATGCATGATGTGTACCTGTAAAAGAAAAGGGTGAGCATGTATACATGGAGTGGATGCAAAATCCTAAAATGAAAGATGATTATTCTTATAAGAAATAGTTGTTAGTATGTGCTATCTAGATGTATGTGATGTATGCATGATTAAAGCTGGTTATTTTTTCTTGCACAGTAAACAAACCAATCACAAGCAAGCTCTAGCTTCCAACCTTATTTCTCCATGAGGTCATTCAGTCTCTTTCATAGGTGGGTTTTGAACCTATAGTCATCAAAGGACTATGGTTCTGCTCTTAGAACTATGTTGTTTCCATTTATGTTGGTCATAACCAAAGGGTAAACTAAGGACCTATACTTAAATATGCTTGAGATAATCATATGATGTTAATGTGAGGGTAAATTATTGGGCTTCAAATGATGTCCAAAGCCCGTAAGTGCCCGTATGCATAGGACCAAGGTCAATCAAAGGGAGTCCGAGTTCTTGCCCCCATATTAATATTCAATATGTTTACTGAGAGTCATGAAAGTATCATTTGATAGTAGTTTACAGTTTGATTTTGTTGACATAAAGGTCCACAATCTAGTTAGGTTCCTAACCCATTCATTTGATTTGATAAGGATAAATGGATGACATCTCTTAGGTTTTTTCATTGACGGATGTTATTATTTGTTAATTTGCATAAACTATTCAAGCTAAGGTACATGATTTTTATCATTCCTCATGCTTTGGGCTTATATGAAGTATATCAGAATCATGTGGTCCTTAGCATAAATTTTTTATGAAAACTGACATTATAACGTCATTCAATGATAGACACTAGGAGGGTCATGGCATTTATGAGTATCAGGTCAAACGGATGGCATTAGGATAAAGATTGCATGCATTGCTTAGTGGATTCCTAGTGGTTATTGCTACTGGTTTATCTATATGAGCTGAGCTAGGGTAAAAGGTTAAGGGTTCCTTTAGCAAGAATTCCCCCATATGACTAGGGTTACAAACTCCAGTCAATGAGTCTAGCATTCTTTTCATAACTCGGTCACCCATTTAAGGACTTAGGTTACATACTCTGGTTAGATGATTCTGGCGAATGCATAAGTAAAAACTAAAGGTGATAATACCGTATCTTCATCACCCTATGACTCGAGTGGAATCATAGTGGCAATGTCATTTAGTATTGTCGAGGCTTTTAAGGACTAGTGGTGCACATGTGATGTGTAGTGCAAATGCAGTGGTGAGGGGCTCTATACAATTGAGTATTGCATAATGAGAAATATTCATTTTCGAGTTGATCCCTCTTACTTAGAAGTTCCCAGTGGAGTCGCCATTGTGAGGAACCTCTTTCAGTTTTGGATAGCGGTATGTTTTCATGGGACATTGTGTGGGTCTTTTTGTTTCCAAGGGACATGTTAACTTTATCAAATAGGGATAAATGATTAGTCTTGAGGGGACGAGATGCTTTTATTTTTATGATGTCACCACCCGATTTTTAAAAAATTGAGAAAAGAAAGGGATGACATCAGGTCACACATGTAAGTATTGTCCCCAATAGAGATTTTTGGGTTCAGGGGATCGTGTATACTTTTTGACTATTTCTCATTATATGATATTCGATGTATAGCTACCACAACACCCTATTTTTGGTAATGACAATTTGTATAACATTCATATAGTACATCAGATAGTGGAAGATAATAAAGCTAAAAATTTAATTATTATATCACTTTCCTGATAAAATATGTATGAAAAAGGAAAGATTATGGAAAAGTAAATCTAATTTGGATATGATTGATCTACAAGATTAACATGACCATTCACATAGCTTGCTCAATTTCATTAATAATAGGATGATCATGCATGCTTGCAGTGATTATTTACATTATGATGATGTATGACAATAATTTAAAGGATGTATGAGGTCATCACCGGACCAAGAGCATGATGACTCTATTCTGAGTTATGAACTTTTCACATTATTGGAATTTACGATGTGATTTTTTTATTTCAAAAATAGAGGATGAAAAATGATGATATGAAATGAGCCTAGTAAAGCATATATTATTCACATAACATTTAAGATTACTAATCTCATCACACAAGCACAAAATTATTCCCAAATGCTGGTGACAATAAAATAAATGCAATACGATAAAATAAACCTGTTAAAATAATTATTTGGTCCTTAGACTCCACTGAGCTTGTATGGGTTTTGAAGCTTTAGTTTTAAGAGATTATCAAGCTTTCCTCATCGAGAGGTTCAAAATGACAATAGAATGATGCTAGATTGTATACCTTTAAAGTGTGATTTGATAAAGATGAGGCTTAGTTTGGTGGAAAAGGGATCTAACAACCTAAGAGAAAGACTGTGGAAGAGCAAAATCTATCTAGAAATGGGTTTCTAGCACATTCGATTAGACTAATTTTTTAGTGTGTGTGTGTTTCACCTTGCTTCCCCCCCCCCCCTAAAATAAGGTGTGAAGGGGTCTATTTATAGGGAAAATTAGGTAGATTACAGTGGTATGGGCATGGTCACACACGTATATCAAGAATTTTACGTGTGGCCATGCCAAGTGTGCACGGTCATGAGCGAGCATATGGCCACATGTACTTCGATAGTTCACGCACACTTTTTGGGTTTTATGCACACTGTTCCAAGGTTGGTCCTGAACGTTTTTAGGCCTTTTGGACATGTTTTTGAAGTCCATTTTTTCAAATTTGGTCTTAATTTTAGCATATTACACCTAGGGGCATTTACACACACTTATGAGCGATATGCGCTATAACTCGGGTTGTATTAGACCATTCCAGGACCACTTCCAGAGCTTATGGAGCCTTCTGCACATGTTTCTAAAGTCCGTTTTATCAAAATTGATTTCCTTTTTTCACAAAGCTAGATCTCAGTCTAACAAAATGAACATCGACCCAATGAGTTGAGTGTTTAGAGAGGAGATTTCTCAAAATAAAACCTCTCATTATTCTGATAATTTGTATTTTGCCAAGTCAGAGCATAACTTAATGGTTTGGTGATTGATTTTGCACACAGGTGGGGTTGGTAAGGTTTTCCAGTTTGCACACTTCATAGGTGTTACAAACCAGCAAAATCTAGTCATCTTGAGGATTTTTTCAGCATTAGACCTTTTTGGGGACAGTCAAATTTGAGGTGTGACATGCAGACCCTCCACTATTAATTTTATGGATGGTCATCATTATTATGTTATCTTTTATTATTGTTATAACAAATATTCTTAGATTTATTTTCTTAAGTTTAAGTATGAAGTTCTTAATGCTTTTATTAAATATCACCACCTTATAGAAAAATTTAATTGTAGCTCCATCAAAAGGTTTCAAGTTGATTGGGGTGGTCAGTTTCAGGCTCTCACTTCCTATCTTTCTGATAATGGTATAACTCAAAGAGTTCCATGTCCTAAAACCCTAAAATAAAATGGATGTGCGAAGCACAAGCACTGCCATACTATAGAAACTGGTAGAGCTTTACTTCAACATTCTAACGTTCCTCATGCTTATTAGCATTATGCTTTTGATACCATAGTCTACTTAATAAATACATTGCCCACCTTTTCTCTACATTTTGACACCCTATTTCATAAATTATTCAACACCACTCCCAATTATCATGAATTAAGAATTTTTGGTTGGTTGTGCTATCCTTGGTTGAAACCTTATGCTCCTAATAAGCTTTCTCCAAGAAGTAAAAAATATGTTTTCCTTAGCTATAGTAAAATAAATAAAGGTTTTTATTATCTTAATCTTTCTACTAGGAAAATTCTAATTTCACAACATGTTGTCTTTTATGAACAGGTTTTTCCATATACAACTATTGATGAAGGGTGGCCTCCTAAAATCCATACTCCATTTTTAGCCATATTCTTACCACCTACACTTCTAAATTTATCCCAAACACCTCCTCCCAATAGTCTCAATTTACCTTAAACTCTACCATCTTCTATTCCCTTCACCTTATTCGACTAACAAACACAATTATCAGATGTCCACCATCGTCTTTCAATACAACTTCTCCAAACCCTCCTCCTAACCTAAATTGAACTCATCGAATGACAACAAATCACATATAAGCTCTCTCAAACCTCATCTCTATCTTTCCACTCAATCAATTAAAACCAAACCTTTATCCTTTAAGTAAGCAAATAAAATTCCTCAATGGCAAGAACCCATGCAAACCAAAATCCAAGTACTTCTAGCAATAATACATGGGAGTTCATTCCTCACACTTCATATCAAAATATAATAAGGGTGCAAATGGGTCTTTTGCATTAAAATAAATCTTGATGGATAAATTGATAAGTACTTATAGCTAAAGGCTTCCATCAATGCCCTAAAGTTGATTTTATAGACACTTTTAGCTCGGTCATTAATCCAATAATAATTCAGGTAATATTATCTCTTGCCATAACTCGTGGATGGCCAATCAAGTAGCTTGATGTATCAAATGCTTTTTTATATGAGCAACTTGATGAAGACGTATTATGCATAACCTTCTGGATCCATCAATGAATAATATACTCTCATATGTACCAATTAAAAAAAGTCTTTGTATGGCCTTTACCAAGCTCCACATCAATGGTTTAAGAAACTTACCTTACAAATCTAGCAATTTGGGTTCATTGGCTCTAAAATAGACCCATCATTGTTCTACTTCAATCGAGGTTCTATCTTTATGTTTTACTTAATTTACATTGATGATATCATTCTAATAAGAATTTGCATAAAACACTGATGTGTGTCCATAAGTATATAGAATTATACAAGTCGTAATTAAATATTGATGCCATAGAGATTGCAAATTGAGTATTGTAATACTAATTGTGTTCTGTTTGTTTAAACAATGAGAAATGGTGTTTTTGAATTCAACTAAAATTAAATAAAATAAATATGAATTAAATAACAATCAATTTAAAAATCTAGGGTTCTTATTATTAATTCAACCATTTATTAAGAATAATTAGTACCTAAGCCATACCTAATCTTAATCCAATTTGAAGGCATTTAAGGAATCCTAGGTTTTCCTCTTAGATAAACCCATAATTAACCAAGCAAGTTAGCATCTTAGATTTATAGCTCTCACTTACTAAGTGTTATTTAACTCAATTTAAAGCTCTAGCCCTTAATCAATATTAGTTTCTTAAATGTTTCTCAACTAAGAAAGCATCTAATAGGTTTTTATTTATATCCCATGGAACCTACCTCTCAATCAAGTTTAATTATGTAGATTTAATCAAAGGCTTATCAATCCTATGAAGACATTAAGTTCAATAAAAACCAATTGATTGAGAATAATGGCTTAGGTTTAATTGTAATTGTTACATGGTTGAATTGGTATAAGAACCTTAATAAGAACATAGCTACTCACGTTGCTAATAGGAGACAAAGAAGAAGAGTATAAGAAAATAAACATCATCATTAATCAAAATAGAAATGAATAATAATAAGTATTTAGAAAAACTCCTTTGACAGTAGAAGGCTTATTATTCTTCAATCCTTGCTTTTTAATCTCCAAAACCACATGAACAAACACTAGTCTTTAATGGTCAAAAGAAAGATAAAAACTTCTTAAAAAGAAAAAAAAATGTATAAAATTGAATAATGTTATTTTCTTCTAAAGGCTATATACACATAAAACCCTAGCCTTTAGCCTCTTGATATCTTTCCTTTTTGAAAATCCATCAAAACCCCATTAACCATCACTTTAAAATTCAAATTTTAAAAGGCTACCACTAGGGCACACAACTATGCGTGTTTAGGCACACGGTCATGTGCCTATCTTCTCAAGGATTTAACAATCAGACATGGCCATGCACGTGGGTGTGCATGGCTATATGTCCATCCTTCAATCAGGCATGGCCATGTGCAATTATGCAAATGGCCATGCACCTCTTTTAAACCTCAAATGTGCTAGATTATGCCTTAAATGCTCCATGGATACTTCCATAGCCTTCAGAAGTCCTATGCATTATTCCATTACTATTCTTTGAACACCTAAATGCATAAAAACAACTAAAGTAACCCAAAATACTAAAAATAAACACAAACTCAAATCATGCAACACAAACATTTAAACTAAAGAAAAACATAACAAATGATTACAAATGCAACTAGAATGATTCCTAATTCTAACACATTGAGTGCTCAAAATAATACATTTCTCTAACTCATTAAATTCCCCTACACTTGAATGTTTTCTTGTCCTCAAGCAAAGCTCGAATACACCATATTCACCTAAAGAATCATGCTTATTAACTAACTTTTACATGACCAAATACCTCAATCTTCCTTTAATAAAATGCTTAAAAATCAAAATTAAAATAGTAATATAAGGTCAAGAATGCATTGTTACTGTGTGAAGAGCATACTTTTCTATTGAAATCATAAAAGCAAATAATTGACACTCAAGAAAAATGGAAGTGAGTAAGTATCATTCTAACAATTATGGAGTTAAAAATTCAGCATATATAAGGCTTTAAAACTTTTATTGTTTAGCAAATATAAGGTTTTAAAACTTTTATTTAATTAACATTTTCCCAATCTCAGTATCCCCCACCTTTCCTGCACTACTCAGAGTGGATACCTCCAAAAAGGGTCCTTTAGATACTCCTACTCTAAAAAGAGCATTCAAGTAGAAAGAGAATTTAAAGATATTCTTTTCAAATTCAGCTCCTAATGAGTATGTTTTAAGCTCCATCTCATTTTTTTTAATAAAATAAACCAAAATACATAAGAATTTAATCACACTAAGGTTAGACTCAAATTCCAACTTACAAACATTTTTCTCAAGCATCATGCACCTAAATTCATTTATTCAATAGAAAAGTAAGCATTAAGTTCATTAAATTGTAAAAATTCCTAACCATAGATTACTCTCTTAATTTAAAAAGTCCAAACAAATAATTAAAGGAAGATTAAAGCATTTCTTCAAGAAAACTAAACTTTAATGAATAAGACTCTACATATGAATAGGTTGCAATAATCCAAGTGTGAGAGTAATGCATTAATAACACAAAAATTAAACAAAACATGCATGAATCTTAAAGTAAAACAAACACACAATCATGAAAAGAAAATAAAAATAAATAGAAAACTAAAGAATAGTGTACTTCCCTTATTTTGAGGCACTTGGTGGGGAAGTCAATGGAATGAAAATGGGATCTCTTGTGGCCTCATTAATCATTTTAGAACTTTTTCTTTGAGGGAGTATATGAAAGATTTCATTAATTTGGGCTTGCAACCTTTTAGCCCTCACTTCATAACACCTCTTAAATTTCTCCTTCTCAAGAGACAAGTCCTTGATCATACTCCCAATCATGTTGTCAGAGATGTCCATAAACTCGATTTTTTCCATGATTCCTTTACTCCATCCTTTGATGCTCCCTCTCTTCCTCGCTTGGTGTTCACTTCCATTAGCTTCTTTCTCTATAGTGTTAGGAGGCAAAGGGACTTCACCACGTTGCATTGCTATTTGGCGTAACAAGTAGCATCTCTATGAAGTGACATCATAAAGCTCATTTAATTCTGTGATAATTTTAGCCCAAATAAAGTAGTCTTCATTAAGGAATTTAGATTCCAGTGGCTCTAATTTATGTTTGTCAAATTCATATGGAGAAAAATACAATGTCATACTAGTGATAATATGCCCCATCAACAATAATGCTTTCCTTAGCCTGCACAACACGCCATATAGAATATAAAACAAAGTATGTACTATACACTTTTATGTTAGTTTTCATGCACCATAACATGAATAACTCATCTAGAGAAACCCTAGTACTATCCTTTCTACCAAAAATGGTGTGCGACATGAGCTTGTGTAGAATTAAATATGAGTGATCTTTGATCAAAGCACTGGCCATTACTTGGCCTTCATAAACTCTATCACCCCTAGTGATTTCATGCCAAAAACTACTCATATTATTATCTAATAGAGGTTGACAAACACCTCCTACAAGAAAACCAAAGATGTTAGACATGATTTTGTAATCAAAATAGTATTCTTTTCTAAAGAACCTAAATGAAAAGACTCCTTGATTTTATAGCTCAAAGAATACGTTATGTTGGGTTGTGGTCAATTTAGAACACCCTAATTTCTTACAAAATACATCTATAGTTCATTTAATCCCCATGTTTAAAAGTATCTCATCATCAAAATATTTCAACTTGCTGAAATTTCTTTTAACTAAGGAACATAATCTCTTACTGTCCTTTTTAGAATAAATGGCAAAGAAAAATTGATAATCATTTCTTTTGTCATTGGACTTACCTTTTCCATTATTAAACCTCTTTCCTTGATATAAAGTCTTTATTCTAGCCATTACAATAATGCTAGTGTCTCTACATAAATAAAACAGCAAAAGAGAATGAAAATAACAAGAATAAAAATAAAACAAAAGAATAGGGTTTAAATAAGAAAAAGGGTTACAAAGAATTCTATTCCTAAAATAAAAAGGAAAGGAAATAATATGTAAATTTTAAAAAAGGAAAAATAAAGATTATCAAGTCAAAGTTTCCTTTATCAAATAGGAAGTTAAGCTCTTATATAATCCTTAATTAACAAGGAAACTAAAATAAAATAAAATATAAAATTAACAAACAAAACTAAAAATTTTATTCTCTCCCTCACACTTAAAATGTGCAATGTCCTTATTGCATGAGCATATGACAAAGATCATGATAAATAAAAAATCCAACAGCCATGTTCATCAGAGTGCATGGCCATGCATGTTAGGGCGCATGGTCGTGTGCCCTATTTTTGTAATTTTTAGCTCATCAGGTCACATGGTTGTGCATTTGGAGGTGCACGGTTGTGCATTTGGAGGTGCATGGCCATGCTTAGCTTATGAATTTTAAGCTCTAAAGGCATACAACTGTGCACAAAATGCGTATGGTCGTGCCTGAAACATAAGCTGAACATGAGAAATGGCCTCTCTTGACTTTTATCAATCTGATTACCATTAGTTTTTAAATAAAAAGTATCATAAACTCATGTCATCCATATAAGATAAAAATGAAAATTAAACATGAAACAAAGGACAATTAACATTAACAAAATCAAAACCTAAACAAACTTCAATAATTTAAACAAAAAAATAAAGTCAAACATAACAAACACAAACTTAAACACTTTGGTCCTCTAAACACAAAATTCAAAACAACTTAAAAGAAACATTGTTCAAACTAAAACCAAATAACATTTTGAAACAAGGTCTTCACTCTTCTCCTTCATCCTCGGATGATGATTTCTCTTCTTTATCTTCAAGTTTATAATGAACTGGTGGATATGGTGGAGGAACAAAATTATAAGAATTGAAGAATGCCATAAGATTATGGTTTATCAAATTCACATTATGATTCATTCCCATTATTGTAAGGTCTAATTGGTGTGCCAATATTTTCAACTCACTAACATTTGAATCAACTACTCTCACTTGAAGTTCCAAGGTATCCAACCTTTTTATGATCTCATTAAGGGTAGCTTATTGATCTTCTTCTTCCTCCTCTTCTTATGGTTCCTCTAGTGATGTGGGTTGGGTAAGGAATGCTCTTCCTCTTTAGTCAACACGAACTACATCCATAGCTTCTATCATGTTAATATCAATGAAGAAACAGCCTTTGACCTTTTTAAATGGCACATTTCAGTATCAAAGCCTAGGTAAGTAGCCATGGTAATCATTAGTCCTCCTACCTTGATAGCCCCGGTTCCTTTTGTTGCTACATCCCTCAATTTTATGGCTAAAGCATGATAAATATCAAGTTTCCTATCATTGACCACGCAATACAAAATGTTTAGCTTAATGGTGGTAACCACGGAATCCCCTTCTTTCCTTGGAAACAAAGAATGGGCTATAAGCCTATGTAAATACTTCAAAGCAGGCGATTGAATACAAGATTCTTTTGCCATCCTAGATTCATAGAAAACTTCCATTTCTCGAATTATTTCTCTCTAAAATACATCTCTATCATACTTAACATTAGCATCTTGATCCTTAGGAAAATAAAAGACATAATTAAGTTCAAACAATCCTAAATTATGTTCTTCATTTCCTAATTGAAACTTGAGTATAAGAGTTTATTCTTCAAAGCTAAATGAAGAGAGAAATTCACACGTAGGCCTAGCGTAAGTGGGATTATGCATCATGAAAAATTCACCCTAACCCATACTATTGACATGCATCATTACCTCATCAAACAACCTAATTTCCTTTAAAGTTGAAGCACTAGCATATCTATTAAGGATAATCTTTCTATTCATCATTTGCTTAAATTTCTTCCTATGCCCCTCATGCCTAAAATGAATTTGATTAGGTTAGGGTTTTACCATTCATTCTTCATTAACACCACCCAGATTGTTGGAGCTTCCACCTAGCCTTGTTCTTTTGGGAGTATGAGTGAATTTCTACTTTGTATTGCTTTACTCTATTTCCATGGTAATATGAAAGAGATAAAGAGTTGAGAAAGTGTTAATAGAGAAGATGAGTGAAAAATAAATGAGGAATGAGAAGATGTGAGGAAGTGGAAGAGTGGTGGGTGTTTAAATAGAAGAGGTGGGGTGGTAGGAATTAAAAAAGGTAGTTAAAATTTAGAAGTTCTAAAGTTTAGGAAGTGGGAAAGCTAATAGGAATTGATGAATGCTAGGGTTTGGGAAGTAGGAAAGGTGGTCAAGGTTAGAAACCCTAGGTGTTTGGGAAGTGGGGAATGTTAGGAAAGTGGAGGGCCCCTACTTTAAATTGAGTGCACGTCATATGTTTATAATATAGTACGGCCATATGTGTCAAGGTTCATGATTGTGCAACTTGCTAGCACATTTTTTTATAATAGGCATATAGCCATGCCTGATTGCATGTTTTTAGCTTGTCAGGCGCATAACCATGTGCAAAATACTCATGGCCATACTAGGATGCAAATTTTGGCTTTGACATGGGCATGGCTGTTCACAAAATGCACATGGCCATGCCTAAATGTAATTTTAGATAGTAAAGAATAACAGTTAGGTCACACGGTTGCACCATAGGGTGTGTAACTTAACCAACTCACCAATCAAAGTATCAATCATAAATTTGAATACATTGCATCACATAAATGACTTGCACATCATATCAACCAACATTCCACACAAATTTAACTTATAAAACCTCTTTTATATCTCCTCCTTTACTCACTTCCTAAATCATAAAAGAAAACAAATATTAAAACTAAAATAAATTGCAAAAACATAAAAGAAATTATTAAAATAAAATAAAATAAAATAAAAACAATCTTGGTTGAGCCCCCAAGAAGCATTTTTTTAAGGGTTCATGAGCTAAACCACCATGTTCATTATGTGGTTAACTCTCTTAAGTATGCAAGTTGATGAAAATTCTCCAGTGTGCCTCCATGGAACAGCTTCAATCTTTGCCCATTCACTTTGAATTTGTCTCCTCTAGTGTTGCATAATTCTATAGCTTCATGAGGGTATGATTTAGCCACTATAATGGTCCTAACCATCTACTCTTCAATTTTCAAAGAAATAATTTAAGCGTTAAATTAAAAAGCAACACTTGATCACCTTCCTTAAACTTTTTGACCCTAACTTTTGCATCATGCCATCTCTTTGTGCGTTCCTTGTAAATACTTGAATTCTCATAAGCAACCTCTCTAATTTCTTCAAGCTCACTCATCTATAGCATTCTCCTTTCAGCTGCCTTCTTGAAATTGAAATTCAAGGATTTTATTGCCTAATAAGCCTTATGCTTAAGTTCAATAGGAAGATGACATGATTTTCCATAAACTAACCTAAAAGGAGACATCACAATAGGTGTTTTTTAAGTTGTTCTATATGCCCACAAAGCATCATCAAGCTTCCTTGACCATTCTTTTCTTGACTTGCTCACTGTTCTTTCTAAAATTTTCTTCAACTCCCTATTACTCACTTTAACTTGTCTACTCATTTAAGAATGATAAGGTGTAGCTACTCTATGCTTCACTCCCTATATGGGCAATAATGTTTCTATGTTTTTATTTCAAAATTGTGTGCCCCTATCACTTATGATTACTCTAGGCATACCAAATCGAGAGAACAACTTCTTTAAGAACTTGCAAATAACTCCTGCATCATTTACTGAGTATCATTGGGCCTCTTCCCATTTAGAAACATAGTCCACACAAACAAGAATGTACTTGTTACCTCTAATAAAGGAAATAGCCCTATGAAGTCAATTCCCCATATGTAAAATATTTTAACCTCTAAAATTCTAGATTGAAGCATTTTATCCTTTTTTGAAAATTTTCCACTCCTTCGACATGCATCAAAATGAATCACAAAGTCTCTTGCATCTTGAAAAAGTGTAGGCTAATAGAACCCTACTTCAAGAACCTTAGTAGTTGTTCTTTATGGTAAAAAAGGTCCACCATTAACCATTCCATGAAAATGTTGCAATACCAACCCAACTTCTTCATTTGCTACATATCTCCTGACCATACCATCACTACATAATTTCCATAAAAATGGTTCATCCCAAATGTAAAATTTGGAATCATAAATTAGCTTCTTCTTTTGTTGAGGAGTGAACTCTTCTAACATTTCTCCACTTGACAAAAAATTTGCTATGTCAGTAAACCAAAGAGCACCCATAATTCCTATGGCCAAAATCGTCTCATCTGGAAATAACTCCTTGATAGTTTCTTGACTATTCCTTTCCTTTTGCTCAGTGTCCAGCCTTAAAAGATGATTAACTACTACATTTTCATATCCCTTATTGTCTTTAATCTCAATGTCAAACTCTTTCAACAATAACACCCATCTCATGAGCCTTAGTTTGGAATCTTTCTTATTCATTAGGTACTTCAATTATGCATGATCTATATAAAAAACAACCTTAAATCCAAGGAGATATGATTTGAACTTATCAAAAGCAAAAATGACTACCAACATCTCTTACTCCATAATAGCATAATTCAGTAGTGTATCAATTAATGTTCAACTTGCATAGTATATCATATATAGTTTGTTCTCCTTTCTTGGACCCATTATAACTCCTATTGCATGATCACTTACATCACACATCAACTCGAATGATAGACTCCAATCTAGTGCCATCACTATTGGTATTGAGGTAAGAGCTTCCTTTAACTTGTCAAAAGCCAATTTACACTCATCAGTAAAATGAAAAGGTGAATCTTTCTCAAGCAACTTATATAGGGGTTTAGAGATTTTTGAAAAATCCATAATGAATAGCCTATAGAATCTTGCATGGCTAAGAAACTCCAAACTCCCTTCACATTCATAGGGTATTATAACTTCTCGATTACTTCCACCTTTGCTTTATCAACTTCAATCCCTTAAGCTAGAATTTTATGTCATAGAATGATTCCTTTATCTACCATGAAATGACACTTTTCCTAATTCAACATAAAGTTTTTCTTTTTACATCATGCAAGAACTTACTCCAAATTGTTCAAACATCCCTTAAATGAGTTTCCATAGACTAAAAAATCATCCACGAAAACATCCATGATCTCCTCTACCAAATCTGCAAATATAGCCATCATACATCTCTGGAATGTCGCAGGAGCATTACATAATCCATATGGAATCCTCCTATATCTAATGTGCCATAAGTACATGTAAAAGTGATTTTTTATTGATCTTCTTAAGCTATTGCAATCTGATTGTAACCAGAGTACCCATCCAGAAAATAATAAAAAGCTTGCACTGCTATCCACTCTAACATTTGATTAATGAAAGGTAATGGGAAGTGGTATTTTCTTGTGAATGAATTCAATTTTCTATAATCAATGCACACCTTCCATCCATTTATAACTCTTATAGGAATCAACTCCCCTTCCTCATTTTTCACAATTGTAATTCCACTTTTCTTTGGTCTACACTGAATTCAGCTCACCCATGAATTGTCTGAGATCAGGTAGATGATTCCTGCATCAAAAAGCTTGACTACTTCTTTTTTCACTACTTATTGCATGTTTGGATTGAGCCTCCTCTACCTTTTAATAGTTGGCTTGTGTCCTTCCTCCATTAAGATCTTGTGTATACAATAAGACAAACTTATACCCTTACAGTAAAAAAATTTGTTAACCAATTGCTTTTACTCTCCACTTTATCATGTCCACTTGCAAATCCTCTTAATCTTTATTGAATTTAGAGGATATAATCTTAGGTAATGTTTGATCTTCTCCTAGAAAAGTGTGCCTCAAATATTAAGGTAAAGGTATGAATTATAATTTTAGTGGTTTAATGGTTGAGGGTGGTGTGGGTTTAGTGTTTGGTAATTTCATGTGTGGTATGTTAGGTTAGTGTTTGAGTTGTACTACATCTTAAGAGGATTGTACCTAAAAACACTTCTCAATATTTTTAATCTCCATAGATTTTGCCAACCTCTGTCATTAGACTTCATTCACACATTCATCAATAACATCTACACTCATACAAAAATCCTCACCATAGGGGTATTTCATGATTTGATAAATGTCAAACTTACAGCTTTTATCCCCTACTCTTAATGTGAGAGTTCCATCATAAATGTTAATGATTGCTCTTACAGTGTAAAGAAAAGACATAACAAGGATTAATATGACCTCCTCATTCTTTTCAAAGTCAAGGACTACAAAATCAACTAAAAAAAAATGAATTTCTCATCCCTTACTAGCACATCTTCCAATATGCCTTCTAATTCCTTCACTATCCTATCTGTAAGTTGTAATTGGATATTTGTGGGTTTTACTTCTCCTAGCCTCGATTTCCTGTAAACAAACAAAGACATAAGATTAATTGATGCTCTTAAATCACATTAAGCTATTTGAAAATTCAAGTTTCCAATCGAACATGGAATAGTGAGACTCCTTGAATGCTTCCTTTTTAAAGGAAGTTTATTCAAGATTATTGTACTACACTCCTTTATGAGTGTGACTGTCTTACACTTTTATAACTTTTTTTATTGGAAATCATTTTCTTTAGAAACTTAGCATATTTTCTCATCTAAGAAAGACATTCCACAAGAGGCATATTAATATGGAGTGCCTTAAACCTCTCAAATAATTTTGCTAATTGCTAGTCACACTCTTATTTCTTCAACATTTAAGGATATTGAGCTGGAGGTTTGTATGGCTTCACTGGTGGTGGTGTTGATTTCTTTTTATTTTTATCCTCAAATTCTTGTTATTTTTCCACTTGGACTTCAACCCACTCATCTTCTTGTTCTTTATCCTCTTCCTTCTTCTTTTTCTTTATATATTCCACAATTACTTTTGGGGTTTGAATATTTATTCCACTTCTCAAGGTAATAGCCTTCAACTGCTCTTTTAGATTCTTTTTAGTGTTGCTTGGCAAAGAACCTTGATTTCTCATTGACAAAGAGTTTTCCAATTTCCCCATTTGCACTTCTAAATTATGTATTGAGGAAGAATGATTCTTGAACATGAGCCAAATGTCTTAGTACATTTGCTCAAATCTACCCCCTGACCTCTTTGTAGTTTTATTTTGTTGGTTCATTTTTGTAGACATGACATCCATGAACTTCTCTAACTTACTTTCTAAGGAAGTCCTTGAATATGAACCTTCTTTATGCTGAAAATTAGGTTGGTGAAGTTGTGCATTCTTCCCTCCAAAACCTGGTGGTGCTTGTGGCCTCTACTAGTTATTTTCTTGATTCCTCCAAGAGAAATTAGGATGATTTCTCCAACTAGGATTGTAGGTGTTTCCATGCACTTAGTTTTGCTGCCCTTTCAAGTTATTCACATAGTGAACATTATCCATTGACAGTCCTTGCATCATTTGACACTCAATAGTTGGATGACCATATTGACACAATTCACAAGAAGAAGACAAGTTAGAAATTTCATTAACACTTATTTTGTCCATCCTCTTAGGTAAAGCATCCATTTTTACATTTAGCATTGTCAAGCTATCAACTTCAACTGCTCCCCCTCTCTTCGAAATAGCACTCTCATTAGACTATAGGCTTGGGTGTTAGCCATTTCTTTAAAAAGCTCCAAAGCATCTTCAAGTGTCTTTGACATGATAGTTCCTCTAGCAAATGCATCTATGTTTACTCTGACTGCTGGATTGACTCTTTTATAGAAAGACTACACCAAATCCCATGACAGAATTAACTGTGGTAGACACTATCTCTAAAGATCTTTGAATATGACTTAACATTCATAGAAGCTCTCATCCTCTCTTTGATAAAAAGAGTTGATTTCATTCATAATCTTTAACACTTTAGCTAATGGAAAGTACTTGTTGAATAAAGCTGTGTAAAGCTCTTGCCATGTATTTATGGAGTTGGGTGGTAAGCTTATGAACTACCTCTTGGCCCTATCTATCAATGAAAATGGAACAAAGATAAGTTGAATTGCTTCAGGCTGCACTCTATTCATCTTAAAGGTTGAGGAATATTCCAAAAATTAGGTAATGTGACCAATCAAATCCTCATGTGGCAACTTATTGAATTGTGAATTTTGGATCATTTGGATCATGGTAGGTTTAATTTTGAAATTATTTTCTGCCACCATCGGCCTCACAATTGGATTTTGATTACCTTGGACATTGGGACTCACAAAGTCCCTCATAGTTCTTTGGCTATTCTGCCCATTTTGTCCATTTTGCTCGTTGTACGCTACTCATTCAAGTGGAGGTGAGTCTTTTTCCTCTTCTCCTTCGTTCATTATGTTACTAGTCTATCTCCTCATTCTGTGAATTGCCTCTCTAGCTCTATATTAAGTGATATTAACTAGGCTCCTTGTTTACTTGCACCACCTATTATGTTCATGCACTACTCAAATCCCTAAAAAACCACACAAACAATCACTAAAAGAAATTCTAAATCAAACAACATAAAATTCTCAACAATATCAATTTTGGCAATCCACAATAATGATGCAAAAAATTTGATGCATATCCTCAAGTATACATAATCATACAATTAGTAATTAAATATCGATCCCACAAAGATTGCAAATTGAGTATTGTAATAGTAATTGTGTTTTGTTTGTTTAAAAAATGAAAAATGGTGTTGTTGATTTAAAAAAACTAGGGTTCTTATTAATTTAAAATAACAATTCAACCATTTCTTAAGATTAATTAATACCTAAGCCATACATAACCTTAATCCAAATTGAAGGCATCTAAAGAATCCTAGGTTTTCCTCTTAGACAAACCCATAATTAACCAAGTAAATTAACATCTTAGATTTATAGCTCTCACTTACTAAGTGTTGTTTAACCCAATTTAAAGCTCTAGTCCTTAATCAATATTAGTTGCTTAAATGTTTCTCAACTAAGAAAGTGTCTAATAGGTTGTTATTTATATCCAATGGAACCTGTCTCTCAATCAAGTTTCATTATGTAGATTCAATCAAAGGGTGATCAATCCTATAAAGACATTAAGTTCAACAACAACCAATGGATTAAGATTAATGGCTTAGGTTTAATTGCAATTTTTACATGGTTGAATTTATATAAGAACCCTAATAAGAACTTAGCTACTCATGTTGATAATAAGAGACAAAGAAAAAGAGTAGAAGAAAATAAATATCATCATTAATCAAAATAGAAATGAATAATAACAAGTATTTAGAAAAGCCCCCTTAACAGTAAAAGGCTTATTGTTCTTCAATCCTTACTTCTTAATCTCTAAAACCACATGAACAAACACTAGTCTTTGATGATTAAAAGAAAGATAAAAACTTCTTAAAAAGAAAAAATATAGAAAATTCAATAATGTCTCATTTTTAGAGGCTACATGCATATAAAACCTTAGCCTCCATCCTTTTGATATCTTTCCTTTTCAAAAATCCATCAGATCCCTACTAACCAGAGCTTCAAAATTCAAATTTTAAAAGGTTGCCAACAAGGCACACGGCCATGCGTGATTAAGCACATGGTCGTGTGCCTATCTTCTTAAGGATTTAGCAATCAAGCATGACCATGCGCACCGTGTGTCTGTCTTCTTATGGGTTCAACAATCATGTTTGGCTATGTGTCCATCCTTCAATTACGCATGGCCATGTGAAATTATGCACACAACCATGCGCCTTTTCTAAGCCTTAAACTTGCTAGATTATTCCTTATACGCTCCTTGGACACTTCCATAGCCTTCAGCAGTCCTATGCTTCATTCTATCACTATTCTTTGAACACATAAATGCATAAAAACAACCGAAAGTAACCCAAAATATTAAAAATAAACACAAACTCAAATCATGCAATAAAAACATTTAAACTAAAGAAAAATGTAACAAAAGATTACAAATGCAACTAGAATGACACCTAATTCTAACACATTGAGTGCTCAAAATAATACATTTCTCATGCTCATCAAACACTTCAGCGAGCATTGATTATCTCAGCTCCAACTTTGCATTAAAGGACCTTGGTTGCCTCCATTACTTTATTAGTGTTAAGGCTCATTGGACCAATGATGGTCTTCTTCTAACACAGATTAAATATATTCGGGATTTATTGGCTAAAGTAGCCATGTCTTCTGCTAATGGCATTGCTATACCATCATGCTCTTCCACTCACTTGTATCTTGATGATTCACCTCCTTTTGACAATGCCACACATTACCGAAGTATAGTTGGTCTACTGTAGTACCTTGCATTAACACACCCAAATATCTCTTATTCAGTTTACAAGGCATCCAATTTATGCATAATCCATCCACCAATCATTAGACAGCTATAAAGCGTATTTTGTGCTACCTCCGATCCACAACCAACTATGGTATTTTATTACACCCTTCTTCTACTCATTATGTTACTACATACTATGATGCAGATTGGGGTAGGTCATTGGATGATTAAAAATCTACATCGGGCCTATGTCTTTATCTTGGTGATAATATGGTCATTTAGGGGTCCAAGAAACAGCGAACGGTACCTCACTCCTCTACTGATGCTGAGACTGCTCAATTGAACAAACCACTAATGAACTTCATTAGTTGTTGACAGAAATTGGATATCCACTTCGGGCAGCTCTTACAATTTGGTGTGACAATTTATCTATAACTTACTTGACTAGTGCACCCATCCTCCATTCCCGCTCAAAACATTTGGAAATAGATTTCCATTATGTTCGAGACAAAGTCAATGCTAAACAACATGTTGTGCACTACATTCCAACCGATGAGCAAATCACATATATTTTCACCAAAGCATTGTCTAAACATCATTTCCATTTGCTTTGAGACAAATTGATAGTCGTGTCTACTCCTACTCAATTATGATAAGCAAATAGACTTCTGTTGTAAATTAACTTTCTATATGTTGTACAATCTTATATCTTTGTTATATCGTTCCACTTATAGTTATCAATATATTAGGTACTTTGGATATAGAGCAACACATGCTATTCAATACCATTATTCTGATTTGCCTTAACTTCTTCAACCATACTATCAAAATTAAATGCAAAGAAGTGACATGGCACAATTGTTTCTATACCTCAATGGTGGTAGAGTGATCTCGGCTATGACCACTACCTATCCCTTCTAACCAATAATTTTCTTTGCCTTCAGTTATATCTACCTTCAATTTCTCATATTTTCCCTGCAAAAAAATTACCATTTCACAGAATACTATAACAAAATGATAATCTATTCATCATTCAAAATGTTTGTATGATAAACTGACACTACTTAAAAGATAGAAATCAATTGATAATTAAAGTATAGTAGAGGATAAACAGAACTATTGACTCTTTTCATAATACGTATAATAAAAAATTTTCTTTCAAATTTGTTTTAGTAAAATTTAAAATTTTGCTAATTATTTATAATTTAAAATAACATATATTTTGATAAAAAAAATAGTAAAGAACATACAAGTGGATACTTTAAAATATATCATTTCGGGTGTTATGCATGAATCTTTTCATTATATTGTGATATATTAAATTATATATTGGTTAAACTGCATAATTTTTTATCAAATTTAAGTAGTTATAAAATGTTGTGATTTTTAGTATATTTAAGTATTTAGCAAGCCTTGATCTTTTCCCTGTCAGCTATGAACTGAGGTGTACTATAGATATCATCTTTGTCCTCATTGGCATCAGAAAAGTAAGCTTTAGGGCACCTTGTCTTAATTTCATATCTTCTACAAAACGGAAGCCAGCACGTGTTCCAAACTTCTTTCAGGCCATGCAAAGTCACAACAGCACCACCATCATCAGATAAATAAACATGAAGCTTCTCTGCAGGATAATCCAAAGCCATAACTGATAAAACTGTGTTCGTCACATCAAAAGTTGGTTCTTTATTCGGATCTCCAGTGCATATAAACACATCGATCCCCGAAAGTTCGCTGTCTTTCGACAATCTCTCAGGAAATACTATTCTTGAAATAGATCTCCATCTGAAAGCTTGGCCAAGTAACCACACAAAGAAGAGAAGCGTTTCTAAGAAAAACACAAGAAGTCATGGTATAGTTTTAATAGGTGTGGTTTTTGGAAGGAAGGTTGTTTTACAGTAAATCAAGAAAGCTATGGTCATAACTAAAAGAGTGTGAATTAGTTGGCTTGAATCTCTTCCAGCTTAATTAGAGATTTCAGGTTTGAGTCATAGATACGTAATTATTTTAAAACTCTTGAGGTAGACGTTTGCCGTCCTTTGAGATCCTTTCCAGATTGAATTAGGATTAGTCAGGTCTTATGAAATATCGAATATCAGGTGTTCAAAAAAAAAAAAAAAAAAAAAAAAAAAAAAAGGCTATGGCCACACAGTGAAAGAATGCATGGATCTTGTGTATGATGAAGAAAAGCTTGTGGGCATTTTTGTTGCAGCTCTGGAGAGGGAAAGAGTTGTCCAATGATGTTTGATTTATTAGGTTCTTATCTTTTCTTTGTTTGATGTACAGTGAGTATGCTATCTGCCTTTTTTATAGATAGTTATATAAAACAATAATCTTTTATTTGTTGATAGAATAATGCCAAGTGGAAATAAATCATTTATAAATAAAATTTTATTTTATTCATTCCGGACTATTAGACCCAATTTTTTAATTTATAATATAAAATTAAATATCTTACTTTTATTGGTTGAATTGGATATTCTAAAATAAATATAGAAACTAATCACTAATTCAAGCTATTCCATGTTGGAGACTCTTCTAACCAAATAAAGTAACTATCAATAAAGTTGTTTTGAAGAAAAAAATCCCGAATAATTTATTTTAATAATCAGATGATCAACTCAGCATTCCATAAAAATAGTGAAATACTTTCTTTTTTTTTTGTTCAAAAAAATTCAAAAATTGAGTCCCAATCTTTTTTTGGACATAAGTTTTATACATAGAAAAAATTGTCAATTATTCATTTTGAACCCAGTTTTATATTGGTATAATAATATAAGGTGTAAAATATTTGAAATATGTATTATGAATTTTTACAGTCATATATATAAAAAATCTCTTATTTTAAATTCTTTTGATATTGACAAATTTTTTTTTTTTTTTTGTTATTTTAATTTTGAAAACTTTAGTGTAAAATTAAAAAACTTTTGAAAATTCTTTATTTCTTATGTGCTTAGTAATGTTATAAATATCTTTGGTTATTTTGAGATCATTTTCATTCTATTATTCTTTATAAATTAAATTTGATTTGAACTTTCGCACATATGTTGAAAGTGGCTAGTTAAATGTGAGAATATAATACTATTTCAGAAAACATGTAATGACAAACTAGACTCAATGAAAAGTTGCAAAATTAACACTGTTAAAAACCAATTAATTTCACGTCTATTTCATAAATTAGATTAAATGAATGGATATAATAATTGGATACTTTTACAATTTTAATTTTGGAGTTAAATAAAGGTCTAATTTGTGTATTTTCAGCCCATTTTCTTTAAACTCCTAACATAATATTAGAGATATAGCCGATGTTCATAACACATCCTTTCCACACAATCATTCTTAAAACAATTCCATTGTGCAAGCTAATCAGCCATTGTGACACATACTAGATATGCTAGTCGGGTAAGGTAAGGGGTCATGTTAAAAATAATTAATCTCATATCAATTCCATAAATTAAATTAAGTAGACTTATATAACTATTGAATATTTTCTTTTAATAGTTTAAATTTTTAAATTGGACAAAATCTAATTGAAATATTTTCAGCCATTTTCTTCAAATTTAAGAGAAGATAATCTATTGTAACGCAAGAACATCAAGGTTCTTAAACTAATAAAAAAAAAAAAGGGCATACTTAATGATTGATGATAGCATAGGAGATTTGAGGAGTCCAGAGATGGGGAGGAGAAAACATAGTTATTTACGTTTGTATTTAATGAGGGGTTGTTTGATTTAGAATTTTGTACAAGATGATAGAGGTTTGATTTCAAAAAGTTAAATAAAAAGTATTTGGTAAATTTTTTATATTAGCAGCTAATAGCTGATTGACTCCTAATCAGCTATTGATTCACTCCTAATCAGCTGCTGATTCAATCAGCTTCAATTTGTAGCTTTTTTGAATCAGCTAACTCCAATTTATTTATTTTTACATAATTAACCTTCGTTGCGGGTCTACTTCTTTGACCGTTCTTGTTGTTGTTATTGTTGCGTCTTTCTATTAGAATAGTGTTTAATATACTTGGAATGGGCAGTAGTGTGGGGTCATTGTACCTTACATGTTGATGTGCAACGGAATAATGGACTATACTAATGTGTTTTTTTTCTTTTCCTTGGAAATGACTATACTAATCTGTAGACTCTGGAATGTTGCCTTTTTTTAATATATTTCTCAATTTTTTTACTTAGTGAAAGAAATTCAAAATTTTATGGTATTTTATGATTTTATTTCAAATTTTTTAATTTTAATAAAAAAAAATTTCATCACATTAATTATATTACGAATATGTATTTAGTTAAAATTAAATAAAAAATATTAATAAAATGTCAAATATATTCTGATATTGTTCAAAAAATACATCTAAAAATTAAATAGTATTATTTTTCACTTATTAAAAAATTATGATTTTATTATTATTATTATTATTATTATTATTATTATTATTATTATTATTATTATTATGTTGTAAGAATAAATTTTAATATTATTTTTTCCGTTTATTTGTATAAAATAAAAAATTTTGTCTAGAATAGTCATTTTATATAATAACCAAAATAATTTACATGCATTTTACCAAATACTATTACCAAACAACTATCAACTATTAACTATCTGCTGATAGAAATAGCTAAGCCAAATAGACTCTAAATATTTCAAATTTGAGTAGTAATGTATGTAAAAATATTAAATTAGTTATTAATTTTTTTAATAATTTTATTTGGATTGAAGTTGAAGTAGTTTAGTGATGCAGATTGGATGACTCTACAGTTCTGTCACGATCCGAACTTAGGGATACAGTGATCGACACTAGGTAATGGGAAAGTATAAAGTTACTGAAACCCATAGTAAACATTAAAAGAAAAACGCGGAATATTTCACTTTAAAACCTTGCAATAAAATAATTAAATCATAATGCACATTATCAAATTGATTTTTCTTAATTTAATTAAACCATAACATCATGGTGTATAAAATAAATATCATCTGTTATACAAATAATATCTCAGTACATAAATCTTAATACATAATATCCAAATTTAAAATATGCAGTTATACAATTTCTCCACTGCAGTACATAGATACTAATATAAACACAACTATATAGACTTATATAAGATAACCGGTGAGGAAGCTACACGGCATAGAGAAGTAGGCCTAACAAAATACTCTCAAACTCCTGAAAAAAATAAGTTGAGGGGAGTCAGACCTCACTGAGTAAGCTAATAAAAGAAATGAATGCGGTTTGAAAATCTCCTTTAAAATATAGGTTTTTATGAAAATATAATATATTTATAATTTTATTCAAATCTTTTAATAAATAAATAAATATATATATATATATATATATATATATATATATATATATATATATATATATATATATATATATATATATATCAATTTTAACAACCAAACGACTCACTTATCCAAGACTACTGGATCCTAAGGACAAAGCATCATCAGGATACACAGCTGTAGTCACGTTACTTAATCCAATATTACTGACAGTATTCGAAAGCAAAGTATCATTAGACTATCGGCCCTAGCGATCTAATAAATAAAATCCAAATTTTTACTGGCGGTATTCAAGAACAAAGCATCACTACACCTTCAACCACATTATTTTAATAAATAATCAAATATCGTATTACTGGCGGTGTTCGAAAGCAAAACATCACCAGGCCATTGGCCCCAGTAATATAATTAATATAATCAAATATTTTACCAGTGCGCACATGATTATCCATCAGGTAACTCGTTCTACTATAATTTATTTAAAATAAATAAAGATAAAAAAAAAAGAAAAATTACAATAAATAAAAATAAAGTAAACCGACTATAATTAAAATCACACATCATTATTTAAAAGTACTGACTAAAATCTCACACATATATAATTTATCAAAATTTAATATGATTTAAATTAAAAGACTCGACACTCAAATCAAATATTAACTTACAAGATGAAGATGCACCTCTGATACGTCATGTCGAACCTTGACTAGTAGACGCCACCGGAGGAGTGGCTAAAAGACATAAATTAAAATGACTATCAGAAAACAGAAATCCTAACTTCTAGAATTTCTAAGGAAGACTCAACTTAGAATTCAAAAATTAAGATTGACCCAATGTCACATTTTATGAGAAATCTACTTCAAATTCAACAAAGTTTCATCTGTAAAACAGACATCCCTATACCGAAGTAGAATCAATCCTACAAGCAAACACACTTCTAAACTTTTCACAAGCTCAACACTCGGGTTGGGATCCCGAACTACTAAAATCCCCAACCAAAGTTTACAATACATAAAAAGGCAAATATTAAATACTAACATATTAAAATCACTAAAATCCATAAAATCAATAATATAATTTATTTAAATTTTAAAGCACTAAATATAAATATTTTCCACTATAATTAATTAAATCTTAAATAATAATATAATATTTATAAAATTCTTATTTTTTAAATATTCAACATATTTAGTCAAATTCACATTTAATTATTTAAATAGTTTAAATATATTATAAATTAATTAAAACCCATTTAATCATAAATAATAAATAATTTATTATTTGAATATAATTTTCAAAAATTAGAATTAATTAGTTAAAAATAGTAATTAATTTATAAAAATCAATTTAATACTCTATAAAATTCTAAAACCATTTAAAATATAATTTAATTATATTTTCAACAAAGTTACATAATTATCCTAAAATTCCAATATTCACATAAACTTAATAATTCCTCAAAAATAATATAAATTTACTAAAAAAAATTTATTAACACCAAAATTACTAACTTAATTTACTAACTCTAATTAGCTCAATATTCAAACCAAATAATTAATTAACAAAATATACATAAGCTTAAAACATCTAAATAAATTATACAAAATCCATAAAATCAAATTAACCAACATAAATCATTTTTATATATACCCATAACCAAAATCAACCAAAATAATTTAGCTCAATATATATATATATATATATATATATATATATATATATATATATATATATATATATATATATATGTCAACCCAAAAATTAACCAAATATTAAAATAAAATTCTGCATAATTAACAAATATAATAAAAATCAACCAAAAATCAAATCAACACAAAAACTAACTAAATCAACTAACTAATAACCTAAATCAACTAAAAATCAATCTAGCAAACTCAACTAAATTAACCTATAACTCACCTAATCACAGAGATCAAGACAGGGGAGGACTGCTATTGCTGCTTGACTTCATGTTGTTACTGTTTGTGTGTGGGAGAAGGTTGTTGCTATTGTAGAGACACCAAGGAAAGAAGAAGAGGCAGATGGTGGGGAGGGTGTGAGGATGGTGGGGAGGGTGTGAGGATGGTGATGCTATTGAGGAAGGGAAGCAATGTGGGAGAGAGGAGAGTGGGAGAGAGGGCAGGAAAGAATGGCGTGAGGGAGATGGGAAAAAAAAAGGAAAGTCACTCAACACATATGTATATACATATAACAACAATAATAATAATAACTTTAGTTAAAAATAATGCTATGTAAATAATAATAATAATCAATAATAATAATGCTATGTATATATAAAAAAAATTATTATGACAATTAAAATAATAATGTACATGCATGTAAATAAAAATGAGATAGAAATAATAATACTAATAGTTTCCAAATAAAATTTTAAATTTAGTAATTAAATATAATAATTTAATGTAATAATAACAACATAATATAGAAATTACTAATAACGTTGAAATCTCAATATTTATGTATAAAATAGTTGAAAAATATTTAGGTTATTACAAGTTCAAAGAACGTTTAGATTTTGATAAAAGAGCTAAAGTGCACAACAATGCATCAAAAGCCTATATCTTTTGACACCAATTGAGTTACGGAGTTCATAATATATGAAATTAAAGCTAATTCAGAGATTGACATAAACAATTGGATTTACTTGTTGCAATCCAAATTTGACCATTTGAAACTTCTTTTTGGACTTTAAAGTTTATGTTCGTTTTTTTTTTTTTTCAATATTTTAGTAATTCATTTGGCCTTTTTTACCCTTTAATTTTATGGTTTTATTTTAAACAGTATTTATTCATTTTATTTGGTGATTGAAGACAGTGTTAGACAAAATTTAAAAAATTCTATTTTTCTCATTTTCGGTATTCTTTGAATCAACAAGTGTGATGCTTATTTTATGATATTTTTTGTGAACCAACAGAAAATAGAAAATTGAATTACTGAAATTCGTCCTTAAATTAACAAAATTTCGATTTTATCCTTTTTATTATGGCTTCCACTGCATCATTTAGTTAGAATTTTGGACTTTAAATCGGGTTTTATATATATATATATATATATATATATATATATATATAGCACAAATCTCCATGTTTATTCTCTCAAATGGAGTGTTCAACAATTGTTCAAAAAAAAAAAAATCAAGTGTTCAACACTTGCTTCATTTAGTCAATTAATACACAAGGACATATCCCAAAGCCATTAAAATCATTGCAAACAAAGAAGACAACAGGGTTACTGATGATGGAATATGACCCTTGTCTTTTCTTATTATCATCCCTTCAATTATTGGGTAATTCACTGTCAATATGTAAAGTGAGAGCAAAACTTGAATAAAATACTTGTCAAAACCTCCTGCAACAGCCATTCTCATTGACCCCACAAAAAATGATGCCATGTTCAAGATTGCTAAGGTTGTTAATGGAGCAAGTAACCTTGTTGAAGTTTGGAAATCAAATTTCCCCATTTGATATAGCTTAACTTGATCCTCATTCTCCACCTTATTTGTTGGCAAGAAACTGATTTGCCTGAAGCCAAGCATCTTCCCTATGCCATCTAAACTTCCGTATGTCCAACATGTAACTGCCCTTATCATCCATATTCTTTGTTCGTTTATTGTAACCTTGAACGAGCCAGCCTGGGTATAGACGACTTCGAATAGATGTTGAGTGTTGGTAGATACAAAAACAAATATGAATATGAAAAAAAATGGATTTGAAACCTGAAGTTGAATAGAAAAAAAAATTGTAAGAAATAATAAAGACACAATTGGAAATTATTAATGTTAGTGAAAAAATTTTGTCTAACACTTATATGTGTACCAAGTATAAAACATTTAAGAATACATATCACAAATTTAACAATTTTCACTATTTATATTTTTTGATTGATGTTCACTTAAGAAAATTTCACCTAATAATGGATTGAATTTGAAAACTACCGTTATAAAATATTTTTATATAAAATTCAGTGATTCTTACATTATTAAGTCAACCCTTTGAATTCAAATCCAATAAAAATGTTTCAATATTAATTAAGAGTATACATAATAATGTATATATGAAATAAAATTTTCATTTATCATTTTTTATTTACTCTTGTATAAAATTACATCTTGTTATGGTTTGCCTATAATCGAGTTTTATAACAAATCTAAAAAAAAAAATTTAAGAAATGAGTTTCTTTTTTGAAAAGAAAAAAAAGAGATATTGTGTTTACCTTAGGGTACAAAGGAATACCATTTAGTAGACACAGTTGAGGGATAGTTGCCAAACACCACAGAGAAAAGGATTGAAGAACAAGGAAAAGAGCAAGTTTTGCATAGCACATGCTTTGAAGCAAAGACATTCTTGATGGTCCATATATGAGAGGGCAGAATTTTGAGAGAGTAACTTCAACAAACCCAGCCGTCCATCTCATGTATTGAATCAACATATCATTTAAATTAGTTGTAGAAGACCCTAAAAATTGTGGCCTTGGTGGGTTGAGATAAACTGATTTCCAGCCTTTGCAATGTAAGATGAATCCCGTGAAGTAATCTTCCACCACAGAATGATACATGAAACCAACCTGATACCGTAAGAACGATATGTTACAATAACGTCAGACTGTAGGATCAAATATGGAACATCACAATTACAATTTTGAAAATACTTTAAAATAAATTTTATTTATTTATATTTTCCTCGAATTTTTGTGAAGAAAAACAAAATGCACTTACATCGCTGCCCCATTTTGTGTCATTTTCATACGTGCAAGAGGCTAAAGCTTTAGCCTCTTGCTTCAATGAAGAACCTCCATCCCTTCTCATTCCACTAGACTGCTTGTAGTCTATTTTCAAGGACTTGATGAACTCAATGGAATTACCAAAAATGTATCTAAGCTGCTTGAGGTCTCCAACTGTACTCGAGGAACAAAAAAGAAGTCACTAAAATTGATGGGAATAATCAATTAAGCTTTGATCGACATTCATGCATGCACCAATAGTATATGCATATACCATTATGAATGTTTCTCCCATCGTATAATGTTTCTCTCTTGACATAAAAGTTTGTACCACACATAATTGGACCCTCTAGTCCATCCATACCATACAGATAAACCTGCAATGTTATCAAGCACAATATTAACATATCATTTAATGTAAGAATTTAATTTGGTTTCAATTTAAATTAATTAATTTTTTTACCTTGAAAACGAATCGGTGTTCACCGTCATATATATCATTCGCCTTTATATTATGGAACAACTGAGGGAACTGTACGAATGCTAGAGAGGAAGAGATGTTGGGATCAAGGTGGAGACACATGGCTTGCCTAGCTGAGGTTGGATCATTTGAGTACATGTCACAGTCTAGTACTAGTATGTATGGTGAATTGCTTATTACACCCGACACCCTAAGCTGCATTAACATTAGAAAAAATATGTGAACATATATAATGATAATGTAACACACACACACACACACACACATATATATATATATATATATATATATATATATATATATATATATATATATATATATATATATATATATATATATATATATATATATATATATATATATATATATATATTCATGATGGAGAGGTAGAATGAGTACAAGAACATTAAGGGCTCCAGCTTTGAAATTGTGGTGATACGAAGGCCTTTTCTGTCGAGAAACATAGACAAGTAGGGGCATTTCAACGTGGTCTTCTTGCTCAGTTTCATTTATCACCTAAAATTTATGTTAACAACGAAATTAGGTGTCAAAAAAAGTCCAAATTAAGTTTTAGCTTTAAAATAATGTTTTGAATTAAAATAATTAAAATATAAGACTTTTTTTTATTGAAAATTGTTCAAATTTTATGAAAACATTTAAAATTAATTCTTGAATTTATTTTGAAAGTGGTAACATTAGGATATGAAACATTTTCTACATTTAATTTTTTACTTGTAATAAAAGAAGATAAAAATTTTAATAGGCGTCAAATTTAATTTACAAGGATTTAAAATCATTTTTTGAAATGTACTTAGATTTTAAAAATAAAATTATATATAATTAACATAATTCATAAAATTAAAGAAGTGAATTAAAATATTTTTTTTTAAAAAAATATAATATAAGTGATAATTGGCTCACTATTAAAATATACTTAATTAGTTTTTAAAAACTTAAATAGCACGTATCTTAAAATAAATATGTAATACTGATTTATAACTTTAATGCACAATTAAAAATACAATATTAAATATATAAATTATGCACACTTAAATGGAAAAAAGCAATGGGAATTACCATATGAATGAATAGAGGACATTTTTAAATCGGAGAAATTAAAAAAAATTGAAAAGGAGAAATTTTAAAATTAATTTGTCATTTTAGAGCAGATATTAATAACTCAAAAATTTACTTCTCGTTGTGGTACCGTACTATCAAAATTAAATGCAAGGAAGAGACATGGCACAACTGTTTCTATACCTCAACGGTGGCAGAGTGATCCCGGCTATGACCACTGCCTATCCCTTCCGGCCAATAATTTTCTTTGCCTTCAGCTATACCTACCTTCCATTTCTCATATTGTTCCTGCACAAAAATTACCATTTCACAGAATACTATACCATCCTTTTAAAGTTTTAATACAATATCTAATACTGATTTATAACTTTAATAAATAATTAAAATAAAATATTTTTTACATATGATGCACTTAATATTTAGTATCTTATAAAACCCGATTCATTTAAATTAAACTTTAAAAAAACTCTAAATAACAGAAAAAACTATCTTAAAAATTTTAAAATAGTTACATTTTTTAAAAATTTTAATAAAATATTAATTATATAATTTATGCACACTTAAATGGGAAAGCGATGGAAATTGCCATATGAATGAATAGAACATTAATAACTCAAAAATTAATTTGTCGTTTTAGTGCAGATATTAATAACTCAAACATTGACCTCTCGTTGTGGTACCATACTATCAAAATTAAATTCAAAGAAGAGACATGGCACAACTGTTTCTATACCTCAACGGTGGCAGAGTGATCCCAGCTATGACCACTTCCTATCCCTTCCGACCAATAATTTTCTTTGCCTTCAGCTATACCTACCCTCAATTTCTCATATCTTCCCCGTACAAAAATTACCATTTAATAGAATACTATAACAAAATGATAATCTATTCATCATTCAAAATGTTTGTAAGATAAACTGACACTACTTAAAAAATAGAATCCAATTGATAATTAAAGTATAGTTGAGGATAAAAATAACTATTAACTTTATTCATAATACGTATAATAAACATTTTTTTAAAATTTTTTTAGTAAAATTTAAAATTTTTCTAATTATTTATAATTTTAAATAACATATATTTTTATAAAAAAAAAAAAAGTAAAGAACATACATGTGGACACTTCAAACAAATAATTTCGGGTGTTATGCGTGAATCTTTAATTTTGATCAAATTATTTATTGTGATATATTAAATTATATATTGGTTAAATTGCAAAAAAAAATTTTTATCAAATTTAAGTAGTTATAAAATGTTGTGATTTTTAGTAAATTTTAGTATTTAGCAAACCTTGATCTTTTCCCTGTCAGCTATGAGCTGAGGTGTACTATAGATATCATCTTCGTCCTCATTGGCATCAGAAAAGTAAGCTTTAGGGCACCTTGTCTTAATTCCATATCTTCTACAGAATGGAAGCCAGCACGTGGCAAATTTCCAAGCTTCTTTCAGGCCATGAAAAGTCACAGCAGCACCACCATCATCAGATAAATAAACATGAAGCTTCTCTGCAGGATAATCCAAAGCCATAGCTGATAAAACTGTGTTCATCACATCAAAAGTTGGCTCTTTATTCGGATCCGCAGTACATATAAAGACATCGATCCCAGGGAGTTCCCCATCTTCAGGCAATCTTTCAGGAAATACTGTTCTTGAAACTGGTCTCCATCTGAAAGCTTGGCCGAGTAACCACACAAAGGAAAGAAGCATTTCTGAGAAGAACACAAGAAGCCATGGTATAGCTTGAGCAGGTGTGGTGTTTGGAAGGAAGGTTATTCTATAGTAAATCAAGAAAGCTATGGCCACACAGTGAAAGAATGCATGGATCTTGTGTATTATGATGAAAAGCTTGTGGGTATTTTTGTTGCAGATCTGGAGAGGGAAAGAGTTGTCCATTGATGTTTGATTCATTGGGTTTGCTTGACGTACAGTAATTAACTATGGTATCTGCCTCCCTTTATAGATAGATAGTTATAATATGCATGATTTATATAAAACAATAATCTTTTATTTATTGATAGAACAATGCCAAGTGGGAAAAATTTTAAAGAAAATTTTATTTTATTTATTCTGGACGTATTATACCAGTAAATAAATTTATAATATAAAATTATCTTTCTCATTGTTATTGGCTACATTAGATATTTTAAAAAATATCGAAACTAATCGCTAATCCAAGTCCAAGTCCAAGACCAGAATATTCGTATTCATGTTGGAAACTCTTCTAACCAAATAAAGTAACTATCAACAAAGTTGTTTTTAAGAAAAAAAATCCCAAAGAATTTATTTTAATAATCAGGTTATCTACTCAGCATTCCATAAAAATAGTGAAATACTTTTTTTTTTGAAAAAAATTCAAAATTTGGGTTCTAATTTTTTTTTAGACCTAAGTTTTTTATATAGGAAAAAAATTCAGTTATTCATTTTGAACCCAGTTTTATATTGATGTAAAAATATTTGAAATATATATTACACACTTTGGCCGTCACATATGCATCCAAAAAAATCTCTCATTTTTAAATTCCTTTGATATTGATAAAATTTATTGATTTATTATTATTATTTTAATTTTGAAAATTTTAGTGTAAAATTAAAAAAACTTTTGAAAATTCTTTATTTCTTATTGCTTAATAATGTTACGAATATATATATGGTTATTTTGAGATCATTTTCATTTTCATTCTATTATTCTTTATAAATTCAATATATTTTTTTTTAGGAAAATCATATATTCTATCATAAACTTTAAGCCAATTATCAATTAAATTCTATTTTTAAAGTTATTTCATTTTGCCGCTTAAACTTTATAAATTGTATTATTTCTATCCAAGTTTATTTAAAGGATCTAATTGTAATTTTAAAAATTACTTTTAAATCCCTATAAAATAAAAATTACTTTTAAATCCCTAGAAAGGGTCTAATATTTTTTAAAAAAATTCATTTATAAGAAAAATAAAATTTGAAAAATATTTTCTAGTTTTAATTTTAACATTTTTTGAAATAAATTTTAAATTTTTTTGCATAAAATTTTAACTTTTTATGCATCAATTAAAAATAATAGGAAAAAAGTGATAATTTGTGAATTAATTTATTATATAAAATAATATTAAAAAATAAAAATAAATAAAGTAATAACTTCTAATTATCACTATAAATAATAATAAAATTTTAATATTTTACTTTTTCATATTTTTCAAAAAAACTAAATTTTTTTATATTATTGACTAATATTTTTAGTGTCTCAAAATTCTCTCTTTTTTTTATCTAATACTTTTTTTTTTTTTTTGCTTTATCCTCTATTAGAAAATTTTCTAAATAATGTGGTTGAAAATTGAGAAGTAAAATTTAAAATATAAATTTAAGGATTTAGTGAAAAAATTTAAAAATTAATTTTTAAATTTGTGTCAAGAGTAACAAAATTAGAATTTAAAAAAAAAAATCTTCTTACATATTATTATTTTTTATAAAAAAAAAAGGTAAAAAATTTAATAAGTGTCAAATTTATTTTAAAGGGATCTAAAAGTAATTTTTTAGAAATACAATTAGATCCTTCATATAAAATTGGATAGAATTGGCACAATTCATAAAGTTGAAGAAATAAATTGAAATGACTTTCAAAGTAGTATTTAATTGATAATTAACTCAAAATTGAGGATAAAACGAATGATTTTTCCTATTTTTTTTATCAAATTTATAAATTCTATTTGATTTGAACTTTCGTACATAGTTTGAAAGTGACTAGTTAGATGTAAGAATAGAATACTATTTTAGAAAGGAGTAATACATACATGATCCCCTGTACTTGTTATTTTTTATCAGTTTGACACCTCAACTTATAATTTTCCCATTTAGATACCTGAACTTGCCTAAAATACAATTTTGAAACTTATCTCAGCACACGTGGCATGAAAAGGGTAAAAAATTTAATAAGTGTCAAATTTATTTTAAACGGTCCTAAAAGTAATTTTTTTTAGAAATACAATTAGATCCTTCACATAAAATTGGATAGAATTAGGACAATTTATAAAGTTGAAGGAGTAAATTGAAATGACTTTCAAAGTAGGATTTAATTGATAATTAACTCAAAATTGAGGATAAAACAAATGATTTTCCCCATTTTTTATCAAATTTATAAATTCTATTTGGTTTGAACTTTCGTATATAGTTTGAAAGTGACTAGTTAGATGTGAGAATAGAATACTATTTTAGAAAGGAGTAATACATACATGACCCCCTGTACTTGTCATTTTTTATCAGTTTGACACCTTAACTTATAGTTTTCCCATTTAGATACCTGAACTTAGCTAAAATATAATTTTGAAACCTATGTTAGCACACATGGCATGAAATAGTAAATCAATATGTGTTATATCATAAGGGTTTGTCTGATAAAAAACTACAATATAGGTGTCAAACTGACAAAAATATGACAAGTACAGGGGTTGATAGATGCATTATGGCATCATATTAGTGCAAACTAATGCATTTTAGCCAAGTTCAGGTGTTAAAATGATAAAACTATAAGTTTTTGTGTCAAACTGACAAAAAGTGACAAGTACAAGGGCCATGTATGTACTATGCCTTTTAGAAAATATGTAATGATAAACTAGACTTAGGCTCTGTTTGTTTGTGGAAAATATTTTTTCGAAAAATAGTTCTTATTATTTTTAAGGATGGAAAAAGTCAAAGGAAAATAACTTCAAAACAAGAGAAAATGATATCTCATTCTAAGGATGAGCAATTATTTTTTAATACTTTTTCCAATGTCTTCTCTCCTCATTTATTGTTTTCTCTTTTATTTTTCAATTTCTTCTCTCCTCATTTATTGCCTTTTCTTTTATTGTACAATATCTTCTCTTTGAACGAATTGAATATATTATTTGTATATTTATCTGAATGATTATGTATAGAGATATATAAACAAAAGGAATAAACTATTAGTTACATGAGATAAACATAAATAACAAAAAGGTACACTATGAACTGACATGATAATGAAGAATAATTAAGACTAAGTAGTAGTTATCTTATCAGCCCCTTGCAAACCCTTGGCCATTATGAATGTGAAGATGATGACATAAATGTTAAAAAGTGAGTAGTGGTCAAGGGTTTGATGCAAAGATCAACCAATTGATTATCAGTATTGACAAAATGAACTTGAGGAACCTGAAAGACACTTGTTCCCTTATAAAATGTTAGTCAAGCTCAATATACTTGGTGTGAGCATGGAAAACTGGGTTGGAGCTTAAGTAGACAACTATAATATTATCACAACATAGAAAAGCTTGAGAATCCGATTGACTAAGTTCTTAAAGAAGATCTTTTAACCATATAAGTTCAAATGTGGCATTAGCAATGGCCTTATATTCACTCTTTATAGATGATCTTGCAATGGTGGGTTATTTTTTAGCTAACCATGAGATTAAAGAGTTGCCAAGATAAATTGTATAATCAAATGTGGATCATCTGTCATCAATGTCTCCACCCCAATCATTATTAGTATAACATTGTAATGTAGGTGTAAAGTGATGAGAGTAACAAAAACTGTAAGACTTGGTACGCATAAGTCTTTTAAGGGCCTACCAATGAAAGTCTATCGGATTATGCATGTATTGGCATAACTTATTGACACCATATGCTATATCAGGATGAGTAATTATAGCATATTGAAGAGTGTTGACAATCTGCCTATAAACTTCACCATGATTTAATGGGTGTCGATATGCTTAAATAATTTCAAGGATGGAGTCACAGGCGTTAAGCATGGCTTGTACTCCTTTATACCATGTCATTACAATAAGTCTAAAATATATCACTGTTGAGTGATAATAGTGCCAATTGAATTTTATTGCAACTCAATTCCCAAGAAGTAGTGTAAAGCACCCAAGTCACAGATGGGAAATTCTTTTTGCAAGGTAGCAATGACTTATTGAATCAACATGGCCTTTGATCCTGTAACAATAATATCATCAACATAGAGTAAAAGAAATATAATATCAGTATCTTTGCAAAGTATGAAAAGAGAATTGTTAGCCTTGGAAGAAATAAATTGTAAAGAGTGAAGAAAAGATGTTAGTATGGCAAACCAAGCTCATGGGGCTTATTTTAAGCCATAGATGGAGCGATGTAATTTGCAGACATGATGAGGAAGGGTAGGATTAACATAACTTTGTGGTTGCGCCATGTACATTTCTTCAATCACTTTACTATATATGAAGGCATTTGACATATCTAGTTATTTTATAGGCCACTTATGCATTATTGCAAGGGCAATGATTAACTGAATGGTTGTAGCTTTGATCAGTGATCTTATTGGTAATCAATGCCTGAGAGTTGTATGAAGCCTTTAGCCACAAGACGGGCTTTGTATCTTTCGATAGCAGCATTATATCTCCTCTTGATTTAGTAGAGCCATTTATTGGCAATAACATTTGCTCTTAGTGGCTTAAGGACTAATAACCATGTCTTAGTTATATGGAAGCCTTCATCTCCTAGTCCATTGCCTCTTGCCATTCATTGTATCTATTAGCAATCTTAAAAGAATGAGGTTAATGTTCGAGGTAGTTGAGAGAAGTAGAGGTGGATAGGGCAATAAGAGTTTGGTGTTTGGATGGTTTACATGGGCAAAGTTACATGGGGTGAGTGTTTGTAGGTGTAGAATAGGTTGGAGATAGGGAAGAGAGTTTGGGTTGGACATTATTTTGTGTATATCGGGTGAGGTCAAAAATTAAGTTAAGGCCAATAGATTAAGGAGAGGATGAGTTTAAGACATGATGTATGTGTTTGGGTAAGTTATAAATGGGAGATATATTTGAATCGGGTAAAGTTAATGAGGATGGGATTGAGTGGTTTTATAAGATGGGGATGGGAGAAAGTAAGGAAGGATAAGGTTGTGATTGGTTAGGTGAGGTATGAATAGTGGATAAAGTCAAAGTGGGTGGAGTGGGTGATGGTGGGGTGGTTATGTTATGGGTTATCAGGTGTGTCTTATTTAAAGAAGAAGTCTCAGGTGATAAAGGTAAGGGTAGGGCTGAAGTAGGTAATGGAGTGGAATTAAAAGTCTTTGGTGAAAAGGACGTTGGAGATAAAGGTGGGCTTAGATGTATGTCACTAGAGGTGTGATTGTTAGTTAGAGTAGGATAAGAATGCACACTAGGATAAGAAAGCATACCTGAGTAGGAGAACGTAGTGAGTGGTGCTTGTAATATGAGCCATGGTGTTGGGTAAGTTGACTTCAGTGGAGGAACAAATAGGGCTGTGTAGAAAGGGAAAATGTTTTCTTGCAATTCGCTATGACGTACAATAAAAATTTTATTATGTTCTATGTCTAAGCAATTAAAACCAACATGATTATGTGCATGACCTAAGTAAACACATTGTTTGCTTGGTATGAAAATTTATTTTTATTGTATGGTCGAATGTATAGGTATATGACATATGCAAAAATTTTGGTATCCATGTAATGTGTTAATTTATTATATAATTTATGAAATGGTGATTGATGTTGTAAAACTAGAGTTGGTAAAATGTTAATGGAATTTTTGGCCGTACAAAAAGCAAAAGACTGATATCAAAATGGGATTTGGGCATGAGCTAAGAGAGTTAAGCTAGTGTCCACGACATGGTGTATTTTCCTTTTGGAGAGGCCATTTTGTTCATGTGTGTATGAGCATGAAATGCGATGAATAATTCCATTTTTATTAAAATATGGATGTAATTTCTGAAATTCATCTCTCCAGTCATAATGAAGGGCTTTGATATTAGTGTTAAATTGTTTGTGAACATATGCTTCAAAATGGAGAAATTATGAATAAAAATCACTTTTATTTTTAAGAAAATAAATCAACGAAAATCTGGTAAAATCATCTTTGAAAACAATAAAATAATGATAACCATGAAAAGATAAAATTGGGGAGGGACCCTAGACACCATAATGGATAATTTGAAAAGGAGTAGTCGAAGAATGTTCAGCTGTAGTAAAAGGTAATTTGGAAAATTTTCCAATATAGGAAGAGCAACTCGTTTTATTGGATGAACTAATTAAAAGCTTATTATCTTTGAGAATTTGATTTATAGTCTAATGGTGAGGGTAGCCAGGACTTGCATGCCAATCATCAAAAGAGGAAGTGGTGGTATAAAGATCTTATTTGGGAATAACTAGCGGCATCATATACAGGCCATTCAAAGAAACATTTGTTGTCAATAGTAAATTTATAGACTAAAAGAAGAGATTTGGTGGTGTGAGGAACATAAAGAACATTTTTAAAAATAAGATTTCTATTAGATGACAAAAAGAGCAAAATGACGTACTAGTGTTTGTGATGGGAAGAGACTAACCATTACCAACTACTACCTGATTTGTTCCACCATATAGAATAGGATTGGATAACATGTGTGTGTTTGAAGTCATGTGGTACGTGGCACCTGTATTGGGATGCCATGGATTATAATTTTGGTGTAGCTTAGTGGCTAGGATATGGAGTAGAGAAAGGTGAGTTTAGTGTGGTGTAGGTGGCAAATTGGGCTTGGATATTGGAAGGAGATGGTCAAGGGTCATAATGATGTCAAAATTAATCGGTAGTATGGTTGTGGTCACAGAAAATTTAGTATGGGCCACGAGGTTTTCTATTTGAAAAAGGGAATTTATGGGTGAGTGGTGGTATGACCAGAAAAGGTAAAGAAATAACATGAATTATAGCTATTATGTATAGGAAAAGAAGGTGGATGTTTAGGACGGCGTGATGTTACCATGGGAAAAAGAGCGACAAGATGGGCTTGAGGCTGGTCATGTATGTTTTTTAAAAGAATTTCATGTGCTACAAGCTGTCCATGGAGCTCTTGAAATATAACCGAAAATAGTCTTTGATTTAATGCTGTGATTATACTATGAAACTTTGCTCCAAGATTTCGATAAACTACGACATTAAACTCAATATTTGGAAGAGGCCTACTAGTTCTTGCTAATTCATCAGCCAACAATTTTGCTTTTTGAAGATATTGTGAAACACTTAAATCATTTTTCTTCAACTCTTGTAATTCAATATGAATTTGCAGTTGTCGATTCAGAGATACAAAACCAAAAGCACTTTTTAGTGCTTTCTAAACATTAAATGAAGTAGTCATTCTAATGACATAAGGAAATACTTCTTCTAATAGAGAAGAAAAGATCCAAGAAAGTAAAAGATGATCTTTTTGGAACCATTCGGTAAATTCAGGATTTGAAGCTGTGATATTTAGATCAATTGTTGAAGGCATTGTAAAAGGAGGAGGTGGTATGGAACCATCAATAAATTCGGACAATCTATGGTAATTAAGGAGATGTTGGAATTGTGTTTTCTAAGTGAGAAAGTTTCTTGAAGTTAATTTGATTGAAAGTGAGTGATTTGTGGTTGAAGAAGGCATGGTAAGAGCTGAAGAAATTGGTACAATTTGTCCTGCCATGGTGGGGCTATGATACTATGAATAAACTTAATATATTGTTTGTATATTTATCAGAATTTATATGAATGATTGTATACAGAGATATATAAACAAAGACAACAAACTATTGGTTACATGAGATAATCATAAATAACAAAAGGGTACACTATGAACTAACGTGATAATGAAGAATAACTAAGACTAAACAGTAGTGATCTTATCACTCTCCTCATTATTTATTCTCTTTAAGTTTTGTAACCAAACATTGGAAAATATTTTCTACAAACAAATGGAGCCTTAATGATAAAATTATACAATCAAAACTGTTAAAAGCCATTAATTAAATGTGGGTTTCATAAATTAAATTAAATGGGTGGTTGATAAAATAAGGAAAATTTTTACAAGTAATCCAAAAAGTAAAAAAAAAAAAAAACTTCTTCTTTTTCTCCTTTCTTTTGCTGCTCTATCTCTCTCTCGTTCTCTCACTAACATAAAATTCTTATACAGTTATGTAATTTTGGAATGGTAAGGATTTGTGAAAATTGCTTGCAAATTGTTCGAATTTGCCAAAACTGTTGAAAATGGATCCATCTCACATTGATTTTGTATTTTTGAAATACAAGGACTTGTGGGATTTGCAAAAAGAAGATTGTTAACCCTTTGATGATCAAGGTTAACCCTTTTACAATGACATTATGATGGATCGTTCAGGCTCGTATAATTTCATGTTTCTCTTCCCATTCAAACCAAAAGACAAAAGTAAAGCTTAGTAATGCCAATAGTGTTAGGATTATAAATTCATCATAATGTCATTGAATAAATGCATTAGAAATTTTTTAATAGAATTTTTTGTTTGTTGATTTATGTTGTTTTTATTGTATTTTGTTGTTGTTTTTGTTTGTTAATTTTTGTTGTTTTTATTATTATGAAAAAAAAAACAATAAATAGAAACCAAAACTATAAAAGATTAAAAAAATAACTAAAAAAATAAAAAAAATTATGAAATATATCAAAAAAATTATTATTGTTATTATTAATACTAAGAAAAGTATATAATGACCTTAATTTTATTACTAATACTGAAAAAAACAACAATTAAAAAAAAAAAACTGCAAAAACAATAAATAACAACAAAAATAGTAAAATCAACAAAAAAAAAAACAATAAACAGCATCTAATACAATAAATCAACAAGAAAACAACAACTGTAAAAAAAAAATAACAATTAATTATCTTAATTTTTATGTTTGAACTAATTTTGAATAATTATTCTAAATAAATAATTCTAAAATTTAAAAAATATTTGTTACTTAGAATAGAAAATTTAAATTATTTAAAATATAAAAATTAAATATATACATACAATCAACTTCAATTAAAAATAGGAATAAATACATAAAAAAATAAATAAATACATAAAAATGAGTTATATAGGAAAAAAAATTCAAAACTAAAAAAAGGAAAAACAAAAGTGAAAAAGCAGAAAAACCAAAAAATGAAAGAAATAAAAACACGGAAACAAATATGAAAATGAGTAGGTCACTTTAATTTCCTCGTAAAATAATTAAAAACTTTCACACAACAATTTAAACTTTTAAGTTGGATAAAAATATTGTCTATATTCAAAATACATTTTTACTGTCCTGCACAGTCATTTTTATTTGAAATGTATTTGTTTTCACTGTTTGGTCGGGCCGGTAAAAAAATAAATTTCTACCGTGCAAACTTATGGGTCATTATGACACATATTAGACCCTAAACATGCTAGTCAAGCCCGACATATGTAAGTAAATATATTAAAAGTAATTAATTTGACATCAGTTTCATTATGAAGCTTTAAATTGAACAAAATCTAATTGGCATATTTTCTTCAAATTTCTAACAAAAACCATGTTTACTGAAACAAAGGCGTTAATTAACCAAAGATTATGAGTTTCATTTACTTTTAATTTGATGGTTGTCGTTTTCACGTCATTTTCATCGTGGCATATATTATAGTGCTGTCACATATTTATAATTAATGTGAGAAATGAAGACGAAGGTTTTAGAAAATTCGTCATGAATTTTTTTTTTTTTTACGTGCAAATGTTTTCAATAAAAATAACAGGTGGCCACAAGTTTCTTATCTTTTCATACAGATCAGACCGTCTAAATCAGGCGTACGTGGAAATGTTTTCTTTAAAAACAAATGGTGGCCACAGGTTTCTTAGCTTTTGATACAGATCAGACCATCTAAATCAGGGAGTCCTTTGAAGAAACTGAAATTGTGAAATAATTTTGCAGCTCAGCAACTGAGAGTAGAAGATAAGGAAGCACAGTTTTAAATAGAAGAAGAGAAAGATAATCTATAGTAGAGCAAGAACATCAAAGCTAAACTAAACAAAAAGATGCTTTTATTAAACAATGAGGGGAAACACTACTTGAGAAAAAATCTCAAAGTGAAGAAAAGACCCCTCCCTAAACTAAGGGATAGAGAGTCACAAAACACAAGAATAAAAAAAACAAAAAAACTACAGCCCCACCAAAACGTGCAGCTAAAACACAAAACCCACCGACAACAGCCATCAAGCTCGCAAATCAGAATAAATAAATAAGCAAAACTAAAATCCAACCTAAACATTATACCCTTGTCACAACAGAAGAGTGATGATAGCAGAGGAGATCTGAGGAGTCCAGAGATGGGGGGGAGATGACATAGTTATTTACCCTGTTAATCTTTCTCTCATTGATGATTAATGATTATTCAATAATAAGAATTGTCCTAGGAGCACTCGTTATCAATCACTCAACCATTTAAATGTGGCCAGAAATATTTTTTGCTTAATGAATATCTTAAATTTAAGCTGCAATATATAAAAATATTAAAGGAACATTTATTAAAATACCCTATGTTTAAATATTATCAACAAAAATATCTCAAGTTTTCATTTTTTTATAAATTTATTCTATCATAATTATAAAAGTATCTTTTACATTTTTAAAAATACATCTATATTTTTCTTTTTAATTTTTCCACCTTTTTCTTTTTTATTAATTTGTTAACAATTTTATTTTTATTTTTCTCTTATTTTTTATCCTTTTTTCTTATATTTTTTTCTTTTTTATTTTTCTCCTGCTATTCTTTTTTCTTTTATTCTTTATTATTTTTTTTCTTTTTTTATAAACTTTTATTTTGATTTATAATTTTTGTACTTTCCTTTTTTCAGTTTATTTTTTATTTCTCTTTTTTAAAAAATTATTTTTCTTAATATTTCCTTGTTTTTTTAATTAGTGAAGCATTAGCTAATATATTTTTTGGAGATTTTATTTCATAAACTTCTCAAGTGGATTATAAAAATACATAGAATATGATGACAAAAATACAAGCAACACACATGCATCAAATTTTCTGTACATAATTGATTATTCAAGTTCTTAATGTGTAAAAGATATAACATTCATTATAATTGAACCTATATGACTATTTCTAAAAAGCGATAATAGAACTTTAGATAAGAAAAATAAAGTTATAATTTAAATTTCTAATGATTCTAAAATAGAATCAATTTTATCATAATATTCAAGCACGAAAAATATAATTTTAACATTTTTAAGATTTCAAGTAGTCTAATGTGTTTGTAAAATACAAAATAATGTCTTTATAACTTCAAATTAAATAACCAATCCTAAAACAGATCATAGCATAATTTAATAAAGTGTTAATAAATGAAAGACGAAGATGGGTGCAACTCAGATGGTAAAGTACTTGCTTAGCATGCAAGAGGTGCAAGAATTGATACCTCACATCTCCATTCTTTAATTAGATAGCATGTATTTGTTGTTTTTTTTGGTTTACTTATAGTTTCTTATCTTGTTTTAAAAGTAAAGGGAAAGGTGGATGTACTTTTAGTTATGATTTAGGAGATGTTGCTGGTTATAAAAATGGTACTTATGATTCAAAGTTTGTTGAAACTATTGGTGGTGGTGATGAGTTAAAGAATTTTGTGGGGGTATGTTTTGTTTTATTATTTTTGTATCGTTTTGGTTTCTATTTGGTTTTTAATACTTTGTTTTGTATTTTTGTTTTAGAGGTGATAAAAAATTGTTTGAGGATGTTGGTTTTAATCCCATTATTAATGATAGTTATGTAAAAAATGGTGTTGATGGTGATGAAGTGTTGAAAGATTCTAATTTGGTATGTTCTTTTTTTATTATATTAATTTATGTTGGTTTTATTTTTTTTATATTTGGCTTCCGATTCATTTTTTGTATCATTTTGGTTTATTTTGGGTTTCTAATTCTTTTTTTTTTTGTATCCTTTTTGTTAATTTTTGATTTTTGATTAATTTTTTTTATTTTAGTTTTTTTTTTTTGGTTTTGAAGAATGTATGTGAAATTTTTGGTTTTGTCATGTAGTATTATGTATTTAGTATATAATATATAAGAGATGATTTGGTTAAATCCACACATGAATAGATTAAGTTAAATTAAATTGATAACAATCATAAATTAGTTATGGGTGGATGTTTAGCCCAATAAATCAGTCAATTACAATTATCTAGAGAAACCTCTTTTCGATGTGAGTACTTAAAATTGCAAGCCTTAATGAATCAATCAATTGCAATCACAGAGACAGATGAATTCAAAGCAAAGCAACCAAAAAATTATATTGGTATTTGAATTCTGATGACTTGGAAGTTTTGAAAAGTGAAGTTGTCGGTCCATTCGCCATTGTAGTGAATGAAAATAAGCAATTGTTGCATTCCCTACAAGTGAAATATGTATCAGTAACTAAAAGTAAACCAAACATATTCTAAAATGAACTTGAAATATATGTCATTGAATTTTTTCAAAAACCAAACGTAAACTAAAAGGATTTTAAAATGAAGCAAGCATATACATTATTTCATGATTTTTCAAAGAACTTTAAATAGATGTCATTAAATTGTTTTAGAAACTAAATGTAAACTGAAAGGATTCTAAAATGAAGCAGGCACATACATTATTTTTTTATTTTTTAAAGAACTTTAAATAGATGTTATTGAATGATTTTAGAAATTAAATGTAAATTGAAAGGATTATAAAATGAAGCAGACATATACATTATTTCTTGATTTTTTAAAGAACTTTAAACAAATGTCATTGAATTGTTTTAGAAACTAAATGTAAACTGAAAGGATTCTAAAATGTGCTTATATTGCATAAGCTTATTAATCATCAAGCTATACTGATAGCAAACAAAAAGTATTAAACCTCTTTTATATATAAGGAGTAAAGATTTCATAGACCATGCTTAGAGTGAATATATATATATATATATAAAAGATAAACCCATATAATAACTAGATTAAAGCATAATCAAGGCTAAATGAACATGAAAAAATTTCCAATCAATTACAAAATAACAAAGGATAGAAAATCCCCAAATGCATGCAAAAGTTTTGAAGATCAATGGAACTTTGTTAAGTAATATAATCCACTTTGATTTTTCACAAAAATTGAAGAAATACAAAATAAGGATCTTAAATTTCATAGCTAAAGAAGAACTATAGATCTTACCATGAAATGATCAGAGTATTCCTTACAAAATTTGCTCATTCATGTAGTGCCATCAGGAAAATGAATCAAAATAAATAAGGAGCAAAAGCTTAGACACCATAGGTCTAGCTTGAAGCCCGCTTATATTATAATTGAGGTGATTATATAATAAACTCTAAAGGAGTTTCTTTTTCTCATTCTTTGTATTTTATTAGTGATACAAGTATTCCAAGAACTCACTACTCCATATAAAGTAGTGTATATGGATGCCTCAGAGTATGGTTATGCCAACTCTAAGTTCAAGGTGCAAAGATGCCCATGTTACAAAAAATGATGGCATTAATTAGCAGCTTGCCATCCAGAAAAAAAAAGAATCTAATCATATTTTACTATTTTGCTTTGTAATGTTTCAAAAAAAAAAAAAAAGGATACTCGCTTCTTTAAATGTTGGAGCATGGTTGCATCTAACTCCCAGAGGAGACTTATAAAAGACATGATAATAAATCTTAGGATTACCAATCCACTAACTAATAGAATAGAAAATGTTTGACATTGAGCAAACACATGAGCATCTAAATGTGTTTTCTTTAAAGGGAAAAAATAACAAATGTGAAAAAACAACTCTATCATATTAACTCGGCAAATTAAAACATGGCATCCAATACGTACACCAATAATCCACTTCGCTAATCAACCAAGGGATGATACAACCATTAAGATCCATACCATAGATAACAAGTTGAAGAATTAACAACTTAAATTGACCTATTTGTATTACTCACCCATTGCATGTACCTAAAAGAAAAAAATGAATACCTAATTCACCTCTAACTCCATAAAGCTAACTTCCACACTTACATCTCCCTCAATCCAAAAAATACCCAAATCTAAATCACTAAGCTTTATCCAAATCACAACAAAAAACACCCTATAGCCATCAACCCATAAACCTAAACAAATATATCAAATCGAGCCATGATCCATTTTGGATCCAAAACCTAAAAATAACCCCTAATATACAATTAAAATAACAAAAATTAACTGGATCCAAATGATGAAAAAAACCTAAATGAAATGAAGAAAAAAATGTGAAAAATATTACTTTTTTGAACTTCTTCTCCAACTATAGCATTTTTTTAATGGAAAGCTCTTTTTTTGGCTTGACCAAAAAAAAAAAAAAGGGAGAAGAAGTAAGGATCTAAAGAAGAAAAAGAAGAAATGAAGAAGAAGCCTTTTTTTTTAACGCTAATAAAAGGGCAATGACATAATTACAATTGACCAAAGGGATATTTGAATAAATTTAAAAAACTTGGGGTATTTTTGTTGTTTTGCTTCTATTTGAGGGTATTTATGAAAAAACCCCAATATTAAATTAGTTGTTAAATTTTTTTACATTTTTGTTATTATTTTTGTATCAAAGTAGTTTAGATAGAGTTTTGAAATATATATCTATATCTATAATATATATAAATGTACCAGGGGGAGGGGGGACAAACAAAATTATGAAAGAGTTTTCACTCATTATTATATAAATATTGGATAATTTCGTTATTTACTAATAAAAATAAAATATAATTAATTAAAATATAATTTTAATTTGATAGAAAATCTATTTCCTATTTTAATTAGGTTGATTTCTATTTTATTTCTAATAAAAATTAAATTGACTAAAATATAATTCTAATTTAATTGAAAATATGTTTCCTATTTTAATTAGGTTAACTTCTATTTTATCTCTAATAAAATCAAATTAAATTAAATTAATTAAAATATAATTCTAATTTAATTGAAAGTACATTTCCTATTCTAATTACGTTAATTTTTATTTTATCTCTAATAAAAATGAAATTAACATATAATTCTAATTTAATTGAAAGTATGTTTCTTAGTTTAATTATGTTAGTTTCTATTTTATCTCTAAATCTCTAATAAAAATTAAATTAACTAAAATATAATTCTAATTGAATTGAAAGTATGTTTCCTATTTTAATTAGATTAACTTAATTGAAAGTATATTTTCTATTCTAATTTGGTTAATTTCTATTTTATCTCTAATAAAAATGAAATTAATTAGCATATAATTATAATTTAATTAAAAGTATGTCTCCTATTTTATCTCTCACATAATTAAATTAATTAAAATTTTAGTCTCCTATTTTATCTCTCATATAATTAAATTAATTAAAATTTTAGTCTTACTTTTGTTAAAAATATATATTTTTCTATTTTAATTAGGTCTACTTATATTTTTTATAATATAAATAAAATTAGATAACATAATTTTATACGTCTTGTTATATTAAATTTAATAAGTAAATAGTTAAAATCAAAATTAATAAATTTCATAAAAATAGGAAAACTATATAATTTTTTTTAAAAGTAGATATTTTCATAAATTAAAAATTAATAAATAAAAAATAGAGCATATATTTTGTTTGAAAGTATATTTGTAAGAAAAGTAGTATAATTATCGTTTTTAGATGTTTTTATAAAATTTAACAAAAAAGAGTTTAAATTAAATTAATTATTATTTATTTATTTTTTTAGGATAAATGATAATATATTAAATCAATGAAAAGTCATACATAGCATGCTCCAAAACCTCACGAGGAAAATAAGCAGTCTAAAAAGGGTAGCATTAATATAATTAAAAGCTAACTGAGCTAAAGAGTGTGCCACTCTATTAACAATTCTAGGCTAGAAATGAAAAGAAAATGAATTCAAAACAAGACATAACCTTAAAATATCAGAAATAACAAGCCTTATAGGAGTATGATTAGACCTAGCATTTTGTAAATGCTAAATGAGAGGAAGACAGTATGATTTAAAGACCATATGCTCTAGTTGCATCGTATATGCTAGATGAGCAGCAAGAAGAAGTGCTTTTGCTTTTGCCATTTGTGGATCCAAAATTGACTCATCATGCACCATTTTAGCCACCAACATCCTTCCTGAGCTGTCTTGCGACACAATTCCTAAAACAGTTCCAATATTTGGCTTTAAGGCCACAACCGAGTTGAATTTAATGACTTCTACATCAAGTGGAAGACATTTTGTCGGGGATGAAGTTTCTAAACTCATTTGATCAATCCTATTAACTTCTTCAAAATCAAAGAGTATTTTTAAAATAGCTAGATGGCAACTATGAATTTCCAAATTTTGTCCTTTATGTACCAACTTATTCCTTGTATACCACCAGTACCATATAGACATTATAAAAATATATAATCCTTCTTTTGGAAGAGAATTTTTATGTTTGAAGATCCAGTTGTTGATATCAGTACATCTCTCTTGATCCGTACATTGGATTCTCAGGAAACTGGTATTCTAAAAGAAAGAACTTTAGGGGTAGTCTCTCAAAACTTGTTCAAGAGTTTCATTTGTATCACCATACTTTTGGCATATGGAATTTGATAACACTTTCCTCTTCGCAATGCTAACTTAACTGGTAACATCCTATTAAGCACTAATCATAAAAAGACCTTTACTTTTAGGGGAAGAGATGAACTCCACAACCATTTCTAGCTAGAAGCTCTTAAAGACAATGGATGATTATTATTAGCTAGTTCACTGCTATTTCTTACAATTCGATAGGCAGATTTTACTGAATATATCCCATTCCTGGAATAATGCCATTGTATCACATCCTTTGGTCTTTGCCAACTAAGGTGCATAACTAGAATTTGCCTAGCTAAATCATAATAAAAAAAGATGAAAAATAAGCTTCCTATTCCAAGCTGTACACGTTGGATTCATCAAGTCACACACTTAACGATTCAAATTGACATTGGCATTTAAAGGAACAACTTCAAATTAAAATTCATCTGGAAGCTAACAATCCTTCCACACTGATATATCATCCCCATTACCAACTCTCCATCTTAATCCTTTAATAAGAAATTCCCTCCGTTTTAAAATACTTCTCCAAGAGTAAGAGGGATTATAGCTTTTTCGAGCTTTAATGAAAGATCCTCTTGATAGTACCTAGCTTTCAAATTTTGAGCTAAGAAGGAGTCATGGGTTAGTAATCAATCTCCACCCTTACTTACTGAGCATGGCCAAATGAAATGAAGGAAAATCATGAAATCCCAAATCTCCCTCATCTTTTGGTTTACACAGTCTTTCCTAAGAACACCAATGGATGCTTCTATCACGTGAGCCTTTCCTCCACCAAAAATTAAAAATTAGGGAGTTAATTTCGGCACATACCTGGATTAGGAATTTAAAGCAATCTATAAGGTAGCCTAGGATTGATTGAGCTATAGCTTTGATTAATACCTCTTTACCTACCATCAAAAGTGGCCTATCTTTCCAATTTGATAATTTCTTCCTGCGATTAGTGACATTTTGGAAGAGAAGTTTTCTTGAACAAGATATGGCAGTAGGAATCCCCAGATACTTAGCATGCTGATCCACTTGCCTTACCCCAAGAATATTTTTCAAAGAAATATAGGCATTGGCAGACACATTGGAAGTAAAGAAAATTTTTTATTTTTCAAAATTGATCTTCTAGCCTGATGCCTTTTCCTACAAAGATAAAATATCACCAATTGTTGTTATTTCCACTCTTGACGCCCTTCCATATATAATACTATCATCTATAAAAAAAAATAAGTATAAGACTAATGGAGCTCTTTGACAAATTTTATAACCATGGATGCAATTATAAATTTCAACTTTCCAAATCAAACTAGATAATGCTTCTACATAAAACAAGAACAAATAAAGGGAAAAGGGATCCCCTTGTCTTAAACCCCTAGTTAGTAAGAAAGAAACACTAGGTTGGCCATTAATGAGAATTGAGTAGGAGACAGAGTTTATACATCTCATAATTAGAGTAACAAAAGAAATATGAAAACCCATTTTAAGCATCACTCTCTCCAAGAAAATCCACAATACTCTGTCATATGCCTTACTCATGTCTAACTTGAGTGCAAAAAAACTTTGGTCCCTTTTGTCCTAAGCTTCATATAATGAAAAATTTCAAAAGCTAGGAGTGCATTATCTAGAATCTGTCTATTAGAAACAAATGCATATTGGGTTTTATGAATGACATAAGGCAAAATAGTCCTAATCCTATTAACAACGGTTTTGGTGATTAGGTTAAAAATCACATTACAAAGACTGATAGGTCTAAAATCTTTAGGGGTTTGGGGTTCTCTAAGTTTAAGAATCAAAGCAATAAGTGTGTCGTTGATGCAAATAGGAGACTTGTAAATATTTAAAACACTGAGAACTAAATCAAGCACCTCAGTTCTAACAATCTTCTAATATTTTTTATAAAAAAAAATACATGCATACCATTAGGACCGAGGGCTTTGGTGGGGTACATTTGAGAGAGAGTTGTGAAGACATCTTTTGGAATAAAGAAGAGACTCTCTCATCATGTCATCAAAACTTATATCTATAGCTTCAATAGCAATATCAATATAAGAACAAAACTCTGTAGAAAACAAGTATGTGAAATAATTCTGAAAATCTGAGCAATCCCCTCCTCATCCTTACACCATACTCCATTCTGATCAAGAATCTTCTTAATTTCATTTTTTCACCTCCTACCCTCTACTTGTTTTATGAAAATAACTAGTATTTCTATCCCATCCTTCATCCATGAGACCCTGGACCTTTGGTGCCACATTGTTTCCTCCCTTTACATTAATACATGCAAATGAGCTAGTTGAACTTAAAAAATTACATTAAATTAATTTTTATGTAAATAAAAGTATTAAAATTAAAAATATTAAAGAAATAAAGTGTCATAACTCAAATAAAAAAAATTACTAAATTGTAATAAATTGTAAGTTTAATGGTGTTATAATATTTAAATTGTTCTATAAAGAAAATATAACTTTTAATATTTTAAATTTTTTATTAAAAAATAACTGAACTTTTTTAATTATCTTATGATTAATTATGACCATAATATTTTTTTATATGAAATCATTTCTAGAGATGAGAAAATTTGATTAAAAAAAAATATTAAAGTAATATCATATATTTATTTAAATAAAAAATTTATAAAAATTGTAATGAATTATAACTATATTAAGTTAATATTAAATTGTTATATAAATAACTAGCGTTGTTATTATTTTTAAAAATTTTATTTAATAATAATAATAATCACGAGTCAAATAATTTTTTTGTTCATGTATGAAACACATGATCGTCTACTAGTGTGTATGTGTGTATATATATATATACACACACTTATATACACACACACACACACACTAAAGAGGATAAATCCTACCCATTAGTGTTGGGTCAGATGGCTGGGGTCAAATGTCGCTTAAGATAATGTCCTGAGTTCGAGACTTAGCATATGCATAAAAGTTAATGGGGAGACCTTTGCTGCCCTTTAGGGTCCAACCCGATTCAAATATGAATTAGTCAAATCCTACGAGATACTGGATATCAAGTGTATCATATGCAAAAAAAAAAAAAAAGAACAAATATCCATTTTTAGGGTATAAAGGGATGCCACTTAGTAGACATAATTGAGGGATAGTTGCTAAACACCAGAGCGAGAAGGATTGAAGAAGAAAGAGAAAAGCCATGTATGCATAGCACATTCTTTGAAGTAAAGACATTCTTGATGGTCCATATATCAGAGGGCAGAATTTTGAGAGAGCAACTCCAACTAGCCCGACCATCCATCTTGTGCATTGAATTAACACATCATTTAAATTTGTAGTAGAAGACCTTAAAAATTATGGCCTTTATAGGCTAAGAAAAATTGCTCTACAGCCTTTGCAATGTAAGGTGAATCCTGTGAAGTAATTTCCACCATAGAATGATACATGAAGCCAACCTAATACCATAGCAACCATATCATATTAAGTACAATAATCCATATAATATATATCAATATATCTTGCCATAAAACATACATGCCTCAAAATAGTCTTATATTCATCTAACAATCTATGCCAATTTTAAACTTCACAATTTTAAAGATGACTAAAAAAATTTTATTTCTCAAAAAAATTTTTTTATTTAAATAATTTTTCATTTTAGGTTTTATAGAATTATTATGACTTACATCTCTGCCCCATTTTATGTCACGTGCAATATGCTAAAGCTTTAGCCTCTTGCTAAAATGAAGAGCCTTCATCCCTTCTCATGTCGTTAAAATGCTTGTAGTTTATTTTCATAGACTTGATGAACTCATTGGAATTACCAAAAATGTATATAAGCTACTTGAGGTCTCCAACTATACTTGGGAAACAAAATAAAAGTCACTAAAATTGATGGGAATAATCGACATGTTTCGCTAATAAAGTCCAATTAAGTCTTCTATATGCATGCACCAATAGTATATACATGTATATATATACCATAAATACCAATACTGTAACGGCCCACAAAGTGACAAAAAAAGTATTTTGCCTCTTTGCTATTAATAAATTTGGAAAGGAAAAAATAAGAGTATATATGCCATTATGAATGCTTGTCGTATCGTACAATAACTCACTTGATATAAAAATTTGTACTATATATAATTGGACCTTCTAGTCCATCCATACCAAGCTAGTGAACCTGAAATATTAACATCCCATGCATATCTATATAAATGCTTACTTGTTATTAAGATTTCAATTTACATCAAGTAATTTTTATACCTTGAAAGCATCTCTAAATTGACTATTGTATATATCATTTGCATTAATATTATGAAACAATTGAGGGAACAGAACGAATGCTAGAGAGGAAGAGATGTTAGGATCAAGGTAGAAACACATGGCTTGCCTAACTGAGGTTGGATCATTAGAGTACATGTCATAGTCTATTGATGCAGAATAGATTGCTCTTCAATTTATAAATGAATTATATAGGAGGGGAATGTGCAATAGAGCTTCTAATGGCTCTAACTTTAAGTACGATTGAACTACAGGGCCCCATAAGATATCAAAATGAAACTGATTTAGAAACCTATATTTATGACTCATATTACTTGTAATGGCCAAGTTTTAGGCCAAAATCCACTATTTAAGACCTCAAAATTAGCTTTGAATTTTATATTCATTTTTGTTGTATTTTTTAGTCATTTTGCCCTTTTCGTTTAATGGTTTTTTTCTTAGATAGTATTTATTTGTCATTTTTTGGATGTTAGAGATTTTTTTTGTTGAATTGATAATTGAATTTCTTTCCTAATTTTTGGTGTTATTTTATGAATCAACAAATTTTGGGTGCTTATTTCCTAGTTTTTATCATAATCAACATGTTATAAAAGATTAATTCTCTGGCATTCATTGTGAATGAACAGAGTGAAAAAGCCCTAGAGAAGGGGGGGAGAATAGGGCCATTAAATAAAAATCAGAATTAAAAAAATTATTTGCAAGAATTGAAAGAATATTGAGAAGGAAGAATGAAGAACACAATGATTTAAGGAGTTCAGATCAAGAACAATCCTACGTCTCGACCTAACTTATCCCCAAGTTAGGATTTTCAATCACTCACAATCTTATTCATAAGATTGAGATTACATAAAAGTTTTATGGCTCACTCTTATGACCTTACAACATGAATTTTCAAGGCTCACTAAAAAAAAAAAACAAATCCCAAGTGTTTCAATGGACAACACTTGAACCAATTCCTTTAGAAATAAATCTTACTTCCCTACTAATCTATCCCAAGATTTAAGATGAAGAGAAATTCTATTTCTAAAACACAACCAACTCTCACAAGAGTTATAACCAAAGAGTGAATATTTCAGAATTTAATAGCTTTAATGAATGTTAAGATAGAGAATGATAATAAGCAAAATGTCTTCACTTTCATTCAGCTCTGGAGGTGTTTATATAGATAAACACTAAAAAAATATAGTTGTTGGAGGTGCAAATAATGTGTCCAACGTCTATATTTTGAATCCAACATTTATTAATTTAAATTATTAAAAATAATGTTGTCAGACTACTGTACACAGATTGAAGTCATGATTGGCTACTAAAGACATTCAAAATTTCCCATACTTTCTTATAAAAGTTGTATATATTTAAATTATCTTTCCATATCATTTTGAATCACCTTAATTGGACTTTTGTAGCTCGAGATATATCTAAAATACTAAAATCTATGCCATCTAAAATGCAGACTACTATCAAACAGCTATACATGAGTTTAAACTATGATTTTCTATTAGAGACATTTGAATTTGCCTATACTTTCTTCATAAAAGTTGTATATATTTTATTAGCTTTCCATATCATTTTAAATCACCTCAATTAGACTTTTTTTAGCTCAAGAAATGTCTAAAATATTAAGAGTTATGCAATCTAAAATGGCAGCTACATACATTGATTTTGACTCAATATTTGCATACCCACATGAACTCAGATTTTGAAAAGTAAGCCTAATTCAAAAAGCTTAAGATGTCTACTTTAAATTTGAAGGAGATAACTTTCTCATTATAAATCTTTAAGGATATCAAAAGCCTCTTTGAATCTCAGAGGTCAAATCAGCCCAAGATATTCATACTTCATTTTAACTTCCAATAAAGTTCTAACTTATACACACTTAAACAAAAAAAATAAATGCTCAAAATTTAGTTTGTTAAGATAAAAAATTAAGATTGATTATTACTAAGGTCAATATAAAGTTTTAATAATTATCCCTAATTACTAAGCTTCTACTATGTCAGTTGGCATTAGAGCCAAACTGATCCTTATTCAATCTGCCAAGGAGAATAAAATATATGGAGGGTGTGTATAAATGAGATTTAGATAAGCAAATGATGTGTATGGAGGAGCGATTTGAACAGATGATGGAACAAGTTATGGAAAGGATGGCAAACCTAATGGAAAACCAAAATAGAATCAATACAGAGCAACCTAATAATAATAAATCAAAATAATTATCGAGCATTTTTTGATGTTGATGAGAATAATGATGATGAAGAGGAGGAGGTAGGTGCTAAGAGATTAGAATGCATATTGAAATTCTAGAACTCCATGGCTGCCTTCAAACAAAGGAGTTCCTTGATTGGTTCACTGCAGTTAAGGAGATCCTAGAATTTAAGGGGGTACTATAAGATAAGCGTGTGGATGAAAAAGCCTTGTTTGTTGAAATAGATGATTGTGAAGAGCATAAATTAGACACTACAGGAGGCTAGTGAATAATGAGGAGGCAGTCAATAAAGAGCTTGTAAAGGGAGATATTGGGATAACATTAATAGTTCAATGGTCTTGCATAACACCAAAAGCTGTGGATGAAGATGACTGGCTGTAAAGCAATATTTTTTAGTCCACATGCACCATCCAAGGCAAGGTATGTCATTTTTTAATTGATGAGGGTAGTTGTGAAAATATAGTGTCTACTGAGGCTGTGCAAAAATAAAACATTTAGACTGAGAAACATCCTAAACCTTATAAATTGGCTTGGCATAAAAAAAGTAGTGAGGTAGTAGTGTCCAATCAAGCTTTGGTTTCATTCTTAATTAGTATGAAATATAAACATGTTGTTTGGTACAATGTAATAGTTATGGATGTATGTCACCTGTTATTAGGAAGGCCTTGGCAGTATGATAAATGTATGAATCATTATGGATGAAATAACACCTACAATTTTATGATTCATGGCATTAAAATTATATTGTTACTTAGTAGACATGTATTGGATAAACTGAACCTTACAGGTGATGTTTTTGCCTTATTATCCTAGGCTTAATTTGATGAGGAGTTGTATAAGTTAGAAATAGGGTACATGTTGATGGGAAAGGAGGTGGTTGAATCCAATGATGTCCTAGAAGTAGTAGCTCCATTAATCATAGAATTCAATGATGTTTTCCTTGATGAGCTACCATATGGGTTGCCACCATTGCATGATATTTAGCATCACATTGATTTGGAGTCAGAATTAGCATTGCCAAATAGACCACATTATCGGATAAGCCCATGTGAGCATAAGGAGTTACATAGACAAGTTGAAAAGTTACTAATAAAGGGCCATATAAGGGAGAGCATGAGTCCATGTATTGTACCTGCTCTTTTGACACTTAAAAAGGACGGTTCATGGTGTATATGTATGGATAGTAGAGCCATCAATAACATAATAATGAGGTACAAATTTTCCATGCCTTAATTAGATTATTTGCTTGACCAGATGAGTGGTTCTACTATATTTACTAAACTGGAATTGAAGAGTGGGTATTGTTAGATTCATGTTAGGCCTGGGGATGAGTGGAAAATAACATTTAAGACTAGGGAGGAGTTGTGTTAATGGCTTATAATGCCTTTTGGCTATTTTAATGCCCTAAGTACTTTTATGCATATGATGAACCAAGTATTACACCCTTTTATTGGTAGATTTGTTGTAGTGTATTTTGATATATAGTGCTAACCATAAAGGGCACATGTAGCATGTTAAAGAGGTTATTAGTGTGTTGTGTAGTGAGAAATTTTATAATGTAATGAAGAAGTGTGTGTTTATAGCCCCAATGTACTATTTTTGGGGTATGTAGTTTTAGGATCTAGTTTGGAGGTTGAAGAAGCTAAGGTGCAAGTAATTAAAGAATGGCCTACGCTAATGACCTTAATAGAAGTAAGGAGTTTCCATGGTCTTACCTTATTTTACTGACGTTTTATTACTAATTTCAGTAGTATCATGGCCCTTATTATGGATTGCATGAAAGGTAGTAGGTTTGAATGGACAAATGAAGTAGAGGCAGCCCTCAAGTTGATTAAGTAGCAGCTTACGATTGCACCAATTTCAGTGCTACTAGAATTTACATGGCCCTTTAAGTTACACATAAATGCTTCGAAGGTAGGGATTGGAGCACTGCTAAGTCAAAATAATAGGCTTTTGGTATTTTTTAATAAGAAACTATATGGGTCAAAACTTAACTATAGCACTTATGATGTTAAGTTTTATGTAGTTATGCAAGCTATGAGGCATTGATGTCACTATTTGTTTCATAAGGAATTCATTTTATATACAGATCATGACTCCTTGAGGCATTTACACCAACACGATAAAGTGTCACCTCACCATGCAAGATGTGTGGATTATCTAGAGCGATTTACTTATATGGTGAAATAAAAGTCAGGCATTACAAATAGGGTGGTAGATGCCTTAAGCTAAAGAAGTAGTGTGTTGGTTACTATAAGGGTTGAGGTACCTGGGTTTGATTATTTTTATGATTTTCTTACTACTAACCCTTATTTTCTTGTGATGATGTAAGATGTGCAAGCTAGGATGAAATTAGATTTTTTATTGCCTAATGCATTCTTGTTTAAGGACAATCAGTTGTGCATTCTAGATTGTAGTCTTCACTTATAGATAATTAAGGAATTGCATGGTGAGGGTCATGTTGGTAGAGATCATACTTTACAATTTGTTCAGGCTTCCTACTTTTGGCCTTCAGTTTAAAAGGAAGTGGAAAAGTATGTGCATAAGTGTAAGATTTATCAAGTTTCTAAGGGGACAACCACTATTGCAAGTTTGTACATGCCTTTACTAGTCCCTTATTAGCCTCAAGTAGACATCAACATGGATTTTGTGTTAGAGTTGCCATGTACACAATAAGGTAATGATTCCATATTTGTTGTCGTTGATAGATTTTCTAAGATAGTTCATTTTATTCCTTGAGAAAAGACTACAAATGCTATTAATGTGGCACAATTGTTCTTTAAAAATGTGTATCATCTTTCTAGGCTGCATGCATTTATTATTTCTATTAGAGATACCCACTTCCCTAGCCAATTTTTACGTAAACTATAGAAGATGGTAAATACTTAATTGAATTTTAATAGTGCTTATTACTCTCAAATAGATAGGTAGACTGAAGTTGTGAATAGATCACTTTATAATTTATTGCATTGTCTGGTTGGGGATCATGTTAAAAGTTAGGATCAGAAGTTATGTTACGTAGAATTTGCTTATAATCGTCTAGTTAATCGCAACACTAGTTTCAACCCTTTTCAAGTAGTTTATTCAGCTCAGCCTAGGGGACCACTGTATTTAATGACACTGCCCAATAAGGCTAAGTTTCATAGGAAGGTAGTTGACTTCGTGAACAACTTGCAGGATGTCCACAAGACAGTTCATAAGAATCTATCTCTTTCAAATTCCAAATACAAGCAGATGGCAAATAAAAAATGAAGGCATTTGGAGTTCAAAGTGGGTGATTTTATGTGCATAGTCCTAATGAAGTACTATTTTCCAGCAGGGGATTATAATAAACTGTCTGCCAAGAAGATTGGCCCTGTCGAGATTGTTAAGAAGATTAACCCCAATGCCTATCTCCTTAAGTTGCCTAGTCATATTTGCACTACATATGTTTTTAATATGAAGCATTTGATTCCTTTCACTAAAGATTATTCTGATGATGATTCAGTGTCAGATTCGAGGGTGAATTTTCTATCACCTAGAGGGAATGATGCAAAACATATTGCTCTTCGATTGATGGACAAAGTTGATAGGAGTGGAGTGTGTAGTTGAGCTTCTGAAGGCTTTAACTTTTAGGTCTGATTAAATTATGGGGCCCATAAGTATGATTAAATTGTGGGGGCCATAACATATTAAAATGAAGTTGATTTAAAGAAATATTTGTTACTAGGTTTACCTATTATAGCCCAAGTTTTAAGCCCAAAATCCATTGTTTAAGGCCTCATAATTGGCTTTGAATTTTATATTCATTTTTATTGTATTTTTTAGTTATTTTTCCCTTTTTGTTTAAGGATTTTTTTTCTTAGACAGTATTTATTTGTCATTTTTTGGATGCTGGAGACAATTTTTGTTGAATTAATAATCGAATTTCTATTTCTTTCCCAATTTTCAGTATTCTTTTGTGAATCAATGACTTTTGGATGCCTATTTCCTGGTATTTATCATAATTAATAGGTTATAAAAGATTAATTCTTTGGAATTCATTATGAATCATCAGAGTTTTAATAACTATCCCTAATTACTAAGTTTCTACTGCATCACTAGTACTAATACGTATGGTAAATTGCTTATCACACGACACCTTAAGCTGTAATAACATTAGAAAGCCTATGAAAATAATCATCTTATGTATTATATGCATGTACACGCAAACCATTATTAACAATCAAAGCATATATATTGATGATAGGTAGGTAGAAATAGTACAAGGATGTTAAGGGCTCCAACTTTGAAATTGTAGTGATATGAAGGTTTTTTGTCTCAAGAAATATAAACTAACAGGGGCAAATCAACATGGTTTTCCTACTCAATTTCATTTATCACCTACAATTAATCATAACAATGAAATAAATGCCTCAAATATATGTCCAAATTTAGTTTTAGCATCTAATTACTAGCTTGATGAAAAAAAAATTAAATTAAAAAAAATTAAATTCTTAGAAATATAAAATTTTGTATTATATATTTAAGTAATTACATATATTTTTAAAAAGTATGACATATGAGTAAATATAAGTATTTTTAATTATGTATATTTTGAATGTATAACTTTATATAGAATAAGTACAAAAAAGTACTTTGTGTTTAGATGCATTTTAATTTAAGGATTTATGTATTTTTCATGACAATTGGAGATATGTGGTTTCATTTTCTATTATTTTAATACTTTATCAATTAATATCATCATTATTTTATAATAAAATTTTAATATAACAATACTTTTTAATAAAAAAATGTTTTTATGAGTGACCGAGGTTTTTTCTCAACTCTAATGGTTGAGTGTGTTGTTTTTTTTTTCCTTTTCCGAGGGACATGAAAACTTTACTGAGTAGGGAGAAATGATTGGTCTCAGGGGGATGAGACGCTTTTGATTTTGTGGAGTCGCCACTCGATTTTTAGAAAATCAAGAAAAGAAAGGAACAACATCGGGTCACTCAGTGAGTATTATCCCTAGTAGAGATTTTTGGGTTTGAGAGATCGCATCTACTTTTTGATTATTTCTCATTATACCATATTCAATGTATAGCTACCACAACACCCTAGTTTCAGGAATGAAAATTTATATAGCATTCACACAGTACATCGATAGTATAAGATAATAAAGCTAAAAATTTTACATCACTTTCCTAATAAAATACATATGAAAAGGAAAAGATTGCAGAAAAGTAAATCTAATATTATTGATCTGCAAGAATAACACGATCATTAATACAACTTATTCGATGAATGATAGGATGATAATGCTTGTAGTGATTATTTATGCTATGATGATGGTAATGATAATATAAAGGATGCATAAGGTAATCACTAGATCGAGATCATGATGAATCTATTTTGAGACATGAAATTTTTCACATTATTGATATTTATGATGCAATTTCATAGTTTCGAAAATAGAGGATGTGGAATGATGATATGAAATGAGCATAATAAAGCATATTTATTCATATAGCATGCAAGATTACTAGTCTTATCACGTAAGCATAACAGTATTCCTAAATGTTGGCAATAATAAAATAAAATGCAATACAATAAAATAAACATGCTAAGATGATTGTATGGTCCCTAAACTTGACTTAATTTGTGTGAACTTTAAAGCTCTAGCTTTAAGAGATTATCAAGATTTCCTCATCAAGAGGTTCAAAATGACAGTAGAATGATGCTAGATTATATACATTGAAGCGTGCTTTGATAAAGATGAGGCTGGGTTTGATGGAAAAGGGATCTAATAACCTAAAGGAAAGGCTGTAGGAGAGCAAAAACTGTATGGGAAAGGGTTTCCAATGCCTTCAATCAGACTGACTCTTAAGTGTGTGTGTGTGTGTGTTCACTTGCTTTGCCCATCCAAAATAGGGTGTATTGGGGTCAATTTATAAAGAAAAATATGTAGAATGAGGTGGTATAGGCATGGTCACATGTGTATAAGGGGACTTTTTTGTGTGGTCATGCTAAGAGTATGTGATGATGTACAATGTGCGCCTAGTCATGTGCTTGGCGCTTGGCCATGCACTCTTGTTTGCTTCTTCATGCATACTTCGATGCTCTATACGCTTTTTTGAGGTTCTACGCGCACTGTTCTAAGGTTGGTTCCTAAGGTTTTTAGGCCTTTCGGATGCATGTCTGAAGTCCATTTTTCCAAATTCAGCTTTGATTTTAGCACATGACACCTAAGGCCATTTACATGCACTTTTGAGTGATACGTACTAATACTCGGGTTGTGTTGGACTATTTCGAGACCACTTCCAGAGGTTTTGGAGCCCTCCAAATGTGTTTTCAAATTCCATTTTATTAAAATTTATTTCTATTTTTTCATAAAGCTAGGTCCCAATTTAACAAAATACGCACTAATCCGATGAGCTGAGTATTCTGAGGAGTTTTCTCAAAATAAACCTCTTGTTGTTCCGATAATTTGTATTTCGCAAGGTTTGATCATAACTTAATGGCTTGGTGATCAACTTTTCACACTGGTGGGGTCGGTTAGGTGTTTTAAGGTTACACACTTCAAAGGTGTTACGAACAAGCAGACTCTAGTCATTTAGGGGATTTATTTCATTATTGAACCTTTTTAGGGACAGTCAAATTTAAGGTATGATAGTTGCCCCCTACTTCACATGTTTTTCATAGCCACCTAGTGCTAGTGTCAATACACGTGAAGCAAAATGGAAAGATGCAAAAAAACATATTAGTAGGGAAAGAGGTAATTACCTATGGGTTGTCTCCAAGTGTCTCATCAAGATTTTCCTACTATTGTTGTGTTTTATTTATTATTATTATTCTATGACTTGGTCATCATACAAGGTGCTATTTTGGGACATATACAAGCCTGTGATTGATTCAAAGTGCAGCAAGATATGGATGCAACTATAACCTTTTTAGGTGTCACGCAAATGAAGATGCTACTAAGCAAAATGTAGATGTGACTATAACCTTCTCAGGTGTCATGCAAGTGAAAATGCTATTGAGTAAAATACATGTGCAACTATAACCTTTTTAGGTGTCACATAAATGAAGACGCTACTAAGAAAAATGCATATGCAACTATAACCTTCTTAGGTGTCATGCGAATGAACATGCGACTATAACCTTCTTAGGTGTCATGTGAAATGAACATGTGACTATAACCTTCTTAGGTGTCATAAGAAATGAACATGTGACTATAACCTTCTTAAGTGTCATGAGAAATGAACATGTGACTATAACCTTCTTAGGTGTTACATAAAATGATCATGCAACTATAACCTTCTTAGGTGTCATGTGAAATGAACATGTGACTATAACCTTCTTAGGTGTCACGCAAAATGAAGATACGACTATAACCTTCTTAGGTGTCACAAGAATGAACATACGACTAAATAATGTGGATGCTCAATGTGAGGATGCTTCTAAGTAATGAAAGTGAGTGCTTTTAAGTAATATGGGTGCTTCTAAGCAATGTGAAAGTGAGTGCTTCCAAGCAATGTGAAAGTGAGTGCTTTTAAGCAATGTGAGGGTGCTAAGTGGTGTGAGAGTGCTCTTAAGCAATATGAAGATGTTTTCAAGTAATGCGAATGCTCCTAAGTAGTGTGTATGCTCCTAAGCAATGTGAAAGTGCTTTTAAGTAATGGGAAGATGGTTCTAAGCAGTGAAAGCACTTCTAAGTAGTGAGAGTGCTTTTGAGTAATGTGAGAGTGCTCCTAAGCAATGAATGGGATGTGAAAGTGCTTCTAAGCAATGAATGAGATAGTGGTCATGATGTAGTAGTGGTGCAGCAGTGATGTAGTGATGATGTAGTAATGATGCAATGATGATGTAGTAATGATGTGGTGATTTTTCATGTTGAGGATGTTATTTTGATAATTTAGGGTAAGATATCCTTACGATGAATTTTCCTTTCTTTTCTTCTTTTGTAAAATGTTGAGTATTCTGAAGGAGTCAGTGTACGCGTAGTGTCTCTAGACAGATGGAGTCCTTATCAGTGTACTTTTATATGAGTTTGGTGCATATCTTATGCTCAAATGGAAGTTTAGGACTGTAGAAGTGGGTGTGCAAAGCCTTAAAGTGTGTGTATAACCACAGAAGAGAGCGTAGAAGTAGAAAGTGCACGTGACTATATGTGAGGGGAACATGGTCACACGTTTCCCCCCTCCATGCTTATTTAAGCGGCTATTTTGGAGGTTATAGGAGGTTTCATTCATACTTTTTTTTAGTGTTTTCTAACTTTTCCTAACCTTTTTTGTGTTTCAAGTGTTGTTTGCTCTATTTTTATTTTTGTACTTCCATTTTTCTTCTATGTAAAATGGAGTTCCATGACATTCTTGAGGGTTTGGATGACATTTTTATTGATGTCGATGTTGATCTTGAGGGTGACTTTGCAGAGGCTACTAGAGCTGGGACATACATTTGATGCCAGGACTAACTCATCAGGTGCTCAAAGTTCTCAGCCTTCTAGGCTTTCTCGGGGAGATCTAATCCCCATTGTTCATAGCTTGGAGACCCATGCTTAGGTGTGTCATCGTCGTGAGGTAGGTCCCTATTTGTCCTTATTTTTTGAAGCTTGTTCATTAACTGTTTTGCTGTTTATATAGTTGTATGAGGTTGTCGTAGCTGTAACTTTATGGTTCTTACTGTAATTATCTGTCTAGCTTTATTATAAATGATGATGGCTATTAGCTCTTACTTTATTTTCTTTTTTATGATTGTCTGTTTGCCGCGATGTTTCCTTTTTTGGCCTTTATTGTTGTTTTGATCCTGTTTGAGTGACAAAGAAAAAGATGTGTCAATATTTAGTAGTTGTGCAAATATTTAATAGTGTACTTACTGTTTGTAGCCCCATAGATATGTCACTATGTTGCCTGGTAGTTTTAACAGGGTTAGTATGTACTATCAGAGTCTCTCAATATACGTGAAGTAGATGGTTGCCAAGAAGGGCTTCGATGGAGTGATTGTTGCATTGTCTTATAACTTATATGCTTCGAGTCATATTGCTTTGTATGCATTGATAGAGTGGTGGATGGACACGACACATACTTTTCATTTGCCTGTCAAGGAGATGACTATTACCCCCTTGGACTTTGCTGTCATCACGGGCTTGAGCTTCTTTGGAAAGACCATTACTTTTAGTGATAAGGAGTGTTCCACTGCTATGGTGAGGTGGCATCTCATAAGGGATTTTCTCAAGGTAGTAACTCCTATAAAGTCTAGTTGTCCGTACTTCGCTCGATTCACGAAGTTTGTTTCTTTTATACGGGCTTTGTATGATGATGGCCTTGCTTCAGCAGAGCAATTGGCTCACTATTTTTTATTTTATTTACTGAGTGTTGTTATCTTCCTAAATCCTTTAAGTACAGGTGATCTATAATTACTACCTTTTTTGAGAGATTTGGATGGCCTGTCGAGCTATTGCTGGAGCTCTACTGCCTTTGCTCATATGTATTCTAGACTTGACGTAGCATGCTGAGGTGGTTCAAAGATCTATGGATGTTTATTCATGCTAGACATGAGTAGGAATCTTGTTGTCTATTCCCTTGTTTTTAATTTGTTATTTCTGACCCTTTGATTTTGATAGATCTGGGCATATAAGTTTGGGATACTCCCCTATTTGTCCATCGAGCATTTCTAGGAGGATGGCTTCCATTGTTATTCTCACTAGATCTGGAAGACTACAGATTTGATTAAGGATTGCACAGTAGCCCAACACCATATGAGAAGGTTGTCTCCTGATCAGGTATGTTTGATTCTTATTTTATTGATTGTCGCTTTATTAGGGATGGTTTATTTATTATTGCCCTTTAAGCAGATCTTTCTTCACTGATGGGTGGTGAGATCTCACTGGACGATAGAGATGTTGGTTGTATGGAAACTGATAGAGATACGAGTGTTATTTTTTGGCCTCATCGGCTGGGTGTGGTATTTGGGTGAGAGAGTCCATCACTAGTAGGATGGCCTGTACATGAGGAGAGTTCCTATCTCTCCCCTAAGGGCATGTTCTGGGGCCATGAGCATGCAGTGATGATCTTGCAGCTGCTATGATGGGATTCCCTTCTGAGACGCTCTTAGAGAGTGAGGGATTACCTTATGTCAATGTATTGATCCTTTACCTAATCAATGTCATAACTAATGGGACTTTTCCTTCACCTCCACCTTCTTAGGCAAATGCATCTCGACCCTCGAGTTCGAGGGCTAGGCCATCACGTGGGTCATCAAGAGTCACTTCTTCTGATCCAGTAAGCTTTTATTCCTATTTTAGTGCAAGCATATAGCAAAATTTATTAGTAACAAACTGTAATTGAGAACTTATCTGCAACAACATCAAAGGAGATTTGGATCCTGCATTGAGGAGAATGAGGGCACGCTTTGCATTGAGGTGACTACTGATGCTAGTGGTGTGGCTTCTAGTAGCATTATCCTTAAGGATTTGACGGTTCAACCATCTTTGTCTTTGCTTGGGATGAATATCATTGGCAAAGAAGTGAGCTTTGTCTTTGTCTTTATTTTATGCATATGTTTTATGTATGAGCGTATGACATGCAATATGTAATACAGGCTCAGCACCATCTCGCTAGTTGCAAATGGGAGTGAGAGCATACAGGTTATCATGACTGCATTAGTGAGTTGGAGTCACGACTAGCTTCCTTTGCGATGAACGGTGATGAGTCAAGATCATATGAAGGGGATGCTTAAGTAGGATTAGTGCTTACTTTTGATGGTAGCCATGACCAATGTAGTTGTTTTAGGAGCTAGGTATAGATGTTTTTGGTCCATGGTTTGCTTTGTTGTATCATTTTCCTGAGGTTATGGACTCTTGGTGCTGTATATGGGCATTTGTCCTGCATATTGTATGATGATTGTATATGCTTCATGTTGTGTATTGATGATAATGTTTGCCATTACTATTGTCTACCTTTTTTGCCTAAGGCGTCTCATTTTGGAGCTTTTTGCACTTAGCTGGGTTTTCTTTTTCTTCCCTTTTTTCCCTAGGGTGTCTTTTTTTGGAGCTTTTAACACCTAGCTGGGCTTCTTCTTTTTTTTTTTTTGGCTATATGATAGTGGCTGATCTCAAAGAGTGAGTTTAGAGAGGATGGTAAAAACCATGGTCATGAAATGAAAGAAAATGTAGAGCATGCTTGATGCAATTCATGATGATAAAATGTGTTGCACTTTTTAAAGACATTTTGCATAAATTGGCAATCATTCTTATTTCATTGTAATCATTTAAGAAAAGCATAGGTGCATTTGTACAAATTGAAGTTACTCCTATCCTTAACTAGCCTTCTCAAGTTTTCTAGTTAAGTATTATAAGCATCTAATTTCAAGATGCAATTGTGCACAATTATGACGTAAGCCCCTATGATGAAATTCATTCAAAAATTGAACTTGGTTGTTGATTTTTTGGACTTTAGGGACTAAATTGCAATATTTTTTTAGGATTAGATTACAAATAAGTCAATTTTTTAGGGGTCTTTTGGAAAAAAAGAGGGTTGGCATTTAATGCCGATCGACATTGCACAATGTCGAAACGGAAAAGTCCCATTTCTTTTATTTTTCACATATTTTTTTATTTTTGTCGATTTTTTTAGTGTTTTGATTGGTTAAAAATTGAATTTTATTATTATTTTTATCTAAAAAAGATTCTGACGCATTCAAAACACGTAAATAACTTTCAAAATCAAATTCTTATTGGTCTATTTTGAGGAGATGAGTCTGCTCCTCCAAAGGAAGAAGTCAATACACGCAGACTCTGCTTTAAAATGCAAAGAGTTTATGTGCATGAGGGAGATTTTTTTTAGAGATTCACAGGGAGATGGAGAGAAACTCACACACGCAGAGACTGAAAAAAAAACCTGACCGCACAAAAAAAAAACCCTAAAATCCAAATGCTATTGAGAATGCCCTTTCTAGTCCAGAATCAACAATAATTCAATTTCAAAAATGATAATCCAATCTAAAGGGCTAAAAAGGGCATTTGCACGGTATCTAAATTTATTAGTGTTCTTTTCTATTTCATTCTTTTCTATTATTTTCTTTTTTGTGATTTTTATTTTGTTATTGTTTTGACTATTAAATTTCACTACTAATATGATTATTTATTCATTTTTGTTTTGATGTGCAAGTGTTGATTGAGGAGGATACTACCTGTGTTTAGATGAATAAAAGATCCATGGAATAATCTGTACTATTTTCCAATAGATATTAGGGTTTTAATTTTTATTTTGCCTTTATGTGTTCTGTGTAGTTATTTTAATTCATAGGTGTATAATTGTTTAATTTTAATTTTTGTACATTGTTTGTAATAGCTCCAATAGTGAGAATAGTAAAAGATTTAATTTTCTGCATTTAAAATCAATTAGTAAAACTAGGTTCACTGGGTAATCTTTTATAAAATAAATGGTGGCTTTAGTTAATTAGGGTTTATATGTAATTAAATTAGGTTTTTTTAGAAATTATATGTGAATGTGTTTTTATTTGATTTTGCAATGTTTTTTTTTTATGTTTTTTGGGCTTTTTTCTATTTTATTTTGGGCCCCAAGCCCACGTTTAGGTCTAACTCACTTAATAAATAGGCTTAAAAATGATTTAGGGTTTTAAATAATTAAAATTAACTTAGGCCCATTAGGTTAATTAGATTTTAAGCCTGCTTAGTTAATTGAAACTTGCTTAGACTTAGCTCAGCCCACTTAATTTCATTTCTTTTAAAATAAATGGACCTAGGCCTACATTTCACTTAAAATAAAACCAAGTTAGACTTAGGCCCACTAATTTAACTTTCCTTTAAAATTGAATAGACTTAAGCCCATTTCTTAGACAAACTAAAACAAATAGATCTAGGCTCACTAAATAATCAAAATGTAGGCCCACCTTTAGTCCATTTCTCACTTATAAATAAAATATAAATCTAGTTAACATTTTAATAAAATTAACATAGTTTAGACTTAGGGACAATGCGATCTTGAATGCATTTTTTATGTGTAATTTTATTGACTAGATGCCTAGGGTTAGATGGATGTCAAAATAGGATTTAATAAAATTGCATGTAATTAGAGGATGAAATAATCATTTATAAAATTATCTAAATGAACATGAGACTAAGAGAAGTTAGTATTCCGTACCCAGAATCTCCTAGTTGTTGTGCTAGCTTTCTTTTAGGGAATCGAGTACCACCTTTTCAATTTGTCCCAGTTATTACCCTGGGTGGCGACTCCTCATCTCCACGCCATGTCTTTGTGACAGTGGTTAGTGTGTTCTCTAAGGCCCTGAGCTTAAACAGTGTCGTAGTTGCTAAAATCTTCGACGTGCGCTAAACCCCGCTGTCTACAAGTATTTTCTCTCTTTCCTAATTTTTGCATAAGTTTTCATTTTTAGGTTTTCAACTCAATGAGAGGTCCCTAACTTTTTCCTGAACTACCATTTTTAGGTTTTTAACTCAGCGGGATTTTGATTTTTTTTTTTGCCTTAGATGTAGTACTTCTTCAAGCAGTCTGTGTTGATAGGTTCAGAGAATTCATTCCCTTCAGAATCCAACAACTTGACTGCTCCTTTTGATAGGATATGTTTGACTAGGTATAGGCCTCCCCAATTTGGTCTGAATTTCCCTCTAGGGTTTGGAGCATTTTTTCTTGTTTGCTTTAGCACCCAATCTCCTGCTTTAATACTCTTGTGTTTTACTTTTCTATTAAAGGACTTGGTTAGTTAAGCCTAATACGATTGTGTGTAATATAGAGCCTTAAACCTTTGGCTATCTAAGAGAGTAAGATTGTTATGACTCTGTTAAGCCCACTATACTTCTAGTAATTTAGATTCGATTGCTACATAAAGAGACTTGTTTTCTATTTCAATTAGAAGAATTGCTTATGACCCATACAATAATGAGAAAGGAGTTGCTCTTGTTAAAGTTCTAACTATTGTTCAATACCCTCATAAGGCATGTGGCAATCTGCCTGCCTAGTCTCAATAAGTTTGAGTCATATTTGACAAGATCTTTTTTATGCTCTTATTTGCAGCTTCGACGACCCCATTTGCTTACAGTCAATAAGGACAAGATCTATGATGTTCTACCATATAACTCCTCAGTAGCTCTCTAACTTCCCCTTGGAATTATACACCATTTTCAGAGATGATGTGATAGGGGATCTCGTATTGACAGAACAAGTTTCTTTTGATGAACTTAGCCACTTGATTGGCTCTTATCCTTGTGAGTGATTCTACTTCGATTGATTTTGTAAAGTATTCCACTGCCACTAAGATGAACTTGTGTCTGTGGATTTCCTCAATTATGTCCAGTCCCTATACTGAGAAGTGCCATTGAGAGGAGGTGTAGTGTAGTTCTATTGGGGGAAGGTGGCTGACATTCCCATGGATCTAACACTTGTGGCATTTCTTTACAAATTTTATATAGTCTTCCATCATCATCCAGAAGAACCCTTATCTTATTAACTTCTTAACAAAGATTGCTTCATTCATGTGTGGACCATAAACACCCTCGTGTACTTCTTCTACTACTCTTGTAGCTTTAGTTTTATCTAGACATTAAAGTTGTAAACCATATGAGGTTCTCCTGTATAATACACCCTGGTGCGATGTGAATGTTAATGCTAATCGTCAAATGACTACTTTGTCTCTTTCATCTGCTTGATCTGGATAGGCTCGTTCATTCAAATATCTCTAGATGTTATAGAACTAGGGTTTTTCAACTGCTTTTATTTTTATTATTCTATAGTTTTTATGACAAGGTTGTCTTAACTTAAGTAGAATTAGAGGCTTTACAGGCATTTTGGATGGCCCCACCCATACTAATGCTAGGGAAGCAAGTGCATTTGCTACCTGATTATGATTCTTAGGGAGATGAATTAATCTACATTTTTAGAAGGATATGGTGAGTAGCCTCAAGTGGTCCAGATAAGGCTCTAAGTGCTGCTCCTTCAATTGCTACTCTTTCGTGGCATGATTAATTAATAGCATGGAATCTCTTAAGATCTCGACTTCTGTAACATCCAGGGTTATCAATGCTTCTATTCTGAGTGTGCATGCCTTGTGTTTTGCTTCATTATTTATGACTCTGAACTCGAGCTTTTTAACATTTAGTATTACTTCACCTTCTGGAGATTGTAGTATGATGTCGACTCCTGCATCGAACTAATTGAGTGCTCTGTCAAAATACTTGTGCCATCCTTATATCTTAATTGTTGAGCTAAAGTCATCTGGGAAGTCCAGTTGGATTTCTTCTGAGTATGGAATGGGGTTAAGAGCTATAAATTCAGCCACTACTCTCCTTTCTACTGCCTTCTTAGTAAGATATTACATGTCAAATTTTGTTAGCAGTACAAGCCACTTTGTAAGTTTTCCCACTAAAGAGGGAGCCTCGTAGAGGTACTTCATTGGGTCCATTTTAGACACGACCTGGATCTTGTGGGATTAAAAGTAGTGTCTAATTTTCTTCATTGCCCATACCATTGCCAGGCATATCTATTCAACTTGGTTGTACTTCTCCTTATATGGTAGCATCTTCTTGATCAAGTAGTAGACTGCGTGTTCTAGTTTCAGTTCTCCCTTTTAGGCTAACATTGCACCAATTTCATTCCCTTCGATAGCTAGATACATGGTTAAAGGCATCCCTAGTTTTGGTGGTCTTAGGATCAGTAGGTTGGCTAGGTAGCTTCTAATTTTGTCAAATGCTAGTGGACATTGTTCATTCCATTCAACCGACTGATATTTTTTTAGTAGCTTAAAGATCGGTTCACACACTACTGTTAACTTAGCGATGAATATACTGATGAATTGTAGTTTCCCTAGAAACCCTCTGATTTTTTCTCTTTTTTTTGGCACTAGCATCTCTCTGATAGCTTTTGCTTTGTCTGGATCCATTTCAATCCCATTTTTACTAATAACATATCCCAGCATCTTTCCTAAAGTAACCTTGAATATGCATTTCTTCAGGTTTAGCTTGAGACTATACTTTTCAACCCTTTTGAGGAACTTTTCGAGATAAAAGGTGTGTTCTTCCATGGTTCTTGACTTAACCATCATGTCATCAATGTATACCTCCACTTCTTTGTGTATCATGTTATGGAACATTGTAGTTGCCATTCTATCATAGGTTGCCCCTGCATTCTTGAGTCCAAAAGGCATTACTCTATAGTAGTAAGTACCCTCATTCCACTATGAATGCTATTTTTGCTTTATTGATAATGGTCATTAGGATTTGATTGTACCTAGAGAATCCATCCATGAAGGAGTACTTGCACATATGGCAGCACTGTCAACCAGTATATCTATATAAGGTAGTGGGAAATCATCCTTCAAGCAGGCCTTGTTCAGATTTCTGTAGTCAATGCAGATTCTAGCCCTTCTGTCTTTCTTCAGTACTGGCACCACATTTTCTTCTAGATAGTCTACTACCTCTAGGAATTTTGCTTTGATCTATTTCTCGATGTCTTCTTTCATTAGTTGGGCCCATTCTAGTACGAGTCTTCTCAGTTTCTTCTTTATCAGTTTGCACCCTTCTTTGGTTAGAATGAAATGTTGAGCAATGTCTATGTCAATACTAGGCATATTGTTGTATGCTCAGGCAAATACATTTGAATATTTTATTAATATTTTTTCAATTTCTCTCCTCTCTTTAAGGGTAACATCTTTTAAAATATGCAAAATGCATGGTTCAAATTCCATGCCAATGTTAAATGATTCAATTGATATGGAATGAATGTCAAATATGCTAATGTTTTTATCAATGCATGCACATTACCATCAGGAAAGACATCAAACAAGTAAGCAAAATTAGATTTTATTGTATTAACTTTAAAGTTTATTACATCATCATTTTCAAATAGAGAAAAAGTGCAAAGATCATTATCAACAATGTCTTCAAACAGGATGTCATCAATGCTCAATTCAAGGATGGCAGCAGCTTGGGCATGATTGATAGCTTCACTTTCAGATTCTATCTCTAAGTTTTTCATTAGCTCACATATGTCAGTCTTTGTGATCATGTTTGGTAGGTGCTTCTCCTTGAGGGTGTCATTGAAGATTTCAAACCCCGGTTTCTTGATTCTGTTGCTCACCCATTCCTCAACATGTCCTTGATAGACTTGGGTTGAGCTTTCAGTCATAAAAGATGTTGATTTCTTAGCCCTGATATCCTTTTTAGGATCATACCTTAGACTGTTTCTATTAGTTTTTCCTCAGAAGTCAAGGAATTTTATGACTCCAATGTTTCTTCCTCCTAGTCTTGTTATAAGCAGATATTGCATCTTCTTCATCATAGTAATAACTTTGGGATCAATATGATTTTCATCGATCATAGAAACTTGGAATCCATGTGGGACCATATTCAAGCAGATAATAATGTTGTTTGTTTCAGCAAGGATGGTAATAACCTTTCCATTCATAGGGAATTTGATCTTTTGATGCATAGTGAAAGGTATGCCCCCTAGTGGGTGGAACCAAGGTGTTCCTAGTAGGGAAAAGTCGGAGGAATGTCCAAGATAGTGAATTCTATTTCTAATTTGATATCTCCCAAATGTTACTCCTGCTTTAAAAGTGTCGATGACTAGCTTCTTTGAATCATCGTATGACCACATTGGATTCTTCTAGGTTTTTAACATTCATCTTGAACTTATATAGCAACCTCAGGGGGCAAACATTAATGGCAAACCCGTCTTCTACCATAACACATAGGGTCTTTTTGACCCTAATAATTGCCTGTATGAAAAGAGGATGATTATGGACCCTTCCCTCAAGGGGTAAATCTTCATCTAAAAAGGTGATTGCATTAGAAGGAGCTTTTATTAGACAGGCTATCATCTCACAAGGTGAGGCATCAATGTTAATCTTTGCTCCATTTAGTGCTCTTACTAGGGCATCTCTGTGCTTCTTGGAGGCCATGAGTAGGTCCCAGATACTGGCTTATGCCTGAGTTTTCTTAAGCTGTTTGAGGATAATGTCTTCCTCTTTAACCAAACCTTAATGTTTTACTACTTCTTTCTCTTTAGAGGGTTCCTTCTCTTTCTCAAAATGTTAATATACTCACCTGTTGTGAGTTACATGGTTAATTATTAGTAAGGGCATCTCAGCTACTTTCTTATCAACTTTTGTACTGCTATTATAGTCCTAGATAATGATTTTAAGATCATCAGAGTCGTACCATATGTCTATCCCCATAATCTACAGGTTTTGAAGCTGCATAATATTAACCATCCGATCTTTGTTGTCAAATTCTTCTCCCTATCCTGAGGGTACTATATATTCTAGGAGTGTGTGAGCAGTAAAAGGTGTTGTGTAGTTGACTTTATAGTCGAACTTCTCAGATGGTTGGCCTAACAAGTCCCATACTTTATGGTTACTGTTGAAATTTTTGTCTATCTAGTTCTTGTAGGTAAGGGCAATCACTCACTTCACCATTCATAGGGAGAGCCGTATCCCTAGCTCTTTTCTATATCATCAAGTGGGGAAGGGGTTTACGAGGCATTGAAATTTATTTAAAGGTAGAAGGGCATTGCTCATCTTCACTAGAATCATAAGGCTTCAGAATGGGATTTGAGGGTTTGTCCTCTGAGGGCTTATCTTAGGTTTCTCATATGGCTTGGATTGATTTTTCAATAAAGTGTTCTGGTAGATTGGAGGAGTTCATGATGATAGTTGGTGAAGGCATGTTCTGATAGTTTGGGAGAGGATTAGTCTTGATACTTGGTCATTTTCTGGGTTATCAATTTTTCTAAAGTTAATGAGGTCTTTGATTACATTTTTTAGAGTTTTGCATGTATCAGTGGTGTGGCCAGGCATTTGGTGAAAGTGGCAGAACAAGTTTTAGTTAATTTTAGGTGGTAGTGGGTTTGGAAGAGACCTAGGTTCTTGTGTCTATAGGAGGTTCTTTTGTTGAAGTCTTTGGAATACTTTAGATGGTGGGAGGCTAAAGTTTGAGAATTTTCTTGGTGGTCTAATGGTATTGATAGATGGTGAGTTGTGGGTGTTGGGTTGGATCATGTTTATTTTTGCAGTTTAGGTGAAGGTGTTATGGGTGTTTGGTTAGGTATTGCGGCGAAAAATGTTTCTAACTTACTGAGGTTCCTCATCCTCAATTATGATCCTGGCCTAATTGAGAGCTGTGAAGTTAGGATAATGAGAAAAGATCATATGTTTTCTAAAGTGTGGTAGTGCCCCTTTGATTATCAGCTCTATTTGTTCATCCTCAGGAGGACAGTTTCTCATCTTGACTACCTTTCCTCGCCATCTGGTGACATAATCAGAGAAATTTTCATCGGGTTTCCACCTTATGGTCTCAAGGTCCCTTCGAGTAATGTCTAACTGAGTGGTGTATTCATACTTCTTGATAAACTTTAGAGTTAGCAATAGCCAATCATTTTGTATTTCATCTTCAAGGTCAAAGAACCATGCCCTTAGTCCTTCCTCTAGTGATGTGAAAAAGAATTGAACAATCTGTGATTCTATAAGCTTTATGGCAGCCATGAAGGTATCATATTACCTTAGATGGACCCTTGGATCTCCTGTTCCATTAAACTTGGCAAAGTTCGATAGCTTAAAGTCATATGGAAGTAGCTCATCTTTAAATAGTGCCAGGTTGGTGAAGCTTTTGGAGCCATGAGTTCCTTTGTCTTTGAAGGAGAATTCTAATTGAGCCATCCTAATAGTTTGACCTTCCCTGTCGATTCAAGCTTGGTTATATCAGCAATTTTTATAGCTTTTAGTGCATTCCTTAGATCTTGGTAGTAGTTATTGTCATCATCAGCTTGAACTAGAGTGTGGGGAATTCCTTTTGCCTTATCTACCCTTGGGTGAACAAATGCAGATGCTTCATTCAGTGGTGTGCTATTCCTATCTTGGGCACTTTTGGCTTTGATTTAGGCTTGGAGGATTTTAGCTATGGTGACATCAGTGAGCAACTTTTGGATCCCCTCTGTTAGCTTATCTTTAAATTGTTAACATGAGGTGTCTTCTTGGTCACTCATGTTTGAATGTAGTATTCCTATACATTTATTAGGGTTAGCTAAATGAATGATGCATGATGTGTGCCTGTAAAAGAAAAGGGTGAGCGTGTATGCATGGAGTGAATGAAAAAATCCTATGATGGAAAAATGATTATTCCTACAAGAAATAGTGGTTATTACGTTCGATCTATATATGTGTGATAGATGCATGATTAAAGCTAGTTAGTTTTCTTGCACAGTGAACAAACCAATCACAAGCAAGCTCTTGCTTCTAACCTTATTTCTTTACGAGGTTATTCAATCTCTTTCCTAAATGTGTTTCGAACCTATAGTCATCAAGGGACTATGGTTCTGCTCTCAGAACTAGGTTATTTCAATTTATGTTGGTCAAAACTAAAGGGTAAACTGAGGAATGATACTCAAATGTGCTTGAGGTAATCATATGATGTCAATATAAGGGTCAATTTTTGGGCTTTAAATGATGTCTAGAGCCCATATGCACCCGTATGCATAGGACCAAGGTCAATCAAAGGGAGTTCGAGTTCTTGCCCCCATATTGATATTCGATATGGTTACCATGAGTCATGAAAGTATCGTTTGATAGTTTACAGTTTATTTTTGCCCATATAAAGGTCCATAATCTAGTTAGGTTCCTAACCTATCCATTTTATCTAATAAGGATAAATGGATGACATCTCATAGGTTCTATCATCGAGGGATGTCATTATTTGTTAATTTGCATAGACTATTCAAACTGAGGTACATGATTCTCATCATTCCTCATGCTTCAGACTCACACAAAGTAGATGAGAATCATGTGGTCCTAAGCATAAATTTTCTATGAAAATTAAAATTATGATGTCATTTGATGATAGACATTAGGAGGAATATCAGGTCAAACAGACAGCATTAGGACATGGATAGCATGTATAGCTTAATGGAATCCAAGTGATGTTGCTACTGGTTTATTTACATGAGCTGAGTTAGGGTGAAAGGTTAAGGGTTCCTTTAGTGAGAATGCCCCTATATGACTAGGGTTACAGACTCTGGTAAGTGAGTTTAGCATTCTTTTGATAACTTGGTCGCCCCCCTTAAGGACTTGGGTTTCAGACTCTGGTCAGATGATCCCGACGAATGCACGAATAAAGACTAAAAGTAGTAATACCATATCTTCATCGCCCCATGACTCGATTGGAACCATGGTGGCAATGTCATTTAGCATTATCAAAGCTTTTTGGAACAAGTGGTGCACGTGTGACGTGTAGTGCAAATGCAATGGTGAAGGGCTCTATACGATTGAGTATTGCATAATGAGAAATAGTCATTTTTGAGTTAATCCTTCTTACTTAGAAGTCCCTAGTGGAGTTGCCATTATGAGTGACTCAGGTTTTTTCTCAACTCTCATGGTTGAGTGTGTTGTTTGTTTTTAGTTTTCCAAGGGACATGGCAACTTTACCGAGTAGCAACAAATGGTTGGTCTCGGGGGGACGAGACACTTTTGATTTTATGGAGTCACCAATTGATTTTTAGAAAATCAGGAAAAGAAAGGGACAACATCGAGTCACTTAATGAGTATTATCCCCAGCAAAGATTTTCGAGTTCGGGAGATCATATCTACTTTTTGACTATTTCTCAATATATGATATTCAATGTATAACTACCGTAACACCCTAGTTTTGGTAATGACAATTTATATAGCATTCACATAGTACATCGGACAATATAAGATAATAAAGCTGAAAATTTTATTACATCACTTTCCTAATAAAATACATATGAAAAGGAAAAGATTACAAAAAAAGTAAATCTAATATTGTTGATCTGCAAGGATAACATTATCATTTGCATAGCTTATTCAATGAATGATAGGATGATCATGCTTGTAGTGATTATTTATGCTATAATAATGACGATAATATAAAGGATGCATGAGGTCATCACTAAACCGAGAGCATGATGACTCTATTTTGGGACATGAACCTTTTCACGTTATTGACATTTACAATGTGATTTCATGGTTTCAGAAATAGAGGATGCAGAATGATGATATAAAATGAGCAAAATTGTCACGACGCAAAACAAGGGCCATGACCGGCGCTAGGTAACGGGAATTCTTTCGAATCCGGAACCCGTAGCAAGCCTTAAAATAAAATAAAACATACAATAATAATAACATAATTAATATATTATGCAGCAGAAATAAAATCATAAATAAATAATTAAATAATAATCCGCTATGGAATTTACATCAACAACTCATCTTACATATATAAGTAAACTTTTAATACAAATCCAGTTCAAATCCTTAAAATATATAACTCACATAAATATAGCATAAAACCCCTTTAACAATTTTACAATTACTGCAGTGTCTAGATTATAAAATAAAACTCAAGTAAGCAGATTACACAATGAAGCCAGGGCGGACGAAATCCGGCGTACGAGTCTACTACTGAGGTCTGAAGACAATGACTCTCCTAAAAAATAGTCAACGGAGGAGAGTCAGACCTCATTGAGTGAATTGTTATAATATATATACATGCATACTAAATGACAATGCACACAGTCAATAGTATATATAATAAATATATATACAAGCAAATACACACAAATGCAATAAAATCATTTTATATATTTTACTGAAAATCACTGTTTATGAAGGATCAAATAGAACCTTAGAAAATCGCAACCTCAAAATAGTGTTAAACAACACTCTAGCCATATAGGCTCATTAGATTGAGCTTCCAGGATCAAAGTTTGTGAAGGAATTTTTCATGAATCAATTAAATTGAAGCTTAAAAAAATTCGAAACCCTAAATGGCTGAAATGAAGAAATTGAAACCTAGGAAAATCTAGAATATTTTAAGTGAAACAAATCTTGGAATCACACTCACTGGAGCTTAAGGAGAAGATAGAGACTGGTGGTGTCGAATTTGGTGGCCGGAATCACGTCGATCAGAGCTTGATCGATTTTCAGCTTCTTTGAGAAAAATCAGTCAAAACTTGCCGGAATAGGGAGCTTCAGGCATCGAGAATGGCTGGCAAGGGAGGAGGAAGGCTGAGGGGCATAGTGACGGCAAGAAACAGAGGTCACATTGGCCAGAAATGGTGGAAAACTGATCGGGAGGGAAGAATATTAAGATAGGAGTAAAACAGTAAATAAAGCAAACTTCTGATTTTTGATAAATAATAATGTATATATGTATATATATATATCCACACTTATATTATAATATTATATATATTCCCACACACAAATAATTTAATATATATAATAATTTATACACTTAAAATTAATTAATTAATATTAAAACTAAATAATAAAAATTAAGGTAATTAATTAAATCCTAATTAATTTAAATAAATACACATATATACATTTTATTTTAGTACTTAAAAATTATGTATGAGTTCATGCAAATTCGTAAAACTAGTCAACATAATTAATATTAAATTATTTATGTGTCAATTTCCCCGAAAATACAATTTCTGGGAAAATTTTACGTAAAGTACTTAAAATAATGTAAAACAATTAAAATTAACTTTAAACAAACAACAAACTCATAAAATATCATAAATATATACAAAAATTATTAACACTGCATATCCCGATGCAGTATAAAAATATTTAAAAACTCAGGATATTACAGTCTTCCCCCCTTACAAGAATTCGTTCCCGAATTCTAGAAAGAAAATTACAAGATCAAGAAGGGAAGAGATACGGGTAAGAAGCTCGCATCTCAGCTTCAGTCTCCCACGTATGCTCCTCAACTTTATTGCTACGCTATAGAACCTTGACCATCAGAATCTGCTTCGACTATAACTATCGAACTGGATAATCAACGATCGCCACAGGTTCTTCCACAAATGTCAAATCTTCACTCATTTCTACACTATCGGGCTGCAACACATGTGATGGGTCTGAGATATACTTCCTCAACATCGAGATATGAAATACTGGATGCACCTGTGACATACCCGGAGTTAAATCCAACCGATATGCAACAGTGCCAATTCTCTCTAGAATCTCAAACGGTCCGATATATCTCGATGCTAACTTACCCTTCCTGCCAAATCTCATAACACCCTTCATCGGAGACACCTTCAGAAAAACAAAGTCTCTAACTTGAAACTCCACATCTCTATGCCTAGGATCCGCATAGCTCTTCTGCCTACTAACTGCGGTCTCTAATTTGTGCTTAATCACGATGACTTTCTCTGCAGCATCTTGAACCATCTCAGGTCCAGTTAAAGCTCTCTCCCCAATCTCATCCCAACTCAGAGGGGATCTACATTTCCTTCCATACAATGCCTCATACAATGCCATGCCAATACTGATATGGTAGTTGTTATTATATGCAAACTCTACAAGAGGCAAATGATCATCCCATCTACCTCCCAAATCCAAAACACACATCCTCAACATATCTTCCAGTTTCTGGATCGTCCTCTCAAAATGACCATCTGTCTGAGGATGAAAAGCAGTACTGAAATCCAACCTAGTGCCCATCACTTCCTGCAACTTCTGCCAAAAACGAGAAGTAAACATTGAACCTCTATCTAACATAATGGACACAGGTACTCCATAAAGGCACACAATATGCTTCATATATAGCTTTGCCAATCTAGCTACAGAATAAGTGGCTTTCACAGGCAAGAAATATGCAGACTTGGTCAACCTGTCTACAATCACCTAGATGGATCGTATCCATCCGTAGAATGAGGCAAACCTACCACAAAATCCATAGCTATCCTTTCCCACTTCCACTCGGGAATAGGAAGAAGGTGAAGCTTCCTAGAAGGCTTCTGATGTTCAGCTTTCACTTGCTGACACATCAGGCACTTAGCAATATAATCAGAGACATCCTTCTTCAGTCCGTCCCACCAGTACAAATCTCTGATACTGTGGTACATCTTAGTGACACCTGAATGTACGCTATAAGCTGTAGAATGTGCTTCCTTTAGGATCTCTTCTCTCAAGTTATCCACATCAAGAACACACAATCTACTACTAATCCATAACACACCATCATCATCGAGTGTGAAATCAGTGAACTTCCTTACTCGAACATTCTTTGCAAGCTCTTCTAGAATAGGATCTCAGCTCTGAGCTGCCTTAATCCTATCCCTCAATACAGATCGCACCTTAAATTGAGCTTACAATCCACCTGACCTACTTATCTTCATCATTAGACCTTGATCCACCAACAGATGCAACTCTTGGATCAACAGTCTCCTCTCAACACTAATGTGAGCAAGACTGCCTGAGGACTTTCTACTCAAGGCATCTGTTACAACATTAGCCTTGCCCGGATGATATAATATCTCATAGTCATAATCCTCTAATAATTCCAACCATCTCCTCTACCTCAAATTTAGATCTCTTTACTGGAAAATGTACTCAAGGCTCTTGTGATCCATAAAAATCTCACAAGTCAACCCGTACAAATAATGTCTCCAAATCTTCAGAGCAAAAATCACTGCAGCCATTTTAAGGTCATGTGTGGGATAGTTCTGCTCATGCTTCTTCAACTGCCTCGAAGCATAGGCTATTACCCTACCATTCTGCATCAACACATAACCAAGGCTAACTCTAGAGGCATCACAATAAACTGTGAACTTATCCACACTATTAGGCAAAGCTAACACTGGAGCTATGGTCAATTTCTCCTTCAACAACTGAAAACTATTCTCACAAGCTTCTAACCACTCAAATCTTACATTCTTCTGAGTCAAGCAAGTTATAGGGGCTGCAATTCTGGAAAAATCCTACACAAATCGCCTATAATACCCTGCTAAACCTAGAAAACTATGAATCTCAGTAACAGAAGTCGGTCTAGGCCACTCAAACACTACCTCAATCTTTTATGGATCAACCTGGATACCCTCTTTAGACACCACGTGTCCAAGAAAAGAAACACTCTCCATCCAGAAATCATACTTTGAGAATTTAGCATAAAGTTGATGATCTCTCAGTGTCTGCAGTACAGTCCTCAAATGATATACATGCTCCTCCATACTCCTCGAATAAACCAGTATATCATCGATGAAGACTACCATAAACTGATCCATATACGGTCTGAATACCCTATTCATCAGGTCAATAAAAGTTACTGGTGCATTAGTCAAGCCAAAAGACATCACCAGAAACTCATAGTGGCCATATCGAGTGCGGAATGTCATTTTAGGAACACCGACTTCACTAATCCACAGCTGATGATAACTCGACCTCAAATCAATCTTGGAAAAGAACTATACACCCTGTAGCTAATCAAATAAGTCATCTATCCTCGGGAGAGGATACTTGTTCTTCACTGTCACCTTATGCAGCTCTCTGTAGTCAATGCACAGTCTCAGGGTACCATCCTTCTTCTTCACAAACAAGAATGGTGCACCCTAAGGAGAAACACTGGGTCTGATGAAACCCTTGTCCAACAACTCTTGCAACTGCTCCTTCAACTCTTTCAACTCTGCAGGAGCCATTCTGTAGGGTGGCATAGATATAGGAGTAGTACCTGGAACCACATCTATACATAACTCAATCTCCTTGTGAGGTGGTAAACCTGGCAACTCCTCAGGAAAAACATCAGGAAACTCACAAGCAACAGTAACATCTGTGAGTGACAACTTCTCCACTTAAGTATCCCTGACTAATGCCAAATATCCCTGACATCCTTTCCTCAACAACTTCCTAGCCGTAATAGCAAAACTAAGATTCTGAGGTGCTGAAATCCTATCACCCACAAACTTAAATTCTTCTTCATCAGGAATTCTAAAAGTCACCTCTTTATTCCGACAATCCACCACGACATAGTGCTGAGATAACCAATCCATACCCAAAATAACATCAAATTCCATCACATCTAAAAGAATCAAATCAGCAGATAATTCTCTATCTCCCATGAGAACTAGACAACCAGAAAGAACAATATCGGTGTACAAAGAATCGCTCAGAGGAGTGATGATGGATAAAGGAAGAGCCATCCTCGAAGCTTGCCAACAAGACTTGGAAGTAAAAACGGGAGAAATGAACGAATGTGTGGCACGTAGATCAAACAGAACCCATGCATCCAGGTAATAGACAGAAATAATACCTGCCATGATTGCATTAGATGCCTGAGCATCCTGCTGAGTAAGATGGAAAACTCTGGCCTGTCCTCGACCTCCCTACTAACTGGTGGAAGCCTAGGCAACACCTCTGGCACCTCCTCTAGTACCTCTACCACGACCCTGTTGTGGAACAAACTGAGTGGAGCTCTGATGCTGGGCTGGAGGCAACTGAAAAGGAATGGGTGCAGCACTAGCAATCGACTATTGTGGAAATCATGAAATCTGTGGCTGCTAATACCTGGAGTAAGGACACGATCTGGCATAATGTCCTGTCTGCCCGCATTTGAAGCATGTCAGTGGTGTCAGGTAACACGATCCCTGATGGACTTTGCCACAGGTCTGGCAAACACTGGCAGCTAATCCAGAACTGTGACCACTATTATTGTTCGAAGCACCTGACCCGAATTTGAACGGTCTACGTTGACCTCCACGGCCATGTCTACTGCTCTGATACACTCGCTGCTGCTGCCTCTGGCTCTACTGAGTTAGACCTCTCTGCTGACTACTCGAACCAACATGAAAACTCGAATACAGAGTAGCCTGCAATCCACTTGACTGAACACCCAACTGGTAATAATCAAGCATTGCTCCCTGCCTAACTAGCCTCAGCTCAATCTCCTTGGCCAACTCAATCACAGACTCCATAGTAAAGCCCGCTGTAGGCATACCAGCAAATGCTGAACCCAGACCAATAACGTAGGTAGTGATTGTAAAATATTGATCTTGCATCAAATCCTCTGCATATCTACCCAGCCAAAGGAACTCTCAGGTGTACTCCTCTACTAATCGATCACCATGAGAAATGCTGGTCAGTGTGAGACGATAACTCATACGGAGAGGCTATGGACAAAATCTCCTCATAAACTGCTCTCAAAATTGAGCCCATGTCATTATCATCATATAAGGCTAGATCATCTGAATAAACCAGTCTAGGGCTGGTCCCTCAACAGAAAGCTCCACGATCATGATCCGCTGGTACTTGGTATGAGCAGTCCGAGTCCTAGTCTCGATCACGTGCAGAAAATCTAACGGATCGGAAGTCCCATCGAAGGCAATCCTGCCAACTCTGGCATAGAACAGAGCTGCCTCTGCCATGACCTCTATCCCTAACTGGTAGGTCAGGAGGTAAAACCTCATCCTGAAAGGACTCATCATCCTCGGCCACAACGACCGATGGAGCGACACGCGCTCGCCTCCTCACTCTGAAAAGACAAACAGAATGATTCAGACAAAACAGACAATGGAGGAATAATGCAGAAAACTAAAGCAAGGATTACTTATCAAGACATACTCAAACCTAATTCATTGCAGTAATTTAACAGAAAACACAACTTTGAAAACTAGGGCCATGACTCACACAACTAAGGCCCTAACACAGAACTCCTCTCTAAAACCAACTTTGTCATGACCCAAAATAAGGGCCATGACCGGTGCTAGGGAACGGGAATTCTTTTGAATCCGGAACCTGTAGCAAGCCTTAAAATAAAATAAAACATACAATAATAATAACATAATTAATATATTATGCAGCGGAAATAAAATCATAAATAAATAATTAAATAATAATTCACTACGGAATTTACATCAATAACTCATTTTACACATATAAGTAAACTTTTAATACAAGTCCTTAAAATATACAACTCACACAAATATAGCACAAAACCCCTTTAACAATTTTACAACTACTGCAGTGTCTAGATTATAAAATAAAACTCAAGTAAGCAGATTACACAATGAAGCCAGGGTGAAAGAAATCCGGTGTACGAGTCTACTACTGAGGTCTGAAGACGATGACTCTCTTGAAAAATAGTCAACGGAGGGGAGTCAGACCTCACTGAGTGAATTGTTATAATATATATACATGCATACTAAATGACAATGCACACAGTCAATAGTATATATAATAAATATATATACAAGCAAATACACACAAATGCAATAAAATCATTTTATATATTTTACTGAAAATCACTATTTATGAAGGATCAAATAGAACCCTAGAAAATTGCAACCTCAAAACAGTGTTAAACAACACTCTAGCCATATAGGCTCACTTATTCCAATATATTCACTTGTTCCATTTGGACAGTTGACTGGCCTCAAGACACTAAATCAACCGAGCTCCAGCAGTCTGACTGTCAGTGTGATTGGCCTCGACACACTTGGTCAACCGAGCTCCAGCAATCACACTCCCAAATCATATCTCACATATCAAATCAAATCCAATCATAATCCACAAATAGGTTAGTAATATAGCCTAAATGCTATCAGCATACTGGTATGTACTCGGTCCTAGTGCTGCCCGCTAGGTAGCACGTTCTATTGATATCCTTCATTTTAAATATAAAACATACATTCATAAAAATAAATGATGCATGAATTTGAAATAAACAGTAACATAAACCATATATATACTAGAAATATACCAAAAGTAAACCAAGTATATTTTGAGTATATATACTTCAAATAAATCCAATTAAATTACAAAATAAACTAGAAATATATTCAAAAACATTTTAAGCATAATTCGTTAATAAAACATGCATATAGTTTAAAATATACCAAAAATAAACTTAAATACTAATTAAATCATTTATGCATATTTATCAAAATAAACCATACGTTTCTAAAACATGCACCCTAAAATACATATATATATAAAATAACAACTCACTATTTATTGCGCTCCTCGAGATGGGTCCGACGGGCCTGGTCCACTAGGCCTTGGTCTCGGTGCAACTAAACAAATAAATAATAGCAGAAAATCAGAATAAATCTAACAGAAGTTCTAAAGACTCAATTTAGAATAGTAGACATAGAATTAAAATCAGAATTCGACCGGACATCATGTTTTGTGAGAATTCTACCAAAAATCTAGCAGAACCTCCCCTGTAAAACGGACATCTCTCTACTCAAAGAGTAGAGCCAGTCCTGCAAAGAAACACACTTCGAAAATAGACACAAAATACAACTAAAATCCCTCAGTCGGACTCCAAACTACATTTCACCGACCGAGGTTTACAATTCACATAATTTTCATAAAATACCAAAAATTCCCTTATGTAATAAAAATGCATTTTATAAATCCAAATTACTTAATTAACCCTAAAATATGTTAAAAACCGATAAAAACTCATTTATTTAGAAAAATCTATATTATATATATAATTTGAAAATAATTTACGAAAAATAGTTTTAATTAGTTAAAAATACTAATTAACTTGTAGAAATCATTTTTATACCCTAAATAACTATTAAAACCAATTTAATTACATTTTTAGCCAATTTAGTGTAAAATTACCAAAATACCCCTATATATATAAACTTACTAAAATAAATCCAAAAATTCACCAAAAATAATATAATTGAACAAAATTAATTTTCTCAACATAAAATTCAATAATATCAATAAATATACTCAATTAATCAATTTATTTCAATTAAACACATAATTAACCCTATTTTTCAAAATTACATAAACTTAATAAATTCCAAATAAATATATAAAAATTCACAAAAATTACAAGTAAATTTATATAATTCATTTTAACACCTATAATTACCATAAAACAAAATTTCATAATTTAATTAATTAATTTTCAAAAATTAGAAAATAACAATAAAATAATAAAAAATACCCAAAAATCAAAATAAATTCAAAAAATTCTACAAAAATTACAGAATTTAGATTGAGCTTCTAGAATTAAATTTTTTGAAGGAATTTTTCATGAATCAATCAAATTGAAGCTCAAAAAAATTCAAAACCCTAAATGGCTGAAATGAAGAAATTAAACCTAGGAAAATCTAGACCATTTTAAGTGAAACAAAGCTTGGAATCACGCTCACCGGAGCTCAAGGAGAAGATAGAGACTAGTGGTGTCGAATTTGGTGGCCGGAATCACGTCGATCGGAGCTTGATTGATTTTCATCTTCTTTGAGAAAAATCGGTCAAAACTCACCGGAATAGGGAGCTTCAGGCGTCGGGAATGGCTGGAAAGGGAGGAGGAAGGCTAAGGGGCACAGTGACAACAAGAAATAGAGGTCACAATGGCCGAAAATGGTGGAAAACTTATCGGGAGGGAAGAAGATGAAGATAGTAGCAAAACTGTAAATAAAGCAAACTTCTGATTTTTGATAAATAATATATATATATATATATCCACACTTATATTATAATATTATATATATTCACACACACAAATAATTTACTATATATATTAATTTATACACTTAAAATTAATTAATTAATATTAAAACTAAATAATAAAAATTAAGGTAATTAATTAAATCCTAATTAATTTAAATAAATACACATATATACATTTTATTTTAGCACTTAAAAATTATGTATGAGTTCATGCAAATTCGTAAAACTAGTCAAAATAATTAATATTAAATTATTTACGTATCAATTTTTCCGAAAATATAATTCCCGGGAAAATTTTACGTAAAGTACTTAAAATAATGTAAAACAATTAAAATTAACTTTAAACAAACAACAAACTCATAAAATATCATAAATATATACAAAAATTATTAACATTGTATATCCTGATGCAGTATAAAAATATTTAAAAACTCGGGATATTACAATAATAAAACATATACTATTCATATAACATGGACGATTGCCAGTCTTATCACGCAAGCATAACAATATTCCCAAATGCTGACGACAATAAAATAAAATGCAATACAATAAAATAAATATGCTAAAATGATTGTATGGTCCTCAGACTCAACCTAGCTAGTGTGAACTTTGAAGCTATAGCTTCTAGAGATTATCAAACCTTCCTTGTCAAGAGGTTTAAAATGACAGCAGAATGTTTCTAGATTGTATACCTTTAAAGCGTGCTTTAATAAAGATGATGCTAGGTTTAGTATAAAAAGGGATCTAACAACCTAAAGGAGAGGTTGTGGGAGAGCAAAAACTGTGTGGGAAAGGGTTTCCCACGCCTTCAATTAGACTGACTCTTGAGTGTGTGTATTTCTTCACTTGCTTCCCCCCTTTAAAAAAGGGTGTAGAGGGGTCAATGTATAGAGAAAAATGTTTAGAATGGGGTGGTATAGGCGTGGTCACACATGTGTGAGGGGATTTTTGAGTGTGGCCATGCCAAGTGCGCGTGACTATGCACAGTGTGCGCTTTTTCATGCCCACTTTGAAGCTCTATACGCTCTCCTTGGGTTTTATGCGTGCTATTCTGAGGTTGGTTCATAAGGTTTTTGGGCCTTACAGACTCATTTCTGGAGTCCATTTTGCCAAATTTAGCTTCGATTTTAATACATGACACCTACGGGCGTTTAGGTACACTTTTGAGTGATACATGTTGATACCCGAGTTGTATTGGACTATTTTGGGACCACTTCTTGAGGTTTGGAGTCCTTCAGACATGTTTTCAAAGTCCATTTTTTCAAAATTGATTTTCATTTTTTCACAAAGCTGGGTCCTAGGCTAATTAAATATGCACTAGCCCAACAAGCTAAGTATTCTGAGAGGAGTTTTCTCGAAATAAACCTCTTGTTGTTTTGATAATTCATATTTCGCAAGGTCGGGGCACATTAATGCCTCAGTGATCAATTTTGCACACGAGTGGGGTCGATTAGGTGTTTTAAGGTTACACACTTTGGAGGTGTTACGAACGAGCAAATTCTAATCATCTCGAGGATTTGTTTCATCATCGGACGTTTTTAGGGTAGTCAAATTTGAGGTATGAAATTTTACACGTGATTTACCATCAATATAACGATTTAGATACTTTTAAAAATATTATAAATTTATTTTAAATTTTTTTTATTATTGATAAAAAAGATTTTATTTTTATTAATTGTTAATTTGTTTTAGTTAATTGAATGTTATACTACTTAATAAATATTTTTTAAAAAATATCATGTTATTTTAACATTATATCATATATTTTTAGTAATATTACTGAATAAGGTACTAAATTAATGCAAGTAAAATCAAAATACCGAGTCTTAAATATTATGAAAAATATCATAATTTTTTAAGTGAAAAATTGCCTAAACACTAAATAATTTATTATACATTTCCCTTTATATTATATATTTGTATTTTTAATTATATAATTCACTTGCTTAGTGGGAATTGAAATTTGAAACAATAAGAGCTACTATATGGGTCATTCTCTCAGGCACCTAATACAATAGTGCCTTGTGCCATTACACCAAACAGGTACTAGAGCAAATACAATAACACAAATAGGAACTGCTTTCTTTTTCCATTTAATCCTCGTGAACAGTGCTTTTTTAATGTTTATATAAGGTTCATTGGGTTTAATGGGGGACTGCTGGGTTTTACCCAATAATCATCACCTATTTTCCTTCATTGTTTTCTTTTTATGTCACTTTCTTTCATTTTTTGCCTTTAGTTTCATATCTTATAACTATAGTGATAGCAGTAATCATGTTATTGATAATCCTTTTATGCAGATGGCCATATGCATTTGCTTTCCTTTTGTGTGTCTAGGTCTATAAAATTAAAAAAGCTATTAGATCTCTCATCAATCTGCTCCATAAATGGAGATCTCCATTGATGGCCAAAACCTGGCACTTGAAGAACTTGAAGCTGTTCTTGTTCTATTTGGGCTCAATCTTCATGATTTGTCCAGATCCTCAATTACAAGCAAAGCTTATGTTGATTCCATGGAAGGTAAAGCTTGCACAAATCTTATTCCATGGTGAAGTTCATATTTTCAACCTCATTGTCTAAGCTTTTAATTCTTTACTCTACTCTCCAACACTAATGGTCTCTTCAAAATCATTGTTAGGTTGACGAGTTATGAAAAACTCATATTGGAGCTTTTCCTTTCTCCATGGTTGCTTATGCTACTGCTAATGAAAATGATATAGAAACCTATCCTTAGCAATTCTAGGGTTTCTGTAGTGAAAAAGAAGTATGTGGATTTGGGTTTAAAGGTAAGGGCTTGCTTCCTTTTACTTTGTTATTGGCCCTAAGGTTTTCTACTTTTATATTTTAATGAAATGGTTTATAATTGTTAAAAAAAAGGTACTTGAGCCATATGGGTGAATAAACTAATTGTTATACCATGGACCCTTATCCATATTGTAATATGGACCAAAAGTCATCACAGGCATGAGGTAAAAAAAAATATGTGCATTTTTTTTTTCACATCAAACAATTTTTTTATGTAGGTTCATTGATTTTCACATACATGTTCATTGAGGATCACATAAATCTACATGTGAAGATCAATAAGCTTGATGCAAGTTCACTGACCTTTATCTGTAGCTTCATTAATCATCACATGTAAATTTATTAGTCTTTACCTATAGGTTCAACCCTGTAGGTCCAAAATCAATCATTTACCAATTAATCAATTTCATATGAGTGAAATCGCATATGGGCACAATGTCTAAACCTCTAAAGTTTATTACAACGTGCAAAGGTATGAGCTGATTTTGAAGAGATAGAGATGGAGAAAATTATATTTCTTGCGTATCATATGAAGTGTTACATAAGTGATTTTATACATATAAATACAATAGTATTCTAATTTAATTAGGATACTATAATTGAATAGCTAAAGATTAATGTGTGTTAACAACCCCCTCAAGCTGAGCTACCAGTGGAGTGAAGGTGAAGCTTATCTCAGTGTTTTTCAAAGAGCAATTGCAGCAAGGGTTTAGTGAGGATGTTAGCAATTTAGTCTTGACTAGAAATGAAAGTGACTTTAAGCAAACCTTGACTAATCTTTTCTTAAATAAAGTGAAAGTCTAGCTCAATGTTCTTTATCCTAGCATGAAAGAGAAGATTTTTTGTAAGATGAATAGTACCAATGTTATCATACTAAAAGGTGGCTGGTTAGCTAGGGGAGAAGCCAAGCTCCAAAAGAAGAGAACGAAGCCATATTATTTCAGCAATAGCATTAGCAAGTGACTTAAATTCACTCTCAGTAGATGATCGGGATATAGTCTATTATTTTTTAGCCATTCAGGAAATACGATTGCAACCAAGATAAATAACATGACCATTTGTTAAGCAATGATTTTTCGGGCATTCTCCCCAATCAATATTAGAAAATGCATGAAGTTTTATAGAAGAGGTAAAAGAGAAGAACAAATCGTGATGTTCGGTATGTTACAGGTGCCGAAGCACTTTTTTGACTACATTCCAATGGACTTAACAAGGATTGTGCATGAATTAACACTGTCAAGTCAGGTTAATATGACATACTGAAGACTGCATACCAATTGGTGATAGAGCATACCATCATCAAGATGAGCACTACACGATTTACTTAGAAAAGGTGATACAGCCATAGGAGTGAAAATTGGTTTACAAGTCTCCATTTTTGCTTGTTTAAGTAATTTAGAAATATATTTCTGCTGAGAAAAAATGAGACCGTCAATAGCGTATATAGCTTTAATGCCCAAGAAGTAGTTGAGTTTACCAAGGTCTCGAATTGGGAATGTTTGGCGAATACAGTCCAAAAACCACCGAATGATGGAAGAAGAACCTTATAATTAGAATATCATCTACATAAATGAAAACAACTAAGGTAGAGTTATCAACTTGCAGATTAAATAATGAAGTGTCTGCTTGAGAGGCTCGAAATTGATGTTGAATAAGAAATTCATGGAGCTTTTGAAACCATGCTTGTAAAGCCTGTCTTAGGCCATAAAGGGAGCGATGCAGCTTAGAGACATAATTAGGATGTGACGGATCAACAAACCCTTTAGCTTGTTCCATGTATATGTTTGTGTCTAAGAACCCATGAAGAAATGCTTTAGAGATGTCAAGTTGATGAACCAGCCGCTTGAGAGAAGTAAAGATGGCAAGGACTGTCCTAATTGTTGTTGATTTCATAACAGGACTAAATGTTTCGGTGTAGTCTACTCCATTGACTTGAGTGAATCCCTTGGCTACTAACCTTGCTTTGAAGCATTCATTAGACCCATCTACTTTCTTTTTAATGCTGAAAAGCCATTTGTTGGAGACCATGTTTTTATCTAGAGGACTAGGTACTAGAGTCCAAGTGTTGGTTTGGAGCAAGGCATTAATTTCTTGGCTCATGGCTTCTCTCCACTCGATGTGTTTATTAGCTTGAAGAAAGGTATTTAGTGTTATGGAGTTAGAGAATTGGGTTGGGATGTAGTGATGATAGTGTTTATTTGACATCTGGTCATTGTTGAGGGTCGCAGAGTTATAGGGTAATTATGGGAAGGTGATATTTGTTCGATGTTAGAAGTAGTGTAGTTGGTGAGATCAACGATGGGGTTAAGACTTGGATAAGATTGGTTGGGGAGTGGGAAGGATAAGGATCGGGTGAGGATATAAAGAGAGTATTGATTGGGTTATTTAAAAGGGATTAGAGGGAGAGGTGGAGTTGTAGTAGGAGAGGGGGCTGAAGGTAGAGATGTATTTGGATTAGAATGGGAGTGTAAAGGAGATTAAGGATATGAGTTACCTGATTGATCTTCAAGAGCCGATGAGGTGGTGGTATGTCCATGGACACTTAGCCAAGGTGTTGTAGAAGTAGGATTCAAGACTGGAATTGGGACAATTAGTTGAAAAGGAAAAACGGAATCAAGAAATTTGACATGACGGGATGTATAAATTTTGGATTTTGCTATATCTAAACATAGAAAACCAGCATGGGTGGGACTTTGACCCAAATATACATAAGGAGTAGTGCGATAGGAAAACTTGTGTGTTATAGGGTTAAAGAAGTGGAAAAATAGCACATCCAAATGGCTTGAATTCTAAGTATTTGGGATGTGTATTATTTAGCAAAAAAAAATGGTGAGTGGTGATTTGTGACTGGGGAAGTTAAACTGTTGATGATCATGGAAGATATTTGAAAAGCATAGGACTAATATTTTTTTAGGACATTAGCATGAGCAAGAAGAGTTAAACTAGTTTCAATTAAATGTCTAATTTTTCTTTTGGCAAGTCCATTATGCTCATGAATGTAAGGATAGGCAATGCAGTGAATTATTCCATATGATTGAAAATATTTGTTCAACTTTTGATATTCACCACCTCAGTGGGATGAAAAGCTTTAATGGTTGTGTTGTATTAATGATGAATTAGAGCTTGAAAATATAAAAATGAAGAAAAGACATCACTTTTATTTTTAACAAAATATACAAAGTGAAACGAGTGTAATCATAAATAAACAAAATAACATATCTATGACCTTAACTCGAATTAATTAGAGTATGGCCCATACATCAAAGTGAACAATATCAAAGGCCGATTTACTAGAATGAATTACTGAAGCAAAGGGAAGTTTAGATAATTTTTCTAATTAACATAAAGAACATGGTTGAAAAGAAGAATTGGAACAAAGGAGATCAAATATATTTACAAGTTTGGTAACTGTCCACCGTTGAGGGTGTCCAAGGCGATTATGCCGGTCTTGAATGGATGGAACGGTGGTGGAGTGCATACAAACCATTTTCACTAGGTCCTTGAAGAAGAACCTTTCGGGAAACCTGATCCTTTATAAGAAAATGTGTTGGCCTAAATTCAAAGAAACAGGAATTATCATGAGTAAATTTTTGAACAAAGAGCAATTTTTTGGTAATTTTTAGGATATGTAAAACATTCTTTAATGTCAAAGGAGAGTGGAGTGAAGGGAGAGAAGTAGTACCTGTGTGGGGATTGATAATCCTTGGCCATCACTAATAAAATTGGCTTCAAGATTGGAGTTGAAGAAGGGACAAGAGGAGCGAAATGGCAGGTTGAATTGAGAACATCTACGACAGACGTCAGCTGTATGGTTTCGGTAGCCATAGATTTACAAGGACTTCTGGTGTAGGGTTGATATGAGCGAGAGAAACCAGATGGTTGTAGCTAAAATTTTGGAGAAGCAGGCGGGGTGGGTAGCAATGGGGCAGTGTTGACTGATTTAGTTGCTAAATTAGCAACAAGAGGAGATGTATGGCTATGTTGTAAAATTTCTTGTGCAACTAATTCTCTATGCAATTCTGACGAGGAGACAAGTGTAACTTGAAGGTTGAGACTACAATTATGATATGGTATTCATGCCCAATGTTTCGATAAATGATGGCGTTAAACTTGGTGGAGGAGAGAGCTCGGCCTGCAAATTCAAGCTCATCGGCCAGAGCTTTTGCATTCTTAAGATATTTGGTGACTGTCGTATCATCCTTTTTTAGTTCTTAAAGTTCAATATGGATCGACAGTTGTCTATTTTGGGAGATAGACCAGAATACAGTAGCAAAAGCATGCCATGCTGATTGAGAAGAATGATGGCCAATAACATATAGGAATACATCCTCACTTAGCGATGAATCCAGATTAGCAACATTTGGTCTTTTTGAAACTATAGAACATATTGAGGATTATCAATTTGTTAGGTTGGATCAGTAGAAGAAGGTATGGTTTTTGGTGGTGGAGTTAAATTAGTTTCGATAAAAGAATGTAGTTTTTAGTAGTTAAGAAGAGGGATAAACTAATCTTTCCAGGCAAGATAGTTCTTTGGTGTAAGCTTAATGGTAAAGGTGTGTTGAGCAGTAGAAGTAAGTGATGGTTGAGAGGAAGAAGGAACAATTTGCGATGAAGCTACCATGCTCTCATACCAAGTAAAGGTAGGAGTTGACATTGAAGAGATAGAGATGGAGAAAATTATATTTCTTACGTATCATATGAAGTGTTGCAAAAGTGATTTTATACGCATGAATACAGCAATATTAGAGTTTTATTAGGATACAATAACTGACTAGAGACTAATTGAATAACCAAAGATTAATGTGTTTTAACAGAGTGTACCAAGAATGGTACACTTTTCAACATTTCCACGATTCTAAAGTGGAACAAAAGCTGGGAATATGTCATAAAAATAAAGAGATTGAGAGAATGAGAATAAATCAAGCAGCTAAGAAAGGGCTAAATAAACAAACCTCTTTCACTTTGTCACTATTACTTAGGTAAAAATAAATAAAAATGTAGCAATAACTCACTTCTACATTCAGGAATTCATATAAGCTCATATTCAGAAGCTCAGATTTTAGAAGAACACAAAAGGTCAGATTGTAACCATAAAACTAAGGGCCAAACCAATGACATAAACAACTAAATACTGTGTATTTACACGTTTAAAATAAAGTTAAAACAATTTTGTGTATAACAAAGTAGAATTTTGTGTACAAAAAAGTAGGAGAAGGCAGGGTGATACATACAAATGGTAGAGATACAAAGACAAATGGTTTAGCGATTGGCTGTTAAAAGTTGTGTTGTGTGTGTAGTGTAAAGCTCAAAGAGTGTGGATTGAGAGGAGGAGGATGAGATGAGGTGGGTGATGTGATGTTGATGTGAGTGGAATTTAGATTAGGCTTTGTACATAAGAAGCCATGCCATAATTGAGAAACAAAAGTGTTTGAAAAAAAAAAAAAAGACGGGTTCACACGTGTGATGGACCTGTTCTATAATATAATATGAATAAGAGTATATAATATAATTTACCATGAATAGAACATATTATTATAGGAAAATTAATTTTTAAATCAGAGAAATCTTAAGCATAAATAACACTAAAATTAACCTGTCATTATGGTGCCAAACAATCTAAAATGCTTTAAAAGAAAAAGAAAAAAAAACTATCAAAATTAAAAGCGAAGAGGAGACATGGCACAACTGTACCTCAATGGTGGCAGGGTGATCATGACTACGACCATTGTCCATCCCGACAGCCCAATCTTTTTCCTTCCCTTCCAATATACTTATCTTCAATTTCTCATATTTTTCCTATACAAAAAGTACCATTTCACAAGACAAATAAGAAATATATGAACAAATAACTTTAAATTAACAATTTTATGCTTTACAATTATTATTAGTTTAGCCTTAATTAGATAGTGTTAGCTGCTCCTTAATTTAGTTAAGAAATGAATAGGTACATGAAAAATATTGTGGTAAAATTCTAAATAATTGGTCAAATTAATTTTGTGATTTTAGGTAATGTTTTGTTTTTATCTTTGGTTCAATTCTATTAAAGGATTTATTTTATTTTTAAATGAATTTTTATTAATGAAATGTGTTTAGTTTAAATAAATATTTTATAAAATAAATTTAGTTAAAAATCCTACTAATTCATTTAGAATTTAATTTAGTAATAAACAATGGGAAAAAGTACAAAAAATCATCATGTGATTTCACGGTTTTAGATTTTTAAATAGATAGTTTTTTTTTGTGATACTTTTAAATATGTATTTTACGTCATTTGATGTTTTTCAGTATATCCGTCTAACACCATTAAATTGGTGATCTAATAGCACATGACTCCTCATTCATTCATTTGGCCACATTTTCCATTTAGTAGACCCCACAAAGACAACTCATAAAAAAATTCAAAATTTAAAAATCAAAACATAAAACAAAAAATAAAACTTCATTATTCACCACCACCTGCACCATTTCCAACCACCACCATCGGCACCATCATCAATCAGCATTATCAATATAAAAATCAAACTTAGGTTGAAGCATTTCATTGAGCACTTTAAATGCATCATCAAGCAGTTTACAACATTGAAAATGGAATAAACTTGCATTGCTGAAATAAATAATTTTTTTAAAATGGAATAAACTTGCATTACTGAATCAAATTTGAATACAAAGCATCAACAATAAAGCTTGGGAATATTTCACTCAAAGCTTATAATCTGACAAAGAATCACTAGCTCTAATAAGGATATGAGCTACTTGATTCGCACCATCATCAATGACCACCACTATTAGTGTTTATGCTCTTACAAAGCTCCTTACCATTAAAGAAGTCCTATAATAATTGCTACACCTTTGGAATCCTTGTAAAACCACCAACAAGGACAACATCATTTACACTGCTCTTATCCATCTTAGCATCTCTCAAACACTTCTCAACAGTAATCAAAGACACATTAAAAGTATCACTACCCAAATCAAAGATCAACAAATCCTTCTCTCTAGATATTCTAGCCTTCTTATCAAGACCATATGCAATAGTAGCAGCAGTTGGCTCATTAATAATTCGTATGATATTAAGGCCAATAATGACCCCAGCAGCAAATTGCTTCTCCTCACCCTTTATGTCACTTTTCACATAAGCATCATTATATCTCCTACCAATCAATCGCTTTACATCTATAAATCACACAAAATCAAAAAAAGTCTTAATAACTCTCATGTTCTATCTCAAATCCAAAATTGATTCAAATTTTAGCTCACATTCAAAATTCAAAAGGTGATGGTTGAAAAAATCAATTCAATTATACAATGTTTTGACAATATGAAAATTAAAACAAAAATCAATAAAAAATGAGGAGATAACTTTGTTATCTAATTGGATTTGTTGAGTTAATAATAACTAACAAGAATTTAAGAAAAGAAGAAGAAGAAGAAGAAGAAGAAGAAGAAGAAGAAGAAGCGGTGGTAGCGAGAGGAGGTAGAGAGAGGAGGAGGTGGTAAGAATTTGAAAGAAAAAGAAGAATAGTGATTGAGGGGCATTATCCATGGTGTTTTAGGAGATGGATTTATAGGGATTAGGTGGCAGCAAAAGGAAGCGTTGGAGTGGGTTACATGCGATGTTGATTTATATTTTGATTTTTGAATTTTTTTAATGAGTTGTCTTCGTGTGGCCCATTGAATGGATGAGGTGTCTTTAGTTATTGGACTATAATGTCCATGTAGGCACAAGGTAGGACCAATTTAATGGTGTTAGATGAATATATTAAAAAACATCAAATGGCTTAAAACATGTACTTAAAAGTGTAAAAAAAAAAAACATGCTTACAAGTCTAAAACTATGAAACCATAGGGTGGTTTTCCATACTTTCCCCTAAACAATGTCATAAAATTTATAAGTTGAAATTGAAAATAAATTCTATAAAATTTTTATGCAAGCAAAAAACACAAATCTTATAAAAATTTTATAAAATTCATTTATATAGTAGTTTATGCCAACCCTTGATATTTCCCTAGTCAACTATGAATTAAGGTGTACTATAAATATCATTTTTGTCCTTATTGGCATAACAAAAGTATGCTTTTGGGCACCTTGTCTTAATTCCATATCTTTTACAGAACGGAAGTCGCCACTTGGCAAATTTCCAAGCTTCTTTTAGGCCATACAAAGTCATAGCGGCACCACCATCATCAGATAAATAAACATTAAGCTTCTCTACAGGATAATCCAAAAGCCATAGCTGATAAAATTGTGTTCATCACTTTAAAAGTTAGCACTTTAATTAGATCCACAATACATATACTTAGAGAAATTACTCTGTTTAATTATATTGGATGAATAATACATTACAGTAAATGTACAAATAGAAGAGACAGTTATAACAAACTGATAAGTGATAAATATCAAAATAACTAAAGTGATAATTATACAAAAGATAATTATGCTAACACACCCCCATAAGCTAAAGGCTATTGAACAAACAGTCGAAGCTTGCTCTTGAGATGAAAAAATGGATGTCTGGCCAATGGTTTCATCATAATGGCGGCAATCTGATTTGCAAAAGAAATAGGCAAGATAGTAAGCTACCTGTTTTAATTTGTTGATGTACAAAATGATAGTCAACCTTGACATAATGAGTGCGATCACTAAATGTTGGATTGGTTAAGAGGCAAACAGTGATAATATTATCACACTAGACATGGAGAGTACAAGACAAATGAACACCCAACTCAGAAAGTAACTTTTTCAATTGCTACATCAGCAATGGCTTTGAATTTTGACTCAGTTGATGACCTAGCTATAGTATTTTATTTTTGAGAGTTCTAAGCTATTAAGTTGGTTCCGAGACAGATCAAATAACTGCTAGTGGATCGTCTGTTATATGAGCATCCGACCCAATTAGCATAGAAAAAAGCAATCAGACTCCTTAAAAATAATGTGAATGTTCTAAGTTACCTCTAAGATACTTAAGGACTCTCTTTAATGCCTAAAAGTGGGCTATGGTTGGGTTATACATATATTGGCACAACTGATTAACTGGAAAAAATAAGTTTGGTCTTGTTAACAGAACATATTGTAAACTACCATAAAGCTTATGATACAATAATGCTTCATCTGGTGAAAAGAAGTCACCTTCTTTAATCAAGTGAGTAACAGTGGCCATTGGTGTGGCGATAGGTTTACAATATTTCATTCTAGCAATATGAAGAAGCTCAGAAATATAAGAAGATCACAAAAGCAACAAACCTTTGGAGTAAAGTTTCGCTTGAATGCCAAGGAAATAATGAAGTGGTCTAAGATTCAAAGCATGAATGCTGAAGATAATTTTTGGATTAATGAAGAAATAGCATGCTCATCATTGGCTATAATAATCCAATTATTTACATAAACTAAGAAAAAGCAAGTGAATTAATTGTGTTTATAAATGAATAGATATGAATCGACATGGGAATCCTGAAAACCAAGAGATAGTTAAATGCACTAAGCTTTTGAAACTAAGCTTTAGGCACCTGTTTGAGTCCATATAATGACTTGTTCAATTTGCAGGCATAATTAGGATAATAAGCATCAACAAATCCCTGGGGTTGTACCATATAAACATCTTCAATCAAATTACTATTTAAAAATGCATTACTAACATCCAATTGACATATGTGCCAACCCTGTGATACTGACACTGAAAGCACAGTTTGAATTATCATGGGTTTAACTACTGGACTAAAGGTTTCCATGTAATCCAAACCATATTCTTATGTAAATTCTTGAGCAACTAACCTCACTTTATACCTTTTAAAAGTACCGTCGGCATGCCGTTTGATTTTGTACACCCATGTATTTCCAATGATATTTTTATCTGGAGGTAATGGAACTAATGTTGATGTATTATTACAAATAAGTGCTGCCATTTTATTTTTCATTGCATGGTGCCATTTAGGAAAGGCTTTGGCTTTGGTGTATGATGAAGGTTCAGAAGGAATAAAAGAGGTGTCGGGAAGAGATACAACAAGAGCTATGGGTTTATGGTTATAAGTAAATGGGTAAAGTACCATTTGATGGGTATAAGATAAAAGGATTGGGTTAGAAGAAGGTTCAGATGGATGGGTATCAGGTGGTTGTGAATTGGTTGGTTGGATGGAGTGATCATGTTATTAAGAAGAGTGTAAATCCATAAATAATTTGAGTCCCTTAAGGTTAAAAATTGTATTAGTGGTGGATTATAAGTGGGATGAGGTATTTATGATGGAATTAGTTACATGAGATGAGATAGGAGAGGTGGGGATAAAGTGGTGTCTTTGTGAATTAGTAGGAGATAAAGATAAAGGAGGAGAAAAAGATTGTGTAGCTAATATTGGTGACAGGTGGTGATCTCCGAACTTAGTAATTGAGCTTTAGCCATGGTAAGGATGGTATGTTGACTAGCGAGTCATCTAAGGAGGAATGACGAGATGCATGAAAAAATAGGAATAATTTCTTATCGAATTGTACATAACGAGCTACATAAATTTTGGCAGTTGTTTTGTCTAAGTACCTATATCCCAAATAAACTGGTGAATATCCCAGAAAAACACATTGAATGGACCAAAAAGAAAATTTATGTTTGTTAAAAGATATTAGTAAGGGATAAATGGAACAACCAAAAACCTTAAGGAAAGAATAATAAAGTGTTTATGAAAATAATAATTGATATGGAATTTGATTTTTAAGAGAACTTGTGGGCAAACGATTGATTAAAAATACAGCCATTTCAAAAGAATACTCCCAATATTTAAAAAGAGCCCCACAATGTCCTAATAAAGTTAGTCCAATTTCAAAGATGTGCCGACTTTTGTGCTCAATAGTACCATTTTGTTCATGGGTGTGAGGATAAGTGATACAGTGAATTATATTTGTGTTTTGAAAATATGTGTGGAGTGGGTCGATGCTCCCCACCCTAATCTAAATTAAAAGCCTTGATCTTGGTTTCAAATCATTTTTCTAACAATGATTGAAATTTGTAAAAAATACTAGCAATATCACTTTTGCATTTAATGGGAAAAAGCTAAGTAAAAAGAGAATAATTATTGATAAAAATAACAAAATATTTAAAAACAAAGATAGAAGAAATTGGGGTTGGACCCCATACATTAGAATGAACAAGTTGCAAAGGTTTAGTACTATGATTGTGTGTTAAAGGCAAAGAAATTCTTTGCAACTTGCCTAAGTAACAAGCCTCACATTTATTTATTTTAGGTTATATTTTGGAACAAGGTAATTGAAAAGAATTAACCAAATGTTTAACAATATTAAAATTTAGATGTCCTATTCTAGCATGCCAATCCTCTAAGCTTGCAAGATATACCATGGCTAGATTTGAATTCAATTAAGGGATAACACCTTAAAGCTTATAAAGACCTAGCTCAGTTGTTCCTTGGAGTGCCAGTCTCTTTGTCATCTGATCCTTAACAAGACAATAATAAGGATGAAATTCAAAGAAGCACTTATTGTCATTACACAATCTTTTAACATATAACAATAGTTTAGTAATAGAAGGAACATAAAGGACATTATTTAAAGAGAGTGTTTTGGAATTAGTTCAAATACTAGCAGTATGAAGATTAGAAATTGAAAACCCTTGTCCATTACCAATAAGTAATTTGGCCTTACCCTTGTATTCATATGATAATGTAAGTGCAAAAAGATCTAGTGTTATATGGTGTGTCGCACCAGTTTTAGGATACCATGTAGAAGACTATTTTGATGAAGAAGGAAGTAAGCCAAGCCAGGATGATGATGGCAATTCAGAAACATATGCCTGTCATGGTGACTAGAAATCATAATAGCTAGAGTTAAAATGAGGTCAATTGTAAGAGGAGAAAGACATGTTAAATCGGCATCTACAATCTAGCACTACATGATTTGTAAAACCACAAATCTAACATACTCTCTAAGAAGAATTGTGTGAGAATGATGAAAAACCTCACCTTCTACCTCATTGTGGTTGGCGTCCCCAAAAGCTAGTGAATGGTTGACGAGCCAGAACAAATGATAAAGAAGTATATTGAACCATATTGGTAATAGGAACTGTAGATTCTTAGGACTTAAGCAGTAGTTCATACGACACTAGCTGCCCATGAAGTTTGCCAAAGGACACAAGCTTAAATCATTGCTGAAGCACTCCAATGATTCCATTGTACTCGGAGATGAGTTTTTTGAATATTATGGCATTGAACTCTGATAAAGAAATTAGTTGCCTAGCCAATGCCAAGGAGTCTGCTATAACTTTTGCCTGATAAAAATATTGAGAGACAAATTTATTATCTTTACAAAGATTATGCAATTCAATGTGAAGTTGGGTTTTTTGAGCATTACTAATAGTGCCATAAGCGGTGACGAGAGCTTGTCATACTTCAGTCGAGGAATAGAGGCCAATGAGTTATGGATAAATCTCTTCGGTAATGGAAGAAAACAACCAAGAAAAAGGAGTTAATCTCTATGAAACCAGTTGGTAAATTCTGGATTGACAATAGACTGGTTGGTAAAAGAATCAATAACTTCAAGAGGAGGGCCATATTCACTACCATTGATTATCCCATGAAGATTATAGTAATTCAACAAGGGTGTAAACTGAAGCTTCCAAGGTATGTTGTTCTTGGATGTTAACTTAATTGAGAAAGCTTATTGAATTTGAGTAAGTGGAGTATAAGAGATTGGGAAAGGACAAGTGGAAGAGTAGTAGTCATGGAAGAAGAGAGGTAGAAGACATGGTAGTAGTATAGCTCTAATACTAACTTAGAGAAATTACTGTGTTCAATTATATTGAATGAATAATACATTGCAGTAGATGTACATATAGAAGAGACAGTTACAACAAATAGATAAGTGATAAATATTAGAATAACTAAAGTGATAATTATATATATGATAATTATGCTAACACAAATAAACACATTAACTGCTGGAAGTTCGTGGTCTTTAGGCAATCTTTCAGGGAATACTATTCTTGAAATAGGTTTCCATTTGAAAGCTTGACTAAATAACCATATAAAGAAAATAAGCATTTATGAGAAAAGTATAAGAAGCCATGGGATAGGCGCTTAAGTAGGTGTGGCTTTCTTAAAGGTTGTTGTTCTATAGTAAATCAAGAAAGCTAAGGCGACACAGTGAATGAATGCATGGATCTTGTGTATGATAATGAAAAGCTTATGGACATTTCTGTTGTAGATATGGAGAGGAAAAGAGTTGTCCATTGATCGTTGATTTCTTTGGTTTTCTTTACTTATGGTAACTTAGTAATGCTATATGTCTTTCTTTATAAATTGATTATAATATGGGTACGGTTTCTCAGAATCTATATATATATATATATATATATATATATATATATATATATATATATATAATGTTGAGCATTAAAGTCATTAAGTCAAAATTTTAACAAGTATCTATTTTCATATTTAAGTATTCACTTTAAAATTTAATATGTCAAATTCTTAAAAAAGTTTATTTTTATTAAAAATAAAATATTGATTGTAGTTTTTATAGTTTTTTTTTAACTAAAACACTATATATATATATATATATATATATATAATTGTCATAATAATTTTCTAAATTTTCACTTTTATATTTAATTAATTTGTATTTAAAATTTATTAAAATTATTTAATAATTATATTAAAATATATATATTATTTAAAGTCCGCATAATACATGAATTCATGACTAGTTTTTATAATGGCCATGACGTTTGATAAATTAGATTGCCAAATCAATATGCTATTAGGTTTTAGTTTTTATCACTTTAATTAGATACTTAATTTTTATTGGTTTGACTTTTCAACACATCAAAAGCAAGGACTACTATATAATGTCTCATTGTTTCTTGTGATATCAACATTATGTTCCTGACTACTAAAATATGAATAAAGTTTTATGTCACCATAGTCACATTTTATTAAGAGCAAATTATAATTTTTTTCCCTAAAATTAGACCTAATTTATATTTTTCTCCTCATATTTGAAAATTGAATTTTTTTTATCCTTGGTTTTCATTCCGTCAACACTTAAATCCTTCTAATAAGCGTTTGGTGAATCTTATATATATATATAAAAAAACACTTAGACTCCTTTATTTTATAAAACATATAATTTAGTCCCTCTATTTTACAAAAATGTATATTTTAATCCCTCTATTTTAATAAAATAAGATTTTTTATTTTTTTAGCTATAAATATTAAATTTTTAAGAGTAACTATTTTTTTTAACCCTTACATATATTTCTATTAAAATCCAGGTCATAAATTTAATGAATCCATTAATTTGCTTAATTTCACTTTAAAAACCAAAATTATTCAAATTTTTAGTATTTGGTTTCAACAATTGTAATTTTTAATGTTATTAAAAAGAAAATTAATTAAACTAAGTGCAAAAAAAGTTAATATAAAATAAAAATTGATGAAAAATTACTTAATTTTTTATTTAATATATTGATAAATGTATATATAGGTGCTAAAAATTTAATTGACATTGAAATTTTAAATTTGAAATAATTAAAAATTTGAGGGATTGAATTGTGTTATAGTATTTGAATAGAATGATTAAATTGTTTTATTTTTATAAATTACAAGGACTTAAGTATTATTTTAATATAACAGATTCATCGAAACTCTATAAGAGGAATTAAAGTTTTCATGGAATGAAAACTAAGGGATGAAAAATTTTATTTACAAACAAGATGGGGGAAGTGCGAATTGGGTCAAATCTCAATGAGGAAAATTTAATTTACCCATTTATTAAAATTTCTTTAAATAAATTATTTACAAAATATAAATCTTTAAATTAATTATGATATGATAGTTTCACTCATTTCTTTTTTTTAGATGTTTGGATTCTATCATTTTATTTAATTGTCCAATTAGAACTAGTACTCTTAGACCACTATATAACTTTTTATATATTGATGTAGATGAGGCTACATTGTCATTTATGGATGAATTTGATAAAGTGGACGTGTGCACTTGGACTTCAAATGGACGGTTATGGCAAATCTGATTGAACCATAGGGCTCATAATATATCAAATCGAATCTAACTCAGAATCCTATAATGGGTGCTACACATTATGTTTGTAGAAATCCATTTTCGGGCTCAAATTCCTTTATTTAGGTCCTTAAATTTGGCTTAAAAGTTTATGTTCCTTTTTGAGATTTTTTTTAGTCTTTTCTTCCTTTTTTTTTTTTTGTTTTTAGGGTTTTTCCTTAAACTCTATTTATTTGTCTGTGGGGTTATTTGAGGACGACTTTTGTTAAATTAATAAATCAAATTTATATTTTTTCCAATATTCAGTATTTCTTTATGTGAATCAACGATTATTGATGCCTATTTCCTAGTATTTGTGCACAAATCAATAGATTATAAAAGATTATTAGACGGTAATCATTCACGATTTAATGTCGAGCAATATTTATCCAATTTTCTAAAATTCCACTACGTCATATATTGTTAAGCAATTGGGATAAAATTGCAGTTTTGAAAAAAAAAAAATCATTCTTACCTTTAAAATATTCAAGTGGATTCAATAATGTATGGCGGGCCAAAGTATTTTCAGTGTCTCCATCTCTTCCTCTTTCTTTTCTTTTCTTTTGTTTGTTTTAGCTACCATACCCATTAAGCTTTGTATTTTATTCCACTACTAGAAAATACCAATTCAGCTATGGAATTTAATTCCATCGCTATTTTGCAACGGAAATTACATTCCTATGCTAATTTATTCAACACATTTTTTTACCAAATCTTAAACTATTTATATTCTTTTTTAAATTTTGGTTCGATTCAATAATAATATCATAAATTATTCATTTAATTCATTTTATTTTTAAAAATATTCTCATTTACATATTAATATTAATTTTCTCAAATTTTTATAATTACCTTCTTCTCAATGATACTTTTAAAATTCAATTTAAAAATATCTTATATTGAATTTATTATACAACATTTTACAGGCCACATTTATATTTTTAAAATATTTATTACTTTAATAATATCTTAATTTGATTTTAATATTTTTACAACATTTGATAGGTCAATATTCAATTCATTTATTTTTGTAAAATTAATAGATTAAATTCTCAAAAATAAAAGATTAAAAATAGTGATGGAATTCAAAATCAATTGCTAATTAGCGACGGAATTCATTTAGCAATGGAAATTGTATTCCATCACTAATTTAGCAATGGAACATTGCTAATTTATTCAAAAAAAGTTTTACCAAATTTTAATCTATTATATTCTTTTTTAAAATTTTGGTTCAATTCAATAATATTATTATAAATTGTTCATTTAATTCATTTTATTTTTAAAAATATTCTAGTTTACATATTACTATTATTTTTCTCAAATTTTTATAATTACCTTTTTCTTACAATTAATGCAACTTTTAAAATTCAATTTAAGAATATCTTATATTGAAGTTATTATAAAACATTTGATAGGCCACATTTATATTTTTAAAATACTTTTATTTTAATAATATATTAATTTGATTTTAATATTTTTACAACATTTGATAGGTCAATATTCAATTCATTTATTTTTGTAAAATTAATAGATTAAATTCTCAAAAAAAAAAAAAGATTAAGAATAGTAACAGAAATTGCATTCCATTGCTAATTTAATGGAATTTAATTTCCGTCACTAATTTATTCAATATATTTTTTTTACCAAATTTTAAACCATTCATATTCTTTTTTAAATTTTGGGTTGATTCAATAATAGTATAAAAGATTGTTCATTTAATTCATGTTGAAAATGATGATCATGGCACCCATGTAGTGATGCTCCATTTATGAATGCTCTATTCCTTTCAATTGAATTTGTGTTTGTACTAATTTTAAAAGCCTTGAAGCTTGATAATTAGTTTATATTTTTTTGTCTTGAAATTGTTTGATAAAACATGATGATGATTATTATTCTGATCATGTTTATTTTTTTTAATTGAATTGAAATATTAGATTTGTAGAGACGAGCTGTAATTGCTATTAACTTTGGTAGGGTTGGTTAATTTTTTGATGTGATTATTATTTTATTCAAATTGAAAATCCATGCAATCCGGACTGTACTTATTGTGCACTTGACAGTACTCTTGTTTTGTTGTTATTTCTATTTTTGTGCATTTGTCTTCTTAATTATTTTTGTGTGGTATTAATTGGAGTTTAGAGTAATTGAATTTATCATAAAAGCCTTGCAATTGCTTAATTTACATCAATAATAAAACTATATAATTTTTTATTATAAAAATTCTTTATTGCTAATTTACATCATATTCTTTCTAGTTGGCCTTGCAATTGCTCATAGTTCCTAACCTATAAAAGGATCTTTTCTTTTAAGGACTGTTTACACATCTCAAATTCTTTATTGTATAATTGATTACTCTTTAGTCTTTATATTTGCAAAAAAGATTTAGTTTGATTATGTACATGTAGATAATTTAATTTTGCTTTCTATCTTGATATTAATTATTTAGTTTTGAAAAACTTGAAATTATTGATGTTTTATAAAAAAAAATAAAATGAAAAATTAAAATTTTAAAGTCTATAGGGCTTCAATATTCCTTTTATTCTTTATTCTTTATTTTGCACCATAAAAGTACTATTAAGCGTGGGAGCAACCTTAGACAAACAATGAAAAACACAAATGCTTTCACATGTATATCATAGGACTCTTAAATTTTTTTAGAGCACTTTGTGCTTAATTAAATCTATAAATCATGCAACCTGCCTTCTTAAGTAAGTCATAAAATATAATTCCAAATAAATGTTGTGATTTGAACTGCAAAATCACATAAATATAAATTACAAAAAGTGATTCTCAGATGTAAATAATAGCTGCATGTGAAATTTATTGTTTACTTGATGCTAATTCAATCATTGCATGTATATACTTGTTTATTTTTTTGGCTGTTGTAGACTTATTACTGATATTTAAGGTTTTTTGTTCCTACTTCAGTTTCCTTCTTTTTTTTTTTTTTAACTCCAATTGTTGTGCTAATTTGACTTGCCAATCTATATTCCAGCTGTTTGACTATCAGTACAATATGGGTCTTCTTCTGATTGAGAAGAAAGAATGGACTTCTAACTATGAAGAACTCAAGCAAGCAATTACATAAGCAACAGCTGCACATAAACGAGAACAAGCAGCGCATTTGATTGCAATAACGGATGCCGAGAGGCGAGAGGAAAATTATTAGGCACTCATAATTTTTTATGTTTACACTAGATCATTTGGAATATTTATTATTTATAGTTTTTTTATTATGGATATAATAGTGAAATTAACTTATTTGTAAGGTTTATTTTTTAACAGTGTATCAAATTTATGGTTATTTTACAATGAATGTGCACTTTATGTATTTTATTTTAGCTTTTTTCAATTTATTATTATAAAATAAAAAAAAAATTAAATATGATTTTCCGCTGCTAATTTAAGAATGTATTAAATATCATTTGGACTAAATTTAGCTACAAAAAATCAAATTCCATCGCTAATCAAGAAAAATCAACTCTGTTCTTATAATTAAATTTAGCTACGGATTCAAAATAGCGACGAAAAAATTTCCATTGCTAATTCTCTCGCTAAGCCATTTAGTGACAGAAAATTCCATTGCTAAATCGTCAAAATCTGGAAGTGTACATAGCCCTATTTTCTTTTTCAATTCATCCGTCATGTGTTGTTCATATTGCAATTGGCATAATACATACATGAAGCTATGTACTTGTCACTCTTTGTCAATTTGACACTTTAACTTATAATTTTGCCGTTTTGATACTTAAACTTGGTTAATTTTAAAATTCTTAGTGTAAAATTAAATTTTTTGAATTTCTTATATACTTAATAATGTTATAATATTTTTGTCAAAAAAAAAAAAATGTTATAATTTTTTTTTTATATATCATTTACACTCTATTCTTCATGAATTTAATTTTATTTGAACTTTTGCACAATATTTTGATAGTAGACTAATTACCTACTTCCATGTGAGAATAGAATATTAGTGATGATTTCATTATAATATTCCATTTTCATTTTATCACTTTAAACTATTTCATCCTTAATTTTATTTTTAATAAAATATCCAAATTTATGTTCCGACACATAAAATGATGATGTTAGTACTAGAAAAAAAAAACTCTTTAACAAGGAAAAAGTCATCATTAAAAATTACAAAATGGTCGATAAATATCTTTAGCAACCATTTTTTATGATTGTTTGTCGTTGTAGTGGGTTTTGCCACAAAAATATTTTTTACGACCAAAAAAATTTGTGATCACAAATATTTTTAACGAAATTGTATACTATGATTTTTTTATAATCAAACTCTTCTAGGTTTTCTCTTTTTGAATCTTCTGATTTTTTTTTTTTTTTTGGAATCAAAGTCTTTTAAAACATTTTGCTATAAGGCAATTTGGATCGTCAAACTTATTTAGCGTTTTTCTCTGACTTGTCTAATTAATTATTATCTAATAATAAGAACAATGCACATGTTATCAATCATTCGAGCTTAACTTATTTCCTGAGCAAAAAATTAATTAATAAATTAATGAACTTCACACACACATATATATATGAGTGTCGAATTCAAAATCACATGCCTTTGTTGTTTTCTCCCTTCCAGTTCAATGTAAGGCCAAAAGAATACTACAATGGTCTTCAATAATACTCTTTATAAAGAGACAAATCTCTATTATTGTTCTCCTAAATGAAGTGTTCAACACTTGCTATATCTAACCAAATATTAGTACAAAAGAAGGGCAAATCCCAAAGCCAATAAAATCATTTTGCAAACAAAGTAGAAAATAGGATTATTAGTGGTGGAATACAACCATTGTCTCATGTTGTATTATCATCCCTTCAACTGTAGGGTAATTTAGTGCCAATATGTAAAATGAGAGCAAAACCTACATAAAAAAACTTGACAAAAACCTCCTGCAACAAACATTCTCATTGCGCTCACAAAGAATGATGTCATGTTCAAGGTTGTTAATGGAGAAAGTAACATTGTTGAAGTTTGGAGATCACGATCCTCGTTCTCCACCTTTGTTGGCAAGAAAGTGACTTCCCTTAAACCAAGAGTCTTCATGATAGCATCTAAACTTTCGTAGGGATAGCATAATGCTGCCCTTCTCATCCACATTCTTTGTTCATTGATTATAACCCTATAGAATGAGCCGGCAGCAGTATAGACGACTTCAAATAGATGTTGCGCAATAGCAGATATAAAAACAAAAAATGAATATGGAAAAGAATGGATTTGAAAACTGCGATCGAAATGAAGATAAAATGTTTGAGAATTAATAAAGGCACACTTGGAAATTATTAATATTAGTATAAAGTTCTAACTTTATCTAGATGTATGACATTTAATAAATATGTAATATTTTTATTGATCAAGTGTAAAACATTTAAGATCATGTGCAGAGCAATATTTAGATACTGTAGTCATTAATTTATGAAGTTAATTTTTATTTGATTTAAAAGAAGAGTGCTATTTTTAGTGTGCAATTCGTCATTCTATAAATACTTTACCTCTACAATTAATGATAGTAATAAAGCGATGCGATTACCTTAGGATACAAGGCAATGCCACTTAGTTGACACAGTTGAGGAATTGTTGCTAAACACCACAGGGAGAAGGATTGAAGAAGAGGGAAAAGAGCAAAGTATGCATAGCACATGCTTTGTAGCAAAGATGCTCTTGATGGCCCATTTTGAGAGAGCAACTCCAACTAGCACTATAAGAAATTTTACAGAAATTGATGCTAAAAAAATGTCATATAAACTTCAACTAGCGTCACAAAAAAATTTTGGTGACAATATTTTTTCGTCACAATGAATGTCATTGTATGAGCGTGGTCAAAGGTATATTTGACAGATATGGTTATCGTCACCAAATATTCAACTAGCAATGACGATAAATGTCATCATCACTACACTTTAACACTTTTTCTGATGCCGAATTCATGGCAATTTTTATAAAAATTTTGTTATCTTATGTTGTATTTCATTATTAAAAATAAATATGTTCAATGATGAAATGACTTTTTTGTCATCAAAATTCTCTATATTAGTGACGAAACATCGCATTCAACCAAATTTATAAAATTATATTTTATGCCAATCTTTGTCATATGTAAGTCAATTTTTTGTCACCTTAATTTCTTTATCATCACTAATAAAATAATTTAAATGATGATATATGTTCATCACAAAATAGCTATTTTAATGTGACGCTGATGCAATCGTCATTAAATGGTTAAGTATATTATGAAATTAATTTGTCATAAAACAATTTCTTTTGGTTACAAAATCTTCATTGTCACTGATTAAATATATGTATGATGACAATTTTGATGTGAGTCATCCTTTCAATAGTTAGTGAAACAATGTATATTTGCAAGATCATCTACCGAATCCAAGTTTAAAGCTATAGCTGATGTGAGTTTTGAAATTAAATGGTTAACCCATTTACTTCATGAGCTTGGTGTTCATTTGACTGCTCGACCTCATGTTTGGTGTGACAACATTGGTGTTGTTTTTTTGTCCTCCAACATGATCTTTCAAGCTCGTATGTGTCATGTTGAAGTAGACTTTCATTTTGTTCAAAACAAAGTACATCACAACGAACTCACGGTTGCAGCTGTGTCTTCGGCAGACCAAGTTCCAGACATCATGACTAAAGCTATAAGCAAACAGCTCTTCTTCTGGTTCAAAGACAAGCTTCGGTTGCTCACTTACACCCCTTCAGCTTGTGAGGGCATATCAGAGATAAAGACTCCTAATAGGATTCCACTTGTATGACAACCAATGTATATCTCTTTATTATTAGTTGTTCCATCTCTATTGCATTTATATGTACTCAACACTGTTAATTAAAATCATTATTCACAACGTATTCAGACTCCCCTAAACTCAAAAAAGCATAATAATAATTTTTATTATCGTGAAATAATTTTACATCTTAGCAACTGAGAGTAGAAGGTAAGGAAGCAAAGGTCTAAATAGAAGAAGAGAAGATAATCTATATAGTAGAGCAAGAACATCAAAGCTGTTAATTAAAAAAAAAAAGTATATTGAACGGTTGATGATAGCAGAGGAGATTTGAGGAGTCCAGATATGGGGAGGATTATTAAATTTTTTTCATTTTTATAATTCTATTTGGATAGAAGTTGTTGTATTCTAGTTAGAATTTTGGACTTTAAATAGGGTTATATATATGTATATAATACTCTAAAGAGGATAAATCTCCATTTTTATTCTCTCAAATGAAGTGTTCAACTTGCTTCATTTAGTCAATTAATACACAGGAAGGACAAATCCCAAAGCCATTAAAATCAATGCAAACAAAGCAGACAACAAGGTTACTAATGGTGGAATACGACCCTTGTCTTTTCTTATTATCATCGCTTCAATTATAGGGTAATTCACGGCCAATATGTAAAGTGAGAGAAAAACTTGAACAAAATACTTGTCAAAACCTCCTGAAACAACCATTCTCATTGACCCCATAAAAAATGATGTCATGTTCAAGATTGCTAAGGTTGTTAATGGAACAAGTAACCTTGTTGAAGTTTGAAAATCAAACTTGCCAACTTGATATGACTTAACTTGATCCTCGTTCTCCACTTTATTTGTTGGCAAGAAACTGGTTTGGCTTAAGCCAAGCGTCTTCCTTATGGCATCTAAACTTCCATATGTACAGCATGTAACTGCCTTCATCATCCATATTCTTTGTTCATTCATTGTAACCTTGAACGAGCCAGCCCCGGTATAGACGTCTTCAAATAGATGTTGAGCAATGGCAGATGCAAAAATAAATATGAATATGTAAAAAAATGGACTTGAAGCCTGAAGTAGAATAGAAGAAAAAAATTGTAAGAAATAATACAGACACACTTGGAGATTATTAATATTAATAAAAAATTCTTATCCACCCACATGTATATGTGTAGCAAGTATAAAACGTTTAACAATTTTCACTATTTATATTTCGTGACTAATGCTGGCCTAAAAAAATTTAACGTAGTAATGGTTTAAATTCGAAACATGTATTCCATTATAAAATATTCTTATATAATATTCAGTGATTATTACATTATTAAGTCGACCTTTTGAATTCAAATTCAATAATTTAATACAATAGTCTTCATATATATAAAAATATTTCAATATTAATTAAGAATATACATAATAATATATATACGAAATAAAATTTTCATTATCATTTTTTTTATTTACACTCGTATAAAATTACATCTTATTATGGTTTGCTTATAATCGTGTGTCTTATAAAAAATCTGTAAACAAAAAGTGTAAGAAATGAATTTCTTTTTTGAAAAAAAAAAAGGTGGTGTGCTTACCTTAGGGTACAAACGGATACCATTTAGTAGACACAGTTGCTAAACACCATAGACAGAAGGATTGAAGAATTGGGTAAAAGCAAGTTCTGCATAGCACATGCTTTGAAGCAAAGACATTCTTGATGGTCCATATATGAGAGGGCAGAATTTTGAGAGAGCAAATTCAAACTAGCCCAGCCGTCCATCTTGTGTATTGAATCAACAGGTCATTTAAATTAGTAGTAGAAGACCTTAAAAATTGTGGCCTTGGTGGGTTGAGATAAATAAACTGATTTCCAGCCTTTGCAATGTAAGATGAATCCTGTGAAGTAATCTTCCACCACAGAATGATACATGAATCCAACCTAATACCGTAAGAACGATATGTTACAATAACATCAGACTATAGGATCAAATATAGAACATCACAATTACAATTTTGAAAATACTTTAAAATAAACTTTATTTATTTATATTTTCCTAGAATTTTTGTGAAGAAAAACAAAATGCACTTACATCTCTGCCCCATTTTGTGTCATTTTCATACGTGCAAGAGGCTAAAGCTTTAGCCTCTTGCTTCAATGAAGAGCCTCCATCCCTTCTCATGCCACTAGGCTGTTTGTAGTCTATTTTCATGGACATTATGAACTCACTGGAGTTACCAAAAATCTGTCTAAGCATCTTGAGGTCTCCAACTGTACTTAGGGGGAAAAAAGTTAGTAAAATTGATGGGAATAATCAAAATACTTCGCTCATCAAGTGCAATTAAGCTTTGATCTACATGCATGCATGCACCAACAGTACACATATACCATTATGAATATTTCTCCTGTCGTATAATGTCTCTCTCTTGATATAAAAATTTGTACCAGACATAATTGGACCCTCTAGTCCATCCGTACCATACTGATAAACCTGAAATGTTACTCGTGCTATTTAATTTGATTTCAATTTAAATTAATTAATTTTTGTTTACCTTGAAAATGTATCTGATTTCACTGTCATACATTTCATTCGCCCCAAAATTATGGAACAACTGGGGGAACAGCACGAATGCTAGGGAGGAAGAGATGTTGGGATCAAGGTGGAGACACATGGCTTGCCTTGCTGAGGTTGGATCATTTGAGTACATGTCACAGTCTAGTACTAATATGTATGGAGAATTGCTTATTACACCCGACACCCTAAGCTGCATTAACATTAGAGAAAATCTGTGAACATAATCCATTGATGTAACATATATAATGATAATTAATTATTATTATTATGTTGTATTTTCATGATGGAGAGATAGAATGAGTACAAGAATGTTAAGGGCTCCAGCTTTGAAATTGTGGTGATACCAAGGACTTTTCTCTCGAGAAACATAGACAAGTAGGGGCATTTCAACGTGGTCTTCTTGCACAGTTTCATTTATTACCTAAAAATTAATGATAACAACGAAATTATGTCTCAAAAAAAAAAATTCCAAATTAAGTTTTAGCTTGAAAATAATGTTTTGAATTAAAATAATTAAAATATAAGATATTTTTTAATGAAAAAGCTAAATATTTATGAAAAAATTTAGAAATTAATTCTTGAATTTATCTCGAAAATGGTAATATTAGGATATGAAACATTTCCTACATTTAATTTTTTACTTGTAAGAAAAAGAAGATAAAAACTTTAATAAATGTCAAAATTTAACTTACAAGGATTTAAAAGCAATATTTGAAATGTACTTAGATTTTACAAAATTGATACAATTTATAAAATTAAAGAAATAAATTAAAATAATTTTTAAAATATAATATAAGTGATAATCGGTTCAATATTAAAATATAATTAATTATTTAAAAATAAATAAATAGCATGTATCTTAAACACTTAATATTAAAGTTTTACTAAATATCTAATACTAATTTATAACTTTAATACACAATTAAAAATAAAATATTAAATATATAATTTATGCACACTTAAATGGAAAAGCAATGGAGGAATTGACATATGAATGAATAAAACATATGTCACAATTATGTGTCACGTGAGTTTTGTTAATATCCAATATTTGTCCACATGCAGCCTAGTAATACTTCGTTCAACCCACGCAAGTATGCTAGTAAGCCTCTTTACTCATAATTTTAGGATTGTGCCTTGCCTTTGGAAAACTAGCACACCTACTAGAAAAAGTGAATGCTTAAGTAGGAAAAGGTAGCACAAGTGTTATGTGTAAAGGAACCTTACACTACATAAATAAACAAGAATGGCTATAAAAAAGTATGATTCCTATGGCTTTACAAGGCTTAGCCCTCATTTGACTATCACACACCTATATAGCACTTAAGACACTTCACTCCTTCTATTTACAAATAAGGAGTGGAGGTATTTATAGGAGAGGGTTGGGTAATATTCCCACCTCCTTACTATTCCACCTCCATAAAGAAACTCTCTAAAATATTCCCTTAGCTTTCTTAAGAAAGCTTCCCTTCCTCTCCTCTTATGGAGAGTTCTAAACACCCTAAGTCTAGATAATTCTACTAGCATCCCTTACAAGTTTTTAGTACTCTCTACACACTTCTACAGTATGCTAGAGTACTCCATATAACTCTAGTTTATTCAAGCCTATTCTAGAACATTCTATAGTATTCCTACATACTATAGTTGAGCTTGGGAGAATATATGCCTTCAAAACCTCTTGTCATGGTGTCAAAACTCCTTAAGCATATTTTTCGTGACATTCTCCCCCACCAAACCTAGTGACGCCCTCATTGTTCACGAGGCTTTGGTGATTCCAAGAGTTTCACAAGCTTCTTTAACCCTTGAAGTAGCTCCTTTATCACCTCCATGTCAAGACCCTCGCACTCAACTTATGTTGCTTAAGTAGTCGACTTACGCCTCCTATGATTCTCCAAGACTCCTTCATCTTGGTCACAACCCTTTCGTGCTCTCATAGTTGCCCCATTCGATCCTCCCCTTGGATCGAATTTGTCGACGCACTCCTTATTCCTTTAGGAAGTCCTTCACATACTCTTACGAACATCTTCCTTCCTTAGTGTACCCCTTAATGCCTTTGTGCCACCCATATCACCTTTGTGGATGGTCTTGGACTTGTCATCCACCTTACCCCTTGGTGGTAAAGTAGGTCTCCTTCGCCTACTTTTATACTTGCTCCTTTATTGTGTAAGCCTCTTTACACCCTTTTCACCTTGTGCCTCTCGAGATTCACCCTTGAAGACTTGTATATTGAAAATCCCATGTTTTAACACTTCTCCCTCTCGATGGGTACGGGCAACATTTGGCCATCCTTCACAAAGTACATGGTGTTAGCGTAAGGGACTAAGATAGCTTTCACCATGTTTAGGAAGTCCATTCCTAAGTAGAACTTCTATCCACCAAGTGGAGCCACTAAAATGTCAAGTTTGCCATGCCACAGACCAATCTCAACATCCACTTCATGAGCTTGTCATCCACCCCTTTAGCAAAGCCACTTGACTTTCTATATGGCATACCAATTTCATTAGTAAGTTCCTTCACCATATAAATCACATTGGCACCAGTGTTGATAATGACTTCTAAGGTTTTTCCACACACCTTAGTCTTGATCAACATTCGGCCACGATGTTGCTCTCTACTCTTGGGTTGAATGGAATTAAAGAGAGTAATGCTAATAAGCTCCCCCTCGCGTTTCTTTTCTCCCTCCATTCTTACCAAAGCCGTATATTTCCCTCGCTTGGGGCACTCATATGCTTAATGTGGCCCACTACAAAAGAAATAAGTAACCTTAGGTTTAGGAGACTCACCCTTGTCCTCCTTACACCATGTTTTAAATGACTCCTCTTTGTCATCCCTCCTCCACTTGTTACATCCCTTATATCTTAGGCGGGAGCATTCTTCTTCATCGTCAGAAGACTCCCTATTCTCTCCCCTACCATTGCCATTATACTCGACCTTATTGCCTTTGCCTTTTGAGTCCCTCTTCTTGAACTCTATTAAGCTCTCGGCAATGGCCATCGCAGTAGCAAGGTCTTTAAAGTCCTATCGCTCCAACTCTTGCTTAGCCCAATGGGACAATCCATCGAGGAAGTTGAATAATTGTAATATCCTGTGTTTTTAAAATATTTTTACACTGTATCGGGATATGCAGTATTAATAATTTTGAATATGTATATATACGATATTTTTATGAGTTGATATGTATTTTAAACCTATTTTAATTACTGTGTTTTATATACAGTGTTTTACGTAAAATTTTCCCGGGACTTTCATTTTCGGGGAAATTTCCACGTAAACAATGTATTATTAATTATTTTAAATGTATTTACGGGTTTGCATGAACTCATACATATTTTTAAATTATTAAATAAAGCCTGTGTGTGTATATTTATTTAATTAGGGTTTATTATTTCCCTAATATTTTATTAAGTATTTAATTGTTTTAATTGTTATTTAATTAATTTTATTTGGTATAAATTATTAAAATATTAATATTTTAATGTGTGTGGTGTATATTTGATGTGTGTAATTTAATATTATTTTAATATAAAGTATAAAGTATATATATATACATATATACATTAAAAATCAAAAGAATTTGCCAAATTACACATTTGCCCCCGACTCCTTCTCCTTCTTCTTTCCCACGCCCGACGCCCGACCACCATCCCTCACCGCTGCAACTGCCGTTCCTTCACCGTCGGTGTGCCTCTCGGCTTGCCACCGTCGCCTCCAGCCGTTCCCCGCCGCCAGCAGCCCCTTTCCCGACGAGTTTTGGCCGGAATTAGCTTTAGAGGCCGAAAGTCGAGCTACCGCCGTTTCTCCCTCCTCCGGCCACCGTTTTCGACACCGCCGGTCTCTTTCTTCTCCTTGAGCTCCGGTGAGTGTTATTCTAGCTTTGGTTTGAGCTAAAATGGTCTAGAATTGCTTAGTTCTCGATTTGTCAAATTCGGCCTATTAGGGTTTTCGATTTTTTTCGAATTGTTCTTGATTGATTCATGCTTAATTCCTTCACAAATGTTGTTTCTAGTAGCTTAATCTACATGTATGAATTTTTGTAGAATTTTTGGAGATTGTTTGGATTTTTGGGTATTTTTGAATATTTTAATATTATTTTCTAATTTTCGGAAATTAATTATTTAAATTATGAAATTGGAGTTTATGGTTGAATTGAGTGTTGAAATGAATTATAGGAATTTATTTGGAATTTTTATGAATTTCTAAGTATTTATTTTTAATTATTGAAGTTTAGGTGATTTTGGAAAATTAGGTTAAATGTGTTTTTAATGGAAATTAATTGGTTAATTGAGTTTAAATATTGATATTATTGATAAATATGTTGAGAAAATTAATTTTGGGTAATTGTATGATTTTTGGTGAATTTTTGAAGTAATTTAAGTATATTTATATATATAGGGGTATTTTGGTAATTTTACCCTAAATTGTCTAAAAATGTAATTTAATTGGTTTTAATAATTATTTAAGGTATAAAAATGATTTCTATAAATTATTTAGTATTTTTAACTAATTAAAACTATTTTTCGGGAATTATTTTCAATTATATAGATAATATACGGTTTTTCTAATAAAATGAGTTTTATTCGGTTTTTACAGTGTTTTAAGGTTAATTATGTAATTTTTATCTATAAAATGTATTTCTGTGATTTAAGGATATTTTTGGTATATCTGGAATCATTCTGTGGTTGTGGACCCCGGTCGGTGGACTGTAGTTTGGAGTCCGACCGTGGGATTTTGATTGTGTTGAGCTCATTTTTCGAAGTGTGTTTCTTTGCAGGGTCAGCTCTACTCTTTTGAGTAGAGAGATGTCCGTTTTACAGGGGAGGTTCTGCCGGATTTTCGGTAGAATTCTCGTAAAACGTGATATCCAGTCGAACCCTAATTTTCGATTCTGTATTTAATACTCTAGATTGAATTCTAGGATTTCTGTTAGGTTTATTCTAATGTCGGTTATTTATTGCTTGTTTAGTTGCGCCGAGACCGAGGGCTAGTGGACCAGGCCCGTCGGACCTGTCTCGTGGAGCGCATTAGGTGAGTTACTATATTATATATATATATGCTTAGGATGCATGATTTAGAAAATGCATGTTTTATTTTGACTGATTATGCATAAATAATGTGATTTATATTCAAGTATATTTTTGGTATATAATAAATTATATACATGTTTTATTAATAAAATATATTTAAAATGTTTTTAAATATATTTTTAGTTTAATTCATGATTTGATTGGATTTATTTGACATATATATATACTCAAAATATACCTGGTTTATGTTTGGTATATTTCCAGTATATATATGGTTTATATTGTTGATTTATTTAAATTCATGCATCATGTATTTGTGAATGAATGTTTTATTATTTAATGATGAAGGATATCAATAGAACGTGCTACCTAGTGGGCAGCACTAGGACCGAGTACGTACCGGTACGCCTATAGTTTTAGGCTATATACTAACTATTTGTGGATATTGATTTGATTATGATTATTGATATGTGTGAGATGTGGTTTGGGTGTGATTGCTGGAGCTCGGTTGACCAAGTGTCTCGGGGCCAATCACACTGGCAGTCAGACTGCTGGAGCTCGGTTGACTTAGTGTCTCGGGGCCAGTCTACTGTCCAAATGGATTAAGTGGATATATTTGGAATAAGTGAGCCTGTATGGCCAGAGTGTTGTTTAACACTATTTTCTGAGGTTGCGATATTCTAGGGTTCTATGTGATCCTTCATAAAAGAGGTTTTTTAGATAAAATATATAAAATGATTTTATTGCATCTGTGTGCAATTGCCTGTATATATACATATTATATATATATACTGTTGACTGTATGCATTATCACTTAGTGTGTATGTATATATATTATAGTAATTCACTCAGTGAGGTCTGACTCCCCTCCGTTGACTATTTTTCAAGAGAGTCAACTTCCTCAGACCTCAGTAGCAGGTCGATACGCCGGATTTCTTCCGCCCCGGCTTCTTTATGTAAATTGTCTACTTGAGTCTTATTTATTTTATCTAGACACTGCAGTAGTTGTGAATTAAAGTATTGGATTTCATGTATTTTGTTTTAAAGGAGATATATTATGTTGAAACTGGATTGTATTAAAGAGATTTTATGTATGGGATGAGATTTTTATTTTTAAATCCAGTTGATATGGATAATATAATGATATTATGATTTTTATTTTCCGCTGCATATTATATTTTTATTGTTATTATGGCATGATTTATTTTTTTTAGGCTTGCTACGGGTTCCGGATTCGAAAGAATTCCCGTTCCCTAGCGCCGGTCATGGCCCCTGTTTTGGGTCGTGACAAAGTTGGTATCAGAGCGAAGTTCGTATCAGAGTGGAGTTCTGTGTCAGGGCTTAGTTATGTGAGTTGTGGCCCTAGTTTTAAAGTTGTGTTTTCTGTTGGACTACTGCAGTGTATTAGGTTCGAGTATGTCTTGATGAGTATTCCTTGCTGTAGTTTTCAGCGTTATTCCCCCGTTGTCTGTTTTGTCTGAATCTTTCCGTTTGTCTTTTCAGAATGAGGAGGCGAGCGCGTGTCGCTCCACCGGTCGTTGAGGCCGAGGATGATGAGTCTTTTCAGGACGAGGTTTTACCTCCTGAACCGCCAGTTAGACGTAGAGGTCGTGGCAGAGGTAGACCTCGAGGAGCGGCAGGTCGCCGTAGGCAGAGAGAGTTACAGGACGAGGAGCCTGTTGAGCCTGAGTTTGATGTTCCTGTTCCTCCAGTTGTTCAGCCTGTTCAGCCTGCCTGTCAGCAGGGTATGTCTGACCCTGAGGCAGCTTTGTTCTATGCCAGAGTTGGTAGGATTGCTTTTGATGGTACTTCTGATCCTTTAGATTTTCTGCATGCGATTGAGACTAGGACTCGGACTGCTCATACCGAGTACTAGAGGATCATGATTGTTGAGTTGTCTGTCGAGGGACCAGCCTTGGATTGGTTCATTCAGATGATCCAGCCTTATATGATGACGATGACATGGGCTCAGTTTCGAGAGCGATTCATGAGGAGATTTTATCCAGAGCCTCTTCGTTTGAGCTATATTCTTCGATTGACCAGTATTTCTCGTGGAGATCGATCTGTAGAGGAGTATACCCGAGAGTTTCTTCGTCTGGGTAGATATGCTGAGGATCTGATGCGAGATCAGTATTTCACTGTTACTACGTATGTTACTGGTTTGGGTTCTGCTTTTGCTGATATGCCTACAGCAGGTCTTACTCTGGAGTCTGTGATTGAGCTAGCTAAGGAGATTGAGTTGAGGTTAGTTAGGCAGGGAGCGATGCCTGATTATTACCAGTTGGGAGTTCAGTCGAGTGGATTGCAGGCTACTCCATATTCGAGTTTTCATGTTGGTTCGAGTAGTCAGCAGCGAGGTTCGACTCAGCAGAGTTAGAGACAGCAGCAGCGAGTGCATCGGAGCAGTAGACATGGCCGTGGAGGTCAGCGTAGATCGTTCAGATTTGGATCAGGTGCTTCGAGCAGCAGCAGTGGTCGTAGTTCTGGATCAGCGGCCAGTGTTTGTCAGACGTGTGGTAGAGTCCATCAGGGACCGTGTTATCTGACACCACTGACATGTTTCAGATGCGGGCAGACAGGACATTTTGCCAGATCGTGTCCTTATTCTGGGTATCAGCAGCAGCAGATTACGCGATTCCCACAGCAGTCGATTGCTAGTGCAGCACCCGTGCCATTTCAGTTGCCACCAGCCCAGCATCAGAGTTCTACTCAGTTTGTTCCACAGCAGAGTCGTGGTAGAGGTACTAGAGGAGGTGCCAGAGGTGTTGGCCAGGCTTCTACCAGTCAGCAGGGAGGTCGAGGTCAGGCCAGAGTCTTCCATCTAACTCAGCAGGATGCTCAGGCATCTAATGCAGTCGTGGCAGGTATTCTTTCTGTTTGTTACCTGGATGCTTTGGTTTTATTTGATCCGGGTGCCACGCATTCGTTTGTTTCTCCTATTTTTGCTTCTAAATCTTGTTGGCAAGCTTCGAGGATGGCTTTTCCTTTGTCTGTTGCCACTCCTCTGAGCGATTCCTTGGACACCGATATTGTTCTTTCTGGTTGTCCAGTTCTCGTGGGAGATAGAGAATTACCCGCTGATTTGATTTTGTTGGATGTGATGGAGTTTGATGTTATTTTGGGAATGGATTGGTTATCTCAGTACTTTGCCGTGGTAGATTGCAGGAATAAGGAGGTGACTTTCAGAATTCCTGATGAAGTAGAATTTAAGTTTGTTGGTGATAGGAGTTCAGCACCTCAGAATCTTATTTCTGCTATATCAGCTAGGAAGTTGTTGAGGAAAGGTTGTCAGGGGTTTTTGGCATTGGTCAGGGATACGTCAGTGGAGAAGTTGTCACTCACAGATGTTCCTGTTGCTTGTGAGTTTCCTGATGTTTTTCCCGAGGAGTTGCCAGGTTTACCACCTCATAGAGAGATTGAGTTCTGTATAGATGTGGTTCCAGGTACTACTCCTATATCTATGCCACCTTATCGTATGGCTCCTGCAGAGTTGAGAGAGTTAAAGGAGCAATTGCAAGAGTTGTTGGATAAAGGTTTTATTAGACCTAGTGTTTCCCCTTGGGGTGCACCAGTCCTGTTTGTGAAGAAGAAGGATGGTACCCTGAGACTGTGCATTGACTATAGAGAGCTGAATAAGGTGACAGTGAAGAACAAGTATCCTCTCCCGAGGATAGATGATTTGTTTGATCAGTTACAAGGTGCACAGTTCTTTTCTAAGGTCGACTTGAGGTCGGGTTATCATCAGCTGCGGATCAGTGAAGCTGATATTCCTAAGACAGCGTTCCGCACTAGATATGGCCATTATGAGTTTCTGGTGATGTCTTTTGGTTTGACTAATGCACCAGCAGCTTTTATGGATCTGATGAACAGAGTATTCAGACCGTATGTGGATCAGTTTGTAGTAGTCTTCATTGATGATATACTGGTATATTCGAGGAGTATGGAAGAGCATGTATATCATTTGAGGATTGTACTACAGACACTGAGAGATCATCAGCTTTATGCTAAATTCTCGAAGTGTGATTTCTGGATGGAGAGTGTTTCTTTTCTTGGACACGTAGTGTCTAAAGAAGGTATTCAGGTTGATCCACAGAAGGTTGAGGCAGTATCTGAGTGGCCTAGACCTACTTCAGTTACTGAGATTCGGAGTTTTCTGGGTTTAGCCGGGTATTATAGGCGGTTTGTGCAGGATTTTTCCAGGATTACAGCCCCTATGACTCGCTTGACTCAGAAGAATGTTAGATTTGAGTGGTCAGAAGCTTGTGAGAATAGTTTTCAGTTGTTGAAGGAGAAGTTGACCACAGCGCCAGTATTAGCTTTGCCTAATAGTGTGGATAAGTTCACAGTTTACTGTGATGCCTCTAGAATTGGTCTTGGTTGTGTGTTGATGCAGAATGGAAGGGTGATAGCCTATGCTTCGAGGCAGTTGAAGAAGCATGAGCAGAACTATCCCACACATGATCTGGAGATGGCTGCAGTGATCTTTGCTTTGAAGATTTGGAGACATTATCTGTACGGGGTGACTTGTGAGATATTTACTGATCACAAGAGCCTTAAGTACATTTTCCAGCAGCGAGATTTGAATTTGAGGCAGAGAAGATGGTTGGAACTGTTGAAGGATTATGATTGCGAGATTCTTTACCATCCGGGTAAAGCTAATGTGGTAGCAGATGCCTTGAGTAGGAAGTCCTCAGGTAGTCTTGCTCACATCGGTGTTGAGAGGAGACCATTGATCCAGGAGTTGCATCTGATGGTGGATCAAGGTCTGATGATGAAGATCAGTAGATCAGGTGGACTGTTAGCTCAGTTTAAAGTACGATCTGTACTGAGGGATAGGATTAAAGCAGCTCAGAGCCGAGATCCTATTCTAGAAGAGCTTGTAGAGAATGTCAGAGCAGGGAAGTTCACTGATTTCACACTCGATGATGATGGTGTGTTGTGGATCAGTGGTAGATTGTGTGTTCCTGATGTGGATGATTTGAGAGAGGAGATCCTAGAGGAAGCACATTCTACAGCCTACAGCGTTCATCCAGGTGTTACTAAGATGTACCACAGTATCAGAGATCTATACTGGTGGGATGGATTGAAGAAGGATGTTGCTGATTATGTTGCTAAGTGCTTGACGTGTCAGCAAGTGAAAGCCGAACATCAGAAGCCTTCTGGGAAGCTTCAGCCTCTTCCTATTCCCGAGTGGAAGTGGGAAAGGATAACTATGGATTTTGTGGTCGGTTTACCTCGTTCGAAGGATGGATACGATTCCATCTGGGTGATTGTAGACAGATTGGCGAAGTCTGCACATTTCTTGCCTGTGAAAGCCACATATTCAGTTGCTAGATTGGCGAAGTTGTATGTGAACCATATTGTGTGCCTTCATGGAGTACCTGTGTCCATTGTGTCAGACAGAGGTTCAGTGTTTACTTCTCGTTTTTGGCAGAAGTTACAGGAAGCGATGGGCACTAGGTTGGATTTCAGTACTGCTTTTCATCCTCAGACAGATGGTCAGTCTGAGAGGACGATCCAGACACTGGAAGATATGTTGAGAATGTGTGTCTTGGATTTGGGAGGTAGCTGGGATGATCATTTATCGCTTGTTGAGTTTGCATATAATAATAGCTACCATAGCAGTATTGGCATGGCACCATATGAGGCGTTGTATGGAAGGAAGTGTAGATCCCCGTTGAGTTGGGATGAGATTGGTGAGAGAGCTTTGACTGGACCAGAGATGGTTCAGGATGCTGCAGAGAAAGTCGCCGTGATCAAGCGTAGATTAGAGACCACAGTTAGTAGACAGAAGAGTTATGCGGATCCTAGGCGCAGAGATGTGGAGTTTCAGGTTGGAGATTTCGTTTTTCTGAAAGTATCTCCGATGAAGGGTGTGATGAGATTTGGCAAGAAGGGTAAGTTAGCATCGAGATATATTGGACCGTTTGAGATTCTGGAGAGAGTTGGCACTGTTGCATATCGGTTGGATTTGCCTCCGAGTATGTCACAGGTGCATCCAGTATTTCATATCTCGATGTTGAGGAAGTATATCTCAGATCCTTCACACGTGTTGCAACCCGACAGTGTAGAAGTGAGTGAAAATTTGACGTTTGTGGAAGAACCTGTGGCGATCGTTGATTATCAAGTTCGACAGTTGCGATCGAAACAGATTCCGATGGTCAAGGTTTTGTGGCGTAGCGACAGAGTTGAAGAGCATACGTGGGAGACTGAAGCTGAGATGCGAGCTTCTTACCCGTATCTCTTTCCTTCCTGATTCTGTAATCTTATTTTCTAGAATTCGAGGACGAATTCTTGTAAGGGGGGGAGACTGTAATATCCCGTGTTTTTAAAATATTTTTACACTGTATCGGGATATGCAGTATTAATAATTTTGAATATGTATATATACGATATTTTTATGAGTTGATATGTATTTTAAACCTATTTTAATTACTGTGTTTTATATACAGTGTTTTACGTAAAATTTTCCCGGGACTTTCATTTTCGGGGAAATTTCCACGTAAACAATGTATTATTAATTATTTTAAATGTATTTACGGGTTTGCATGAACTCATACATATTTTTAAATTATTAAATAAAGCCTGTGTGTGTATATTTATTTAATTAGGGTTTATTATTTCCCTAATATTTTATTAAGTATTTAATTGTTTTAATTGTTATTTAATTAATTTTATTTGGTATAAATTATTAAAATATTAATATTTTAATGTGTGTGGTGTATATTTGATGTGTGTAATTTAATATTATTTTAATATAAAGTATAAAGTATATATATATACATATATACATTAAAAATCAAAAGAATTTGCCAAATTACACATTTGCCCCCGACTCCTTCTCCTTCTTCTTTCCCACGCCCGACGCCCGACCACCATCCCTCACCGCTACAACTACCGTTCCTTCACCGTCGGTGTGCCTCTCGGCTTGCCACCGTCGCCTCCAGCCGTTCCCCGCCGCCAGCAGCCCCTTTCCCGACGAGTTTTGGCCGGAATTAGCTTTAGAGGCCGAAAGTCGAGCTACCGCCGTTTCTCCCTCCTCCGGCCACCGTTTTCGACACCGCCGGTCTCTTTCTTCTCCTTGAGCTCCGGTGAGTGTTATTCTAGCTTTGGTTTGAGCTAAAATGGTCTAGAATTGCTTAGTTCTCGATTTGTCAAATTCGGCCTATTAGGGTTTTCGATTTTTTTCGAATTGTTCTTGATTGATTCATGCTTAATTCCTTCACAAATGTTGTTTCTAGTAGCTTAATCTACATGTATGAATTTTTGTAGAATTTTTGGAGATTGTTTGGATTTTTGGGTATTTTTGAATATTTTAATATTATTTTCTAATTTTCGGAAATTAATTATTTAAATTATGAAATTGGAGTTTATGGTTGAATTGAGTGTTGAAATGAATTATAGGAATTTATTTGGAATTTTTATGAATTTCTAAGTATTTATTTTTAATTATTGAAGTTTAGGTGATTTTGGAAAATTAGGTTAAATGTGTTTTTAATGGAAATTAATTGGTTAATTGAGTTTAAATATTGATATTATTGATAAATATGTTGAGAAAATTAATTTTGGGTAATTGTATGATTTTTGGTGAATTTTTGAAGTAATTTAAGTATATTTATATATATAGGGGTATTTTGGTAATTTTACCCTAAATTGTCTAAAAATGTAATTTAATTGGTTTTAATAATTATTTAAGGTATAAAAATGATTTCTATAAATTATTTAGTATTTTTAACTAATTAAAACTATTTTTCGGGAATTATTTTCAATTATATAGATAATATACGGTTTTTCTAATAAAATGAGTTTTATTCGGTTTTTACAGTGTTTTAAGGTTAATTATGTAATTTTTATCTATAAAATGTATTTCTGTGATTTAAGGATATTTTTGGTATATCTGGAATCATTCTGTGGTTGTGGACCCCGGTCGGTGGACTGTAGTTTGGAGTCCGACCGTGGGATTTTGATTGTGTTGAGCTCATTTTTCGAAGTGTGTTTCTTTGCAGGGTCAGCTCTACTCTTTTGAGTAGAGAGATGTCCGTTTTACAGGGGAGGTTCTGCCGGATTTTCGGTAGAATTCTCGTAAAACGTGATATCCAGTCGAACCCTAATTTTCGATTCTGTATTTAATACTCTAGATTGAATTCTAGGATTTCTGTTAGGTTTATTCTAATGTCGGTTATTTATTGCTTGTTTAGTTGCGCCGAGACCGAGGGCTAGTGGACCAGGCCCGTCGGACCTGTCTCGTGGAGCGCATTAGGTGAGTTACTATATTATATATATATATGCTTAGGATGCATGATTTAGAAAATGCATGTTTTATTTTGACTGATTATGCATAAATAATGTGATTTATATTCAAGTATATTTTTGGTATATAATAAATTATATACATGTTTTATTAATAAAATATATTTAAAATGTTTTTAAATATATTTTTAGTTTAATTCATGATTTGATTGGATTTATTTGACATATATATATACTCAAAATATACCTGGTTTATGTTTGGTATATTTCCAGTATATATATGGTTTATATTGTTGATTTATTTAAATTCATGCATCATGTATTTGTGAATGAATGTTTTATTATTTAATGATGAAGGATATCAATAGAACGTGCTACCTAGTGGGCAGCACTAGGACCGAGTACGTACCGGTACGCCTATAGTTTTAGGCTATATACTAACTATTTGTGGATATTGATTTGATTATGATTATTGATATGTGTGAGATGTGGTTTGGGTGTGATTGCTGGAGCTCGGTTGACCAAGTGTCTCGGGGCCAATCACACTGGCAGTCAGACTGCTGGAGCTCGGTTGACTTAGTGTCTCGGGGCCAGTCTACTTTCCAAATGGATTAAGTGGATATATTTGGAATAAGTGAGCCTGTATGGCCAGAGTGTTGTTTAACACTAATTTCTGAGGTTGCGATATTCTAGGGTTCTATGTGATCCTTCATAAAAGAGGTTTTTCAGATAAAATATATAAAATGATTTTATTGCATCTGTGTGCAATTGCCTGTATATATACATATTATATATATATACTGTTGACTGTATGCATTATCACTTAGTGTGTATGTATATATATTATAGTAATTCACTCAGTGAGGTCTGACTCCCCTCCGTTGACTATTTTTCAAGAGAGTCAACTTCCTCAGACCTCAGTAGCAGGTCGATACGCCGGATTTCTTCCGCCCCGGCTTCTTTATGTAAATTGTCTACTTGAGTCTTATTTATTTTATCTAGACACTGCAGTAGTTGTGAATTAAAGTATTGGATTTCATGTATTTTGTTTTAAAGGAGGTATATTATGTTGAAACTGGATTGTATTAAAGAGATTTTATGTATGGGATGAGATTTTTATTTAAATCCAGTTGATATGGATAATATAATGATATTATGATTTTTATTTTCCGCTGCATATTATATTTTTATTGTTATTATGGCATGATTTATTTTTTTTTAGGCTTGCTACGGGTTCCGGATTCGAAAGAATTCCCGTTCCCTAGCGCCGGTCATGGCCCCTGTTTTGGGTCGTGACAATAATGCCTCCTTCTCTCCTAAGTCGAGTATCTCCAACATCAACTCAGAGAACTCCTTGACATACTCTCATATGTACCCCTCCTTATGTTGAAGGTGATGAAGCTTGGCCTTTGCTTCATTCTCGGCATCCTTAAGGTAGAATTGGGCCTTTAACTCCTTCTTAAAATATTCCCATATAGTGATGGTACACGTCCCCCTCTTGACGTGCTCACACCTTCTTCTCTACCACACAGTAGCCACATCATTTAAATAAAGAGATACAAACCTCACATTCGCATTCTTATCTATAATGCCTACAACCTTGAAGTACCTCTCCAAGCTCCATAGGAAGTTATCTATCTCCCTCGCATTCCTTACCCTACTATAGGCTTTTGTCTTGGGAGCATCCAACTTATGGATGGTCATAGCTTAGACTCCCTAACCGCTCGCGAACACGGTCTTTACCAAACTAAGCTACATCTTGACCTTCTCCTTGTAAGCTTGCAACATCGTCTTAAGGGTTTTGTCTTCCCTTAACAACTTGTCCATAACCACATTCAAGGCACCTTGCATCTCCCATCAAAGCTCTTTAACATCACTCTTGGACTCAAGCTCCACGATGCATTGGTCCATGTCTTCAATTTTATCCCTTCAATCAGACATGGTGGTCTCTACCTTGACCAACCTTTCCTCTATGGTTGTTAGTATGTCATGAGATTTCTCTCATCCACCCTTCTTCGCACCATCTTGTGCTTGGCTTGTTGCTTACTCACTTGAACCCACCATTCTCTCATGCTAACACTCCAACAAATACTCCAAATAAGGTAACCCAAATCCTTAAACTCAACTAAGAGTTATGATACCACTTATCATGGGACCATTACCCTCTCCCCCAAAAGAATAACCTATTAGGGCATGCAATGCCTACATTTATAAGCCTAAGACCTCCCCACAATTTTCCAATGTGAGATTTATGACATTTTACCTCACCCGATTATGCAACTCCTTCATTACACCCACTCCTTACCCAAGGGAGGGGAGGGACCGACCCGATCTAGACCTACCTCAATCATGGTGTCTCTCATGAGGGCCCCACATTAGAGAAGAGTAAGGTCGGCTCTGATACCAACTATCACATGAGTTTTGTTAACACCCAACACTTGCCCATGTATGGCCTAGCAATACTTTGTCCAACCCATGCAAGTATGCTAGTAAGCCTCCTTACCCACAATTTTAGGGTCATGCCTTACCTTTGGAAAGCTAGCACACCCACTAGCAAAAGTGTATGTTTAAGTAGGAAAAGATAACACAATTGTTATCTGTAAAGGAACCTAGAAAAAGGTAGCACAACTGTTATATGTAAAGGAACCTTAAACTATATAGATGAACAAGAATGGCTACAAGAAAGTATGCTTCCTATGGCTTTACAAGGCTTATCCCTCACTTGGTTATCGTATACCTATATAGCACTTAAGACACTTCACTCCTTTTATTTACAAATGAGGAGTGGAGGTATTTATAGGAGAGGGTTGGGTATTATTGCCACCTTCTTACTATTCCACCTCCATAAGGGAACTCTCCAGCATATTCCCTTGGCTTTTTTAAGGAAGCTTCCCTTCCTTTCCTCCCAAGGATAGTTCTAGACACCTTAAATCTAGACAATTCTACTAGCTTCCTTTACAAGCTTTTAGTACTTTCTATACACTTCTACAACATGCTAGAGTACTCCACACAACTCTAGCTTATTCTAACCTATTCTAGAATATTCTATAGCATTCCTACATATTGTAGTTAAGCTTAAGAGAATATATGCTTTCAAAACCTCTTGTCATGGTGTCAAAACTCCTTAGGCATATTTTCCATGATATGTGTTTATACCTCAACGGTGGCAGAGTGATCCCAGCTATAACCACTACCTATCCCTTCTGGCCAATAATTTTCTTTGCCTTGACCTATACCTACCTTCAATTTCTTATACTTTTCCTATACAAAAATGATCTTTTCACACAACATTGTAACATTCTCTTCATAATTCAAATAATTCAAAAAGTTTATATGATAATTAACTAAAATTTAATTGATAATTGAAATATAGTTAACACAACTCAAAAGATAGAATTCAATTGATAATTGAACCCTATTCATAATAAGTATTAATAACTTTTTTTTTCAATTTTGTTTTGGTAAAATTTTATAATTTAGCTAATTATATTTATAATTATCAATAACATATATTTTGATAAAATTATTAATAAAGAATATACATGTGAATACATTAAAACAGGTCACCTTTATTAAAAGTGTAGAATATAGTTATTTTAGTTCTTACAAAGTAATTTTTATTTTATTAATAACCATCGGTGGATGATATAATACACTTTTATACGATGATGATAATAGCAAATTGAAAATAAATTACCCAAAAAAAGTAACATTAGAATTTCTCTTTATCAAATTATATATTGTGATAAATTATAAATAATTGGTTAAATTGCAAAATTTTTATCAAATTTAAGAAGTTATAAAATGTTGTGATTTTAGCAAAAACCTTTATCTTTTCCCTGTCAGCTATGAACAGAGGTGTAGTGTAGATATCATCTTCGTCCTTATTGGCACCAGAAAAGTAAGCTTTAGGGCACCTTGTCTTAATTCCATGTCTTCTGCAGAACGGAAGCCACCATTTCGCAAATTTCCAAGCTTCTTTCAGGCCATGCAAAGTTACAGCAGCACCACCATCATCAGATAAATAAACATGAAGCTTCTCTGCAGGATAATCCAAAGCCATAGCTAATAAAACTGTGTTCATCACATCAAAAGTTGGTTCTTTATTCGAATCCGCAGTGTATATAAACACATCGATCTCCGGAAGGACGCCGTCTTTCGGCAATCTTTCCGGAAATACTGTTCTTGAAACAGATCTCCATCTGAAAGCTTGGCCAAGTAACCACACAAAGAAGAGAAGCGTTTCTAAGAAAAATACAAGAAGTCATGGTATGGTTTTAGTAGGTGTGGTTTTCGGAAAGGTTGTTGTTCTATAGTAAATCAGGAAAGCTATGGCCGCATAGTGAAAGAATGCATGGATCTTGTGTGTGATGATGAAAAGCTTGTGGACATTTTTGTTGCAGATATGGAGAGGGAAAGAGTTGTCCATTGACGTTTGATTTATTGGGTTCTTATCTTTTCTTTGTTTGATGTACAGTAAGTATGCTATCTGCCTCTGTTCTGTTTATACATAGTTATAATATGCATGATCTATATAAAACAATAATCTTTTGTTTATTGATAGAATAATGCCAAGTAGAAAAATTAGTTTTAAAGAAAATTTTTATTTTATTTATTCAGGACATATTACATCTAGTAATTAAATTTATTATATAAAATTATATATCTCATTTTTATTGACTAAAATAAATATTTTAAAAAATATCGAAACTAATCACCAATCCAAGTTTAAGAACGGAATATTCATAGTTGGAAAACTCTTCTAACCAAGTAACTGTCAATAAAGTTGTGTTTAAAAAAAAATCCCAAAGAATATACTTTAATATTAAGATTATTAACTCAGCATTGGATAAAAATGAGTGAAATACTTATTTTTAAAAAAATTCAAAAATTGGGTTCTAATCTTTTTTTAGACATAGGGTTTATATATAAAAAAAAATTCAATTATTCAATTTGAATCCATTTTTATATTGATATAATAATATAAGGTGTAAAATTTTTGAAATATATATTATAAATTTTGGCAGCCACACATCTAAAAAATCTCTCATTTTTAAATTCCTTTGATATTGACAAAAAATTATTGATTTCTTATTATTATTTTAATTTTAAAAATTTTAATGTAAAATTAAAAAGCTTTTGAAAATTCTTTATTTCTTATGTGCTTTAGCAATGTTATAAATATCTATGGTTATTTTGAGATCATTTTCATTTACATTCTATTATTCTTTATAAATTCAGTTTGATTTCAACTTTCGCATGTATGTTGAAGTGACTGGTTGCTTGTGAGAATAGAATACTATGATGAAAATATGTAATGACAAACTAGATGTTGGTGCTAAATTACATAGAGTTTTAGAACTCATTTTAGCATCCATTTATAGATTTTAGATTGCATTTAACTTAGTTAATTAATAAGAATACATATTTTTTATATTTTTATTTTATTTTTCAGGAAAATAATAAATTTGGAGGTGAATGGTGTCATTTAAAGCATGAAAAGGGTTAAAACAGAGCAAGGGAATAAAGTTGGAGTTTTGAAATATCCCGAGTTTTTAAATATTTTTATACTGCATCGGAATATGTAGTGTTAATAATTTTTGCATATATATTTATGATATTTTAAGAGTTATTATTTGTTTAAAGCTAATTTTAATTATTTTAAGTACTTTACGTAAAATTTTCCCGAAAATTATATTTTCGGGAGAATTGACACATAAATAATTAATACTATTTATTTTGACTAGTTTTATGAATTTGCATGAACTCATATATAATTTTAAAGTGCTAAAATAAATTTTATATATGTATACTTATTTAACTTAATTAGAGCTTAATTAATTTCCTTAATTTGATTATTTAATTTTTGTATTAATTAATTAATTTTAAGTGTATAACTTATTAAATATAATAAAATATTTGTGTAGTGAATATCATTTGTGTGTGGGATTATATTATTATAATATATATATACATATATACACAAATTTTAATCAAAAAAACAAAAATTATCTTAATTACAGTTTTGCCCCTCCTTCATCTTCTTCCTCCCAAAATGTTTTCCACCATTTACAGCCACTTTCAAGCTGGTTTTCTTGCTGTTAATATGCCCCTCAACCTTCCTCCTCCACCTCTAGCCATTTCCACCACCTAAAACATTCTTTTCCGGCGAGTTTTGGCCGGATTTTCATCAAGAAGCCAAAAATCGACTTAGCTCCGACCAAGTACTTTCCGGCCACCAAATTTGATGTTGTCTGTCTCTATCTTCTCATTGAGCTCTGGTGAGTGTGATTCCAAGCTTTGTTTCACTTGATTTGGTCTAGAATTGCTTAGGTTTCAATTTCTTCAAATCAGTCATTTTGGGTTTCGAATTTTTTTTAGCTATAATTTGATTGATTCATGAAAAATTCTTTCACAAAATTTGTTTCTGGAAGATTAATATACATGCTGTAATTTTTTTAGAATTTTTGGAATTTATTTTAATTTTTGTGAATTTTTGATTATTTTATTATTATTTTCTAATTTTCGGAAATTAATTAATTAAATTATGAAATTATGTTTTATAGTGATTATAGGAGTTGAAATGAATTATAGAAATTTATTTATAATTTTTGTGAATTTTTATGTATTTATTTGGAATTTATTAAGTTTATATAATTTTGAAAAATAGGGTTAATTATGTGTTTAATTGAAATAAATTGGTAAATTGAGTATATTTTATTGATATTATTGAATTATATGTTGAGAAATTAAGTAATTATATAATTTTTGGTGAATTTTTGAACATTTATAGTGAATATATATATATATATATATATATATATATATATATATATATATATATATATAGGGGTATTTTGGTAATTTTACACTAAATTGGCTAAAAATATATTTAAATTGGTTTTAATAATTATTTGAACTATAAAAATGATTTCTGCAAATTTTTAGTATTTTTAAATAATTAAAACTATTTTTCGTAAATTATTTTCAAATGATATATAATATACTATTTTTCTAAATAAATGGGTTTTTATTGATTTTTAGTATGTTTTAGGGTTTAGGGTAATTTTACACTAAATTGGCTAAAAATATAATTAAATTGGTTTTAATAATTATTTGAACTATAAAAATGATTTCTACAAATTTTTAGTATTTTTAACTAATTAAAACTATTTTTCGTAAATTATTTTCAAATTATATATAATATACTATTTTTCTAAATAAATGGGTTTTTATTGATTTTTAGTATGTTTTAGGGTTAATTACATAATTTGGATTTCTAAAAATGTATTTTTATTATATAAGGGCATTTTCGGTATTTTATAAATATTCTGTGAATTGTGAACCTTGGTCGGTGAATTGTAGTTTGGAGTCTGACCGAGGGATTGCGGTTGTAATTCTGTATTTATTTCGAGAGATGTCCGTTTTACAAGGGAGGTTTTACCGGATTTTCGGTAGAATTCTCGTAAAACGTGATATCCGGTCAAATTCCTATTCCAATTCTGTGTCTAAAATTCTAGATCGAGTCTTTAGAATTTTCTTTAAATTTATTTTGATTTTATGTTGTCATTTGTTTGTTTAGTTGCGCCGAGACCGAGGCCTAACGGATCAGGCCCGTCGAGTTTGTCTCATAAAATGCTAACATGTGAGTTATTATACTTTATATATATGCACTGCATATAGGGTGCATTATTTAGAATTTTTCATTTTCATTGTATGTTTTAAAAGGGATTTAAATTATAATATTTTTGGTATATCTAGGGTTGCATTTTTATATATATGCATATTAAATAATTATGCATGTTAGTTTGATATATACACATTAAACAATTAGGTTTAGGTTTAATACATTTGAGTAATATACACATGTTTTAAAATGTACACTTAGACATAATTATTTTATTAAATGATTAGTATACCTTAGGTATAGTTTTAGTAGATTTTAGGTTTATTCTTAAATAATTTCATGTTAAATTATAAACCTACACTTAAATTATTTTTAAGTTTATTTTTGGTATATTTTTTTATTTATTTCTGAATAAATAAATATTTTATTATTAAATTAAACCTAGCACATTAATGGTATATTTAGGGTTTATTTTTGATATATGCATGCTAGATAATCAGGTTTATTTTTAGTATATTTATGAATATATGTTAAACACAAACACGTATTTAAATGAATATTTATACATAAATGTTTTATTAAATGATTTGTGTACTTAGGGTATATCTTTTGCATATTTAAGTATATTTTTAAGATAATGCATGTTATATTATTGTTACTCATTTAAATTGTTTTTAACTATATTAATGATTTATCTTTAGTTTATTTCGTATTTTATTTGACACACACACACACACACACACACACACACACACACACACACACACACACACACACACACACACACACATATATATATATATATATATATATATATATATATATATATATATATATATATATATATATATATATATATGGTTGGTTTTACTATTATGAATATTGTTATACATTAATTATTTTCCGAATGAATGATTTATTCTAAGTGAAGGATATCAACAGAACGTGCTTCCTAATGGGCAGCACTAGAACCGTGTACGTACTGGTACGATAGATAAGGTTTGAGTGAGAAATAATTGTGGTGATTATAATTGATTGGATGGATTTGACTAAGATTAATGGTATGATAGATAGTGTGATTGTTGTAGCTCGGTTGACCAGGGGTCTCGGGGCCAATCACACTGACAGTCAGACTGCTGGAGCTCGATTGACTTAGTGTCTCGGGGCTAGTCTACTGTCCATAAGTGAATTGAATGATCTATTGGGTTGATTGATATGTGAGGTGATAGATAGTGTGATTGCTGGAGCTCGGTTGACCAAGTATCTCGAGGCCAATCACACTGACAGTCAAACTGCTGGAGCTTAGTCGACTTAGTGTCTCAGGGCCAGTCTATTGTCCATATTGGAATAAGTGTTCTATTTGGAATCAAGTGAGCCTGTATGAATAGAGTGATTATGGGATTGTTCGAGGTTGTTATTATTTAGGGTTCTATGGATCCTTTATGAATTAAAACAAACATTTTCTACATTTAGTATATTTATAAAAGCAAAGTTTGGCATTCGTGTGAAATGTGTGTATATACATATATATATATAAGAATGTCTGATTGTTATGGTTTAGTTTGCATGTATATATAGTATAATAATTCACTCAGTGAGGTCTGACCCCCTCAATTATTTTTTTCAGGAGATCCCATATCATCAGACCTTAGTTGTAGAGTTCCTCACCGGTGTTCTTTAGTCTCGGCTATTTTATGCAAATATATATTCTGAACTTTGAATTGTATTCTAGAAACTGTAGTAGTAGTGTTATAATTTTTGGAAGTGTATTATTTTGTTTGGATATTAAATACTCTGAGAATTTGTATTTGAACATTGTACGAATATGTATTCATTCATAAAAGGATTTAAAGTATTTATTTTATATATTGATTCAGAAAAATTTTTATTTGATCGTACTTTTATTTAATTATTGCATGATTTTATTTTCTAAGGCTTGCTACGGGTTCCGGATTCGAAAGAATTTCCGTTCCCTAGCGCCGGTCATGACTCCTAGTTTGGGTCGTGACAAGTTTGGTCACGATCGTGAAGGGAGTCGCGATCGCTAATCCATTATAGTTGAAGTTACTATAGCAATCACTATAGTGTCATGATCACTACAGTTCTGTGAGCTGTCATACACCCATTTTTTAGGGGGATTCAAGGACTATTCAAGAAAACTATAAAAGGGGACCAAAAACCTAATTTGAGAGAAGAAGGGGGGGGGGGGGTGGAGACCATATTCTAAAGATAAAATCAATACCCAAGGATTTTCTCTTTTTGCACAAGCCAAGACCCAATATACCTAAAGAGAAGAAAGAGGAGAAAAAGAAGTTTGGAAAGGAGGCCTCTATTGAAGATCCTTGAAGCACTTTAATAACTTTTCTTTTCCTTTCTCTGTTGTTTATAGAATTTTATTGTGAATGAATGATGGATATTAACGACATGTTTTGCTAGTTAACTTTTTGTTATTAGGATTTTGAGACCCATTTGATTCAAGTTAATTTGATAGATCTTATTTTCTCTTTAATGCATCTTGTATTTGTTATGTTTATTGAATGTTGTATTTTGGCCAAGTACATCTCTTGTTTAGATTTATACATTGAAAATTGGTAAACCTAATGGACCCACAAACACAAATTAGATAAGTTAATGACTTGAGAGAGCTTGACTAAATCTAACTCTCTTTTGGGTTCACTCAGTGCCTTGTATATTGATGTTGACTTACTTTTATGGTGATGATGAGAGTTAAACCATAACTTTGAGTTTTAATTGATTCATGCATATTGAGTTAAGTATTACTTGAAAGAGAGTGCTCAATGATTTTAGAAAACCTGAGATGCATATTTAGGTTAATTTAATCTATCATTTAGCTTGATGATAATGTGGTACTTAATCTCCCAACAACATTGCTCCTATATTGATTTCCCCTAAATCATTAGCTTAATGTTTGGTTAATTCATTTATCATTTCATTTGATTTATTACTTTAATTTGAACTAAATTAGGAAGATCTAAACAAAATATACTAAAACTAATAGGTGGTTAGTTGGCAATCCTCATAGGAACGATATTCTACTCTCTACTTTATTTCTTATCGGCCTATATACTTGCGATTAATTGCATTTCTATTCAAGGCACTAACAAGTTTATTGTGCCATTGATGGGAATTGAGCAACTATAATTATAATTAGTGATAGTTCTCTTAGATTAGAGAATTTCATTTTAGTACTCTATTTTTTATACGTTCTTACTCTGTTTTAGGTACTCTTTTTGTTTTTTTATCCACAATACTAGATGTAGTCAGATAGAACCATTGATTTCCATCCCAAACTTGTCTAGATTCAAGAAAGGAAATTGCTAGATTAAAAAGTGAAACTAGTGAAATGGTTCATCATCAAGAGAGGGAAGAATGGACTTTTTTGGAGTTTGTTATGTCCAGTTTAGAGGGTGACATGTATGGTAACATCTTCATAAACTCATATTGCTCCACTTTCAAAGCAAATTAGTTATTTCACTTTTAAAAGGTAATTTTATTCCTTCTACCTCTAGTACACTATATGAACATTCTACTTTTGAGTGTGGTTATGGAAATAGTAAGTGTTTGAAGATAGCTTGATTGAGAACTACAACTATTTTAAAGGTCAATTCTAACTAAGACAAGCCAACAATCCTTTCTCCAATACTTATAACTAAGGGTGGAAGAATCACCCCAGCTTCTCATAGAGCAATAATCAAAATTCCTAGGGGTATTCCAATCAATTCACTAAACCACCACTCGAATTGTAGCCATAGCCAAGTAATGATAGATTAACAACCATAAAGACCAAGATAGGTAAATTCTTTGATGTTATAACCTCCAAAATTTCCAGTCAAGAGGTGAGTCAAAAGAGGATAAAAGTAAAATTTGACCAAATTACTAAAAAAAACATGCCTTTTCAATTCATAATATCAAGGTTCAAGTAGGATAATTGGCCAACGTGGTTGCCACAAGAGCTCAAGGAAATTTTCCTAGCAACACCAAAGTCATTTCGAAGGAGCAAGTGAAGGCTATCATGCTTAGGAGTGGAAAAAAGTTTCAAGGTCCTAAGGAAGTTCCATTTAAGGTTAAAGATAACAAGGAGAATTAAGAGAAGAAGAGTGAAGAAGTAAAAGAGAACGCTAAAGAGAAGCAAGTGGAGCAGCCTTTTCCTATTAACATGTCCAAATATTCCCTAAGACATCCATTCCCTCTAAGGCAAAGGACAATGAATGAAGATGAAAAGAGATTGTAAAATTTCTAGAAATTTTTAAAAAGTTAGAGCTGAAATTGCCATTGTTTGAAGCATTGATTGAGATGCCCAAGTATGTAAAGTTTTTTAAAGACATAATCACTAACAAAAGAAAGTAAGATAATAATTAAACAGTGCCCTTAATTGAGACTTATAACTCCATGAAGATGAGGTGTGTAAAATTATTGAAGTTATTGATAAGTGTGAAAGTGCATAAGAAGCCCCTTTTGTCAAAATCAAAATTTTAATAAAGAGTGACAATCCAATTCTTCCAACTATTAAGAAACCTCCTAGTTTAGAGTTAAAGCCTTTAATTAGCTACTTAAGATACACATTCCTAGGAGATAATAACACTCTACCTATTATAATCTCCAATAAGTTGTCCATCAAATAAGATAAGAGAGTATGTGAAGTGGTAAAAAAAAAGACAATTTGAGTGATTAAATGGAAATATTCTAACATTAAAGGGTTGAGTCTCTCAAACGTGATGCATAAACTTCACAAGGAAGATAGTTATAGAGCTACAACCAAGAAAGAAAGGAGAATAAATTCTAAGATGAAAGAAATTTTTATCTCTCCTAAGGTATACAACGATAACTTTTCTATTTTTGATAATGCTTTTGAATTGTGTTTATCTAACCATGATAAGATGTTACAAAGTTATGAGAGACTAATCTCATTTTACATTAAGAGAATTGCCACTTAATAGTGGAAGAAGAATTAGTCTCAAGTTATATGATATCAAGTAAAAGGATTGATTTCGATGAAAATAGTTTGCAAGCTCATGAGAGTGCCAAGTTCTTCCAGAAGAAAACTAAGAGATGGCATAATGATCACATTCCTAAAAACACACTTCAAATTGGAGATGTTATTTTATTGATCAAATCAAGGTTGAAGTTACTTCAAGAGAAGTTAAAAGCAAGATAAAGTGGCCCTTTCAAGCTAAAAATAAGTTTACTCTTATGGTAAGCTTGAGTTGCTAAATGCACAAGGGCAAAGTGTCACAACCCAAATTGGGGAGTCATGACCAACGCTAGGGAACGGGAATTCTCACGAATCTAAAACCCGTAACAAGCCTTAAAAATAAAAATACATGCAAACATAACACAAAATACACCAAAATTAAAACTTTAATTAATATAAAATAAATCTTTATATCATAACAAAATAAAATATCTTCATAAAATATCCAAATACAAAACACTGTCTAAAACAACACATGTACAATAATAAAAAGTACTACTACTGCAGCGTTTACTAAGACACAAGGAAAGATAATTCAGTATTTACATAAAACGGCCAGGGAGGAAAGATTCTGGCAAAGAGTTCTACTATGGAGGTTTAAAGTAAAAGATCCTAAAAAAATAGAGGGGAGTTAGACCTCACTTAAACAATTATTATAATATATATACATGCAACCCAAGGACATATACACTTAAGCATCAGTAGAATAACATATATATTTATTTATATATACATGCATTTCTTACAGATACTAAAAATCCATTTTTATAATAATATTAAATGCATAAGAATTTTGAGTGGAGGATCGGAGTAAAATTCCTAAATTTTCACAACCTCAACGCTGAATATCATTAGCCATCAGGCTTTCCATAACTCTAAAATATTCTTTTATCCACCTTTTGGTAGTGAACTGGCCCCGAGTATACAAAGGGTCAACCAAAGATTTGCAATTCCACTACCAGTGCTAACTAGCCCCGAGTACCCAATAAGTCAACTAAGGATCCACAATCACACTCTTAATCCACAATTCACCAAAATCATAATTTCCATATCCATAATTAGTCAAAGTTCAAAACCTAATTCTAGCATACTATTACGCAACAACCTTAGCGAGACCTACTAGGTGGCACGTTCTATAACTATCCTATAAAACATTTCCTAATAATATAATGAAAATTCAATATAAAATGTGATAGCATAAATATAGTTCAAAATAAATATTCTCAATTATATATATGAAAGCATATATATAAATATTTATAGTAATAAATATGATTTAATGAAATGAGCATAATTAAATTCATATTTATTGAAAACTTATGGATGCTCATAATATATAATCTAAATGCAATGTGTACATATCATAATAACTCATTGTTTTATCGTGCTCCTCGACCCTGGTTCAGTTGGCCCGGTCCGATAGGCGTAGCACATGGAGCAACTAAAGAAAATAATAACAAAATATAATATATTAGAAATAATTCTCAAATTTAATACATCTAGAAATTCTAAAGAATGACTCAATCTAGGACACGACTAGACGACAATTCAAAATTCAATACTGACCCAGAATCACGTTTTACGAAACTTTTACAAAAATTCAGCAAAATCTCCCTTGTAAAATGGACGTCTCCCTACTAAAAATAGAGTCGATCCTGCACGCAAACACACTTCAAATATACAAATAGCTCAGCTTCTCAGGTTGGGCCCCAAACTACATTAATTACCCAACTGAGAACTAATATACACAAAAATCAATAATATGATAATAAATATTAAAAATTACTAAAACCAATAAAATACCACAACTCAACTTATTTAAATAATAAAACATTAAAGATATTTATTTCCACAATAATTAATAAAATCTCAAATATAATTAAATAATATGAATAAAAATCCATTTTTCTAATATTAGAAATTAAATAGTATAAATTAAAAATAATGATTTAAATTGCTCAAATATATAATAAAATAGCTAAAAATTCATTTAATTATAAAAATAATAAATAAAACTATTATTTGAATATATTTCTGAAAATTATTATTAATTAGCTAAAAAAATAAATAATTCCTAAAAATTATTTTAATACTATTTATTACTCAAAAACTATCCAAAACATTATAAACATTATAATTAACAATAATTTCAATTAAAATACAAAATTTGCTAATTTATACTAATTTTTCCAAAAACCCAATTTTTACATAAACAATCAAAAATTTATAATAAATAATTAGATAATAATTTCAATAAATTTTCTTAACAAAACATGCTTAAAGTAACTAGTAGAATTTATTAAAAATAAAATGCATTTTTCGAGCCAGGACAATCCCCGTGAACAGTACCGAAGCCCGGAATAGTGCTTAAAATTCAACTCTCTCCAAATTTGAATTTAAACACATTTTTGGAAAGCTTACAACTTCAATTTAACTAATATAAAGTCAATTTAACATAAATCAAACCAATTGAACACAAAATCAACAAATTGAAGCTGAATTCAAGGTTAATTGAACGAATTACCTTAAGGGAAATGAAGCCTAAAGAACAAGCTTTCGATCGACAATAACCTCAACCATTGTCGTTATCAGAATCATCACCGAAGTACCTCTAAAGTGATCAGTGCCAAAAAGGAAGAAGGGAGAGGGAAGAACGGCAGTGGGAGGAAGGAGCTGGGGAGGAGTGACGTCGGTGAGGGTGGCGCTACGAGGCAATCAGGCGGTCGTGGGAGCTCGTGGCATGCTACGTTCTACAAAACATAGAAAAGAAGAAATAAAGAAGAAAGGAAAGGGATAAGGAAAGGGGAAGGAAGGAAAGAATGTATGTATGTATGTATTTTTTTATAAAAAAAATAATAAGATAATGTAAACATAATATTTTTAATTTAAATATTTACTTTTCTAATTAAACTCACCACATAATATTAAAATATATTAAATACACTAAATTAATTATTCACAAATAATAATAATATATAATAATAAATTTAAGTTTTAAATTTCAATTTATTATTAATACCATAATATAATAAAATAAATAATAACACTTGAATTTAATTTAACCTCACAAAATAACCATAATATAATACTTAAATAAAATATTTATTAACACAAAAAATGCCATAAATTAATTTAATAATTTATAAAAATATCGGGTTATAACAATCTTCTCCCCTTATAAAAATTTATCTTCGAATTTCAAATAAAAGAATATAATACAAGAATTCATTGAGGAAAAAGATAAGGGTAGGCCACCCACATCTTAACCTCAGTCTCCCATATGTGTTCCTCTACATTATTGCTCCTCCACAACACCTTGACCATCGGGATCTACTTCGAACGCAATTAATGAACTTGACACAATCGCAACTAGCTCTTCCTCGCACGTCAGATCTTCATTCACTTCCACACTCTAGGGCTGCAACATGTGTGAAGATTATAACATGTACTTCCTTAGCATCGAGACATGAAACACTGGATGCACTTAAGATAAATTTGGAGGCAAAGCCAATCGATATGCAACCATGCCCACTCTCTCCACAATCTCAAACGGTCTAATGTATCTCGATGCTAATTTCTGTTTCTTTCCAAATCTCATCACACCCTTCATCGGTGAGACCTTCAGAAATATATAATCCCCAACCTGAAACTCCACATCCTTACGCTTTGGATCTGTATAGCTATTATGTCTGCTAGTTGTAGTTTATAATCTTCTTTTTATCCAAGCAACCTTCTCAACTACATTCGGGATAATCTCAAGTCCAGTCAACTCTCTCTCTCCAATCTCATCCTAACACAGAAGGGATCTACACCTCCTTCCGTATAGAGTTTCATATGATGCCATTTCAATACTGTTATAGTAATTGTTATTATATGCAAACTCTACCAGTGGTAGATGATCATCCTAACTATCTTTAAGATTAATTACACATATTCTCAACATATCCTTAAGTGTCTAAATCATCCTCTTAGATTGACCATCTATATGAGGGTGAAAAGTAGTACTGAAATCAAGCCTGGTGCCCATTACTTCTTACAACTTTAGATAAAATTGAGATAATGGAAATAGGCACTCCATGAAGGCACACAATATGGTTAATGTACATTTTAGCCAACTTGGCTATAGAATAAGTAGCTTTAACTGGTAAAAAGTGAGCTGATTTGGTTAAATTGTCCATAATCACCCAGATGGAATCATATCCATCCTTTGAACGAGGTAACTCAGTCACAAAATCCATAGCAATTCTCTCCCATTTCCACTCAGGAATAGAAAAAGGTTAAAGCTTCCCAGAAGGCTTATGATGCTTAACTTTCACCTGTTAACAAGTCAAGCACTTAGAGACCAATTAGCTATATCCTTCCCACTAGTGCAAATCCTTGATACTATGGTACATTTTAGTAACACTTGGATGTACACTGTAAGTTGTAAAGTGTACTTCTTCTAAGATCTCTTCTCTTAAATTATCCACATCAAGAATACACAATCTACCATTGATCCATAAAACACCTTCATCATTAAGTGTAAAATCAGTGAACTTCCTTTCACGAACATTCTCCTCAAGCTCTACCAAAACAGGATCTCAACTCTAAGTTGCTTTAATCCTATCTCTCAATACTGATATGACTTTGAACTAAGCTAACAGTCCTCCTAATCTACTTATCTTTATCATCAAACTTTAATCCATTAACTCATATAACTCTTAGGTCAAAGGTCTCCTCTCCATACTAATATGAGCAAGACTACCTGAGGACTTCCTACTCAAGGCATTTGCTACCACATTAGCCTTGCCTATATGGTATATGATATCACAATCATAATCCTTTAGTAATTCCAACCATCTCCTTTGCCTCAAGTTCATATCTCTCTGCTAGAAAATGTACTTCAAGATCTTGTGATATGTCAAATTTTCACAAGTCACTCCATACAAATAATGTCTCCAAAAATTGAGAGCAAAAATCACTACAGCCATCTCTAAGTTATGAGAAGGATAATTCTGTTCATGCTTCTTCAATTGCCTCAAAGCATAAGCTATCACCCTACCATTCTGCATCAACACATAACCTAGGCTGACTTTAGAAGCATCACAATACACAATGAACTTGTCTTCTTTATTAGGCAAAGTCAAAACTGGAGTTGGGTTTAACCTCTCCTTTAGTAGCTGAAAACTATTCTCGCAAGCATCTGACCATACAAACTTCACATTCTTCTGAGTTAAACAAGTCATAGGTGTTGTAATTCTTAAGAAATCTTACACAAATCTCCTATAGTACCCAGCCAAACCCAAAAAACTTTGAATCTCAATGATTGATGTCAGTTTGGGCCATTCAGATGCTGCTTATTCTTTTGTGGTTCAACCTGAATACCATCTTTAAATGCCACATGTCCAAGGAATGCAACACTCTCCAACCAAAAATCACACTTCGAGAATTTAGCATAAAGCTAATATTCTCGCAGTGCCTGTAGTACTGTCCTCAAGTGATATACGTGTTCATCCATTCTCTTCGAATACATCAATATATCATCAATGAAGACTAATACAAACCAATCCATAAACGGTTTAAACACCTTATTCATCAAATTCATAAAAGTAGTTGGTGCATTAGTTAACCCGAAGAACATCACTAAAAACTCATAATGGCCATATCTAGTATGGAATGCCATTTTAGGAACATCGGCTTCACTAATTTGCAACTAATGATAACTCGACCTTAAGTCAACATTGGAAAAGAACTATACACCTTGAAGTTAATCAAACAAATCATTTATCCTCGGAAGAGGATACTTGTTTTTCATTGTCACCTTATTTAGCTCTCTATATTCTATGCACAGTCTCAGTGTACTATCTTTCTTCTTCACAAATAAGACTAGTGCACCCTAAGGAGAAACATTAGGTCTAATAAAACCCTTATCCAACAAATCTTACAACTACTCCTTCAATTCCTTCAACTCTATAGGAGCCATTCTATAGGGTGGCATTAAAATAGGAGCTATGCTTAGGACCACATCTATACATAATTTGATTTCTCTATGAGGTGGTAAACCTAGCAACTCATTAGGAAAGACATCAAGGAACTCGCAAGCTACCAGAACATCTAAGATAGATATGTCCTCCACTGAAGTATCCCTGACTAGTGCCAAGTATCCTTAATAACCTTTCCTCAACATATTCCTAGCCGTGATAGCTGAGATAAGATTTTGAGGTACAAAACTCTTATCACCCATAAACTTAAACTCTTCTTTATCCAAAATTCTGAAAATCACCTCTTTACTCCAACAATCAACAATGGCATAATGCTGAGATAACCAATCCATACTAAGATTCATATCGAACTCCATCACATCCAATAACACTAATTCCATTGACAATTCTTTGGCTCCTACTAATACCGGACATCCAGAAAGAACAACGTCAGTGTCCAATAAATCACTTAAAGGAGTGGTGACATATAAAGGAAATGCTATCCTTGAAGCTTGCCAATACAACTTTGAAGCAAAAACAGGGACATGAAAGAATGCTTAGCACCTGGATCAAGACTATATCATCCAAGTAACAAACTAGGAGTATACCTACAGCAACAGCATTAGATGCCTGAGCATCCTATTGGGTAAGGGTGAAAACTCTGGCCTGACCTCGGCCTCCCTGCTAATTGGTGGAAGCTTAACTGATGACAGTAATAATTTACTTTCAAGAGTTGTTCTAGAAAATTTTAAATATATTTTATTTGTATGGTGAAGCTTTATTTTGGTAAAAGAAAAAAAACACTATATTACGTGTGTTGCATGGTGGAGAATAGTTTTGCCAAAATTAAATCTTCTTAATTAAGGTTTATTTGATATATATTGTTGTAAGTTGTTATATATTCTTGTAGTATAAATACGTGAACAAAAGAATGAAAATAATGCAGTGGGAGTTGTTTACATTTTAATATATTTCTTCTCTCAAATATTTTCTTTCCTTTCTCTAATTTTACCAACATTGACCAAAGCCTCTCACACTACCTCTACCATGCCCTTGCTGGGCTAAAAATTGTGATGTACTCAGATACTGAGCTAGAGGCAACTGCTAGGGAGCTATAGTTGCACTAGTAATCGACTATTGCAAAAATTAATGTTGATAGCCAGAATAACGACACGCTCTGGCAAAGTGCCCTATCTGCCCGCATCTGAAGCAAGTTAAAGGAGCCATTTAACAAGGTCCTTAATGGACTCTACCATATGTCTAGCAAGCACCAGTTGTAGATCCCATGCTACCTTATCCAGAACTTTGTCCACTACTACTATTAGTAGTACCATAACCAAATCTAATAGGCCTGCGAACTCCACCACGACCATGTCTCCTACCCCGGTGATATATGTGATATTGTCTCTAGTCCTATTAAACAAAGCCTCTTTACTAACTGCTGTAGCCTATCTAAAATGTCTGGAATAGTATGCTCTGAGATCCTCCTATCTGAACACCTCCCATCTGATAATAATCAAGCATGACTCCTTGCTTAATTAGTCTAAGCTCTATCTCCATGGCAAACTCTATCATGAACTCTAGAGTAAGGCCTAAAGTAGGCATCTCATTGAATGCAGAACCCAGTCTAGTGACGTACAAAGTAATTATAAAGTACTGATCTCTCATTAGGTCCTCTACATATTGACCCAGTCTGAGGAACTCTCTAGTGTAGTTCTCCACTGACCTATCAACTCTACTAATATTGGTCAGCCGAAGTCTAAAGCTCATCCGCCTAAGCTCTAGGTAGAAACACCTCATGAATCTCTCTCAAAACTAAGCCTAAGTGTAAGTCATCATGTACGATTGGATGACCTGAACAAACCAATCTAGGGCTGGTCCCTCAATAGATAACTGAATGATCATTATCCTCTAGTACTCAATGTGAGCAGTTTGAGTCATCATCTCAATGGCATGCAAAAAATCTAGAGGGTCTGTAGTCCCGTCGAATGATATCCTGCCGACTCTGGCAAAAAATAAGGTTACCTCTAGGTCAGACATACCCTGCTAATAAACAGGTTGCATTTATGATATGACTGGAGGTATAGTAGCTTCCTCATACTCCTGCTATATAGGCTCCTCATCCTATAGCTCTCTCTGCCTACAGTAACCTGCCGCTCCTCAAGGTCTACCTCTACCTCTACCCCTGCGCTTAACTGGCAGCTCAAAAGGTAAAACCTCATCCTAAAAAGACTCATCATCCTCGGCCTTAATGACTGGTGGAGTAAGACATGTTTTTCTCCTCATTTTAAAAAGAAAAAAACCAATGAAATTCAAAAAAAAAATGGACAACAATAATGGCAAGTAGATATCCTAACGGTTACGCAGAATTTCAAAAAGTAATAAAGACCTTTTAAAGACATAGTCGAACCTAATTTACTGCGGTAATTTTAAAGAAAACACAACTCCAATAACCTAGGTCCACAACACTAAAAACCTAGGTTTTGATACTAACTTTGTCACAACCCAAACTGGGGAGTCATGATCGACACTAGGGAATAGGAATTCTCATGAATCTGGAACTTATAGCAAGCCTTAAAATAAAAAAACATGCAAACATAACACAAAAATACACTAGAATTAAAACTTTAATTAATATAAAATAAATATTTATATTATAACAGAATAAAATATCTTTATACAATATCCAAATACAAAAAAATATCTAAAACAACATAGGTACAACAACAAAAAGTACTACTACTATAGCATTTACTAAAATACAAGGAGAGACAATTCAGTATTTACATAAATCGACCAGGGAGGAAAGAGTCTGGCAAAGAGTTCTTTTAAGGAGGTCTAAAGTAAAAGATCTTAAAAAATATTGAGGGGAGTCAGACCTCACTAAGTGAATTATTATAATATATATACATGCAACCTAAAGACATATACACTCAAGCATCGGTAGAATAATATATATATATATATATATATATATATATATATACATGCATTTTAGACAGATGCTAAAAATCCACTTTTATATTAATATTAAATGCATAAGAAATTTGAGTGGAGGATTGGAGTAAAATCCCTAAATTTTCATAACCTTAACATTGAATATCATTAGCCATCAAGCTTTTCATAAATCCAAAATATTCTTTTATCCAACTTTTAGCAATGAATTGGCCCTGAGTACATAAAGGGTCAACCAAGGATTCGCAATTCCACTACTAGTGCTAACTGCCCTTAGTACCTTACAAGTCAACTGAGGATTCGCAATCACACTCTTAATCCACAATTCACCAAAATCATAATTTCCGTATCCATAATCATTCAAAGTTCAAAACTTAATTCCAGCATACTATTGCACAATAGCCCTAGTGTGATCCGCTAGGTGGCATGTTCTACAATTATCCTCCAAATCGTTTCATAATAATATAATGAAAATTCAATATAAAAATGTGATAGCATAAATATAGTTCAGGATAAATATTCTCAATTATATATATGAAAGCATATATATAAATATTAATAATAATAAATATGATTTAATGAAATAAGCATATTTAAATTCATATTTATTAAAAGCATATGGATGCTCATAATATTTAATTTCGATGCAATGCATACATATCATAATAATTCATTATTCTATCGCGCTCCTCGACCCTAGCTCAGCTGGCTCGATTCAATAGCCCTAGCATGCAGAGCAACTAAGGAAAATAATAACAAAATATAATATATTAGAGATAATTCCCTAATTTAATACTTCTAGAAATTCTAAAGAATGACTCAATTTAGGACATGACTAGACGACAATTCAAAACTCAGGACGAATCCGATGTCACATTTTATGAGAATTCTACCAAATTCAATGAAATCTCCTTTGTAAAACAAACGTCTCTCAACTCAAAGTAGAGCTGATCCTATATGCAAACACACTTCAAATATACATACAGCTTAACTTCTTGGGTTAGGTCTCCGAACTACATTAATTGCCCAACTGAGAACCAATATACACAAAAATAAATAATATAATAATAAATATTAAAAATCACTAAAATCCATAAAATCAATAAAATACCACAACTCAACTTATTTAAAAAAAAACATTAAAGATGTTTATTTCCAAAATAATTAATAAAATCTCAAATATAATTAAATGATATTAATAAAAATTCATTTTTCAAATATTCAATTTTAAATACTATAAATTACAAATAATTATTTAAATTGCTCAAATATATTATAAAATAACTAAAAATTCATTTAATCATAAAAATAATAAATAAAACTATTATTTGAATATATTTCTAAAAATTATTATTAATTAGCTAAAAATAGTAAATTATTCATAAAAATTATTTTAATATTATTTATTACTCAAAAATTATCCAAAACATAAAATTAACACTAATTTCAATTAAAATACAAAATTTACTAATTTATACTAATTTTTCCAAAAATCCAATTTTTGCATAAATATTCAAAAATGTATAATAAATAATCGGGACATAATTTCAATAAACTTTCTTAACGAAACATGCTTAAAATAACTAGTAGAATTTATTAAAAATAAAAAGCAATTTTTAAGTCGGGACAATCCCTGTGAACAATACCCCGAGCACGAAATAGTGTTCAAAATTCAACTATCTCCAAAATTGAATTTAAATACATTATTGGAAAGCTTAGAACTTCAATTTAACTAATCTAAAGTCAATTTAACATAAATCAAACCAATTGAACACATAATCAATAAATTGAAGCTAAATTCAAGGCTAATTAAACGAATTTCCTTGAAGGAAACTAAGCCCAATGAACAAACTTTCGATTGACAGCAACCTCGACCATTGTCATTGCCGGAATCATCACTGGTGTGCCTTCAAAGTGGTCGGTGCCGAGAAGGAAAAAGGAAGAGGGAAGAATGGCAGCAGGAGGAGGGAGGACAGGTGGTGGTGCCAATCTGGGGAGGAGTGACGAATGGGAGGGTGGCACTGCTAGGTAGTTAAGCTACGACGGGAGCTGGTGGCACACCGCGTTCTGCAAAATGCAGAAAAGAAGAAAGAAAGAAGAAAGGAAAGGGAAGGAAGGAAAGAAGGGAGGGGATATATATATATATATATAAGTATTTTTTTATAAAAAAAATAAGAAAAGGATAAAATAATATTTTTAATCTAAATATTTACTTTTCTAATTAAACTCACCACATAATATTAAAAATATTAAATACACTAAATTAACATTATTCATAAATAATAATAATATATAATAATAAATTTAAGTTTTAAATTTCAATTTAATATTAACACCATAATATAATAAAATAAATAATAACACTTGAATTTAATTTAACCTCACAAAATAACCAAAATATAATACTTAAATAAAATATTTATTAAAACTACAAATCTTAGAAATTAATTGAAAGAGTCTTAGAGAAGGGGTGAATAGGACTATCGAATAAAAATAGAAAATTAAAGGAATTCTTTACAAGAATTGAGTAAGAGTTGAGAAGGAAGAATGAAGAACACAAATATTTAAGGAGTTCGGATTCAACAATAATCCTACGTCTCCACTTAATTTATCTCCAAGTTAGGATTTTTTCATCACCCACAATCTTATTCACAAGATTAAGAATACACAAGAGTTTTATGGCTCACTCTTACAACCTTACAACTTGAGTTTGCAAGGCTCACTTAAAAACCAAATTACAAGTGTTTTCAAGGCTCACACTAAAACTAAATTCTCAAGTGTTTTACTGTCTAAACACTTAAACCAATTCCTTTAGAATAGAATCTCACTTCTTATTTTCTAAACCCAAAAAATAGAAGAATAAGAATGTCTATTCTAATCACTAACCAACTCTCACAAGAGTTATACAAAAATAATTGTTTAAAGGAAAGTTTAAGAGCTCAATTGAATGTTTAAAAAAATGATGAATGATAAACAAGTTTTCTTAACCTTTCAATTGAACTCTAAGTTGTGTTTATATAGACAAACACTTAAAAATGTAGTTTTTGGATGTATCAATCATGTCTCCAAGATTTAGAATTGATTTTGAATCAATTCTTGGACTTTTGGCAGCTCAAAGGATGCTTACGAGCGGCTTACGAGTGAACAGTGCTCATGAAGGGTGAAAATATATCCGTTGCATTCAAAAATTCCTATTGGATGCTGTTTCTCACAAGTAGGTTATGAGTAATCAGCTTGTGAGGAGCGCTTGTGAGAGGTGCTGCCATTTTTTGGCAAAAACGTGATCCAAAGGCTCCATTTAAGGACAACTCATGACCACTTCGAAAGATACTCATGAACAGGACTGAAGACGATCGATTAAGCTAAAATGTTATTCATAAAAGTTGTAGATAATTATCTTATATTTCAATAAAACTTTGAATCACCTAAATTGGACATTTTTAGCTCAAGATATTGCTGAAATACCAAGAGATGTGCAAACTTAAATGCAAGCTGCATATGCTAAATTCGATTGAAGATTTTCATACCCAAATGAACTTGGATTTTGATAAGAAAGCATAATTTGGAAAGCTTAAGATGTATACTTAAAAATTTTAAAAGCTCATTTTCTCATTTAAGAGCTCTAAATAGGTCAAAATTCTTCTTGAATCTTAGAGGTTCAATCAGCCTGAAAAGTCACTGTTCATCCAAAAGTGTATATGCTTGGTATATGTTTGGTATATAATTCCCTACACACTTAATTAAAATTATTAGTATAAAAATTGTTTGTCAAAGTCCAAAATTAGGAGTTTTATTATACAAATGGTCAACAATCTCCCCCTTTTTGGCTTTGACAACCAATTTGAAAGATGATAAATAATATGTGTGTGTGTGTGTAAAAAACAAATAACATGTATAAGTACATTAAATAAAAATAGCTCCCCCTTTCAAATTAAATAAATGCAAAAAGAGAAAATATTTTTCTCCCCCTTAACATGTGCATAAATTCAACATTTATCATGTATTAGAGCATATAAATAAATAAATTATCATAGCATGTATAAGGGTTTAACAAATATATTCCTTTAACAAAATATATTTCTTTATTTCTCCTCCTTATTGGACATGATAAGAAATATAAATAAATTTTATTATCCTTATTGTCAAAAATAAAGACAACATAAAAAGTTATAAAAAACATGGCCTAACATAACAAATGATGATAACATGATTATTAAAAAAATGCTAGACAACATGAAGGAAATAATTTCAAACATATATACATATAGTGCTAATATAATGCATCACAAAATAGTATATATGCTATATTCAAACATCACATGATCATGTAGAGTTTAACTAGTCAATCAATCACACATAATCATGTGGTACTTAGTATATCTTAAACACAATTATTTATCCCCTAAGCACATAGCTTCTTCTCCCCCTTTGTCAAAGACAAAAAGAAAAAAGAGAGATATATAAGGGGAAATAGACCTTACGGAGCCAAAAGTACTAGAGGGAATAAAAGATCAAGAACCAAAACAATTCAAGCAAGATACTCAAAATCTTTATAAAATTCATGTCATTTTAAAAGATAAAAACCATTCCTAAGAAGAATTTATACATGAATAAGCATAATTAATAGTCATACATAAAAAAAATGGCATTAAAAAAAAATAATGATGTGAAAGAGGTAAACTAGCAATTTTAAGGCTTAAATATGAAAAATATACGAAAAAGAAAAACAAAAGAAAGAAAGAATTAGCCTTGTGGAGGAGGAGGATGCCAATAGCATTGTATGTTATGATGGGCATACAATTAATGAATACCATATTCCATGTGATCCATTCTTAGCTCAAAATGATCAAGTCTAGTATCTACTTAATCAAACCTTGTGTTGAAGTTTGACTCCACTATGGATAGGTGATCAAAGAAACTACCAACCCAAGTGGGCTCATCATCAACACTTTGAGAAGTGGAAGGTCTTTTTGCCCTTTTTCTTTGAGTAAGAGTTTGCTCTTGAGGTAATTCTTCTCCAATAGGAAGAGTGCTTATATGCTCAATATCTTGTTCTTACTCTACATTAACATCTTCATCTTCTACTTTGTCTTTCCAAAACCAAAAGTTTCAGATAAGTTTCAATTGCCTAGAATTTCTCAAGAGTTTATCATCAAGAAAAGATGGAGGTAATGAAGGAATATTTCTCAAGTTAATCCCAAAGAAAAGAGAGATCTTAGTGATAAATCCTCCTATACATAAGGCACCACTAACACTATCACTTGCTAACCAAAACCTCCATTGAAGCCATCTTCCAAGCTTAACATCTATACCTTCAATAAGACATCTAATAAGGAAAAGATCATCAAAGGAAATAGTTTCATTACTCAAGCCTATAGCATTAAAAGAGTAGGTAATAAACATATGTATATACCAAAGAGATTTTGAAGACAAATTAGATGTTTAGTGTGTCCAGCTTCAAAATTTCTTGCATGAGGTTTAGAATGTTGAGACCAAAAAAGATGAGGAAGCCAAGTTGAAATAGGAGAGGCTAAACCTCCTTGTTTAAAGTTAAAGATGTCATCAAAGGCTTGAGAAGTAAGGTATCTATCTCTCCCACCCAATTTAAATCTCATGCTATTCATATGATTTTGATCATTAAAAGAATGAGTTCTTAAACAATAGCAAGCAAGAAATTCATGAACTAAGGTAGGATAGTTAGGAAAATCATTGAAAGTAAAATCATATGAACCCATATTATCAAGTAAACTTCTAACCTCATTGAAACAATCCATCTTTTCCAAAGTAGCTTGAGACATATATTTAAAGGAAATAATTTTCCTATCCTTGAAATGAGCAAGCCTCTCCCTAAATTGAATTGAAGTGTATGAGCGAGGAGGTTACTTCTTAGGTTGATCTTTAGTAGCTCTTCTAGAGGAGGAAGAAGCACCTTGAGCAAACTTAAAGTTTGAAGCCATGACAAGGGCAAGAAAAGATTGAAAATGAAAAGAGAGTTTTGAAAAAATTTGAAAGAATTTTGAAGAATATTAATTTAAAATATAATTAATTGAAAGTGAAAGAAGATGTTGAGGGGTATTTATACACAAAAAAAAATTATAAAAAAGTTCAAAAAGTAAAAGAAAATTACAGGTGACCGTTTGAAACAAAGAAAAAAATAAAAAGAAAAAAATTTAAAAAATTGGTTGAATATGCATCCAGACTGTTGCTCACGAGCGGTACTAGATGTTTCATCTAGACCGCTCCTCACGAGCGGTCCGCTCGTGACCAAGCTTATGAGCGGTTCTAGATGTCTAGACCGCAACAGTCACGAGCTTAACGGCTCATGACAAAAATTTTCAAATAACCTTTGTACTTATAAATCTATTTCAATTAAGTCCAAATAGGTCCTTGACCATAAAATTAAAAATAAATGATATTTAAAAAAAATATTTTTGACATATATAAATAAATCAAAGAGAAAATTTTTGCAAATATGTAAATTACATATTAAAAAAATACATTTTTTTATTTATTTAAAAAAATTAAAATGAATTAAAAAAATGGACACAAAAAATAAACTAAAAATATACAAAGCATGAATTTAGGAATAAAATCTAACAGCTCAAGGTTTATATCCAAAAAATATCCAGAAAATAAACTGATGAAAAATAGTCATAAAAACACACTTAACAGCTCAAAACTTAGATATGAAAAGTATATTGAAAATAAACCAAACAGAAACTAGCAAAAAAATTTTTATTGAGGAGGAGTAATATTTTTGCTAAATTAAAATAATTAATTAATTCAATTTAGCTCAATAATTAATTATTAATTTGCAAAATAGGAGGGCTTTTAAAAAAAATTGAATGAATCCAAATCAAATAAAATTAATACAAAGATCATGCGAATGAGAAATACAATATATCATGTATATGAAGTAAATTTGCTAAAGCAAATACTTTTAAAGCAAAATATATACATGATACTGAAAATAATTTTAATCATACCAAGTTCATGCTTAATAAAATTCAATCTTTCCTCATAAAGAGGCTTGGTAAAGATGTCTGCTAATTGATGATTAGTATCAACAAAATGAAGAAAAATATCACCATTTTGCACATGATCATGCAAGAAATGATGTCTAATATCAATATGCTTAGTTCTAGAATGCTGAATGAGATTCTTACTAAGGTTTATAGCACTTGTATTATCACACTTAATTGGAATGTGATTAATATTAATGCCATAGTCTAAAAGTTGTTGTTTTTGCCATAGAACTTGGGTGCAACAACAACTAGCCGCCATATATTCTGCTTCAGCGGTGGACAAGGCAACAGAAACTTGTTTCTTACTAAACCAAGAAACTAAGCAATTTCCTAAAATTTGACAAGTTCTGGAAGTGCTTTTTCTATCTAGTAGGTTATCGACAAAATCAACATTAGAATAACTAATCAAGTCAAAGGAAGAACTCCTAGGATACCAAAGTCCTAAATGCAATGTACCACAAAGATATTTAAAAATTCTTTTAATAGCATTCATATGAAACTCTCTAGGACTTGATTGAAATCTAGCACACAAACAAGTAGCAAACATAATATCGGGTCTACTAGCAGTTAAATAAAGAAGGGATCCGATCATACCTCTAAATTGCTTTTCATCAAACAGTTTTCCATTCTCATCCTTGTTGAGTTTGGTTGTGGTGTTCATTGGAGTTTTGCTTAATTTAGCTCCATCCATTTCAAACTTCTTGAGAATGTCCCTTGCATATTTGGTTTGATTGATGAAAATCCCATCTTTACATTGCTTGATTTGAAGTCCAAGAAAGAACTTGAGTTCTCCCATCATACTCATCTCAAATTCTCCTTGCATTAGCTTAGAAAATTCCTCACACAAGCAATGGTTAGTAGCACCAAAAATAATATCATCAATATAAATTTGAACAATTAATAAATCATGCTTGGATTTCTTTTTGAAAAGAGTTATGTCAACCTTTCCTTTAGAGAAACCTTTCTCTAGTAAAAAGTTACTCAATCTTTCATACCAAACTCTTAGAGCTTATTTCAATTCATACAATGCTTTTGATAATTTAAAAACATGATTTGGAGAGTCAAAATTTTCAAAACCCAGAGGTTGTTCAACATATACCTCCTCTTCAATAAAACCATTTAAAAATGCACTTTTAACATCCATTTGATAAATTTTAAAATCCATGTATGATGAAAATGCAAGTAACATCCTAATAGCTTCTAACCTTGCAACGGGGGCAAAGGTTTCATCATAATCAATTCCTTCCTCTTGATTATAACCTTTAGCTACTAGTCTAGCTTTGTTCCTAGTTATGACACCTTGTTCATTCATCTTATTTCTAAACACCCATTTAGTACCAATAATAGGACAATGTTTAGGTCTAGGAACCAAGGTCCAAACCTTGTTTCTCTCAAATTGATTTAACTCTTCTTGCATAGTAAGGACCTAAAATTCATCACTCAAAGCATCATCAACATTTTTTGGTTCAATTTGAGAAATGAAAACTAAATTAATAATAGACTTGATTTTAAATCTAGTAGTTACACCTTTTATAGTATCACCTATAATGAGGTCTTGAGGGTGAGCTTTCTTGAATTGCCAATCCTTTAGAAGTTCATCCTTCAAGGTAGGTTGAGGTATCTCCTCATTTTCCTTCTAGCTTGGATCTTCAAGTTCCAAAGGCTTACTAGCATTTTCTTTTTATGTTTCCACAATCTCATTGTCACCTACAAGATCATCAACACTACAAACATCATTTCTAGGATCAAGTGAGTTTGATTCATCAAATACCACATGCATTGACTCTTTAACTACTAGAGTTCTCTTATTAAAGACCCTATATGCTTTGTTAGAGATGGAATAGCTTAAAAAAATTCCTTCATCGGCTTTGGAATCAAATTCCCCAAGATTATCCTTGGTGTTCAATATAAAGAACTTGCATCTAAATACTCTTAGATATGAGATTTTGGGTTTTCTATTGTTCCATAGCTCATAAGATGTTTTAGTTAAAATTGGTCTTTTAAAAACTCAATTTGAAATATAACAAGATGTGTTAACGGCTTCCGCCCAAAAGTATAAAGGCAAATTATACTCATGAAGCATTGTTCTAGCCATTTCCACAATAGTTCTATTTTTCCTTTCAACTACCCTATTTTATTGAGGAGTTCTAGGAGATGAAAATGTATGAGAAATACCATTTTCATTACAATAGTTTTTGAAAAATTCATTTTCAAATTCAATTCCATGATCACTTCTAATGGATGAAATACAAAATCCTTTTTCTTTTTGAACTCTTTTTGAAAAAATTTCAAAAGATTTAAATGCATCATTCTTATGAGCAAGAAAACACACCCAAGTGTATCTAGAGTAATCATCAACCAATACATAAGCATAGTACATTCCACCAAGACTAGCAACTCTAGTTGGTCCAAATAAAACCATATGTATAAGTTCAGTGGTCTAGAAGCGGACACTACTTATTTTAGCTTAAATGAAGACTTAGATTGTTTTCCTTTTTCACAAGCATCACAAGGTTTATCCTTAGTGAATTTAAGCTTAGGTAAACCAATCACAAGTTCATGTTTATAAAAATCATTCAAAAGCTCAAAATTTGCATGGCCTAACCTTCTATGCCATGTCCATGTGTCATAGGAAATTGACATTAAGCATTTTATGTCTTTGTTATCAATTTTATTCAAATCAATAACATAAACGTTATCTACTCTTTCACCACTAAAAATTACTTTATCTTCATCAAGACTACTAACAGAGCAATTTCTAGGATAGAAAGTCACCTTATTTCCCATATCATATAATTGACTTATACTTAGCAAATTATGTTTAAGACCATCAATAAACAACACATTATTTATAGATAAGGATTGAGGATTACCTATTTCTCCAATGCTAATAATTTTTCCTTTTGCATTGTCTCCTAATGTAACATATCCTCCATCCTTAGCAACAAGTTTGTTGAATTGCTCTTTGTCTCCCGTCATGTGCCTTGAACATCCACTATCGAGATACCACTTGCTTTTTATTCTTGTGCATTTCAAGCACACCTATATAAAATATTTTAAATGTTCTTTTGAACCCAAACCTTTCTTAGTCTAGGTTGGTTAGTTTCAAGATAATCTAAAGGAAGCAAATTCATGTGTAGTTTTCTATAGAAGCACACATTATTGGTATGTCCTTTGATCATACAATATGAGCATACAACATTTTCAAATTTATTTCTCTTAAAATGAAATGATTTCCTAGTGTGTGCAACATTTCTTTGGTGTTGTGTGTTTCTCTTATTGTTTTGTGACATTGAGTGAGACATACATTAGCAATGGTGATGAATATTTTGATAAGTTTGTGCAATATGTTTATGTTCATTGTGTTGTGCAACATGCCTATCATAATTATGTCTAGTGTACATATAAGCATGCTTAGGTTGAGGTGCTCTAGTTTGAGCCTTACCTCTTTGTGTTAATGAAGGGTTAATCTTATGAGACTTTGCCTTGCTATTTAACACATGATATTTTTTAGCTTGAATCTCATTTGAGGTTGAAGGAGTAGAATCATGTGAAGCTTTAACAAAAGTAATATGTGATGAGGATGATGAAGATATTCCATTTTTATATCCAATTCCATGGGTATCTCCATGAAATTTTTGAGAGTCAAGAAGACTATCTAAAGTTTCTTTTCCTCTCTTAAATTTAGCAATGGAATTCTTTAATTTTAATACTTCCTTAGAAAGCTTATGATTTTCATCATTTGCTTTCTTAAGTTGGTCTTCCAAAGAATTAGAAGATTTAGCATCATTTATAAGTTTTTCATTTGATGCAATAAGTTTAGCATTAAACATTCAAAATCCTTATTTAAGCTAGCTAACTCATGTTTATATTGTTTCTCCTTAGATAACAAAATTTTTTCTTTAACAAGTAATTTTCTCACAATAGAGCTCTCATCATCATCATCATCACAATATTCATCATAATCATCGAAGGAAGAATAAGAAGTGGATGGTACCTCATTTTCATTTTCAATGGCCATGAAGCAAAGATTGACAACTTCTTGTTGTTCCTCTTCCTCTTCAAATTTAGAGGAATCATTCCAAGTAGCTTTGAATGCCTTCTTCTTATTTTTTGCTCCCTTGCTCTTAAATTTAAGTTTGGGACATTCACTTCTAATATGTCCCAGTTTCTTGCATTCATAGCAAGTAACCTCTTTTATTTTCTTCTTCCTATCTCCTTCAAACTTCTTGTTGAAGTCCCTTGTTCTTGAAAAATTTTTCTTTCTTAAGAACTTCTTGAAGTTCCTAGTGAGCATGGCAATGTCACCATCTTCATCACTAGAATCTTTGATGCTTTCCTCTTTACTATCTTCTTGAAGAGCTTTTAGAGCAATGCTCTTTTTCTTTTCTTCTTTCTCTTCTTGTTCTTCACCACTTTGCTTAATGGTGAGCTCATGTGTTAAGAGCTTACCAATGAGCATATCGTTTGATAGAATAGAGAGGTTTTGAGCTTCCTCAATTAAGGTAACATGAGATTCCCAATCCTTCTTAGGTAGGATTCTTAGAATCTTGTTGTTTACCTCTTCCTTGGAGAAATGTTTTCCAAGTTTCTTGAGGGTTGTGAGGAGAGCATTGAGACGATTTGTCATCTTCGTGATTGATTCTTGAGGCTTCATTTTGAAGAGTTCATATTCATACATATGAAGTTAAACTTTTTGCTTCTTACTTGAATATTGCCTTCATAGTGATTCTCTAAGGTCTCCCACATTTCTTTAGCTGAAATGCAATATTAAAGCTTGCCTCCTTATTCTCTTGTCATGGAGGAGACTAGAGTAATCATTTCCTTCTTATTTTTTTGATTTTCTTCCTTTTGATCAACACTCCATTGGCTTCTTGCAAGAGTATTTATCACACCATCAATGATGGTTGTAGGTGGTTCCCAACCTCTTAGGACAATATCCCAAAGTTTGATGGGATCACAATCAAGATATAATTCCATTTTGAATTTCCAATATGGATAGTCATTACCATCAAAGAATGGTCTAAGAGAAGAGATATTTTGAGATTCACTCCCATTGATCTTGTATTCTAGTAATGAAGTACCTAGAATTCAAGCTCTGATACCAATTAAAAGAGTTTTAGAGGGGGGGTGAATAGGACTATCGAACAAAAATAGGAAATTAAAGAAATTCTTTGTAAGAATTGAGTAAGAGTTGAGAAGGAAGAATGAAGAACATAAATATTTAAAGAGTTCGGATTCAACAATAATCCTACGTCTCCACCTAACTTATCCCCAAGTTAAGATTTTTTAATCACCCATAATCTTATTCATAAGATTGAGAATACACAAGAGTTTTATGGCTCACTCTTACAACCTTACAACTTGAGTTTTCAAGGCTCACTAAAAAACCAAATTACAAGTGTTTTCAAGGCTCACACTAAAACCAAATTCCCAAGTATTTTAATGGCTAAACACTTAAACCAATTCCTTTAGAATAGAATCTCACTTTCTATTTTCTAGACCTAGAAAATAAAAGAATAAGAATGTCTATTCTAATCACTCACCAACACTCACAAGAGTTATACACAAAGAATTGTTTAAATGAAAGTTTATGAGCTCAATTGAATGTTTAAGAAAATGATGAATGATAAACAAGTTTTCTTAACCTTTCAATTGAATTCTAAGTTGTGTTTATATAAATAAACACTTAAAAATTTAGTTGTTGGTTGTATCAATCATGTATCCAACATTTAGAATTGATTTTGAATCAATTCTTGAATTTTTGGCAACTCAAAGGATGCTCACAGGCGGCTCATGAGTGAATAGTGCTCGTGAGGGGTGAAAATATATCCGTTGCATTCAAAAATTCCCATTGGATGCTTTCAAAGGTCTGCTCACAAGCAGGTCATAAGCAATCAACTTGTAAGGAGCACTCGTGAGTGGTGCTGCCATTTTTTGGCAAAAACGTGCTCCAAAGGCTCCATTGAAGGACAGCTCATTACCACTTCGAAAGATGCTCATGAACGGGACTGAAGACGATCGATTAAGCCAAAACGTTCCATATAAAGGTTGTATATAATTGTTTTATATTTCAATAAAAATTTGAATCATCTCAATTTGACATTTGTAGCTCAAGATATTTCAGAAATACCAAGAGCTATACAAACTAAAATGCAAGTTGCATATGCTAACTTCGACTGAAGATTTGCATATCTAAATGAACTTGGATTTTGATAAGCAAGCACAATTTGGAAATCTTAAGATTTCTAATTCAAAAGTGAAGAAGTTTATTTTCTCATTTAAGAGCTTTAAATATGTCAAAAGTATTCTTCATTCTCAGAGGCTCAATCAGCCCGAAAAGTCACTATTCATCCAAAAGTGTATATGCTTGGTTTATATTTGGTATATAATTCCCTACACACTTAATTGAAATTATTAGTATAAAAATTATTTTTCAAATTCCAAAATTAGGAGTTTTATCATGCAAATGGTCAACATTAATTTAATAATTTATAAAAATATCAAGTTATAACACAAAGCTTCAAATTTAATGAAAAAAAAAGTTCAAGATATACAATGGAGATTTTGTGCCTAAAGGGAAGGAATTTTATTCCTTCGACAATCATGCATGATATAAAAATGGATTTTGATCAAGCTAATGACTTTAAATTATCAACTTTTTTATTTTTAGAGTGTTGTTATCATTTACATTTCAATTTTTTTTTTCATTTTTCATATCATTTTCATGAATTTAGGTTTCTTAAATTATGTTTTTTGTGCCCTTGATTATCTAATGTGTTTTATTTTAGGTTGAATAGTCTTATAGGAGATGAATGAATTTCTGTTGCAATCGTGGATCCCTTGGCTCAAATCCCTTCCACCTCACCTCACCTCACCTCACCATAACTAGGGGAGTAATGTTATCTTTTTCATAGTTTATTTTATTTTTCTTTTATTTTTAGTTTTAATTTTTATTTACACATGCATTTCATGTTCATAATATGCGTTTTTATGTTTTGTTTCTCTTTTTGGGAATGTTTATGCATATTTCATTTACAATTTTTGGTTAATATAGTTAGATTATCCTTTTAGGAATTTAGATTCATGCACCTCTCACATATATTAAGGGCAATATGTCATTTAAGTATGGGAGGATGCATTTTGCATTTGCATTTATATGTTTTGGTATATTATATACATTTCATTCTATTTCCATGCATTTATGTAAATTTAGCCCAAATTAAATGCTTGACTCTTGAAAATTTTATGGATTATCATTGTTTTGAGTATTATGTATGTTTGTGATTTTTTGGAGCTCATTTTTTTTAATCTTCTATTAATGGTTAGTTTGAGTTCTTTATAAGCTTTGTTAACAATTTAAGTTGAGAATTTTGAGCTTTTAATTAATCTAATGCGTGTTGTTATTCATTTAATCATGGTTGTGAATTGATGTTTTGGGATTAAGTATAGTGAATTAACTAAACTTCTTTCTAAGGTTTCTTTTGGTTGTATGTGAAAGGAGTTATTGAAAAAAAAAACTCTCTCCTAATTCTAAAAAAAAAAGAATAAAATGTGCTAAGGGACTTGAATTCCTTTCTACTCTAATGCTCTCACAAAAGAATATGAGTATTCAAAGGACCCTCTTGATAGTTTTCACATTAAGTAGTTCAAGAAAGACATGGAACTATTAAGAGAAGGAAGAAAAAATAAAAATTAAAAAGAAATAAAAAGGAAGAGAGTTTATAAGCAATTCCCTAATGCCAAATTGAAAGTCACTTTAGCTTAAAGTCTTTTTCATTCATTTTACTCTTCTTAAGATGTTGGTTCATAATTGCGTGATTTTGAATAGACAACATTCTCTTCACTTGGTAATTTATATCTCTCCACTTGGTTTGTTAGCTTTGTTTATGAGAACTTTAAATTAGTTATTATAAAAATATTGTGATGTGAGATTGATGAAAGTTGGATTTATGTTTTGTCCATTATATTGATGGTCATTGTTCTTGAGTTTGCTTAAGGAAGAGCAAACATTCAAGTGTGGAGGTATTTATTGGTGCTAAATTACATATAGTTTTGAGACTCATTTTAGCATACATCCATAGATTTTAGGTTGCATTTAGCTTAGTTAATTAATAGGAATACATACTTTTATATTTTCATTTTATTTTTTTAGGAAAAAGTAAACTTCAAGGAAAATGGTGTCTTTTAAAGCATGAAAAGAGTTAAAACAAAGCAAGGGAATAGAGTTCACAATTTTGAATCCATCGTTATTAAAGTTACTATAACAATCGCTATAGTGCCACGATAGCTACAATTCCACGATCGTGATCACAATGACTGAACCTGTATTATTGAACTTTCTATTATAATTGTGAGGGGTGTCACAATCGTGAGAAGCCTGATTCCATATATTTTTTACTAATTTGTGAGTTGGCATACACCCATTTTTTAAGAGGATCCAAGGACTATTCAAGAAGACTATAAAATGAGGACCAAAAACCTAATTTAGGGGTTGGAGACCATATTCTAAAGATAAAATCAATACCCAAGGATTCTCTCTTTTTGCACAAGCCAAGACCTAATACACCCAAAGAGAAGAAAAAGGAGAAAAAGAAGCTTGGAAAAGAGGTCTCCATAGAAGATCCTTGAAGCTCTTTGACTTTTCTTTTCCTTGCTCTGTTGTTTATAGAATTTTGCTATCTACTTGGGTTGTATTGTGAATGAATGATGAATATTGAAGACATGTTTGGCTATATAACTTTATGTTGTTAGGATTTTAAGACCCATTTCATTTAAGTTAATTTGATATGTCTTATTTTCTCTTTAATGCATATTGTGTTTGTTATGCTTATTGAATGTCGTATTTTGGCCAAAGACATCTCTTATTTAGATTTATACATTAAGAAATGGTAAATCTAATAGACCCATAAACATAAATTAGATTAGTTAATGACTTGAGAAAGTTTGACTAAATCTAATTCTCTTTTGGGTTCACTTAATGCCTTATATGATTGATGTTGGCTTATTTTTATGGTGATGATAAGAGTTAAGCCATAACTTTGAGTTTAAATGAACCTAATTCATGCATGTTAACTTGAGTATTACTTGAGAGAGAGTGCTCAATGATCTTTGGAAAACCTGAGACGTGCATTTGGGTTAATTTAATCTATCAGTTAGCTTGATGATAATGTGGTGCTTAATCTCTCAACAACATTACTCCGATATTGATTTCCCCCTAAATAATTAGCTTAGTGTTTGGTTAATTCATTTATCATTTTATTTGATTAATTACTTTTATTCAAACTAGATTAGAAAGCTCTAAACAAAATCTACTAGAACTAATAGGTGGTTAGTTGGCAATCCTTATGGGAATGATACTCTACTCTCTACAACTTGTATATTGTAACTAATTGTGTTGCTATTCGAGACACCAACACTAGACTTAATAATAAATTGCACAATTAAAACTGTTAAAATCAATTAATCTCACATCAGTTTTATAAATTAAATTAAATGGGCTGATATAATAATTGGATATTTTTGCCTAGTAATTTGAATTTTAAATTGAATAAATATTTAATTAGTGTATTTTTTATTCACTTTTTATTTTTAATTTCTAACATAGTATCAAAGTTGTCGCCAACATTCAAAACACAATCTTCTCGCATAATCATTATTAATTGAAATGACTTTTTTTTCGCGACATGGTTGGGCCAGTAAAAAAAAAAAAAAAAGAAAATTCCACCATGCAAGCTTATCGAACCATTCTGACACATATCCCACATCAATTTCATATATAAATTAGATTAGGTTTATATAACAACCGGATACTTCCACTTAACAGTTTGAACTTTTAAATTGGAATTTTTTCATATATAACTAAAAAACTAGAAAAAAAATTTCAAAAATATTGTGGATTTTTTCTTCTTTCAAAAACACATATTTGACAAAAACTATTTTAAAAATGCAGTGGTTGTTTTTCTTTTTTCTTTTTTTTGAAACATACATTAGATATTTTAAACAACCGAAACAACTCAAGCAACAAAAAACAACACATGCAACAACTAAATTATAAACCCATAGAATAGAAACCTCAAAATAATAAAAAATAACCCATGCAGCAACCAAACCTCAAAACAACCAAAAATAACTAAAACAATTTAAAACAATCAATGGAGTAACCAAACTATAAACCCATAGAACAAAAACCTCAAAACAAATTAAAACAACCAAAAACAACCCATGTTGCAACCAAACCTTAAAGCAACCAAAAATAACTCATGCAATAACCATACCATAACCCCATAAAACAGAATCCTCAAAACAACCAAAAATAACCCAAAAAACACCATAAACCCATAGAACAAAAACCTCAAAATAACTTAAAACATCCAAAAACAATTCATGCAACAACCGGACCATAAAATCCACGAAACATACAACTAAACACAACAAAAAAAAAATCACAACACACACTCACTAAAATCAACGAGAACCCATTATTATTATTTTTTTTTTTTTTTGAGAAAAAGTAGAATTCAAAAATCATGCAAAAATTTATTAAAATCTATAGAACCAAAAACATAAACTCAAAAACAAAGTCATAAAAAAAGAAGAAAAAAAAGAAGCATCAATTATGAAAATCTAATTGCATGAGTTGGATTTGTTCTTTCTAATAAAGACATGTAAAAATTTGATGATAATGAAGAAAAAAAAAGCAGGGAAAGAATTGAAATTTTAAAAATTTTAAAAAAAGTGTTTATAAAAATACAGAGAGGTATAAGTAAAAAAATAACTGTAATTTTAAAAAATTTTAGTTGAACAATATTGTACAATGTAATTTCCTTTTAAATTGGACAAAATCTAATTAGTGTATTTTCAACCTATTTTTTTTTCCAATTTCTACCAAAAACCATGTTTACCAAAACAGAGTTAATTAATTAAAGATTACGAGTTTCATTTTCCTTCAATTTGATGGTTGTCATTTTCATATTATTTTCATGGTTGCGTAAATCATATTTCTCTCACATATTTATAGTTAATATGAGAAAGAAAGAAAGAAGAAGATTTTAAAAAATTTGCCATGAATATCTCTATCATGTCTTCATCGATTTAACTGATATTATTTAGTACTATAAGTTTTTTTTTTTGATAAATTATGTGCAAATTTTTTCTTTAAAAACAAATGTGGCCATAAGTTTCTTAGCTTTTGATATACATCAGACCATCTACACCAGGGTGTCCTTTGAAGAAACTAATATCGTGAAATAATTTTGCAACTCAGCAACTGAGAGTAGAAGATAAAGAAGTAAAGGTTTAAATAGAAGAAAAGAAAATAATCTATAGTGGAGCAAGAACATCAAGGCTGTTAATTAAACAAAAAGGCATACTAAACTATTGATGATAGCAGAGGAGATTTGACGAGTCTAGAGATGGGGAGGAGAAGACATAGTTATTTACCCTGTTAGTCTATCTCTCATTGATGATTAATGATTATCCAATAATAAGAATTGTCCTAATAACACACGTTATCATTCACTCAACCAATCAAATCTAGCAGAGATTTTTTTTTATAATAACAGAGAATTTTTTACTTAATTAATATTTTAAATTTGAATGGTAATGTATATAAAAAGCATAATCCTTGTACTTAGTATAATTTGTTAGTTTGACACCATAACTTGTAGTTTTGTTATTTCAGTACTTAAACTTATTTAAAATGCACTAATTTATAATAATTTAATGACATAATACATCTGTCACCTATGTACTTATCACTTTTTTTTCAGTTTGACAACTCTACCTACAATTTTTTATCAATTAAACCCTTGTGATGTAGCACATGCTAATTTGTTATTCCATGTCACATGTACTAACAAGGGTTTCAAAATTATATTTTAGGCTAGTTCAAGTATCAAAATGATAAAACTATAAGTTAAGTTGTCAAACTAACAAACAATGATAAGTACAAGGGGCCATGGATGTATTTTGCCCTCATAAGAATATTAAATTAAGGAGATTCTTACTTATAATGGGTGTATGGTAGGATTTAAAATATAACACATATACTTACTTTAAAGAGGACAAATCTCCATTTTTATTCTCTCAAATGACATGTTCAACAACTCTTCAAAAAAAAAAATGAAGTGTTCAACACTTGCTTCATTTAGTCAATTAATACATAAGAAGGACATATCCCAAAACCATTAAAATCATTGCGAATAAAGAAGACAATAAGGATACTGATGATGGAATACGACTCTTGTCTTTTCTTATTATCATCCCTTCAATTATAGGGAAATTCACTACCAATATGTAAATTGAGAGCAAAACTTGAACAAAATACTTGTCAAAACCTCCTGCAATAGCCATTCTCATTAACCCTACAAAAAATGATGTCATGTTCAATATTGTTAAGGTTGTTAATGTAGCAAGTAACCCTGTTAAAGTTTGGAAATCAATTTTTCCCATTTAATATAGCTTAACTTGATCCTCATTCTCCACCTTATTTATTGGCAAGAAACTGATTTTCCTTAAGCCAAGCGTCTTCCCTATGGCATCTAAACTTCCGTTATGTACAACATGTAACTTCCTTTATCATCCATATTCTTTGTTCATTTATTATAACCTTGAACGAGTCAGCCTCAGTATAGATGACTTCAAATAGATGTTGAGCGATGGCAGATACAAAAATAAATATGAATATGAAAAAAAAAATGGATTTGAAACTTGAAGTAGAATGGAAGAAAAATTGTAAGAAATAATAAAGACAATTAGAAATTATTAATATTAGTGAAAAATTCTTATCTAGCACATATATGTGTACCAAGTATAAAACATTTAAGAATACATATCATAAATTTAGCAATTTTCAGTACTCATATTGAATATTTTGTAACTAACACTGACTTAAAACAATTTTACATAGTAATGGTTTAAATTCGAAACCTACTATTTTAAAATATTTTTATATAAAATTCAGTGATTCTTACATCATTAAGTCAACCGTTTGAATTCCAATCCAATAATTTAACACAATAGTCAACATATATGAAAATCTTTCAATATTATTATTATTATTATTATTATTGAACAACTAATACAAATGATTAATTTCTAATGCTACAAGGTTGAAGAGAGAGAGAGAGAGAGAGTTCAAACTCTGCTCTCCTCAAATTGGATATCCACACCTTTTGCCACTTGAATTACTTGTGGAGGACATCTTTCAATATTAATTAAGAGTATACATAATAATGTATATATGAAATAAAATTTTCATTTATCATTTTTTATTTACATTTGTATAAAACTACATCTTGTTATAGTTTGCCTATAATCGTGTGTCTTATAAAAAATCTAAAAAAAATGTAAGAAATGAGTTTTTTTTTTTTTTGAGTATGTTTACCTTAGGGTACAAAGGGATACCATTTAATAGACACAGTTCAAGTAGAGTTGCTCAACACCATAGAGAAAAGGATTAAAGAATTAGGAAAAGTGCAAGGTCTGCATAGCACATGCTTTGAGGCAAAGACATTCTTAATGGTCTATATATGAGAGGGCAGAATTTTGAGAGAGCAACTTCAATTAGCCCAGCCGTCCATCTTGTGTATTGAGTCAAGACATCATTTAAACTAGTAGTAGAAGACCCTAAAAATTATAGCCTTTGTGATTTGAGATAAACTAATTTCCAGCCTTTACAATGTAAGATGAATCCTATAAGTAATCTTCCAACACATAATGATACATGAAACCAACCTGATACCATAACAACCATTTGTTACAATAAGTCAGACTACATGATCAAATTTGGAACATCACAGTTGCAATTGTAAAATACTTTAAAATAAATTTTATTTAATTATATTTTCCTTGATTTTTTTTTAAATGCATTTACATCTCTACCCCATTTTATGTCATTTTCATACGTGCAAGAGGCTAAGCTTTATTGAAGAGCCTCCATTACTTCTCATGCCACTAGGTTGCTTGTAGTCTATTTTCAAGGACTTGAAGAACTCAATAGAATTACCAAAATTGTATATAAACTGCTTGAGGCCTCCAACTGTTCTCGAGGAACAAAAAAGAAGTCACTAAAATTGATGGGAATAATCAAAATATTTCACTTATCAAGTGCAACTAAGCTTTCTACATGCATGCATGCATTAATAGTATATACATATACCATTATTAATGTTTCTCCTATCGTATAATGTCTCTCTCTTAATATAAAAATGTGTACCAGACATAATTGGACCTTCTATTGTTATACAGATAAACCTAAAATGTTATCAAGCACAATATTAACATCTCATATAAGAACTTTTACTCGTGTTATTTAATTTGATTTCAATTTAAACTAATTAATTTTTTTTAACCTTGAAAATGTATCTCATTTCACTGTCATATATATCATTCGCCCTAATATTATGGAATAACTGAGGTTCGATCATTTGAGTACATGTCACAGTCTAGTACAATGGCTACACCAAATTAACCAAAAAGAAAAAAAATAGAAATATAGAGTCAAAAGTTGTTGTACCTAGCAACAATTTGTGTTGAAAAAACAAACATTGCCATGGCTATTGGACAATAAAAAATACAACAAGAAACACAACCACAAGTGTTTAGTGCTATGTAGAAAATTATGAGAGAGTGAATTGATGAGTTGAGTATTTTTTGAGAGTTATCTCCTTGTGGGAAAAATATATAGAGAGTGTGTTTTCTCCTATTTCAAGAGAGAGTTTTATTATTTTGTCCTTGGATTATATAGAGAGAAAGTTATTAGTAACTCCTATTATTTTTTCTCTAATTTGTTTGAGTTTTCCACATTAAATTTTGGCGTTCTTTTTCTTATTGCTATTGTTGGGTTTAGTTGTCACGAATTATTGTGTTATTAAATTACTTGTCCTAATAAAATTTTTTCTAGGTGTGGGGTATTTAAATGAACCATTATGACCCACCACACTTTTTTGGAAATTTACCTTATGGTGATTTTTTAGTACAATCATTTAGACTCTATTCACTTGTACAATAGTTTTCAAAGTTGTGTTATATTCTTCAATTTTATGATTTCAATTATTTTAGCTATAATTTGCTCTATTTCATTCACAGTCTGATCCTCAATTTTTACAACAAGTGGTATTAGAGCATCTGGATCATGAATAGTGATAAAAGCAATGACGGTAAAATATAAGATTGAAAAATTTAGCAGGAGAAATTTCTCACTGTGGAAATTGAAGATGAAGGCAATATTGAAAAAGATAATTGTCTAGCGACTATCAGTGAAAGGCCGAAAGAATTCATAGATGACAATAAATGGAAAGTGATGGATGAGAATGTTGTTGCAAATCTTCATCCAGCATTAGCAAATGAGATATTGTCAAGTGTAGAAGAAAAAAAACTGAAAAGGAGATTTGGGATCAGCTCATTAGACTCTATGAGGCTAAGTCAATTCACAACAAAATTTTTCTTAAGAGGAAGCTTTACACACTTTGGATGGTAGAATCTACTTCAGTGATGGAGCACATAAATACTCTAAATACTTTATTTTCCCAACTCACATCGTTGGGATATAAAGTAGAGGCAAATGAACGTGTTGAACTTCTACTTCAAAGTTTGCTTGATTCGTATGATCAACTCATCATCAACTTGACAAATAATCTTCTCACATATTATCTAGTCTCCAATAAAATTGCAACTACTATCCTAGAGGAAGAAAGCAGGTGCAAAAACATAGAAGACAAAATGGTGAATTTACAATATGGGGAGGCTTTGGTGGTGATGAGAGGGTGATCAATGGAACCTGGCTCTAATGGGAAGTAGAGACAAAGCATATCAAGTTCAAGAAGTAAGAAGAATTTTAAATGCTACAACTATGGCAAAAAGATCACTTGAAAAGGCATTGTCGAAATCCAAAAGATTCCAAACCTCAAGAAAATGTTGTAAGTACATCAGATGATGGCATCACTCTATGCAATGAAGTGGTAATGACTGGCATATACAAAAATAAATTTTTTGATGTGTGGATTCTTGACACAACAGCTACCTAGCACATGACCGATCAAAGAGACTGGTTTACTCATTATGAACCTATCTCAAAAGGATCAGTGTACACAGTTAATGATTGTCATTTGAAGATCGTTGGTATTGGAACCATCAAATTGAGGATGTATGATGGCACAACTCGCACAATTCAAAATATGTAGCATGTGGAAGGCTCAAATAAAAATCTATTATCTATAGGAGTGGTAGATAATCTCGAGTGCATGATTGAAATTGAAAAGGGGCGCGCAATTACTAATAAAGGCACAAAAGATAGCTATGAATTTGTATATGCTGATGGGAGAGACTTTATAGGATGTAGAATCATGTGTTGCTTTAGATGATTCAAGTGAAAAGTCTACAATGATATGGCATGGAAAACTTAGCCATAAGTCAGAATAAGAATGAAAATTTTGGCCAAGCAGAAGATACTTCTTCGTCTCACAAAGGTATCCTTACCTTTTGTGAGCATTATGTTACAAGCAAGCAGCACAATGTGAAGTTCAACACATCTAATTCTAAAAGAAAAATTATTCAAGAATTGGTTTACTCTAATGTATGGCAAGCACCAGTAATTCCCCTAAAAGGAGCAAAGTACTTTGTGTCCTTTATTGACGACTACTCTAGGAGATGTTAGGTGTATCCTATCAAGAGGAAAGCTTATATGTTTGAAGTCTTCAAAGTATTTAAAGCATGGGTGGAACTTGATTTTGGAAATAATATCAAGGTTTTGAGGACAGGTAATGGAGGAGAATATACCAATGAGGAAATTGATAAATTTTGCAAGCAAGAAGACATTAAAAGGAAAAGTTCACTACAGCATACACTCCTCAACAGAATGGAGTGGTAGAGCAAATGAATAGAACACTATTGGAAAGAACAAGGGCAATGTTAGGAGCTGCAGATCTGGAAAAGTCATTATGGGTAGAAGCAGTCAACACTACTTGTTATGTGATAAATAGGTCACTATCAACTGCAATTAAGTTAAAGACACTTATGGAGATGTGGACTGGTAATCCTGTTGATTATTCAAACCTCCATATATTTGGAAGCCCTGCATATATGATGTATAATGCCTAAGAAACTATAAAACTAGATCCAAAATCTAAAAAATGCATATTCTTAGGATATGCAAAAGGAGTTAAGGGGTATCGCTTATAGGATCCCACTCCTATAAGATCATTATCAATAGAGATGTGATATTTACAGCTGATAAGTTGTAAGAAAAATGTGATAGTAGCATATTAAAAGATAATTCAAAGACTACAATGAGAAAGGTGGAACAAGAGGATTCTTCTGAAGCAGCACCAGAAAATGAAGAACAAGAACTAGTTGAGTTTGACGTAACCAGAGTTTGACAGTCAACTTATGGTACAAAAGCACCAACTTGGCATTCTAATTATATTATGGAGAGTAATGTTTCATACTGCTTTCTAACAAAAGATGGAGAGCCATCAACTCTTTAATAAGCAATAGAGATTCTAGAAGCATTTTAGTGGATGGTAGCAATGTAGGATGAAATCGAAGCTCTACATAAGAATTAGACTTGGAAACTTGTACCGTTACCATAAGAAAGGAAGCTAATTGGTAACAAATGGGTCTACAAGATTAAGTGTAACAGTGATGATCAAGTGGAGCAGTATCATGCAAGATTGGTGGTGCAAGGGTATGCTCAGAAAGAAGTCATTGACTTTAATGAAATTTTTTCCCCTATGGTCCTACTTACAATAGTTTGAGTGGTGTTGGCAATGTGTGCTACATTTGATTTACATATGGAGCAATTAAATATGAAAATTGCTTTTCTTCATGGAAATCTTGAAGAAGAGATTTATATGCTTCAACCATAAGGTTTTAAAGAACAAGGAAAAGAGAATTTGGTTTACAGGTTGAATAAATCTCTATATGTCTTAAAACAGGCGCTAAGGTGTTGGTATAAAAGATTTGATTCCTTCATCATGAGCCTTGGATACAATAGACTTAATACAGATCCTTGTGCATATTTCATGAGGTCTAGTGAAAATGACTTTATCATTTTACTGTTATATATTGGTGACATGTTGGTAGCAAGCCCTAACAAAGATCATATTTTTCACTACCCAAACCGGAAGTCATGACCAACGCTAGGGAACGGAAATTCTTTTGAATCTAAAAACTGTAGCAAGCCTTAAAAATAAAAACACATGCAATAAATAAATAAAAATATGCCAAAATTAAAATTTTGAATCGATATAAAAATAAATACTTAAATGTCATAGCATAATAAAATACCCATACAATGTTCTAATACAAAATTCTCAAAATCCAAAATAACACACTACTGACTCAATAACATTACTAATGCAGTTTTCTAGAATACAATAAGAGTTCAGATAATAAAATTACATAATCTAACCAGGGTTGAAGAAGACCGATGTAAAGCACTACTGGTGAGGTCTGAAGAAGAATCTTTTAAAAAATATTGAGGGGAGTCAGACCTCACTGAGTGTATCATTATAATATATATATACATGTAATCTAAACCATATACAGTCAAGAATCAATATAATAATATACATATACACGCATTTCACATAAATGCTAAAATCTGCTTTTATATATATAATAAATGCATAAAACATTTATTTAAATGAAGGATCAAATAGAACCCTAGATATTCACAACCTCAATTAAAGTATCTCACTAGCCATTAGGCTCACTTAATTCCAAAGTAATTCTCTTATTCCATTTTTGGACAATAGACTGACCCCGAGACACTAAGTCAACCAAGCTCTCATAGTCTCACTGTTAATGTGATTGGCCTCGAGACACTAGATCAACCGAGCTCCCGTAATCACATTACTCAATCGTATCAATTCTCAAAAATTGATCAATCAAATTTCACCTCAAATGATTTTATAAACTTAACCCTAAAATCTATTGCATCGGTACGTACACAGTCCTAGTGCAGCCCACTAGGTAGCACGTTCTATCAATATCTTTCAAATAAATCGTATATTTAATGAAAAATAATAAAATGCATAATTAACATATAATGGCATTCATTATAGGAGAATGTACCATTTATATACCAGAAATATACCAATTATATATGCTGAATATACGTCAAAATATACCAAAACATACTAACTTATATATGTCACATATATACAAAACATATACTAAAAGCATACTGAGCATATATGTCACATATATAGCATATATACCAAAATATACTAAAAGTATACTAAAAATATACCAAATCATTTAATGAAATAATTCATGTTTAAATACATAATGAAAATGTGAATGTTCATAATCATGTATCTACATGCAATGTATATATAAAATAATAACTCACCAGTTTGCGCTCCTCGAGACTAACTCGATGGGCTTAGTCCGATAGGCCTTAGTCTTGGTGCAGCTAGAAAAATAAATAATAATAAAATCAGAATAAATTCCTAATGTATACTTCTAATAATTCTAAAAAAAGACTCGATCTATAAATTAAAACTCAATTAAAACACAAAAACTCATGTTCGACCCGACATCACGTTTTACGAGAATTCTACCGAAAATTCGACAGAGTCTCCTTTGTAAGACGGACATCTCTCTACTGAAAAGTAGAGCCAATCCTACAAGAAAATACACTTTTAAATAACACAAAGCTCAATGTCTTGGGTTGGGACCCCAAACTACTTAAATTCCCAACTGAGGTTCACAATTCACTGAAAATCAATAATAAATAATAAATATAACAAAAATCATTAAATTCCATAAATATCCATAAAATACTAAAATATAATATTTATAAATATCAAAAACCTTAAATATAATTATTTTCATATTAATTAAATAAAATCTCAAATAAATTATATAATATTAATAAAAATCTGACTTTTCAATTATTCAACATAAAATAGTAAAATTCACAATTAATTACTCAAATAGGTTTTATATATATATATATATATATATATATATATATATATATATATATATATATATATATATATATATATAATAAATAGTAATAAAAATCATTAAATTCCATAAATATCCATAAAATACTAAAATATAATATATATATAAATATCAAAAACCTTAAATATAATTATTTTCATATTAATTAAATAAAATCTCAAATAAATTATATAATATTAATAAAAATCTGACTTTTCAATTATTCGACATAAAATAGTAAAATTCACAATTAATTACTCAAATAGGTTATATATATAGAGGCGATCGCCTCATCGTAGAGGCAATCATCTCATTGATGAGGCGATCGCGTCATCAATGAGATGATCAGCTTCCATGAAGAGGCGATAACTTATCGCCTTTTCACAGAGTTGATCGCCTCTCCAATGAGGCGATCGCCTCTGTGATGAGGCGATCGCCTCTATGGTGAGGCGATCGCTTCATCAACAAGGCAAGTCGTGTAGTCTAAGGGTGCATTCATTCCGAGTTCCCTATTCCGAAACCATAACATGCATAAATTTCACTTCCCTATTTATTTATTATTTGCAGCATGACGCCCAGACATTCAAGGGTGCCGGGAATTTTCATGGAGCCTGGGTCTTCTACAGTGACTTGACTGATGGGCAGAGGGACCGGATTTAGGAGACGGGGTTCTAGAACTTTGTACTTTCACTTCCGTCTGAGCAAGGGCTCACAGATTACCAACCGCTGCATGCCCTAATGGAGAGGTGGTTTAACACGACCCACACCTTCCACCTCCAATTCAGTGAGCTTACTCTAGACTCGGTGTCATTTGCTGCCATCATGGGGATTGCCTGTGCTGGGGATCCCGTTCCTTTTGATGCGAGTCTACATCAGCTGTCTCCAGATAAGGCCATATATATCGAGCGACTTCTGAGGATGACTCCTGACATTAAGGGGACTCATACCCTTAAATTGGATTCGATTAAGAGCTACTATACTCGAGATCGGGCTGCAGCGATGGTCTTTCCCCTTGAGATTGACCAGGTGGTGAGGGCCTTTTTACTCTACTTGCTTGGTACCACCCTCTTTGTTAACATCGCCAGCTCCATCGATCTGATGTTCCTACCAGCCCTTTGGGATCTTGATTAGGTTCCCACATTCGACTGGGGTAGCTACGCCTTGGCATACCTATACCATAGCATGGATGAGGTGGTCCAAGGGGCCAGGAGGTTTTGCAGCTTTTGGCATGCTGTTCTGGTACGTCACAACCCCCTTTGTCTTGTTCTGACCCCCATTACTTACATCAGCCTTCTCAACTTCTCCTGTTTCATTTTTCAAGTCTGGGCTCTACAGTTAGAGTTGCTTGTAGGAGTTATCCGAGTGGGAGACCATTTCCCGGCCCTCGGTAGGTGGGGCGCTAGCCGCGTCGTGAAGAGGCACCTTGCGTTAGTTCATATCCACGGACAACACTTGAACTCTCTGACACAGGATGTGGTACCTACAAAGCATAAACCTTCTTATTAGTACATTATTCAAATTCGATTTACTTACATATTGACATCTTTTCTTTCTTTTTGCAAATCCGGAGCAACTTGTGGGGGTTCGAGGACACTTTGATCATTGAGATGACTCACTCCAGGCCTTTGGCCCAAAAGAGAGCACTCCTTTGTGGCCCTGGGTATCGAGCTTGGTACTTGGGAGAGCGAGTCCTGAATTGGAGGGCAAGTGTTAGGGCTAGGCGGGTCCCTAGGTCTCCTCTTGAAAGTATGCTTTAGGCTCACGAGCTGGAGGGTGATGATCTCGTTCAGGCCGTTGCAGGCTCACCAGTTGTGGATCACACAATTCGTGTGAAGAGCCAGTATACGGAGTTCACCCGTACCCACCTTCTACTGACGGTCCCCTTCCAGGCTGCTTCTACCTCTCAGGTAAATCCTCACCGGTTCCCCTTTTCTTACAAATTCACTACATCCTTAACATGTTCCTCATATTTTCATCTTTAGGCTACGCCTGCTAGGCCTGTGGCCCCGGTCAGGTCCCGGGTGTAGGAGAGAGAGCCCTTGAGACGTCGACTGGATCCGGGCAGAGAGGAGACTTCCGCTGCCGGTGAGGAAGCCAGGCCGACTACTACCCCCGATTCTGAGTTTGTCCTAGGTAGCTTCATCCACGTCCCCGACCCCCTAGCTTCCCCCTGGGGAGTTGTCACGTCAGTTCTTGACTTTGGATGGGGACCTGACCCCTGCATGCACCCCTGGCAGTGCTACTCACGTATGTTCTTTTTCCTGACCTGCTTTCACTATAATTCTCAAACCAACTGTTAGTTCCAACATTTATTTTGATAATACAGATTCTGCTGGAGTAGGGCCTATATATGTATTGCATAATAGAGGCCTAAAGACACTACATGCTGAAGGTTACCCAGCAATGGAGGGTAAGAATTTCATTATTTTCTACATGTATGCATGCTTGCATGGTTTACTAACCTGTGATTTGTCTGAATAGGATCGAGATGAGGCTAGCAGGGCGAGGATCGCTACTCTCGAGCGTCAGATTGATGTATTCCAGATTGATGAGGAAGACAAGAGCGGCGGTGGTGCTAGGGGAAAAGATGACCCTGAGGGTACTAGATTAGATGCTTGACGTTCCCGTGTTAAAATTTATGTAGTCTCTGATTAGTGAACGAGAAATTTTGGTCTTAGAATTTATGAACAGAATGTTTGCAGAACCTGACACTTTCCTCAATTAAATTCATTTGTTTTACTTTTCTCGTTTCTTCATATGTGAGTTGATTTCACTATTTGCATGCGTAATTATCCCACCTGTTAGATTGTGCAATTTAAAGAAATGCAATCGGCCTGTACTGCTAATGAGGTAATCGCCTCATCAAACCTTGGTAAAGAGGTGATCGCCTCATACTGCTGAGGCAGCACCTCATTGATGAGGCGATCGCCTCATCGATGAGGCGGCTACCTCAGCAGCAAGCGGTCCTGCCCTTATAAAACCTTCATTCATGCATTTGACCTAATTCTCAAATCCCCTTCATCCTCCCTTTTCTATTTCTATCTCTAAGTGTCTCTGAAAAAAGCCACAAACATGACAGAACAAATTCTGAGGTCCCTACAGTCAATTTTGAAAAGTTTGGACAACAAATCTTGGGCCGGGTTAGAGCCATTTCATTTCGTAGTCTTCAAATCACTCCATACTAGGAGAATTAATTACCCTTTTCTCCATGCTATGGTTCAATTTTGGGATCCCCAGAAACACATTTTTTGGCTTAACATGATAGAAATATGCTCCCTACTAAAGGAATTCGAGGCAATTCTTGGTCATCATACAGATTCTACTTGCCAACTTGTAATTCCTGCTCTTGAAAACCCAGATTCCCGTTCCATTCAACAACAAATGGTGCGTATGTTCAATCTTCCACCTCGGTCTTCCTTCCACTATATCTCCGACTCAGAAATTAAATTGGAGTCCCTCCTTGAAGTCATCATGATTGTGGACAAAGGAGAAACTTACCAGCCCCGCATGTTAGGCCTCTATCTATATGCTCAATTTCTACTGGTTTCCCCCTCAGGGGGCTGCAATACGAAGATCCTCTCCATCCTCGATCAAGTGGATTCAGGGCTCAATCCCTTCCCTCTCATCTTAGCAGAAACCATCATTGGATTGGATGACTTTGCAAGGACGCGATGATTCTCCGGAAGCCCTTTTTTGTTGGAGGTAAGTTTCTGTTGCCTCTCCTTTACTTTCAACTGCCTATACCTAAACATTTGCAATCCCGAAAATGTGGTTTTATGAAAAGCTGGGCTTAATCGAACCTCCTTAAGACATTAGGTGTTATCAGGCCAAGCATTATCAAACAAGAAAACTACATCCCATCCCTGCAGACATTCCCTGATACACTGATTCGCTGGATGTGTCCCTGGTGGGGTTTGCAACATGTGACCCTCCGGTCTTATACATATTGCGTCCCGATTATCGGTCTCCATTTTGCCACTTTCTATAATCTAGCCTGCCTCTGTCGCTAATATGGTCATAAATAACTGATTATGGAGCCTGTTCACGAATTCGAGCCAGGGCCGCTTTCTCAGAATTTCCTAGACCACCTAGTGGCGACTTGGCCTTGAAGAGTCATCGAAAGAAACTTAAGCTACGACGGTAATCAGACCACCGATGATCATTACAAAGCATGGGTTTTCTTGCAACAAACAAAAAGAGACAAATTTATTAAATATAAAAAGATAAGAGAATTACAAATGTTAAGTTCATAGGGTAGGCAATAAAAGAAGAGAAGACAAAACTAGCTCATGGAATGAAGTCGTCGTTTTCCCTTTTGTTAGAAGTAATTTCCCTTTTGTACTAGTTAAACGGCTTGTAATGGACACATTATGCAATGTTTAATGACAATTGAAGCAATCCATTTCATTTTACTTAAGCACAAAATGTATATACATTTCACTTCTGGTACATCTCATGTTATTAGCTGGCTTGCCCTTGTAAGTTTTTCAACTAACCATTTTGTGCCTCTCCTTCCCCTTTTATATGTCCTTAACTTTTGCCTGGACTGCCTCTTTCGAGGTTTTCAGTCCAACAGGAATCCTTTTTTTCTTTTTCTTTTTTTTTCTTTTTAATCTCTAATTTTGGCCTAGACAGCCTCTTTTCGAGGTCTTCTCCCTAGCGAGACTTTTTACAGAAAGTATTTCTTAAGTTTCTCTAAGTTGATGGGTTCTTTGAACTCGTTTCCCTCCATGTCAGACAAAATGGCAGCGCCTTTCGAAAAAAACTTCTATACTAGATATAGTCCCTCCCAGTTGGGCTTAAACTTTCCTCAAGGATCGGTCGTGACTGATCTTGTGAGTTTCAACACCAGATCCCCTTCTTGAATCTTGCCTGGCTTGATCTTCCTATTGTAGGCACGGGCTATTCTTCTCTGATACAGTTGAGAATGATACATAGCCTTCATCCTCTTTTCGTCCAGTAGTGTCAACTGAGCCAACCGACTTTTGACCCACTGATACTCGGGGAGTTTAGACTCCAGAAGGACTCTCAATGACCTTATCTTGACCTCTACAGGCAAAATTGCCTCACACCCATAAACTAAGGAGTATGGAGTGACCCCTGTCGAGGTTCTAGCAGTAGTTCGGTACCCCCACAATACGAATTGTAAGTACTCAGCACAATCTCGATAATTTTCCAGCGTCTTAGCCAAGATCTTTTTTACATTCTTATTTGCTGCTTCTACCGCTCCGTTTTCCTGTGGCCTATATGGAGATGATCTATGGTGCTCAATCTTATAGTCCTTTAGTAGTATGGCCATCTCTGCTCGAAACTGAACACCATTATCTGTGACTATGTGGTGTGGTAGACCATACATGTAGATTATGTTCTTTTCGATGACCCTCAACATCTGCCTCGCCCCCATGGTAGCATAAGATTCAACCTCAACCCACTTAGAGAAGTAGTCGATGGCCACAATGATGTACCGATAACCATTAGTTGGTTTTGGCCTTATCTCCTCTATGATGTCAATCCCCCATACAGCAAACGGCCAAGGAGATATCATTCCTTGAAGTTCCATAGATGGTAGGTGGCTAACATCACCATATGTTTGGCAACTGTGACATTTCTTCATAAATCCAACACAATCCGCTTCCATAGTAAGCCAAAAGTACCCCTGGTGGGCTATTTTCTTCGCCAAGATAGTGCCATTCATGTGTGGTCCGCACACCCCTTCATGAATTGCTTCCATAAGCTTCCAACCTTCATCCTTGTCGACACATCTGAGGTGTACCCTGACTGGAATTCTTTTGTATAACATCCCCCCGTGGCTTATGAACTGCCAAGATAACATTTGTAGGGATATCCTTTCTTTCTTATCAGCGTCATCAAGAAATTGCCCAGTTTCTAGATATCTTTGTAAATCATAGAACCAAGGTTTCTCAATGACATCAACTGGCGTTACTTTCACCTCTTCATAACAGGGGGCTCGAGACTTTATGAGAATTAAGGGTCTGGCCTTTGGTTGCTTCCCACTTTCCCACATGGAGGCTAGTGTGGCTAGGGTGTCTGCTACCTGGTTTCCTTCCCTTGGTAAATAGACAAATTTACATTGTGTGAAGGAGCACAGAATGGTGGTCAAGTATTCCCAATATATCCATAATCTATCTTCTTTTATCTCCCATTCTTTGGTGGCTTGTTTTATAACTAGCATGGAATCTTCGTAGACAGTGACATTTTCCGCCCCTGCGCTACGCAATGCTTCTAAGCCAAAGATGCAGGCTTCATATTCTGCTTGGTTATTGGTTGCCTCAAATTCGAGCCTTTTTTCCATCGGGATCATTTCTCCTTCTGGTGTAACCAAAATTACTCCTATCCCAGCCCCCTTGTTGTTGACAGCTTCGTCAAAGTACATTCCCTAATCTTGTATCTCTATCGCCCCTAAATGCTCGTCAGGGAACTCCAGCTCCCACTCTTGGGCGTCCCCGATCGGGCTTTGCGCCAAAAAGTCTACTACTGCTCTTCCTTTTACTATTTTTTTGGCCATATACTCTATATCAAATTCTGTGAGCAAAATGAGCCACCTAACCAATTTTCCCATAAGAGACAGGGTCTGTTAGAGGTACCGGAGGGGATCATGTTTGGAAACTGCTTGCACTTTATACGACTGAAAGTAGTGTTAGAGTTTCCTCGTTGCCTAGATCACTGCTAGACAAGTTTTCTCTACTAAACTATAAGTAGCTTTGTAGGGTAGAAGCTTCTTACTCAGGTAATATACAGCGTGCTCTATTTTCCCTTCACCTTCCTGTGCTAGCATAGCCCCTATTGCATCCTTTTCAATTGCCAGATACATGATTAAGACTTTACCTAGTCTTGGAGGTTGTAAGACAGGGGGATTCATCAAATAATCCTTGATAGTTTCAAAAGCCTATTGACACTTCTCGTTCCACACAACAGGTTGGTTTTTCTTCAGAAGCTTAAAGATAGGGTCGCAAATGGCTGTTAGTTTGGCTATGAATCAGCTGATATACTGTAAGCGCCCTAGAAACCCTCGGACCTCTTTTTCATTTTTTGGCACGGTCATATCCCTGATTGCTCTGATTTTATCTGGATCCATCTCTATTCCTTTCTGACTGACAATGTGTCCCAACAGTTTCCCAGATGTGACCCTAAAAACACACTTCTTCGGGTTCAGTCTGAGATTACACTTTTCTGCCCTAGCCAGAAACTTATCTAGTGCTTCAAAATGCCCTTCCCTGGTTGTAGATTTCACCATCATATCATCTACATACACTTCAACCTCTTTATGGATCATGTCGTGCAGTAAGGCAGTCGCCATCCTCTGATAAGTGGCCCCTGCATTTTTCAACCCGAAAGGCATCACTTGGTAACAGTACACGCCCCATTCGATGATGAATAATGTCTTCAATCTATCCATTACCGCCATCATGATCTGATTGTATCCCGAAAATCCATCCATAAAAGAGTACATTGCATTGGAAGCCGCACTATCAATCAATGTGTCAATATACAGTAGGGGAAAGTCATACTTAGGGCAGGCTTTATTCAAATCTCAGTAGTCCACACACACTCTGACCCTTCCATCCTTCTTGGGAACTGGAACTATATTCGCTAACCACTGAGTGTCCTCTACCACTTCTAAAAATTTTGCCTTCAGTTGCTTTTTGACTTCTTCCTTAACCAAGAGAGCCCATTCTGGCCTTAGCCTCCTTTGCTTCTGCTTTATTGGCACTATGTGAGAGTATGTGGGGATTCTATGTTTTAAGATCTCCCTATCGATTCCGAGCATATCTTCATAACCCTAAGCAAATACTTTTTGTCTCTTTTTTAAGATTTTTTCCATTTTTTCTCTCTCATCATAAGTTAAGCCAGAAGCAAGCAGTATATTTTTAGGATTATCATCTGTGCTTAAATTAAATGATTTGGTTTGCATGGAATTAACATCAAACATATGCATGAAATGATCATCACAAACAGAATAACCATTAGGGAACACATCACACAAATAAGCAAATTCAGATTTCATTGCATTCACTTTTAAAAAGAAAAGATCGTCAGCTTCAAACAGAGAAGCTATGGAAATATCAAATTCATTATAAAAGACATCTGTGATAGAATTGAGGATGTAGGTCTCAAAGTCTAAGTCTTTGTTCTGATCATCAATGCTCTTCTGCTCCGAAGTAGCTTCATCCTCTTTAGACTCCTCTTTGACTAGTACCAACTCCTCAATAGGGGCCTTTTCAATAGCAGCTTCCCCTGTTTTGCTCACAAATTCAGTAAAAATCTCAAATCCTAGGATAACTTCCCCAGCCACTAGGAGAGGTTCTGGAGTTCCTCTGTATGGGTGTCCGGTGCCTTCCTTTACAAAGATTTCCCATAAAGTATTCTTTCTAGCTACAGTTTCCTCCTCCTTTTCCTCAGACCGATCTCACACACCTAATTCCTTCCCAGCTTTGTCAACCTCTTTGAATCCTAGCCCATGCTTTAGAACAGCTACCTTACTTCCCACAAACTCTGAAGGTCCGCTCTGATTTTTCCCTAACCCCATGTCGGGCAGAAATTTCATATTGCGCATCATTCTCAAAACCCTTTCATCCATCTCATCTTCTTAGATCACATAGACTTCAAAACTAAAGCTAGGGGAAACCTCCTTAGGGGTCAACTTCAGTGCGGCTATGGCGACTTCAGTTTCGGCTGAGATGGTGACAACTCTTCCTTCATGTGGAAATTTAACCTTCTGATGAACAGTGGATGGAACACCGCCCAGGGGGTGAAACCATGGTCTTCCCAATAAAATGGCAAAGGTTACCAGGATATCAATCACATACAGGTCAACCCAGATTTCTATAGGCCCTATTTTGACTAACGCCCTAAAAGTTCCCTCCATAGATCTTTTGGTGTCATCGTAAGCCTTAATAACTACTTCATAAGGCTTTAAGTCAGCTACCGTCAACCTTAGCTTTGGCAGAATCTTCAATGGACATACATTGATGGCAGAACCATTATCAACTATCACACAATAGGTCATCTTCCCTTTTACCTCGGCTTTGATAAATAGGGCTTTGTGATGATCTCTCCCTTCTAAAGGCATATCATCATTGGAAAAGTTATCATTCCTTGAGGAGTTTTCGTTAGTGATTGGACCATTTATTCTGGGATGGAATTAGTGGAAATCTTCCTTTGGTCTAGTGCCAGGACCAGGGCTTCCCTGTGATCACTAGAATGCATGAGTAACTCCCAAACACTGGCAATGGTCTCTCTACTTTGTTCTACCTCCTTTCCCTTTTTCTGTATATTCTGCCTTTTCGGGCCCAACCTTGGTAACCTCAGCTTCTTTTTTCCTTTTTTTGACCTTTCCCACAGACTGACTTAGCTCACACCCCTGGTTGTCCCATAGGTCATCTCGTTCTCCGCTTTCATCATCATAACTCCATATGTCCAAGACTTGTACCCGTAATTTTGTGGGTCGTTTGCTTGTCCTCAAGTTTTCAGGCTCGGTCAGTTGGGAATAGTGAGAGACATCAGTGAAGGAGTTTAAGACCTATTCTTCTGTTAGGCCAGAGCTAACCATCAGAATGGATGGGTTAGGAGGTGGTACATTTCGGTAATTGGGTAATGGGTTGGTTTGAGTGTTTGGTTTTCTATTTTTTGGGTTGGTGATTTTACCTGAGTCTATCAAATCTTGGATTTCATGCTTTAACCGGGCGCAGTTGTATATGTCATGCCCGATGGTCTGATGAAATTTATAGAAAAGCTTTGGGTTGGCTCCAGGCAAGGGTTATTGCAAAGGCAAAGGTCGTAACAGGTTCTTCTCAATGAGCTTATCAAGGACTTTAAACATAGAACATCCCAGATTAGAAAATCTCCGAGGCTGTCTAACCGTACTGACTTGTACATTACTGCTCGATGGTCGAATAGCATGAATCTGAACGTTACTGCTCGAGCTGGCCCCCTCTTTGCCCCTAGAACCTCTTCTGAAGAATTTCTTCTCTTAAGCCAAATCTGATTCTTTCTAGACCCCAAATCTGTATAACTCTTCAAAATTTATGATCCCCAGATCCCTCAATTTTCTAGACAATACGAGAACACACCCTTCTATTACTAAGACCAACTGGTCGGACTCAGCTGGTCTATGCCTCATCAAGGATAATTTTCCCCTCCAACGAGTCAAGTAATCAGTAAAGGGCTAGCTAAAGTTCTGCTTGGTATTCTGTAAATCTCTTAAGGACACTTATAGTTGGACTTTAAGACCATATTGCTTGACAAAAGTAGTGCACAGTTCTTTCCAATCCGACTGAACATGCGGTTCCAAGGTGTAATACCAACGAATCAGCGCTCCTTCTAGTGAAATAGGGAACTGCTTAACAATTTGGCTCTCAGTTAGCTCAGTAGCCTTCATGTATGTTACATATTGCTTCAAATGCAAATGGGGATCCTCAGCACCAGTATACTTCTTTATGTTTGGGAATTTAAACTTACGAGGCAGTGGTTCATCACCCTTTTCCAAATTCAGATCGTAATCTAGGGGGACGACCATACCCTTCTCCTTCATCATTACCTGCATCTGGTTCATCACTTTGGTCATATTCTTAGCTCACTCAGTCTGACCCACATCCTCAGCTTGAATGACATTTCTTTGATTCACCGGATTGGCTAATACCGTTACATCATCTTCTTCCCTTCCCCTAATCGGTATTTCCTCATCAAGGTCGACCGGATCGATTGGCGATGCAATGGGTGGCTGTGTTGGCTGACTTTCTCTGATAAGTTTAACAATCTCCCCCATCATTTCTCTCATCATAGATCGGGTTTCTATTATTACTTCTTCTTTCCACCATGCCCTAAATGCTTCTAGATCAAACCCTCCTGCCATTCCTAATTCTGAATTTCTGATCAAATGACCTAAACTAGTTCGGACCCACCCTGCTGAGCTTGAAGGATCTATAGTGCTGCAAAATAACTGGTTAGAATGATGCATGACATGTATGCATGATATGCAAGTTTGTTTTATTTAGGAATAAAAGGGTCACACATAAAAAGATATACAAGATCAAAACACAGAACTTAAACGTGCAAACTTCCGCCCTTATTTCTCCCACACACGTATTTAATGGCGAGTATCTTGTCCTAAGATTTTTGGCCTGGGTTTTAATTATCAGCGGGGAATAATAAAGCCGACGTATGCAAGAAAACTCTCAAAATGATTCAGACAAGTAATAGGTCCTTTAAATAAAGCCCGAGTCCACTTTCTATGAGCCAAAATCCATAGCACCATAAACTTACTTGTCAAGGCCCATTTGAAATGGGTTATGAGTAGGCATAAGAGGCCTTTCTTGACTAGCTTATTTATAATGGGCTTTGGTTGGACACGAGGGCCCATTTTATTTTGCACTACTTATTGATGGGCTCGAGATTTATTTTAAGGGTCCATTATATGGCATAATACACATGCATGTGGGAAAATTCCTAAGGATAGTTGCTAAGTCATTACATGGGCTTGAGTCTTGGGTAAAAAGGCTTCGGCTCCCACAACGATATACATCCATATACATCTCCCCACTCAAGGGTCAAATAACGTGAATTAGTACGTGTCGTGAGTGACAATAATCAAATATTCCACCACCAAGTTTGAGTGAAACGTAGGTAGCGAAGTACTAACTATTGTCGGGTTTATTCGGGATTGAAGTGCTCATTGTGTGCAAAATGTGTAGTGAATGCATAAATGCAGGAAGAAATAAGAAAATAATTAAAGATGATAAAACGCAAAACACTGGAATCAATTTTTCTATCCCCAATGGAGTCGCCACTGTAGGCGGTTGGGTTTAACGCACGCCCAAGTGTTTGGCGACCACGGCACTGTGTGGGCTTGAGGCCCACTAAGAAATACGATATAGGTCTTGGGCCTATTCAGAGATGGAGTTGCCACCCGGATAAAAGCCGAGACACACTGTACAGCAATTGGATCCCACGGACGTTCCTAGAAGCCGTCATCAGAGATCGGGTTCGAAAATTGGGTATGAGCATTTGAATGCTCACTCAACCTTGCGGTTGGCCTCCGTTTGTGTTTTGCGTTTTATTACCATTTAATTATTTAATTATTTCCTCATTTACCACACGTAATGAAATTGCCTTCGGATAATTGCCAGATTTTATAATTAAGTCCGAGTTTGCACATTAGTCCAATTTCATGCCTTTAAGTCCCAACACTCAAAAAAACGCAGTAAATAAAATAAATAATAATTTACAACCATACATTCAAAATTAAAAGGGGAAGGGATTAATGATTACAATGCTTTTTAACTAAATAAACTAATAATATACAAAAAATAAACCAAACATATACCGAAAATAAACTATTAAAATAACATAAAAGCAGCAATATGCCAGAGGTAACTAGCAAAAGTGACTACTCGATGACAGAAATTATCAAGTAATTCCTGTAAATAACACACGGTTAGCCCTTCTTTTCACAAAAAAAGTGGAATCACATGTAATGATATTTACAAAGAGGTTTTGACATTATGGACTAAAAAAACCATCAAATAATCAAGATAATCACCATCATGCAATCATGCAAACTTATTTAAGGTAAAAAATGGGACATGTTAAAGCAGACGTCACAACAAACAAACAACAAAATGAAGCAGGAAACAGGTTAACCCTGCCAATGAGGCGGTCGCTTCATTGATGAGGCGACGCCTCATCAATAGGGCTCTTACAGATCTGAGACAAAAACAAATAGCATACACACAAAAGATAGACTCCCTAAGGGCCTGTCAATGGGGCGATCACCTCATTGATGAGGCAATCGTCTAATTGAGATAAGGCGATGCCTCTATGAAGAGGCGTCGCCTCACCACCAGGCCAATTCTGACTCCCGATACGTGCAGACTTCTACTCTAAGTAACCAAAACGTGCATATACACACTCTACACTCATCATACTATGACTATATGCAAAAATATTCAAAGATCCATCAATAAAATGAGATATCAAGCATGGCACACTAGAGATAAACCTAAAATGTACTAATAGCTCAGTTACACATAAGCAAGAATACACAAAATGATGAACATATCAGGTTTAAGTGCAGGTTTTATACCAAAATGAGAGGCCCTCAGAGCTATTTTGATTGATATCCTTGCTAGGATGTAGTATCCACCTTTGACACAAGCTTCTCCTTTCTTCCCTTATGGAGAAAGTGGACTCCTTTGCTTCAACCTTCCTTCCCTTTCTTGAGGACATTTTTTTTTCTCTCTTCGTTTTTTTTTCCTCTGTGTTTTTTTTCCTTTTCCTCTTTTTTTCAACCCCCCTTTTCCTCCTTTCTCTTTTTTCTTTTTTTTTAATCCCTTAGCTTCCCATGTCCCTAAGCCTCCTAGCTCATCATGAGCTCTTCTAGCCTTTTTTCCTTCCCCAAAAGTATTTTCCTCATGCAAGAAGAAAGTCTGGAGAGTGGGGCCCGCACCACTTGATTGTCATGATTGCAATTGCGTTAAATGCAACTGCAAGTGGGCTGCCATAGAGGCGGCGCCATCGATGAGGTGATCGCCTCTGTGATGAGGCGATCGCCCTATTGGCGGCTGCCAAAGAGGCAATTGCCTCATTACACTAAGGCGATGCCTCCTGGGCCCGAGCCTGCGCTGGGCCAAGCGGGTTTGGGCCGAATTTGGATAGCTGGGCTTGATTTGGGGTTTTTTAGGCTTCTGAATTTTCAAGTCCACTTTCCACTTAGAGATTCAAGTTTCATTCTCGTGTCCAAATACCACATTCTCATCATTGGGCTTGACAACGGACTGATCAAACCGAGCATTTCTAATTCGTCCCCTAATATGGGTCGACCGAACCGGATGTCTACAATAATAAATGGTCATAATATAACTAAAATATAAGAGTATTAGCCATCAAAAACTAGAGTTTGACTATTTGTTAAATGTGCATGAATCAGGAACAAGTAATTAAAAAAATCTTGACTTATGATTAGTTTAAGTCTCACAATGAAATTGGAGAGTTAAGGATTCATGACAGCTTCTCATCCAGCATTGGGTTTCATTAACTTCCTTAATTATTGACTGCTGCATGTGGAAGCCAAAAAAGAAAGAAAAAAAAAAGTGATTTGCAAATTCAATAAACTAATGCAAGATCCGCGCAAAAAATATATATATACCTGAAGGATCCTAGAGTTGAACACCAACTTGGCATCCAGCTCTATCGCATTCCTCTGTTGACAATATTACATGTAGGAAGCTCAAAATTAAACAATAACGCTTAAAAGAATTAGAACTTAAACAAAGATAAACAAGATCCAAGAATGAACGAATTCGTCTTATCAAGTTGTGCCAATTGTAAAGCAACAGGCAGAAGACAACAACAGTGATACAAAGCATAACATTAACTCACAGTCTACAAAAGTTGTGCCAATTTCAAATCCTGCTAAATCAACAAGATTAAGCAGAGCAAACTAGTGGTGGGTTACACCTTGAGATGCCCCCTAAAAAACAATCAAAATGCTTCAATTCTAAATGTAATCTAGACATTAACAATTACTCTACAATATTAATTACAAAACTGAAAACAAATGCAATCAAATTCGATAAAAAGAAATTCAAAAAAGTTTACAAAATTGAGATATAAATTTTGAAAAATAAACACAAAATCTAAATTAACAATCGCAAACCATCAAAGGCACAAGGCAAAATTCCTTTGTTGTTACTGCTTCTTCTTTAATTATACAAAACGAAATGAAACAAGATGTAACCTAAAATTGAAGAAAAAAATTTGTTCATTTTCAATTGAGAAAATTGAATTAAATGCAAAATGGAAGAGGTTAAATGTACCTTTGGCTCGAATAACAGTGAGTGGCGGGCGATGGAGACAGGATTGACTTGTTGGCACTGAGACGAATAGACTTCTTGGCGTTTGGTGAAGAAAACCGAATGGATTAACGAGATAGGATTTTGATTCGTGTTAGGGTTACACCAATTCTTGCTGGAGAACATGCTATACGAGTTGGATTTGAGGTGTGGATCCGAGTAGGTTGCAGTGCTAAGAAGTTCAACTAACCCCAAAAATAAAAGAAAACATAAAACTAAGCAGTTTTACAACAACATCACTCATAATTAAATTATAATTTTATAGTTTAAATTATATATTATTTAATAAAATTACTTATTAATTTTAATTATATGGTAATACATAAAACTACATATTAATTTAAATTTTAATTAATTAATATTTTTATTATTAATGTAATTTATATAATTTTATCCTCCCTTTATATAATGGATATTGTAAGATGAGGTCATGAGTTTAACTTCCTTCTCCCCGACTTCCCAATTGTTATATATATATATATATATATATATATATATATATATATATATATATATACTGTTATTATTAATATAATCTATATTTCAATATTAAACTATATTCATTTAGTAACTAATAACAAAATAAAAAAAATAGTTATCAATGCAATTAAAATTTTGTAACAAAGTAATATATATATTTTCTCCGTTTCAACAAATTATACGAGCAAATCAAAAGCCAATCAACTTGGTTACATTCCTAGAATTGGGTAGATATTGGGGACATAAATAAATAAAAGATCTTTAAATAAATTAGTTAGTTAATTAATTAATTAAAATATTAAAAATATAAGTAAGTATAAAATTATGGAATTTTATAAGATAATTTTTATAAATTTTAATAAATGATAATATTTTTAAATATTTTTTAAAATTTACAAAAATAATACACTATCAGTAAAATTTTATGTTTTATAGAGTTTTAACTTTTAGTAATTTATCGTCCCCTATTCCATCAATTAGGAAGATTTAGGAATGTTAAAATTAATTATCCCTTATTATATTAGACAATTGTTTCGTATTGAAAAAAAAAAAGGCTTTAATAGACAAAAAAAAATTATCCCCAAAGCTAGGGTTATTTTTCTTAATAAAAAATCATTCCCAATTGAAAAAGCAAAAAAATAAAAAAGGAGAAAATTATTTAATTAATCCCTTATTCACTTACTTAATCTGATAGGAACTATTAATTTTATTTTATCTCCAATTGTTGTACCTTTTTTTTTTTTTTGTAGTGCATGAACACAGCAGCCATCACCCAAAAAACCATACACAACCCATTGCTAGAACGACTCATTTTTTGGTTTTTGTTTCTTTATCAGGTAGGGTTAACAAAAGAGAGGTATATATATATATATATATATGTAGGTGTTTGATAAAGAAAAAGAAAAAGAAAAATGCTTTAAGCACATAGAGATAGAGACGCGTGAACAGTAACTTGAGCAGCTGCTGAGGGCCAAAGCTGGTGCCAGCTTAGCAAAATAATCAAAGCTGGAAGCTTTGTTTGGGTACTATTGAGCGGATGGCAAGATGGCTTTATTTTTATTTGTTTTAATATTAACTATTACATATTAATCATTATTTTTTCTTTTCACCATTTTACCCACTCATTAAATAATAATAATAATAATAATTATTATTATTATTATTATTTAACAACAACAACACAAATATTAGAAATAGTAATATTCACCATCTTATACCATCTTATTTATACCATCCAACTTTTATAAAATTTTATTATTTAAAAATTATTATTATTATTATTATTTTAAATTACCTTTATTATATAAACATTTAAATAAAATAACTACAAATATTTATTTATTTATTATTATTATTATTATTATTATTATTATTATTATTAACAATCAATACATAATGATGAGTGACTAACTATTGTTAAAATATCAACGTAATCATAACTAAATAATTAGTTACTAATTATAATATTATAAAAGTTAACATAATCATCAAAGGACATGTTAAATTAGGTGTCAAATTGTTTTGGGGAGAAAATTTTTTGTCCATTAAGCCAAAGTGAGTGGCGGAATAGACTAAAATTTAAAAAAAAAAAAAATTACATTTTGTACGCAATCTGCCATTTGGACCGGCGGAAGGGACATTCTACTAGCTCCAAGGGTGGAATGTACATGCATTCAACCATCTACATCCACTTCAGTTAAAATTATCAAAAATTGAAAAAAAAAAAATCTTTTAAAATTCACCAAAGAAGAGAAAATATTTTAAAAATTATCATAAAAAAGGAATTTATTTTATTTTTTACGATAAAATGGTAATTAACCCCGAAATCAAAATTAAAAGCAAAGAGGAGAAATGGCACAACTGTGTCAGTACCTCAACGGTGGCAGAGTGATCGCGACTATGACCACTGCCTATCCCGTCTGACCAGTAATGTTCTTTGCCTTCAGCTATGCCTATCTTCAATTTCTCATATTTTTCCTGTACAAAATTATCATTTCACAGAATAATATACCATCCTTTTACGATACAATATGAAACAATAAATTGGTACAGCTTAAAAGATAAAATTCAATTGATAATTAAAGTATAGTTGAGGATAAACATAATTATTAACTCTATTCATAACAGGTATAATAACCCTTTTTTCAAATTTATTTTGGTAAAATTTTATAATTTAGCTAATTATTTATAATTTTAAATAACATATATTTTGATAAAAAAAAATAATAAAAATATACATGCGGATGCTTAAAACAGATAATTTCGGGTGTTATGCTTGAATCTTTTTATGAATTTTGATCAAATTAGACATTGTGATAAATTATAAATAATTGGTTAAATTGCGATATTTTAATTGAATTTAAGAAGTTATAAAATGTTGTGGTTTTTACAATACAGTTTAGCATTTAGCAAACCTTGATCTTTTCCCTGTCAGCTATGAACTGAGGTGTAATGTAGATATCATATTCCTCCTTATTGGCTCAAGAAAAGTAAGCTTTAGGACACCTTGTCTTAATTCAATTTCTTCTCCAGAACGGAAGCCACCACAATGAAATTTCCAAGCATCTTTCAGGCCATGCAAAGTCACAGCAGCAGCACCATCATCAGATAAATAAACATGAAGCTTCTCTGCAGGATAATCCAAAGCCATAGCTGATAAATCTGTGTTCATCACTTCAAAAGTTGGTTCTTTATCCGGATCCGCAGTGCATATAATCACATCGATCCCCGGAAGTTCGCCGTCTTTCGGCAGTCTCTCCGGAAATACTGTTCTTGAAACAGGTCTCCATCTGAAAGCTTGGCCAGGTAACCACACAAAGAAGAGATGCGTTGCTGAGAAAAACACAAGAAGCCATGGTATAGTTTTAGTAGGTGTGGTTTTTGGAAAGGTTGTTGTTCTATAGTATATCAAGAAAGCTATGGCCATACAGTGAAAGAATGCACGGATCTTGTGTATGATGATGAAAAGCTTGTGGGCATTTTTGCTGCAGATCTGGAGAAGAAAAGAATTATCCATTGATGCTTGATTTATTAATTCATGATTCATGACAAATGTTTTTTCATGATTCATGATTCTTTTTTTTTTTTGATAAATTACTTGCAAATGTTTTTTCAAAAATTATTGGTGGCCACAAGTTTCTTAGCTTTTGATATATAGGTCAGACCATCTAAGCCAGGACTCCTCATTAAATCAGGCGTACGTGCAAATGTTTTCTATAAAAACAAACGGTGGCCAGTGGCCACAAGTTTCTTAACTGTTGATACAGATCAAACTATCTAAATCAGGGAGTCCTTTGAAGAAGCTAACATCGTGAAATAATTTTGCAGCTTAGCAACTGAGAGTAGAAGATAAGGAAGCGAAGGTTTAAATAGAAGAAGAGAAGATAATCTATAGTAGAGTAAGAACATCAAAGCTGTTAATTAAAAAACAAAAAAGGCATACTTAAACGACTGATGATAGCAAAGGAGATTTGAGGAGTCTAGAGATGGGGAGGAGAAGACATAGTTGTTTACCTTGTTAGGGATCGTTTGTTTCAAGATTTACAATTAGAATTAGTGATTTCAATTTCTAATGTTTAGTTATTAAAATTTTATGCAGGAATAGATATAGATTCTCTTATCAATAGAAAACATTCATTCTCCCTCTAGGAGTAAGGAATGATTTATGATTCTAATGAAATCAAGTTAAATTAATTATAAATTAGATAAAATTTTAAATATTGTCATATATTGTAAAAATTTATGAAATATAATATTTTTTTAAATAATAAATTAAAATATATAAATTTATAATAATTATTATTTAATATATTTTTATATATAAATAAGATTAATTCCGATTCCGAATTTCTATTATAACCAAATACTTTATTAAATTTTTCATTTCATTTCCGATTTCCCTCCATTCTCATTTTGATTTAAATTTTGATTTTAGAGTATGAACCAAACAACCTCTAGTTTTTCTGTGATTAATAATTAATGATTATCCAATAATAAGAATTGTCCTAGGAGCTCACGTTATCAATCACTCAACCAATCAAATCTAGTAAGGAATGTTTTTACTTAATGAATATTTCGAATTTAAAATTTGGGGTAATGTATATAAAAATATTAAATTGCTTATTAAAATTTTTTAATTGAAGTTGAAGTGATTAGTTAGAATTTTGGATTTTAAATAGGGTTATATATACTCAAAAATATGTTTAAGACTTGAATGAATGTTTATTACTATATGAATAACCAGTATAAATACAAAGTGGAAGAGCATTTACAAAAACTAAAAGATAATGACAGTATAACAAAGTAACTAAAACACTAGTAGAGGTGTAAGCCAAGACGTTATCTTGACAGCCCCTCGCAAGCTAAAGGTGGTAAAGAATACAACTAAAGCTTGTTGTGAAAGTGATAGAACAGAGACTTGGATAACGGTTTGGTCATTATGTCGATTAATTGATCCTTGGAAGAGACTAAAGACACAGTTAGCTCCTTATTTAAAACTTGACTCTGAACAAAATGAAAGTCAACTTCAACATATCGAGTCTACGCCTAAAAAACTGGATTATAAGATAAATAGACGACGCCAATATTATCATAGTAGACAGGAGGCGGTGTAGGAAAAAACACACCCAATTTGGTTAACAATATTTTTGTAATATCTCGTGTTTTTAAATATTTTTATACTACAATGAAATATGTAGTGTTAATAATTTTTAAATATAATATTGATATTTCATAAGCTTTTATTTAATTTAAATTAAATTTTTAATTGTTTATTATTATTTTAAGTGTTTTATGTAAAATTTTCCCGGAACTTACATTTTCGGAGAAATTTTCATGTAAATAATTTACTATTAATTATTTTAAATAGATTTATAGACTTGCATGAATTCATACATATTTTAAAATACTAGATAACGTGTATATGTATATTTATTTATTTAATTAGGGTTTAATGTATTACCCTAATATTTTATTATTTATTTGTTAGTTTTATTGTTATTTAATTATTTTTATTTATTATTAAATTTTAAAATATTAAATATTAAGTGTGTGGTGTATATTTAATGTGTGTAATTTAATATTATTTTATTATATAATGTAAAGTATATATATATACATATTATAAGTCAAAAATCAAAACTTTTGGAAAATTACACATTTGCCCCCGATTTCTTCTTCTTCCCCGATTGCCTTCCTCCAGCCGTCCGGTCGCTACAACTACAGATTCCTTGCCGTTGGTGTGCCGTCCGGCATGCTACCACCTTCCCCAGCCTTCCTCGCCGCCTGTAGCAGCCGTTTCCAGCGTCTGGAGAACGGTTTTGGCTGGAGAAGCCGAATTCCTCTTCACCGTCGATCACGACGTTTTCGGCCACCATTTTCTACACCGCCAGTCTCTTTCTTCTCCTTGAGCTTCGGTGAGTGTGATTCTAGCTTTGGTTTGAGCTTAAATGGTCTTGATTTGCTTAGGTTTCAAATTTTTGATTTCAGCCATATTAGGGTTCTTGAATTTTTTGAACTTCAATTTGATTGATTCATGAAAAATTCCTTCACAAATGTTGTTCCCCTTAGCTTAATCTACATGTATGAATTTTTGGAGATTAATTTGATTTTTGGGTATTTTTGAATATTTTAATATTATTTTCTAATTTTCGAAAATTAATTAAATAAATTATGAAATTGTGTTTTATGATATTTATAGGTGTTGAAATGAATTATAAGAATTTATTTGGAATTTTTATGAATTTCTATGTATTTATTTTGAATTATTTAAGTTTATGTAATTTTGGAAAATTAGGGTTAATTGTGTTTTAAATTGAAATTAATTGGTTAATTGAGTTTAATTATTGATATTATTGATAAATATGTTGAGAAAATTAATTTTGGATAATTGTATAATTTTTGGTGAATTTTTGAATGAATTTTAGTATATTTATATATAGGGATATTTTGGTAATTTTACCTTAAATTGGCTAAAAATGTAATTTAATTGGTTTTAATAGTTATTTAAGGTATAAAAATGATTTCTACAAATTATTTGGTATTTTTAACTAATTAAAACTATTTTTCATGAATTATTTTCAATTATATATATAATATACGATTTTACTAATAAAATGAGTTTTTATCGGTTTTTACTATGTTTAAAAGTTAATTATGTAATTTTTACTTATAAAATGAATTTCTATGTTATAAGGGTATTTTTGGTATTTCTGAAATTATTCTGTGATTGTGGACCCCAATCGGTAGACTGTAGTTTGGAGTCCGACCGAGGGGTTGTGGATGAGTAGTTAAGCTTATTTTTCGAAGTGTGTTTCTTTGCAGGGTCGGCTCTACTCTTTGAGTAGAGAGATGTCCGTTTTACAGGGGAGGTTCTACCGAATTTTTGGTAGAATTCTCGTAAAACGTGATGTCCGGTCGATCCCTAATTCTGTTTCTGTGATTAATATTCTAGATTGAGTTCTAGGATTTTCTGTTAGGTTTATTCTGATTTCTGTCGTTATTGTTTGTTTAGTTGCGCCGAGACCGAGGTCTAGTGGACCAGGCCCGTCGGACCCATCTCGTGGAGCGCACTAAGTGTGAGTTACTATTTTATATATATATGCTTTAGGATGCATGATTTTAGAAAAAATATGTTTTATTTTGATTAAATATGCATAATTAATGTGATTAGTATTTAAGTATATCTTTAGTTTATTTTTGGTTTATTTTTGGTATATATTGAATTATATGCATGTTTTATTAATAAATTAAATTTAAAATATTTTTAAATATATTTCTAGCTTAATTTGTAATTTGATTGGATTTATTTGACGTATATATACTCGAAATATATCTGGTTTACTTTTGGTATATTTCCAGTATATATATGGTTTATGTTGCTATTTTATTTAAGTTCATGCATCATTTATTTTTTATGAATGTATGATTTATATTTAAAATGAAGGATATCGATAGAACGTGCTACCTAGTGGGTAGCACTAGGACTGAGTACGTACCAGTACGCTTATAGCATTTAGGCTATATTACTAACCATTTATGGATATTGATTGGATATGACTATTTGATGTGTGAGTTATGGTTTGGGAGTGTGATTGCTGGAGCTCGGTTGACCAAGTGTCTCGGGGCCAATCACACTGACAGTCAGACTACTGGAGCTCGATTAACTTAGTGTCTCGGGGCCAGTCTACTGTCTAAATGGATTAAGTGGATATATTTGGATTAAGTGAGCCTGTATGGCTAGAGTGTTGTTTAACACTGTTTGAGGTTGCGATATCATAGGGTTCTATTTGATCCTTCATAAACGATGATTTTCAGTAAAATATATAAAATGATTTTACAACATTTGTGTGAATTTGCCTGTATATATACATATTAGATATATACTATTGATTGTATGCATTGTCATTTAGTATGCATGTATATATATTATAGTAATTCACTCAGTGAGGTCTGACTCCCCTCCGTTGACTAATTTTTCAGGAGAGTCATCTTCCTCAGACCTTAGTAGCAGACCTGTACGCCGGATTTCTTCCGCCCCGGCTTCTTTATGTAAACTGCTTCTCTGAGTCTTGGGTTTTATTTTATCTAGACACTGCAGTAGTCATTAAATTATTAAAGAGATGTTGTATTATATTTGAACTGAATTTGTATTAAAAGAGTTTATATATATGATGATGATGAGGATTTGATTTAAATCCAGTTGGTGCAAATGTTATTATTATATTTATGATTTTTATTTCCGCTGCATTATATATTGTTATTATTACTATTGCATGTTTTATTTTATTTTTAGGCTTGCTACGAGTTTCGGATTCGAAAGGATTCCTGTTCCCTAGAGCCGGTCATGGCCCCTATTTTGGGTCGTGACAATTTTCAACCACTTCAACTCCACACTTACATCTACAATGGCTTTGAATTCCAAATCAATGGAGTATCGGGCAATAGTCTTTTGCTTGCGAGAATTCCAAGCAAGAAGATTATGACCAAGAAAAATAAGATAACCACACATGGACTTTTGATCATCTAGGCAGCCCCTCTAATCTGAATCACTAAATGTGAAATGACCTATCATAGCACTACGTTTAATCAATAAACGATAAGAAGAAGTACCTTGTAAATAGCGGAGCAATCGTTTAAGGGCCTTGTATTGTTCATCAGTAGGTTGATGCATAAACTGACATAACTTGTTTACTGAAATTATAAATCTAATTGGGTAAGAGAAACATATTATAGACTACCATAAAGTTGGCAATACTTCACTACATCCTCTTATGATAAAGCAATACCATAAAGCTTAAAGAGAGTGGTACCCAAAACCGTGGGAGTTGAACATGGTTTACAATTTAACATACCAACATTTCGCAGGATGCCTTGAATGTATGAATGTTGAGATAAATACAGACCATTGGATGTGTGTTGTACCTGAACACCAAGGAAGTAGTGAAGAGCACCCAAATCTTGAAGAGAGAAAGCCTTATTTAATTGATGAAGAAGAGAATGAGAAGTGCTTATAATAAACACATCATCAACATACACTAAAAGGAAGCAATGGTCTTTCCCATGATTGTAAATGAAAAAAAATGGATTAACATTAGAGTTTGAGAAACCAATCGATAATAAGTAAAAACTAAGCTTTTGGTACCAAGCACAAGGTTCTTCCTTAAGATTATAAAGTAATTTTTGTAACTTATAAACATGAGTGGGATTTCATTGATCAATAAAATCCTGAGGTTGGACCATATAAACATCTTCATGAAATCCCCATTTAAAAAAGCATTACTGAAAACCAATTGATGAAGCAACCAGCCCCAAGACATAACTATAAATAAAACAGTCTGAATAGTTTGAGGCTTCATAATAAGACTAAAAGTGTCCGTGTAATGAACTCCATATTCTTGAGTGTAGCCACGAGCTACTAATCTAGCTTTGAGGCGCTTTACTATACCATTTGCTTTTCTTTTAATCTTATACACCCAAAAATTGCCAATGACATTACCATTCAAAGGTGGAGGCATAAGTGTCCAAGTGTGGTTGCTAAACAAAGCATACATTTCATTAAACATGGCTTGTGTCCATTCAGGTAGTTTATGAGCTTGGGAAAAGGAAGTGGGCTCAAAAGGAGTGGCAACATTGGTTGTTGTGATAAGATAAGCTGTAGGCTTATGGGTTAAAGTAGATTTACGTAATTGTATGTGATGAGTCTATTGTAGTGGAGGGGATGGATGAGGTTAGGTTGATGTGGGTTACTAAGGACAGAGATCAACAAACAAATTGACGTTGTTAGGATCATAAACATTTGTGCAAGGATAAGGATTAAAAGAGGTGTTTAATTCAGATAGGGTAGCAGGATGTTGTTACGAAGGGATAAAAGTGGGAGGAAGAGATAAAGTAGGAGAGGAAGTGGTTGAGTTAGGTAAGGAGACAATACTTAAAGTTATAAATCAATTGGGAAGTTGATGCTTAATTTATAACCAAGGAGCATATGGCATGCAGACTTATAAGTCTTCAGGCATTGGAGAAAAACGTTTAATTTAATGAAAGGTGAACAAATTTTCATCAAATTCAACATGATAAGCAACATACATTTTATTATTTTATTTATTAAAACACCTATGAATACCCAAGGAAACCACATTTTTCTAAGCAAAAAGAAAATTTATTTTTATTATAGGGATGGAGTAGAGGGTAAACAGCATAACTGAATACGTAAAAAAGAATAATCAGGGTCTTGATATTATAAAACTTGATATGGAATTTGATTTTTCAAAGAAGTGGTAAACATTCGATTAATTAAAAAAAAGGTTGTTTTAAAGGCAAATTCCCAAAATTTGAAAGGGCACCACAATGACCTAGTAATGCAAGACCAAAATCAACAATACTTCTAATTTTTTGCTCAAAGGTGCCATTTTGTTCATTTGTATGTGGACAAGTGATACGGTGAATAATTCCTATATTTTAAAGATATGTATGTAAAGGGCAAAATTCTCCTTCCCAATCAGAATTAAAAGATTTAATTTCTAAATCAAATTATTTTTCCACCATATATTAGAACTGGTAAAAAAATTTAAGGAACTTTACTCTTACATTTAATGGGATAAAGCCAAGCAAATAGAGAAAAATCATCTATAAAAATGACAAACTATTTATAACCAGAAAAAGAACTCATAGGGGCAGGTCCCCAAACATCAAAATGTATCAATTGTAATGGTTAAGTACTACGATGATGAGTCAAGTACAAAGGTACACGATGAAGTTTCCCTAAGCTACAAGCTTCACACTTATTTTTGGGAATTTTGTTAAATGAACATGGAAGAGAAAATTGGTGAACCAAGCTATAAACAGTGGAGTAGTTATGATGCACGAGTCTTGCATACCAATTTTCTAAGGAAGCAAAATATGCTGCAACATTCAGGAGTTTTGGTGAAACTCCCTATAACTTATAAAGCCTAACTTCACTCATTCCTTGAAGCATTGTCTTCTTGGACACTTGAACCTTAACAAAATAATGATTGTCATGAAATTCAAAAAATCAATGATTATCTTGACATAATAAAAGCAAAGGCTTAGTAATGGTAGGTACATGTAACACATTTTTTAGAATAAGTGGTTTAGTAGGGGATGGGAGTATACCATGTCCAATATGATCAATTTGCAAAACAGCACCATTGCCAACAATTAATTTTTCACACCTTTGTAGTCTTTAGAAGCACTGAGTGAGGACAAGTCATAAGTGACGTGATATGTCGCTTTAGTGTCTGGATACCAAGTAGTTGAAGGAGCCAAAGTATGTATGGGCAATAAGCTAAGAGCATACTGAACAGTAGAGAGATTAGCTTGCATGTTGGAATCAAAAAAATTCTAATTGGCATAATTGAAACAGAAGTAGGACCTCGGTGCCATATTATAATTAAATCTCCGGTGACAATTCAAGGCAATATGATTATTCAATCCATATATTTGGCAAGCAATTGAATTAAAGGCATTATTATAACCTCTCTTACCACCATGGTTTGATTGACGACCTCAGTTAAAAGGAGCAACAGACCGAGGATATGAGGATGATAAAACCAAAGCTACATGTTGCACCAGATTGGCAGTTGGGATTTTCGGTTGTTGGGAATTCAGTAACAACTTATATGAAACTAGCTGACCATGTAATTCATTGAATAAAAGAGAATCAGACCGCTGTTGCAAAGCTCTGATGATGCCATTATATTCAACACCCAACTTTCTAAAAATAGTTGCGTTAAATTTTAAGGATGATATAGTCTGACCAACCATAGTTAATGAATCAACTAGAGCTTTGACTTGATAAAGATATTGAGAAATAGATTTATCACCCTTAGAAAGATTATGCAATTCAATGTGAATTTATGTCTTCTGTGCATTTCTTATAACCCCATAAGCAGTGGCCAAGGCTCTCTAAATTTCAGTAGCCGAATTAAGGCTAATAAGTTGAGGATATAGATATGGAAGACAATAACCATGAAAACAATAGTTGATCTTTATGAAACCAGGGAAGATATTTTGGATTAAGAATAAGTTGATTTGTTGTGGAGTCAAGGACTTCTTTTGGATGAGCAACTTCTATGCCATTGATTATTCTATGGATATTATAAAAATTCAATAATGGAGTAAATTGTAGCTTCCAAGGCATATAGTTCTTGGAGTTCAGTTTGATAGAAAAAGAACAATTAACTTATGTAGGTGTTGAAATAAAAGAAGAAGAAGATAAGAGAGAAGGAAGAGAAAAAGTTATAGAATGAGAACTTATGGAAGAAGCTTAAGGTGAATAAGAATAAGACGAGAGGGAAGAAGAAGTAGTCATATTATTGTGCTCTAAATTTTGCTTTGATACCAACTTAGAGATACGTTTGTGACTTGAATGACTGTTTATTACTATGTGAATAACTAATATAAATACAAACTAGAAGAGCATTTACAACAACTAAAAGATAATGATAGTGTAACAAAGTAACTGAAACACTAGTAGAGGTGTAAGCCAAGACGTTATCTTGACATATATGAAGAGAAAAATTCAAAGGAAAAAAAGTAAATTTGAAGGGAATTGAATATTTGTAGGCGGCAGGGTTCTACAAGCGCTCAAGTATGAAAGTCACCATCCAAATGAAACCCGATACACACTTTTAAAGTAATTGGATCCCATAGAGGACCAACAGCAGTCGTCCTTAGAGACTGGGTTTGAAAACTAGATATGAGATTTTAAAATGCTCACCCAGCCTTACGGTCAGCCTTCGTTTGTTTTTTGTGTTTGATTACTTTTAATTATTAAATTATTTCTTTATTAACATGCAAAGTTGCAATTTCTTCCAAACAATTCCCAAATTTTACAATTATGTCCAAGTTTGCAATTAATCCTATTTTCATACATCTTCATGTGATTCAACATCATCCATTCACAAATAGATAATTAAATTAAAAATCTAAATAAATGCGCATGCAAAGAAAGGACGAAGGAAAAATAAATTACAACCTTTTCATGCAAGCAATAATAATTAAGAAAAACGTAAACAAATACGCATCCAAAGAAGGGATGGAGGAGAAATTATTACAACCCTTTTGCACACAAAATAAATAAATAAAATAAACATCAAAATAATTAAGAAATAACTAAAGTGCTAAAAGGTTATTCCATCCTAAAATTAGAATTCAAATTAGTTTTCCAAAAATAAGTAAAAATAAAAAACCGACAAGAAATAAGAAAGTTAGTTCCAAGGAATAAAAATATGAATTAAATATAAAAGATATAACATGCAATTTTCACAATTTAAATGAATTCTACCAATTACTTTTTTTAACAACTAATAACTCAAAATTAATTTTATTGAAATTACTTCCAAATATAAAAAAACATTAAACTAGAATCTAAAAAAATAATTATTTAAACACTTCACAATAATATCACTTAATTTCACCATATTAATTAAGGAAAAAATTATTATTTAACATAAATATTTTCAACTAACAATAAAATGATAAACAACAATAAAACTAAATAAAAAAATAAACAAAAACAAATATAACAAAATTCCATGATAATTAGAATAAAATATTACTAGAGAAAACAAAAAAAAAACAACAAAACATGCATATATCAAAAATTACAAAGGTGATGCCACATCATTAAGGCATCACCTTAACCAGCAAAGGCGATCATAGATCACCACAAGTCATTAAGACGATGCCTCTTCAGACGAGCATCACTATAACTCCCTAGGTAAAGTGAAAGAGAAATTTTATATTTATAGGTTCAATCATCAAACTACTCCAATTTTACTACACAAATCCATTTGTAAAAGTAATAAGCCCTAAAGTATTTAAAATAAAATAATAAAAATAAAAGAAGAAAAAGAAAGAAAATAATGAGTAAAAGATATCCTACTTGTTTGTCACTTATTCAGCCCCATATCTTTAATCTTAGAAATTTTCAGTATGGTAGTTAGAAGCCTTAATGGTGTAAAGCCAATGCCTTTCTTCCCTATCAAACCTTCTTCTTCACTGTTTTCTTTTGTTCTCTCCTAGCTATTTCTTTTAGCCCTCTATGTTTTCTTCCTTTGACTACTCCTTTTTTCTTTCTGAATTCTCTCTGTTTCTGTTCTCTTCTCCTTTTCTATTTTTCAACTCTCTATTTTTTAATATAACTTTTTTTTTTGCTATCAAAAGCCTTCCTTCTCTCCCTTTAATTCTTCCCCTTTTTATCTCTCTTGATTTTTTCAATTTAGAAAATTTCTCGCACTTCCCCCCACGTTCCCCCTATGTTAGCAATGTCTTCATGTGCTAATGGACGGAAAAAAATCACATTTTGGTTCTCTCCATTTTTTAAAAATAGTGCAGCATCACTAAGGGATGACCTTAGTATTGAGGCAATCGCCTTAGTGCACTAAGGCATCACCTTAGTATTGTCGCCTTAGTGAGGCTCATTAGGCTACAAGCCCATTTAAAGAGAAAATTAAAAGACTTTATACTCTTAGACTTATTTTACTTATTTTTTCATTATTGAGCCTTCGTTCTTGGGCTGAACCAAATCATGTATCAACAATATCTTTCATATCTTCACAAGAAAGACTGCATCCTTTATATACACATCAAATATAGCTATATATGGAAAATTTAATTATACACACTAATTGAGAATAGAATTACTTACTAAATACAATAGAGATTTAATTTCTAAAATATATACAATCAAATCTTTAACTTTTCAGAGCTCACTTCAACAATATATATATATATATATATATATATATATCAAATCTCCATTTTTATTCTCTCAAATGAAGTGTTCAACATTTGCTTCATTTAGTCAATTAATACACAAGAAGGACATATCCCATAGCCATTATAATCATTGCAAACAAAGAAGACAACAAGGCTACTGATGGTGGAATACGACCATTGTCTTTTCTTATTATCATCCCTTCAATTATAGGGTAATTCACTGCCAATATGTAAAATGAGAGCAAAACCTGCACAAAATACTTGTCAAAACCTCCTGCAATAGACATTCTCATTGCATAATGATACCATGTACAAGATTGCTAAAGTTGTTAATGGAGCAAGTAACCTTGTTGAAGTAATTTCCCCATCTGATATAGTTTAACTTGATCCTCGTTCTCCACCGTATTTTTTGGCAAGAAAGTGACTTCCCTTAAATCAAGAGTCTTCCTAATGGCATCTAAACTTCCGTAGGTATAGCCTATAACTGCCCTTATCATCCACATTCTTTGTTCATTGATCGTAACCCTACAGAATGAGCCGGCAGTAGTATAGATGACTTCGAATAGATGTTGTGCAATGGCAGAAATACCAACAAAAATGAATATGGAAAAGATACCAACAAAAATGAATATGGAAAAGACTGGATTTGAAACCTGCATTAGAAATGAAGATAAAATGTTTAAGAATTAATAATGGCACACTTGGGAAATGATTAACATTAGTAGAAAGTTCTAACTTGATTTAGGTGTACATATGACATCTAATTATTAAATTTGTAAAACATTATAAAATGTAAAATTTAAATTGTCGTTGTTAACATGTGAACTTAATTTATACTTAATTTAAAAAAAAAAGAACTATCTCTATATTTTACAGTTCATCATTATTTAAATTATTTTATCTTTTCATTAATTAAATAAATTTAAAAAAAAAAAAAAGCAGTGTGTTTACCTTAGGGTACAAGGCGATGCCACTTAATAGACACAATTGAGGGATAGTTACTAAACACCAGAGCGAGAAGGATTGAACAAGGGGGAAAAGAGCCAAATATGCATAGCACATGCTTTCAAGCAAAGACATTCTTGATGGTCCATATATTAGAGGGCAGAATTTTGAGAGAGCAACTCCAACTAGCGCAGCCATCCATCGTGTATTGAATCAACACATCATTTAAATTTGTAGTAGAAGACCCCAAAAATTGTGGCCTTGGTGGGCTAAGAAAAACTGCTCTAGTCCCTCCATGCCAGGCAAAGAAACCTGAAATATTAACATCCCGTGCATACATAAAAGAATGCTTACTCGGTTATTAAGATTTCAATTTACATTAACTGATTTTTATACCTTGAAAATGTCTCTAAATTGACTGTCGTATATATCATTTGCATTGATATTATGAAACGACTGAGGGAACAGAACGAATGCTAGAGGGGAAGAGATGTTGGGATCAAGGTGGAAACACATGGCTTGCCTTGCTGAGGTTGGATCATTGGAGTACATGTCACAGTCTAGTACCAATATGTACGGACAATTGCTTATTACACCCGACACCCTAAGCTGCAATAACATTAGAAAGCCTATGAAAATAATTATCTTATGTATTATACGCAAGTATACACAGACCATTATTAATCATCAGAGCAAATATACTGATGATAGAGAGATAGAAATAGTACAAGGACGTTAAGGGCTCCAGCTTTGAAATTGTGGTGATATGAAAATCTTTTCTCTCGAGAAACATAAACTAACAGGGGCATCTCAACAAGGTCTTCTTGCTCAGTTTTTTTATGACCTGCAATTAATCATGCCCATAAAATAAATGCCTCAAAATAAATGTCCAAATTTAGTTTTAGCATCTAATTACTAGCATGGTCCAAAAAAATTCTGAATTAAAAAAAAAAGTTGAATTCTTAGGAACATAAAAATTTTGTATGAAATACAAAAGTAATTATATATATTTTTTAAAAATAGGATATATGAGTAAATATTTTTTAAATTTATTTAAATCAAATACGTAAGTAGTACATATGTATTTTGAATATATATTTTTATATAGAATAACTAAAAAAAAGTATTATGTGATAAGACGTACTATTTTATTAGATGCATTTTCATTTAATGGTTTGTGATATTTATCGTGACATTTATAGATATATGGTTTCATTTTTTTTCACTTTAATACTTTATCAACTAATATTATCATTATTTTAAAATAAAATTTTAACATAACAATATTTTTCAACAATAAAAATATTTTACATGTGATGTACCATCAATATAACTATTTAGATATTTTAAAAATATTATAAATTTATTGTAAATATTATTTTTTATTCTTAATAAAACTATATCTTATTTTTATTAATTGTGAATTTATTTTAGTTAACTAAATGCTATACTACTTAATAAATAATTTTTTTTATTAAAAATTTATGTTATTTTAATATTATATCATATATTTTAATACTATTTCTAAGTAAAAAACTAAATCAATTCAAGTAAAATTAAATTATAAAACCTTAAATGTCACAATCCTTTATTCTGCTTTTCCCTTTTTATATATATATATATAAGTATTTTTAATTATATAATTTACTTGCTTACTGCGGAATTGAAACAACAAGAGCTACCATATGGTTCATTCTCCCAGGCATCTAATGCAATAGTGCCTTGTGCCATTACACCAAATAGGTACTAGAGCCATATGGGTGAACAGACCATAGTATTATAGGAAAATTAATTTATATGACCTTTCATTATGATGCCAAACTATCAAAATTAAAAGCCAAGAGAAGACATGGCACAACTGTACCTCGATGGTGGCAGGGTGATCCCGACTATGACCACTGCCTGTACCGTCTGGCCAATCTTTTTCCCTGCCTTCCAATATACCTATCTTCAATTTTTCATACTTTTCCTGTACAAAAATTACCATTTCACAAGACAAAAAAAAAAAAATACATGAACTAATAACTTTAAATTAACAATCTTATGTTTTACAATTTAGCCTTAATTAGATAGTATTAGCAGCTCCTTAATTTAGTTAAGAAATGGATAGGCACACGAAAAATATTGTGATAAAATTCTAAATAATTGTTCAGATTAATTTTGTGATTTTAGGTAAACTTTTTTACGTTAAAAAATTCATTGTATTTTTAAATAAATTTTTATTAATAAAATGTATAATATTTAAATAAATATTATATAAAATAAATTCTTTTAGAATTTGATTTAGTAATAAGTGCCATAAAAGTTAAAACTTGGAATTGAAAATAAATTATATCAAATTTTTATTTATATCAAATATATTAATTTAAATTTATAAATAAATATTCTAAAATTTTATGAAATTTTGATATATATCCTAATTTATGGCCAACCTTGATCTTTTCCCTGTTAGCTATGAACTGAGGTGTACTCTAGATATCATCTTCGCCCTCAATGGCACAAGAAAAGTAAGCTTTTGGGCACCTTGTCTTAATTCCATATCTTCTACAGAACGGAAGCCACCGCTTGGCAAATTTCCAAGCTTCTTTTAGGCCATGCAAAGTCACAGCAGCACCACCATCATCAGATAAATAAACATGAAGCTTCTCTGCCGGATAATCCAAAGCCATAGCTGATAAAACTGTGTTCATCACATCAAAAGTTGGCTCTTTATTCGGATCCGCAGTACATATAAAGACATCGATCCCGGGGAGTTCCCCATCTTCAGGCAATCTTTCAGGAAATACTGTTCTTGAAACTGGTCTCCATCTGAAAGCTTGGCCGAGTAACCACACAAAGGAAAGAAGCATTTCTGGGAAGAACACAAGAAGCCATGGTATAGCTTGAGCAGGTGTGGTGTTTGGAAAGTTTGACGTTCTATGGTAAATCAAGAAAGCTATGGCGACACAGTGAATGAATGCTTGGATCTTGTGTATGATAATGAAGAGCTTGTGGGCATATCTGTTGCAGATGTGGAGAGGAAAAGAGTTATCCATTGATCTTTGATTTTTTTTATTTTGGTTTTCTTTACTTGTGGTAACTAGTAATGCTATCTGCCTCTCTTTATAAATGATTATGATATCGGTGCGGCTTTGTTTTCTTTTTTTGAAGGACACTAATATATAACGCTGCCGCCGCAAAAGACAAAAAATATTTTGGAGCAATTATAATATTTCCCCATACTAATTAACATTTATTTTTTTGAATTTATTTTTTGAATTTTAATTTTTTTTAAAAATTAATTTAATTGATGAAATAAAATGTATTAGGTGAACTCGTCATGTTATAATTTAAATATTTGTACTTATAAATAATCTTTTTTGTTATTACCTCTAATACTAATTAAAATTTATTTTTGAATTTATTTTTTTAAAATTTTAATTTTTAACGATTAATTAAATTGATGAAATATAAAACTTAAAATTCACTAGATGAATCTAGTATACTATAAATTAAACACCTCTAATTTATAAATAATTTTTTGTAATTAAAATTTATTTTTATTTGAATAACAAATTTGGGGACAAATATGTAAAGTGTCTCGTGGGTCACGATAGTAAATATTGTCCTTTTTGAAAATATATCGGTGTGGTTTCTTGTTGCGGATTGTGATGTCAATGTTATGTTGCCGGCCATTAAAATATGATAAGGTTTGGGAGCTCATACGTGTCGCTTGTCGCAATATTGTATCCCGTAAAAAGACAAGTTGAAGAAATTTTAATATTTTCTCAATATTAATTAATATTTATTTTTTGAAATTTTATTTTTTTAATTTATTTTTTTAATAAAAAATTTAGAACTTAAGAGGTATTTGAGTGAATCTGTTGTACAATTATTTAAACACATATAACATATAAATAATTTTTTTTATTTTTTTAATAATGTGATTAGAAAAAAGCCCAAAGGGCATAATAGTAAAAGCCGCACCTCACAACATCACTGTTGACTTCCTCGTGGTGTGGCATCAAACATTTTCCATAAAGTTTTTGTGTCACTGTAGCCACATTTACTAAGAGTAATTTTTTTTTTTAAATTAGACCTAATTTATACTTTTTCCCCTCTTATTTGAAAATCAAATTTTTTTAATCTTTTAATTTCATTCCATAAATACTTAAATTTTTTTAATAGGGTTCAGATGAATCTCTTATATTAGGAAAACAATTAGTTCCCTTATTTTATTAAAAACGTACAGTTTAGTCCCTCTATTTTACAAAAATGTATAGTTTAATTCCTCCATCTTAATAAAATTAAATTTTTTAATTTTAAATTTTTTTAAATATTAAAATTTTAAAAGTAACTATTTTTTTCAACATTTACATATATTTCTTTCAATACTTCATAGTTAAAAATCATGTCATAAATTTAATGAATTCATCAATTTGCTTAATTTTACTTTACAAACCAAAATTATTAAAATTTTTAACGCTTGATTTCAACAAGTGTAATTTTTGAAGTTATTAAAAAGAAAATTAATTAAACTAAGCTCAAAAAAAGTTAATACAAGATGAAAATTTACTATTTACTATTTATTTAATATATTAATAGATGTATATATAGGTGTTAAAAATTTAATTGATATTAAAATTATAAATTTAAGATAATTAAAAATTTGAGGTATTGAATTGTGCTATAGTATTTGAATAGAGGGATTAAATTGTTTTATCTTTATAAAGTACAAGAATTTAAGTGTTATTTTAATATAATATATTCACCAGAATCCTATCGAAAATATTAAAATGTTGACGAAATAAAAATTGAGCGATAAAAAATTCGATTTACAAACAAGAGGGGAGAACGTGTCAACTAGGTCAAATTTTAGAGAGAAAAATATAATTCACCCTTTTATTAAAATATCTATATCTTAATTTAAAAATTATAAAAATAAATAATTAATTAATTAATTATAAAATATAAATTTTTAAATAATAATATAGCAGTTTCACTCGTTTCTTTTTTAAATGTTTATATATATCATTTTAACTAATTGTCCAATTAGAACAATACTCTTGGACCACTATATAACTTTCTACATATCGTTAAGCAAATTCGAATAAAATTGTAATTTTGAATAAAAAAATAATTCTTATCTACCTTGTGATGTCTATCAGCATCTTTAAAATATTCAAGTGGAATCTATAATTTGTGGCTGGCTATTTAAGTATTTTCAATGTGTCTATCTCTTCCTCTCTTTTTTTCTTTTTCTTTTTAAGTTATATTCTCTCTTTTATTAAATATTATTTTAATTTATATAATTTTTTATATTCATATCAATATTAATTTATAAATATTTTAATTTTTTGTATTTTAGAGTATCAGATAGATTTAAAATAAAAATTTAAAAATTAAATAAATTAAAATAAAAAGTACTAAAAGTTAATTTAGTAAAATTTAGGAGTGAAACTAAGCATTTTACTTTTATTTTTTTTTAAACTACCATACCTATTTAGCTTTGTATTTTATACATAGCTCTATTTTCTTTTTCTATTCGTTTGTGATATGTTGTTCATATGGCAATTCACCACATATATCATTATCCTTTATAATATATGTAATTAAATATAAAACATCCATGTTAGTTTGTTTATTGGTAAAATAATGCCAAATGAAAAAAGATTTATTTTGTGACATAAATATTATGTCGAGAAACCCGTATAATTATTTGTTTACCTCTTATTTCAAGTGCAACAAAAAATGTAGGGATAAAAATAGAAAATTATCAAAATCTTTGTCTTTTATTATATGTCAATGTTTTATTCATATTGTTTGTAGCAACATGCAACGGCAAATCTAAAAAAATTAGTTAGTAGAGGCAGAGGCAGTTTTATATGAAAAAGAATTATATATCCAAACTCACAAATATATATATATATATATATATATATATATATATATATATATATATATATATATATATATATATATATATAAAGTCTAATATATTTTTGAACTTCAGTTTTCATTAAAATGTCCCCTTTTTTCATTAATTATATGAGTGTCCATTTTATTTGCAGGGTACTTTTTTTTTTTTTTTACCTCCTTTGAATTCTCCTTGTTCCTTCATTATTTTTTTTATTTTTATTTTTCCTTATTTTTTCAATTTTCAATTTTTTTATTTTATTTTATTTTTTTTGTTTATTTTTTTATTTTTTATTATTTATTTTTTTCTTAATCTTTGTTATCCTTATTTTTTTAATTTTTTTTCAATATTCTCTATTATCCTTATATTTATTTTTTAATTTTCTCTTTTTTAATTTATTTTTTTTTGCTTATTTTATGTTCTTTTTTAATTTTTTATTCTTAGTTTTTTGTATATATATATATATATATATATATATATATATATATATATATATATATATATATATATATATATATATATATATATATATATTAGGTTGATATTATTTTATTCATTTTATACACGGAAAATAAATTAAAATATATAAATAATAAATGTCACGATCCAAATCGATGAGTCATGACTGGCACTAGGGAACGAGAATTCTCACGAATTTAGAACCCATAGCAAACCTTGAAAATAAAAACACATGCAAACATAACACAAAGATACATTAGAATTAAAACTTTAATTAATATAAAAGAAATCCATATATTGCAACATAATAAAATATATTCATAAAACTCTTTAAATACATAATCACTGTCTAATACAATATCATGTATTACAACAAAATGCACTACTACTGCAGCATTTACTAAAATACAAGAAAAGTAATAGTTTAATATTTACATAGATCGGCCGGTGAAGAAAGAGTTCGGCAAATAGAACGAACTTGGAGATCTAGAGTAGAAGATCCTAAAAAAAATATTGAAATCGGTTAGAACTCACTGAGTGACTTATTATTATATATACACACAACCTAAAGACATAGATACTCAAACATCAATATAATAATATATATTTATTTAATATATACATGCATTTTATACAGATGCTAAAAATCCACTTTATTATAATAATAAATGCAGAAGAATTTTGAGTAGAGGATCGAAGCAGAATCCCTAAATTTTCGTAACCTTGATCACTGTATTTCCTTAGCCAACAGGCTTTTCATAATTTCAAAAATGTCTTTTATCCAACTTTTGGTAGTGAATTGGCCCCGAGTACAAAAAGGGTCAACCGAAAATCCGCAATTCCACTATCGGTGCTAATTGACCCCGAGTACCCTACAGGTCAACCGAGGATCCGTAGTCACACCTTTTTTTTTCCACAATTCACAACAATTATAATTTCCATATCCTAAATCAATTAAAGTTCAAAGCCTAATTCTAGCATATTGTTACGTAACAGTCCTAGCGTGACCTACTAGGTGGCACATTTTACAACCATCTTCCAAAATATTGTTTCATAATTAAAATAATGAAATTCATGATAAAACATGAATAGCATCCATTTTCACAATTTGATAATCCCATGTAAATATATATGAAAAAATATATATATTCGAAATAATCAAAATAATAACAATTAATGAATTAAAGTATAATGAAATTCATATTTATTCAAAACATGGATGCTCATAATATATTTTCTGCATGCAATGTATACATATAATAATAACTCATAAATCAAGTGTGCTCCTCTACCCTTACTCGGTTGGCCCGATCAGATAGGCCTAGTTCACAGAGCAACTAAGAAAAATAATAACAATAATAATATATTAGAATCGAAATCCTAATTTTATACTTTTAGAATTTCTAAAGAACGACTCAATTTAGAACACGACTAGACAAAAACCCATAACTCAGGACCTACCCAATGTCACATTCTATGTGAATTCTATCGAAAATTCGGCAGAGTCTCATCTATAAAACAGACGTCTCTTTACTAAAACTAGAGTTGATCCTGCACGCAAACACACTTCAAATATTTACAAATCTCAACTTCTTGAGTTGGACCCCCGAACTATATTTATTGCCCAACCAAGAATCAACAGAATCAAAATTAATAAAATAATAATAAATACTAATAATTCACCAACACTCATAAAAATCATAAAATACCAGAATTCAATTTATTTAAATAATAAAAGCATCAAAGATATTTATTTTCAAAATAAATAATAAAATCCCAAATAAAATAAAATAATATTAATAAAAATCCATATTTCAAATATCCGAAATCAAATAGCATAAATTACAAATAATTATTTAAATTTCCCAAGTATATAATAAAAATAACTTTAAATTCATTTAATCATAAAAATAATAGATAAAACTATTATTGGAATATATTTCCAGAAATTATTATTAATTTGCCAAAAATAGTAAATAATTCATAAAAATTATTTTAATACTATTTATTACTAAAAAATTATCCAAAACATAATAGTTAATAATAATTTCAATTAAAATATAAAATTTACCAATGTATACTAATTTTTCCAAAAGTCCAAGTTTTACTTAAACATTCAAAAATTTATAATAAATATTTGGAACATAATTTCAATAAACTTCCTTAATGAAATATGCTTAAAATAATTTGTAGAATTTATTGAAATAAAACATATTTCCAAGCCCTAAACAGTAACTGAGCTTAGAATAGTGCTCAAATCGCAATTGTCTCCAAAATCGAATTTAAATATATTTTTGGAAAGCTTACAAGTTCAATTTAACTAATCTAAAGTCAATTTAACATGAATCAAACCAATTAAACACAAAATCAACAATTAAAACTAAGAACCCTAGAATTAAATCAACAAAATTAAGGTTGAATTCGAAATTGATCAAGTGAATTACCTTAGGGGAATGAAGCCCATGAAACCAACTTTCAATCGAGGGAGGAAAGAGGGAAAGTATAGGGAAAAGAAAAGAAAGAGAGGAAAGACAGAGGAAAGAAAAAAAGAGAAATAAAAAGAAAAGAAAAATTGTTTTTATATAAAAAATTTATTTTATTTTATTTATTTATTTTATTAAAACAATTGTATATATAAAAAATATTCTCACCACAATATTACAATATATTAAAATACCACATTAACTTTATTCACAAATAATAATAATAATAATAATAATAATAATAATAATAATAATAATAATAATATAGCAATAAATTTAAGTTTTAAATTTCAAATTAATATTAATAATGCCAAAATATAATAAAGTAAATAATAACACTTGAATTTAATTTAATTTCACAAAATAACCATAATATAACAAATTAAAAAAATATTTATTAACACTACAAATCCCAAAAATTAATTTCATAATTTATCAAAAATTTGGGTTATAACAATAAAATAGAAATAAATGAAACTTATTTTCCAGTATCATGCATTTGAAAAAAAATGGGCACTTGGATTCAAATTAATTGATATGCATATATCAATTATTTTATTTATTTTTTATTTTAATTAATTGAATACAATTATATTTAAAATTTATTACTCAAGGCTAACTATTTCTTTGATAATTTTCTAATAATATATATTTACTCAAGTTATCATATTCAGATATTGTTTTTATAATTTTGAGATACTGTTTTCAATTTTAGATATTGTTCTTACTTTTAGATACTATTTTTGAGTTTCCAATACTTATTATATTCATATCATGTACTTTTTTCTATATCATTGTTACACCTCGTCTCACAGAACCCGAGATGGACATTTAAAACCAATCACCAAATAAATTACTTAGTTTATTTAATTTTTTTTATTATAATATCCTTATATTTGCAAGATGATTTAAAATTAATCTCTTATAAAAGTTTAATGTTGTACATACGTTACATTTAAAGAATAAGAACTTTTAAAGTACTATGTATTTTTTTGAATAGTGAAATACTATTTATGAATAGTAAAATACATATTTATTAATAGTAAAATACTAGTTATGAATAGTAAAATACATACGAATTAATTGGATAATATAAATATTAAATTTTTAGATATGACTTAACCACCAATATTTTACAACACTTATACAACAATCTTAAGAAATAAAGGAGTAAGACTACTCTAACGAAAATATTGGCTAACCTTATTCTAAAACTTCTATTCACACTCATTTAACTTTGTCCACCAACTATCAAGTCTTACTATCTAAAAAACTTATAAAACAGAGTAAAATGAGTATAGAAATACTCAATAAATAGATGTTACAAGCATAAAATAGTTTAGCTAAATTAAATATAATAAACATCTCAAATTAAAAATACTAAAGCAATAATAATCAAATTATCATTCACTCAAAATATCCAATTCAATCTTGCTTTTAAACGTATTCAAAGTTTAGTCATTTGAAACATGTGCTTTTGTAAATAACAAGTACAACCTTTCATTTGTATTAACCATTCCTATAATAAGCATCACAACTTGGACATAACATACAGGCCATCATAAATTCACTCTCTAAGCACACTTGAAGGCTAACCCTTCAACTACATTAGCATGGAACGACCCCTCTTCCTTCACCGTCCTACAATTAAGTGCCCTGTTGTTTATTGCATAATAACAACCAACACAATCTCAAATGTGGATATATCACCTTAGCACATTCATTCATCTCATATAGGGAGTTAATACACAAAACAAATATGATTTCATCCAAAATTTATGAAAACCATTCTATCACATTTATAGCTCATCATAGTATTAAAAATCAAACCACTGCTCATTAAAATTCAAAGGAATAAAACCAATATAATTATGACTCATTCAAATCATCAAGCAACTAAAAAAAATCTCATTTAGTTTGCAAAATAAAGGCATAATGCAGTAACACTTTTAACTTGTGAATTTGAAACCTTTTTATTATTTCAAAACTTGAATAATTCAAGTAACAACAAGTTGAATTAAATCAATTTCAATACATCAAATTAGGTTCATAAAAAAACATCAAAAGCTCATTTCATTACTGATATAAAAATATTTTAAGGACTTGAACATCTACTCACCAAACAGCCTATAAACACACAAACTTGGTTCATCGAATTTGCTTAACTTTCACTTGCACTTCCCTTATCTTTTCTAGCACCTAAAACATGTAAATTTCATTTATAAATCATCAATATAGCAATCTCATATACTGACTTAACCATGCAGCCCCCAAACTACGTGCAAAATATGCAATTAAGCTCAATTTTACAAATCATCTTCATTGAATCTAAAATAGCTATTTTTAAGCCTCAATTAGAAAAATCACTCTGAACTGTAGAAAAGGAATTTTGACCTCAAATTTTAACCAAGCTTGGGTCTTTGTGTCTAGTACCTTTAATAAAATTTTACTTCCATCCAATGACCACAAATAAAATTATAAAGGTCGCATTACAAGCAACTCAATTACTAAGACAAATTGAGTAATAAAAAGTACAGGTCTGTTAAACCACTATTTAGGCATAATCAACTCTGGATCAAAACTACAAAATTTAAGGGAACTCTTTTAAGCTTTTTTAGAATCAAACAAAACTCAATTTTGAGTTTTCTAGCTCAATATGTATGAAAAGCATCTAGACTAATTTTAACTCATGAACTTTGTAAACCTGGTTCACATAATCAAAATGGCTACTTTCATAGCTGACTTTAAAAAATTTATGGGACTTATAGAAAAGGAATTTTGAGCTAAAATTTTAATTAGTCTTAGATATATATGTCTATAACATACTATAAAAATTTTACACCAATTAGACACCCACAAATAGAGTTATATATAACAATCAGATCAAGCGCAAAGAAAACAAAATTTAGATAATTCTTCAAAGGCTCCAGATCATCAAATAACACTTAATTTGGAGTTCTTTAGATTAAGATATGATCAAATTATAGAGACTAATAAACCAGACTTATCAAACCCAAATTCTGCAACTTAAGAACCCTAAATTAAATCAATTAAAACACTAAAATTACTTATAAAATCAATGACTAAAGTTTTCTAGGATGAAGATTATAGCCTTAATTGTACTTTAAATCTTCAATTTTGCTTGAAAAATCACTTCTATAAGAGGAAATATATCAACCCTCTTTTCCCCTTTTTTTTTTCTTTTCTATCTGTCTTTTTTTCTTTCTATTAATCTAGCTCCTCCTAACATATCCAATAAAATTAATTAAATAATATGTAAAATACTCCTTTTGGTCCTTAATGAAATGTTTAAGTTACCTATAAATCCTCAAGCTTTCAATTGTTCAATCAAGGACAATCATTTTGCTACAATTAAGTTCTTTCCTTTATAACTATATCTATATATATACTAACTTGTACTTAAATTAAATCAATAAATATAAATACAATGCACAATAAATGTAAATATATTGAGAATCAGGGTACGGGTGGGTGTGACAATCATATACAAATAAGAGTCTGAACATATACGAATAATATTGAGAAATGTATATAACTAAATAATGAATATGACACATGTTTTCCATGTTCAACATATATAAATAAGATTCCAAAATATATGGATAATATTAAAAAATATATAATTGAATAATGAATATAGCACATATTTTGCATGTTCAACATATACAAATAAGATTCCGAAAATATATGGATAATATTAAAAAATATTGAATAATGAATATAATACATGTTTTGTATTTTCAACATATACGAATAAGATTCCAAAAATATACGGATAGTATTAAAAAATGTTGAATAATAAATATGACACATATTTTGCATGTTCAACATATACGAATAATATTAAGAAAATATTCAGATTATATTAAAAAATGTTGAATAATGATATGATATATGTTTTTACTTTTAATATATACGAATAATATTAAGAAAATCTTCAGATAATATTAAAAAATGTAGTTAACTAAATAATGAATAAGCCAACAGTTTTTCATTTTCAACAACCTACTTCAACAAACAATATCATATACCTATTTTAAATTTTTAATAAACTATATTTGGCAATAAAAAAATGTTCAATGTTGTATGTATTTTTATAATTAATACACAATATGTATAAATAATATACGAATAATTTTAATTTTCAATATTAGATACTCAATTTGTAGAAGTTACTGCAAGTATTGATATTATATAATCATATAACAAACCAATATGGTGCAGATATTCATCTTAGTGCAGAAATTCAAGGGTCAAATTGTATCTAAAAAAAAAAAGGGACTACCAACCCAAGTTTCACCAATCAGGAAACAAATTTTAAACAACGAGTATCATTAAGCACATTTTGATAACGAATTGAAGAAGAGTGCATTCCACATCTAACACATGTGTAGTTGGAACAAACCCACAAACAGTGCAGCAATGTCAGCAGCAGGTAGAACTTACAGGACCTATAATTGCCCTCAAATAGGATGGAAGATGTGAAGGCAAAGAATCCAAATTTACAACAAATCCCATTGACAATTTTTGCTTAAAAGGTAAATAAACTAACTACTTTTAAGAAGGGTATCTACAATGGTTCACTACACAACAATCACAATCAATGTTAATTAATAAAAAGTTTGGAACAAATGAAAAATGAACTTCAATATTTCAATTATTATGCCTTTGATTGACATAGTTGAAGGCTCCAAATAATTTTGAGCTATAAACAAATAGATCTTATATATATATGAAAAAATAAACACCATCTTTGTTATAATGTCAAGATGAATTAGTCTTGACGACAATAAAAACAAACATGGCCTGTATCCCCTTCATATTTAACATCATGAGAGAAGCATTCTTCTCTATCAACCATAATTCTAATCCCATGCACCGATTGAGGAGTCAAGAAAAGTGCCAACAATATAAAAGAACAAAACCCTTTTAGCCCAATTCCCATATACAAAATACAAAGACAATAGCATTTCCAAGTCACAACATGAAATAACCAATCAAATTAACACAAAAAACATACACAAGGGGTCTTTAAAGACAACTAAAACATTATAACACATAAAATCAAACCACAAAAATTAACATAGAAATACACATATATGTTTATATGGATCCTGAATTATACATTAACCTAAACTACATTGACAGTATATAAATTGGAAAAGCAAGAATAGATAAAATCAATAAAAACAATTTGCCACATACGCAGTTCGAAAATCAACAAGAAGATTATAAAAACTAAAACTTTTGATAAAATCCAAAAGGGTTTTCACTTAACAATCTTAAAAAACTGAAACAACAAAAGATGATTCAATTTTTTTCCCATCAAGCAATATACAATAAAAGATGAATTAGGTATAAACAAACTTCAATTTCAAAATGGAAAATTGGCAAGAAATTCACAATAATCTGAACAAGGAGTGAACTTTTACTAGTATTTAATCAAAATGAGGGACAAAAAGAGAATACCCAATCTAGCATGACGCCTTTCTGGTTAGCTACTCTTCTAAAATCCAATGCTTTCTAACCTATGATAAGCTCAAGAAGCAGCATCCCAAACATAAACACGTCTGTCTTTTTCTAAAGATTGACCTGTTGCTAACTACTTTATAGTAATATGGCCAACAATGCCACGGACTGCCATGGTTACATATGAATCTCTGTAATCCAACAGCTTTGCTACCCCAAAATCACCAACAACTATCTCAAAACGAAATGAAATCGCACAAAAAGGAGTTGTTGTTGCTCTTAATCGGAATCGTCTTCTTATCACAGCGGAAAAAAAAAAAGTAAGGAAACGAAACTTGATATTTATTAGTGGGTTGGGTTTATGAATTGTTGAACCCACAGTTTGAAGGAGATTATCAATTTGAAAGGATTTGAAGAGATGAAACCAAAAAAAAAACATGGAAAAACCAAAAAAAAAAGGAAGAAGAAAGATTAACAGAAATGACGAAAGTCAAAAGTGGACACATGCTTAATTTTTAAAAAAGTTAGGCATGCATGTAATATTTTAGAAAAATGGAATATTTTGCTAAAAATGATATCTAAAAAATGAATATTTATATAAAAATCCCTATTAAACACTCACAATTGTTATATTATGAACTCTTATTTATACTGTAATATGAACTAAGAGTCCATAACACCGTATAGCTTCTTTTTCTTAGTAAAATATTTGGTAGTGTTTACGACGCCATTGTATAGCAACTGGTACACCTGTACAACTCCTTTCTCTAATTTACTATTTTTTCCGTTTATTGACCAAAAAACACAATTGTTTATATTGAGTGTTTTATTTGTCATTTGCTATTTGACAATAGAACATAATTAGGTTAATAATAAGTTTCATGACTTAACAATATTATTAATTTAATATATTAATATTTATAAAAATAATTAATGTTAAATAAAATTTAAATTTATTAACTAGAAATATAAATAAAAATTAATATTAAATAGTGCAGGTTCATTATTTAACTAGTATAAATTAATTAGATGAAACATGTAAGTTCATTACTATTAAAATAATATAGATTCAATAAGAATGAACTGAAGGTTTATTAGCATTTACCGGTAAGTTCGTTAGTATAAAAATTTATATTAATATTAAATAGATTATTAATTTAATATATTAACAATAAATAAGTATTAATATTAATATTAAATAGAAATATAAATTGATTGAATAGAAATATAAATTTTAATTTTAATATTCATTAGATAAAATATTAATATTATTAATTCATATAAATAGAAATAATTAGCATTAAATATAAATATAAATTTATTAAATAGAAATAGAAATAGAAATTAATATTAAACAATGCAAGTTCTTAACTAGTATAAGTTTATTAAATAAAATATTTAGATCCATTATTTAAATAATGTAGGTTCAATATGAATAAAGTGTAGGTTCATTAATTATCAACTATAGATTCATCACTTTAAATGCTCAAATTATGTACTCTATAATAGATTCATTAGTCAAACAGTATAGGTTCATTAGTTAAATAAAAAAGGTTTATTACTTATCAACTTATAGTTGATCACTTTTTTTTAAAAAAAAAATGCTAAACAATAATCTTCTACCATCATAAAACCAACACCCAACTACTTAAAACCCAATAAAACTAAACAAAACAACGACATCAAACCACTTGTGACCATACACACAACCTATTGTTACAAAATAGAAACCAAGCACTAAGTGAGGCTGACATCACAACCCATCTAAAGTTGGCTTATTGGAATGGTAAAAATATCTAGCAAAGAAATGTCAGTTGTACCACTCATCTGCAGGTTTAAGAATGTTCAATGCAAAAAGATGATAGGGACATAAATAAGTGCGTTTGTGGAGGAGAATGTTATACATCTCCATTGTCAAGATATGGTACATAGTTTTTAGTTATGTACAGAAGGGATAAAAAAGATTAAAGGGTGATTTTTCTAATCCAACAAAACCAGCAACAACGAATGAAGAACCAACCATGCAACTACTCTCACACTGAAACCAGACTCAAGGCTGCTACCAGCCTACCACATAAAGACAACTTCACACCGAAATGAACAGTAAGATACAATAAACAGGGTAAAGACTTCTATAGTTGTTACAACACCATATAACATCAACCCAGGACTGCCTTAAATCCGTCGCCTTACAAAGAAGATGGGTAACCATAAGGAAAACCAAGTGGAGGTGGTGGCAATGACAATGATTTACTAAAAAAAAAATGCATTTTTTTTAGTTTACATGTGTAATGGATTCCTGGCCTATATTACAATATAGACAGAGGTCTATAATATAATTTGTCAAATACTCATGAAAGTTTTTAAATACTATAATTGTCCTCGACATGGTAAAAGTAAAGTTGTAAAAGTAAAAAACTAGGTTTTGTTTGTATTTCAAGTAAAAGAGCTATGAGTCTTAAAAAAAATGTAATTTGAGTTATATTCTTTTGACTTTTGGTTACACACTTACACTTGCAATGACCAAAGGAAATTCTTTAAATTTAAAAGTAGGCAACATGTAAGTTTAACTGGGGGCAAACAATTAAAATAATAATAAAATAAAACTCATATGGACCAATTATAAAAAGGCAAATGGGGGCAATTGGGCAACATGTGAGTTTAAGTGAGGGCAACAAGTTAAAATAATAATAAAATAAAACTCATATGAACCAATAATAAAAGGACAAGTGGGGGCAACATATTTAAGTGAGGACAAGTTAAAATAATAACAAAATAAAATTCATATGAACCAATAATGAAAGGAAAAATGGGGGAAATTGCCCCCACTTGCCCTTAACTAGATTCACGCTTGGCGATATGTATCATTATTCTTTTTTTAAGGTCCTTTAATATCAATAAAATCCATTGACTTTGATGTTTTTCTAGAAGTCTTCAAGTTTTTAATCATCAATCTCAATTTTAAAATTTTTAATGTAAAATTAATTTTTTTGAATATACTTAACAATATTATAATATTTATTCTTGTAGATCATTTACATTCTATTATTCTTCATGATTTTTTTTTAAACTTTTGCACAACATTTTGATAGTAGACTAATTACCTACTTATATGTGGGAATAGAGTATTAGTTATGAATGGGTAATATTCTTTTCAACCAAATTTTATTATAATGTTCAATTTTTATTTTATCACTTAAAACTATTTCACTCTTAATTTTATTTTTAATGAAATATCCAAATTTATTTTCCGACACATAAAATGGTGATATTACTAATAGGAAAAAAACTGCTTTAACAAAAAAAAAAAGTCATAGCTAAAAGTTTCATTAAAATTTTTTAGTGCCAATTTTTTGTGGTCGTCTATCATTGTAATAGATTTTGCTACAAAAAAATTAGTAATCACAAGTCATTTTTAATGAACTAAAAATTTACTAATAGAGACCATTTTTTTCATAATATATTGTCATCATAATTGGCTGATGTAATAACTATATTATACAACTAATCGCAACCAAAAGATTAAGTCACAATTAAGCACAATCCTATATAAAGACTTACACAAATGAAAAGACAAATCTACAATTTTAAGATCATATTGTGCTATTCGTATTTTTTTTTAATTTAAAACTATATTTCGTATTATATATATATATATATATATATATATACATACACACAAATGCACATTCAAATATATAAGAAATTACAAACAATTCCATACATTTAAATTCAAGAAAATTACATTGTTTGATAAATTTCAAAGTAAATGATCTCTTACACAAATATAAAATATTAATAACTCCGACCAAAATAGGATAGAAAACATAAAATATGACAACAAAGCTGCTTTATATTGGGACTACAAAAAAAAAAGCTACAATAACAATCATCAAATGTTGTCTTAAATTAAAAAAAATGTTATTATATATCTATACCAACATTATTTTAAAATATTGTTTAAATGTAACTTAATTTAGTATGATTAGATATTATAACAACATCTATCTTCATTATTTGCTAATATTCATCTATTGTAATATTAATAATAATTTATTATGATATTATTTATCGTTGCAATAAATTCATTATAAGTAACATTTAGTAAATATCATAAAAAGTAATATTAGATGCCATTATATGACACCTTATTACAACGTATAGAAAATATTGTTATAAAGTATGTCATATATTGATACATTGATTTGAATATTATATTACAATATTGATTAAAACTTTTGGTGTTATTAGACAAACTTATATGTTTATTTTAATATTTGTAAACACTTATAATTTGAAATCATTTTGCAAATAAAAAAGGAATTTCATTAGCATCTCAACTAAAAGGTGCGACTTCAATGCTCTTCTCGTTCTTTTGAATTAAACCCTTGTTTTTTTTTCTCCTGCCATCTCCTACAAAGCCACCTTTTCCACTAAAACCTTTTCTTTTTTAATCAAATTCTTCTTGGTTTTTTCTTTTTGAATCGTCTTTTTTTTTTCTTTGCAATCAAAAGGATTTTAAAAATTTTGGTATAAGGCAATTTGGATTGTTTCGATTAATTTATTTCCTGAGAAAAAAAAATCAATTAATAAATCAATGATGTATATATATATATACTATTAATGATATTGTCCACAAGTGCTTGGCTTGTTGCCTTCCACTGCGGATATAGTAAGATCTCGAGTATTGCATCTTTGTTGGTAAGACAAGAAAAAAAAAACTATTAATGGTCTTGAATAATACTCTTTGTAAAGAGACAAATCTCTATTATTGTTCTCCCAAATGAAGTGTTCAACACTTGCTATATATAGCTAAATATTAGTACAAAAGAAGGGCAGATCCCAGAGCCAATAAAATCATTGTAAACAAAGTAGACAACAGGATTATTGATGGTGTAATACGACCCTTGTCTTTTCTTATTATCATCCCTTCAATTATAGGGTAATTCACTGCCAATATGTAAAATGAGAGCAAAACCTGCATAAAGTACTTGTCAAAACCTCCTGCAATGAACATTCTCATTGCACCTACAAAGAATGATGCCATGTTCAAGATTGCCAAGGTTGTTAATGGAGCAAGTAACCTTGTTGAAGTTTGGAAATCAAATTTCCCCATTTGATATAATTTAACTTGATCCTCTTTCTCCACCTTATTTGTTGGTAAGAAAGTGACTTCGCTTAAGCCAAGAGTCTTCCTGATGGCATCTAAACTTCCGTAAGTATAGCATATAACTGCCCTTATCATCCACATTCTTTGTTCATTGATTGTAACCTTGCAAAATGAGCCGGCAGCACTATAGACGACTTCGAACAGATGTTGCACAATGGCAGATATAAAAATAAAAGTGAATATGGAAAAGAATGGATTTGAAACCTGCAATAGAAATGAAGATAAAATGTTTAAGAATTAATAAAGGTGCATTTGGAAATGATTAACATCAGTAGAAAGTTATAACTTAATCTAGATGTATGACATTTAATAATGTGTAATTTTTTATTGGTAAAGTGTAAAACATTTTACAATTACGAGCGGTGCAATATTTAAACTCTATTGAACTTAATTATCACATTATTTAAAAGAAGAGGTCACTTTCTATTTTACAGTTGGTCTTTCTTTAAGTGTATAACCTCTCCAATTAATAATAAGAATAAAGCGGTGCAATTACCTTAGGATACAAGGGAATGCCACTTAGTAGACACAGTTGAGGAATAGTTGCTAAACACCACAGGGAGAAGGATTGAAGAAGAGGGTAAATAGCAAAGTATGCATAGCACATGCTTTGTAGCAAAGACGTTCTTAATGGCCCATATATGAGAGGGCAGAATTTTGAGAGACCAACTCCAACTAGCCCGGCCATCCATCTTGTATATTGAATCAACACATCATTTAAATTTGTAGTAGGAGACCCTAAAAATTGTGGCCTTGAAGGGTTAAGGAAAACTGATTTCCAGCCTTTGCAATGTAAGGTGAATCCTGTGAAGTAATCTTCCACCACAAAATGATACATGAAGCCAACCTAATACCATAGCAACCATATCATATTACAATAATTCACCAAATATAAAACAATAATCTTGCCTTAATTTATATATGTCATGAAATGGAGTCTAGTATCCATCTGACTAGCTGCTCGAATTTGAAACTTGATAATTTTAAAGATGTCTCTAAAATAGCTTTTGTTTAATTAATTACATTTTCCTTGAAAAGATTTTTCAAAAAAGATTATGCACTTACATCTCTGCCCCATTTTGTGTCATTTTCATACTTGCAAGAGGCTAAAGCTTTAGCCTCTTGCTGCAATGATGGGCCTCCATCCCTTCTGATGCCACTGAGTTGCTTGTGGTCTATTTTCAAGGACTTGATGAACTCACTGGAATTACCAAATATGTATCTAAGTTGCTTCAGTTCTCCAACTGTACTTAGATAAAAAAAAAAAGTCACTAAATTGATGGGAATAATCAAAATGTTTTACTAATTGATTAGACCAATTGAGCTTCCTGTATGCATTTATCAATAATAAATCAATACCATTATGAATGTTTCTCCTGTCGTACAATGCCTCTCTCTTGATATAAAAATTTGTGCCAGACATAATTGGACCCTTTAGTCCATCCAAACCAGGCCAATAAACCTGAAATATTAACATCCCAATGCTTGTATATAAGAATTTGTACTTTTTATTAATTAATTTCAATGTCAATTTAAATTAAGTAATTTTTATACCTTGAAAATGTCTCTGAATTGACTGTCGTATATATCATTTGCACTAATATTATGGAACAACTGAGGGAACTGAACGAATGCTAGAGAGGAGGAGATCTTGGAATCAAGGTGGAAACACATGGCTTGCCTAGCTGAAGTTGGATCGTTGGAATACATGTCACAATCTAGTAATAGTATGAACGGTGAATTGCTTATTACACCCGACACCCTAAGCTGCAACAACATTAGATAAAGTCTATGATTACCATCATTGTTAATCATCAACGTATATATATATTTGTATTGATGATTGAGAGATAGAATGAGTACAAGGACGTTAAGGGCTCCAGCTTTGAAATTGTGGTGATATGAAGGCATTTTCTCTCGAGAAACATAAACTAGTTGAGGCATCTCAACATCGTTTTCCTGTTCAGTTTCATTTATCACCTGAAATTAATCATAATAATGAAATTAATTAATGTCTCAAAAACAGAAGTGAAAATTAAGTTTTAGCATTTAATTAATTGCTTGTCCAAATAATTTTTTGAATTAAAAAGTTGAATTCTTAGAAACATAAAATTTAATATTAAATATATAAATATTTTTTAAAAATAGGGCACAAATTGATCCGATAATGTAGGTTAAATGGAGAATTAAAATATCAATTTGTTCTTGTATTCCCATAAATAAGGTTTTGGATTTAAATCTTATGTACGGGAAGAAAAAAAATATGCTGAGAGTTTTATTAAAGTTTGAGACAATTAGAATCTTTATAAAAAAAAAAAAAAAGAATAAATATTACAATTGAATACTGTAAATATTATATGTAAAAAAAGAATAAATAGGAAATTTAAAACAATGAGAACCGCCGTATGGGTGAATAGGAAAATATTTAATCAAAAAAATTAATTTTTCTTATCCGAGCATAAATTTTTCATAATTTTTTCTAAAGTTGCCTTTCACTATGGTGCCATTCTATCAAACTTAAAAGCAAAGGGGAGATACGACACAACTATACCTCAATGATGGCAGGGTGATCCCTCCTATGGCCACTGCCTGTCCCTTCAGGCCAATCTTTTTCCTTGCCTTCCAAAATACCTGCCTTCAATTTCTCATATTTTTCCTGTACAAAAATTACCATTTCACAAGACAAAAAAATTACAGGAACAAAGAACTTCAATCATATGTTTTACAATAATTAATTAGTTTAGCCATAATGAGATAGTATTAGCATCTCCTTAATTTAATTAAGCAATAGATAGGTACAGCAGACATATGAGAAAATAACAATTTTAGGCATAATCGGAGCAGTAAATGATAAAATAAATATCTATCGATATTAAAAATCAAATGTCTGCAATTTTTTTTAAAATTCTATTTAGAATTTTAAAATTTTAGCAAAAATTTTATAATTCAGTGAATTATTTACTACTCTATAATGACATGTATATTTTAATCAAAACTGAATAAAAATAGTGCAGATTTTAAAGCAAGCAGTGTCATATGCCATGTGTAAGGTTTTTTTTTTTTTTTTTTTTTTTTTTTTTAACAACTAATCTTTATGGCTAAACTTTATAATTGGGAATGAGAGAGTAAAGGGTTAAGGAATCAAATCCTACTTTTAACCAAATATTTTAACCCTATATATTATATGTTTTAGACGAATTAGGTATATACAATATTTTATTTAATGTTAATTGAATTATATATTATGATAAAATATGATTAGTTCATCAAATTAAATTTTTATTACATTTATTCATAGGTTATACTATCTTTGTTCCTTTTTAATTATCGTTTAAAGATTATGCATATAGATTAAGAAATGTAATTAATATATATATAAAATACTATACTATCCTTATATTGATTTTCTCAATTAATTATTAATTTTTTATATTTTTAAAAGTAGTATATATATAAATAAGGATATGATAAAAAAATAATTAAAATATATTGATAATTAAAAATGTCAAATAAATAGAAATAAAAAATTCAACAAAAAACGACTTGGAGAGGGAGTAGTAAATATTGTGATTTTTGGTAACTTTAAAATAAAACATATATAGTTTAGTATTTAGCAAACCTTGATTTTTTCCCTGTCAGCTATGAACTGAGGTGTACTGTAGATATCGTCTTCGTCCTCATTGTCACCAGAAAAGTATGCTTTAGGGCAGCTTGTCTTAATTCTATATCTTCTACAGAACGGAAGCCACCACTTCGCAAACTTCGAAGCTTCTTTCAGGCCATGCAAAGTCACAGCAGCAGCACCATCATCAGATAAATAAACATGAAGCTTCTCTGTAGGATAATCCAAAGCCATAGCTGATAAAACAGTGTTCATCACATCAAAAGTTGGCTCTTTATTCGGATCCGTAGTACATATAAAGACATCGATCCCGGGGAGTTCCCCATCTTCAGGCAATCTTTCAGGAAATACTGTTCTTGAAACTGGTCTCCATCTTAAAGCTTGGCCGAGTAACCACACAAAGAAAAGAAGCATTTCTGAGACGAACACAAGAAGCCATGGTATAGATTGAGCAGGTGTGGTGTTTGGAAAGTTTGTCGTTCTATAGTAAATCAAGAACGCTATGGCCACACAGTGAAAAAGCGCATGGAGCTTGTGTATGATAATGAAAAGCTTGTGGGCATTTCTGTTGCAGATATGGAGAGGAAAAGAGCTATCCATTGATTCTTGGTTTCTTGGGTTTTCTTTACTTGGTTTGATACAAAAAGCAATATGCTATCTGCCTCTTTTTATAGATGATGATTATATAAGACTATTTAATGATAAAAAAAAAGAATAATAATAACAATGCCAAGCACAGCATGTTGATAGTTGACTGGTTACCTGTGAGAATAGAATACATGTAAATGAAAACTTAATAATATATGAAATGGATAATTAAAACTGGAAAAATAATGTATGTATCTTCTGTTTTTGAATATTAAGTTATTTGATAGTGAAAGTTTTAATTTTGAGATTTTGTCTAAATTTTATGATTTATGATTTTGTCTAAATTTGTCAAAATTCAAAAAATTTTGAGCATCAAGAATTTGAAAAAAAAAAAAAAAAAGCTTGGTGGTCACGTTGGACCAAGTAAACGTGGTGGCCAAGTAGTTTACCACCAAGTAAACATTTTTTTTTCTTTGGTCTATTACAGTATTCGAGGACTCTATGCTGAAACTCTCAGCAAAGTCCAAAAGAGCTTTGACAGAATCAGGCTAGCCACCAAGCAAACATGGCCAGCAAAGTTCTTTTTTCTCAACAAGTATTTGTGAGCATGTTAGAAGGAAGAAGAGTTGACGGCTTTGAACCCATACCAATCGCAAATAGTACTTTTCAAGAAAGTGATATGGTGAGATGATTGTGAATACACTTAGATTTTCTTTTTCTTTTGAGAGGATAATTAAATTTTCTTTTCAAGAAATAAATGGTAAAATAACAAATTATTTATTTTAAGGTTTGAAAAAATCTTAATGTCTATTTTAGTGAGATATTTATGGTTTCTTCTCTTCCTGTAATTTAAAAGAAAAAAAAAACTATTTATATTTACTGTTTTATTATTAGTAAAGGTAATTTTCAAATTTATTTTATGTAATATTTTATTTTTATGTATAGAAAATTTTATTGCGTTCACTTATAACCCCAACAATAATGAATTAATTAATACAGATAGTTTGAAATTAAGAAAAAGTTAATCATAATGTCCCCTGAATTGTATTTAATATTCATGGCATTAATTATAAATTAAAGTGCAAAAAAAAAAGTACCACTATTATTAATGGTCCTAAACACATACTACCAGGTGGACCCGCAAAGTGCATAGCCAATAGTAAGATATCTTTGGCATCTAAAAAATACCATATATACAATAAATAAATATCGTTTTTCCTCTAAACTGTTAGAGAAAATATCAGATTAGCCTTTTTTTTTTTAACCTTCTAGACTAAAAAAACTACCAAATTATTTCATAAAGGTAAAATTAATCCTATTAATTACACTTATCTCTTTATTGCTTGACAGATAAACAAAACACCCTCTATATATTTTATAAATACCTCTCTAATAATGTACTTAGTTAACAAATTAATAATAGTTTTACTAAAAATTATTTTTAACAAAAAAAATTATATTTTAAAATTATATTTAAAAATTAAATTTAATTATTTATCAATAATTTTAAAATATACACATTTTAATTTATATTTATATTAATATTATTTTTTAAATTATACTTAATGATATATATATAATTTTTAGGAAATCTTTGATTTACCTATCAAAAATTAAAAACACAAATATATCATCAGGGCTAATTTAATTTTCATTAAATAATTTATTGACTAAATTGACCTAAAAATAACTAATCTGATTTTGATCAAAAAGTTCAGCTTTATTCATTCTAAAAAAAATAACATATCCGTTCCACAGACGGTGTCATATGGCACACAACACCATAACAATCCCCTCCTTTTTTTTCTTATTCTATTTTTTTTTTCATATATATATATATATATATATAAAAGAGGGTACTGAAAAATATATTAAAATAATTGCAATTCTTTCAAATTTTATATTAAATTATTTTCATTCTATAAACTACTTATTTAGTTTTTTAATTTATTAAACATAAGATTTAAAAATATAAGGTAACATTTTAAAAGATTTAAATAATATTCTTAAAAAAATAAAATTATACAAAATTTTAAATTAATTTAAAATATCTATAAATTATAAATATAATAAAATTATTAATTTATTAATTAAAAATATGATAAAACTTATAAAATTTAGAAAATAATATATGCATTAAACCTCTAAAATCAAAAATCAAACAAGCCAACAAGTTAGTAGCCATCCTCTTATTTTCTCATTTATTTTTCTTCCCAAATGTCAAATATACTCATCAAGCTGTAATTTCTCTAAATTAAAGAAAATCAATTTTATAGAATTTAAAAAAAAAACACAAAATATTGATAACATAATATAATAAAAAAATATGTGAAAAAATTAATAAAAGGGCATAGTGTGAAAATATTTGAGAGTATAAGGCGATCAAGATGTGTTTAGTCAAGATTAATTAAAAAATTAATGAACTTCATATCAAAGATACCGCAGTAATCTATTTCAATGCTTGAAATTGAACCGATGTTGGACAGTGGATAAACTGAGTTAAACAGTTGACGGCAAAGATGATATCTGGCTTTGTCATTGTAACATACAATATCGGATTGCATTGGTATGGATAGAGGTCGACTATTCTGCATCCCCATTTGTTTTATGGAGTGAATGTAAGATTGTTGATGTAGTGTCAATCCTTTTGAATGATGAATGGCCTCCAATCCGAGAAAATATTTTAGGATGCCAAGATCACGTAGAGGAAATGCAGCAGACAACCGTTCAATAATGGATTGAACAAAAGTAGTATCATTGCCTGTAAGAATGATGTCATCTACATACACTAACAAGAAACAAACAATTGAATTGTTATTGTAAATAAACAATAATAAATCGACATTGGAACCCCGACATCCGATGGAAAAAATAAAGGTGCTCATTTTGTAAAATCGTGATCTTGGAGCTTGCTTTAAATCATATAGAGATTTTTGAAGTTAACAAACATAATGAGGGTATTTTTTTTTTGTCAACAAATCCTTGTGGTCGTTTCATAAACACTTCTTCCTTCAAATCACTATGCAAGAAGGCATTACTCACATCTAATTGATGTATTATCCAACCTCTGGAAATCGAAATACAAAGCATTGTTCTTATAGTGAATGGTTTAATAACCAGACTAAAGGTGTTTGTGTAATTAAGCCCACACTCTTATGTATACCCTTTAGCAACTAAGTGAGCTTTATATCGCTCAACGGAACCATTTGCATGTCTTTTAATCTTATAAACCCATTGATTACCAACAATATTTGCATGAGTTGGAGGTGGAACAAGATCCCATGTATGTGTTTTATAAAGTGCTTGCATTTCAATGTTCATGTATGTCATGACCCAAGTTGGAGAGTCATAACCGGCGCTAGGGAATAGAAATTCTTTTGAATCTAGAACCCGTAACAAACCTTAAAATAAAAACACAGGCAATAATAATTTAAAAATACATCAGAATTAAAACTTTATTTAATATAAAAGCAAATCTTATATATCATATCATAATAAAAATATTTTCATACAATATTCAATACAAAATCTCTAATAATACAACATACTACTACAACAATAACGCTACTATTGTAGTGATTACTAAATATATAAGAAAACAACAATTCACTATTTACAAAAATTAGTCGGAGAGGAAAAAGTCTAGCAAATAGTACTACAGGGGAAGTCTGAAGTAGAAGATCCTATAAAAAATATTTAGGGGACTCAAACCTCACTGAGTAAATTATTAGAATATATATACATGCAACCTAAAATCATATACAGTCAAGCATTAGTATAATAATATATATATACAAACATTTCACACAGATGCTAAAGTCCACTTTTATATAATAATAAATGCAGAAAAAGTTTATTTGAGTGAAGGACCAAGGTATAACCCTAAAATATTATGCAACCTCAATCATTACATCTCACTAGCCAACAGGCTTACTAAATTCCAAAATATTTCTCTTTTCCATTTTTCAATAGTAGACTAGTCTTGAGATACTAAGTCAACCGAGCTTCCCCAGTCTCATTATCAGTGTGATTGGCCCCGAGACATTAGGTCAATCGAGCTCCCGATCACACTACTCTCTCACTACAATTCTCAATAATCAAATAATCAAGTCTCACATCAAATAATTTCATAATCTCAACCATAAAATCTAACACACTGGTATGTACATAATCCTAGTGTAGCCTACTAGGTAGCACGTTCTACTGCTATCCTTCAAATAAATCATATAATTATTGGAAATAATAAAATGCATAATTTAAACATAATGGCATCCATTTTAAAATAATATACCACTTATATACCAAACATATACCAAGCATATACTAAATATATACCAATTGTATACCAAATTGAGTATATACCAAAAATATTCTGAGTATATAGCAAAAATATACTAAACATATATGTTACATATATACCAAATACATACTAAAACATACCAAAAGTATACCAACATATACATAATCATTTGGTAAAATAATTCACATTTAAATACATTATGAAGATATGGATGCTCATAATTATGTATTATACATACAATGCATATATAAAATAATAACTCACAGTCATATGCTCCTCTAAACAGAGTAAACTGGCATGGTTCAGTAGGTCTCAGTCTCAGTACAACTATAAAAAATAAATGAATAATAACAATATTAGAATCAAACTCCTAATTTTATACTTCTAGGAATTCTAAAGAGTGACTCGATTTAGGACACGACTCAACCAAGAATCAAAAGTCAGGATCGACCAGATGTCACGTTTTATGAAAATTCTATAAAAAAATTTAGCATAGTCTCCTCTGTAAAACTGACGTCTCTGTACTGAAAATAGAGCCGATCCTGCAAGCAAACATACTTCAAATAACCATAATAGCACAACTTTTTGGGTTGAGCCCCCGAACTGCACAATTTTCCCCACCGATAACCAAAATACGAAACAATCAATAATTTAATAACAATGTATTACAAATCAATAAAATATCTCAATTCAAGTTATTTAAATAATAAGTACCTTAAAGCTAATTATTTTTCAAATTAGTTAATAAATCTCAAATAAATTATATAATATTAATAAAAATCCATTTTTCAATTATTTGAAATTAAATAATAAAATTCAAAAATAATTATTTAAATAGTTCAAATATGTAACAAAAATAATTAAAAATTCATTTAATCACAAAAATAGTAAATAAACTTATTATTTGAATATATTTTCGAAAATTATTATTAATTAGTTAAAAATAGTAAATAATTCGTAAAAATTATTTTAATACTATTTATTATTCCAAAATTATCCAAAACATACTAATTAACAATAATTTCAATTAAAACACCAAATTTACTAATTTATATTAATTTTTTCAAAAATTAATTTTTTACATAAACCTTCGAAAATTCGTAATAAATACTCGAATCACAATTTCCATATACTTCCTTCACAAACTATAATTCAAATAATCTAAAAAATTTATTAAAAATATAAAAGTTTTCCGGCGAGGGTCACCGGAACAGTGACTCGCCGGAAACCAAGACACCCAAAAATCAAAAAAATTCAAAAAAATTTAAAAAAATATATATTTGAATAGCTTTAACTTCACACAACAACATTTCTAAAGGCATCAAACATGAATCACAGGAAATCAAGCTCAAATTTTTAAAAAACCAAAGTTGACCTAAACTAAAACTTGAAGATATATTGATTACCGAACATTTCTAGCTTGTACCGAGATGAAAACAAACTTGCTTGGATCGAGAGGATTCGATTAAGACTAGCAACATGAGCTGGAACTGCCGGAATCGTCGCCAATGAATCCTACAAGCTGCTACTACCTACACTGCTTCGTGCCAAAAATGGGGAGGAAGGGGCTTCAGATGGCGACGGGAGGGTAGGAAAGGAAGGGGTGAAGCTTGGGTGGTGGTTGGTGGTGGCTGGCAGAGGTGCACGATGGGTTTACAAATCTTGCAGGAAGGAAGAAGAAGAAGAAAAAAAAAGGAAAAGAAAAGAAAAAAAGAGAGGGGAGAGCGAAAACCCCAAAAAAAAAGTCCTTTTTTTTAAAATAGGAAATGATAAAAATACCCCCCCCCCCCCCACACACACACATATATAATAATAATAATAATAATAATAATAATAATAATAATAATAATATTTTTAAATAATAGTCACTTCCAAATTAATTCCTCTACGTAATAAAATATTTAAAATAAAACAAAGTAATACTATTCACAACAATAACAATAATAATATTAATAGATAAATAAATAATCATATACACACTAGAATTAAATTACACACAATAATTATAATATATAAAAATTTAAAATATTAATTAACATTGCATATCCCAAAATAAATTTTAATAATTTAAAATATCAGGTTATAACAATGTCATCTCTCCATTGTGGTATGAGTACTGCTTTTAAATAGGATGTTGCTTCAATTTCAATGGAAGGATTGGGACAAATGGTCGTGTTTGGAAGATTTGGCAATGGTTGTAGGTCGTAGTTGCATAGGATGGGTTCGATTGGGAGCAGATTGATCATAGGAATGTTAAGTAGAAAGGGGAAGATCAAGAAATAAATTTAAACCTTCAAGATTAAAGAGTTAATATTTGGTGATTAGATGGTGGATGATTTTGCTGGATGTTGGTGAGTCAATGGGAGGATATACGGTTAGAGATTTTGTCAGTGGAGAAAGAGAACGGGATAAGCAGAGAGGTGTTTGAATGAAAGTAGAATGCGTAGGAGATAGAGTTTGAGATAAAGAACAAATGTTACCTAAATTAGGTGGTAAAGAGACTTGTGTTATTGGATATGACAACTACAGTAAAGGAGTGGTAGATTGCGAAGGAGATGAGGACGTAGCAACTATAGTTATTTTTTGAAAAGGAAATTTGGATTCATCAAAGATGACATGTCTAGCAAAATATATTTTTCCAATGTCTTGATCTAGACATCTGTAACCTAGATAATGTGGAGAATACCCAAGAAAAACACATTCCTTACTATGATAGGAAAATTTATGTTTATTAAATGGTCATAACAAAGGATAGATAGTACTGCCAAAAAGTTAAAAAAAAAAAAGAATATTCAAGTTGTTGATTGAATAACAATTAAAAAGGAATAACATTGCAAAGTGATTTGGTGGGCATGAGATTAATGATGAAAATAGTTGTGTCAAAGGCAAATTGCCAACACTGAAAAGGAGCACTACAATGACTAAGTAAAGATAAACCAATGTTCACAATCTGTCTTATTTTTTCTTTCAGTTGTACCATTTTGTTCATGAGTGTATGGGCAAGTAATGCGATGATGAATACCAATTTGTTTAAAATAATTGTGTGATGAATGATATTCATAACCCCAATTGGAATTAAAAGCTTTAATAATGGTATTAAACTATTGTTCAACTAAAGACTGAAATTATTAAAACACAGAAAAAACTTCACTTTTAGCTTTTAGAGGAAATAACCATATAAACAAGGAATAATCATGAATAAAAATAACAAAATATTTGTGTCCTAAAAAAGAACTCATATGAGCTGGTCCCTAGACATCATAATGAGTTAAATCAAGTAAAGCAGAACTCCTATTATAAGTTATAGGCAAAGATAGACAATGAATTTTCCCTAAACAACATGTCATACATTTATTTGAAGAATTAGAAATTCTAGAACATGGTAATTGAAATTTCTAAATAAGTTACTTAACAACTGGAAAATTATGATGGCCTAAATGAGCACCATTATTGTAGAGTGGCGAGATACGCATGGAAAGATGGACTTAAAGACTACAACTTATATAATCCATTATCACTGATCCCTCGAAGTTGGATTTGCTTGGTGGTTTTATCCTTCACAAAACAAGATTCATTATCAAACTAAAAAAAATGATGATTATCTTTGTAAAATTATTCAAAGCAAAGTAATGGTTTGGTAATGGATGGAACATAGAGAACATTATTCAAAGCAAAGGAATGGGTAGCATTGGATATATTAGTCTTACCAATATGGGCAATGTCAAGGCCTTGCCTATCTCAAACCACAAGCTTGTCATTACCTTGGTAATCTCCATTGATAATCAAAGATGTAACATTATATGTAACACGATGGCTAGCACCGGTGTTAGGATACCAATTAAAAGATAAAGTAGAGAGATGACCTAAATGACTAAGAATAGCTTGGGGTGAAGATAAAGGTCGATATGGTCTATAAGTGGATTGTCCGGATGTAGCTCCAGAAAATCAAGGGAAATTAGAATCAAATCGATGCCTACAATTGAGTGCAACATTATTATTGTAACTACATATTTGGCATTAGATAGAATTGATTCTATGTTGATTAGGGCATCTGTTTCTGTTGAAATTAATGAAACTTGCAGTTAGAACTAACATTTGAAGAAATAGAAAAACTATGAGTCAAAGGAGATAAAGAGCATTGCACCATATGAGCCATGGGAAAAAGGGTTTGACGTGCCTTCAATAAAAATTCATAGGACACCAACTACCCATGAAGATCATGGAAAGATGGAGGATCATGTCTTTATTGTAATCTGCCAATAACCCCATTAAAATAAGAACCAAGGTTCTGAAAAAATATTGCGTTAAACTGTGCTATAAAAATTAGTTGTCTAACCAAGGCTAAGTTGTCAGCAATATTTTTTACTTTAAAAAGATACCCAAAAATGGTCATGTCATTTTTGAAAAGATTATGAAGTTTAATGTAGAGTTGAGTTCTTTGAGCATTATTAACCATACTATATGTTGAAGATAATATTTTCCAAACTATTGAAGTTGAATTTAGACCAATTAAATAAAGATACACTTCCTCAGATTTAAAAGAAAGGAGCCATGAAAATAAAATATGATCTTTATTGAACCAGACAGTGTAAGCAGGATTCAACTCTTGTTCTTGTGTGGTAGTATTGATAAAAGTTTTTTGTGGAGGTGGTACAATTCCATACAAGATGCAATATAAATTATAAAAATTGAGCAATGGTTGTGATTGTGCCTTAGAGGGGGTGAATAAGGTAAATAAAGGATTTTAGAAAAATTAAAATGAATTTTAAGAATGAACAAGAATTGAAAGAGAATAGAGTAAGAAGAACAATGAACAAAAAAATTTAAAGAGTTTAGATTTTTAATAATCCTTCGTCTCTACCTAACTTATCTCTAAGTTAGGATTTTTCAATACCCATATGCGTATTCATAAGATTGAGATTACAAGAGTTTGAGGCTCACTCTTCAACCTTACATAGATAAGAGTTTTAAGGCTAACTCTTTAACCAAACAAATAAGATTTTCTAGGCTCACTCTTAAACCAATTCCTAATTGTTTTAGTGGCTAAATACTTAAACCAATTCCACTAGAAATATATCTTACTTCCCTTCTAATATATCCCAAGAATTAGATGAAGATGAAGTCTTATTTCTATCACACAACCAACTTTTACAAAAGTTAATCAATACAAAGAATGATATAAAGAATATTGATACAAAGAAAAATGAGGCTTAATGAATGCTTAGAGAGTTTTTTGATAATCAAATAGTAATGTAATGTGTATTCTTATTATCATAACTCTAGAGCATATATATATAGATCAAGCTTAAAAAATATGGCTGTTGGAGCCAATAATTATGTCTCCAACATCTCTTTTTTTTTTAAAATTAAAAAATATGTCCGTTGGATTTTTTTGAAGTTTGTTGTTACCATAGAAGCAAGGCTTCAATCACAGCCTACTATTCACATTATGTCTCCAACATCTATTTTCTTAATTTAAAAAATATGTTCGTTAGGCCATCACTATAGAAGTAAAGCTTAGTCGCAACCTAGTATTAAGCTTAGCTTTCTGTCACCATAGTAGCCTTGCTTCAGTCACAACTTACTATTGACCTCACCATGACAGCTTTGCTTCAATCGTAGCCTACTGTTGAGGTTGACTTTTTATCACCATAGTAGTGTTGCTTTAGTCGCAGCTTACTATTGAGCTCACCATGACACTCTTGCTTCAGTCGTAGCTTACTATTGAGCTTAATTTTGACATGGCTTTCTTTAAGAGTAATATTATACGTATGCTTATAATCACACTCAAATAAAATATATTAAATGATCAAAATTAAGTTTGTTAAGATCAAAATTAAGATTGATTATTACTAAGGTCAATAATCTCCCCCTTTTTTATTTTGACAAACTTATATTAAGTTTGAGAAGGATAATATAAAGTGAAGTATGTGTTGATTTGAATCCCAATAAAGTATATGAATTATACTCCCCCTTAATTTATGCATATTATAAAAATAATGAATTTAAGGAGTAAGGAATTCAAATAATGAAGAATATCAATGGAATGAGAATGATACCAATTTTAAAAATAATAAATTTTAAAAATCTTCCCCTTTGTGCTATACAAATATGAATTGAACAACTCTTAAAAAAAATTTCAATAAGATACCAATTAAAATATTTAAAATATTTCTTTATTACTCTCCTTTTTGGATGTGATAAGAAATATAAATTTATAAATCATCTCCCTTGACAAAAGTGAAAACAACATAAAATATAACATGAGGGACATGGAAACATGGCCTAACATGAAAAATTTGGTAAAAACATGATAACATGATTATTTAAATAAATGTTAGGCAATATGAAAGAAATAATTTCAAACATATTAAAATAAACAAAAATAGTAGCACTTACAATGCATGTAGTACCACTTAACACATCATAAACATAGTACATATAGCATTTGTATTAAAGCTTGACAAACTTAACTATTATATGATCATGTAGAGCTTAGTTATAAAGGAAACAAAAGACCAATAACCAAAACAATGAAAACAAAGATAGACCAAATCTTTAAAAAATTATGTCCATCTAGCCAAAGCATCTTCATCTAGCCAAGTATCACACACATATAAACAAAGTAAGCAAAACAAGGTTTTTCATCACATAAAAAAATATGACAAAACTAGTCACACTTACAATATTACTATGCATGCATAAAAAAATTATGTAAAATAAATTCAAACAACTATGCATAAAAATTTTAATTCACACTCAAATATTTCTCCCCTTTTGTCAAAATGCAAAAGGAAATTTTAATAAACTAAAAATTGCATTAATGAATGGGATAAAGTTACAATGATATTAAAATATCAATTGTAGACTAGAGAGAAACATTAAAAGATATAAAATTAACAGCTCATGACTTATATTCAGAAAATAAACTGAACCTAAACTGACATAATAACCATAAAAACAAACTAACAGCTCAAAGATTAAATACGAAAAATATACTGAAAATAAACCAAATATAAACTGGTGAAAAACACACAAAATAAGACATAAAAATCTAGTCTTGTTGAGGAGCAGAAAAAAGGGAATAATTTTGCTAAATAAAAATAATTAATTAATTGAATTTAACTCAATAATTAATTATTAATTTTCAAAAAAAAGGAAGGTTTTAAAATCATGATGCACATATTAAATTTAAACATATATAAATTCATGACAATTAAAAAAAATGTTATGCTTATTTTGAATAATTAATTTATTGAAATAATTTCAATAATTAATTATTAAATAGCAAAAAAAATTTAAAAAAGTGTTAAGATCAAAATCAAAATTAATAAGCACAACATGATTTCACATGAAAATAGTCCAACCATCAATTAAGCATAAAATCAAGATAAACTAGAACATCAATCATGTCAAGTTCATGCTTAATGAAATTTAATCTCTCTTCGTTGAAGGTTTGGTGAAGATACTTGCAAGTTAATTATTTGTATCAATAAATTCAAGTGAGATATCTCCATTTTGAACATAATCACGTAATAAATGATGTCTAATGTCTATATGTTTGGTTCTTGAAAGTTGAGTGGGATTTTTGCTATCCTTAATAGCACTCATATTATCACATTTGATTGGAATGTGATCAAGTTTTATACCATAGTCCAACAATGATTGTTTTTGCCACAAGACTTATGAACAACAAAGACTTACTACAATATATTCATTCAGCTTTAATAGTGGACAAGGAAATTGAAACTTATTTCTTGCTAAACTAAGAAACTAAACATTGTCCTAAACATTGACAAGTTCTAGATGTGCTCCTTCTATCTAGTAAACTACCGGCAAAGTCCGCATTTGAATAGCTAATCAAGTCAAAAGAGGAACTCCTAGGATACTAAAGTCCTAAATGCATTGTTCCATAAAGATATTTAAAAATTATTTTGATTACTTTTAAATGAGACTCTCTAGGACTAGATTAAAATCTAGCACACAAGAAAGTAGCAAACATGATATTCGGTCTACTTGCAGTTAAAAAAGAAGGGATCCAATCATACCTCTGAAACGTTTTTCATCAAATGGTTTACCATTCTTGTCTTTGTTGAGTTTGGTGGTGGTACTCATAAGAGTCTTACTTGATTTAGCTCCATCCATGCCAAACTTTTTGAGAATGTCCCCAGTGTATTTAGTTTGATTGATGAAAATCTCATTTTTGCATTGTTTGATTTAAAGTCTAAGAAAGAATTTGAGCTCACCCATCATACTCATCTCAAATTCTTTTTGCATCAAATTAAAAAATTCCTCACAAGTAATGGTTAGTAGCTCCAAATATAATGTCATCAACATATATTTGCACAATAAGTAAAACATGCTTGGATTTCTTTATGAAAAGAGTTATGTTAACATTTTCTTTGGAGAAACCTTTCTTTAATCAAAAGTTACTTAACCTTTTACACTAAGCTCTAGGATCTTGTTTTAATCCATATAATGCTTTTGAAATTTTAAATAAATGACTAGGAAAATCAAAACTTTCAAAACCTAGAGGTTGTTCAACGTATACCTCCTCTTTAATGAAACTATTTAAAAATGCACTTTTAACATCCATTTGATAAATTTTGAAATTCATGAACAATGCAAATGCAAGTAGCATTGTAATAACTTCTAACCTTGCTACCAGGGCAAAGGTTTCATCATAATAAATACCTTCCTCTTGATTATAACCATTAGCTACTAGTCTAGTTTTGTTCCTAGTTATGATACTTTGTTCATTCATCTTATTTCTAAATACTCATTTGGTGCCTATAATAGGATGATGTTTAGGTCTAAGAACCAAGGTCCAAACCTTGTTTCTATTAAATTTATTTAACTCTTATTGCATAGTAAGGACCCAAAATTCATCACTCAAAGCATCATCAACATTTTTGGGTTTAATTTGAGATATAAAGGCTAAATTAATAATAGACTTAAATTGAGATCTAGTAGCTACCCCCTTTGTAGTGTCACTTATAATGAGGTATTGAGGATGTGCTTTCTTGAATTTCCAATACTTTGGAAGCTCATCCTTTAAAGTAAGTTGAGACATCCCCTCATTGTCCTCCTTGCTTGGACCTTCAAATTTCAAAGGTTTACTAGCATTTTCTTTTTGAGTATTCATATCCACATGCTCATCTATAAAATCATCAACACTATAAACATCCTTTCTAGGATCAGGTGAGTTTGATTCATCAAATACAATATGCATTGACTTTTCAACTACTAAAGTTCTTTTATTAAAAACTCTATATGCTTTACTCGTTCTCATATAGCCTAGGAAAATTCCTTGATCAGGTTTAGAATCAAATTCCCAAGATTATCCTTGGTGTTCATTAAAAAGCTCTTACATCCAAATACTCTAAGATAATAAATTTTGAATTTTCTATTATTCCAAAGCTCATAAAAAGTTTTATTTAAAATTGGTCTTTTAAATACTCTTTTTGTAATATAGCAAGACGTGTGTAATGACCCAATATTTTAAATAATATAAAATTATTTTGAAATATGCAGTATTAATAATATTTTAAATTTTTAAATATTATAATTATTGGTGAATATTATTTAATTATTTTATTTTAAACATTTTGTTACTTAAAGAATTATTTTGGAAGTTAGTATCGTTAGCATTATTAATACTATTTGTTATTGTTAGTGTTAATATAATGTGCATGTGTGTCTATGTGTTGTGTATATAATTGTGTTAAGTTATTAAGTTTATATATATATATATTAGGGAAAGTCATCTCATTTTTTCAGGTCAACCTCCCTCTCCCCTACTTGTTCTTCTTCTTGTTCTTCTTCGTTCCTTCTCCATTTCCGTTCGCTACCATCACCATCGAGCTCCACCAACGCCACTTGAGCCACCACCCAGCACCTCAAAAGCTCAACATCGTCTTCCCTTCCTCCCCTCACCTTCCCACCGCCGCTTAGAGCTCTATTTTTGCCGAAATTCATGGGACTGCTACAGTAGCTCCTGTGAGAATCTGGCGGTCTTAGCTTGTGTTTTCGGGCTTGTTCGACTCCTCTCGACACGGGCAACTCATTTCTCAACTCTACGACGTCCGGTTAGTTAGATATCTTCAAGTTTAGTTTATGTCTATTTAGGGTTTTTATTTATTTTTAGCTTGATTATGTCTGTTTCATTATTATTTCCTTAAATAATGTTGTTATATGAATCTTTAGCTTCCTAAATATATTTTTAGTTTATTTTTTTGAATTAATTTGAATTACGTATAATTATTGTATTTTTGATAATTAAAATGAATTTTTATTAATTATGTGTTTTGTAGTGAAATTATGCTAAATTAGTTTAGTTAATTTAAATTATTAATTTTAGAAGTGGAAAAATAATTTTTAAATTTTGAGTAATTTTTGGAAAATATTTGGTATTATGTAATTTTTGGATTTATGGGTAAATTATGTATTTTTATTGAAATTATAGTTAAATTATATGTTCTAAATAATTTTGGAATAATAAATGGTATTAAAATAATTTTTATGAATTATTTACTACTTTTAACTAATTAATAATAATTTCCAAAAATATATTGAAATAATAGTTTTATTTTTTATTTTTGTGATTAAATGAGTTTTTAACTATTTTTATTATATATTTAAATTATTTGAATAATTAATTGTGAATTTTACTATTTGACTTTAAATATTTGAAAAATGAATTTTTATTAATATTATATAAAATATTTAAGATTTTATTAACTGATGTGAAAATAATTATATTTAATGTTTTTTATGTTTAAATATATTGTATTGTGGTTATTTATTGATATTTATGGATTTTTAATGATTATATTATATTATTGTTAAATATTGATATTATGGTGAATTGTGAACCTCAGTTGGGAATTGTGTAGTTTGGGTGTATTTTGAAAGTGTGTTTGCTTGCAGGATCGGCTATACTTTCTATAGAGAGATGTTAATTTTACAGAGGAGACTGCCAATTTTTTGATAGAATTCTTGTAAAACGTAACAGTCGGGTCGATCCTAAGTTTTTATTTTAATTGAGTCATGTCTTAGATCGAGTCTTTCCTTAGAATTTTTAGAGGTATAAAGTTAGAAATTATTCTGATATTATTATTATTATTATTATTTATTTTTCTAGTTGCGCCGAAACCGAAACCTACAAAACCAGCTCAATCAGAGCTATTTAAAGGAGCACAAAACTGTGAGTTATTATCTTATATATGCATTACATGTAAAATGCATAATAATGAGCATCCATAATTTTTATAATGTATTTAAGAATGATTTACTTCCTTAAATGTGAAATATATTTTGATATATCTTTGGCAAATAGTTGGTTTATTTTCAGTATATATATTGTATATTTATGATATATATATACCCAGCATATATTTGGCATACATTTAGTATATCTTATGGATATAATTGGTGTATTTCTCTATAAATGGATGCTATCACGTTTACATTATGCATTTTCATAATTTTTAATAATTATAAGATTGATTTGAAGGATAGTAGTAGAACGTTCTACCTTGTGGGCTACGTTAGGACTGTTGCACGATAGTACAATAGAATTAGGTTAAAAATCTAATATTTGTTTATCGAGATGTTGGTTATTAGAAAGGATGGCTGTGGATTCTCGGTTAACCTAGTGTACTCAAGGCCAGTCATACTAGTAGTGAGATTGTGGATCCTCAACTGACCTAGTGTACTCAAGACCAGTCTACTATCTTGAGTTGGGTAAATGAATACTTGGAGTTTTGGATAAGCCAGTTGGCTACTGATTTTTCCATTAAGGTTGCGGACTATCTAGGGTTTTGCTTCGATCCTTCAACCAAAAATATTTTTAACACATTTGTTATTCTTATCAATAGTGGATTTTCAGCATCTGTATGAATTGCATGTATATATATATATATATATATATATAAACACATATATATATATATTTTATACTGATGTTTGATTGTATATGAATATAGGTTGCATGTATATATAATATAATAATTGACTCAGTGAGGTCTGATCCCCTTCAATATTTTTTTTAGGAGATTCTTCTTCAAACTTCAATAGTAGACCTCTTCGTCGATCTTCTTCAGCCCCGGTTAGATTATGTAAATTTATTATTTGAACTCTTATTACATTCTAGAAACTACAGTAGTAGTGTTATTGTAATAGTTATGTTGTTTTATCTGAGAGTTGTATTTAAATCTTGTATGAATATTTTTATTATGGTATGATATAAGATTTATTTTTATATATTGATTAAAGTTTTAATTCTTGTGTATTTTTATTTATTTATTTATTGCATGCATTTTTATTTTTAAGGCTTGCTACAAGTTCCAGATTCGAAAGAATTCTCGTTCCCTAGTGCCGGTCATGATTCCCCGGTTTGGGTCATGACAAAGTTGGTATCAGAGCCTAGGTTATTAGTGTTGTGGGCCTAGGTTTTCAGAGTTGTGTTTTCCTTGAAACTACTACAGTAAATTAGTTTTGATTATGTCTTCGATAAGTTTTCCTTGATTTAGTTTTCTGCGTAATCATTAAGTTGTCTATTTGTTATTTGTTTATTGTCTAAACATTATTGGTTTTGTCTTTTCAGAATGAGGATATGAGCATGTGTCACTCCGTCGGTTGTTGAGGCCGAGGATGATGAGTCCTTTCAGGATGAGGTTTTACCTTCAGAGCCACTAGCCAGGCGCAGAGGTAGAGGCAGAGGTAGACCTCGAGGAGCGGTAAGTCACCATAGACAATGAGAGTTATAGGATAAGGAACCTATAGAGCCAAAGTTTAAGGAAGCTGTTATACCTCTAGTTGCACCACATATGCAGCTTGTCTATTAACAGGGTATGTTTGACCCTGAGGCCACGTTGTTCTATGCTAGAGTCGACAGGATATCATTCGATAGGACGTCAGACCCTCTAGATTTTTTGCATGCCATTAAGATGAGGACTCAGACTGCTTACACCAAGTACCAGAGGATTATGATCATTAAGCTATCTATAGAGGGACCAGCCCTGGATTGGTTCATTCAGGTGATACAGCCGCATATGATGATGATGACCTAGGCACAGTTTTGAGAGAGGTTTACAAGGAGATTTTATCCAAAGCCACTACAGATGAGTTACAGACTCAGATGGAACAGCATCACCAGAGGAGACAGATCTATTGAGGAGTATACTTGAGAGTTTCTTAGATTAAGTCAGTATGCAGAGGACCTGATGTGAGATTAGTACTTTATTGTCATGACATATATCACTCGATAAGGATCTACATTCGTTGGGATGCCTACTGCATGCTTTACTCTCAAGTCTGTGATTGAGTTGGGCAAGGAGATAGAGCTGAGATTGGTTATACAGGGAGCTATGCCAAATTTTTATCAGATAGAAGGCTTGCAGTCAAGAGGATTCTAAAGTACTATGTACTCAACTTTCTAATTTAGTTCTAGTAGCCAACAGAGAGGCTCGGTATAGTAGGGTTAGAGGAAGCAGTCGAGATATCATGGTAGTAGGAGACATGGTCGCGGTAGAGATCATAGGCCAATAAGATTTGGGTTAGGTACTTCTAGCAGTAGCAACTGTCAGAGTTCTAGTTATGGTAGTTTAGGATCAGCAGTTAACGCCTGTCAGACTTATGGTAGAGTCCATCAGGGACCCTATTTTATGGCGCCACTAACATGTTTCTAATGCAAATAGGTAGGGCATTTCACCAGATTATGCCCATATTATAGTTTTTAATCACAGTAGTTTCTGTAATTGTTTATTGCCAGTGCAACTCCAGCACCATATCAGCTACTATCAGCTCAGTATCCAAATATGATGCAGATTATTTCCCAGTAGGGGTATGGCAGAGGTAACAGAGGGGGTACTAGGGGTGTTGGTCAAGCTTCCACTAGCCAGCACGGAGGTTGAGGTCAGGCTAGAGTTTTTACCCTCACCCAATAGGATGCTTAGGCATCCAATGTCGTTGTTGCAGGTATACTTATAGTTTGTTACTTGGATGCTAAAGTTTTAATTGATCTGGGTGCTACACATTCTTTCATGTCCCCTATTTTTACTTTGAAGTCGTGTTGGCAAGCTTCGAGGATGGCTTTTCCTTTGTCTGACGCCACTCCTTTAAGTGATTCGTTAAACACCAAAATTGTTCTTTCTGATTGTCCAGTGTTAGTGGGAGGTAGAGAATTGCCAATGGAATTGGTATTGTTAGATGTGATGGAGTTTGATGTGATCCTTGGCATGGATTGGTTATCTCAGCACTATGTCGTTGTGGATTATCAGAGTAAAAAGGTGATTTTCAGAATTCTAGATGAATAAGAGTTTAAGTTTATGGGTGATAAGAGTTCTACACCTTAGAATCTTATTTCTGCTATTATGGCTAGGAAGTTACTGAGGAAAGGCTATCAGGGATACTTGGCACTAATCAAGGATACTTCAGTGGATAAGTTGTCACTCATAGATGTTCCTATTGCTTGAGAGTTTCCTGATGTTTTTCCTGAGGAGTTTCTAAGTTTACCACCTCATAAAGAGATCAAGTTTTGTATAGATATGGTCCCAAGTACAACTCTTATTTTGATGTCGCCTTATAGAATGGCTCCTATAGAGTTAAAGGAGTTGAATGAGCAGTTGCAAGATTTGTTAGATAAGGGTTTTATTAGACTTAGTATTTCTCCTTGGGGGCACCAATCTTGTTTATGAGGAAGAAAGATGGTACACTGAGGCTATGCATTCATTATAAAGAGTTGAATAAGATGACAATGAAGAATAAGTATCCTCTCCCAAGGATAGATGATTTATTTGATTAACTTCAGGGTGCACAGTTCTTTTCCAAGATTGACTTGAGATCGGGCTATAATCAATTGTGGATCAGTGAAGCCGATGTTCCTAAAATAACATTCCGTAGTTGATATGGACATTATGAGTTTCTAATGATATCCTTCGGGTTAGCTAATGCAATAGCTGCTTTTATGGATATGATGAATAGGGTATTCAGACCATATATGGATCAGTTTGTAGCAGTCTTTATTAATGATATACTGTTGTATTCAAAGAGTATGGAAGAGCACGTATATCACTTGAGGACAGTACTACAGACACTAAGAGAAAATCAGCTTTATGCTAAATTCTCCAAGTGTGATTTTTGGTTTAAGAGCATTACATTCCTTTGACATGTGGTGTCTAAAGACGATATTCAGGTTGATCCATAGAAGATTGAGGCAGTGTCTGAGTGGCCCAGACCAACGACAATCATAGAGATTCAGAATTTTCTAGGTTTGGCTGGGTATTATAAGAGATTTGTGCATGATTTCTCAAGAATTATAACTCCTATGACTCGCCTAACTTAAAAGAATATGAAGTTTGTGTGGTCAGATGCTTGTGAGAATAGTTTTTAATTACTGAAGGAGAAGTTGACCACAACTCCAGTTTTGGCTTTGCCTAATAGAGAAGATAAGTTCACTGTGTATTGTGATGCCTCCAGAGTCAGCCTAGGTTGTGTGTTGATGTAGAATGGTGGGGTGATAGCTTATGCTTTGAGGCAGTTAAAGAAGCATGAACAAAATTATCCTACTCATAACCTAAAGATGGCTGCAGTGATCCTTGCTCTTAAGATTTTAAGACATTATCTGTACGGGGTGACTTGTGAGATTTTTATAGATCACAAGAGGCTGAAGTACATTTTCCAACAGAGAGATCTGAACTTGAGGTAGAGGAGATGGTTAGAACTCTTAAAGGATTATGACTATGATATTCTTTATCATCCAGGCAAGGCTCATGTGGTAGTAGATGCTTTGAGTAGGAAGTCCTCGGGTAGTTTTGCTCACATTAGTGTGGAAAGGAGGCCTTTGATCCAAGAGTTGCATAAGTTTGTAGATCAAGGTCTGATGATGAAGATTAGCATATCAGGTGGACTGTTAGCTCAATTTAGAGTCATATCAGTGTTGAGAGATAGGATTAAGGTAGCTCAGGGCTGACATTTTATTCTAGCAGAACTTGGGGAGAATGTTCATGCAGGGAAGTTAACTGATTTCACACTTGATGATTAAGGTGTTTTGCGGATCAATTGTAGATTATGTGTTCCTAATGTGGATAATATGAGAGATGAGATTCTTAAAGAAGTGCATTCTGTAGCTTATAGCATACATCCAAGTGTTACTAAGATGTACCACAAGATCAAAGATTTGTACTGGTAGGATGGATTAAAGAAGGATGTAGCTGATTATGTCTCTAAGTGCTTGACTTGTTAGCAGGTAAAAGCTAAGCAACAGAAGCCTTCTGGGAAGTTTCAGCCTCTTCATATTCCTGAGTTGAAATGGGAGAGAATTACTATGAATTTTATGGTTGGGTTACCTGGTTCTAATGATGGATATGATTCCATCTGGGTGATTGTGGATAGGTTAACCAAATTAGCTCACTTCTTGCTAGTTAAAGCCACTTATTTTGTAGCTAAGTTGGCTAAAATGTATGTTAAGCATATTGTGTGCCTTCATGGAGTACTTATGGCCATTGTATCTGATAGAGGTTCAGTGCTTACCTCTCAATTTTGGCAGAAGTTATAGGAAGAAGTGGGCACCAGGCTTGATTTTAGTATTGCTTTTCACCCTCATATAGATGACCAATCTGAGAGGACGATCCAGACACTTAAAGATATATTGAGAATGTGTGTATTGGATCTTGGAGGTAGCTGGGATGATCATTTTCCATTGGTAGAGTTTGTTTATAATAACAACTATCAAAGCAGTATTGAGATGGCACTATATAAGGCTTTATATGGAAGGAAGTGTAGATCCCCTCTTATGTTGGGATGACATTAGAGAGAGAGTGTTAACTGGATCGGAGGTGGTTCAGGATGTAGCTGAGAAAGTTGTTATTATTAGAAGGAGATTAGAGACTATAACTAGCAGACAGAAGAGCTATGTGGATCTGAAGCATAAGGATGTGGAGTTTGAGGTTGGAGACTACGTGTTTCTAAAGGTGTCTCTGATGAAAGGTGTGATGAGGTTTAGCAAGAAGGGGAAATTAGCACCGATATATATTGGACCGTTTGAGATTTTGGATAAAGTGGGGATGGTTGCATATCAGTTGGCTTTGCCTCTGAATCGGTCTCAAGTGCATCCAATGTTCTATATCTCAATGTTGAGGAAGTATATTTTAGACCCTTCGCACATGTTGCAGCCTAAGAGTGTGGAAGTGAACTAATAACCTAATGTACAAAGAGGAGATAGTCGTAATTTTGGATTATCAAGTTCGTCAGTTACGTTCGAAGCAGATTCCAATGGTTAAGGTATTGTGGCAGAGCAATAATGTGGAGGAGCTCACTCTAGAGACTGAAGCTGAGATACAGGTGGCTTACCCTTACCTCTTTCCTCGATGATTTCTGTTGTCTATTCTTTTATTTGGAAATTCGATGATGAATTTTTGTAAGGGGGGAAGATTGTAATAACCCAATATTTTAAATAATATAAATTTATTTTGAGATATGCAGTATTAATAATATTTAAAATTTTTAAATATTATAATTATTGGTGAATATTATTTAATTATTTTATTTTAAATATTTTGTTACGTAAAGAATTATTTTGGGAAGTTGGTATTGTTAGCATTATTAATACTATTATTATTGTTAGTGTTAATATAATGTGCATGTGTGTCTATGTGTTGTGTATATATATGTATATATATGTGTGTTAAGTTATTAAGTTACTATATATATGTATATATGGGGAAGTCAGCTAGTTTTTTCGAGTTAACCTCCCTCTCCCTCACTTCTTCTTCTTCTTCTTCTTTCCTTCTTCATTTCTGTTTGTTGCTAGCTCCACCAGCACCGCCTGAGCCACTACCCAGCACCTCAGAAGCTCGTCGTCGTCTTCCCTTCCTCCCCTCACCTTCCCACCTCCGCCTAGAGCTCTGTTTTAGCTGGAATCCATGGGACTGCTATAGTATCTCATGTGCGAATCCAACGGTCTTAACTTATGTTTCCTAGTTTGTTCGACTCCTCTCAACACAAGCTACTCATTTCTCAACTTGTTTCAACTCTACGACGTACGGTTAGTTACATATCTTTAAGTTTAGTATTTTTTTTTAGCTTGATTGTGTTTGATTCATGATTATTTCCTTAAGTAATGTTGTTATATTAATCTTTAGCTTCCTAAATATATTTTTAGTTTTTTTTTTTTGAATTTATTTGAATTATGTATAATTATTGTATTTTTGATAATTAAAATGAATTTTTATTAATTATGTGTTTTGTAGTGAAATTATGCTAAATTAGTATAGTTAATTTAAATTATTAATTTTAGAAGTGAGAAAATAATTTTTAGTAATTGAGTAATTTTTGGAAAATATTTGGTGTTATGTAATTTTCAAATTTAGGGGTAAATTATACATTTTAAATAATTTTAGAATAATAAATGGTATGGAGATAATTTTTACGAATTATTTACTATTTTTAACTAATTAATAATAATTTCTGAAAATATATTCAAATAATAGTTTTATTTATTATTTTTGTGATTACATGAGTTTTTAACTATTTTTATTATATATTTAAACTATTTGAATAATTAATTGTGAATTTTATTATTTGACTTTAAATATTTGAAAAATGGATTTTTATTAATATTATATAAAATATTTGAGATTTTATTAACTAATGTGAAAATAATTATATTTAATGTTCTTGATGTTTAAATATATTGTATTGTGGTTATTTATTGATATTTATGGATTTTTAATGATTTTATTATATTATTGTTAAATATTGATATTATTGTGAATTGTGAACCTTGATTGGAATTGTGTAGTTTGGGGTCCCAACCTGAGGTGGTGAGCTTTTGTGTATTTTTGAAGTGTGTTTACTTGCAGGATCGGCTCTACTTTCAGTAGAGAGATGTCTGTTTTATAGAGGAGACTCTACCGATAGAATTCTCGTAAAATGTGACAGTCAGGTCGATCCTGATTTTTTATTTTAATTGAGTCATGCCTTAAATCGAGTCTTTTCTTAGAATTTCTAAAGGTATAAAGTTAAAAATTATTTTGATATATTTTTTTTTCTAGTTGCGCCGAGACCGAAGCCTACAGGATTAGGCCAGTTGGGTCTATTTAGAGGAGCGCAAAATTGTGAGTTATTATCTTATATATGCATTTGCATATAAAATGCATAATTAGGACCAGGCCAGTCGGGTCTGTTTAGAGGAGTGCAAAACTACGAGTTATTATCTTATATATACATTTGCATGTAGAATGCATAATAATGAGCATCCATAATTTTTATAATGTATTTAAGAATGATTTACTTCCTTAAATGTGAAATATATTTTGATATATCTTTGGTATATAGTTGGTTTATTTTCAGTATATATATTGTATATTTATGATCTATATATACCCAACATATATTTGGTATACATTTAGTATACTTTTTATATATAATTGGTATATTTCTCTATAAATGGATGCTATCACATTTACATTATGCATTTTCATTTATTTTAATAATTATAAGATTGATTTGAAGGATAACAGTAGAACATGTTACCTTGTGGGCTATGCTAGGACTATTGCACGATAGTACGATAGAATTAGGTTGAAAATTTGATAATTGTTTATCAAGATGTTAGTTATTGGAAAGGATTGTTATGGATCCTCGGTTGACCTAGTGTACTCGAGGCCAGTTATGCTGGTAGTGAGATTGCGGATCCTTGGTTGACCTAGTGTAATCGGGGCTAGTCTACTACCTTGAGTTTTGGATAAGCCAGTTAGCTATTGATTTTGTGATCGAGGTTGTGGACTATTTATGGTTTTGCTCCGATCCTTCAACCAAAAATATTTTTAATGCATTTGTTATTATTATCAAAAGTAGATTTCAGCATCTGTATGAATTGCATGTATATATTTATAAACACATATATATATATTTTTATACTGATACTTGATTGTATATGAATGTAGGTTGCATGTATATATTAATAATTCATTCAGTGAGGTCTAATCCCCCTTAATATTTTTTTCATGAGATTCTTCTTCAGACCTCAATAGTAGACCTCTTCACCGGTCTTTTTCAGCCCCAGATAGATTATGTAAATTTATCATTTGAACTCTTATTGTATTTTAAAAACTACAATAATAGTGTTATTGTAATAGTTATGTTATTTTATCTGAGAGTTGTATGTAAATCTTGTATGAATATTTTTATTATGTTATGATATAAGATTTATTTTTATATTGATTAAAGTTTTAATTCTTGTGTATTTTTATTTATTTATTTATTGCATGCGTTTTTCTTTTTAAGGCTTACTACAAGTTCCAGATTCGAAAGAATTCTTGTTCCTTAGCGTCGGTCATGAATTCTCGGTTTGGGTCGTGACAACGTTTTAATGGCTTCCCTCCAAAAGTATAGAGGTAAATTATACTCATGAAGCATGGTTCTAGCCATTTCCACTAGAGTTTTATTTTTCCTTTCAACTACCTCATTTTGTTGAGGAGTTCTAGGAGAAGAAAAAGTATGTGAAATACCATTTTCATTATAAAATATTTTAAAAAATTCATTTTAAAATTAGGTTCCATGGTCACTTCTAATAGATAAAATACAAAAGCCTTTTTCCTTTTGAACTATTTTTGAAAAATTTTCAAAAGCTTTAAATACATCATTCTTATGAGTAAGAAAACACACCCAAGTAAATCTAGTGTAATCATTAACCAATATATATGCATAGCGCATTCCACTGAGACTAGCAATTTTAGTTGGTCTAAATAAATCCATATGTATAAGTTTAAGTGGCTAAGAGGTGGACACTACATGTTTAAGGACTTGGATTGTTTTCCTTTTAGCAAGCATCATAAGGTTTATCCTTTGTGAATTCAAGTTTAGGTAAACCAATCACAAGTTCATGCTTACAAAGATCATTCAAAAGCTCAAAGTTTGCATATCCTAACCTTCTATGCCATGTCCATGTGTCATGGAAAATAAACATTAAGCATTTTAAGTCTTTATTATCAATCTTATTCAAATCAATAACATAAATATTATCTACTCTTTCACTATAAAAATTACTTTATCTTTATTAAGACTACTAACAAAGAAATTTCTAAGATAGTACCTTATTCCTCATATCACATAGTTGACTTATACTAAGTAAATTATGTTTAAGACCATCAATAGGCAATATATGATGTATAGATAAGGATTGAGGATTACCAATTTCTCTAATGTTTACTATCTTTCCTTTGGCATTATCCTCGAATATGACATGTCTCCATCCTTTGCTTTAAGTTATTGAATTGCTCCTTATCTCTCGTCATGTGTCTTGAACATCCACTAACGAGATACCACTTACCTTTTCTTCTTATGGATTTCAAGTACACAAACACAAGACAATTTAAGTGTTCTTTTGAACCCAAACATTTCTTATTCTAGGTTGATTAGTCTCAAGATAATCCAAAGGAAGCAAATTCATGTGTAATCTTCTATAAAAGCACACATTGTTTGTGTATCCTTTGATCATGCAATATGAACATATAACATTTTTAAATTTATTTCTCCTAAGATGATGTGGTTTCCTAGTATATGAAACATGTCTTTTATGTTATGGTAGTATGTGTCTCCTAAAATTATTTTAGGTCATGGTATGAGACTTGTATAGACAATGACAATATTTATTTTAATAGGTTTATGCTACATGTTTATGAGAATTATGTTGTGTAGCATGCTTAGCAGTGTTGTGTTTAGTGTACATGTAAGCATGTTTTCTTGTGCTTTTATAGCATGAGACTTACCTCTTTGTGTCATATAAGATTGAGTCTTATGAGACTTTTCTCTAATATTTGACACATTAAACTTATTAGCTTTAAAAGGTTAAGCCTCAATTGGTTTAGAGGTAGAATGAAGGAATTGCATGATGCTTTAAAAAATTTAATATGTGATGATGAAGAAAAAGAGGTCATTTCATTAGCATATCCAATTCCATGAGTATTTTCATGAAATATTTGAGAGTCAAGTAAATCATCTAAACTCTCTTTTCCTCTTTGGAATTTGGATATGAAATTTTTTAACTCCACTACTTCATTAAAAAGCTTATGATTTATATCACTTACTTTCTTGAGTTTCTCTTCTAAGGAATTAGAAGACTTTAAATCACTAGCAAGTTTATTATTTGATTTAATAATACTAGCAAATTAATTTCTTAAATTTTCAAATTCATTGGTTAAACTAGTTAACTCATGCTTATAATGTTTCTTTCTAAAAAGTAAGCTTTTGCACTTAAGCAAGAGTTTGCTCATAATAGAGCTCTCAACATCATCATCATCATATTTACAATAATCATCACACCTCATTTTCATCTTCAAGAGCCATAAAGCAAAAGTTGGTAACTTTTTATTGCTCATCTTCTATCACCAATTTGGAAGAGTTATCCCAAGTGGCTTTGAAAGCTATTCTCCTTTTTTGTTTTCCTTTGCCTTTGTGCTTGAGCCTTGGACATTCACTCCTAATATGTTCAGGCTTTTTGTATTCATAATATAAGACTTCTTTATTCTTTACAAAGTCACTCTATAAACACCCAATTTCGGGATAATAAGATATGGATGCAACAAAAGACTCCAATGATGAAAATATTATAAATAGATCTTAAAAAACTTGAAGTTTGAAACCTCAAAAGTTTGAATACGTTATCAGAAAGGGTTTCATTATTTTTTAAGGACTTAATTGTATACCTTTTGAGACCTAATTGAAATTTTTAATTTCTTCTAAGGGTCTTTTTATAATTAAAAGTAAAAAATAAATAAATAAAAATATATCAGAATTCTATAATTTTGATCGGAATTAGGCAATTATGGTCAGAATTATGTCTTTTTCGTCTTCTTGTTACATTTTTACAAAAAAATAAAAACATTTTTCCTGAATTTTGATTGGTTAAAAATTTTTTTTTAATTTATTTTAAGAAATAAAATCCTTGTAAAATTAGAACTCTTAGTATGTAGAACTTAGGGTTTTCTTGGATTTTCTCTATAAAAGGAAGCTTAAGCTCCTAGAGCAGGGGGACTCTGAATTCTAAATTCTGCGCATTCTTAGTAATTTATTTAGAGATTTTTTAAAAGAAGAATAAAAAGTTTTGAAGGCCTACTAAAAACAACGGTGATCTTGCTAGTCTAAGGAGCAATTCATTCACAAGCATTCTATAAGCATTATCTTCTCCCTACTTTATTTGATTTTTTATTTTGATTTCATTAAATTTTAATTTATTTTATTTTTTATTACAATTTTATTTACTAATCATTGTTTTATCCTTTTTGTGATGGTGATTTTAGAGGGGATTACATAATAATCATACTTGGAGAACCAAATCCATAGAGGTCCATGAGATGCCATGAATGGAACCTTGTAGGTAAACATAATTTCTAGGGTTTTATTTAGTTTGTTTATCATTATTTTATTTTTTATTATTTAATTTTTGGGTTGTATTAATTTTTTTTATTTGTATTTTATGATTCTCAATAGTTCATTGTGATAGCCCTAATAGTGAGAATAATGAAATTTGATGTGTGTGCTTGTGTGTTTTATTTTAATTAATTGGTTAGTAAAATTAGGATTTTCAATTGGGTAATTAATTAAAATTAATGGCTATAGAAATCATTAGGTTGTTCAATTAAAATTTAAGTTGGTAAAATTAGTTTGCTTTATTGATTATTTTATTTTATTGTTTATGATCACTTTAAGTAAAATAGGGTTTTTAGAAAAGTTAAATTAATTGTTTGATCTTTTATTTGTTTGTTTTGATATTTTGTATTGTTTGCTTATGTTTATGTGTTTTGGGCCTTAGACCCCCATTAGGTTTTAACCCTTTTAAATTTAAGTTTTTTAGGTTTAATTAATTAAAATACATATTTAGGCCCATAATTAATTAGATTTAGGGTAGAGACAACTTAGACCCACTTAGTTAATTAGACATAGACTCACTTACCTTAAATTAATTAACTTAGACTTAACCCATTTAATTTAAGCATTTTCCATAATTTATAAATTTAAGGTCATTCTAGAATTAAAACATATAGAATTAGGCTCACTAATTTAAGTACTTCATAATTTTTGGATTTATGCTCATTTTTAGAATTAAAATAAATGAACTTAGGTTCACTGAATAAAAATTGAGTAGGAATTAGGTCCATTAGTTCTTAGGCTCACTTATAAATCAAAACATGTAGATTTAACTCATTTAATTAAAATCAATGTAGATTAGACTAACATAGGGATTGTGATGAATACATTGTTTACTTGTATATTTCATGATTAGTTTTCCTAGAGTTAATTGTTTGAACAAGGGTTTATATGAAATTGTATGTAAATAGAGGATAAGATAGTATTTCATAAAATAATTCCAAATGAACACAAGACTAAAAGAAGTTAGTATTTCGTACCCAGAATCTCTTGATTATGGTGCTAGCTTTCTTTATGGAATTGAGTACCACCATTTTTTTAATTTGTCCCAGTTATTACCCTAGATAGCGACTCCTTATTTCCATGTCATGTCTTTGTGACAGTGATTAGTGTGTTCTCTAGAACCCTGAGCTCAAATATTGTCACAGTTGCTAAAATCTTGGGCGTGCACTAAACCCCACTGTCTACAATGGCGACTCCACTGAGGATAAGAGATATTGATTCTACTTGTGTTCTTTAGAATTATTTTATTAATTATTATTTTATTCTTGCATTCATTTTACATCTCCTTATTAACCGATGACGTTGGTTTATGGCTCCATGATTCCACTAGCTTTATGGATTGTAAATTGGCTAACTATTACTCTTAGCCTTAACTTAATTCAAGAGAGATTATCGAACTCATCTTACCAGAGTCTGTAACCCAAGTCCTAAAGGGGGGTAGTCTTCTTTTGAGTTTGTAAAGGATGTCGGGCCCCTCTGACCTTGGCCTATAATTCAAGTCTTAAAGGAAGACATCTTGCTAAGGGAACCTTAACCTTTTCCACCGGACTTAAACACATATAATGGCCTCGTTATTTCCTTTAGGATTACCCAAAATTGCTTATGAATGTTGCCATGAGGCATTTCTATCTATAAAGGTCCAAGCCCATACTTTAGAAGCCAATCATGACTAATAAGATTGGGCTATGCTTTTATACCTAAAAATATTATTTTTATGCTTTATTGCTTTAAGATATTTGGCATGCGCATCAGTTCTTAATATCCCCTATTAATATTAAGCCCAAGACCAAAAATCCTAGGAAAAGAGACTCACCATTGAATACGTGTGTGGGAGGAATAAGGTTGGAAGGATGTATATACTTAACTTGTTACTTGACTTGATTGTTACTTATACTTGTTGCATAGCACATGCATCATGCATACATGCATCATGCATACATGCATCCTGCATACATGCATTACATGCATCATGCTAACAATTTATTTTTTAGCCATCATAGATTCATCTAGGTCTTCCTGTGTTTGGAGTCAGAAAGGTGGTAGACTAGTGAGAACTTATTCGAGTTCGCAATCAATTGCGAAAGAGATCCTTAACAGATTAGAAGAAGTCCCATCAATCCACTCTACCTGGAAGCTACATAGCTTAAAAAATTGAAGAAATGGAACAACAAAAGGGAGGAAAATAGAGCCTAGAAGACATTAAGGGAGCTTTGATGGATGATATAAGAGCAATGATGCAAGATGAACTAAGACAAGCCTTAGCTGGGTTAATGCCACTAGCTACACCTGCACCTGCACTCGTTGCTACAATTCCACCTACTATTATTATGGAAGATCCACCTGCTAAGGGCAACCATTGAATGCTATAAGGAATGTGCTTGTAATAGAAATGAAATATGAGGATGCGGAGAACCTTATGGTTGAAAAAAAAAAGAAAGGAATCCCTTAAGCAAGTTCAAGAGCTAGAATCCAAGCAAATGAAAGAATTGATTCAGAAGATGTCCAAAATAGAGGAATTGATGAGAGGACAAGGCATTGGATACTTGTTTGACTTTGACGATGTGATATAGTTTAAGGAGGATAAGCTGCCTGACAAGTTCAGGATGCCACAACTGTAAAAGTTTGATAGTACTGGAGACCCGAGGATCTACCTTAGTCAATACAAAACTACCATGAGCACTACTAAAGCTCTTTTTTATGTGGTTACCAAGTTATTTGTGCTATCTTTGGAGGGAATGGCTGTTAATTTGTATCATGGGTTGAAGAAATCTATTCGATTGGACTTAAGGGAACCGTGCACCGCTTTTCTAAAGTAATATGACTACAATACTAGGCTTGAAGTGGCTCAATGACTCGCGTTGCAATCCATACCTTGTAACTATCATCAATTATTGCATCAACATCAAGCCTCATATTCAACTCAATAGTTCTTTAAAGAGATTAATTTTAACTTTAAGAACTCTCTTCAGTCAGTTTGCCCATTCCTTTGTATATTCAATGCATGAGATTGCAACTAATAGGGTTAGTAAGTCAAAGGATCAATAACAGTAATGAACGAACTAGGTCTCTTGCACACAAAAATGAAAAAGACTGCTAGAATAGTCTGAATAAATCTAGAATGAAACTGGGGAATAAAATGTAATTCTAAGGGCAAATTACATAATAGTAAACCTACATTCAAAGAGCGAAAATGGAACACTAAAGTATAAGAGCCAGTATCAAAGATCTCGGGATAGAAAGAAGCATACAAATACATCGAGTATCATACAGTAAAAGCAATAAAAAGAAACGTTCAACAGTGCATCGGTCAATCACAAGCTCCAATGTCGAGCCATGGACCCACTTACTAGCATGGTCATCTATCTGACAAACTGTATCAAAGGCTCTGACATCAGAAGTACCAACAATGAGGCATTCAATGCTCAAACCTATAGGCTATTGATGAGACACCTTATTCTCATAATCTAAGCTATGAACATAGCTCTGTTCCAAATAGAATACCTATTAGGATCACGCATATCATGCATAACATGCATACACTTGCATACATTTATTGTGAAATACTTGCTTTGCATAATAAAGTCCTTGAGTCCAGATTGTACAAACACTTTGCTACTAACATTCAAAATTAGTATTGTAAAAGTGCAAAAGGAAGTCAGAATGTGCACGTGTGAAGCATCTAAAGGAAAAGGGTAATGCTATTAAGGTGAACCTAATGCTCAACAGGACTTTAGACCTCAGGTGCCTAATGGGCCCATCCAGTAAGGGAATATCACCAACAATGATACTTGTAAAAGCATTATCCTGGCAATCCTAAGAGGCTAGATAGGACGTTCAAGCTCCTCAGATTCAACATCTATCTCCATAGTCTCATATGGAGCATCATTTGGAATATCTCTCCACAACAGTCAAACTAGTGTAGGGTATGGAATATGGTGATGAGAAGGTCCAACATGTCAACAATACATTCGTCGACCTTATAAAAGTAAAAAATGCACTTAAAACTTAAAATGAATGCACTCTGAAAAATTATGTGATCATGAAATAAGATCTCTAACTCCTGAACCTTTTTTGTAGGAAGATAAATGAAGCCCTCTACTATAGCATTAATAGAATAGTAAAAATACAAATGCAGCCCAAAGCCATAACTTCAATGGTGGAGTACCATAACCTTTGTGATCAAAGACATCATCATCACAATCAAAAGGGAAGAATGCAAAAGAATGACATTGCATTTTGACAAAATCTCTTCACTTACAAATAGACCATACTAACTTATGGTATTTTGTGTAGGAAAAACAAAAGAGAATGAAGAAGGGGAAAGGAACTAATACATTAATAAGAATGGGCCAAATAGCAAATACCAAACACTTATCAAGATAATAAAAGGGAAGTAATAAAACTCTATTTCCTTAGATTCTGTAATAAAATGCAATCTGAATAATAAAATTTACAAATTGAAAGTAAATTCATCCACTTCATGAGATCATGTACGAAAAGCCTATCTCATGACCTTTGAACATAATGACTTTTTTTTAGCCTCGCAAATTCAAATGAGCAATTAACAGTTTTATACTGAGAGTTTATAAACTCTAATCAATCTAACGCTTGCTTTACACCCAAACAAAGGGAAGAAAATGCAAAAATAAAATCTGTGGACTTATAATAGAAATTGCTTGAATTTTAGAGTATCTTTTTAGTCTTTTGAATAATAAATGTGTATGTAATCTACTCCAATGCTCATAAATGAGTATGAGTACAAAATCCCGTAACGATATCCATGCTGAATAATACGAGAAAGGTGGGGGAATACTAAAAGGAGAATCAAAATAAGAGCAAGTATAATTTACTCCAATGCTCATAAATGAGTAAGAGTATCAACATGAAAATTCTAGCAGTATCCACACCAAGTAATACAGGAAAGGTGAGGGAATACTAAAAGAGGACCATGCCAAAAACTGCTCTATTTACTCTAATGCTTTGTAAGAGTATGAGTATCCAAAAGACCTTTCCAATAGTATCCACACTGAGTAATATGAGAAAGGTGGGGGAATACTTGGATAAGGGAAAAAAAGCATAAAAATAACTCAAAGATTATTTTAATACTCAAAATTTGATCTTTTTATGCTTGATTTTCATAAGTTTTGTTTAGCAAATTCTCCCTAAAATTAAGTGTGAAAGTAAGCTCTTCACTTGGTAAAAGACATGCTCTCAGTATAAGATGGTTAACGACGCCTCTAATCTTTGTAAATGGCAAATAAGTGATAGTCATGAAAATAAAAAATAGTGAGATTCATTGAGTGCATGCTATCTTATGAAAAAGTGATGAATTTTTTCATAAATTTTCAACATTATAGTGTGCTTTTGTACATTCATCATGATTGGAACTAACTTCAATAAGTCTATAAGAATTGCAAATCTATAAGGAAGTGCATAAAACTTGTAGAGTCAGTCAACACAGCAAAATTTAAAGTCAGTCAGCAGAGAAATTCTAATCAGTCAACACAGTAAAATTCAAAATCAATCAGTAAAAATTCTAAATCAGTCAGTATAAAGAATTCAAAGCATTCGACTCAAACAATTAAAGATAAAAATTATGAGTAGTTATAGACTGTAGCATCAAAGGTGAGCAATCATCAAATATGAGCAATGTAAGGGTTGCAGCTAATCACGAGTAATTATAGATTGCACCATCATCAATGAGCAACAAAATGGTTGTAGCTAAATGCAAGTAATTAGGGATTGCAGCATCATCAATGAGCAATGAAAGGGTTACAACTAATTGTAAGCAATTATAGATTACAGCATCAAAGGAGAACAATATAAAGGTTATAGCTAATCGTGAGCAATTATGGATTAGAGCATCATCAGTGAGCAATGAAAAGGTTATAGCTAAATGCGAGCAATCATGGATTGTAGCATGATCAATGAGCAACGAAAAGGTTGCAGCTAATCATGAGCAATTATGGATTGTAGCATCATCAATGAGCAATGTAAGGGTTGCAGCTAATCACGAGCAATTATGGATTGCAGCATCATTAGTGAATAATGAAAGGGTTATAGTTAAATGTACGCAATCATGGTTACAGCATCATCAATGAGCAATGAAAAGGTTACAACTAATCGTGAGCAATTATGGATTGCAGCATCATTGGCATGCAATGGAAGGGTTGCACTTAATCGTGAACAGTTATGGACTGTAGCATTATTAAAGGCAAGCAATTAAAGGGTTGCAACTAAACTGTGAATAGTTATGGACTGTAGCATCAAGGGCTAGCAATGACAGGGTTGTAACTAATCAAAATTGTGAGCAATTATGAATTACAGCATCAAGAGCGAGCAACGAAAGGATTGCAGTTGATTAAAATCATTAATGAGCAATAAAAGGGTTACAGTTGATTGCAATCATCAGTGAGAAAGGAAGAGATTACAATTGATCGAAAGCCTTGACAAGTTACGTGCTGCAAAATTAAAGATAGATGACAAAAGGGTTGTAGTTGTTCAAAACTTGCCAACAATTATAGATTGCAATTGCATAAAGCCTACATTGAGGAATGATAAAAGTTGACATTGTAAGACCGAGTACAATGTGTCAAATCAATCAGACTATACGACTGAGTGTAGTCAACATTGTATGACCAAGTGCAATGTATCCTTTCAAATCATACTATATGACCGAGTGTAGTCGACATTGCACAACTGAGTGCAATGTATTATTTCACATTAGGCTATACGACTGACTATAGTCAACATTGTATGATCGAGTGCAATGTATCATTCCAAATTAAGTTATATGACCAAGTGTAGTTGACATTTTATGGTTGAGTGCAATGTATCCTTTTCAAACTAGACTATACAACCGAGTGTAGTCAACATTGCACGACTAAGTGCAATGTATCATTTCAAATCAGACTATACGACTGAGTGTAGTCAACATCATACGACCGAGTGTGATGTATCATTTTAAATCAGACTACATGACTGAGTGTAGTTGACATTGTATGATCGAGTGCAATGTGTCATTTCAAATTAGGCTATACAACAGAGTATAGTTGACATTGTACAACCAAGTCCAATGTATCCTTTCAAATCAGACTATACGATCGAGTATAGTCAACATTGTACGATCGAGTGTAATGTTTCATTACAAATCGGACTATACAACCAAGTATAGTCAACGTCATATAACCGAGTGTGATCTATCCATCCAAACCAACACTATACATTTGAGTATAGTGTTTCCTCAGATGTTTTGAGTTTATGCCTAGTTTTGTACGACAACATAAACATTTACCATGAACCGACGATCACTTACAAGCATAAACTTCAAGGAGTACAGGTAAGTACCCGAACTTCTATTCTTAAGAAATTATATGTTTATTTGCTTTGCTGCAATTTGTCAAGCAAACAGCGACAAAGGGGGGCAACTGTAAACATCCAATTTTGAGATAATAAGATATGGATGTAACAAAAAAACTCCAATGATGAAAATGTTATAAATAGATCTTTAAAAACTTAAAGTTTGAAACCTCAAAAGTTTGAATACGTCTTCAAAAAGAGTTTCATTATTTTTTAAGGACTTAATTGTAATACATTTTGAGACCTAATTGAAAATTTTAATATCTTCCAAGGGTCTTTTTGTAATTAAAAGTAAAATAAATAAATAAATAAAAATATATTAGAATTATAGAATACTGATCAGAATTCTATAATTCCAATCGGAATTACATCTTTTCTGTCTTCTTTTTGCATTTTTACAAAAAAATAAAAACATTTTTCCTGAATTTTGATTAGTTAAAAAATTGTTTTTAATTTATTTTAGGAAATAAAGTCCTTGTAAAATTAGAACTCTTGGTATGTAGAACTTAGGGTTCTCTTGGATTTTCTCTATAAAAGGAAACTTAAGCTCTTGGAGCATAGGGACTCTAAATTATGAATCCTGCGTATTCTTTTCTATAAAAATTCTTAGTAATTTATTTAGAGATTTTTTAGAAGAATAACAAGTTTTAAAGGCCTACTAAAAACAATAGTGATCTTTCTAGTTCGAGGAGCAATTCATTCACAAGCATTCTATAAACATTATCTTCTCCCTACTTTATTTTATTTTTTATTTTGATTTCATTAAATTTCAATTTTATTTTATTTATTTAATTTTTATTACAATTTTATTCACTAATCATTATTTTATCCTTTTTGTAATGGTAATTATGGAGGGGATTACATGATGATCATACTTGGAGAATCAAATCCATAGAGATCCATGGGATGTCATAGATGGAACATTGTAGCTAAACATAATTTCTAGGGTTTTTATTTATTTTTTATTATTTATTTTTTAGGTTGTATTAATTCTTTTTATTTTTATTTTTATTTTATGATTCTCAATAGTTCATTGTAATAGCCCCAGTAATGGGAATAATAAAATTTGGTGTGTGTGCTTTTGTGTTTTATTTTAATTATTGGTTAGTAAAATTAGGGTTTTCAATTGGGTAATTAATTAAAATTAATGGCTATAAAAATCAATAGGTTGTTCAAATAAAATTGAATTAGATTTAAGTTGGTAAAATTAGTTTTCTTGATTGATTATTTTATTTTATTGTTTATGGTCACTTTAATTAAATTAGGGTTTTTAGAAAAAGTTAAATTAATTGTTTGATCTTTTATTTGTTTGTTTTGATATTTTTTTTTTGTTTTTGAACTTGTTTGCTTATGTTTATGTGTTTTGGGTCTTAGGTCTACATTAGGCTTTAATCCATTTAAATTTAAGTTTTTTAGGTTTAATTAATTAAAATACATCTTTATGCCCATAATTAATTAGATTTAGGATAGAGACAAGTTAGGCCCACTTAGTTAATTAGACAAAGGCTCACCTAACTTAAATTAATTAACTTAGACTTAGCCTATTTAATTTAAGTATTTTCCATATTTTGTAAATTTAAGGTCATTCTAGAATTAAAACATGTGGAATTGGGCCCACTAATTTAAGTACTTCATAATTTGTAGATTTAGACTTATTTTTAGAATTAAAATAAATAAACTTAGGTTCACTGAATAAAAATTGAATACGAATTAGGCTCATTAGTCCTTAGGCGTACTTATAAATCAAAACATGTAGATTTGGCTCATTTAATTAAAATCAATGTAGATTAAACTAACCTAAGGATTGTGATGAATGCATTGTTTACTTGTATATTTCATGACTAGTTTGCCTGAAGTTAATTGTTTGAATAAGGGTTTATATGAAATTGCATGTAAATAGAGGATAAGATAGTAATTCATAAAATAATTCTAAATGAACACAAGACTGAAAGAAGTTAGTATTCCGTACCCAGAATCTCCTGGTTATGGTGCTAGCTTTCTTTTAGGGAATCGAGTACGACCATTTTTTCGATTTGTTCCAGTTATTACCCTAGGTGGCAACTCCTCATCTCTACGCCATGTCTTTGTAACAATGGTTAATGTGTTCTCTAGAGCCCTGAGCTCAAACAGTGTCGTGGTTGCTAAGATCTTAGGCACGTGCTAAACCTCACCGTCTACACACTCCTATTAAATAATAGTTTAAAGGATTGAAAAGAAAAAGATTCACTCCCCACAATCTTGAATTCTAGCAACTAAGTACCTAAAACCCAAACTCTGATGCCAAATGAAAGTTCCTTAAAGGGGGATGAATAAGTCAAATAAAGGATTTTAGAAAAATTAAAATGAATTTAAGGAATGAACAAGAATTAAAAGAGAATAAAGTAGGAAGAACAATCAACATAAAAATTTAACGAGTTCAGATTCTTAATAGTCCTACATTTCCACCTAACTTATCCCCAAGTTAGGATTTTTCAATACCTACAATCTTATTCACAAGATTAAGATTACAAGAGTTCGACCCTCACTCTTCAACCTTACATAAACAAGAGTTTTAAGGCTAACTTTTTAACAAAACAAACAAGAGTTTTTAGGCTCACTCTTAAACCAATTTTCAAGTGTTTTAATGGCTAATACTTAAACCAATTCCACTAGAAATATTCCTCCCTTCCATTCTAATTTATCCCAAGAATTAGATAAAGATGAAGTCCTATTTCTATCACACAACCAACTCTCACAAGAGTTAATCAATACAAAGAATATTGATGCAAAGAAAATTGAAGCTTAATGAATGCTTAGAGAGTTTTTCTATAATCAAATAGTAATGTAATGTGTATTCTTGTTATCACAACTCTATAGCACATATATATATATATATATATATATATATATATATATATATATATATATATATATATATATATATATCAAGCTTAAAAAATGTGGCTGGTTGAGCTAATAATTATGTTTCTAATGTCTTTTTTTTTTAATTCAAAAATATGTCCGTTGGATATTTTTTAAGTTTGCTATCGCCATGGAAGCAAGGCGTCAATCGTAGTTTACTATTCACATTATGTCTCCAACATCTCTTTTCTTAATTTTAAAAATACGTTCATAGGGTAGTCACCATAGAAGTAGAGCTTTAATTGCAACCTACTGTTGAGCTTGACTTTTTGTAATCACAGTAACCTTGCTTCAGTCACAGCTTACTATTAAGTTCACCATGACAGTCTTGCTTCAGTCGCAGCCTACTATTGAGCTTGGCTTTCTGTCACCATAGCAGATTTATTTCAATCGCAGCTTACTATTAAGCTCATATAGCAGCCATGCTTTAATTACATATTACTATTAAGCTTAATTTTGATTTGGTTTTCTTTAAAAGTAATATTGTACCTATACTTATAGTCACACTCAAAGAAAAATATATTAAATTCTCAAAATTAAGTTTATTGAAATTAAAATTAAAATTAATTATTGCTAAGGTCAACAGGTTGGAATTACAACTTCCAAGGAATATAGTTCATAGAGTTTAGCTTGATAGAAAAGGTTTGCTAAATGTTAGTAGGAGTTGAAGAAGAAATCACGTTTAGTAATGGCAATAGTGAATTAGTTTGGGTTGAAGAACAAGACATGTTTGTAGCAGAGGAAGAAGTTGTCGAGGAGTTGGTTTAGGTTGGCATTGTTAGCTCTAATACCAACTCAAAGTTTGGATTAGAATGGGTTTTCAGTATATTGCTCAACAATATAGATTACAATATTTATAGAATACATTGAATGAATAATAAGAGATAATACAACAAACATAACAAATTTTTAAATTCAAATGAATATTTGTATTTATCTTTAATATGCATATACATATATACAAAGAAACATCAAACATATATTATTAATGGTCCTAAATAATACTTTGAAGAGGACAAATCTCCATTATTATTCTCCTAAATGAAATGTTCAACACTTGCTATATCCAGTCACATATCAATACATAAGAAGGATATATCTCAAAGCCAATAAAATCATTGCAAACAAAGTAGACAGCAAGGTCACTGGTGGTGCAATATGACCTTTGTCTTGTCTTATTATCATCCCTTCAATTATAGGGTAATTCACTGTCAATATGTAAAAAGAAAGAAAAACCTGCACAAAGTACTTTTGAAAACCTCCTGCAACAGACATTCTGATTGCACCCACAAAAAATGATGCCATGTTTAAGATTGCCAAGGTTGTTAGTGGAGCAAATAACCTTGTTGAAGTTTGGAAATCAAATTTCCCCATTTGATATAGCTTAACTTGATCCTTGTTCTCCACCTTATTTGTTGGCAAGAAACTGGTTTGCCTTAAGCCAAGCATCTTCCCCATGGCATCTAAACTTCCATATGTATAGCATGTAACTGTCTTTATCATCCATATTCTTTGTTCATTTATTGTAACCTTGAACGAGCCAGCCCCAGTATAGACAACTTCGAATAGATGTTGAGCGATGGCAGATACAAAAACGAATATCAAAATGAAAAAAAAATGGATTTGAAACCTGAAGTTGAATAGAAGAAAAAAATTGTAAGAAATAATAAAAATACAATTGGAAACTATTAATATTAGTGAAAAATTCTTATTTGTGTACCAAGTATAAAAAATTTAAAAATACATATCACAAATTTAACAATTTTCACTATATCGTTATAAAATATTCTCATATAATTCAATGATTCTTATATCATTAAATCAACCTTTGAATTCAAATCCAATAATTTAATACGATAGTTTTAGTATATATATAAAAATCTTTCAATATTAATTAAGAGTTAATTAATATAATGTATACATGAAATAAAAATTTCATTTATATTTTTTTATTTACACTTGTATAAAATTACATCTTGTTATGGTTTGCCTATAATCGTGTGTCTTATAAAAAATCTATTAAAAATAAAGTAAGATATGCGTGAAAAAAAAAAAGGGTAGTGTGTTTACCTTCGGGTACAGAGGGATACCAAGTAGCAGACACAGTTGAGGGATAGTTGCTAAACACCACAGAGAGAAGGATTGAAGAAGAGAGTAAAGAGCAAGTTCTGCATAGCACATGCTTTGAAGCAAAGACATTCTTGAAGTTCCATATATGAGAGGGCAGAATTTTGAGAGAGCAACTTCAAGTGCCCCAGCCGTCCATCTTGTGTATTGAATCAACAAATCATTTAAACTAGTAGTAGAAGACCCTAAAAATTGTGGCCTTGGTGGGTTGAGATAAACTGATTTCCAGCCTTTGCAATGTAAGGTGAATCCCGTGAAGTAATCTTTCACCACAGAATGATACATAAAACCAACCTGATACCGTAACAACTATATGTTACAATAACATCATACTACAGGATCAAATTTGGAACATCACAATTACAATTTTAAAATTACTTTAAAATAACTTTTATTTAATTATATTTTCCTTGAATTTTTTTTAAAGAAAAAAATGCACTTACATCTCTGCCCCATTTTGTTTCTTTTTCATAAGTGCAAGAGGCTAAAGCTTTTGCCTCTTTCTTCAATGAAAAGCCTCCATCCCTTCTCATGCCACTAGGCTGCTTGTAGTCTATGTTCAATGACTTGATGAACTCACTGGAATTACCAAAAATGTATCTAAGCTGCTTGAGGTCTCCAACTGTACTTGGGGAACAGAAAACAGTCAATGGGAATAATCAAAATGTTTCGCTAATCAAATGCAACTAAGCTTTGATTTACATGCATGCATGCACCAATAGTATATACATATACCATTATGAATGTTTCTCATGTCGTTTAATGCCTCTCTCTTGATATAAAAATTTGTACCGCTCATAAGTGGACCCTCTAGTCCATCCATACCATACAGATAAACCTGAAATGTTGTCAAGCACATACAAGAATTTTTATTTAATTTGATTTCAATTTAAATTAATTAATTTTTTTTTTACCTTGAAAATGTGTCTGATTTCACTGTCATATATATCATTCGCCCCAATATTATGGAACAACTGAGGAAACAGCACGAATGCTAGAGAGGAAGCGATGTTGGGATCAAGGTGGAGACACATGGCTTGCCTAGCTGAGGTTGGATCATTTGAGTACATGTCACAGTCTAGTACTAGTATGTATGGTGAATTGCTTATTACACCCGACACCCTAAGCTGCATTAACATTAGAGAAAATATGTGAACATATATAATGATAATGTAACAAACACACACACATATACATACATATATATATATATATATTCATGATGGAGAGGTAGAATGAGTACAACAACGTTAAGGGCTCCAGCTTTGAAATTGTGGTGATGCGAAGGCCTTTTCTCTCGAGAAACATATATAAGTAGGGGCATTTCAACGTGGTCTTCTTGCTCAGTTTCATTTATCACCTAAAAATTAATGTTAACAACGAAATTATGTCTACCAAAAAAGTCCAAATTAAGTTTTAGCTTTAAAATAATGTTTTGAATTAAAATAATTAAAATATAAGACTTTTTTCAAGTGCAAAAGTTAAAAATTTATAAAAATATTTAGAAATTACTTCTTAAATTTATTTCGAAAGTGGTAATACTAGGATAGGATATGAAACATTTTCTATATTTAATTTTTTTACTTGTAAGAAGAAGAAGATAGAAATTTTAGTAGGTGTAAAATTTAATTTACAATGATTTAAAAGTAAATTTTGAATTTCACTTAGATTTTTAAAATAAAATTAGATAGAATTGATATAGTTAAAGAAACAAATTAAAACAATTTAAAAATAATATAAATAATAATTGGCTCAACATTAAAATAGAATTATTTATTTTTTAAAAAATTAAATAGTACGTATCTTAAACACTTAATATTAAAGTTTTAATACAATATCTAATACTGATTTATAACTTTAATACATAATTAAAAATAAAATATTAAATATATAATTTATGCACACTTAAATGGGACAGCAATGGAAATTGCCATATGAATGAATAGAATATTAATAACTCAAAAATTAATTTGTCAGTTTAGAGCAGATATTAATAACTCAAAAATTGACCTCTCGTTGTGGTACCATACAATCAAAATTAAATGCAAAGAAGAGACATGGCACAACTGATTCTATACCTCAACGGTGGCCCCTTCTGACCAATAATTTTCTCTGCCTTCAGCTATATTACCTTCAATTTCTCATATTTTTCCTGTACAAAAATTACCGTTTCACAGAATACTATACCATCCTTTTACAATACAATATGATAATCCTATTCATCATTCAGAATATTTTTACAATAAACTGAAACAACTGAAAGCATAGAATTTAATATTTGCACGATAAACCGAACTATTAACTCTATTCATAATACGTATAATAAACTTTTTTTTTAATTTGTTTTGGCAAAATTTTATAATTTAGCTAATCATTTATAATTTTAAATAACATATATTTTGATAAAAAAAATAATAAAAATATACAGATAATTTCGGGTGTTATGCATGAATCTTTTTCTGAATTTTGATCAAATTATATATTGTGGTCAATTATGAATAATTGGTTAAATTGCGAAATTTTTATCAAATTCAAGAAGTTATAAAATGCTGTGATTTTTAGTACATTACAGTTTAGTATTTAGCAAACCTTGATCTTTTCCCTGTCAACTATGAACTGAGGTGTACTGTAGACATCATCTTCGTCCTCATTGGAACTAGAAAAATAAGCTTTAGGGCACCTTCTCTTAATTCCATATCTTCTATAGAACGGAAGCCACCACTTGGCAAATTTCGAAGCTTCTTTCAGGCCATGGAAAGTCACAGCAGCACCACCATCATCAGAAAAATAAACGTGAAGCTTCTCTGGAGGATAATCCAAAGCCATAGCTGATAAAACTGTTTTCATCACATCAAAAGTTGGCTCTTTATTCGGATCCGCAGTCCATATAAAGACATCGATCCCAGGGAGTTCCCCATCTTCAGGCAATCTTTCAGGAAATACTGTTCTTGAAACTGGTCTCCATCTGAAAGCTTGGCCGAGTAACCACACAAAGGAAAGAAGCATTTCTGAGAAGAACACAAGAAGCCATGGTATAGCTTGAGCAGGTGTGGTGTTTGGAATGTTTGTCGTTCTATGGTAAATTAAGAAAGCTATGGCGACACACTGAATGAATGCTTGGATCTTGTGTATGATAATGAAGAGCTTGTGGGCATATCTGTTACAGATGTGGAGAGGAAAAGAGTTATCCATTGATCTTTGATTTTTTTTTTTGGTTTTCTTTGCTTGTGGTAACTAGTAATGCTATCTGCCTCTCCTTATAAATGATTATGAGATCGGTGCGGTTTTTTTTTTTTGTTTTTTGAAGGACACTAATATATAACGTTGCCGCCGCAAAAGACAACAAATATTTTGGAGCAATTATAATATTTCCCCATACTAATTAAATTTTATTTTTTTAATTTATTTTTTAATTTTAATTTTTTAAAAAATTAATTTAATTGATGGAATATAAAATTTAAAATGCATTGGATGAACACGTCATATTATAATTTAAATACTCATACTTGCAAATAATCTTTTTTGTTATTACCTCCAATACTAATTAAAATTTATTTTTGAATTTTATATTTTGAAAATTTTAATTTTTAACAATTAATTAAATTGATGGAATCTAAAACTTAAAATTCATTAGGTGAACCAGCGTACTATGACTTAAATACCTCTAACTTATAAATAATTTTTTGTAATTAAAATTTATTTTTATGTAATTAAAAATATTGGGGGCATATATGTAAAATGTCTTGTGGGTCACGATAGTAAACATTATCCTTTTTGAAAATGTATCAGTGTGATTTCTTGTTGCGGATTGTGATATCAATGTTATGTTGCCAGCCATTAAAATATGATAAGGTTTGGGCACTCATACATATTGCTTGTCGCAATATTGCATCCCGTAAAAAGACAAGTTGGAGAAATTTTAATATTGTCCTAATATTAATTAATATTTAATTTTTGAAATTTTATTTCTTTTGAAATTTTAATTTTTTAAAATTTTTTTCAACCTAAAAGGCACTTAATAAATCTGTTATATAATTATTTAAACACATTTAGCATGTAAATAATTTTTTTATTTTTTAATAATGTAATTATAAAAAAATCCAAGGGGCATAATAGTAAAAGTTGAGTCTCGTGACATCATTGTTGACTTCGTTGTGGTGTGACATCAAACATTTTCCATAAAGTTTTTGTGTCACTGTAGCCACATTTTACTAAGAGCAAATTACTTTTTTTTTTTTTGAAATTAAACCTAATTTATATTTTTTTCCTTTTATTTAAAAATTGAATTTTTTTAATCCTTTAATTTCATTCCATCAATATTTAAATTTTTTTAATAGGGATCAAGTAAATCTTTTATATTAAAAAAACAATTAGTTCCCTTATTTTATTAAAAACATACAGTTTGATCTCTTTATTTATAAAAATATATAGTTTAATCCCTCTCTATCTTAATAAAATTAAATTTTTTAATTTTTAATTTTTTTTAAATATTAAATTTTTAAGAGTCACTATTTTTTTCAACATTTACATATATTTATATCAATACTTCATAGTTAAAATATGAATTCATCAATTTGCTTAATTTTACTTTACAAACCAAAATTATTAAAAATTTTAACACTTGATTTCGACAAGTGTAATTTTTGAAGCTATTAAAAAAATTAATTAAACTAAGCTCAAAAAAAGTTAATACAAGATGAAAATTTATTATTTAATATTTATTTAATATATTAATAGATGTATATATAGGTGTTAAAAATTTAATTAATATTAAAATTATAAATTTAAGATAATTAAAAATTTGAGAGATTAAATTGTGCTTATAGTTAAAAATTTGAGGGATTGAATTGTACTATAGTATTTGGATAGAGGGACTAAATTGTTTTATTTTTATAAAGTACAATAATTTAAATGTTATTTTAATATAATAGATTTATCAGAATTCTATCGGAAAGATTAAAATGTTACGAAATAAAAACCAAGCGATAAAAAATTTAATTTACAAATAAGAGGAGAACGTGCCAATTAGGTCAAATTTTAGAAAGAAAAATGTAATTCACCCTTTTATTTAAATAATCTATATCTTAACTTAAAAATTATAAAAATAATAAATAAATAAATTAGTTATAAAATATAAATTTTTAAATTATAATATCACAATTTCATTCGTTTCTTTTTTAGATGTTTATATTATATCATTTTAATTAATAGTCCAATTAGAACTAGTACTCTTAGACCACTATATAACTTTCTATATTTCGTTATGCAAATTGGAATAAAATTGTAATTTTGAATAAAAAAATAATTCATATCTACCTTGTGACGTCTATCAGCATCTTTAAAATATTCAAGTGGAATCTATAATTTGTGGCTGGCTATTTAAGTATTTTCAATGTCTCTATCTCTTTCTCTTTTTAAAAAAAAAAAATTATATTTTCTCTTTTATTAAATATTATTTTAATTTATATAAATTTTTCTTATGTTAATATCAATATTAATTTATAAATAATTTAATTTTATGTATTTTAAAGGGTTAGATAGATTTAAAATAAAAATTTAAAAGTTGAATAAAATATAATAAAAAGTGCTAAAATTTAATTTATTTAAGTTTAGGGGGTGAAACTAAGCGTTTTGCCTTTTTTTTTTTAACTACCATACCTATTTAGCTTTGTATTTTATACATAGCTCTATTTTCTTTTTCTATTCATTTGTGATATGTTGTTCATATGGCAATTCACCACATTTATCATTATCCTTTATAATATATTGTAGATACCCGATTTAATCGGACCGTGTTGGGGGATGAATTAGGAATGCTCTGTTTGATCGGTCCGTTGTTAAGCTCAATTATGAGAATGGAAAACTTAAACACAAGAACAAAACCTGAATCTCCAATTGGAAATGGACTTGAAAGTCTAAAAGCCTTAAAAGCACAAGACTTAGCCCAATTGTCCAAAAACAACACAGGTCCGGGCCAAAGAAGCGTCGTTTCAGTGCAATGAGGCGATTGCCTCTTTAGCAACTGCTGCAGAGGCGATCGCCTCATCATAAAGGCGTCACCTTTGTGGCAGACCACTTGCAGCTGCATTTAATGCAGTTGCAGCCATGGTGTCCAAGTGGTGTAGGTCTACACCCCCAAACCTGATTTTGCATGAGGAAGAGATTTTTTAGGGGAAGAAAAAGGCTATATGGGTCATGATGAGCTAAAAAGCCTAAGGGCATGGGCAAGGTAATGGTATAAAAAGAAAAAAAAAGAAAAAGATTCTTTTTGATTGGAAAGGGAGAGAGAGTTCAAAAAAAAAAAAAAAAAGAAAAAACATTCTGGAGAGGGGGGGAATTCAAGCCAAAGCAAGTTTACATTCCTTAGGAGAGAAAGGAGAAAAGCTTGTGTCAAAGTGAAACTCATACCAAGTGGAGATCACACTCAAAAGCACATCTATGAGGGTCCATCACTTTGGTAAAATTTTGCATCCAAATATATTTTTTTCGTAACTTCATCATTTTTGTGTTTAGTTTGTATGTGACTAAGTTGTTAGTATACTTTAAGTATAGTTTAGGTTTATTTCATTTGTTACTCTACCTTATTAATATGATCCCTTAAACTATTGCATGTAGTTGTAATTTGGCACCTATTGGATGCATGTGTGCATGTATTGCTTGCTTAGGGTAGAAGTTTGATTGTCTTGAAAGTCGAGCTAGTCTGTTGATCGTCAATGAGGCGGTCACCTTTTATATGTTTCTACATAATTCTACTATTTTAATATATCAATGAAGCCTATTGATCAGGTGATGCCTCATCACAGAGGCGTCGCCTCTTGCCAATAAGGCGACCATCTCATCATAAAGGCAATCGCCACATTGACAGGTTTTCAGGCAACACGATCCTTTTTTAGAAACTCGCATGATCTTAACCTTGCATGTTTTTTTTATTACTTGTAATTAATACGTTGCATTATAATAGTTTGACCATTCAAGCCCTTTTAGTTCTTATTATAACTTCTTTGGAGAACATTATTTGTAAAATATTGTACTATACTGTATTTTAAGGGAAACTAACCATATGATTATTACAGGAATTACTTGATGATCTACGTCATTGAGTAGTCAATTTAAATAGTTAACCCCTTAAAGTATCTTACTTGTGTAAATAGTTTATTATTGGTTTATTTTCAGTATATGTATAGTTTATTTTCTATATATTTCTTTTGATTTTATTCAAAGGCGTTGTAATCCCTAATCCCTTTCACCATTTGATTCGAATGTATAATTGTAAATTATTACTTATTTTATTTTTGTTGAATGTTGGGACCTAAAAGCATGAAATTGGATTAATGTGCAAACTTGAACTTAACTGTAAAACTTAGAAAGTTGATGGAGGCAAGTGCAATTTTGAATGTGAATAAGGAAATAATTAAAGGTAATAAACACAAGACACAAACAGAGGCCAACCGCAAGGTTGGGTAGGCATTCCAAAAGCCCATACCTAGTTTCCGAACCCAATATCTGATGATAACTTTTGGGAACCTCCGTAGAATCCAGTTACTGTATAGTGTGTCCTGCCTTTTATTTAGGTGGCGACTCCATCTCTGAATAGGCCCAAGACCTATTTCGTACTTATAAGTGGGCTTTAAGCCCACACAGTGTTGTGGTCGCCAAACACTTGGGCACGCGCTAAACCACACCGCCTACAGTGGCGACTCCACTAGTGTAATATCCCGAGTTTTTAAATATTTTAATACTGCATCGGGATATGCAGTATTAATAATTTTGTATATAATTATGATATTTACGAGTTAATATGTATTTAAAACTTATTTTAATTATTGTATATTATTTAAGTGCTTACGTAAAATTTTCTCGAGAATTCTATTTTTGGGGAAATTTTCACGTAAATAATTTACTATTAATTATTTTAAGTAGATTTACGCATTTGCATGAGCTCATATATATTTTTAAATTACTAAATAAAGAGTATATATGTGTGTATTTCTTTAAATTAAACTAGGGTTTAATTAATTACCCTAACATTTTTATTATTTATTATTAGTTTTAATAGTAGTTAACTAATTGTTTTTAGTGTATAAATTATTAAAATATTAAATTATGGGTGTGTGGTGAATATTTATTGTCTATATCATATTATATATTAAAATAATATAAGTATATATATATATACATACCTATACATATATAATATTTATCAAAAATCAAGATTTGGCAAATTACCAATCTGCCCCTCCCCTCCTTCTTCCTTCTCTCCCGACGCCCTACCCTCACTACGCCTCTCGTTCTAGCACGCCGGACCGCCCTTCGCCGCCATCAGCTGCCGTCAACCTCCTCCCCCTTCCTTCCTCTTCCTCTCTGACGTGACCAGGCCACCGGAAGCCCGCTGGAACGCCCGAAATTCGCGGTGGCAGCAAGTGAAGCTCTTCGAAGTCGACCACGATTCTGACCACCATTTCGTGCAACCGTCAGTCTTCATCGACTCCTTGAGCTCCGGTGGTCCCTATTCTAAGCTCCTTTTGGCCGGAAAACGAGTGGTTGATGAGGTTTGAGCTAAATCTTCAATTCGGCCATTTTAGCTTCTTGATTTTTTTGAACTTAGAATTTATTGATTCATAAAAAGTTCCTTAAAAAATGTTGATCCTAGTAGATTAATCTTCATGTGTGAATTTTTTTAGAATTTTTGGAGATTATTTTGATTTTTGGGTATTTTTTGAATATTTTATTATTTTTCTAATTTTCAAAAATTAATTAATTAAATTATGAAATTGTGTTTTATGATAAATATAGGTGTTGAAATGAATTATAGGAATTTATTTGGAATTTTTATGAATTTCTATGTATTTATTTTGAATTTGTTTAGGTTTATGTAATTTTGGAAAATTAGGTTAATTGTGTTTTTAATTGAAATTAATAGTTAATTCAGTTTAATTATTGATATTATTGATAAATATGTTGAGAAAATTAATTTTGTGCAATTATATTATTTTTGGTGAATTTTTGGAGTAATTTTAGTATATTTATATATATAGGGGTATTTTGGTAATTTTACCCTAAATTGCTAAAAATGTAATTAAATTAGTTCTTATAATTATTTAAGGTATAAAAATGATTTCTACAAATTATTTAGTATTTTTAATTAATTAAAACTATTTTTCGTGAATTATTTTCAAATTATATATATAATATACAATTTTTCTAAATAAATGAGTTTTTATCGGTTTTTTACTGTGTTTTAGGGTTAATTATGTAATTTCTACTTATTAAATGTATTTCTGTGATATAAGGGCATTTTTGATATTTTCATAATTGTTCTGTGAATTGTGGACCCCTATCGGTAGACTGTTGTTTGGAGTCCGACCGAGGGGTTGTGGATGTGTTTCTGTGTTCATTTTTCGAAGTGTGTTTCTTTGTAGGGTCGGTTCTACTCTTTGAGTAGAGAGATGTCCATTTTACAAGGAAGGTTCTGCCGAATTTTTGATAGAATTATCGTAAAACGTGATGTCCGATCGAACTCTAATTCTGATTCTGTGTCCAATATTCTAGATCGATGTTTCTAGGATTTTTTTGTTAGGTTTATTCTGATGTCTGTTATTTTCATTTGTTTAGTTGCGCCGAGACCGAGGCCTAGTGGACCAGGCCTGTCGGACCCATCTCGAGGAGCGCACTAAGTGTGAGTTGCTATTTTATATATATGTGCTTTAGGGTGCATGATTTAGAAATATATGTTTTATTTTGATTAATTATGCATAAATAATTCAATTAGTACTTAAGTTTATTTTTAGTTTATTTTGGTTTATCTTTAGTATATTTTCAGTATATTTTAAATTATATGCATGTTTTGCTAATAAATTAGGTTTAAAATGTTTTTGAATATATTTCTAGTTTATTTCGTAATCTGTCTGGATTTCTTTGGCGTATATATACTTGAAATATATCTGGTTTACTTTTGGTATATTTCTAGTATATATATGGTTATTGTTACTATTATATTTAAATTCATGCATCATTTACTTTATGAATGTATGTTTTATATTTTAATGAAGGATATCAATAGAACGTGCTACCTAGTGGACAGTACTAGGACCGAGTACGTATCGGTACGCTTATAGCATTTAGGCTATATTACTAACCATTTATGGATATTTATTGGATATGATTATTTGATGTGTGAGATATGGTTTGGAGGTGTGATTGTTGGAGCTCGGTTGACCTAAGTGTCTCGGGGTCAATCACACTGACAGTCAGACTGCTGGAGCTCGGTTGACTTAGTGTCTCGGGGCCAGTCTACTATCCAAATGGACTAAGTGAATATATTGGAATAAGTGAGCCTGTATGGCTAGAGTGTTGTTTAACACTGTTTTGAGGTTGCGATTTTCTAGGGTTCTATTTGATCCTTCATAAACAGTGATTTTCAATAAATATATAAAATGATTTTATTGCATCTGTGTGTAATTGCTTGTACACATACATATATATATATATATATATATATATATATATATATATATATATATATATATATATATATATATATATATTGTTGACTGTATGCATTGTCATTTTGTATGCATGTATATATATTATAGTAATTCACTTAGTGAGGTCTGACTCCCCTCCGTCGACTATTTTTCAAGAGAGTCATCGTCTTCAGACCTCAGTAGCAGGCCTGTATGTCACGACCCAAAACAGGGGCCATGACCGGCACTAGGGAACGGGAATTCTTTCGAATCCGGAACCCATAGCAAGCCTAAAAATAAAATAAACCTGCAATAATAATAACAACAGCTCTTAATGCAGCGGAAATAAAATCATAAATATAAATATAAAAATAATAATTCACTACCAGGGAATTTAAATCAAATCCATATCTCATATATATAAATAAATCCGTTAATACAAGTTTCAGTTCAAATGCAATACAACATCTCTTTAACAACTTAATGACTACTGAAGTGTCTAGATAAAATAAAACTCAAGACTCAGATAAGCAGTTTACATAAAGAACCCGGGGCGGAAAGAAATCCGGTGTACAAGCCTGCTACTGAGGTCTGAGGAAGATGACTCTCCTGAAAAATGGTCAACAGAGGAGAGTCAGACCTCACTGAGTGAATTACTATAATATATATACATGCATACTAAATGACAATGCATACAATCAACAGTATATATCTAATATGTATATATACAGGCAAATACACACAGATGCAATAAAATCATTTTATATATTTTATTAAAAATCATTGTTTATGAAGGATCAAATAGAACCCTATAATATCGCCAACCTCAAAACAGTGTTAGACAACACTCTAGCCATACAGGCTCACTTATTCCAATATATTCACTTATTCCATTTGGGACAGTAGACTGGCCCCGAGACACTAAGTCAACCGAGCTCCAACAGTCTGACTGTCAGTGTGATTGGCCCCCGACACACTTGGTCAACCGAGCTCCAGCAATCACACTCCCAAATCATTTCTCACATATCAAATATTCATATCCAATCAATATCCACAAATGGTTAGTAATATAGCCTAAATGCTATAAGCGCACCGGTACGTACTCGGTCCTAGTGCTGCCCATTAAGTAGCACGTTCTATTGATATCCTTCAATGATAAATATAAAACATTCATTCATAAAAATAAATGATGCATGATTTAAATATATAACAATATAAACCATATATATACTGGAATATACCAAAAGTAAACCAGGTATATCTCGAGTATAATATACATCAAACAAATCCAATCAAATTACAAAATAAGCTAGAAATATTTTCAAAAACATTTTAAGCATAACTTATTAGCAAAACATGCATATAAATTAAGATATACCGAAAATATACTAAAGATAAACCAAAATAAACTAAAAATAAACTTATTAATAATTGAATTATTTATGCATAATTAATCAAAACAAAAACATATATTTCTAAAATCATGCACCCTAGAGCACATATATATAAAATAGTAACTCACACTTAGTGCGCTCCACGAGATAGATCCGACAGGCCTAGTCCACTAGGCCTCGATCTCGGCGCAACTAAATAAACAATAAACAACAGACATCAGAATAATCCTAATAGAAAATCCTAGAAACTCGATCTAGAATATTAGACACAGAAACAGAATTAGGGTTCGACCGGACATCACATTTTACGAGAATTCTATCGAAAATTCGACAGAACCTCCTTTGTAAAAACGGATATCTCTCTACTCAAAGAGTAGAGCCGACCCTGCAAAGAAACACACTTCGAAAAACAAGCTTAAAACACAACTAAAATCCCTCGATCGGACTCCAAACTACAGTCTATCGACCGGGGTCCACAAACACAGAATAATTATAAAAATATCAAAAATGCCCTTATATCACAGAAATACATTTAATAAGTAGAAATTTACATAATTAACCTTAAAATACAGTAAAAACCAATAAAAACTCATTTTATTTAGAAAAATCGTATATTATATATATAATTGAAATAATTCACGAAAAATAGTTTTAATTAATTAAAAATACTAAATAATTTGTAGAAATCATTTTTATACCTTAAATAACTATTAAAACCAATTAAATTACATATTTAGCCAATTTTGTGTAAAATTACCAAAATGCCCCTATATATATAAATATACTAAAATTACTCCAAAAATTCACCAAAATCGTATAATCATTCCAAATTAATTTTCTCAACATATTTATCAATAATATCAATAATTAAACTCAATTAACCAATTAATTTCAATTAAAAATGCAATTGACCCTATTTTCCAAAAATTACATAAACCTAAAATAATTCAAAATAAATACATAGAAATTCATAAAAATTACAAATAAATTCCTATAATTCATTTTAAAACACCTATATTTATCATAAAACATAATTTCATAATTTATTTAATTAATTTCCGAAAATTAGAAAATAATATTAAAATATTCAAAAATACCCAAAAATCAAAATAATCTCCAAAAATTCTACAAAAATTTATACATGTATATTAAGCTAATAGGATCAACATTTGTTAAGGGACTTTTCATGAATCAATGAAATTGAAGTTCAAAAAATCAAAAACCCTAAAATGGGCCGAATTCGAAAAATCAAAACCTAAACAAATCAAGACAATTTTAAGTGAAACAAAGCTTGGAATCACACCCACCAGAGCTCAAGGAGAAGAAAAAGACCGGCGGGGTGTCGAAAACGGTGGCCGAAAACGTCGTGAACGATGTTGCTCCCACTTTTGGCTTCTCCAACCAAAAATGGCTTCCAGGCACTGGAAACGGCTGCAACAGGCGGTGGGAGAGGCTGGGGAAGGAGGTGGCACGCCGGATGGCACACCAACGGCAAGGAATCGACAGGTAAGCAGCGGGCGGACGGTGATGGGGAACGGTTGGGAGGGAGAAAGGAAGAAGAATGGCAGTTTTGTAATTATATCAAACTTTATAATTTTTATTAATATTAAATGTATATATGTATATATATATACTTTATACTATATATTAAAATAATATTAAATTACACACATTAAATATACACCACACACATATAATTTAATATTTTAAATAATTTAATACTAAATAAAATAATTAAATAACAATAACTAATAAATAAATAATATAATATTAGGGTAATTAATCAAACCCTAATGAAATAAATAAGTACACATATATACGGTGTTTAGTATTTTAAAAATATATATGAGTTCATGCAAGTCCGTAAATCTATTTAAAATAATTAATAGTAAAATTATTTACGTGAAAATTTCCCCGAAAATGTAAGTCCCAAGAAAATTTACGTAAAGTACTTAAAATAATAATAAACAATTAAAATATTCAATTTTCATTAAATAAAAGCTCGTGAAATATCAATATTATATTTAAAAATTATTAACACTGTATATCCCGATACAGTATTAAAATATTTAAAAACACGGGATATTACACTGTACGCCGGATTTCTTCCACCCGACTTCTTTATGTAAAACTGCTTATCTGATGTTTTGAGTTTTATTTTATAATCTAGATACTGCAATAGTTGTAAATAAGTTTGTGGGTTTTATATAATATATCTGTGAGAGATATGTACTTTAAATATCTGAACTGAAACTTGTATTAAAGGATTTATTTATATATGAGATATGGATTTGGTTTAAACCCGTGGTGGATTATTATTTTTGATATTTATGATTTTATTTCCGCTGCATTAAGTGTTGTTATTATTACTATTGCATGTTTTATTTATTTTTAGGCTTGCTATGGGTTCCGGATTCGAAAGAATTCTCATTCCCTAGCGCTGGCCATAGCCCCTGTTTTGGGTCGTGACAAAGTTGGTATCAGAGCGGAGTTCTGTGTCAGGGCTTAGTTGTGTGATTTATGGCCCTAGTTTTCAGAGTTGTGTTTTCTTTTGGTAACTACTGCAGTGAATTAGGTTCGAGTATATCTTGATAAGTATTCCTTATTTAGTTTTCTGCGTTATTCTTTCATTGTCTGTTTTGTCTGAATCATTCTGTTGTCTTTTCAGAATGAGGAGGCGAGCGCCGTGTCGCTCCACCGATCATTGAGGCCAAGGATAATGAGTCTTTTCAGGATGAGGTTTTTACCTCTTGAGTAGCCAGTTAGATGTAGAGGTCGTGGCAAGGGTAGACCTCGAGGAGCGGTAGGTCGTCGAAGGCAGAGAGAGTTATAGGACGAGGAGCCTGTAGAGCCTGAGTTTGATGTTCCTGTACCTCCAGTTGTTCAGCCTGTTCAGCCTGCCTATCAGCAGGGTATGTCTGACCCTGAGGCAGCTTTGTTCTATGCTAGAGTTGGCAGGATTGCGTTTGATGGGACTTTCGATCCGTTAGACTTTCTGCACACGATTGAGACTAGGACTCGGACTGCTCATACCGAGTACCAACGGATCATGATAGTCGAGTTGTCTGTCGAGGGACCAGCCCTAGATTGGTTCATTCAGATGATCTAGCCCTATATGATGGCGATGACCTGGGCTCAGTTCAGAGAGCGATTTATGAGGAGATTCTGTCCAGAGCCTCTCCGTATGAGTTATCATCTCTGACTGACCAACATTTCTCATGGTTGATCAATTAGTAGAGGAGTACACCTGAGATTTTCTTCGGTTGGGTAGATATGCAGAGGATCTGATGCGAGACTAGTACTTCGCAGTCACTACATATGTTATCGGATTGGGTTCAGCATTTGCTGGTATGCCTACAATAGGCCTTACTCTCGAGTCTGTGATTGAGTTGGCCAAGGAGATTGAGCTAGAGGCTAGTTAGGCAGGGAGCGATGCCTGATTATTACCAGTTGGGAGTTCAGTCGAGTGGATTACAGACTACACCATATTTGAGTTTTCATGTTGGTTCGAGTAGTCAGCAGCGAGGTTCGACTCAACAGAGTTAGAGGCAGCAGCAGCGAGTGCATCGAAGCAGTAGACATGGTCGTGGAGGTCAGCGTAGACCATTCAGATTTAGGTCAGGTGCTTCGAGCAGCAGCAGTGTCGTAGTTCTGGATCAGCTGCCAGTGTTTACCAAACTTGTGGTAGAGTCCATCAGGGACCGTGTTATCTGACACCACTGACATACTTCAGATGCGAGCAGACAGGACATTTTGCCAGATCGTGTCCTTACTCAGGGTATCAGCAATCGTAGATTCCGTGATTCCCACAACAGTCGATTGCTAGTGCTTCACCCATACCATTTCAGTTACCTCCAGCCCAGCATCAGAGTTCCACTCAGCTTGTTCCACAGCAGAGTCATGGTAGAGGTACTAGAGGAGGTGCCAGAGGTGTTGGCCAGGCTTCTACCAGTTAGCAAGGAGGTCAAGGATAGGCCAGAGTCTTCCATCTCACTCAGCAGGATGCTCAGGCATCCAATGCAGTCGTGGCAGGTATTATTTCTGTTTGTTACCTGGATGCATGGGTTTTGTTTGATCCGGGTGCCACGCATTCATTTATTTCTCCCATTTTTGATTCCAAGTCTTGTTGGCAAGCATCAAGGATGGCTTTTCCTTTGTCTGTTGCCACTCCTCTGAGCGATTCCTTGGACACAAATATTATTCTTTCTGGTTGTCCAGTTCTCGTGGGAGATAGAGAATTACCCACTGATTTGATTTTGTTAGATGTGATGGAGTTTGATGTTATTCTGGGAATGGATTGGTTGTCTTAGCATTATGTCATGGTAGATTGTAGAAATAAAGAGATGACTTTCAGAATTCCTGGTGAAGAAGAGTTTAAGTTTGTGGGTGATAGGAGTTCAGCACCTTAGAATCTTATTTCTACTATTACGGCTAGGAAGTTATTGAGGAAAGGTTGTCAGGGATATTTGGCATTAGTCAGGGATACTTCAGTGGAGAAGTTATCAGTCACAGATGTCCCTGTTGCTTGTGAGTTTCCTGATGTTTTTCCTGAGGAGTTGCCAGGTTTACCACCTCACAGAGAGATTGAGTTCTGTATAGATATGGTTCCAAGTACTACTCCTATATCTATGCCACCCTACAGAATGGCTCCTACAGAGTTGAGAGAGTTGAAGGAGTAGTTGCAAGAGTTGTTGGATAAGGGTTTCATCAGACCCAGTGTTTCTTCTTGGGGTGCACCAGTCCTGTTTGTAAAGAAGAAGGATGGTACCCTGAGACTGTGCATTGACTACAGAGAGCTGAATAAGGTGATAGTGAAGAACAAGTATCCTCTCCCGAGGATAGATAACTTGTTTGATCAGCTACAGGGTGCACAGTTCTTTTCTAAGATTGATCTGAGGTCGGGTTATCATCAGTTACGGATTAGTGAAGCTGATATTCCTAAAACAGCATTCCGCACTCGATATGGCCATTATGAGTTTCTAGTGATGTCTTTTGGTTTGACTAATGCACCAGCAGCTTTTATGGACCTGATGAATAGGGTATTCAGACCATATGTGGATCAGTTTGTGGTAGTCTTCATTGATGATATACTGGTATATTCGAGGAATATGGAGGAGCATGTATATCATTTGAGGATTGTACTACAGACACTAAGAGATCATCAGCTTTATGCTAAATTCTTGAAGTGTGATTTCTGGATTGAGAGTGTTTCTTTTCTTGGACACGTAGTGTCTAAAGAAGGTATCCAGGTTGATCCACAGAAGATTAAAGCAGTGTCTGAGTGGCCTAGACCGACTTCTGTTACTAAGATTCAAAGTTTTCTGGGTTTAGTCGGGTATTATAGGCGATTTGTGCAGGATTTTTCCAGAATTGCAGCCCCTATGACTCGCTTGACTCAGAAGAATGTTAGATTCGAGTGGTCAGAAGCTTATGAGAACAGTTTTCAGTTGTTGAAGGAGAATTTGACCATAGCACCAGTGTTAGCTTTGCCTAATGGTGTGGACAAGTTCACAGTTTATTGTGATGCCTCTAGAGTTGGCCTTGGTTGTGTGTTGATGCAGAATGGAAGGGTGATAGCCTATGCTTCAAGGCAGTTGAAGAAGCATGAGCAGAACTATCCCACACATGACCTTGAAATGGCTGCAGTGATCTTTGCTCTCAAAATTTGGAGACATTATTTGTACGGGGTGACTTATGAGATATTTACTGATCACAAGAGCCTTAAGTACATTTTCCAGCAGCGAGATCTGAATCTAAGGCAGAGGAGATGGTTGGAATTGTTAAAAGATTATGACTGTGAGATATTATACCATCCGGGCAAGGCTAATGTGGTAGCAGATGCCTTGAGTAGAAAGTCCTCAGGCAGTCTTGCTCACATCAGTGTTGAGAGGAGACCGTTGATCTAAGAGTTGCAGCTGTTGGTGGATCAAGGTCTAATGATGAAGATCAGTAGGTCAGGTGGACTGCTAGCTCAATTTAAGGTGCGATCTATGCTAAGGGATAGGATTAAAGCAGCTCAGAGTCGAGATCCTATTTTAGAAGAGCTTACAGAGAATGTCAGAGCTGGGAAGTTCACTAATTTCACACTCGATGATGATGGTGTGTTGTGGATTAGTGGTAGATTGTGTGTTCCTGATGTGGATGATTTGAGAGAAGAGATCCTAGAGGAAGCACATTCTACAGCCTATAGCATACATCTGGGTGTCACTAAGATGTACCACAGTATCAGAGACTTATACTGGTAGGATGGACTGAAGAAGGATGTCGTTGATTATGTTGCTAAGTGCCTAACATGTCAGCAAGTGAAAGCTGAACATCAGAAGCCTTCTGGGAAGCTTCAACCTCTTCCTATTCCCGAGTGGAAGTGGGAAAGGATAGTTACAGATTTTGTGGTTAGTTTACCTCGTTCGAAGGATGGATACGATTCCATCTGGGTGATTGTAGATAGGTTGACGAAGTTTGCACATTTCTTACCTATGAAAGCCACCTATTATATAACTAGATTGGTGAAGCTGTATGTGAAGCATATTGTGTGCCTTCATGGGGTACCTATGTCCATTGTGTCAGATAGAGGTTCAGTGTTTACGTCTCGATTTTGGCAAAAGTTACAGGAAGCGATGGGCACTAGGTTAGATTTCAGTACTGCTTTTCATCCTCAGATAGATGGTCAGTCTAAGAGGATGATCCAGATGCTGGAAGATATGTTGAGGATGTGTGTCCTGGATTTGAGAGGTAGCTAGGATGATCATTTGCCACTCGTAGAGTTTGCATATAATAACAGCTACCATAGCAGTATTGGTATGGCACCGTATGAGGCTTTGTATGGGAGGAAGTGTAGATCCCCTTTGAGTTGGGATGAGATTAGTGAGAGAGCTTTGACTAAACCTGAGATGGTTCAGGATGCTGCAGAGAAAGTCACCGTGATTAAGCGCAGATTAGAAACCACAGTTAGTAGGCAGAAGAGCTATGCGGATCCTAGGTGTAGAGATGTGGAGTTTCAGGTTGAGGATTTTGTTTTTCTGAAGGTATCTCCGATGAAGGGTGTTATGAGATTTGGCAGGAAGGGTAAGTTAGCACCGAGATATATCGAACTGTTTGAGATTCTGGAGATAGTTGGCACTGTTGCATATCGGTTGGATTTGCCTCCGAATATGTCACAGGTGCATCCAGTATTTCATATCTCGATGCTGAGGAAGTATATCTCAGACCCTTCACACGTGTTGCAGCCAGATAGTGTAGAAGTGAGTGAAGATTTGACATTTGTGGAAGAACCTGTGGCGATCGTTGACTATCAAGTCCGACAGTTGCATTCGAAGCAGATTCCAATGGTCAAGGTTTTGTGGTGTAGCAACAGAGTTGAGGAGCATACACGGGAAATTGAAGCTGAGATGCGAGCTTCTTACTCGTATCTCTTCCCTTGTTGATCTTATGATCATTTTCTTTCTGGAATTCAGGGACGAATTCTTGTAAGGGGGGAAGACTGTAATATCCCGAGTTTTTGAATATTTTAATACTGCATCGGGATATGCAGTATTAATAATTTTGTATATAATTATGATATTTTATGAGTTGATATGTATTTAAAACTTATTTTAATTATTTTATATTATTTTAAGTGTTTTACGTAAAAATTTTCCGAGAATTCTATTTTCGGGGAAATTTTCACGTAAATAATTTACTATTAATTATTTTAAGTAGATTTACGCATTTTCATGAGCTCATATATATTTTTAAAGTACTAAATAAAGTGTATATATGTGTGTATTTATTTAAATTAAACTAGGGTTTAATTAATTACCCTAACATTTTTATTATTTATTATTAGTTTTAATATTAGTTAACTAATTGTTTTTAGTGTATAAATTATTAAAATATTAAATTATGTGTGTGTGGTGAATATTTATTGTCTATATCATATTATATATTAAAATAATATAAAGTATATATATATATATACATACCTATACATATATAATATTTATCAAAAATCAAGATTTGACAAATTACGAATCTGCCCCTCCCTCCTTCTTCTTCTTTCCCGATGCCCTACCCTCACTGCGCCTCCTGTTCTATCACGTCGGACCACCCTTCGCCACCATCAGCTATCGCCAACCTCCTCCCCCTTCCTTCCTCTTCCTCTCTGACGTGACCAGGCCGCCGGAAGCCCGCTGGAACGCCCGGAATTCACGGTGGCAGCAAGTGAAGCTCTTCGAAGTCGACCACGATTTCGACCACCATTTCGTGCACCGTCGGTCTTCATCGACTCCTTGAGCTCCGGTGGTCCCTATTCTAAGCTCCTTTTGGCCGGAAAATAAGTGGTTGATGAGGTTTGAGCTAAATCTTCAATTCGGCCATTTTACCTTCTTGATTTTTTTGAACTTAGAATTTATTGATTCATGAAAAGTTCCTTAACAAATGTTAATCCTACTAGTTTAATCTTCATGTGTGAATTTTTGTAGAATTTTTGGAGATTATTTTGATTTTTGGGTATTTTTGAATATTTTATTATTATTTTCTAATTTTCGAAAATTAATTAATTAAATTATGAAATTGTGTTTTATGATAAATATAGGTGTTGAAATGAATTATAGGAATTTATTTGGAATTTTTATGAATTTCTATGTATTTATTTTGAATTTGTTTAGGTTTATGTAATTTTGGAAAATTAGGTTAATTGTGTTTTTAATTGAAATTAATTATTTAATTGAGTTTAATTATTGATATTATTGATAAATATGTTGAGAAAATTAATTTTGTGCAATTATATTATTTTTGGTGAATTTTTGGAGTAATTTTAGTATATTTATATATATAAGGGTATTTTGGTAATTTTACCTTAAATTGGCTAAAAATGTAATTAAATTAGTTTTAATAGTTATTTAAGGTATAAAAATGATTTCTACAAATTATTTAGTATTTTTAATTAATTAAAACTATTTTTCGTGAATTATTTTCAAATTATATATATAATATACGATTTTTCTAAATAAATGAGTTTTTTATCGGTTTTTACTGTGTTTTAGGGTTAATTATGTAATTTCTACTTATTAAATGTATTTCTGTGATATAAGGGTATTTTTGGTATTTTCATAATTGTTCTGTGAATTGTGGACCCCGGTCGGTAGACTGTTGTTTGGAGTCTGACCGAGGGGTTGTGGATGTGTTTCTGTGTTCGTTTTTCGAAGTGTGTTTCTTTGCAGGGCCGGCTCTACTCTTTGAGTAGAGAGATGTCCATTTTACAGGGAAGGTTCTGTCGAATTTTTGATAGAATTCTCGTAAAACGTGATGTCCGGTCGAACCCTAATTCTGATTCTGTGTCCAATATTCTAGATCGAGTTTCTAGGATTTTTTGTTAGGTTTATTCTGATGTCTGTTATTTTCGTTTATTTAGTTACGCCGAGACCGAGGCCTAGTGGACCAGGCCTGTCGGACCCATCTCGAGGAGCGCACTAAGTGTGAGTTGCTATTTTATATATATGTGCTTTAGGGTGCATGATTTAGAAATATATGTTTTATTTTGATTAATTATGCATAAATAATTCAATTAGTACTTAAGTTTATTTTTAGTTTATTTTGGTTTATCTTTAGTATATTTTCAGTATATTTTAAATTATATGCATGTTTTGCTAATAAATTAGGTTTAAAATGTTTTTGAATATATTTCTAGTTTATTTCGTAATCTGTCTGGATTTCTTTGGCGTATATATACTTGAAATATACCTGGTTTACTTTTGGTATATTTCTAGTATATATATGGTTATTGTTGCTATTATATTTAAATTCATGCATCATTTACTTTATGAATGTATATTTTATATTTTAATGAAGGATATCAATAGAACGTGCTACCTAGTGGGCAAGTACTATGACCGAGTACGTACCGGTACGCTTATAGCATTTAGGCTATATTACTAACCATTTGTGGATATTTATTGGATATGATTATTTGATGTGTGAGATATGGTTTGGAGGTGTGATTGCTGGAGCTCGGTTGACCTAGTGTCTCGGGGCCAATCACACTGACAGTCAGACTGCTGGAGCTCAGTTGACTTAGTGTCTCGGGGGCAATCTACTGTCCAAATGGACTAAGTGAATATATTGGAATAAGTGAGCCTGTATGGCTAGAGTGTTTTCTAACACTGTTTGAGGTTGCGATTTTCTAGGGTTCTATTTGATCCTTCATAAACAGTGATTTTCAATAAATATATAAAATGATTTTATTGCATCTGTGTGTAATTGCTTGTATATATATATATATATTATATATATATATATATATATATATATATATATATATATATTGTTGACTGTATGCATTGTCATTTAGTATGCATGTATATATATTATAGTGATTCACTCAATGAGGTCTGACTCCCCTCCGTCGACTATTTTTCAAGAGAGTCATCGTCTTCAGACCTCAGTAGCAGGCCTGTACGCTGGATTTCTTTCTGCCCTGGCTTCTTTATGTAAACTGCTTATCTGATGTTTTGAGTTTTATTTTATAATCTAGACATTGCAGTAGTTGTAAATAAGTTTTGTGGGTTTTATGTAATATATCTGTGAGAGATATGTACTTTAAAATATCTGAACTGAAACTTGTATTAAAGGATTTTTTTATATATGAGATATGGATTTGGTTTAAACCCGTGGTGGATTATTATTTTGATATTTATGATTTTATTTCCGCTGCATTAAGTGTTGTTATTATTACTATTGCATATTTTATTTATTTTTAGGCTTGCTACGGGTTCCGGATTCGAAAGAATTCTCGTTCTGTAGCGCCGGTCATGACCCCTGTTTTGGGTCGTGATAACTAGGGATAGAGAAACTGATTCTATTTTTTGCATTTTATCATCTTTAATTATTTTCTTATTTCTTCCTGCATTTATGCACTCACTACACATTTGCACACAATGAGCACTGTAATCCCAAATAAACCCGGCAAATAGTCAGTACTTCACTACCTACATTTCACTCAAACCTGGTGGTGGAATATTTAATTATTGTCACTCACAACTAATCCACGTTGTTTGACCCTTGAGTGGGGAGACGTATATTGATGTATATCGTTGTGGGAACCGAAGCCTTTTTTACCCAATACTCAAGCCCATATAATGACCTAGCAACTATCCTTAGGAATTTTCCCCATAGCATGTGTGTTATGCTATATAATGGACCCTTAAAATAAATCTTGAGCCTATCAATAAGCAATCCAAGGTAAAATGGGCCCTCGTGTCCAACCAAAGCCCATTATAAACAAACTAAGTCAGTAAGTACCTCTCGTGCCTATTCATGACCCATTTCAAGTGGGCCTTGGCAAGTGCGTTTATGGTGCTAAGGGGACCTTAGCTCATAGGAAATGGACTCGAGCTTTATTTAAAGTACCTGTTACTTGTTTGAATCATTTAAGAGTTATCTTGCATACGTCAGTTTTGTTATCCCCCGTTGATAATTAAAACCTAGGGCAAAAATCCTAGGGCAAGATACTCACCATTGAATACGCGTGTGGGAGAGATAAGGGCAGAAGTTTGCATGTTTAAACTTCACATTTTAGTTTTGTGTATCTTCTTTTTTGTTTATTTCTTAAGTTTCCTTAAAATAAAATGGACTTGCATATCATGTATACACGTCATGCATCATTCTAACATATGATTCTGCAGCACTATAGATCCTTCGAGCTCATTAAGGTGGGTCTGAATTAGTTCATGTTATTTAGTCAGAAATTCAAAAGTGGGAATGGCAGGTGGTTTTGATCCAAAGGCATTTAAGGCACAGTTAAAAGATGAAGTGATTGTAGAAACTCGGTCTATGATAAGGGAGATGATAGGGAAAATTACTAAGCTCATTAGGGACAATCAGTAGGTACATCCGTCTAATGTGCCACCAATCAATTCGATAGATCTCGATGAGGAGATCCCAATTAAGGGAAGGGAAGAAGATGGTCTAACGGTGTTAGCCAACCCATCAACCAGAGAAATGTGAACCCAACCAAAGATGTGGGAAAACTGAGTAGGCCAAAAGCATGACCTAGGCTATGAACCAAATGCAGATGATGATGAAGGAGAAGGGCATTTTCGCCCCCTAGATTATGTCAATCTGAATCTGGAAAGGGAAGATGAACTGCTACCCCGTAAATTCAAATTCCCTGATATAAAGAAATACTCTAGCGTCGAGAATCCCCATTTGCATTTGAAGCAATATGTGACTTATATGAAAGCCACTGAGTTGATTAAGAGCCAAATCATCAAGCAATTTCCTATGTCACTGGGTGGAGCACCAATCCGCTGGTACTACACTTTAGAACCACATGTTCAATCGGATTAGAAGGAATTATGTGCCACTTTTATAAAGCAATATGGCCTCAATTTTCTATTAGAGGTGTCCTGAGAGATCTACAAAACACTAAACAGAACTTTAATAAGTCCTTTATTGATTACCTGAATCGTTGGAGGGGAAAGCTATCTTTGATGAGGCATAGGCCTGATGAGTCAGATCAATTAGTCCTAGTAATAGAGGGGTGTGTCCCAGCATTTTCTAGAAAGTTGAGAGATTTGGGGATAAAAAAACTTCAAAGAACTATACAAGTTTGGGGTCCAAAAAGAGTCAAATCTAGCTCAAAAGAAGAAATTCTTCAGAGGAAGGTTTGTGTAACAGCCCAGACCAACCCGCATCAGATATTGTCCGCTTTGCCCAGGCCCAGCCCGCAGCGCACGATTTTAAAACGCGTCTAATGGGATGGGAGCTCTAACTCAATCGGCTCCAACCGACTCTGGCTCTGATACCATTGTAACAGCCCAGACCAACCCGCATCAGATATTGTCCGCTTTGCCCAGGCCCAGCCCGCAGCGCACGGTTTTAAAATGCGTCTAATAGGAGAAGGTATCCACACCCTTATAAGGCGTGCTTCGTTCTCCTTCCCAACCGATGTGGGATATCACAATGGTTTTAAAATCGTGCGCTGCGGGCTGGGCCTGGGCAAAGCGGACAATATCTGATGCGGGTTGGTCTGGGCTGTTACAATGGTATCAGAGCCAGAGTCAGTTGGAGCCGATTGAGTTAGAGCTCCCATCCCATTAGACGCGTTTTAAAAATCGTGCGCTGCGGGCTGGGCCTGGGCAAAGCAGACAATATCTGATGCGGGTTGGTCTGGGCAGTTACAATGGTATCAGAGCCGGAGCCCGGATCGGTGTGCCAGTGTGGACGCTGGGCCCTAAGGGGGGTGGATTGTGATATCCCACATCGGTTGGGAAGGAGAACGAAGCATGCCTTATAAGGGTGTGGATACCTTCTCCCATTAGACGCGTTTTAAAACCGTGCGCTGCGGGCTGGGCCTGGGCAAAGCGGACAATATCTGATGCGGATTGGTCTGGGCTGTTACAGTTTGGGGGCAAGGAAGGAGCTGGTTCGAGTAGTAATGTTTAGATCAATGTTATCCGACCACCAAGCAACAGTGCACAAGTTAATGCAGTTAGACAGCCTCGGAGATTTTTGAATTTGGGATGCCTTCTATCCAAGGTCCTCGACAAGCTTATTGAGAAAAACCTATTGCAGACTTTAACTTCATAACAACCCTTACCTGGTGCCAATCGAAAGCTTTTATCCAAGTTTCACTAGACCATCAAACATGACACTGATAGTTGTGCCTGATTAAAGCATGAAATCTAAGACTTGATTGACTCAGGTAAGATTACTGACCTAGAAATATGCCACCACCAAATGCGACCAGTTTGATGATTAACACTGGTCTAATGGAGGAGTAAGTCCTAAACTCCTTCATAGATATCACCCACAACTCCTTAAAAACCAAACCTGAGAACCTAAAACCAATCAAATAACCCACGAAATTGCATATGCACATCTTGGACATATGGAGTTTTGATGATGAAAGTGAGGGATAGGTTAACCTATGGGACAACGAAAGAAGTAGATCAGGCTAGTCTGTAGGGAAGGTTGAAGGAAAGAGGGAAGAACCCGAGATTGCCAAGTCCGAGCCTAAAAAGACAAAAAGTTCAAAAAAAGGGAAAGAAGCAAAGCAAAGTGAGCAGACTGTTGCCAGTGTTTAAGAGTTACTTATGCATTCCAGGGATCATAGGGAGGCCTTGGTTCTAGCGCTGGATCAGAAAAAGATCTCCACTAGCTATACTTTGGAATAAATGGTCGGATCACTAATGAATACCCCTTAAGGGACAATAACATTTTCTAATGACAACCTGCCTCTAGAGGGGAGGGACCACTACAAGGCTCTATTTATCAAGGTTAAGGTGAAGGGAAAAATGACTTATTGCATGATGGTTAACAATGGTTCTGCCATCAATGCGTATCCATTAAAGATTCTGCCAAAGTTAGGGTTAACGGTGGATAACTTAAAGCCTTCTTAAGTAGTTATCAAAGCTTATGATGACACCAAAAGGTCTATGGAAGGAACATTTAGGGCATTGGTCAAAGTGGGACCTATAAAAGTTTGGGTTGACTTGCACGTGATTGATATCCAAGTGACATTTGCTACTTTGTTAAGAAATCCATGGTTTCACCCCCTGGGCGGCATCCCATCCACTGTTCACTAGAAAATTAAGTTCCTTTATAAAGGAAGGATTGTCACCGTCTATACTGAAATTGAAGTTGTTGTGATTACATTAAAGTTGACCCCCACAGGGATCTCCATAAGCCCCAGTTTTGAGGTTTATGAAATTTATGAGGATGAGATGGATGAAAAGGTTCTGAAGATGATGTACAGCATGAGGTTTATGCCCGACATGGGGTTGGGAAGAGATCAGAACGAACCTTCAGAATTTATGGAAATAAGATGCCTGTTTTGAAACATGGGCTAGGATTCAAAAGGCTTGATAATACTGAGGGAAAGATATATATCTAGGGCCAATCTGAAGAAAAGGAAGAGGAAACCATGCTAAAAAGAAAACTCTATAAAAGATCTTTGTAAAGGAAGGCACCGGGTACCCATACAATGGAACTCCAGAACCTCTCCTGATAGCTGGGGAAGTTATTCTAGGGTTCAAAATCTTTGCCGAATTTATGAACAGAGCCAAAGGTGTTGCTGTTAAAGAAGTCCCTACTGAGGAGTTGGTGCTGGCTGAAGAAGAATTTAAAGGGAATGAAGCTACCTTGGAGTTGAAAGGCTTTGATAATCAAAGCAAAGAACTTGATTTTAAAGCCTATGTCCTCAACTCTATTATAGATGTCTTTTATGATTACTATGATGTTTCTTTTGCTTCTCTATTTGAAACTGATGATCTTTTCTTTTTGAAAGTGAATACAATGAAGTCTGAATTTGCTTATTTGTGTGATGTGTTCCCTAATGGTTATTATATTTGTAATGATCATTTCATGCATATGTTTGACATTAATTCTACACAAACTGAATCATCTAATTTAGGCACAAATGATAATCCTAAAAATATATTGCTTTCTTCTAGTTTAACTCATGAGGAAAGAGAAAAAATGAAAGAAATCGTAACAAAGAGATAGAAAGTGTTTGCTTTGAGTTATAAAGACATGTCTAGAGTCGACAGGGAGATCTCAGAACATAGGATCCCCACATATCCTCACATAACACCAATAAAGTAAAAGCAAAGGAGGTTAAGGTCGCAATGGGCTCTCCTGGTCAAAGAAGAAGTCGAGAAACAATTGAAGACAAAGTTTCTAAAAGTGGTAGAGGACACCTAATGGTTACAAACATAGTTCTTATTCCTAAGAAAGATGGGAGGGTTAGAGTATGTGTGGACTATCGAGATTTAAATAAGGCCTACCCCAAAGATGACTTTTCGCTTCCACACATTAATACGCTAATTGATAGTGGGGCTTCCAACGCGATGTACTCTTTCATGGATGGATTTTTAGGGTACAATCAATTCATGATGGAGGTAATGGATAAGTTAAAGACATCCTTCATTATTAAAGAGGGTGTATACTGTTACTAAATGATGCCTTTTGGATTAAAGAATGCAGGGGCCACTTATCAGATGATGGTGACATGATCCACAAGGAGGTAGAAGTGTACATGGATGATATGATGGTGAAATCCGCAACCAGGGAAGGACATTTTGAGGCACTAGATAAGTTTCTGGAAATGGTAGAAAAGTATAATCTCAGACTGAATATGAAGAAGTGTGTTTTTGGGGTTACATTTAGGAAACTATTGGGACACATTATTAGTCAGATAGGAATAGAGGTGGATCCGGATAAGATTAAGGCAATCAGGGATATGCCCGCGCCAAGGAATGAAAAAGAGGTCTGAGGGTTCCTAGGGCACTTACAGTATATTAGTAGATTAATAGCCAAATTGACGACCGTCTACAATCCCATCTTTAAGCTCCTAAAGAAATATCAACCCATGATATGGGATGAAAGGTGTTAGCAAGCCTTTGAAGCTATTAAGGATTATCTAATGAATCCTCCTATTTTGCAATCGCCAAGGCCAGGTAAAGCCTTAATCCTATATTTAGTAATTGAAAAAGATGCAATAGGGGCAATGTTGGCATAAAAAGGTGAAGAGAAGATAGAGCACACTGTGTATTACTTGAGTAAGAAGCTTCTGCCTTACCAAAATAGTTATAGCCTTGTGGAGAAGACGTGCCTAGTAGTGATTTAGACAATGAAGAAACTCCAACACTACTTTCAGTCTTACAAAGTGCAGGCAGTTTCCAAACATGATACCCTCAAGTATCTCTAGCAAACCCCATCTTTTATAGGAAAGTTGGCTAGGTGGCTCGTTCTACTCACAGAATTCGATATAGAATATATAGCCAAGAAAATAGTGAAGGGGAGAGTGGTAGCGGACTTCCTGGTACAGAGCCCAGTAGATGATGACCAAGAATAGAAGTTGGAGTTTCTTGACAAACACTTGGGAGCAATAGAGGTATAAGGTTAGAAAATCTATTGTAATGGAGTTGTCAACAACAGGTGTGATTTTGGTCGCGCTAAAGGAAGAGATGATCCCGATGGCAAAAAGACTCAAGTTTAAGGCAACCAATAATCAAGCAAAATACGAGGCTTGCATTTTTTGTCTAGAGGCATTACGTAGTGCAGGAGCAGAGAATGTTACCTTGTATAGGGACTCCATGTTAGTCATAAAATAAGCTACTAAAGAGTGGGAGATAAAAGAGGACAGACTGTGTCTGTACTGGAATATCTGGCTACTATCTTATGCATATTTACTCAGTGTAAGTTTATTACTTGTCGAGAGAAGGAAACCATATAGCTGATGCCTTAGCCACACTAGCCTCCATGTGGGAAAATAGGAAACAGCCAGAGGTCAGGCCCTTAATTCTAATGAAATCTCGAGGCCCTTATTACAAGGAGGTGAGGGTGACACCAATCAACACTGCTAAGAAGCCTTAGTTTTATGACTTATAAAGATATCTAGAGACTGGGCGATTTTTGGATGGCACTAATAGGAAAGAAAGGATATCCCTGTAAATATTATCTCGACAGTTCATAAGTCATGATGGGATACTGTACAAAAGAATTCTGACCGGGGTACACCTCAAATGTGTTGATAAAGATGAATCCTAAAAGCTTATGGAAGTGATTCATAAAGGATTATATGGGCCACACATGAATGGGATAGTCTTGACAAAGAAAATAGCTTGTCAGGGTTACTTTTGGCTCACCATGGAAGTAGATTGCGTTAAATTTGTGAAGAAATGTCACAACTGCCAAACTTATAATGACGTTGGCCACTTACCATCTATGGAACTTTAGGGAATGACTTCCCTTTGGCCGTTTATTTTATGGGGGATTAACATCATAGGAGAGGTAAGGCCAAAAGCATCTAATCATCATCAGTATATTATTGTGGCTATCGATTACTTCTTCAAGTGGGTTGAGGCTGAATCTTATACTATTATGGGTTCAAAGCAAATGTCAAGGTTCATCAAGAAGAACATAATCTACAGATATGGTTTACCGCACCATATTATTACAGATAATAGGTTCAATTTCAAGTAGAAACAGCTATGCTACTGAAAAACTACAAGATCGAGCACCACATATCATCTCTATATAGGCCGCAGGCAAATGGAGCGGTGGAAGTAACCAATAAGAATGTGAAAAAGATCCTGGCTAAGATGTTAGAGAATTACCAAGATTGGGTGGAATACTTACAATTTGCATTGTGGGGGTATGGAACCACTGCCAGAACCTTAACAGAGGTCACTCCGTACTCTTTGATTTATGGACGTGAGGCCATTTTGCAGGTGGAGGTTGAGATAAGGTCATTGTGAGTCCTGCTAGAGTCTAAGCTTCCTGAGTATCAATGGGTAAAGAGTCGATTAGCTCAGTTAACATTGTTGGATGAAAAGAGGATCAAATCTATGTATTATTCTCAGCTATATCAAAAAAGAAAAAAATAGTTTGGGCCTACAATAAAAAGATCAAGCCAGGAAAGATTCAAGAAGGGGATTTGGTGCTGAAGACTACAAAGTCAATCATGACCGACCCTCGAGGGAAATTCAAGCCAAATTGGGAAGTTCCATCAACCTAGACAAACTCAAGAAATACTTCCTGTAAAAAGTCTCATTAGGGAGAAACCTTAAAAAGAGGCTATCTAGGCAAAAATTAGAGATAAAAAAAAAAGAGTCCTGCTGGATTGAAAACCTCAAAAGAGGCGGTCCATGCAAAAGTTAAGGATGTGTAAAATGAGAGAGAGAGAGATGCAAAATGGTTAGTTGGAAAACTTGCAAGGACAAGCCAACTAACAATATGAGATGTATTAGAAGCAAAATGTATATACATATTGTGCTTAAATTGAATGAAATAGATTGCTTCAATTATTATTAAGCATTGCATAAAGTGTTTGTTATAAGTTGTTTAACTAACAAAAAGGGAATCTACATCTAACAAAAAGGAAAATGACGACTTAATTTCATGAGCTAATTTTGTCTTCTTTTCTTTTATTGGTCACCCCGAAAGCTTAATACTTATGACTCTCTTGTTCTTTTATTTCTAATAAATTCATCTCTTTCCATCTTTTGCAAGTAGACCTATGATTTGTAATGATCATAAGTAATATGATCTCTGTTGTAGTCTAAGTTTCTTTCCATGGTTCTTCGAGGCCAAGTTGCCACTAAGTGGTCTAGGAAATTTTAAGAAAGGGGTCCTAGTTCGAACTCATGAACTAATTCTACAATCAGTTATTTGTGACCATATTAATGATAAAGGCGGGTTGGATTGTAAAAGGTGGCAAAATGAAGACCAGCAATTGGAACACAATATGTATAGGACTGGATAGTCATATGCTATAATCTCCACCAAAGGCACATCTAGCGGATCAGAGTGTCAAGAAATGTTGATAGCCAGCTGTGAACATCTACTGGAACGGGGTGTAGCTTCCTTGTTCGGTAATGTTTAGCCTTATAATGCCTAATATCTTGAGGGGGTTCAAGCAGACTCAATTTTTCATAGAGCCACATCTATAAATTGATAAATAATTAGGTGCAAATGATAGGTCAGTTGAAAGTCAGGCATTGACATCAGAGAGCTTACCTCCAATAGAAAGGGACTTTTGGAGAAACGTCGTGCTTTTGTGAATTTGTACAGTCTAATAATAGTTTCTACTATAATGAGAGAGAAGGGATTAAACCCTGATTCCACCTGATCAAGAATGGAAAGGACCTTCAAATCACAGTGTCTGAACGAAGAAACCAGCAGAAACTGGGCGTACAAACAAAGAGCTATAATGTGGGGCTAGTAAGTTTCCTCTTTGTCCACACCCATGGTGATCTCTAAGAAGTATTCTAATATGATTTCTGAACCGAGAATGCAGTGAGAAGAGGAACGAGGTGGAAGGTTGAACATATGCGCCATCTAGTATTAAATGGAGTGAGGGTTTGGGTTCTTAAGGTTAGGAACTACAAGTCGATAAGTGGAATCTGCGTGATGATCGAGAATTGCTTCAAATTCCTCCAGTAGGGGACATATTTCCTCTGTATTGAACTAAAAAATGTGCTTCTAGGGATCCCAGAACTGAGCCATGGTATGATGGAAAGGAAAATTGATCCTTTTAGTATATAGTGATTTGAAGATCGAAAAGTGAAATGGTTCTAGTACCTTTAATAAAAATTTCATTTCCATCTAATAACCACACATAAAATTATAAAGGTCGCATTACAAGCAGCTCAATTACTAAGATAGATTGAGTAATAAAAAGTATAGCTCTGTTAGACCACTATTTAGGCATTATCAACTATGGATTAAAACTACAAAGTTTTAGAAAACTCTTCTAAGTTTTCTTAGAATCAAACTAAACTCAATTTTGAGTTTTCTAGCTCAAGATATATGAAAAGTATCTAGACTAGTTTTAACTCATGAACTTTATAAACCTGGTTCACATAATCAAAATGGCTACTTTCATAGCTGACTTTGAAAATTTTCTAGGACTTTTGAAAAGGAATTTTAAGTTAAAACTTTAATTAGTTTTAGATATATATGTCTATAACATGCTATAAAAATTTTACATCAATTGGACACCCAAAAATAGAGTTATATATAATGATCAGATCAAGCTCAAAGAAAATAAATTTTAGATAATTCTTCAAAGGCTCTAAATCATTAAATAACACTTAATTTGGAGTTTTTTATATCAAGATATGATTAAATTACAAAGACTAATAAATCAGACTCATCAAACACAAATTCTATAACTTAAGAACTCTAAATTAAATCAACCAAAATACTAAAATTACTTATCAAATCAATCACCAAATTTTTCTAAGATGAAGATTATAGCCTTAATAGTACTTTAGATCTTCAATTTTGCTTGAAAAATCACTTCTATAAGAGGAAATATATAAGCACTCTTTTCCCTTTTTCTTTTCTTTTCTGTCTCTCTCTCTTTCTTTTTATTAATCTAGCTACTCCTAACATATCCAACAAAATTAATTAAATATTATGTAAAATACTCCTTTTGGTCCTTAATGAAATACTTAAGTTACCTATAAATCCTTAAGCTTTCAATTGCTCAATCAAGGACAATCATTTTGTTACAATTAAGTTCTTTCCTCTATAACTATATCTATATATATACTAACTTATACTTAAATTAAATCAATATATATATAAATGCAATGCATAATGAATGTAAATGTATTGAGAATTAGGGTACGGGTGTGACAATCATATACAAATAAGATTATGAATATATAAGAATAATATTGAGAAATGTATATAACTAAATAATGAAAATGACACATGTTTTCCATTTTCAACATATACAAATAAGATTCCAAAAATATACGGATAATATTAAAAAATATATAACTAAATAATGAATATGACACCTATATTGCATGTTTAACATATACAAATAAGATTCTAATATATGGATAATATTCAAAAATATTGAATAATGAATATGACACATGTTTTGTATTTTCAACATATATGAATAAGATTATGAAAATATACGGATAGTATTCAAAAATGTTGAATAATGAATATGACACTTGTTTTGCATGTTCAACATATATAAATAAGATTCAAGAAATATTCAGATTATATTAAAAAATGTTGAATAATGATATGACACATATTTTTCACTTTTAACATATACGAATAATATTAAGAAAATCTTCGAATAATATTAAAAAATGTAGTTAACTAAATAATGAATAAGCCAACAGTTTTTAATTTTCAACAACCTACTTCAACAAACAATATCATATACCTATTTTAAATTTTTAATAAACTATATCCGACAATAAACAAATGTTCAATGTTGTATGTATTTTTTTAATTAATACACAATATGTATAAATAATACACGAATAATTTTTAATTTTCAATATCAGATACTTAATTTATAGAAGTTGATAAGGGAATAAATTATCATATATGTATTACATAGTAGTAGAGTCCTTATACATCATAGTAGCAGAGTCCTTATACACTTATGCTTCCTATATTGTAGCTTCCTTGTACTTATCGACTCTCATCCTCTATATTATAAATGATGTGTATTTGTCATTAAACGAACATACACAATCACTTCTTTATGGTATCATAGCCTGCAAAGGTTTATCAACCAAGGCTCAATTTTTTTTCTTTTTTTTCCTCTCTTTATCATGGCAAACACCAGTAATACTGCCATTGTACCCACCTCAACAACTACCATCTCTTCTTTACCTAATGTTGTGCATCAATTACCAATTAAATTTATAGCAATAAATTATTTATTGTGGAAGGCACAACTGTTACCTTTTCTCTACAACTATGATCTTGCCAAGTTCATAAATGAAACTTCAAAACCTCGTCCTCGAACACTTGAAAATAATCAACCAAATCCTACTTTTGTCACCTGGTTTCGATAGGATCAATTAGTGCTCAATTAGATTATTGGCTCCATTGGTGAAAGCTTTGTTCCTTATATCATTGGCATATTGTCAGCTCACGTAGCTTGGCTAAAATTTGCCATTTCATATGCATATGGTTCACGAGCTCAGATTCGCACCCTTAAGTCCAAATTTTTTTCATCTTATAAAAGAAGCCAATGAATCTGTTACTCAATACATTCAGTGACCAAAGTCTATGTTTAATCAGTTGGCAGCTTTGGAAAGTCCTATAAGTGAAGATAATCTCGTTTAAGTTGTTATTAATGGCTTAGAATAGGTATATTGCCCTTTTGTTCGATCTCTAAAAAATCGACTTGATGTCATTAGTTTTGATTATCTTTATGGCCTATTATTGAGTGAAGAAGAAAACTTGGCAGCTGATGCATTGAAAGATATTCATTCTCTTATTCCACCAACTGCTTACCTTGCTCACACAAATTCATACAATCGATCATCACCATTCAAAGGCCGTGGAGGCAGAACTCCACGAGGACATGGATGATTCAACAACAATCTTAGGCCATCATCTCAATTCTCTAGTGGCTTCTTCGGCCCTAGATCATACTTTAATACCGGCATTAACACTTCTATTCAGTGTCAGACCTGTTGAGGCTTTGGCCATCTTTGTTGAACATGCTTCTCTCTTTAACCTCAACTAAATCAGATAAGGTATCAACCCCCGTATCCTTCTCCTCGACCAATTTCCAATCTTGCTGCCTCTTCCCCAACACTTCCAAATCACCAACAATGGATCTTAGATTTGGATGCGACACATCATTTTTCACCGAAACTTGAAAATCTGTCCATTCACTCTTAGTACACTGGGCCTAAAGAAGTTAAAGTAGGTAATGGTAAATTCCTTCTTATATCTCATATTGTTTCCTTTACCTGTCATTTTAATGGCAATTCTTTCATACTCAATGATATTTTACATGTCCCTAACTTATATGCTAACCTTTTCTCCGTTTATGCTTTTTTATTTTACTAATAACATTTCCATTGAATTTTTTCCTACTTCCTTTGTTATCAAGGATATCTGCATTAGGGAATTGCTCTATATCGGCCCAAATGACAATGGATTATATTCCATGTTACTTGAACCATTGAAACAACCAAGTGCACCTATTCAAGCCTTGATATGCTCTCTCTCCAATTAGCATTCCAGACTTGGCCATGCCAACTTTAGAACCGTTCGTCAAGCCCTTAATCAAGCCAATATTCCTTTTTCAATTAATAAGTGTCAAGCACCTTATCATGCATGCAGTGTTAGCAAGAAACATAAATTGCCTTTTGCAATGTCTTTCTACAAAGCAACTAGGCCATTAGATTTAATTTGTTCAGACTTATGGGGTCCTTCTCCAGTCACTTCTATTGATGGAAAACATTACTATGTTTTATTATTTAATCATTTCAGTAAATATTCTTGTATTTATTTTGTTAAATATAAATTTGAAGTTAAATATTTCTCGAATCACAGTCCAAATAATGTGTTTTTATGGGCTACAGTAAAATTCATAAAGGTTTTTATTGTCTTGATTTAACTTCCAAAAAATTTGTTGTCTCACGCCATGTTTTGTTTCATGAACAGGTTTATCCATTTATGTCAAATGATATAAAGCACTTGCCATCTCTGAGACTGACTCCAGCCACCATATTTCTTCCACAAATAATTCCATTTTCACCTCTACAACCATCCATTGCCCCCTTTAATGAACTCACCATAGCCAAACCATTAGCTTCCTTGATTCCTTCTTTACAACCACGATCACCACAATCACCCTTAACTAATACTTCGCTTGACCAATCCACACATCACTCATCCTAAATTAATCTTACTCGGACTCACTATATGGTAACTCGATCACAAATAGGCTCTTTTAAACCAAAAGCCTTCATAACTACCTCTTCCTATAATATTGAACCTCCATGTTATTCTCAGGCTATCAAATCAACTTCATGGCGAAAAGCAATGGCAAAAGAATATGATGCAATGCTTAAAAACAAGACTTGGATTCTTGTCCCACCATCACCATCCCAAAATCTTATGGGTTGTAAGTGGGTCTTTCGAGTTAAAAGACATAAGGATGGCTCCATTGATCAACTCAAAGCTAGACTTGTGGCCAAGGGGTTTCACCAATGCCTAGGTATTGACTATCATGACACATTTAGTCTAGTATTCAAACGCACATCCATCCGATTAATTCTTTCTCTTATTATCTCCAATGGTTGGCGTGTCAAGCAACTTGACATTTCAAATGCATTCTTACATGGTTCACTTGAGGAGGATGTTTTTATGCAACAGTCGCAGGGATTTATTCATCTATAATTTCTAGATTATATGTGTAAATTACATAATGTACGTTCAATATGAATAAATTGTAGGTTCATTAATTATCAACTATAGATTTATCACTTTAAATGCTCAAATTATTTACTTTGTAAGAGATTCATTAATCAAATAGTATAGGTTCATTAGTTAAATAAGGATAGTTTATTACTTATCAACTATAAGTTCATCACCTTTTTTTTTAAAAAAACAATAATAAACTATAATCTTCCACCATCACAAAACCAACACCCATCTACTTAAAACCCAACAAAACTAAACAAAACAATGACAGCAAACCACCTACGACTAGACACCCATCTCAAGCACACAACCTATTATTACAAAATAGAAGCCAAGTAGCAAGTGACGCTCATACCAAGCCCATCAAAAGTTGGCTTATTGCAATGGTAAAAATATCTAGCAAAGAAATGTTAGTCGTACCACAGATCTGCAAGTTTAAGAATGTTCAATGCAATAAGATGATAGGGACATAAATAAGTGCGTTTGTGGAGGAGAATGTCATACTTCTCCACTATCAAGATATGGATTGTTCATACCCCCACATACATAAGGGATGAACAAGATTAAATAGTGATTTTTCTAATCTAACAAAACCAACAACAACAAATGAAGAACCAACCATGCAACTACTTTAACACTGAAACCAAACTCAAGGTTTCTACCAACCTGCTACATAAAGGCAACTTCACACCCAAATGAATAGCAAGATACACTTAACAAACCAAAGATTTCTCTAGTTGTTACAACACCAACTAACACCAACCCAGAACTACCTCAAATTTGTTGCCTTTCAAGGAAGATGGGTAACCATAAGGAAAACTAAGTCAAGATGGTGGTAATGACATTGTTTTATTAAAAAAAATGTATTTTTTAGTTCACACGTGTAATGGATCCTTATCCATATTGCAATATGGATAGGGATCCATAATATAATTTGTCAAATACTTATGAAATTTTTTAAATACTACAATTGTCCTTGACATGGTAAAAGTAAAGTTGTAAAAATAAAAAAAACTAAGTTTTGTTTTTATGTCAAGTAAAAGAGCTATAAGTCTGAAAAAAATTGTAATTTAAGTTACATTCTTGTAATTGTTGGTTAAATACTTACACTTACAAGGATCAAAGGAAATTCTTTAAATTTAAAAGTGGGCAACATGTTAGTTTAAGTGGGGTAACAAATTAAAATAATAATAAAATAAAACTCATATGAACCAATTATAAAGGGCAAGTGGGGGAAATTGGACAATGTGTGAATTTAAGTGGGGGCAACAAGTTAAAATAATAATAAAATAAAACTCATATGAACCAATAACAAAAGGATTGCCCCCATTTGCCCTTAACTAGATTCTCCCCGGTGATATATATCATTATTATTATTTTTTTAAGTCTTTTAATATTGATAAAACCTTTGATGTTTTTTCTCTAGTGAACTCTTCAAGTTTTTAATCATCGATCTTAATTTTAAAATTTTTAGTGTAAAATTATTTTTTTTGAATATACTTAATAAAGTTATAATGTTTATTCTTTTAGATCATTTACATTCTATTATTCTTCATGAATTTATTTATTTATTTTTTTTTTTTGAAATTTTGCACAACATTTTGATAGTAGACTAGTTACCTACTTATATGGGAGAATAGAATATTAGTTATGAATGGGTAATATTCTTTTCAACCAAATTTCATTATGATATTCAATTTTTATTTTATCACTTAAAACTATTTCACTCGTAATTTTTTTTTAATGAAATATCCAAATCTATTTTCTGACACCCAAAATGGTGATATTACTACTAGAAAAAAAAACCTCTTTAACAAAGAAAAAAGTCATTGCTAAAAGTTAAAAAACAGTCATTAAAATTTTTTAGTGACCATTTTTTTGTGGTCGTCTATCGTTGTAATAGATTTTGTTTAAAAAAAAATTAGTGATCACAAATAATTTTTAATGAACTAAAAATTTACTAATAGGTACCATTTTTTCATAATATATTGTCATCATAATTGGCTGATGTAATAACTATATTATACAACTAATTGCAACCAAAAGATTAAGTCGTAATTAAGCACAATCTTATATAAAGACTTACTCAATTGAAAAGATGAATCTACATTTTTAAGATCATATTGTGCCACTTCAATTTAAAACTATATTTTGTATTTTATATATATATATATGCAAATGCACATTCAAATATATAAGAAATTACAAATAATTTCATACATTTAAATTCATGAAAATTACATTGTTTGATAAATTTCAAAGTAAATTATCTCTTACACAAATATAAAATACTAATAACTTCGACCAAATAGTATAGAAAACATAAAATATGACAACAAAGTTATTTTATATTGGCACTACAAAAAAATAGCTATAATAACAATCATCAAATGTTGTATTAAATTAAAAAAATGTTATTATATCTCTATACCAACATTATTTTGAATTATTGTTCAAATGTAACTTAATTCAGTATGATTAGATATTATAACAACATCTTCATTATTTGCTAATATTCATTTATTGTAATATTAATAATAATTTATTATGATATTATTTATCGTTGCAATAAATCATTTTAAGTAACATTTAGTAAATATCATAAAAAGAAATATTCGATGCCATTATATCACACCTTATTACAACATATAGAAAATATTGTTATAAAATATGTCATATATTGATAAATTGATTTGAATATTATATTGCAATATTGATTAAAACTTTTGGTGTTATTAGACAAACTTTTGGTGTAAACATTTATAATTTGAAATCAATTTACAAATAAAAAAGGAATTTCATTATCATCTCAACTAAAAGGCGCGACTTCAATACTCTTCTGGTTCTTTTGAATTAAACCCTTGTTTTTATTTCTCTCTCTCTTACCATCTCCTATAAAGCCACCTTTTCCACTAAAACCTTTTCTTTTTTAATCAAATTCTTCTTGGTTTTCTCTTTTTGAATCTTCTAATTTTTTCTTTGCAATCAAAAGGCTTTTAAAAACTTTGCTTTAAGGCAATTTGGATTGTCAAACTTATTTAGCATATTGCTCTAACTTGTATAATTAATTGTTATCTTAAAATAAGAACAATGCACAAGTTATCAATCAATCGAGCTTAATTTATTTCTTGAGAAAAAAAATCAATTAATAAATTAATGAACTTCACATCATGCATATATATGTATAAGTATACTATTAATGGTATTGTCCACGAGTACTTGGCTTATTGGTCAAGCTTTCCACCACTGATATAGTGAGATCTCAATTTTTGCATCTTTGTTGGTAAGGTAAAAAAACTATTAATGGTCTTGAATAATACGCTTTATAAAGAGACAAATCTCTATTATTGTTCTCCCAAATGAAGTGTTCAACACTTGCTATATCTAGCTAAATATTAGTACAAAAGAAGGGCAGATCCTAGAGCTAATAAAATCATTGCAAACAAAGTAGACAACAAGATTATTGATGGTGGAATGTGACCCTTATCTTTTCTTATTATCATCCCTTCAATTATAGGGTAATTCACTGCCAATATGTAAAATGAGAGCGAAACTTGCATAAAGTACTTGTCAAAACCTCCTGCAACAGACATTCACATTGTGTCCACAAATAATGATGCCATGTTCAAGATTGCTAAGGTTGTTAATGGAGCAAGTAACCATGTTGAAGCTTGGAAATCAAATTTTCCCATTTGATATAGTTTAACTTGATCCTCTTTCTCTACCTTATTTGTTAGTAAGAAAGTGACTTCACTTAAGCCAAGAGTCTTCCTGATGGCATCTAAATTTTCGTAAGTATAACATATAACTACCCTTATTATCCACATTCTTTATTCATTTATCGTAACCCTGCAAAATGAGTCGACAACAGTATAGACGACTTCGAACATACATTGCACAATGGCAGATATAAAAATAAAAATGACTATGGAAAACAATGGATTTGAAACCTATAATAGAAATGAAGATAAAATGTTTAAGAATTAATAAAGGTGCACTTGGAAATTATTAACATCAGTAGAAAGTTATAACTTACTCTAGATGTATGACATTTAATAATGTGTAATATTTTTATTGGTAAAGTGTAAAACATTCTATAATTACGAGCGGTGTAATATTTTAATTATCACTTAATTTAAAAGAAAAGGTATATTTCTATTGTGCAGTTGGTCATTCTTTAAATGCATAACCTCTCCAATTAATAATAAGAATAAAGCGATGTTATTACCTTAGGATAAAAGGGAATGCCACTTAGTAGACACAGTTGAGGAATAGTTACTAAACACCACAGGGAGAAGGATTGAAGAAGAGGGTAAATAGATTAGTATGCATAGCACATGCTTTGTAGCAAAGACGTTCTTGATGACCCATATATGAGAGGGTAGAATTTTGAGAGACCAACCTTAACTAGCCCGGCCATCCATCTTGTATATTGAATCAACACATCATTTAAATTTGTAGTAGCAGACCCTAAAAATTATGGCCTTGAGGGGTTAAGGAAAACTAATTTCCAACCTTTACAATGTAAGGTGAATCCTGTGAAGTAATCTTCCACCACAAAATGATACATGAAGCCAACCTAATACCATAGCGACCATATCATATTACAATAATTCACCAAATATATAACAATAATCTTGCCTTGATTATATATGTCATGAAATGGAGTCTAGTATCCATCTGACTAGCTGCTCGAATTTGAAACTTGATAATTTTAAAGATGTCTTTAAAATAGCTTTTGTTTAATTAATTACATTTTCCTTGAGAAGATTTTTTTAAAAAAATTATGCACTTACATCTCTGCCCTATTTTGTGTAATTTTCATACTTCCAAGAGGCTAAAGCTTTAGCCTCTTACTGCAATGATGGCCCTCTTGATAAGTGATAAGGATATCTCCTCATCTATTCCAACCTCATCTATTCACATTTCAATTCATCTTAGCTTATCAGTAGTTTGCTCATAGGCTCCCTCTTATTGTAACAACCTTAGCAAATTGTTATGGACTCTTGTACTATTTATTCAGTTACTGAAATACATACAATAGCTTCATTGGCTCAAAACCAATGTTATCATGGTATCAGAGCAAAAGAAAGATTAACATCTCTTTTTTTTTCTGTTCACCATGTCTTCTGCTACATCATCAAGTGTTCCATTACCTTCGGTCTCTTTTTCTACTAGTTTCCCAATATAGGTCTTCAATTAACATTGAAATTCACTTCTTCTAATTTTTTACTATAGCACACTCAGTTGTTGCCTTTTCTTCGTGGCTATAATTTAATGAAACACATAGATGGTTCTCCTCCACCACCCGAGTTTACGGAGGACAAAGCTCAAAATCCTTCGTATATGGTTTGGTTCAGTCATGATTAAATAATCCTCAACTGGATCATCAGTTCTCTTTCTGAATTTGTTTTACCACAGGTTGTTGGTGTCTTTACAACCTATGTGACATGGAAAAAGTTGACAACCACTTATGCCTCTAGGTCTAGAATTCAAATTCACCAACTTAAGACTCAACTTCACACACTATGTCATAATAATGATAGCATTCAGACCTATATACAGAAAGCCAAATTAATCTTTAATCAACTTATCGCCTTGAATAGCCTTGTTTCTGAGGATGACTTTGTGAATGCAATACTTGCCAGTTTCGATCTAGTATATCGACCCTTTGTTCATAACATTAAAGCCCACCTTGAATCAATTTCGTTTGATGATCTTTTTGGATTGTTATTAAACGAAGAAATCCAACTTTCTACTGATCTTGTGTCCAATGATATTACTGTCCCTACTGCCCATTTTTTTGCCCGAGGATGCGGCAGGGGACGACGTGGTCATGGACGAGGGCATCTCCTTTTCTCTGGATCTCGTCATCCATTTGGTGGCCACTCTTATACTGGTGCTTCTTTCTCTTCGATTGACATAAGATGCACTCTTACATGCTATAATTGCCATGGCATTGGCTATGTTTCTAATCAATGTCTGTCTCCAAGATAACTATTAAGCCAAGGTTCTGGGCACACTATCCCTACTAGTCATTTTATTGCTCAATCCACTCCACCTACCAAGCCTTGGATTGTTGACACCAGTGCAACCCATCATTTAACTACAAATATGGACAATTTAGCTATCCATTCTGAGTACACTAGACCTGAGGAGGTGGTCATTAGCAATGGTAAAACTATACCAATCTCTCATACTGGACTGACTAATTTTCAATTGAATGGCAAAAATTTTAATTTAAATGATATTCTCCATGTGCCTAATGCTTGTGAAAATTTAATTTCTGTTAATTCTTTCACTTATTCTAACTTTGTTTCCATTTAATTTTTTCCTCAGTATTTCTTAATAAAGGATTTGCAAATAAGGAACGTTCTATACAAAGGCCCGAGTTTTAATGGTCTTTACTCCATGATACTAGATTCCACCATTTCTTCTTTAGTTCGTGTTCATTTGTCTTCTTTGTCCACCTAGCATGCTAGATTGGGCCATGCATCCTTTCCTACTGTGAAGAGTGCCTTAAACATTTTTTATATTTCTTTTTCTTATGATGTTTCTTCCATTAGTCATACTTGTAGTGTTAGTAAAATAAAGAAACTACCCTTTCCAGTTTTTACTTATCAGACTGAAGGACCTTTAAATCTTATTTTTTATGATCTTTGGTGACCTTCCCCCATTGCTTGCATGAATGGTTCTAAATATTATGTGTTATTTTTTTTATCACTATAGTAAATATTCTTGGGTCTATTTTATTATATTCAAATATGAAGTTCTTAATTGTTTTATCAAGTTCAGGTATATGGTTGAAAAATTTTTTGGCTATTCAATTAAATCTTTTTAGGTCGACTAAGGAGGTGAATATCAAGCCATGACTCAATATTAACGAAGTTCATATTAACTTATACCATTGTTTTCAACAATGGTATAAGTTAACGAAGTTCATGTCCACACACACCTTAACAAAATAGGTGTGCTGAGAGAAAACACAAACACATTATTGAAATGGGTCTAGCATTCCTTCATCATGCTTCTGTACCATAAAAATATTGGGATCATGCTTTTGAGACTGCTACTTATACTGTTAATCGCTTACCTACCTATAAATTAGCTCATAAATCACCTTTTGAGGTTTTATTTAACTCAAAACCTGATTATGCTAACCTTAGAATTTTTGGCTGCTTATGTTACCCATGGTTAAGGCCTTATGCACCTCAAAAACTAGCACCTCATTCTACTAAAAGTATTTTTTGGGGCTATAGCAACATTCACAAAGGCTATAAATGTTTACTTCTTGATTCTAATAGAATTCATTACTCATGCCATGTTCTCTTTGATGAGTAGGTTTTCCCTTTTGTAGAGATTGATGTGGTTCCTACTAGTGTCCAACATTCCTCTCCAGAGCCCTCTATGACTGTTTTACCACCTCTACGCTCAGTGCATCACTTTTTACCACCTATGCAAACTCCACTTTCTGCTTCAACTCAACCTTCTTCTCCTTCCCAACTACGGACCAATCCCATTCCCACTCCACTACCATCTTCTCAGCCCTCTATTCCCTTACCAAACTCAACTGTTATTCATAATTCTACATCTACCCATCCAATGACAACTCGCTCTAAGACTGGCAGCTTAAACCCAAAAATATTCTTTACCACAACCACTGATGAAGTAGAACCATCTTGTTTTACTCAAGCTGTTAAATATGAGAAGTGACGTAAGGCTATAGAAGAACAAATTTATGCTTTACTTTCTAATGGAACTTGGGAATTGGTTCCACGGGAACAAGCAAGAAACATTATTAGCTGCAAGTGGGTTTACCGCATAAAGAAAAATTCAGATGGCTCTATTCAATGTTACAAAGCATAGCTTGTTCCTAAAGGCTTTTACCAACACCCTAGAATTGATTATTCTGATACTTTTAGTCCTGTCATTAAACCGGCAGTGGTTCGTTTAGTTTTAACCCTTATTATTTCTCTTCATTGGAAGGTTAAACAGTTTGATGTGTCTAATGCCTTTTTGCATGGTCACTTGAGTGAGGAGGTTTATATGCAACAACCTCTAGGTTTTGTTGATTCCACCCAACCTAAGCATGTATGTCACCTAAATCGCTCTCTTTATGGCCTTAAGCAAGCCCCAAGGACATGGTATTGCCATCTTACTTATGCTCTTCTCTCTCTTGGCTTTCAGGGTTCCTATACTGATAGCTCTCTAGTTTACTAGAATAATGGTACCAAGCTTGCCTTTTGTATGATTTATGTTGATGATCTCTTGTTTACAAGTACTGATGATCACTTTATTGATTCGATGGTGCAATCTTTGTAAAAATAATTTGCTTTAAAAGATTTGGGTTGCTTGCACTATTTCCTTGGTGTGGAGGCAACTTGGAATGGTGATTCTTTACTGCTCACACAAACTAAATATATCATTGACCTCTTAGTTAAAGCTTGTATGCATAACGCCAACTCCATGTCCACTCCAGCTTGTGCAACAACTCGGTTACATGGTGAGATAGGTGAGCTTTTTTATGATCCTACTCTCTATCGTAGTATTGTTGGTGACCTTCAATACTTGGCCATGACCCGACCTGACATTTCTTATTCTATTAATAAAGTTTGTCAATTTAAGCACAAGCAACACCTGAAAACGTAGACACTCAAGCATTAGTATAATAATATATTTATTTAATATATACATGCATTTCATACAAATGCTAAAAATTCATTTTTATTATAATAATAAATGCAGAAGAATTTGGGTGGCGGATCGAAGCAGAATCCCTAAATTTCTATAACCTCGATCACTGAAATTTACTAGCCAATAGGCTTTCCATATCTCTAAAATATTCCTAATCCAACTTTTCGCAGTGAATTGGCCCCTAGTACATAAAGGGTTAACTGAGAATCTACAGTTCCACTACCGGTGCTAACTAGCACCGAGTACCCTACAGGTCAACTGAGGATCTGTAGTAACACCCCTTATCCACAATTCACAACAATCATAATTTTTATAACTGAAATCAATGAAAGTTCAAAGTCTATTCTAACGTGCTGTTGCGCAATTGCCCTAGTGTGACCCACTATGTGGCACATTCTTTGTTTTATAATAAAATAATGAAAATTCACAATAAAATATAAACAACATCCATTTTCACAATTTAATAATCACATGTAAATATATACGAAAAATATATATATATATTTGAAATAATCAAAATAATAACAATTAATGAATTAAAGCATAATGAAATTAATATTTATTGAAAATATGAATGCTCACAATATATGTTCTACATGCAATGTATACATGTGATAATAACTCACAGTTCAAGTGTGCTTGTCTACCCTAGCTCGGCTAGCCCGGTTCAATAGGCCTAGCTCGCGAAACAACTAAGGAAAATAATAATGATAATAATATATTAGAATCAAAATCCTAATTTTATACTTCTAGAATTTTTAAAGAATGACTCAATTTAGGACACGGCTCTATAAAAATTCAAAACTTAAGATCAACCCGATGTCATGTTTTACGAGAATTCTATCAAAAATTCTATAGAGTCTCCTTTGTAAAAGAAACGTCTTTGTACTAAAAGTAAAGTCGATACTGCACATAAACACACTTTAAATATTAACAATGTTCAACATCTCGGGTTAGGCCCCTGAACTACAATTATTGCCTAACCGAGAGCCAGCATAAATAAAAAATAAATAAAATAATAATAAATACTAATAATTTAACAAAACTCATAAAAATCATAAAATACCACAATTCAATTTATTTAAATAATAAAAGCATCAAAGATATTTATTTTCAAAATAAATAATAAAATCTCAAATATAATTAAATAATATTAAAAAATCAAATTTTTAAATCTTTGAAATTAAATAGCATAAATTACCAATAGTTATTTAAATTGCCCAAGTTCATAATAAAAATAGCTAAAAATTCATTTAATCATAAAAATAATAGGTAAAATTATTATTCGAATATATTTCTGAAAATTATCATTAATTAGCTAAAAATAATAAATAATTCATAAAAATTATTTTAATACTATTTATTACTAAAAAATTATCCAACACATAATAATTAACAATAATTTCAACTAAAATATGAAATTTACTAATTTATACAAATTTTTCCAAAAATCCAATTTTTACATAAACATTCAAAAATTCATAATAAAATTTCGTAACATAATTTCAATAAACTTTCTTCACGAAATATGCTTAAAATAATTAGTAGAATTTATTAAAAATGAAACACATTTTCAAGCCATGAACAGTAACCGAGTTCAGAATAGTGCCCAAATCACAACTATCTCCAAAATTGAATTTAAATACATTTTTGGAAAGCTTACAACTTCAATTTCAATAATCTAAAGTCAATTTAACATGAATCAAACCAATTAAACATAAAATAAATAATTGAAGCTAAAAACCCTAGAATCAATTATCCAAAATTGGAGCTGAATTCGAAGTTGATCAAGCAAATTACCATAAAGGAAATGAAGCCCACAGTACCAGCTTTCAAACAAGACCAATGGGAGCTCTAACCATCACCGAAAATGTCACCGGTAGCCTTTGGAAGCTAATAGCACCGAGAAGGAAGAAGAGAGGAGAGGGAAGAGAAAACATCAATGGGAGGAAAGAAAGGTAGTGGCAGTGAGTAGACAAGAGGCAGCGACAGCGACGGTGGCACTGTCTGGTTCAGCAGTGCAAGGGGAGGGCTGGTTCACGTCGTTTGTCCAAGAGAAGAAGGAGTAAGAGGGAAGGAAGGGAAGGGGGAAGGGGGAAGGAAAGAAACGATTATATATATATATATATATATATATATATTTAAAAAAAGTAGAAAAGGACAAAATAAAATAAAATAATATCTTTAATTTAAATATTTTCTTTTCTTATTAAACTCACCATATAATTTTAAAATTATATTAAAATACTCTATATTAACATAATTCACAAATAATAATAATATTAAATAATATATAACAATAAATTTAAGTTTTAAATTTCAATTTAATATTAATACCATAATATAATAAAATAAATAATAATACTTCAATTTAATTTAATTTCACAAAATAACCATAATATAACAAATTAATAAAATATTTATTAACACTACAAATCCCAGAAATTAATTTAATAATTTATAAAAATTTGGGTTATAACAAGTTACTTTCATGGATTTGATGAATCGGGTATTCAGACCATTTGTGGATCAATTTGTAGTAGTTTTTATTGATGATATACTGATGTATTCAAAGAGTATGGAAGAGCACGTATATCACTTGAGGACAGTACTACAGACATTGAGAGAACATCAGTTTTATGCTAAATTCTAGAAGTGTGATTTATAATGGGAGAGTGTAGCATTCCTTGGGCATGTAGTGTTTAAAGATGGCATTTATGTTGATCCACAAAAGGTAGAAGGAGTGTCAGAGTGGCCTAAACTGACCACAGTTACTAAGATTCAGAGTTTCTTTAGTTTGGTTGGGTACTATAGGAGATTTATTCAGGATTTCTCGAGAATTGCAGCACCTATTGACTTTGCCTAATGGAGTAAATAAGTTCACTGTATATTGTGATGCTTCCAGAGTTGGCTTAGGTTATATGTTGAAGCGAAATGGAAGGGTATCAGCTTATGCTTCTAAGTAGTTGAAGAAGTACGAGCATAACTATCCAACTTATGACCTAGAGATGGCTGCAGTAATCTTTGCCCTTAAGATTTAGAGATATTATTTGTACGGGGTGACTTGTGAGACTTTCACTGATCATAAGAGCTTGAAGTACATTTTTCAATAAAAAGATCTAAACTTGAGGCAAAGAAGATAGTTGGAACTTCTAAAGGATTATAACTGTGATATCATGTACCATTCAGGCAAGGCTAATGTGGTAGCAGATGCCTTGAGTAGGAAGTTCTCAGGTAATCTTACTCACATCAGTGTGGAGAGCAGACCGTTGATTCAAGAGATGCACAAGTTGGTGGACCAAGGGTTGATGATGAAGATAACCAAGTCAGGAGGATTGCTAGCTCAGTTCAAAGTTAGATCAGTATTGAGGGATATGATAAAAGTAGCTCAGAGTCGAGATCTTGATTTGGTTGAACTTGTGGAGAAAGTTCATAATGGAAAGTTCACTGATTTTAGTCTCGATGATAAAGGTGTGTTGTAATAACCCAAGTTTTAAATTATTTTATTTTAAAATAGGATATGCAGTGTTAATAATTTTAAAATAATATTTTATTATTTTATTATCTTATGAATTATTATTATTATTATTATTATTATTATTATTATTATTATTATTATTATTATTATTATTATTATTATTATTATTACGTTTAATTAAAAATTTTCTACATAATTGTTTATATTGCGGTTTAATATTTTGGATAATATTATTTTAAAAATACTTAATTTGGTGCACTAATATTTTAATATTATCATTTTAATAATAAATTACATTATTTAATTGTATTTTATAAGTTTATATATATATATATATATATATATATATATATATATATATATATATATATATTCATGCACATATATAATTAGGGTTTCATATTACTATTATGTGTGTATATTATACTTTTATTATGTGTAATATATATATGTGTGTGTATATATATATGTGCATGTGAATATATAGGTGTGTGGTGTGTGAATATTGTATAATATAATAATATACATTATAATATATAGTTTATTAATTTATATTATATAGTTTTATGTATATTATATATACAAAAATAATAAAAACCCTCCCTATCCTTTTCTCTCTCCCCAATTCCCCATCCTCAACGCCTGTCACTACTGTTCGCCAGCTGTTGGTGTGCCTCAAGTTCTTCCGTCGTCGACCACCTCTTCCCCAGCCAGCTCCGTCGCCTTCCCTTCCTTCTCCGGCACCGGTAACGACCTCAATTTCCTTTTTTGGCCGAATCACGTTTCCTTGCCGTTCTCCTCCGTCTAGCCACTAAATCGGATGTTTCTAGTGGTGTTGAACTCCTAGAGTTTTGAGGAGGTTGATTTCGAGCTCCTTCCAGCTTGAAAACGCAATTTGGTAAGGGTTTTAGCTCATTTTCGATTTCGGCCATTGTTTATTTTTTGATTTTTTTCCCAATAATTCTTGCTTGATTCATGAAAAATCCCTTTACTAAAGTTGTTCCCCTTAGCTTAATCTACATCTCTGAATTTTTGTGTGATTTTTGGGAATTATTTTGATTTTTGTGAATTTTTGAATATTTTATTATTATTTTATTATTTTCGTAGATTAATTATATAAATTATGAAATTGTGATTTTTGGTCTTATTGATGGTTATTGGTAATTTTAGAATTTATTTTAGAATTTTTATGAATTTTGTGTAATTTTTATAATTATTTTTAGTTTATGTAAGTTTTGGAAATATAGGTTAAATATATATTTTGTTAGTAATTATTGGTTAATTAAATGTATTTGTTGATTTTAATGAATAATATGTTGAGAAAATAATTTTTGTGTATTTATATAATTTTCATTGAATTTTTTAATATTATTAGTATTTTATGTGTATTTTTAAATATTAGGGGAAATTTGGTAATTGGTGATAATTATAGTTAAATATTAAGTGTAATTGGTTTTAATATTATTTGAGGTATAAAAATGATTTTTACAAATTATTTACTAATTTTAACTAATTAATACTAATTTTCAAAAATTATTTTCAAATAATAAATAATATATTATTTTTGTAAATAAATGGATTTTTAGTAATTTTTAATATGTTTTTGGACTAGTTAAGTAATTTGGATTTATAAAATGAATTTTTATTAATAATTGTGGAATTATCGAGAAAAAGGATTTTTAATAATATTATATTATTAATTAGGGTTTTTAAGTAATTATTAGGAAATAATTATTTTTGGTGTTTTAATGTTAAATATGTTATATTTTGATATTTGAAGGGCATTTATGGTATTTATTGAATTTTAATATATTTTATTGTGTTATTTGAATTTTTGGTGAATTGTAGACCTCGATTAGGGAATTTTTGGTAGTTCGGGATTCCAACCGAGGGTTATAAGGATTTTTATATTTTCCTTGCAGAACCAACTCTACTTTTTAAGTAGAGAGATGTCTATTTTACAAAGGAGGTTCTATCGAAATTTTTAATAGAATTCTCGTAAAACGTGACATCGAATCTAATTCTGATTGTCGTGTCTGTTTGTATTTAGTAATTCTAGATCGAGTCTCTAGAAGTCTAAGTTAGATATATGTTCTGATTCGTGATTGTTTTTATTGTTTAGTTGCGCTGAGACCGAGACCTAGTGGACTAGGCCCGTCGGACCAGTCTCGAGGAGCGCATCCCTGTGAGTTATTATGATATATATACATTGCTTTAGGTTGCATGTTTTAGAATTATATGTTTTAAATGTAAACTTTTGCATAATTATTTTATTAAATGCTTAAGTATATTTTAGGTATATTTTTAGTATATTCTTGGTATTTTTTAAAATACATGCATGATTTCTTTTTTATTTATATTCAAATTATTTTAAGTATATTATTGGTTGATTTTAAGTATATTTTATGAATTGTTTGAGTTGATTTTACGTATATATACCTGAAATATACTTAGTTTATTTTAGGTATATTTCTGGTATATATATAGTTTATTTGATCATTTTGAATGTTGTTATGCATTATTTATTTTTCTGTATGTATGTTTTATTTTTAATGTAGGATATCGATAGAACGTGCTACCTAGTGGGCAGCACTATGACTGTGTATGTACCAGTGCGATAGATTTAGGGTTGAGTGAGAATCATTTGTGGTATTATGATTTTGATTAAGAATGATATGATTGATTTGATTTAGATGTGATGTAATTAATGGTGTGATTGCTGGAGCTCGGTTGACCAAGTGTCTCAGGGCCAATCACACTGACAGTCAGACTGCTAGAGCTCGGTTGACTTAGTGTCTCGGGACCAGTCTACTGTTCAGTTGGACTAAGTGAATTTAATTAGAATTAAATGGGCCTGTATGGCTAGAGCGATTTCTATTGATATTTGAGGTTATGATAACTTAGGGTTCTATTTGATCCTTTATAAACTAATGTTTTTCAGTATTAATTATAAAGTGATTTTTAGCATCTATGTGTACTTGCATGTATATGTATTTATTATATATACTTATGAGTGTTTGCATTTGACATTTAGTTATGCGTGTATATATATTATAATAATTCACTCAGTGAGGTCTGACTCCCCTCAATTGATGTTTTTACAGGAGAGTCTTCTTCTTCAAATCTCAACAGTAGGCTTATTTGTCGGATTTCTTCCGCCCCGGCCTTATTATGTAAATTACTTACTTAGTTATTTATTATTATACTCCAGTAAACTGCGGTAGTTTTATTTGTAACAGTAGTGAGTTTTAATTATTTTGTTGTATGAGATTTCAATTCAGATATTTAATCTGAATATTGTATTAAATTATTTCATGATATGAAAAAGATTATCTATTTATGTTAAATTAAAATTTTAATTATGGTATATTTTAATTATTTATTATTGTTTTTATTTTTAAGGCTTGCTACGGATTCCAGATTCGAAAGAATTCTCATTCCCTAATGCCAGTCATGGCCCCGGATTTGAGTCGTGACAAAGTGTGCTATGGATCAATGGAAGATTGCGTGTTTCTGATATGGATAACTTGATATAAGAGATATTATAAGAAGCTCATTTTGCAGCCTACAATGTACATCCTAGTTCTACTAAGATGTACCATAATATTAAGGATCTTTACTGGTGGGATGGAATGAAGAAGGATGTAATTGAATTTGTTTCTAAGTGCTTGACCTGTCAGCAAGTGAAAGTAAAGCATCAGGAGCCTTCTGGGAAGCTTCAAACTCTTCTAATTCCTAAGTGGAAATAAAAGAGGGTCATTATGAATTTTATGATAAGATTGCCTCGTTCAAAGGATGGATATGATTCTATTTGGGTGATAGTCGACAGGTTGACTAAGTCAACTCATTTTCTGCCAGTCAAAGCTCCTTTTTTTAGTGGCCAAGTTGGTTAGGCTGTATATCAAGAATATTGTGTGTCTTCATGGGGTGCCTATCTCCATTATTTCTCCTATCGGGTGCCTATCTCCTATCTCCATTTTGATAAAAAAAGAGATTGAAAACAACAATTAGTAAACAGAAGAACTATACGGATCCGAAGCGCAAAGATATAGAATTTTAAGTTGGAGACTATGTATTTTAAAAGGTGTCACCTATGAAGGACGTTATGAGATTTGGTGAGAATAGAAAGTTGACATCGAGATAAATAGGACCTTTTGAGATTCTGAAGAAATTTGGCATGGTTATATGTCGGTTGGCTTTACCTCTGAATTTGTCTTAAGTGCATCTAGTATTCCACGTCTCAATGCTCATGAAGTACATTTCATACCTTTTCACACGTGTTGTAGCCTCAGAGTGTGGAAGTGAATGAAGATCTGATGTACGATGAAGAACCAGTTGCAATTGTTGACAGCCAAGTTTGCCAGTTGTGTTCTAAATAGATCCTGATGGTCAAAGTGTTGAGGAGGAATAACAGCGTGGAGGAGCACACGTGGGAGGCCGAGGTTGAGATGCGGGTGGCTTACCCTTATCCTTTACCTTGATGAATTCTTGTATTCCGTTCTTTTTATTTAAAATTTGAGGACTAATTTTTGTAAGGGAGAAAATTGTTACAACCGAAATTTTTATAAATTATAAAATTAAATTTTTTAAATTTGTAGTGTTAATAATTATTTTATTAAATTATGATATTTATTGTTAGTTAAATTAAATTTGATTTTGGTGTTAAATATTATTTTAATATTCTTAATATTATTATTTATATAAATTATTGATTGATTGTTAGTGTATAATTAATTTGGGGATATTAATTTTTTTAAAAAAATATTAGAATATTAACTTTTAATTTAAAAGTTATTATTATTATTATTTTAAAATATATATATATATATATAAACCATTTTTCTTTTTTTTTTTCTCTTTCCTTTCTTTTCCCTTTTTTCTTTTCTTTTCTCTTCTCTTCTCCCTACGCAACCGGACTGCAGCGCCGCCACCACCCGCCATCTACCACCATGTCGCCGCCACCTCCACTAGACAGCGCCATCACCGCTAGCTATTCCTTCCCCTCCTTGCCACCCCACCATCTTCTTCCTTCCTCTTTTCCTCTCTCGGTTACTAGATCTTCTTCCTCTCACCGGAGATGTTTCTAATGATGATAGGAGTTGATGCTAGTCTCAAACGAAAGCTTATCTTTTGGGCTTCTTAAGCCCTTAATCAATTTTTATTTTCAACTCCGGTAAGTCCCTCAATTTTATGAAATTTTTTTTATGTTAATTTTGATTAATTTGTGAAATTGAGTTTAAATTAGGTTGATTTATGTTAAATTGATCTTAGATTATTGTTATAGAAGTAGTAAACTTTCCAAATATGTGTTTAGATTTAATTTTGGAGATTTTTTTCGAAATGACACTATTCCAAGCTCAGGTTACTATTCTGACACTGTTCCAAGTTCAAAAAAATTATATTTTTAATAAATTCTACTAATTATTTTAAGTAAGTTTTGTGAAAAAAGTTTATTGAAATTATGTGTAGAATTTTTATTATAAATTTTTGAATATTTATGTGAAAAATTAATTTTTGAAAAAATTAGTATAAATTAGAAATTTGTATATTTTAGTTGAAATTATTATTAATTATTATGTTTTTGACAAAATTTGAGTAATAAATAGTATTAAAATAATTTTTATAATTTATTTTCTATTTTTAGTTAATTATTAGGAATTTCTGAAAAAATATATGAATAATGATTTTATTTATTATTTTTAAGTTTAAATAAGTTTTTGGTTATTTTTATTATATATTTTGGCAATTTAGATAATTAATGCTATTTAATTGCAAAATTAGAAGAATGGATTTTTATTAATATAATTTAATTACAAATTAGAATTTTATTATTTATTTTGGAAATAAATATCTTTTATACTTTTATTATGTAAATAAATTTAACTGTGATATTTAAATGAATTTTTATGATTTTTGTGAATTATTGAAATTTATATTAATTTTATTATTGTGGATTGTGTTGGTTTTTGACTGGGCAATAATTGTAGTTCAGGGGTTCAATCCGAGAAATTGAATTTTGTGGATATTTTAAAATGTGTTTACATGCAGGATTGACTATACTTTTGTAGAGGGATGTCTATTTTACAATGGAGAGGGATGCCAAATTTTTGATAAATTTCTCGTAAAACGTAACATCGGATCGATTCTAAGTTTTGAGTTTTAGTCAAGTTGTATCTTAGATTAAATCATTTTTTAGAAATTCTAGATGTATAAAATTAGAAATTTAATTCTAATATTATTATTATTTTTTTCTTAGTTACACCACGAGTTTTACCTACTGGACCGAGCCAACTAAATCAGAGTAGAGAAGCGCAGTAGAACTGTGAGTTATTATTATATGTATGCATGACATATAGAGATCATTATTAGCATGCATATTTTAATGATATGACTTTAATATATTAATTTATAGCAAATTTTATTTATTTATTAATTATTATTATCATTATCGTATATACACATATATGTGATTATATATATATATATATATTAAATGCAAATTTTATGTTCGTAATTTATATACTTTACATTTTTAATATGATTTCATTTATTCAATTTTTTTGATATAATATTTTGGAGAATAGTTGTAAAACGTGTCACCTAATAGGTTACTTTAGGGATGTTACACAATAGTACGTTAATTGTTAGACCATACATTTATTGATTTGAGATATGATTAATTAATTATTGAGATTTGTGGTAAGAGAGTAGTGTAATTGTAGAAGCTCGGTTGACCTAGTGTCTCTGGGCCAATCATACAAACAGTGAGATTACGAGAGCTTAGTTGACTTAGTGTTACAAGGCCATCTACTGTCCAAAATTGAGAAGAAAAATATTTTTGGAATTAAGTGAGCTTGTTGGTTAATGAGATTCTGTGATTGAGGTTACGAAATATTTTAGAGTTATACTCCGATTCTTTACCTAAAAATTATTGCATTTATTTGTTTTATCGAAAAATGTAATTTCGAACATCTGCATGAAATGCATATATAAATTAAAAAAATATAAATATATAAACATTATTATACTGATGTTTGAATGTTTGTATCCTTAGGTTGTATGCGTATATATAATAATGATTCACTCATTGAAATTTGACCCCTTTAAATTTTTTTTTTCAGAATTCTTTCCATTAGACCTCCCATACTAATTCTCTTCGTCGGACCTTTTCCTCTCCGGTTGATATATGTAAATTTTAAATTACTCTTTTCTTATATTGTTAGACATTGTAGTAGTATTACATGCTTAATGTATTTTATTTTTGTTATAATTGGTAGTTGTATTTTGAATATTGTCAAATATTTTGTTATGATATATACGGAGATTTCCATTTGATTTAAAAAGTTTTAATTCATAAGTATTTTATGGTATGTTTTATTGAATTTTTATTTTAAAACTTGCTAAGAATTTTGAATTCTCGCAAATTTCTATTTCATAGCGCCGGTTATGACTTTCAGATTTCGATCTTGACAATTATAACTATAATATTTTTTTCTATATGAAATTAGTTTTAGAGTTGAGAAATATTATTTATAAAAAATATTGAAGGAATATCATATAATTATTTAATAAAAAATTTATAAAAGTTATAATAAATTATAACTATATTAAGTTAATATTAAATTACTAAATAAATAACATTTTTATTATTTTTAAAACTTTATTTATTAATAATAATAATAATAATAATAATAATAATAATAATATATTTATTTATTTATTTACTATATATCATAAGTCTAATAAAAATTTTGTTCACGTTTGAAATACGTGGTTATTTACTAGTATATATTATATATATATATACTAAATAATATATTAAAATATTTTTAATTTTCTGAAATTTTATATTAAATTGTTTTCAATCTACAAGCTACTTATTTAGTCTGTTTAATTTATTAAAAATATAAGATATATTTTAAAAGATTTAAATAATGTTCTTAACAAAAATAAAATTATATAAATATTTAAAGTAATTTAAAATATCTATAAATTATACCTTTAATAAAATTATTAATTTATAAATTAAAAATATTATATTTTTTTCAAAAAAATAAAAATATTAAAAAACTTTTAAAATTTAAAAAATAATATATGCATTAAACCTAAAAAATCAAATCAAACAGGCCAACAAACTAGTAGCTATCCTCTTATTTTCACATTTATTTTTCTTTCCAAAATATCAAAAATACTTTTAAAGCTGTAATTTCTCTAAATTAAAGAAAATTAAGAAAAATTAACTTTTTTATCATATATCAAGCGGTTAATTCTTAACAGTACAAAAATAAAATAGGAAGTAAAAGTTCAATTTCTGATCTTCTAAACTGGATATTGACATTTTTACCACTTACGCCTCTAATAAAGGACAAATTAATAATAACATAGTTTTAATAAAATTTTATTAAATTTTAATAAAAAAGACAAATTAATAATAACATAATTAACAATAATAAAAAAATTGCAATTAATATTTTTCTCATTTTGAGCTCTCTCTGCCATTGGTCTCTCTTCCTTTTTTTTTTTTTGGTTTAATTGTTATTGTTATTTTTTCTTCCTTCGCTGCTCTCTTCGGTTTGGACCTCTTTCTTTCTCTCCTCTTTTGTCTGTGTTTTCTCCTCTAGAATCTCATAGCTCACCCATAACCCATTTGACAAAACCTCAGGTTTGTTTCTCTATTCGATCTGTTATCTGTCCTTCACCAATCCTCCTTCTTCCCCACCAATCCTCCTTCTTCCCTGTTTCTTTTTGTTGCCCTTTTTAATTTAGGGTTTGGTTTTTGATCGGGGTTTTGGGGATTTTTTTTTGGGAATACGATCTTTAAGTTTTTGGTCCTATATGGTATATAAGGGTTTTAATTGGCGTGTGTTTAATGCAATAGGATATTTACGAGTATATGTATATGTTATGATAATGGTTTTAATTTTTGTTTTGTCGGTGTTTCTTGTTTCAATCAATTTGATTGATTATTGTGTTGCGGTTTCTTTTTCTTTTTCTTTTTTTTTTTTTTTGAGAAAGATTTAATTTTGAGATTAAGGGTTGTTGCTAATTGGTTTTTGGACGGTGGGTTTTTGAATTTGAGGAATTTGTTTTCTGGGTTTATTTTAGTGCTAGAAAAATTGTTGAGATTCAGAATTAAGAGTTTGAAATGAATTATTAACTTTAAGTGGGTGGAAATGGGAATATTTCATTTCAAATTATGGTTTATCTTGGATTTACATATTGAATCCGTTTTTTTTTTTTTTCGCAAATGTTTTAATTTCGGTGCTCTTGATGTTATTGGAAAAGAATTAAGTTAAAGATGAATTGTCTCGCAATCCCATACAGTATTTATCGTAATCCATAGTTGGTTGAAAGAGCCAATGTTTAGTAGCTGGTTGTGATTGTGAAAATTGTACAGTGTTTATTGCCATTACGAACCTGGATTGGGGAATGGATATGTTTATTCTCTTACAAGAGGCTTCTTGTTATGCAGTGAGTGAAGTTGAAGGATTGTGGGGGAAGGAGTTTTGGAGTGGGAAATGGCTGGGATTTCAAGTGAGGAAGCTGGAGTTGGAAGGTCTATTGAGGGGATCTCGAATGGGCAGCGTTGTCAATCAGGTGAAGCATTGGCAGAATGGCGATCTTCTGAGCAGGTTGAAAATGGAACTCCATCAACTTCGCCTCCTTATTGGGACATTGATGATGATGATGATGGAGGTATCAGTTCCCTCCTGTTAGTAGTCTTTTTTCCTTTTCTTTTTGGTTTTCTGTTAAATTGAATATTTTTCTTTTTAGTTTTTGTTTTTGCTTATGAGTGTTATGAGGATCTTGGAACTCCATTTTTTTTTAAATATTTGAGATTGTTAAGCTAGAAGCATGTGAAAAACTTTGGACATGTAAGGAAAAGATTGTCTACCGGTTTTAGGTTTATAATAATAAAAGGCACTTGTTCTTTCTGAGTCTGTCAAAAAATGGATGTGTTATCTAATGGACTTTAGTTTTTCCATGTTGTGGAATTACATGTTCAACTTTGGCTACTTTTTGAGATTGCTTGTATTTTCTTTCCCAATTATTCAAACTTATTTGTTGTTTTGTAAGCCGATGTTTTCTTCATTATAGGGCCAAAGCCTTCTGAACTGTTTGGAAAATATACATGGAAGATAGATGAATTTTCGAAGATTGGCAAAAGAGAACTTAAAAGTAATGCATTTGAGGTTGGCGGCTACAAATGGTATGAAGTTTTGCAGGGATTATTTTTCTTGTCTTAATGTGTCCTGTAATGCAATGTCTGTCGGTTCTGTTATATCCTTATTTTTCACTTTCGATTCATGTACTGTGAAGGATACTTGCATAGATACATATGCACCTTCACACTTGCACATTTGAGTCTACATGCATCGACTACATATGGTGGGATATTAATCTTAGCTTCTATGCGCTTATGATATGAACTTGTACACATATCATTCACTTGATGGGATCACTTATTGTTCAAAACTGTTCAAATATATATATCTTGGTAGATTGAGAATGGAGGAAAATGATTGAGATATGAAAGTGGTGAAGCTTTCATATTTTCATGACTGCTATTGTGCGCTATGCATGTCTGGTTACTCTATTGGCTAGCATCACCAGAATCCGTACGGAGATGAATTAATGTGAAATTCCTAAATGCACACTCTATTTGTTCTGACGTTGATGCCGCTAGACTGTTAAATGAAATTGGACTATGTATTTATTTTAGATCTGATTGTACTTGATGGAATGCCTCATTGTGGATTTTAGGCATGTGTACATAACATTTTTTCAATATGCCTGTCAGGCTCAACCTCCCTTCTTTTGGATAATGTTTCAAATTTATCTGGTAATTCTATGGTATATGTCAATAATTTGTGATCTGTGCTTGGGATTGAAAGGAATATGTTCGCGGTGGTGTTCCTTCTAGCGCATACAATGAAATTAGTTATTTTTGGATACCTATTATTCCAGTGTTAAAAACTAGATTATATTTTTATTTTTGCTATCTGTTTTTTGTAACTAAGATCATAAATGGTGCTTGTTAGTTCGTCTTGTGTTTATTGTCATTTCTGGGGGATGTTTAATATCATGTGGATTGAGGATTTGTTTTAATTTTATTTATGATCAAATTTTGAAGATTATTGGCTATCTTGACCTTTCAATGAAAATATTGTCCATGCCTTGCATTCTAGTGTTTTCTACATGTTGCTGTCATGCATTTGCACCTGTATCACTTGAAGGCAGTGCTACACAAAAAGTTGCCTTGTCAGTTTTACTTTAAGCCTTTTGCTGTGGGTGGCAGGTACATACTAATATACCCCCAGGGTTGTGATGTTTGCAATCATCTATCTTTGTTTCTTTGTGTTGCCAACCATGACAAACTTCTTCCAGGTTTGATATTAATGATGACTTTTCAAATTCAAATTGCTTTGCTGTCATTATTTTTCAGTCCCTATGGCAGTGATTACATGAAATTTACTTTTAGTTTGCGAACCAAAATATATATGCACACATTTTCTGTGGACCAGGTTGGAGTCATTTTGCACAGTTTACAATAGCTGTGGTGAATAAAGATCCTAAAAAATCAAAATTTTCAGGTTGGTTTGTTGAATAACTTAGTTATGCAATGGAGTTCACTTAGTTACATAATGGAGTTTTTGATATTTTGTTAACTGGATGCAAATTTTTTAGATACATTACATCGGTTCTGTAAGAAAGAGCATGACTGGGGTTGGAAAAAATTTATGGAGTTATCAAAAGTGTCAGATGGGTTTATAGATGCTGCTGGCACATTGATAATAAAGGCTCAGGTGCAAGTCATCAGGTATCTGATAAGTTCTATGTTCCTTTTCTTTCTTTTGATGTTTTGTTCCACATACTACACTGTTGCATTGTTTTCAGTGTTGTTTGCTGCCTAATCCTCGTACTAGATACAATTTCTTGTTAGTGTTTTTTTTTAAAAAAAAAAAGAATTGTCGTCATTTGTTGAGTCTGATGATATTTTCTTTCTTGTCTTGGTGTTCTTGCCAATGACAAATTTAGAGCAAGACTGTTTAAGTGATGAGTAACAGTTTTTTACAACTTCATCCCAATTTCTCTTCTTCACTGAAGTTGGCTATCTATTTATTCTTTTCTTCTTTTTTGCTTCCTTCCCATTCCCCTTCCCCTTCCCCTTCGACTTTCATTTGTCGGGCATGTCAACAAGAAGTGTTGTTGTGATTTTCTTTGAAGTCATTAAGTTAAGGAACACATACTTTGCATTCATGCAACAGTGGTTCTTCCTTGTGGATTTTGCTTTTACTTGGTTCTTAAATTTCTGCTGCAAAAGGGCAGACCTGCCTCAATTTTTTTAATGCCCTAAAAAATTTTACTGGAAATTAAGTACATTCCTGTCTTTTGCAGTATCCTATCAATGCCTGTATATGATATTCACACCCGTTTTGATTTTATAGATTGGATCTGCAGTGCCTGTTTGAGCCTCAGGACCTGCTAGATCTTAGATTTCAATTTATTACAACTTTTATAAATATTATTATGTACAGCCAAAACTACGTAGTGCTTGCATGTTGAGCTTACTAATGTGATAATAAACTATGAAATAAAAGTTTGTGAAAATATTATTGCATCAACCCATATGAAATTTGTCATTTAAGATTGTGTTGTAATAACAATAATATCAAAATGCTGCAAGTTTATCCCATTTGGTGAAGAAGTTGTAATTTTTTATTCTGCTTTTATTTTGTTTTAGAGAGAAAGCGGATCGGCCTTTCCGTTGCCTTGATTGTCAGTATAGGAGAGAACTTGTTAGGGTGTATTTGACAAATGTAGAGCAAATTTGTCGGCGCTTTGTGGAAGAGAGACGAGGAAAGCTTGGGAGGTTAATAGAAGACAAAAATAGGTGGTCAAGGTACTGTATCCAAAAATTTATGATGTGACAGAAATCTGCTGTTTCTATAGTCATCCTATACTATGTTCTTTTTTCTTTGAAATTTGGCTGTGCATGGGAACATGTTGGCTCATGATAGTTATTCTAAGATCAACCCGCCTTGATGCATTTTTTGGGTACTATCATAGCCTACTCTATCAATTTTTCTGGTAAGTGTGTTATATTAATTCAACAGATAAATGGAAATTTTTGCAGCTTTTGTGCTTTTTGGTTGGGAATGGATCAAAATTCCCGGAGGCGCATGTCTAGGGAGAAAACAGATGTAATTCTGAAAGTAGTTGTGAAGCATTTCTTTATAGAGAAGGAAGTCACATCTACTTTAGTAATGGATTCCTTGTATAGTGGATTAAAGGCTCTTGAAGGCCAAAATAAGAGCGAGAAGGGGAGAGTAAAATTGTTGGATGCTGAAGAAATGCCAGCTCCGATCATTCACGTGGACAAAGATATGTTTGTATTGGTGGATGATGTGCTTCTACTTCTCGAGAGGGCTGCCATGGAACCATTGCCTCCCAAAGATGATAAAGGCCCACAAAATCGTACTAAGGTGGGTCAGGTTTTGAATATCATTTTTCTGCCAAATTTTGTGATAAATTCTAGTCGTACAGTGTGGTGGGCAATATGGGTAATTGATAATTGTTCTGTTGAAGTCTTCTGATGCATTTGACTCCTTATTGGAGTTGATCATAATGTTTGGCACTTGCCAGCCTGTTTTTATGCTGCTTTGAACCTCAATTTTAGAAGAATGTCTTATCTATTTACAATTTGGTTCATGTTGTGATATTATAAGAGTATATCTGTATCAGTATGATTTGGTTTACATCATCAGGCTCATTCCTCAACCCTATAGGTTGAAGTGTGGTATGTGAGCTCATTTTAATCTATACTCTCAACATTTGTTATTGTTGAAATAGAATTGTTCGTGTTAAATAAGAGTTAAATTTTATGTATTTTATTCCACTTGCTGCATTAGGAGTGGTGACAATAATGGCAGTGGTGGCATGGTTGTGGCATGGTCATGGCATTGTGGTGGGGTATGGCCTTTTATGTGCAGCATCCCTCTCAACTAAATTGAACCATCTTTTCTGATATATTCAAATTGAATCATCTTTTCTGATATGCTTGTGAGGAATTCATTAGACTGAACCAAAAATGTTTGGACATTTATAGCAATTTCATTCTCCTCATGATTCCAGAAAATGAAACTCACTAATTTTGCCTACTTTGCCTTTTTCTAGAACTGTATGTTTTGCAATAGTGAATTTAAATGACTTTTAATTTAATTTCTGTTCCTATTTATGTCTTATATCATTGATTGATGGAAAGGGGCATGCATTTGTACTTGCTTGGAAGTTGTAATTTAAAGTAATTGAAAAGTTATTCTCTTGCCTCGCAGCATTTGATATTTCTTGGATTCATATTGGTCTCTTTTTATTTTATTGTATTACATTTTGTGTCTGAAAAACTATTTAACTCACATACAGGATGGGAATTCTGGTGAAGATTTCAACAAGGATTCTATTGAGCGTGATGAAAGACGTCTTACAGAATTGGGCCGTAGGACGGTGGAAATATTTGTTCTTGCTCATATTTTCAAGTAATATATCTTATATTATAACATTGTTTTCTAAAACTGTTATATGTCTCATGCTGATGGAGCAGTTGCTTCTTTGGTCTTAAACTGTTGATGGCGCCATGCCTGTGATGTGATGATTGCTCTCTTCAGTTTGTCAACATATTTGAGGGTTTCCACTGTTCTTGGAAGTCTCTTATATTGTTTTATTATTTTTTTAACGGGACTTCAGGAATTGGATTAATAGAGTTCCATGCATGCGTGCTGATATTATGACATTGTTAATTTTATTTTATCTTGTTTGTCTTTGCATTAATACCAAAATAGCAAGTAGTTGCAAAACTTTTATGATTCTGAATGGTGTGGAAAGAATGTGAATGCAATGGTTAATCAATTTTTGAACTTTTTTTAGACATTGCATTTAATTGGAATTGTTTCTAATATCATTTCTATATGGAGTCTTTATTGAATGGTTTGATAGTGGAATTTTAGATATTAAGATAGGACTATTGTGATTTAATAATTGGAATGACAACAGCTTTGAGCTGCAAAAGCATTTTATATGGATAGTGGTGATCTTCTTTGTTACATGGATTTATGAAGGAGATTGGTATTTGGCCAGTTTCTTCACTGTTCCAAGGTTTTCTCTGAAGATATGCATTTGTTTGCAGCGTCTTGCTCTTTTCCTAGATAACAGGAAATCCAATGGCTTCTGTTAACTTTTATATTTAGCTTGTTATTTGGTGATTGGTATTTTGTTACCCCAGTTTGATGGATTATTTATCATAGTATTTTACAAAGACTAGTTTCTATATCTTTTGCTTTTTGTGTTTGTGTGTGTGTGTGTGTGATTTCCTAATGCATTCTTTGTTTAGAATCAAGATGGTTGAGGAACACTAATGATTTTTTTTTTCAGTTGATTAATCTATCATCTGCAATTCTCTATGTTCTTTGTGGCTTGGTGATTAAATTTTAATGGATAGTCTTTGCCCTTGTATGATGTGCTTTTGTCTCCCTGTAGCCACAAAATTGAAGTTGCATACCAGGAAGCTGTAGCCTTGAAGAGGCAGGAAGAGCTAATCCGTGAAGAAGAGGCAGCATGGCTGGCTGAAAGTGAGCAGAAGGCTAAACGTGGAGCAACTGACAGAGAAAAGAAATCAAAGAAAAAACAGGTGTGGCCTCATTCTTTCTTCTTTGCAGGAGTCATTCATGTATCAGCAATTAAGAAATAATATTCTTCAGATTTTTAAAATTATATTTAGACTGTTGATTTAAAAAAAATTGATTTATTGTTGCTATTAGTTACTTCTAATTATTTCTTGGTTTTCCTCTGGTGTGATCTGTTTATGTAGATATATTATAGATCCATCTTGTATGGCAATCATGTCTAATAGTGAATGGGAGGTTTTGGAAATTTTTGGCAGACAGTGTAGCAGTTACATTTAGATTAAAATTGTTTGATTGGATATTTAATCATTTGTTAGATGATGCTTTGAACAAACTACAGGCTGAACAGATTTTAATTCTTTGTGTGCTAATGCTTCTATAAGCTACAGGCTAAACAAAAAAAGAATAATCGCAAAGGCAAGGATAAAGGAAGAGACGAAAGGTTTGGAGTGGCAGCATTAGACAAGCACCAAGAGGAAAATCCAAGTAGTGAGAAAAAGGATTCCATTATGGTAGAGGGGCCGCCTGCAGTGGAAAAGCTAGATATTCTGGAAGATGTTTCTGATATGTCAGACTCAGTGGATGGTGTTACTGATGTACTGCAGCCTGATTCAGAAGACAGAGATGCAAGTCCTGTCAATTGGGATACTGATACTTCAGAAGTTCATCCTCCAACTGATGCCGCTAACAGTGGAATTAGTGGGTTGTCATCTATACCGAATGGAACAGTGGAAAGAAGGAGTACATTGGCAATGGATGATAGTTCTTCGACCTGCTCTACAGATTCAGTTCCATCAGTTGCCACCAATGGCTCCTATAAGGCGAACTCATATTCAAACTACCAATATGTAAAGTCTCCTGGCAGGTAAATTAGTAAATGTTTAGCCTTTGCAAACTCTTTAACTATTCGGATGTAAATGAAATTTGTTCTGCAATTATTTGTAGAGGGAAGCATGCACGAAGTAAGACAGCAAGTGATGGGAGTTGGACTGCTGACATGGATAATCAGTATTCTGGGCCTGCAGCAGATGCTGGGGATCTCAATGATATTACTGGAAGTAGCAAGTCTGTTGAGTGCGAGTCTGAGGCTATTGTCCATGTCTCACAAGATAAAAGTACTTGGACTGAGCAACCCATAGTAAAGAAGGTGAAGTTTTTGTTTTTTTTTGGCTCGGATTTAGATTTTTTTTTATTTATATGAATACATATAGGCTTTTTGGCTGCATATTCTTATAAATATTTAAATCCATATCAATGTTTTCTATAGCTTTTCTCTTTGTAGATGTTTACTAGTGGTTGCATGTGCAGCTGTTTGGTTCTTGTCTATGAGGGGAACTACTATCTTCTTTCTTTTTTCCCCCTTCCAGTACAACATGCTTGAGATTTCTTGTCTATTTTTTCATAGTCCTGCTATCTTGTCTATTTTTTCATAGTCCTGCTATTTGTCATTCTTGTGTTGGTCAAGTTGTTCTTAATCACCTTTTGTGGGACAAGTACTTTATTGGATTATGAAATTTTTTTCTTGTATAAGTTGGTTTTGGGGGCTCAGGTTAGCCACTATCTTATGTATTTGCTAATAAATCACTTTTTGTCGTGTTTCAAAAAGTTTAGAAGAACTTTTGAAAGGTCTGTTCACTTCATATATGTTGTCCCTTTTTTTTTTTCACATTTCTTTGCTTTTCCTCCCTTTATTGCTCTGATTTGTCCTGGTTTTATGTCCTTATGTTTGGTTAGTTTTTTATTTTAATGTTTTTGCTGCAAGTGCATCTTGATGAGAATTCCATTGTGTGATATAGGCTGTGGAAGAAGTTATGCTGCAAAAGAAACAGAGCACCAAAAACTTAGTTGATGTGGAAAGATCCTCTAAAGAAAATGCAACAACTATTACATCCTCTTCTAGAAGCCCTCCTGCAAGTCCTTCAAAAACTTTTCAGTCTGCTATTCAACAAAAGTTGGAAAACAAGGGCTCAGCTGCCATTGATCCTGCTCAAATTAAGAAAGCAACTCCAAATTATGTACAGCAGACTGATAAAGTAGCGCCTAGAAGTATTTCTCCACATAATACAAGCTTGTCAAAACCAGAGATTCAAAATGCCTCGCCTTCTAAACAGTCTGAGAAGCCAGTGCTCCAGCAAGTTCCTCTGATGTCTAGGCCCTCAAGTGCTCCTCTAATGCCTGGTCCTAGACCAGCGGCCCCTGTTGTGTCCATGGTTCAAACAACTCCATTGCTTGCTCGTTCTGTCAGTGCAACTGGTCGGCTGGGTCCTGACCCTTCACCTGCAAATCATAGTTATGCTCCTTTGTCATATAGAAATGCCATTGTGGGTAATCCTGTTGGCTCAAGTTCTGCTGGTTTTACTCATGCCAACTCTCCTAGTTTGGGAGTTAGCATTCCACAAGCGCACACGCAGCCAGCTGCTTTGGTATCTGGATCAATGTTCTTAACGCAGAGCTCTGATAGGGTAGAGCCAAGCCCTCAAAACCCCCAATCTAACTTTGCTTTTGGAATAGCACCTCATGATATCTTAGAGAATGGACCCCAGCGGATGGAGAGCTCTCAAGGAGTAGTAACAGACGAGTTTCCACATCTTGATATCATCAACGACTTACTTGATGATGAACATGGTATTGGGAAGGCAGCTGGGGTGAGCAATGTCTTCCAGTCTCTAGGCAATGGACCACACTACTTAAATCGCCAACGCTCTTTTCCAGGTGAAATTGGTGTCTCATCTGACTTGCTTTCCTCAACCAGTAGCTCTTGTAGATTTGAGCGTGTAAGGAGTTATCATGATGGTGGGTTTCAGCGGAGTTATAGCTCGTTTGGCCCTAATTTTGATGCAATGAGGGAATATATTCCCCAGGGCAGTCCATTACCATATGCAAACGGGCATATGGATGGACTGGTTCAAAACCAGTGGCAAATGACTGCCCCTGATATTTCTCTAGTAGGTATGAGAAATGTAGAGGGTGATGGTTCTTCTCCGTATTTTGGTCCAGATTATTCAAATTTGGCATGCAGTGGCAATGGCTATGCAGTATATAGGCCTTCAAGTGGGCACTGAAGGAGCTTACAAAAGGAATTTACCTGCAAATTTGTGGGTGTCATTGTCCATTGTAATAATGTATTTGGGGAAATTGTTGGGTCAGAAAATTGGAGTGAGGTTGTAATCTTTTTCATAACATTTTGTAGAGTGTTCTGCCTTTCTTTGCCTAAAGCATTTTTAGTTTGTTTTTACGAGGCTTTCATGTATTTTCTAGGGCTTGGTTAATTATTGAAAAGCGGCCTAATAATGAAATTCGGCTCATTTTAAGGCTAATATGTGGCTGCTTTACCCTCGTCAGGGTTAAAGGCACATGAAATATGGAATATTCACCCAGGCAAACCAAGATGAATGCTCGTTTAGGCATTTTCCACCTTTTCCTGTGCTTCAATGGGTCTACAGCCTACCAAAATTCTAACATGTCTATAGGCCTCCATTGTACCTTGAAGTGTGGTAAGGTTGCAGCATAATGATGTCTTACATCAATTGTTAGTAAATTTTTGCAGGCTCTGCAGTAAAGTGGTATGATCATTGCAGCATAATGAAGGCAGAGGCTTGAAGATTTGAAATTTGATTTAACTTGTTTTCTAAGAAAAATTCTTACTTTTGATGTAGTGTACTCGGCAGTTGGATCATTTTCATAGGTTAAATGTAGTCTTAATACCCTTTTTCACTTCTGAACTTTACACACATTAACTTTTTTTTTAATTAATGACATATATAAAGTTCTATGACCGATTTCACCCATAGTTAGATATAATCAAACACGTGTGAAGGAGACGTGCGATGACACGATAGAGGTGTACATTCATATTAAACATTTCATCCATGAACTTTACACTTTTGGTCCATTTCACCTATAAACTTTTAAAATTAACCAATTGTACATATGAACTTCTATTATAAATTTAATAAAATATCAATGATGAATTTAACTTTTTTATTATTATGCTAATAATTTTCATTTAATTTTAATTAGATAATATTTTTATTAAAATTGATTAACTTGGCTAAATTAAAATAATTTATTAGAATTTTTATATTAAAATTGGTTAAAATTATTGAATATTAACTAAATTAAAAAAGTTTAAATGAGCCATAAAGCTCGCAAATGAGCAAACAAGTTCAAATATAAGTTTGTAAGTTAACTTGTAATTTTTATATTTAATAATTTAATTTTAGATATATAATATGTAAAGTCTTATTGTAAAAATATTTTAAAAAATATATTATTAGAATAAAATTATAATTTTTATTAAATATATTATAATTTATTTTAATTTTTAATATTCAATTATATAATCTCCCTATTAAAAAAAAGGCTGAATACCTCTTTTCACCCCTTTAGTACATCTCACGCATTAACTTCAAAAATTAATCAATTGAACATATAAACTTTTTTTTTGACCGATTTCACTTGTGGATATGTCAGCTCATATTAACACATCACTTCTTCTTTTACTAACCATGCACCTCACATTCATTGTGCTTACGCGCTTGTCCACACTGTCAAATGATGTGTGAAACAGAATAAAAAAATATCATCCATGTGTGAAATCGGTCTAAAATAAAAGTTTATATGTGCTATTGGTTAAAAAAAATTGACGTGTGAAATAGTCGAAAAAGATAAAATTTAAGGATGAAAAAGAGTATTCGGCTGTGAAATGTAAGACATAGATCATATATAATTTATGGGTTTCATATATATATATATATATCCACTTGTAGTTGTGTAAAATTAATATATTTTGCATAGTATTAATCATTAATTATAAAAGATGTAATGCTAAAATACATAGTTACTTTTATTAATATTTTTTCTTAAATTAATTAATTAATGGAAAGTGATGTAGCTAAGAAAAAATGAATTAATGGACCATTTTTTGCAATGTTTCCGTTCCCCATTTGTTTTATTGACCATTCTATATATACTCTTTTAACTATTTGTAAACTGGTTTTCTATTTTGTGTGCTTGCAATTTGTTCTTCTACTTAAACAAGGATATTCGTATATGTGTTTTAGTTTTTGCTCTTCTAGTCATTTTTAAGCCCATATGTGTTTAAATTGAATTTGGTAATTGTTTCAAATTCAATCGTTGAACTTGAAATTAAATGCTTCAAGTCTTTATATAAGACTGAAGTTGGATTGACCACATACCATATGTAGACACTCAATTTAATAGTCTCACAACAAAAGCTTGATAATGAAAAAATTCATTTTTTTGAATGTAAGAAAATCTGAAACCTTCTTTAGAACGGGTGTAAATCCAATAGTCAAGCTCAAACCTCTTTTGAAACTTATAATGGACCATGAAAACTAGATCTAATACACCTAGCCCGAATCCTATATAACCTAAACACAGCCTCAGCCCTTTTGGCCCAAAAGACCTAGGACTATAGAGGTAACGCCTTATGGTAGTAAGGTGACACCTCTATGGCAGTGAGATGAAAAGGCGTCGCCTCTTCGTCAACCACTTGCTTGCTACATTTAATGGTAGTAGTCCAAAACAACAAGTAGATGGACATTACCTATTCCTACTCTGTAACAATAGTGTGAATGGTTTTTTTTAGGGAAAAGTAGTGAGCTAAAAAGGCTAAGTAATGATGAAAAAGGATTAGGGAGATCATAGGGTTTGAGGGGTTTGAATAGAAAAGTTAAGGAGAGAGAAAAGAGGGGGATCTTGGATTAAAAAAAAAGGGAAAAAAGAGATGAGAGGAGCACAAAAATATAGAGAGAGAAAAAGGAGGAGGAATTTTACTTGAAAAGAAGGCTCATTTCTTGGGAAAGGAGGAAGAGCTCTTGTATTCAAAGGAAGATTTAATCTCTAACCAGCTTCTGAGGGCTTAGTTAGGAGCATCAAACTTGTTAAAAGTAGTAAAAACCTCTATTTTAAGGTTTTGCGTCATAAGCTTGCATAAATTTTACTATTTTTCTTAGCTATTTAGTATGTGTTGAGATTCACTTGATATGCTTAATATGTAAGTTATCGACCTGTTAAGCATAATTGTAAGACTTCATATATTTGTATTGAACTTTGTGTTGCTTCGAAATCAAGCAAGATGTAGCCTCTTACCATTCTAGTGAACTATGGCCTCCTGGTGAAGAGACGACATCCCTTGGCATAGTGGCAATGCCCCTATGACAGGGTGATAATCACCTCTTCCCCAAAGAATGTCAACTTCTGCCTTTCTATTATTTTATGTATATTTTCAGACATTCCTAGCTCTTTATAGTACTTTTATTATGTATAACTCCTTTGATGTATGCCTTCTGTTTCATAAGATTCTAGCTCTTCGATCTATTATCATATTTATGAAATTAACTTTGTAGTTTCCTCTTGTAGGTTTATTTATTTTGTTTTGGGAGATTAATCCTTTGTTTAATATAGAGTAGCATTCTTATAGGTGCAAGAGCCTTATTTAACTGAAATTTAATCTCATTTCCTTTAATTTCTTTCTTTCTTTACAGTTTATTTTCAGTATATTTCCTTTTCCTTGATTTATTTTCAGTTTACTTTCAGTTTATTTTACTATTATTGCATGATAAAAAAGGTTGTAATCTATTCTCTTTCCCCTATTTCTATGCATGAGCACTTATTTATTTATCTTTATTTTAATGCATATTTTATGTTATTGCGATACATGTCATGAATCACACTAAATTGCATCAAATTGGATTAATGTGCAAACTTGGGCTTAAACACAAAATTCGGCAATTGTTTGGGAAAAATTACAATTTGCATGTTAATAAAGAAATAATTGAATAATCAAAGGTAATAAAATATAAAACACAAATGGAGGCTAACTGCAAAGTTGGGTGAGCATTCCAAAAGCCTGTACCCAATTTCCAAACTCGTTATCTGATGACGGCTTCTAGGAACCTCTGTGGGATCTAATTGCTATACAACGTGTCATAAGTCTCATCCAGGTGGTGACTCCTTCTAAGTTTGGGCTTCAAGCCTATTTTGTATTTTCTACTAGGCCTTGAGCTCATATAGTACCGTGGTCACCAAACACTTGGGCACGCTCTAAACCTCGCCGCCTACAGTGGCTAACCACAAACGGAGGCTAACCGCAAAGTTATGTGGGCATTCCAAAAGCCCATACCCAATTTCCAAACTCGTTATCTAATGATGGCTTCTAGGAACCTCTGTGGGATCTAGTTACTATACAATGTGTCCCGAGTCTCATCCGGGTGGTGACTCCTTCTCTAGTTTGGGCTTCAAGCCTATTTTGTATTTCCTATTAGGCCTTGAGCTCATATAGTACCGTGGTCGCCAAACACTTGGGCATGCTCTAAACCCCGCCGCTTACAGTGGCTAACCACAAACGGAGGCTAACCACAAAGTTATATGGGCATTCCAAAAGCTAGTACCTAGTTTCCAAACTCGCTATCTGATGACGACTTCTAGGAACCTCTGTGGGATCTAGTTGCCATACAATGTGTCCCGAGTCTCATCCGGGTGGTGACTCCTTCTTTAGTTTGGGCTTCAAGCCTATTTTGTATTTCCTACTAGGCCATGAGCTGATATAGTACCGTGGTCTCCAAACATTTGGGCACGCTCTAAACCCCGCCGCTTACAGTGGCGACTCTATTATAAATAGAGAAATTTATTCCAATCTTTTGTATTTTATCATTTTTTATTATTCTTTTATTTCTTTTGCATTTTGTTGCATTCACTACACATTAAGCACTTCAATCCCTAAATAGTTGATGATGGTCATTGCTTTGCTACCTATGTTTCACTCAAACCTGGTAATGAAAGATATGATTATTATCACTCACAGCATATACTTATCCATGTCGTATAGACCCTTGAGTGAGGAGACATAATGGAGGTATAGCGTCGTGGGAGTCAAAGCCTATTCACTCGAGACTCTACTTATGTAGTGACTTAAAAATTCCCTCTAAAAGTTTCCCTAATGTGTATGGTTATTGCCATATAATGACTATTTAAATAAAGTCCAAACCCGCTAGAATTTGGCTCAAGCTTAGTTAGACTTTTCATCCCCTCTAAGGCCCATTACATTTTGACCCTTCCTTAGTTGAGCCTTTTATGCCCACTAAGGTACTCTACGTTGGACTATGACTTTATTTAAGCATGTTGCCACTTTTTTGCACCATCTTGAGAGCTTTTTATGCATACATTAGTTTTGTTATCCCCTGTTAATAATCAAAACCCCGACAAAAAATCTTAGGACAAGAGATTCGCTAATAAACACGTGTATTGGAGGAATAAGGGTGGAGATTACCATTTTATGAATTGTTTGTTTATTTCATTTGCTATATGTAAATAATGTGTCTTTATCTTCTGTCTTTAACAAAAATAAAAATATATAAAAGTAAATTTACATTCCATGCATACACGTCATGCATAAATCTAACATGTGATCTTACAGTTATAGATCCTTTAAGTTCTTCTACCTGGGTTTGATATGATTCTAGCCACTTAATTAGAAATTCAAAGACAACAATGGCAGGCAGTTTTGATCCTAAAGCTTTCAAAGCACAGTTGAAAGAGGAATTATTTGCTCAGACTCTATCAATTATGAGCAAAATGATGGGGAAAATAACCAAACTACTCAAGGAGATACAACCACAACCATCACCTTAGCAACCACTTGACCTTAATGTTGAAATTCCTATAAGGCAATAAGTAGAAGATGATCAAGAGACCCTTGTAGTTGAACCTGTGGGTTATTAAAATGTGGTATTGAAAATGTGGAACAATCCAACTGATTGAAGAACATGACCAAGACTATGGCTCATATTCAAATAATAATGAAGGAGAAGGAAATAGACTCTCTGATCGATTATAAAAGCCTTGACTTGGATGAAAATAAGGATCCTTTTCCCTAAAAGTTTAAATTTTCAGACATGAAGAAATATAGTAGGACTAATGATCTGCACTTGCATCTAAAACATTATATGACTTATATAAAAGCAACGGAGTTTACTAAGGTCCAAATCATCAAACAATTGCCCAAACTTTACGGTAAGTTTCACCAAGTCATTGGGCATAATACTGATAGTTACACCTAATTGAAATACAAAATCCAAGACCTGATTATCACGACCCAAAACAGGGGTCATGACCGGCGCTAGGGAACGGAAATTCTTTCACATCCGGAACCCGTAGCAAGCCTAAAAATAAAATAAAACATGCGATAATAATAACAATATATAATGCAGCAGAAATAAAAATCATAAATATCCAAAATAATATCCATCTCCCATATATAAATCTTTTAATACAAATCCAGTTCAAGTATAATACAATCTCTCACATAAATATAATACATAAAATCCCACAATTAATTTATAACTACTGCAGTGTCTAGATTATAAAAAAAATAAGACTCAAGTAAGCAATTTACACAAAGAAGCCGGGGCGGAAGAAATCCGACGTATGGGCCTGCTACTGAGGTCTGAAGATGTTGACTCTCCTGAAAAATTATCAACGGAGGGGAGTCAGACCTCACGGAGTGAATTACTATAATATATATACATACACACTAAATGACAATGCATACAGTCAACAGTATATATCTAATATGTATATATACAGGCAATTACACACAGATGCAATAAAATCATTTTATATATATTTCATTGAAAATCATCTTTTATGAAGGATCAAATAGAACCTTATGATATCGAAACCTCAATCAATGTTAGAAAACACTCTAGCTATACAGGCTCACTTAATCCAAATATATCCACTTAATCTATTTAGACAGTAGACTGGCCCCGAGACACTAAGTCAACCGAGCTCCAGCAGTCTGACTGCCAGTGTGATTGGCCCCGAGACACTTGGTCAACCGAGCTCCAGCAATCACATTCCCAAATCATATCTCACATCAGATAATCATATTCATTCAATATCCATAAATAGTTAGTAGTATAGCCTAAATGCTATAAGCTCACCGGTACGTACTCGGTCCTAGTACTGCCCACTAGGTAGCACATTCTATTGATATCCTTCATTAATAAATATAAAACATTCATTCACAATAAATGATGCATGAATTTAAATAAAATAACAATATAAACCATATATATACTGGAAATATACCAAAAGTAAACCAGGTATATTTCGAGTATATATATGTCAAATGAATCCAATCAAATTATAAATTAAGCTAGAAATATATTTAAAAACATTTTAAATATAATTTATTAACATAACATGCATATAATTTAATATATACCAAAATAAACCAAAATAAACTAAATATAAACTTAAGAAATAATCAAATTATTTATGCATATTTAATCCAAATAAAACATGCATTTCTAAATCATGCATCCTAAGCATATATATATAAAATAGCAACTCACACTTAGTGCGCTCCACGAGATGGATCCGACGGGCCTGGTCCACTAGCCCTCGGTCTCGGCGCAACTAAACAAATAATAACGAAAAAAAATCAGAATAACCCTAACAGAAATCCTAGAATTCGATCTAGAATATTTAACACAGAAACAGAATTAGGGTTCGACTGGACATCACGTTTTACGAGAATTCTATCGAAAATTCGGTAAAACCTCCCCTGTAAAATGGACATCTCTCTACTCAAAGAGTAGAGCCGACCCTGCAAAGAAACACACTTCAAAATACAGGCTCAACTACTCAACCACAACCCCTCGGTCGGACTCCAAACTACAGTCTACCGACTGGGGTCCACAATCACAGAATAATTCTGAAAATACCAAAAGTACCCTTAAATCACAGAAATACATTTTATACATAGAAATTATGTAATTAACCTTAAAACACTGTAAAAACTGATAAAAACTCATTTTATTAGAAAAATCATATATTATATATATAATTGAAAATAATTCACGAAAAATAATTTTAATTAGTTAAAAATACCAAATAATTTGTGAAAATCATTTTTATACCTTGAATAATTATTGAAACCAATTAAATTACATTTTTAGCCAATTTAGGGTAAAATTACCAAAATACCCCTATATATATAAATATACTATAATTACTTCAAAAATTCACCAAAAATAGTATAATTATCCAAAATTAATTTTCTCAACATATTTATCAATAATATCAATAATTAAACTCAATTAAACAATTAAATTCAATTAAAAACATAATTAACCCTAATTTCCCAAAATTACATAAACTTAAATAATTCAAAATAAATACTTAGAAATTCATAAAAATTCCAAATAAATTCCTATAATTCATTTAAACACCTAATTTAACCATAAAACACAATTTCATAATTTATTTAATTAATTTCCGAAAATTAGAAAATAATATTAAAATATTCAAAAATACCCAAAAATCAAAATAATCTCCAAAAATTCCACAAAAATTCATACATGTAGATTAAGCTACTAGGATAAACATTTGTGAAGGGAGTTTTCATGAATCAATCAATTCGAAGCTCAAAAAAATCAAAAACCCTAATAGGTCGAAATTGAAAATTCGAAACCTAAGCAAATCAAGACCAATTCAGCTCAAACCAAAGCTAGAATCACACTCATCAGAGCTCAAGAAGAAGAAAGAGACTGGTGGTGTCTAAAACGATGGCCGAAATGGTGGTCGATGGCGAGGAGAGGAGTTTCGGCCAAATGGGGAAAATGGGAGCTAACCGGCGCTGGGGAAGGAGCTTGGGGCGGCGGAGCAACTAGCTGGGGAAGGTGAAGCTGCTGGTGGCACACTGACGATAGGTGGTCGGAAGTTGCAGCGGGAGGGGAGAAGGATCGGGCGCTGGGAAGGAAGAAGAAGAAGAAGAAAAGGAAAGGAAAAGAAAAGAAAAAGAAAAAAAGAAAGAAAAAGAAAAAATAATAATAATAATAAAAATAATTTTTAATAAAATAATTGGGAAAAATCACACACCACACATTATTATTTATAATTTAATAATAAATAAAATAATTAAATAACAATAAAATTAATAAACAAATAATAAAATATTAGGGTAATATTAAACCTTAATTAAATAAATAATTACACACATAGGCTTTATTTAGTAATTTAAAAATACGTATGAGTTCATGCAAGTCCGAAAATATATTTAAAATAATTAATAATAAATTATTTACGTGAGAATTTCCTCGAAAATGCAAGTCCCGGAAAAATTTTATGTAAAGCACTGTAAATAAGACACAATAATTAAAATAGGTTTTAAATACATATCAACTCGTAAAAATATCATAATACATATATAAAAATTATTAACACTGTATATCCCGATACAGTGTAAAAATATTTAAAAACACGGGATATTACACTGATCAACTCGGGCAAGATCACTAACCTCGAAACCCAAAAACCAAGTACATAAAATAACCCTTTGCCCAATTACCAAAATGCCCCACCACTAAATGCCTATATCCTAATGATTGGTTTTGGTTTCACAAAAGAATAAGTCCTAAACTCTTTTGTTGATACCACACCAAGCCTATTGAAACCAAGCCATGACCTACACAACCCACAACCTGCTGAATTATCCATTAATGTCCTAGATATCTAGAGTTTCAATGATGAAGGGGGAAAAATTAACATGTGGAGTGATAAGGAGAAGGAAACCCTTTTGGTTAAGAAGGTAATGGAAAAGAAAAAGGGAAAGAAGGTGGTCTAGTTAGATTCTGAGGATAAAATTAAAGCTAAGTAAAAGAAAGGAGAATCAAAGGAGGAACCAAAGAAAGGGGAAATTTTTTAGCAAGTGTGTGGGAATTTCTAATTAATTCCAAAATCTGTTGCGATGCATTGGTGCAAGCCTTGGATAAGAAAAGGGTCCCTAAAACCTTCACTCCTAAGAAAATGGTCAACTCACTTATTAAAAGCCCTGAAGGAGCCATAATGTTCATCGACAATAACTTTCCCTGAGAAGGGAGAGATCACTACAAGGCCTTATTCATCAAGGATGAGGTAAAAGGCAAATTAACTTATTGTATGATGGTGGACAATGGCTCTGCCATTAATATATGCCCTCTATAAATTTTACCCAAGCTTGGGCTTACTGCGGCTGACCTTAAACCATCATATGTGGTTATTAAGGCTTACGATGACACAAAATGATCGATCAAAGGAACCTTTCATACTTTCGTAAAAACTGGACCCATCAAAACTTGGGTGGACTTGTATGCGATTGACATTCCCATAACTTTTTCCATTCAATTAGGAAGGCCATGGTTTCATCCATTGGTAAGTGTGCCATCATTAGTGCACCAAAAGATCAAATTTTTGAATAAAGGCAATGTGGTCACCATTTTGGTTGAAAATGAAGCCGCAGTTACTACCTTAAAATTGACTCCTAAGGAAATCCTTATCAGTCCAAGCTTTAAAGTTTGCATGCTTTATGGAGATGAGGTAAATGAGAAAATTGTTAGCATGATGAGGGGCATGAACTTTTTACCTGGAATGGGGTTAGGAAAGAATCAACAAGGCCATCCAGAGTTCGTTGCTCTAAAGGTAACAATTCTAAAATATGGAGTGGGATGTGAAAAGTTTGAAGGCTCATAAACAGGGGCAAAAAAACGCACACTCTAGCATAAGTTTGTTAAGGAAGGCAACGATGATCCATACAAGGGAACTTTTGAACCACTGATGTTAGCTAACAAATTGGTCCTTGGGTTTGAAATTTTTATTGATTATGTGGATGGGATTAAGAAAGAGGATGATAAGGAGCTAATGGTGGAGGAATTAGTGTTAACTCCAAAATTGGAAGAGGATGTTACTACTATGAAGTTGAAGGATGTTGTTGATCACATAGAGGAATCGGACTTCGAGACCTTTATTATGAACTCTATTATGGATGCCTTTTATAATGATTGATGTTTCCTTTGCAAACTTATTTGAAACTGATGACCTATTCTTTTCTAAAGTTAATGCAATAAAGTTTGAATTTACTTACTTGTGTGATGTATTTCCTTATGATTATTCTATTTATGATGATCATTTTATGCATTTATTTGACATTAATTATGTGCAAACTAAACTATTTAATTTATGCACAAATAATAATCCTAAAAATATACTGATTGCTTCTGATTTAACTTTTAATGAGAGAGAAAAAATGAAAGAAATCTTAATAAGAAGACAGAAAGTATTTGCTTGGGATTGTGGTGACATGCCTAGAATCGACAGGGAAATAGTTGAGCATAAAATCCCTATGTATTCTTATATTACACTAGTAAAGTAGGAAAAAAGAAGGTTAAGACACCAAAATGGACTAACTTAATTAAAGAAAAGGTTAAAAAGCAGCAAAAAGTGAGATTCTTATAAGTGGTTGAGGACACTCAATGGATAGCTAATATAGTCCCAGTTTCTAAAAAAGATAGGAGGGTCAAAATGTGCATGGACTACAGAGATATAAACAAAGATTGCCTAAAGGATGACTTTGCACTACCACATATTGACACACTAGTTGATAGTGTGGCTTCCAGTGTGATATGTTCTTTCATGGATGGTTTCTTGGGCTATAATTAGATCATGATGGAAATAATTGATAAGCTAAAGATCTCTTTCACTACTGCATAGGGGAACTATTGCTACTTGGTTATACCATCTGGATTAAAAAAACACAGGAGCTACTTATCAAAAGATGGCCACTACTCTGCTACATAATATGATTCATTAAGAGATAGAAGTTTATATAGATGATATAATGGTGAAGTCTAAGTCCAGGGAAGAGCATTTTGAAGCCTTAGATAAGTTCCTAGTAAGGGCAGAAAAGTACAACCTTATATTGAATCCTAAGAAATGTATATTTGGGGTAACTCCAGGAAAAATTCTAGGTCATATTGTTAATTAGAAAGGGATAGAGGTGGATTCAAAAAAATTTAAAGTGATCAAGGAGATTCTTATGCCAAAGACTAAAAAAGAAGTAAGAGGGTTCATTGGGAGGTTGCAGTACATTGGTAGGTTCATAGCCAAGCTGACTATAATTTGTGAGCTGATCTTTAAGCTTTTAAGAAAGAATCAGCTAGTAGTCTAAGATGAGAAGTGTCAACAGGCTCTCGAGACTATCTAATGAATCCTCTAATTCTACAACCACTAAAATTGGGAAAGCCGTTAATCCTCTTCTTAGCCATTGAGAAGGAAGAGTTGAGCAAGAAATATATTATCTAAGCAAGAAGTTCCTACCATATAAAGTTAATTATAATATAGTTGAGAAAACTTGTCTATCTATTATGGGCTACCAAAAAGCTTTGGTATTACTTTCAGTCTTATAGTGTTTGAGTAGTTTCTAAGTATGATCCCCTCAGATACCTTCAGTAAACACGATCTCTCACGAGAAAGCTGACGAGATGGTTGATGTTATTTACTAAGTTTGATATAGAATACGTGGCAAAGAAAGCGCTGAAGAGAAGAGTGGTGGTAGACTTCTTGGCATAGAGCCCCGTAGACAATAAACAAAAGTGGGAATTATAGTTTCTGGATGAACACTTAGGGGCAATTGAAATTTAGGGTTGGAGTATGTACTTCAATAGGGTTGTTAATAGGAAAGGAGCAGGAATTGGTGTAATTATTATAACGCCTAAATGGGACATGATACCGATGGCTTAAAGATTAGAGTTCGAACTGACCAACAATCAAGCCAAGTATGAAGCTTGCATATTTGGTTTGGAAGCACTTCGTAGTGCAGGAGCAAAAAAGGTTACGGTTCACGGAGACTCTATCTTAGTAATAAAATAAGGTACAAAGGAATGAGACATAAGAGAATATCAGCTGCACTTATATTAGGATTACTTAGGAATAATTATGCTATTCTTTACCAAATATAAGTTTGTTCATCTACCGTAAGAAAAAAATCAGATGGCTAATACTTTGGCTACTTTAGCATTTATTTAGGAAAATGGGAAACCGATGGAAGTTAAGCCCTTGATTTTGGCAAAATCTTGAATCCCTTATTATAAAGAAGTAAGGGTGATATTGGTAGCTCCAGCTGAAAAGCCTTAGTTTTATGATTTGCAAAAGTATCTAGAAACAAAGTAGTTTCCTGAGGATATAGATAAGAAAGAAAGGATGTCTTTGAGGATATTATCATGATAATTTATCAACCATAATGGAATGTTGTATAAGAGGATGCCAACGGGGGTTCATTTGAGGTGTGTGGATAAAAATGAGGCTCAAGAGCTCATGGAGGCAATTCATAAGGGTGTATATAGGTCACACATAAACAAAACAGTCTTGGCAAAGAAAATTGCATGGCAAGGCTATTTCTGGCTAACAATGGAAATAAATTATGTAAAATTTGCAAAGAAGTGCTATAATTGCCAAATATACGCCTATATTAGCCACCTTCCATGGAGCTTCAGAGGAAGAATTCTCCTTGGCCATTCGTAGTTTGGGAAATAATATCATTGGAGAGATAAGGCCGAAAGCATCAAATGGGCACTATTACATTATTGTAACTATCGATTACTTCTCTAAATGGGTGGAAATAGAATCCTACACCAATGTTGGTTCAAAGCAGATGGCGAGATATATTGAGATGAATATAATTTGTAGGTACGGAATGCCCCTATCAAACAGTCACATGCTGCAATGTCCATCATAGACATATCCACTAAATCAGGGTATTAAAAAATACGGACAACCAACCATGAGCATCTTCAGGAATAAGATGTAATCTTCTAGAGCGACAGTGCTTAGCTTAGTAGTGAATGATGTCTTGGGGAGGCTCCAGCAATCCTAATTTCTTATGAAACCAGACCTAAAAGAGAAAAATGAATGAAAAAAAAAAGAATAAAAAGTAAGAAAAAGGAAGGGGACACGGTTTACCTCCAATAGTAATGTGCTCCCAAAGAATCGCCTGGAATCTGCAAATTTGTTAAGCCTAATGATGGTTTCAGCCAGAATAAGAGGAAAGAGATTAAGGCTAGCTTCTACTTGATCCAATATATATAGAATCTTTGCATCATAATTGCTAAAGGTGGAAATAAATAAAAATTAGTAATATAAATAGAGAGCAAACATCTAGGGCTAACAGACTTCCTTGTTACTCATGGCTATAATAGGTTCAAGGAAGAAGTCTATTAGAATTTCATAACCGAAAATATGGTGGAGTGAAGATTAAAGGGGAAAGGTTGAATAATCTCGCCATTTGGTATTGAATGGAGTGTAAATCTAGAATTCCAATATAAGGGATGGCTATCTAACAAGCAGAATCCGAGCAACAACCCAAGATTGCTTCAAATTCTTTAGGTAAGTGGATAAATTTCTATGGAATTAAATTAAAAGACGTATTTTTAGGGATCCCAAAATTAAGCTATAGCATAGAGGAAAGGGAAATTAATAATTCCAACATATAGAGATAAAAAAAATCAATAGATGAAATGGCTCTAACCTCACCTATGATGTGCCATCCAAGTTTTCAAGAGTGGTTGTAGATGTTTTAAGGTTCTCTTAGTCATATTTTGGAAATTTGGTGCTGTCTGGATAGGAAAATAGTGATTTGGAGGCTTAGAAGTGAATTTGAGCTATTAATAGGGGATTGGGGAATTTTAGTCAGTTATAAGACTGAGCGCTGAGTTGATGCCTCTTCAAAGAAATGATGCCTCAGCATGAAGAGGCAATCAACTCTTCAGTAGCAAAAAAAAAAGAGACGACACCTCAATATAGAAGCGATCACCTCTTCGTCAGAAAAGGGGGGCAAGTGTTTTACACAAAATTGCATAATTTTAGCTATGAATGTATAATTAAACTACCCAAAGAGAGGGGTCTGTATAATTAGGCAAGCTTAGAAGGTGCTGAAAGTCAAATCAAATTATAAAGAAATGTAACTTTGCAATCATCCAGTTAGAATAAGACATAAAATTCAAAAATGCCAAAGTTCTAATGATCAATCAACAATATCCAAAACATGTCAAAATGGCCCTTAATCTAAGCAGCATCACTCTGTGCCCTCAGAGTCACCTCGAGAACCATCTTTGTCATTACTGTCACCCTCATCAATTTGGAGCACCTCATTTGACTTCAAGAGCTATAATCCTCACCTGGCTGCCTTATCATGATCCTATTTAAACAAATTTAAGGTAAGTAAGATCACAAGAGCATGCATATATATAGACATAGGAAGAGTCATTACCTTCCATTGTTGGGTGATTCTCAGTATGTAATCTCTCTAGTCCTCGATCACCCTATACATAGACACATCTTGCTCTAAAGGAATCTAATTTATCAATGGAATTATTAGAACTAACAAATTTGTTAAGGGTGACTCAAGAAATAGGTCGGAAGCAAACTCACGTGAGTAGTGTCTTTAGGAATATATGTGGGCGTAAGATCCTCATCCAAGGTCAAAAACTGATGAGATAGCTCTCTAGGGGGAATCCAATAATGAACTAGAGGATCATGAGTATAGGTGAAGCCACCAGCGACCATCTGGAAGCTCTGGACAATAGATGGTCTTGTCTATAGGGATACGGATGAAGTGCCCTTAATGCTCAAATCAATACGAGGCATCTGAAGCTCTCTCTCATGCATTTAGGGCCAAGCCCAGGGCATAGGTCCAACAACTATAGCTTGGAAATGGGAAGTCATGTTAGAACATGTCAATCTTGAACATGAATTAAGTATCAGAGTTTACCTGAGAAGCAGAGGCGGTAGATAGGGGTACTGTCACTAGAAGGTTAGCTTGGATAAACTATGTATACTGGTTTTTAACCTGTATGGTATGATCTATAGTTGGTGCTCCAATGATGGCCTGGGCAAGCTCAGTGCCCTCCAACTCATATGTCCAGAGCATGTTCCTTGGAGGAGACTTGGGAACACACCTCAGCTTAGTACCTTGGCTCTAGTTGAGGACACGCTCACCAAGATACCACATATGGCAACTAGGCCCACAAAGAAGGACTCTCCTCTGGGCCAATGGTTTGGAATGGGTCATTTCCACTCCTCATCCATCTTTAAGACCCCACAAGTCATTCTTATTCTACAAAAATACACTAGTAGATAAGTAAGTTGAATTAATAGATAAGCTAAAATGGTTGTGTGAGATCTTCAGGTACTGCATCCTATGTTAATAAGTTTAGATGCTGCCATTGGATGTGCACTTGAGCTAAGTGCCTCTTTATGTCACGACTACTGCCCTACCTCCTGATGGTTGGGCTCGCATCACACCGATGATCAGCTTTAGCTCCAATGCCTAGACCTGTAAAATAAAGATAGGTAGAAGATGTTGGTAAAAGGTTATTGAAATAAATCAAAAATTAGAGAAAGATTGAAGCTTACTAGAACGACATGCCAGAATCTGAAGAACCTTTTGGCTCTGCGTACGACCTCATCCATTCTTTAGTACAAATGGGAAAGATCACAACTACTCCAATCATAAGCGGAAACTCGATCTAAGTCTCGAAGAGGTAGCAGAAACATCAATTCGATTGAACTGGCAGTATCAGCAAAGAGGGTAGTGCCAAGGAGACAAACTAAGAATGCATGCACTACCTGATCAATCTCACGGGGGGTAACCATTGCCATAGCTCTGTCTTGGGTGTAAAAGCTCTGAATTGAGTTTAGCTTAAGAGTATGTGTCCCTTTCATGTTCGGGATGATACCAAGGAGATGCTCAACGTATGCAACCCTATTTAAAGTTAGTTAGTACAAGTTGCATCAAAAGGAATAGGATCCCTAGTGCATGCGATCCGGTGATAGCAGTAAATGAAATAAGGTCCACAATGAGCTCTCTAAAGGGTAGGTGAAAAGTATGAGTGATATCAAACCACCTCTTCATTAGTTCGTGAAGGGGCTAATAATTAGTTCAACCTTGATTGTTAGGAAGCAAAAGAATGAAGTCTTTGAATCTAGTGTCCTGAATCTAGTCCCTCTATCGTCTGTCTACTCACTATAGAAAACCCGAGCCCTGTGAATATTTCTAATACCTTTGAATGTTTAAGCATTGTGCTACAAGAGAAGTCAAGGAAGTTGAATTAATATAACATAATTCTATATATTTTTGAAATATACAGGTTAAAAATAGAGAAGAATGGATAGTTTAGCCTATCACAGAAGCATCACACCTCATTGAAGAGGCGATGCCTCTGTAAGAAGAGGTGATGCCTCTGTGAGAAGGGGTGATACCTCAAACTCTTGCATAGAGGTAAATGCCTTTTCATGAAGAAGCATCGCCTCACTAATGAGGCAATCACCTTAGCACAGACGTGATGCCTTTGTAGAATGGAGAACATCAAATTTGTTCTCATTTTCTTTATCCCAACTCATAAAATTGGCATTAAATCTATCATGTTTCTAACATTAAATGATGATTAAACAAAAATATGATCTAACCTGATGTATTTTATAGGAAAAATGAAGGAGAATTCAAATGCTAACCTCTCATAATGCCAATGAGTAGATATGGATCCTTAAATCTACCAAGAGAGGAATTGTATCTCCTCTTGAGAATCTGAGACTGCATGGGGTGTGTATGAAAGGAGTAACATCATCCCATTTAGGCAAAGGCAGAGTTCTTTCAATTTTCATTTCTGAAAAGCTAAAAGCACAGGAAGAGAAAGAAAAGAAAAAGGAGAATAAAAAAGAAATGAAAAGAGAGGGAGAGAAAAAGGTTTTTCTATTAAAAAAAAGGAAAATGGAAATTAGAAAAAGAGAGAAAAAGAAAAGTGATAAAATGGAGAAGTTTCAAGAAATTGAGTTTCTCGGGTATATCTCGAGAATGATAAGTTGATGTGTCTTTAGAGACTGCCTCTCGGGTTTTAAATACTTGAGGATGATAACATGAGTTTCCTATTTATGTCTTTAGGGACTGCCTCTCGGGTTTTGAATAGCCGAGGATGACATCGTAAGTTTCTCATTTGTTCTTGAGGGATTGCCTCTCGAGTTTTGAATACCTAAGGATACTGGTGTGAGTTTCCCTTTTATTCTCAAGAAACTGCCTCTTGGATTTAAATTCATGATATTGATGGTGTGAGCTTCCTTTTTGGTGTTTTTAGGGATTGCCTTTTAAGCTTGAGTTCCTGAGGGTTTAAGGTGTGAATTCCTTAGTAGTAGTTAAAATTTGACCTCTTGGTTTTGAATTCCCATGTCTGATGATGTGAATTTTGAAGAAGTTATTAAATGAATCTTCAGAATCAGATGTATTCTTTTATTAGTTTTTAATTTTTATTATTTTTGTTTGTTGTGCATGTTATTCATGTTAATTTTCTCAAAAAATGTGAGTACATGAATTCTTTTTTTCAAAAAATCAAGGGGGCAAACTGTAGATACTTAGTTTGATCGACCCACAATGAAAGCCTAATAATGAAAAAACCTGACTTTTTGAATGCAAGAGAATCTGAAACCTTCTTTAGAACGGGTCTAAACCCAATAGTCAAGCCCAAACCTCTTTTGAAACTCATAATGGACCATGAAAACTAGACCCAATACACCTAGCCCGAACCCTATAGAACCTAAACATAACCCCAACCCTTTTGGACCAAAAGGCCTAGAGCCAAGACCATAAAGGCAATGCTTCATGGCAGTAAGGCAACGCCTCTATGGCAATGGGATGAAAAGGCGTCACCTCTTCAATAAAATGATCGCCTCTTCATAAACCACTTGCTTCCTGCATTTAATGGTAGTAGTCCTAAACAACAGGTGGGTGCACCCCACCTGTTCTTACTCTGCAACAATAGCGTGAATGATTGTTTTGTGAGGAAAAGTAGTGAGATAAAATAAAATGGCTAAGTAATGATGAAAAAGGATTAGGGAGATCATTGGGTTTGAGGGGTTTAGATAAAAATTTAGGTAGAGAGAAAAGGGGAGAATCTTAAATTAGAAAAAAGAGAAAGAAAAGATGAGAGGAGCAAAAAATACAAAGAGAGAAGAAGGAGAAGGAGGAATTTTTCTTAAAAAGAAGGCTCATTTCTTAGGAAAGGAGGAAGAGCTCTTGTATTTAAAGGAAGATCTAATCTCTAACCAGTTTTTTAGGGCTTAGTTAGGAGCATCAAACTTGTTAAAAGCAGTAAGAACCTCTATTTTAAGGTTTAGTGTTATAAGCTTCCATAAATTTTACTATTTTTCTTATCTATTTGGTGTGTGTTGAGATTCACTTAATATGCTTAAGATATGAGTTATCAACCTATTAAGGATAGTTGTAAGACTTTATATATTTGTATTGAACTATGTATTGCTTCGAAATCAAGCAAGATGTAGCTCTCACCATTCTGGTGAAGAGGCGACGCCTCTATAAAAAGGTGCCACTTCTGCGACCTTCTGGTGAAGAGACGACGTCCCTTAGTATAGAGGCAATGCCCCTATGATAGGGCAATAATCGCCTCTTCGCCAGAGAATGTCAACTTCTACCTTTCTATTATTTCGTGTATATTCTTTATAGTACTTTTATGATGTATATCTCTTTTGATGTATGCCCTTTATTTCGTAAGATGTCTAGCTCTTTGATCTATTATCATATTTATGAAATTAACTTTGTAGTTTCCTATTATAGGTTTATTTATTTTGTTTTGGGAGATTAATCCTTTGTTTAATGTAAAGTGGTATTCTTGTGGGTGCAAGAGCCTTATTTAATTAACGTCTAATCCCATTTCCCTTGATTTCTTTCTTTTTTTACAGTTTATTTTCAATATATTTCCTCTCCCCTGATTTATTTTCAGTTTACTTTCGATTTATTTTCTGTTTATTTTACTATTATTGCATGATAAAAAGGGTTATAATCTATTATCTTCCCCTAATTTCTATGCATGAGCACTTATTTATTTATCTTTATTTTTAACGAATATTTTATATTATTACAATAAATGTCGTGAATGACACTAAACTGTATAAAATTGGATTAATATGCAAACTTGGGCTTAAACATAAAATTCAACAATTGTTTAGAGGAAATTACAATTTCCATGTTAATAAAGAAATAATTGAATAACCAAAGGTAATAAAATACAAAACACAAATAGAGGCTAACCACAATGTTAGGTAGGCATTCTAAAAACCTATACCTAGTTTCCAAATCCATTATCTAATGACTGCTTTTAGGAATCTCTATGGGATCCAATTGCCACACAGTGTGTCTCGGGTCTCATCTGGGTGGTGACTCATTCTCCAATTTGGACTTCAAGCCTATTTTGTATTTTCTAGTAGGCATCAAGCTCACATAGTGTTGTGGTTGCCAAACACTTTGGTGCATGTTAAACCCTGCCGCCTTTACCATACTAGTATTTATTGAAAAATATAACCTTTTTTCTTTTACCATGTTTATTTAATTTGATTACATTATATTATAATATAATAATGGAAAGTAATTTAGACCCAGACCCCTTGATTTAGGTAGTAAACACCCACCACAGTGGTGCAATCCGTGAAAGTTCAATCTTTATAGGATCCTCCTTCTATCTAATAGAGGAATTTTTACAAAATTATCCATTTTTTAGATCTGGTTTTCAACAAAAGACCTACTTTTTTAAAACAATTATATACGTGTTCATTTTTCTAAAAAAAATTCATGCGTAACCTTTTTTTTGTTAGTTCCATTCTTCTTTTTTCTTCTCCCACCTTCTTCTTCCTTTTTTTTTTCTACAAAACTAATACCAAATATCAAAAACTTGGCTTTATTAAGCTCTCAACAAAAAAATTTTACACAAAAGTCTCTCTCCATCTATATTTAATATATCCTCTATTTTTTTTATTCTATTTCCTTTTTTTTATTTATTGATTTGGGTCAACTCTGGCAAGTCCACCACTACTAGCCATCTTATCTTCCTTTTAGTTTTTTTGGCATCATATTCTTCTTCAACTATCTTTTCTCTCTATTTTTTTTTCTGTGCTTTTAAGATCTTTAACAACTAACTCTCTTAAGCTCTTTTCTTATCTTGCAATTTCAAACACCAGTTGTCTTCTCTTTTCCTATTTATAATTTTGAAAATGGCTTACGGTAAATCAACAAACCAAAACCAAAACTAATTGAATTTTTAAATTTTTTTAAAAGGGAAAAAATGGTAAAGAAAAAGAAAGGAGATTTACTAACGACATGAAAAGTAGTTAGAGAAGCGTTTAAGAAATCGACGAGTTCAATTGCAATGGTGTTCAATTTTTAGCTCACTCTTGTATGGCAATAGCTGAAATAGAGAAAGGTAAAGAAATGGAGGGATATAAAGAAATAGAATCAAGGCAAAAAGAAATAGAGAAAGACGATGATGGGATGATACTACTTAGCTCTACTTCCACTCTAGGTTTCTTTAATTGCAAACTGCTCTATTCTCTCACTCTTTAGCAGTTGATTATAGCTTCTATTTGCAACTTCTTTAATCATAGGATAGCCAAATTTATTGGACTATGCAAAATGATTGAATGGGTACCTATCATTGCTATTGTTAAAGAAATACCCATTTTGGATTTTTGGTAAATTATTGATCTTTTTCTTTCTTTGAAATTCTTTTGGCCTTCTTGGAATTGTGATTCTTGATTCTTGATTTTTCATTTGTTCTTACATAAGGAAATATGTTCAAAGCAGCATCATTTCTTGCTTTTCGTTGATTTGATTATTCTTTTTTTTTTAATGCAGAAGTTAATTTTATCATAACCCTAATGTTGGTTAGTATTATAGTAGTAGAGATGGAGTTTATTACAAGATTGAAAATGGAACTTATGTGCTTTTAGAAAATACTAAGGTATCATTTCAGTTTAAGTGGTGCCTTTTGTTTACTAGGTCTTTGGGACCTTCAAACTAGGCATTCACTTTTATGTGGAAGAGGTTTTCATCGGTTACTTGATGTTGTAAGTAGCGTTGAAGGTTCTACTAAGTGTGATCTTGAAGAATCTAAGCTAAGAGCAGTTGCCATTTTGGATCTTTGTTTGTGATTTATGTTCTATTTATTGTTGTTATTGTTATGGTTGTTTATGGTGTTTTAGCTAAAAGTATTGGTATCAAGAGATTGGGGTCATTTATTTCTAGTGCTTAGGTTGTTGCTGATTATAATCATATTTAGATGTAATCTTTGATTGGTACTCAGGCTTTTTTTTTATTAAAGACTTGTACTTAGGCTTGATGTTTCTTTTGGTCCCACTTTTAATGGCGGTGTGCTTCGAATTTTCCCCCTTCTTCTTTTACTTTATTGTAATTTTTTTTTGTTTGATTAGATTTTTTTTTTTTGGTTAAAATTCTGATGATACTAAAACTTAAAACAATATATGAAATTCCAAACGGTATCTAAAACTCAAACTAGTGTCTAAATATGATAATTTGAGTAAGCATATATTATTATAAAAATTATCAAATAAATAGTTGGCCTTAAGTAATAAATAAAAAATAATTGTATTCAATTAATTAAAATAAATAAATAAAAATAATTGATATATTCATATCAATTAATTTGAATTCTACTGTCCATCCTTAACTTATATTTTGTTTACTGCCAGATATAATTTACTAAAAATTAAAAACAGGTATCTGATATTGTTTGTTGAAATAAGTTATTGAAAATGCAAAACAAAAGACATATTCATTATTCAATTAACTACATTTTTTTAATATTATCCGAATATTTTCTAAATATTATTTGTATATGTTGAAAGGGCAAAACATTTGTCATATCATTATTCAACATTTTTTAATATTATCTGAATATTTTCTAAATATTATTCGTATATGTTGAAAGTACAAAACTAGTGTCATATCATTATGCAATATTTTTGAATATTATCCGAATATTTTTTTAATTTTATTCGTATATATTGAATATGCAAAACATGTGTCATATTCATGATTCAATATTTTTTTAATAATAGCCGAATATTTTTGGAATCTTATTCGTATATGTTAAAAATGCAAGATAGGAGTCATATTCATTATTCAGTTATATACATTTTTTAATATTATTCATATATTTTCAGAATCTTGTTCGTATATGTTGAAAATGTAAAACAAGTGTCATATTCATTATTCAGTTATATACATTTTTTTATATTATACATATATTTTCAAAATCTTATTCGTATATTGAAAATGCAAAACGTGTGTTATATTCATTGTTCAGTTATATACATTTTTTAATATTATCCGCATATTTTCAGAATTTAATTCATATACGATACAAAAAAAAGTATATGATTTGAATATAATAAGTATCTGAAACTCAAAAAAAGTATTTAAATATAAGAACAATATCTAAAATTGAAAACTATATCTCAAACTCATAAAAACAGTATCTGAATATGATAATTTCAGTAAGTATATATTGTTAGAAAAATTATCAAAATAATATTTGCCCTTGAGTAATTAATTTTAAATATAATGTATTCAATTAATTAAAATAAAAAATAAATAAAAATAATTGATATATGCATATCTATTAATTTGAATTCAAGTGCCCATCTTTTTTCAAATGTATGAAACTTGAAAAATATGTTTCATTTATTTCTATTTATAAAATGAATAAAATAATATTAACCTAATATATATATAAATATACATATTTATATTTCAAAATAATTTCTTAGGATGTTTGAAAATTTAATTATTTATTAAAACTAACATGAGTTATATAATTTAAATATCTTAATTATAATCTCTAAAATAGAGTATAATGCCTATATATATATATATATACTAAAAAAAAATTAAGAATAAAAAAATAGAGAAAAATAATTTTTTTTTTTAAAAATCAGGATAACAGAAAATAAGAAAAAATAAGCAAAAAATAAAAATAAATAAAAAAGAGAGAAAATTATAAAATAAATATAAGGATAAAAGAAAAAATGAAAATTATAAGGATAATAGAGAATAAATAAATAATAAAGAAATAAAAAATAGATAAAATTAAATAAAGAAAAATTAAAAAAAAAAGGATAACGGAGAACAAAAAAGGAGAAAAATAAAAAATAAAGATAACAAAAAAAGAATAAAAGAATAAAAATAAGGATAAAATAACAAAAAAAAGGAGAGACTAGAAAATAATAATAAAGGAACAAAAAGAATATAAAATAGGATAAAAATTAAAAAAAATAAATACTTCTGAAAATAAAATGGACACTCATATAATTAATGAAAAAAAAGGTATTTTACTGAAAATTGAAAGTCAAAACATGTATATTTATGTAATTTTCTCTCTATTATATGTTAATAAATTAATGTTATTTTCGTTAAAAAAAGTAATTTAAATAAAAAATAATTAACTAAGTGAAGAAAAAAATATAAATTTTGATAAGGTGATATTTAATAAAAGTAACCAACAAAGCTAAACTTTTTCCCCTTATAATAATTATAAATGAATTATTTAATAGGCTATCTTATATTACTCGTACAAGAGATAAAATCGCAAGATGAAAAGAAAGATTCGTTTGAAAAATAAAATAAAATCAAATAAAATAAAAATAAGGTGAAACCTTTATTAATTTGTTATAATATCTAATCCACCAAAATAATAAAAGAAAGTTAATCCATGACACCAATTAATGGACGATCTCATATCCTTAGCATTTAACATCAATTCAAACCACATTTACATGTCAGCATTGACAAGAACAAGCACTCGTTCAAGGTCTAACCAAATATAGTCCCAAGAAATTTCCTCTGAATCACATGAACCCTCCACCTACTGACCAAAACTCACATGGTAAATGGAATCAATCAACACTCTTTTTGTTCTTCATCAATGACCACATCAATACCTTAACAACATATATACAAAATAATAATAATAATAACTCATTAATATTTATTTATTTTATGTGGGTAAACCTTGGGATTCAAGTTCAAAGATTTCTCCCTTTTCTTGCTTATGACCCATTCAATTTTTTGAAATTTTATAAACCAAAACCCTACTAGTAGTCAATAGTCGAAACATTTCTTCAAATAAAATACAGCAACCCAATTCTTGAAATCTTATACTATAAATACCCCTCTACTCCATCAACTTTTTTTCATTCATTAACTTCAGCCTTTAGTTTTCAAGAAATCATGAAAATGCTTCTCAAAATTGCTTTGGCAGCATTGTTGCTACTTTCTTTACATGTTCAACAGCACCAGGCTCGTAGAATATTGCACGATGTACAAGATGGGAGCATATCAGATCATAGCTTGTTGCAGTCTCTTCAAAGGGGTGATCCCCCTCCTACTGGTGCCTCAGGTTGCACCAACGTTCCCAATTCTGGCGGACCAAACTGTCCTAACAGCATCAACTCCATGAACGTTGCTGGTAATGCTCTGTCTCGTGCCGGTGCTTATCCACGTCTTATGGTCGATTTTGGTGTTGCTACTGCTACTAGAGCAAATAAGAAATGAAGCTGATGATGACCAACAGAAACCCACCTTCAGGCTCTCAGGTTTCTGCTTGCAGATCGAGTTTAGCAGGGGGTATACAATAATTACGGCAACAGGACCACATTAGAGGTCCTGAAACATTCATCATACAATACCAATACAATTCTTGTAGCCTAAATTTTCTGTTTTGTTCTTTCATTTTTTCTGTTTTGTTCTTTCATTTTTTCTGTTTTGTAACTTTTTGTTGGTATTAACTTGTACATGTTTTGTGTAAAAAAACAATACACAATTTTAATATCAAGCACACATAATGTTCTCTAAATTCTCATTTACATATGCTATTCTTTTTTAGATTAACATAAAATTACGTGTTAAATTCGAATATGGGATGGAAAACAAGGAAAAGGTGGCTGCCAATTCCACTAGCAAGCTCTAAATTTTTAAAGCAGATCTTCTTTGACCAGTGCCAAGTCAAAACTTAATATATATATATATATATATTGAGAAAAAAAAACTTAATATATTATTACTAATATAGTTAAATATCAAAGCAATTAACATATCTATGGACCAAAATTTATGGGTTCAAATTTTATATACGTATGAAAAAATAAATATTATGAGAGTTTTATCCTTTTTGTTAGTTCATGTATCTGGATTTCAAAATTTTATAATTATCGAATACTATAAATATCATATGAAAAAATGAAATATCAAATTGAATAACATATTTATTGAGCATGATTTATGAATAATACAATAAGTAATAGTCTCCTTTTATTATTATTATTATTATTATTATTATTATTATTGTTATTATTATTATTTTGGTTATTCTTGAATGGCGAAGAAAAAATATATATACATATAATAAAACCTTAAAACTAATTGTATGGGGTATTAATGATGACAGTTTTAGTTAATTAATTAATTAAGGTTGCTTGCTCCAGTCGGAATGTGGTGTATGAATGTGGAAAGTGACTAAGCTGTGACTGTCTATAATTTTATATAATATTCTAAGTTGAAAATTTGAAAATTATTTTTGTAGGCTTTGATGATTGCAATTGGGTGACACAATATCAATCAAGTAAATAAGTGGATTAGGTAGGAGAGCCAATTTTGCGCAACAGTTTGGCTAAATAGAATTTGGGAAGCTTCTTGTATAATGCATGCACAATCCAATACGATGGTCTACCTGGGATAAATTTTTATATAGTTGAAATAAAATTTATTTTCAAATAAAGAAAACACAAATAAATGTTGGAAATAATTCTTCTCACGGAACCGACCTGAATAGTATCGCGGTATTCTGCAAATTTTCTTTTTTTATCCTTGTATTTTGTTCTATTTTTAAAAAACCACAACAATAAAAGTGAAAAAAATAAAAAAAAAATTATCTTTTTTCTGCTAGACATATATTATTATCCTCTATATATATATATATATATATATATAATCAGTTTGTCGAATTGACATTTTATATCTTTAAAAGTGGAGGATTAATTTTATATATATTTCTTTAAAATTTAATTCAGCATTTTATTTACATTATTTGATCTTCTTTTTAAACAAAAAAACTAACATGCTAATTTCTATAAACATCTTCAACAGCATTTTAAAGGAAAAGAAAGAATAAAGAGAGATTATGATGTTGCAAAAGTGGCATGATTTTCTGCTATATCAGCGACATATATTCGTGTGTTCATAATAAAAGTCTGTTACATACACATGGCTTATTAGCTATAACAATTTAAAAATAATTTAATAAAATGATGAGGTATATAGAAACATTGTTTTCAACTTGCCATTTTTCATGTGGAGTATATCTTTGAACAGCTTGCAAGTGAAATGTGGGAATTCGACCAACAGCCTTATGCATATAGATATATAATATAATATTGACTAGTCATGTGCTTTGATTAAAAATGGTTAGTCTCTAACATAAAATAATTGTTTTCGTGAAATCACATGCCTAATAAAAATGTTGAAATTAAGCAAAATGAGAGCCGTGCGTTGCTTGAAGCTTGTCTTTTAAGTACCAGCAGAAGCGAAAATTTCGTCTCAAGTTCACAGCCAAAAAAAAAAAAAAAATTATTATAAAATTAATGTTTATACTCTTGGCCATTCAGAGATGGTTTGATTAATGTTTTTGCTTGAGAGAATTATGAAGGTTTTTTTTGAGTCCCATAGCTACCATTCACTAATATTAGTAGGAGTTATTATTTATACAATGAATATTAAGAGGATGACTACTCTTTTTACGTAGTTCACAGTCCATTGAGACTTCATCATATCAAAAAATAGTAAAAATTATTACTTTTATGGTCAATGCTAAAGAGTTGGTATCGAGCTTCTATTGCATAAAAACTAGTAATTATTAATTTTATGGTAATGGCTACTCCTATTATACAACCAACTTATTGACCCTCAATTGCATTTTAAATTAAATGAATTTGTTATCAAATTTTGTTAGTTTTTTTTAAAAGTAATTCTAACATTTGCTGAAGTGTTTAAGCCTTTATTTGATTCAATTCCATCAAGAAATTCATTTTATTTCCAAATGAATTCTTAATAAAATTCACTTTTAAATAAATTTTTATTAATAAAATATGTCTAATTCAAATGAATAGTTTATAAAATTCATTTTAAATGAATTCTTTATTCTGTGATAGTATATTTGGTTCAAATGAATAGTTTATGGAATTCATTTTGAATGAATTTCATATTCTGTGATAGTGTGCTTGATATAAATTTTGAATTCAATTTTTTTATCAAAAATACCATTTTAAAGATAAAGATATTTTTCAAAATAAAAATAAGGAGGAGTATTTTATTCATTTAAAGTATAGATTTAAAATTTATGAAATTTATTTGGAAATTTCAACCATTTTGATAAAAATTGATTTAGTTATAATCAATTCCACAAATTTAAAAATTTGAAATTACAAATGAATTTCATATAAAATTCATTTAAACCAATCATATATCATTTGGATTTGTAAATAAATTTCATAAAATTTTGTGAAATTCATTTATATCAAACACACTTTAAGTTCCTTTCAAATAGAAATATATCTTTGAAAATAGAAATAATGAGAGGTATTTTAATCATTTTAAAATTTATAAAATTTATTTGGAAATTCCAACCATTTTTTTTAAATTTGATATAATAATAATCAATTTTACAAAATTTAAAAATTTGTAATTGCAAATGGATTTTACAATATGTTCATTTAAATCAAATACGTCATTTAAAATTGCAAATAAATTTCATAAAATTTTGTGAAAATTATTTATATCAAACACAGCATCAGCAATTGCATTTTCTATTAGTAAATAAAATCCAATCAGTTAAACATGAATTCTTAAAGTTAATTAATAGTTTTAATACATGGTAATAAAATCATATGCAGGCAGACATAATAAAGAAAGAAATATAATGTTTCTCATTTATGTGAAAAAAAAGGTGGTAAACAATCATCAACTCCCTAATACATTTTATCTTTTGTCTAAACTAGAATAAACTTAGACACTATAAATTACTGCTGATTAAGATGGCCAGCAAAGTTCATTCCATTCATGGTAGAGCAAATCCCACTCGTTCCTGGAGCTGGAACATGGGTACATGGAGAGCTACCGGTTGGTGGAACTGGACCTTTCTGCAGGGAATTCTGTAGGAGACTTGTCGTCAGCCATTGCTCTCCGTGTGATGGCCTTATGGCTGCCCCCAGTTCTAGTAATGTGCTCATAGTGATCAGTATGGTAAAAATTTTGAACGCATTTGTAGTTATGTGAATCCTTCTACTGGAACCCATTTCAGGTTGATTGTTTCTTGAAGGATTTTTGTTGTTGTCAGTAGTGATTACGAAGGTTGATAATGAAAATGAGAAGAAGGTTGGATGCATTTATATAGACAACTTGACACACTCATATACAAATATATACTACAAAACGTGTATTAAAGGTAATTGTTTTTTCTTTTTTCTAATTCTTTTTTTTTTTAAAAAAAAAAAGAAAAAAAAAACGAAGACCGAGCACACAGTTGATTGACTACGCAGAGATGAATGCTATTTTCTTGATTTCTTGCTATTGACTTGGTTAAAGTTTGAAGTTTGATAAAAGGAATATATCTGGTCCAAATTATGAAATCAAACACGCAGCCTGGAACAACAAACTCTAGTTAAAATTGCAGGCAAAATTTGTTATGTGTTATTCTTGCATATATTAAGATTTCAACCCTCCTAAGTACGGTGAAGAGAAATTCATTTATTGACTTGAGGCACTCTTAACACATGTTTGGCACAATTGCATTACTCCGTAGTAAGACCATTTAAAAAATCAAGAATCAAATCCTTATCCTCCCTCTTTCCATAAACTAACGTACGTACTAATAATTTCTACTAGGTCAAATAAATAAATAAATAATAAGGCGCGCTTATTATGTAGAAATTGAATAACACCTCAATAATTCATCTGAAAATTCGTCATATATTGCAAATAAATAAATAAACAGTGGGAGTTACCGATAAATTCCTTGCTAATTATGTTAAAAGTTGGAAGAATCGGTGTGCTTGCACTTAATTTGATTGTGGACTTGTTGAATGTTATATTTCATGTTTATCTAATTAGTAAGAAATTCTTATATATATATATATATATATATTAATTAATTAAAATAGGTGTTAATCATCGAATACTTAAAGGTAAAATACTCAAAATACAAGTTAATTAATTATTTGTGAAGGTGTAAATTTTTTTTTTTTTTTTTTTTTTTTGATATTGTCCTTGCAAACAAGAGTAAGGAAGATTATGGGGAGTGAAAGATTAAACCCATAAACTTTTTTAATGCATTGGTCCCATAACAAGATAGTAAATCATCCATTTTAGACATATTAGACATAAGAGAGTACACTGAGTGTAGAAAAAATATTCCATAAGTAAAACTATTTTTAAAAGAAGATGATAGACTGCTGTGAATGTTTGAAAATGGAGAAATTATATAATGGTTTAGAAATATTATTTAGTTGGAAAATCAAATCAATTATATTAAAATAAGTTATAAAATAATAAATAAATTAATTATAAGATACAATTTCCTTAAATTAGGACATGACAGGTTTACCAATTTTTTTAAAAATTTTTAAATTCTTTCCTTTTAATTAGTTATTCAACTATTATTGAATTGACTTTTGAACTAGATATAATGAGTAGGTGGTTCTCAATCACTATATAACTTCTCAAATGTTAGTTTTCAAGCTTTTAAAGCCACATTCTTTCTAAGACATTTGGTTCGTAATCCATAATCAAGATTAGAATGGGAATGAGAATGGAAATGAATAGAAATGAAAATGAAAATTTAAAAAAAGTGTTTGGTTTCATCAGAAAATGAGAATGAGAATTAAATATTATTTAACAACTAAAATTTCTTTTATGAAAAAATATTTTTATAATTATTTTTTTATATATAAAAATTAACATTATAATTATGTATTATAAAATATTTATTTATAAAAAAAAATTATAATTTTTACAAAAAAGTATAAAAATTATTTACTTTTGATAAATATTTTTTATTCAAACGTTTAATACATATTTTTATTAATTTATATGTTTGATTTATAAATTTTAAAAATGAATGTTAATATTTAAATTTTTGATCAATTTATAGTTGATTTAACTTAATTTTTAAGAGAATAAAAAATCATTCTCTCAAAATAAGAGGAGAATGATAATTCTCATTAATGGGGGAATCATATTTTTATCCTAATATTAATTATAGTCAATCAAATACTAAAAATTGAAAATCATTCATTTCGATTTCCACTCTTAATTTTTACCAAACAAACACACTCCAAAAATTCTGATGTTTTTAGCTCTGTCTTATGAAACGAGCTTAGAATTGAATCTTGTCAACAACAACACCCTTCTCAATGCCCGAATGAAATCTAATGTGATCCTTGCCATGAATGAAAAAATGTAGAAAATGCGAATCCTCTTACCCATCTCTAATAGCGTCAAATGCGGTACTGTAATGGGACTTGACTGTGATATAGACAAATTCTAAGTCGCCATATGCAAAATGGTCAAATACGGCTATATATAATATTAATATATACAGCACCTGTGTACACACGCATTAGCAAGTCTATGAGCTTTAAATATATTGCGTGATCCATCATGATTCATGTTTGTTTTCAAGTAGCACTACACAAGTAGAAATCAAAATGAAGCAGAAACACAGCATTAGAGATCTTTTGATCATTTTATTTGAGTACACATGAAATGTTTGATGCTATTAATTTATTTGTGGGATGAGCTAACCAATTTTAGGCTTCTGAGTGACGATGTGGTTATCATCAATGAACACACGAACCCTATCGCAGCGAAAATCCCCCGATACAGGGGACCCTTCCTTGACAGTGTTTGACTTAACTCTTGGGTTTTCTGTCATGATAATGCCTGTTGCTGCTTCCCCATTAACACCAACCAACTCAGGCCAGGAACTCTTACCTGCAATTCAATTTTTTTTTTTTTTATGAATAAAATTAGATGAACTGTCCAATCAAATATTGCTAAATAACAATTAATATATACGAGGTATATAATGGAAACTCACCTTCACAACTTGACATATCTCTTTACTTCAAATAACTCTTATTGTTTCTTCCCCTTGAATGGTGAGTTTGTGAACGAGTATAAAGGGTATTTATAATAATAATTGCAAAAGCCGGCCAGAAGTATAAATTGTGTGAGATAAGCCATGATGATTAGCATAAATAGTGGTAAACAATTGTACTTGTATATCAAGCATAGCTTGTTAACTAATTTAGGCAGCAAACATGGGAGACAAGACAAGGCCATCCTTATAGTAATATAATCTTTATGTTTGACGGCAAATAGATTTGCTATTTGCTTGCTTGCTTGCACATGTCGATGTGTTAGACCAGTTCAAAACGTAATGCAAACAAATGCTTAATAACATATAGAATCCTAGAGGGTACATTGCTCGTATACAAACAGACAATAACAAGAAAAAATTGCCAAGCTTCATATGATCCTATCCCTTTGACGGTATTAATTTAGATATAGTGGGAGAATTTGTTTTGTAGGTTAGTGTCTATACAAGGACTTCAATCTTTAAAGCAGAATGAACTACAATGAACAATATAGTAGCAACAAATACAAGAATATTAACTTCCATAATCTCATAAAGCAAGTAAATATATATATATTCAAGTTTAACGTTTAGTTTCTCATCTGTTAATAATGCTGGTGGATTGTCTCAACTGCTGAAAATGAAAACATATCAGGACACTGGCACTAGTAACCCTAAAGCATATGTGGGTCAAAAAACAATCAGCTAGCTAAGTGGGCGAAAACCTTCATCCCAGCGTCCCAGGTTTCTATTTCTTTGTAATAGATCTTTCAACTTGTTGGCATGCTAACCTGCCGGAACCCAAAATTTGGCTGCAAAATGCTAGTTGCGCGTGGTCCTCTTTCTACCTGGATTATACATCCTTCGAAGTGCCTGTAAGTTTTCTCTGGAGGTTCTTCCTCACTCTTTTCTTGTCATCATTACCTTCATGAAAACTCAGTTTTGTCTGTGAGCTCATCTTCTTGTTGTTGTTGTGGCAATTTTCCATGATGATAATCAACTGCATTAGCTCCGCATCTAATAATATTTTCAGCATAATACAATAGTCATCACACCACATTTAAACACATATTAAGAACAAGCATTTTAAACACGACTGAAAAAGATCCGCAGCAATAAACAATTGACTCCAGACAAGTGTCTTGAATTTAGCTTCCCCATTCTGTACTAATATCATGCAACACAAATGTAGTCATGCAAGATGCTTCATCAACTCTTTGAAATCATGGAAGAAGTAAAAAATTAATCACAACTCCCCAACATCATTAATTCATTTCAGGAGACAATTTGACCAAAGTTCTGCATTATATTCCATTATCCGTTAGTCATATATGTGGAGAAAATTGGCGCATCTTAGCTAAAATAATTAAGATAAAAAAAAATGAAGAAAATATCAAATACATAAATTTTATATGGAAAACTTCAAATAAATCAAGAAAAAAGTTACTGATAAAACTAGAAGTATTTCACTGTAAAGAATTATAGAAGTTAAAAAATATTTTTCATTATCACTTAAAGAAAAATTTAACAAAACTCTCTCTTAAAAATATCAAAAAAAACTTACTTTATATTTTTTTAACACAAAAATATTAGTCTCTTAAACTCACCAATTCACTCTCTCTATCTTCTCTCACTTGCTCATCCCTTTTAGTTACAATAATTCACTCTTTCTATATTGTATTTATCAAGCTTATTTATGAACAATATACTCTTTAGAGATAAACAAGGAAGTTGACAAAATCAGCTTATAAATACCGAATATCAAATTGGTTTTGACAATAATATCAACTTACAAATAATTTAAAATCAAATTTGTCACTAGTTCATTTTTTTTTTAATAAAATAAATCGATTAATAATATATACATGCACTCCACAATACATTGCAAATCTCTCACTTCAGACCCTCAAACCATACAGTGTTTGTGTTTGTAACAAACAACTTCTCGCTGTACTTAAAATAAAATATAACAATTCTATCAATAATTACATATATATCACTCCACCTTGTTGTCTTGTTACAGTTCCTACTACAAAACTAAACATCCTAATCCAATTTAAAAAAAAAAAAAGCATAGACAGTTGGCCATAGACTAGCATCCGTGAGAAAGTTCAAAATTCCTGCATTTCCATCGCCATTTCAGTATGGTCCCTTCCTTTTCAAATGTCCATGATAGCTGCCAACGTAACCAACCATTTTGTCCATTTCACTTTTAAAAAAAAAAAAAAAAGAATAAAATTAATGAATTCATCACCTACGCCTTCATGGCCGAAGCCGCATCATGACCACAGCAAATGTGGTAGTAGCCACGTCATAAACATGGAATACGTGGCAACTAGAAATTCTATGCGGGTTATCGTCCTGTTCTTTCTTTTCTTGGTTTTGATTGTTGCAACTGTAAATTCAAACTGACTAATCCTATTGAATTTAGGTACGATGTTAAAAACGGTAAGAGTGTTTTACCAACTAATTTAATATCAAGATTTGCGCTTGGATCTATCGTTGTTAGTTTAACGATGATTATTAATAAAATATATTGTAAAAAAAATCAAAATAACTGCATTATTGTAAATACACGACAACGAATAGGATATAAAAGTTATGTTAAAAAATGCTTCTTAAAAAAAATTATGTTAAAAAAAATAGGATAAAAAACTTTTTTTATGAAAAAAAAATAAAAAGAAAAAAAAAGAAAAGCAAACGCCGGATTTGCACTCACTGGGACGAATAGCATTTTATGCTTACAAGTCAGTGGCAACTGCTGACACACATTCAAACAAAGAAACAAACAATAATCATGTCTTTAGTTGGATTCTCTCTTCCTCTTCTGTTCCTCCTCTGTTCAATCTCTGCAATCTTAGGCCAAAAAAAGGATGACCCAATTACCAAAACCATGGAGGATTTCTCTGGCTACCCATTTCATGAACTATCTCCTCCATCCATTACTTCTCCAGCTTCTTTGCTTTCAGTCGACTCTCGCAGTCTTCAGAAACAAGTATTGAACCCAAAGTTTGATTCTTTCTTCTCTGATTTTGCCTACGTTAATTATTGGAGCTAATATTGTTTTAATGCTGTGAATTTTGTTTGTAAGATTGATGAACTATCCACTTTCTCGGATACACCTGCCCCATCAGTTACAAGGGTTTTGTACTCTCAGAAAGATGTATTAGCACGCAGGTATTCATTCCAGATTTTTGTATTTCTGTACTCATTATCTTGTTTCGGTTATACTGAATTTATCAATTTCCTCCCTTTTAACAATTTATTCATTCAAGAAATTAGTGTCTGTTTTGTTTGGATGACTGATTTCCAGACCAAAAGTTTAAAGCTTCTAGTTGCTAAAGTGTACTTCTTGCTAACATGCTCATGGACGCCCGGGGGATGTTTTAAAAATATGGTCTTCATATGGATTCTGATTCTAAGAGCCGCCATTGTTTGTTTGATTATGTTGAAACAACATTTGACAATTATTTTCTGTTCTCCATGTTAAGCAAACATTTAGATGGTTTTGATTCTAAAATGTTTAGAGATTTTTCAAATTCAGCATCTTTTCGGCAGGTGACATTCATTTTTCCTTCTTCACGAAGGTGTTTTCTTATATCATTTGCTACTGTGATACTTTACTTGCAGGTACATTAAAAACTTGATGGGACTTTCTGGGTTATCTGTTAGAGAAGATGCTGTTGGTAACATATTTGGTCAGTGGTAAGTCTTCCTTTACCCATTAATTTCATTCACAATGTATATACCATACAAGGTTTTGGAAAATACTGTGAGATGCTCCTTCATAGAACACCACTACACCTACAGCTTTGATTCTGTTTACTTGAGGTCTCTATGCAAGTGCTCTAACTGCTGGTCTTGCTTTGCTTTTTGTCAGGGAGGGCACTGAGCCACAGCTTGCTGCAGTTGCAACTGGTTCTCACATTGATGCTATTCCATATTCTGGAAAATATGATGGAGTTGTTGGTGTTTTGGGTGCAATTGAAGCCATAAGTGTACTTAAAAGGTTTGTGCTATCCAGCTGATGTCCCCCTCCCCCTGAAAAAGAGTAAAAAGGTAAATAAGAAAAGTAAGGTGAGAAAGATGTTGGACCTATCATATTGAAACTGCCATTTAGGCAGGCATAAGAGAGTCTTGCTTCAGAAAATTTTAGCTCTACAAATTCAATGCTTTTGAATGTAAATGTTCATGATGTTGTAGCTATATCCAAAATGATAAGACATCTACAGTAGCCCAGAGAACAAAAAATTATCCACAATATGTTCTTTTAAAGATATCTATAATATGTTCTTCCAAACAAAGTTTGAAACCAATCAACACCCCAAGTTGAGAGCTGCTTGCAGCACAATGTTTAGTTTCAAAGAAATTACTCAAGTGATGTTGTTTGGAAATCACAACTTTAAATAGTCTATGCATCTTGTCGAATTTGAATTTTCTAATAATGTGAATGTTCATGGTTTGAACAAATATCGTTAATTTCTTATGATGTGAATATGATTCTAAACAATATTTGTTAGTCCTTATATTTGGAAAATTTTATGCTGATTCAGACTACTGCAGGTCTGGATTCAAGCCTAGAAGGTCGCTGGAGGTAATTTTGTTCACCTCAGAAGAACCAACTCGTTTTGGGATCAGCTGCTTGGGAAGGTCAGGACCATGACATGGTTACACTTATAAAGTGTTTCTGTTTCATCGAATCATACTTATCCTTTTAAATCTAAAAGCTATCAAAATAGGTGCTCACTCTAGTCACTCTTATGAGATTCCTCTTGCATTGAGTTCGTTGTGCAGCCGCTTATTGTCTGGAAGTGAGGCACTTGCAGAAGCTCTGAAGTCAACATTTGATGGTCAAAATATATCCTTTCTAGAGGCTGCCAGATCTGCTGGATATGCAAAAGATCAGGATGACTTGTCTAGTGTGTTTCTAAAGAAGGGAAGTTATTCTGCTTTTGTGGAGCTACATATAGAGCAGGGGCCTATTCTGGAGGCAGAAGGTAGGTTGCTATTCACTGGTAATATTTTATATGCATAAAGTCTCTGCCTTTGTTAATCAATTCTTAACTGCAATCCAGGTATACCAATAGGTGTAGTAACTGCAATTGCAGCTCCTGCAAGCATAAAAGTGGATTTTGAAGGCAATGGTGGTCATGCGGGTGCTGTCTTGATGCCGCATAGGTGACTGTTAGCCTTGTGCAAATGCTTGTTTGCTCCAAGCTTTCTTGCACCTTTATTAACTTGTGCACCTATTTCCCTTTTGCTAAATTCCTCAAATGTAATTCTTCTCTTGCAAAAGAGAGAATTAGCTGTGCTTTTGAGTTTGTATACGTGCATTTTTCTGTATTGTTCATGCAATACTTAAACTTTGTATTTTCATGTTCTTGTTTGGTATTTTCACATATTTTTGTAGTTTCTATTTTCTGCTTACGTATGAGGCCCTTGTTTCACTATTTATTTTTTTCCCTTGTTTATATGGATTGACAATCTTTTATCTTGTTTTGGGAAATATATAATCTCCTAAATTTCTTTTAAGTATATATTTGTTTTATCTATGCTGTGGGCAACCTTAAGTGGATAAAGCGGAAAATGACAAGCAAGGTCTTTTATGATGTTCATTTTAAATGTTTCAAATTCATGTGGACTTTGTACTTACAATGATTTTCAACTTTTTTCGTTTTCCTGTTCACTCAAGGTAAGTTTTTTAACTTTTACATGCATTTTTTGGATCAGAAATGATGCTGGACTGGCAGCTGCAGAGTTGGCACTAGCTGTTGAGAAACATGTGCTAGAATCTGGTTCAATTGATACTGTTGGCACAGTAGGTGTGTCGTGTTTACTTTGTAACTTTGTACCCCAACATACAATTATGGTTGAAGTACTCTCTTTTTACATTACCTTTTCACTTTTCATGTATCTTTGTTGAAATTAATACTCTTATGTTTTTAAGGTATCCTTGAATTGCATCCTGGTGCAATCAACAGTATCCCTAGCAAATCACACATAGAAATTGGTATGATTTTTACAGTTAGAAATTGGTATGATTTTTACTGTCAACTAATTTATTATTGAAGCTATATCAGGTACATGAATATCATATTCTTCTTGGTTTAAAACTTTGACAGACACACGAGATATTGATGAAAAGCGAAGAAATGATGTAATTGAGAAGATTCAGCAATCTGCTTTAACCATTGCAAAAAACCGTGGGGTTAAGCTATCAGAATTCAAGATTATAAATCAGGACCCACCAGCCCTCTCTGATAAGTTGATCATTGAGGCCATGGAGGCTGCATCCAAAGAGCTAAACCTGACACATAAGTTGATGATTAGCAGAGCTTACCATGATTCATTGTTTATGGCTAGGTAATGAATCTCAACACAAGTATGGGTTTATTTACTCAATGTTTGTTCCAATTTCAAAAGTTGACTGCTGCTTATAAAAGAATCTGTTGTGAACTTCTGCATACTGATGCATGCTTTGTGAGAATCCATAAAACTCGAACACTGAACTTAATCTTTATTTTTTTGTTGTTGGCTAATTTCAACTGATCATGCAACATTCACAATCTTGCAGGATATCTCCAATGGGCATGTTATTCATTCCATGTTACAAAGGTCTGAATTCCTTTACTCCATAGCTATGAGTTTGATGCTTTTATTTCTCAATCCATTGGTAATGTTTAATTGTTATCATAGAACATGCTTGTTGTATTGAACATAGCATAAAGCCGTTGCAAGCCTTTTTGGCAAGTTTCATTCTTAAATGAAGCATGCCAATTAATCTATTTGAGTTTCACTGATTTCGGATTCAATTTCAAAGCAGCAGTCTGTGTAAAGGCAAGGAATTCCTTTTTTAGCCTTGCTCAAGTGTGAATGTGCAAACGAACAAATTTTATCTTGATAAAGACTTTATAGCAAACATTCCTAAGTGAAACAAAGCTAAAGTTTACACACTATTGCTTTTGCAGGATATAGCCATAAACCTGAAGAGTATGCCTCCAGTCAGGATATAGAAAATGGGGTGAAAGTATTGGCTGTGACCCTTGCCAAGTTGTCTTTGCACTGATGTGTTATGTTCAACTCTTCTTGGGTACTGCATTTGTAGTGAAAAATTGCCATGGAAAATTGGATGAAACCATGCAGCAAATGCAAGCGCCAAGATTTCCTGTCTCAAGTGCTGACCTATATTGTTCTCCTTCAAAGTCAATTTTGGAGGTCTTATATCTGTTGCACATTGCGTGACACACTTTATCTTATCAATTCAGCAGCAACGTAAAGAGCTTCGTAACAAATAAAATGAAAGGATGTGGCCTCTTACTCTGAGGAATTGTTCACTGCATTTAAATTTCCCAGACATTGTGATCACAGCAGAAGTAGCTGGAATAAATAACCACAAATCTCAAGCTATTTGTGTGTATGACAATAGTACATATTTTGTACAAGCTTGCATTCAGGAGATTTCAACACTGATATCATTTTCTATGGAAAGTATGACGCTACTTTTTTTTTAAAAAAAATCTGGAAAGTATGATTACCATGACCAGGATTATTGTGCCATTTTTCGAGTATTGAGAAAGGATAAAGGAGAATTTTAACATTGGTTAGATATCGCATGAATAGGCTCACATCTTTTACCATTATTTAGAATATATTTTAATTTACAGTTTATGCATACGAAGAAGAAATTATCATCATTATCATCGTCGGTTGTAACAAAAACAGATTACAAGTAGCAAGAATTGAATCTCGAAGGAGACACATTACCAACCGAAAGCAATGTGGTCCAGATTTTAGATCGTTGACTGATTATCTATCAGAAGCTTAAGTGCAGATGTTACAAGTTACATTTCTCAGCCTGTGACATTAACCAACAACAATTATATAATCGTTTCTCAATCATTGCACAAGTGAAATACACCAAAACGTGTGGAGAATTTTACATTCATTGATTTCGTTTTTTTTTTTTTTTTTTTTTGTAGATATGTATATAGATTAAATAAAAAAAAATTGAAGAAAAATTAGAGATAATGTATGATACTGAAGGCACCAATCATGGCCGTTGGCATGTACTATCTTGGTACGTAGGACCCATGTTGATGATCAATCATTCACTTGATATTGAAGATTAATGGCCTGATGATGGGGAGTGATGTAGGGTCCAATTTGTGATTATTCAGATTTTATCCCTTTTTAGCTATTAAATGTGCAGTGAGACCCCTTCCTTTCACTCTACTCACAGCCTCCCATCACAGCTCACAAATCCCACCCTGCAGCCTCATCTCTGTCCTCCCATATCTACTTCATTATCTTTGTTCTATTTTCTATAATGGCCCTTTAATTGTTAATTAGCATCAACCTTATCCATGTTAAAAGTTAACTTGTTTCATTTGATGGTTGACCAAAGAGCAACATATCAAATCAACCACAATTTCTGGATTTACATCTCTCTTTAATTTTTCAATAAAGTGAGTTATTATTCCATATCTTAAATTCCAATAATCTTCCATCTTCTCCTATAGAATTTGTTTTCAATGTTTATATATGTTGGTTTAACTTTTAGTATTTTAAAAAACTGATATATCTAATGTAAATCTTTTAGAATATATTGGAATTTATAAAAAATATAATTTAAGTTGAAAATTAGTTTTTTTTTTTTCCACCATTACAAACTGGGAGTGAGGGATTTAAATTCGAGTCTTTGAATGATGTAATAGGAATTTAAGCACTAGACTAAACATCACTACCAGCTGAAATTAGTATAAATATATACTCAACTAACTTTTTAGAAAAATCTCTTTACTTCGCATTCATTTGTAAATCAAATTCAATATTTTCACAATTTATATATAAAATCAAAACTACAGTACTTAAATATATAAAGTAGTTGCATGGATGGCGATTTGAAGAAAGTCATGGAACCCTAATGAATCACCAACCTAATTTTGTAGGTGAGGAGACAAAAAATATTATAGAGAAAAGAAATGTGCAAGGGCAAAATTGGATATATAGAGGTTGAAGTGGAGTGGGTAGTAAATTAAGTAAATAGAGGGTGTTAAGGCTTTATCAAAAGGGTTAAGCAAGAATTATCAAAGAATGGGGCCTGAGGAGCAATTATTTAAGATGGGAACGTCTTCTCTTTTTTATTGCTTTCTGGTTAAGATATGAACATCTTCTTGTCTTCAGATTTGACAAACACAACTGTTAATTATGCCTTAACCCCCCAACTAATATAAGCCTAATTACGGTAAAATTAGGTTTCTAAATTGAGTTTATATTTGTGAAATATTCCAATTTCATATAAACATAAAATAGAATAAATTATAACTTCTTCTAAATGTAATTACTTATTTATTTATTTTTTATTAATGGGAAGGTTAAATTATTGATATAAACAGTATTCCTCTTTTAAATAAGATGAAAATTAATTCTACAGACTAACAATAATAATCTTCTAACAATACATCTTATGATACCATTAAAAAATAATAAACACTAAAACACTTTCTCGCTGACTAAATCTTATTTATTTATTCATCACGTTTAGTATCAAGTACAAAATTGTTAAGTCCATATTATGTTTTATATTATATTTTTAAAGTTTACATCATACCATTTTAATACCAATTACGGTAATACTAGATAAAAAATTGTTGTAGTATGAATACAAAAAAAATTACATGTAAATTATAAATAAAAATATGGAGTATGAAAATTTATTTTTTAAACTTAAATAAATCAATTAGTTATGTTGCATGGTTGGTCAGTTAGACATCAACAATAAATAAATAAATGTATTTTTTTTCTTTACTTTTTCTTAATTAATAATAAAATCTTAAAAAAATTCAAAGATTATCCTGATTTTAATTAAATGGACTACTAGTGCAATTAGGGGTGGTTAGGAATGGCCATGACTAACCACAACTATCATTCATAAAAGCTAGATACAAGCCCTTTTTTTTTTAACACAGGTAGGAGGATTTGAACGTTCTTCTATTATATCTTTTCGTGAATAGGTGGATATTTTGCCAACCCATCTCTAAATAAAAAGACAATTATAAGCTTTTTTTTGTGTTGTTGAATTCAGGTTAATATTTTACCTCTTTTTTTCCAAGGAGGAATCTGTTCACCAATTTCAACTGAACTTGCAAAATTATCGACATTGTTGGTTAGCATAAATGTTTGAAGAAAAGAATTTGTTGGGTGGACAGAGAGTTTAAAGAACAAAGCAATGTTGGCATTTTGTGGTGAGTGATGCTCATAAACAATGAAACTTGAGATTAATTAAAGGTGCTTTTTATAATGAAAGATAAGATTCTCAATTAAGGAGAGGTTATGAAAATTTTTATAAGGACAGGGGCAACCTTAAAAAGGGTGAGAAGACAAAGCAATCTTCCTGGCAAATTTTTGTCCACAATGCTTCATTGCAAAATGCAAACCAACCAGAATTGTGAGGCTTTTCAATGGCTGCCATTATTCTCCTTTCCTTCTTTCTTACATTTTCATACAAAATGTGGCTCTAAATTAATATAAGATTAGAGGGTCCTATACTTAAATGTGGGTTTAATTGATAATTATTAACCTGCATTTGTAGGGGATGGGTCTCTCAAGCTTGAGACTTCAAGATGAGGGTTGACAATTTTAATGCTTATAAGCGTAGCTTAACAATCTTATAGAATATTTTGTGGAAAACATGGGTGTAACCTATAGGATGTTAATGCAACTTGGATAATTTTTATTGTTATATGACAAAAGATGGACATGGTCCAATTTTAATTATTTTTTTCTTGTTTTATAGTATATTAATAATATAGAGAATATTACAAATAATATGAGTTTGTATACTATTCTGGCTTATTCCTTAAAAAATATGAAAGTGACACATTGAAAAAAAAAATTGGTAATATAACTTTATTTCTCTTACTGATTTGATTTCGAAATAGTTAAAGTTTTTGTTGTTCGAATATCAAATAAAAACTAATACTAATTGATTTCCTCTCTAAAATGTGATAGATTAGTTGAGCTAAACCATATAGAGATCTTTTTTATGAACTTGAAAATAAAGTTTTTAGTTGAAAATAACTTATGATATTTTATTTGTTGTTTTTCTTAGCAATACGAAGAGTGTATAACAATATTTTAGTCTAATATTTTAAAATTAAATTTCGCATTTTTAGTTGTTAATATCCCAACAAAAATTAAAAAAACGTGTTTGTGTCAATAGAACTTTATAAAAATTTTAATAAGCATGTACACATATACTTTCATTTATATATTCGTATTTTACGTAAAAATATTATTAGAGACGCATAATATAATAATAAATAAAATATAACAAAAACTCTGAATAAAAAGTATTTAAAAAAATTAAATGGAGAAAGAGGGAAAAAGTATTATTCATATGTATTTAAATGAAGCATTTTCAAAATTATTAATTAGTAAAACATTGCGGATGGGATAAACTCTAAAAATTAAATTAAAAAAAAAAAAAGTATGCAAAAGAATAATGTGAAATGAAAGTCAAATGGTGAAAGAGGGAAATTGTTCAAAAAAATTTGAAATAAATAAGAAAAAAATAATAATAATGAATGACAGCGTGAGTGAATGTGAAACACCGACGAGAGATGGTTAACTTGTAACTAATAAATACTATAAAAGAAGAAAGCAACAGAAAAAAGCACAGAGCAACGCACATCTAACACACAGACACTCGTACAGTTACATCTCTGTTCCATAATCCAACCAACAAACGCATTTTTCTCGTCTCAGATCGCACCATTTCACTGTAAGTTTTCTTTTTTGATCATTCTTTTATTTTACCATACTTTACACTGTTTCTCCAATCCAATCTTCCTTTCTCTAGTATAGATCTCCTCTTTACATCCAATGTAATGTAGCTTCGATCTGTACTTTCTTCTCATTTTGCTGTTTTAATCTGTTTATGAATTCTTTGTCCTTTCCCCATCAGTTTTTGGCTGGTTTTTATGGGTTTTTTTATTTCAAAATGTGGGTTCTTTGTTTCTGCTTTTTTTGTTAATAATTTTGAAAAAAAGTTTGTTTTTTTCGTATATTTTGAAAATAGTTTGAATGTGTTTGGTTGCCAAGAAAATGTAGGATAGTAAATAGGTTGAAAATTTCTTTTAGTGGAATCTTTAGTGAGTTTATCAATTTCCATTTGGCTGTTTTGTTTTGGCTTTTTCTTGATTACTTAATTACCTGAGGATTGACGAAATTTTATTGCTTTCAAATTTATAGAGAGGGAAAGATTATATTTTTTGTTTTTGTCTTTAATTCTTCTTGATTGCTGGACTCTGCTTTGCTCATCTCTTTGACTGCTTAATCGTTCTTGCTTTGCTCCGGTTTTAAAGGATAATGATTCTGTTTTTTGCTGCTTTTTGCTTAAGTAATTCTGTATGGCTTTTCATGCTTCCTGATGCCATTATGGTTAATGTTTTGTTTTGTTTTGTTTTGCAATCATTTCTTTTGCTCCCCACTAATCCTGCTTTAACCGAATTCAAAATTCTAATGGTTTATGGTTTGCAATCATTTCTTCTTCCCTTCGTAATTCTATTTGGTCAAACAAGAATTTTATTTCCAACTCCTTTTTTATTCTGTGAAATCAGTACGTATGTTTAGATGTCCTTAACCAATATTTGGTTGGTGGCTTCATCATTATTTAATTTTTTTTTTTCTCGGTAGGAACTACGCTACTATGTATGTCACCAGAGATTTTCATTCTGCTTGGTGCAAACAATAGTACAATTTTGATTTTTTTTAAATTTTTTTCTATACATGCCCGTCAAATTCCTCTACTGTAAATCTAAGTAATGTGTCAACTACATTTGCATTTTGTGCACAAAAAACTATATATCCTGACCAAAACAGCATTTAAAGGGCCATAGATATCTTTTCTTAGTTCTCTCTCTTTATTTCTTTTCCTTCTTTTCTTTTACTCCTTGCTTTCTTAATTGCTTTACTATTGCTATTTTTCTTGGTTGTTGTTATGGAGTTGCAAACAGTTTCACTTGTGCCTTTTTCAACTTCCAGTTAAAAAGTTTTATGCTTTACATTTGTCAATCTGTGGTTTAAATTTGCTTCTTTCTTGAAACATGATTTTTTTTTCCACTTTTTTGGGATTCATATTTCTGTGCATTCTTTGTTTTTGTCAAATATAATTAAGTAGTTTACTGCTACAAGAATAAGTGATGTGAAACACTTGCATATACCATTTTCTCGGTTCTCAATTAGTTTTTAGATCAGCACAATGCTGTTTTTTTTTTTTAATTTGAATCCGATCCACAGTAAATTGAAGAAGACCCTTTTTTATTCTATTTGTTGTTTAGGAAACTGTAAAACATGATTTAAATTTTCCCAAAGCAATATCAGAATGAAATGAAACGTGTGATATAGTTTAGTAGTGGGTAGATTATTTATGGCCATTTAACATCCGACTTCAGAAAGACGAGCCTTGATACAGCATAAGAATGCATTATAGTTTCCTAGATCATGAGTCCAAACTACAAATTTGAGCCCCTTGCAATGCAAGCAGAAAAGCTAGATGCTTCTAACCCTATTTAAAGCTTGTCATTCAGGAGGTCTCATGCATTGGGACACACCTTTTTAACATTGATGCTGAATAAAAATATTCTACAAAGAAAGTAATTAGATAGAGTATTAAGTATTTTTCATGCTGACATGTGAAGTTAAGCAAGTTTCATGCGCCTCTGGTGTTTGTGTTTTTTGTTGCAGTGCAATGGGAGTAGAAGTCACTGATATATGCATGGACAAGGAGTCAGATTGTGTTGTGGTTTATTCAAATGCTATTTCCCATGATTCAAATCATGTTTCTGAACCCAGTCATGATGAAGTTCTAGAGTCGTATGAGCCTATCAATGGAGATCCTGACCTGCAAAGTTCAGAGGAGAGCTCTGAATCAAAGGAATATGAGGTGAAGGAATGTACAATTGAAATCTCAGTTGAGACCACTGAAGTTCCTTCTGCTGAAAAAAAGGAGGACCAGAACAAAGTGAGCTCAAAATTTGTAGATGGCTTGCAAGAAGAGAAGGTCAAATCAGGAAATGAGAAAACAAAGGATGATAAGAAGTCCCAACCACATGTTAAGCATGCATCAAAAGCTGCTCCTGCAGTTGCTCGAAACAAACACACTGTTCCTCAGCCATTTGCCCTGGCAACTGAAAAACGTGCTTCATCTGGAACTCGTCCTACTGGATCTGACCTTGATGCTACCAATGGCACCAATAAATCATTTCATTCAAACAATGTGCTCCTTCCAAACATGACAAAGCAGAATCAGGTAACTGCTGCAGCCAAGCATTGATATCTAGTAGTAACTATCTGTCCAAAATTAGAAGGAACTCAATTATAGTAGAATCAATCATAATGGCTTTGAAAATAGATTTCTGTCAGAACATTTAGTAAACTAAGAATCTGTTGGTGAATAACTATATATACTGCTGATGTAATGTAGTGCATAGAAAAACATCCATTATTGATATACATGCTTATTTCATTGCAGCCACTTGGTGTGTCAAGAAAGCCATTGCAACCAAACAATAAGAAGCATCCGGGTGAAGAAGATACTTGTTTTGTCACTTCAGTGTATCCTCATGCTATCAACAATATATATTGGACTTTTTTCTATGCTACAACTGTACTTCTACATTATGGTTTTCTTTCTGGCTAACAACCTCCCTTCATATTGATTACAATCCTTGACTATGGATAGTACTGCAGCATCTGCTCAGACTAATAAGTCCAGGACTATTGCAGCATCAGCTCCAGTGTTTAGATGCTCTGAACGTGCTGAGAAACGGAAGGAGGTACTGCCTTTGTCACCCTGTTTCATTTGTTGTATGTTGGCTTCATTACAAGCACTATTGGTTCTAATATAAATGCTATGTTTTTATAATGCTCTCACCTTTCAGTTTTATTCAAAGTTAGAGGAGAAACACCAAGCATTGGAGGCTAAGAAAAACCAGAGTGAAGCAAGGACAAAGGTAAGTTACCTGAAGCATTTTAAAATGAAGAGTAGCTAGAACTGTAAATCTAGTACACTCGTTCTCTCCCTCTCATGACTTATTACTAGCAGTTAATGTTTGGATGTTACGATAGATAATTCTGACATGCTTTCTTCATCTGTCTTTAATCATTGATCATGAATTTTAAGGAAGAGAAGGAGGCAGATATCAAGCAACTGAGGAAGAGCTTGTTGTTCAAGGCTAACCCAATGCCAAGTTTCTACAATGAGGGACCACCACCGAAGACTGAACTAAAAAAGGTACTAGTGATGGGTTCATCCCCTACTTCTGCTGGTTATTTTTAAGAGCATCATTTGGGGAACGTTGGGTTTGGAATGTGGCAGATACTGGAGAAAATTAACGGTTTAATAACCAATACAAGTTACCAAAATCTATAGAGACAATATATTTCATATTTCTGATCAATGTTTTTTTACTGACCTTTTTTTTAATCCCAGCTGCCACCAACTCGTGCAAAATCACCGAAGCTCGGCAGAAGGAAGAGCTGCAGCGATACAGTGAATAAGACTTTGGCAGGTAAGGCTGAAGGAGCTTGTGGTGAGAAAAATCGTCAGAGCTTGGGCAGTTACAAAGAAGATTCCAGCAACCCTGTCTCAGAGCTTGTGGATCAGCATAACATCCTGAATGGCCATGCTTTATGCAAAATCACAGATGAAAATGAGCAAGAAGAGATGAACAACTCAGTTGCACCCGAGGTAAACGAACGAAGTACTGCAAGCATTGATGTTCAGTGTTAAGTTTGGGTTTGAGTTATTAATTTATAAGAGCCAAAATGTTCGAATTCCTCTTGTTCTTTCTTTCTTTTATGACTTTTGTTAAGGATGTGCATCTTGCTTATTCCTTTTAATTTACAAGGTCTTGTTGCCATGTTTGTGTAATGTATGAAGTGTAAATTTTCTGTAATTTATAATATCTATATAAAAATATCACAATTTTTCTGTAAGTTGATTGCTTTCTGTTATCTTTAACTCTCTTTTTTTCCCCATTAACAAGCTATTCTCATTAATGTTAGTAACACTGTTTGAAATCAAAGAAGATTGTGCAAAAAATTGTCTGTTGATGTTGTGATGTGAAGAAAAGTGATGAGAGCAAAATTGAGGATATAAAGTTAAGGTAGGGGTCCGGTTGTGCTGAGCTTTATTAGGATAGAAATTTGTGCTGTTGTTAAATCTTTGTTCTGCGTAATTATGGTAAATGTCATCATGAAAAGCTCTTAAAGCAAAAGAAAAAGATGCCCAAAGAGCGTAAAGCACCCGCTGTTTCAAGTGTTTTTGATAATCTATCAGCAAAAGATGACTTTCTAACTACTATATGCCCCATTTGTGGTTGCAAAATATGCATAGCCTAAAGCACTTGCATCAAAATTTGCTCTGCTTTAAGCAAGCTCTTGATAAATCCTACTGCAATGCATCGTCTATTTTTCTCTAATTCTTTTCCCTGATATGTTTTGGCATTCCCCAAACAATACCGTCTCTTCTTTAGAGCATTGAATTAACCCGAATACCTTTACAATTGTCTCCTATACACTTCAAAAGCAAAATCTTTTTAGCTGCATACCCTTGAATCACACTTCTCCCATTGGTGAAGGGAAGAGAAAAGATAAGTTTTTCACATGAAAGGTGTAAATTATCAATAAGATGTGCGGTCAATGTCACTTGAATTTATTTTACACTTGAACCTCTTGACTACACATAAAAAGTGCATGTATAATTAAACGAATTAGTTAAATTAGGTAAAAAAATGAGCAATATTCAAAAGTATGCCATCAATTTTATAACTGTTTCCATATGATCGTCTCGAATTATTCAATAATCATTACCAACAAATTAAAGTTGTTGAATGCAAGTGCCTTAGCTTTTACAGTATACTAGGTAGGAGGGGCACTTGAAACATTGTAAAATCCATGTTATACAGTCTGTATCACTCAAGTAGTTTTTTTTTTTTTTTTGGTTTTTTCCTTGTTTTTGCCTTCCAATGCCCACTTCCCATTCTTCTTTATTGTCTTCTGCCTCTGATCAAATAAATCTTTTAACAGGCCAACCTGTGTTTCTTTCCATTTAAGATTGGTATCACACTGTTTATGGCAAGCTTCTCCATGTTGTTGCAGCTTCTCCCATCTCATAGCTTTCACTTTTCTTTTGGCTTCTCCAAGTGGGAAACAAAAGAAGTATCATTTAAATTCCATAGTCATGATCATTATCGTGTCCTGATTATTCTAAATTTCTTTAAAATAAATAATTATCATCTTAGGGATCTTTTTTGAACTAATTGCTACATTTAGCTGTGTATCAGTTCTTCAAGAAAATGATCAAGAATGGCCCTTTTTATTCAAATTTTAATCCTAATCAAAATTTAATTAAAAGAGCATTCAATTGCATGCCATTTATTGCAATTGGATCATTTGACACAACATGGGTTGATGAAATAGATAAGGCAGGTAGGGAAGAGCTTTTCATAGTCTACAAATTATTGATTACATTCTAAAAAAAGATCTTGCTTTGACCTAAATATTGCACCAAGTCTTTGAGTTTGGACCCATTCATTATCAATGACAAGTGATCTTAACTTCCTCCACCAAACTACATTGTCACCATCATTTTCAACCATTTATTTCACCTCTTCATGATCCATAGAATGTGGTTTTGTGTGTATGAGATTCCAAGCATTAATCACATGAAAAATTAAATTTCAATTTTTATGATACGAAACATGTACTCGAATAATAATTAGTATAAAATACAAATTTATAAGCTTTAAAGTTATGATTTTTTATTTTTATTTTTTTCTTATCGGATATGAATGGAGATGTGAAATTGAGCGCAACAAGCAAAGCGAAAATTTTGGCTAAAAAAAAAAAAAAAAAAGGCAAAGCAAGCCAAAGTTTCTTCTTCAACACTGTGAAAAGCATGAATATAAGGAGAGCAGCTGTTGAAAGTGGGACTCCATGTCAATATATATTATATATGACCCACTTAAAGATACTCTTCTACTTCATCATCCTCACGTATATAAGGGCCCATAAATTTCAATATTGCATGGCCAAATCAAAATGAAACAGTCTGTTTCTCATTTTCTTCTCCTTCTCTCTCTCTCTCTCTCTCTCTATAGTTTATGCACAGTTGAGGGGAATGCTGTCTGGTTCGAGACCATTCACTGGCAAAGCCACCCATTACAGCCTCTGAATGATCTCGGACCAGGCTTCATTCCCCCAAACTCTGTGAAACAGATTCAAGAAACCCTTTTCTGGACGTTGTCGGATCCTTCAATTTTGTCCTACGTACATATATATATATATACACATATCCAAGTCCATTTAACCTTCACATTTTCACCTATTTTTATCCTTTTTCAGCTTCAAACTTATGCTTGCTTTCTTTCTTTCTTGTTTGCAGCTAAAGTGTGCATATCACCTAATGAAGATCAAGAATACATATGCATATATTAAGCTAATTGAGGATCATATCTGATCCACTTCAGTCCAGAGATAACTAAAGTTTCAAGATTCAAGAATTGAGGTATACAAATATACATTTGTAAGAGTATATATATAAGGCAATTTCTTTACTTTCTACTAACGACTAGGATTGGCAATGTGATTCCGTTTCTCATTGTTGAATGCGAATCTTTCTTGAAAGTTGTAACTAATTAAGAGGATCTTGAATCTTCCATTTTAATAAGTTTAAAACGAAGTTATATTAATCTATATATCTAGCATGTCAAGTTCCTTTTCTGAATATATTTTATGCTATGAATTCTAGTATGTCCAAGACAAAATTAAGGAAATTTTATAATCATTACAGAAGATTTGATGTCTGTAGCTATGTAAATCCATCTTCAGAAAAGAATGTAATTATGAAAATATAAGTTATTTTTCAGAGGAATTGGACAAAAAGCCACCATCTTTGCTAGCTGTTTGAGGAAAATGGAGGCCATGAGACCATTGAAAAACAAAATTTTCTTGGATTTCAGATTCAAATTTCAACCATGCACATATATATAGTCTTCATTGCCTTACTTTATTTTTACCAAATTCGTTGAAAAACCAGGAATGAGGTGTGGGAGTTAGTGTGAAAGTCTGACTGGAAGGAGAAAACAAAAGAAATAAAGTTGCGTTTCATCTTTTTGTAGTTGATTTCTTTTACCAAATTAGCTTTGCTTGCAGAGAGTTGCAAAGAATATTGAAGCTATACAATACTAGTAGCTAGCTTTCACTTTAGTGTTATTTCTTGCATGAGAGAAAGGAGGGAACAGTCACGCAGCTCTCACTTCTCTATCCAGGACTCCTAACCCATATATCAAAGCTGTGCTTTAAATTTACTTCCTTTTTTCTTAACCTTAAGACTGCAATCATAATTCAGCCCCTTAGTTTTAGCCCATTCCTCACTTTTTAATGTCATGTGGGTCACAATTCTACCCCAATTGTGGGTCAGTTTTGTGCATGAACTGTTGCTATCCTTACCATGCATCATGTGGGATCATTTTCTTAGCCCATGCGCTTCAACAATTAAAAAAACAAAGAGAGAAAAAACGTTCTACCATTTGTGTGGTTGATATTGGTCATATCCCATGTGGGTTTTGATTTTGATCTGCGCAGTGAGAAGAAAATAGCTCCATGTGGATGAATTAATAGCTTTGGCTAACAAGTACAGACACAAAACAACAGACGATGCCATATGTGTTCAGTTGAATGTTCAGCAGTGTGTATAATTGGAAAATCCATCCTTTTTCTGATGCTAAAATTGGACTCTTGGTCGTCTTTGCTTTCATGACTAGTGAAAATTTGGGGATGTTAGGCAGGTTAATAATTCGAGAAATGGACAAAGTTCTTCTACCTCATTATCATATTTTACATTGGCATTAATGCATCAATTAGGAAACATTGGGATTTTTTTTTTTTTTGCCAAAAGAAAGATTTCATTGAACTAAATCAGAGAAAGCCATACTGAAGAAATTACAAAGCTTGGACACTTTGGAGCCAATTACTCCAAGCAAACGTATCCACAAAATTAATATCTTCAACCAATGCTCTCCTAGCAACATTATGAGCAGACTTGTTACCAGCCCTATTGACATACAAAAACTTAAAATTGAAACCACCACGAACCAGCACTGAAATATCATGAATCAATGGATCTATCCCCTTTTCCACATCTCCTTTACCTGTAACAGCATCTATAACCACTTTCGCATCACCTTCAAACTGAACCGACTCACAAGTCAATTGCTTCGCCAACAGCACTGCTTCCCTTAATGCCACAGCTTCCAACACTAAAGTGTTAGATATTCCATTAAAAATGGCAGCTTGCACTTTCAAAACCGTCCCAACGTGATCACGAGCTACACAGGAAACATTGGCATTACCTTGCTAAGATTATATGCTATAATATTTTACATATATTTCAATGAAGCCTAGCTCAAGTAGCAAAGGTGGAGACCCTAGGAATCAGAAGGTCCCGAGTTTAATATCCAGTGGTGTCAAGTCTTGGATTCGTTCCATATATATATATACACGCTAACAGGTAATAGTTTGTAATAGCATTTGATAATGATTGTGATAATACTGAAATGTTGTAACCTGTGATAATGTATTGTAATCTCTCCAAGAGTGGCATGTAATGACAAATAAATATATATTTTATATATCTTTTTTTTTGTTAAATTCATAAGGTTGAGAATCTGTTTTTTTTAAATAATATTTCAAATTTAAATCGTGTTACATACTATTACGTTAAATTAATTATTAATTTTTTTTACTATTTTTATAATTGTATTAGTTAGAGTTTAAAGATTTTAAATACTAATTATTTATCCAAGAGGGTGTGAATGAGTTAGCTTGAAATTTTTTTAGAAGTTTCGAATTCGAGTTCTGAGTACGCAATTACTTTAAAATTCTTTAAGTAAATTTTTGTTATTCTTTAGAGTTCTTCCCAGGTCGAATTCGAATTAATTGGATTTTACGAGATACCAAATATCATGTGCTTAGATAAAAAAAAATATCAATCATTTAAAAAAAACTCACAAATCATTTTTCACGAGTTGGTGTTAATTATAATTATATTGTTATAGAATCACAAAAGCTTGCAAATAGTTTTCATAACCAATGAAATTAACTTATAGGTACGTTATTATTCAATAAAAGCAAAAGATCTTGTAGAATATTTTCTAGCCTTTAGCAAAAAGGGTTGGAGAAAATATTTAAAGAATAAAGAAAAAACTCACCTAGACATATATCTATCTTTAAATTTTTCATAGAATTTTGCAACCATGATTTACTATGTACAATATTATAAAAAAAATGACATCATTTTATTCATATAGCAATGGTAAGAAATGACATCATTTTGCACCCAATGGATTCTGATAGCAATTTCTACATTGAAATATTCCCCACTCGCCTCAGCCAAGGCCTTAGAGGAGTCAAAAGAGAAAGACAACTTGAGTATTATGCATGGCAATAAAGGCGATCCATATGCTCGATAAAGCTATCTTCAGCATTTTGGTCACTTTTTTTTTTTTTTTTTTTGTAAAAAAAAAAAAATTGACTAGACAATATGAAGATTTTGGTATCAAGCAAAAGCATTCCAACAGCAGATTAAAAAGAAAAATGTGGTAAAGCTCCATTTTAAAAGAGTGAAATGCATAAAAGGGAGATTTTGTTGGGCATCACAATCACTTAATTTTTGCTTAGCAGTAGCACAAAGTGTTGTCTTATCTGCGCCCAAAACAACCAGTAAAATCATGATTAGATATTAAAGCTGTATTGCTCATATATACTAAGAATTGCCCGAGAGCACAAAACTGGTCAACCTACACAATATTATCATCATCAACTGCTGTTTTGACACTAAATTATTAGGAGGGAGGAAGTATGCTGTATTATATCCATCAAGTCATTATCTACAAGAAAGGATAACATATTAGTGTCCGCAACGCTTTGATCAAATGACCAAAGTTTTAGTATGGATATTTTCAGATTCGAGATTTCACGTCTTTTATTTGCATTTCTCTTCTTATTATGTATATGACAAAAAAAATGGATGACATATCAGTGGATCTCATGTGAGTGTAGAAATATTACATAATTATCCATAAGAATGAGACATTACATCAATGGGTTCCATTTCAATATAGAAAATTAAATAAATGAATCTCACTTGAACTTTATATAGTGATAATTTAAAAATTAATTTTGATGGCGTTACTGAAGTTCTATATAAGGTTTCAAAAGCCTAAAATTAGATTAATTATTTTTTGTAAATAAAAAAATTATAAAGTGATAATACTATTAAAAATATATTATTAAAATGTCCAATTAAAAGTATAGTCGAGCCGAATTGAGTTTTGACTAGTTCGAGTTTAATTCGTTTATAATTGAGTCAATTTTGAGCCGAACTTATTATGCTACTTGATGTTTATGAGTTGTTCGTAAAGTTAAACGAACCTAAACAAATTTTAAAAATTATGATTTTATTTTAATAATATATTTTTTAAAATATTTTTTATAATATATTTAAAATTAAATTATTAAAATATTAAAATTATAAGTTAATTCATAAATTTTTATTTAAATTTATTTGCGATTTTGAAGAATAAAATTTTATATAATTTAAATTAAACTCATTTATTAAACGAATTTTAATATTCAAATTTAAACAAAATTTTATTAAACTAACTGCCAAATTATTCTAGAGTCGCACGGCTTATTTGCACCTCTATTGTCCAACTGAAATATCTCTATATCATAGGCGCATCTTTATGATGTCATATTCACAAGATTTCAGTTTAATATTTCTAAATCGTAGTTTCTGAAATTTCACATACTTAGCCCAAAATTTTACAGGCCTATGGGTTGTCTTAGGCCTTCGCTACGAAAAATGCACACGTGAATCACGTGATGGATGATGGGCTAACTTTATCTGCCGACTGTCCAGAGAATCAAGGTTCTTTTGCTCTAACTCATGTTAACAGCAGCACAGCTATGAGCCATTATTAAACTGTCACCAGCTTTCAAAAAAAATAAAAAATAAAAGCTGTCGCCACGCTTTCTGCAAACGCGTGCACAACACCTACATTTTTGCCTCCTATATCTTCATTTAATCAAATTGAATGGGCTTTTAATAGTAATAATAATGATAATTAATGAAAGTAAGTCTATTTTGTGGGAGTGTAATTGAAATATTTTTTTGAACATATTCTTTATATAAATTAAAAATTATATACATATGTATATTAAAAAATTTGTTAAATTCAGTTTTATAATTACCTAATTTTTTTTAAATTTGGATAAAACAATAAAGGTAACGTAGACACCCGATTCGGTCAGCCCATATTAGGGGATAAATTAGGGGCGCTCGGTTTTGCAGGCCCGTTGTTAAGTCCGATGATGAGAACGTGAAACTTGAACATAAAAATGAAACCTGAATCTCTGATGGAAATTGGACTTGAAAACCCAAATCTTAAAAAGCCTAGAACCTAGCCTAACTATCCAAATTTGGCCCAAGCTCGCTTGGCCCAACGCAAGCCCGAGCCGAAGGGCATCGCCTCAATGCAATGAGTCGATCTCCTCATCAATGAGTTGTTCGCCTCATCAAAGAGGCGCCGCCTCTATGGCAACCCACTTGCAGTTATATTTAATGCATCTGCAATCATGACGGCCAAGTAGTATGGGCCCCAGCCTCCAAGCCTATTTTCTTACGTGAGAAAGAGGTTTTTGAGGAAGAGAAAAAGGCTATGAAGGCTCATAACGAGCTAGAAAGCTTAGAGGCATGAGGAAGCTAGGGAATAAAAGGAAAAAAAGAGAGAGAAAGGGGGGATGATTGAAAAAAAAAAGAGAAAAAAAAAAGGAGCTCTGAAGAAAAAGAAAAGATAGAGAGAAAAGAAAAGAAAAAAACGTCCTCAAGAACAGGGGGGAAGATTGAAGCAAAGAGGTCCACTTTCTCCATAAAAGAAGAAAAAAGAAACTTATGTCAAAGGTAGATATCACATCCTAGCAAGGATCTCAATCAAAACATCTATGAAGGCCTCTCATTTTGGTATAAAATCTGCACTCAAACTCAACATGTTCATCATTTTGTGTGTTCTTGCTTGTGTGCAACTAAATCATTAGTATATTTTAGGTATTTCTAGTTTATCTTGCTCAATATCCTACTTTATTGATGTGATCTTTGAACACTTTTGCATGTAGTTGTAATTTGATGATTATAGAGTGTGTATATGCATGTTTTGTTACTTAGAGTAGAAGTCTAAGCGTGTGAGAGTCAGTTTCAGCCTTCTGACCAGGTGGCTCCTCTTCACAGAGGTGTCGCCTCTTGTCAATGAGGCGATCACCCCATTAACAGGCCTCTAGGAAGTCTTCCTTTTGTGTGTATGTTATATACCTTTTTTACCTTAGAAATATTAGGGGTCCCTGTTGATGAGGCGTCGCCTCATCATTAAGGCAATCACCTCATCAATTAGGCGGTCACCTCATCTCAATGAGGCGATCGCCTCATCAATGAGGCGGTCGCCTCATCAATGAGGCGGTCGCCTCATCAATGAGGCGATCACCACATTGACAAGTTTGGCCTACTTTTAGCTCAATGAGGCGGTCGCCACATTGACAAGTTTGGCTTACTTTTAGCTCTACTTTTCTACTAATCCTTATCGTAGCGTCCACTTTGATATGTATTTTTCGACCTTAAATACGTGTTCGTATGTCACGACCCAAAATAGGGGCCATGACCGGCGCTAGGGAACGGGAATTCTTTCGAATCCAAAACCCGTAGCAAGCCTAAAAATAAAATAAAACATGCAATAATAATAATAATAACATATATCAAATCACTCAAAGCGGAAATAAAATCATAAAAAAAAAAAAATATCAATCCTCCAATAAAATTAAATGAACATCCTCATCTCATAAATAAATACTCTTTTAATACAAAACCCAGTTCATATCTTTAAAAATACAAATCTTATACAATCATAGTACATAAATATGCCAACGGACTACAGCTACTGCAGTATCTAGATTATAAAATAAAATCAGGTAAGCAGTTTACATAGTGAAGCCGGAGCTGAAGAAATCCGAAGTAAGGGTCTGCTATTGAGGTCTGAAGACGATGACCCTCCTGAAAAATAGTCAACGGAGGGGAGTCAGACCTCACTGAGTGAATTATTATAATATATATACATGCATAGCTAAATGACAATGCACACATTCAATATTATATATATAATAAATATATATACGAGCAAATACACACAGATGTAATAAAATCATTTTTTATATATTTACTAAAAATCACTGTTTATAAAGGATCAAACAGAACCCTAGAAAATCGCAACCTCAAACAGTGTTAGACAACACTCTAGCCATACAGGCTCACTTATTCCAAATAAGTTCACTTGTTCCATTTGGACAGTAGACTGGCCCCGAGACATTAAGTCAACCGAGCTCCAGCAGTCTAACTGTCAGTGTGATTGGCCCCGAGACACTAAGTCAACCGAGCTCTAGCAATCACACTCCCAAATCATATCACACATCAAATCAATCAATCCAATCAATATTCACAAATAGGTTAGTGATAAAGCCTAAATACTATCAACGTACGGGTACGTACTCGATCCTAGTGCTGCCCACTAGGTAGCACGTTCTATTGATATCCTTCATTTATTATATAAAACATACATTCATAAATAAATGATGCATGAAATTGAATAAAATAGCAACATAAACCATATATATACTAGAAATATACCAAAAATAAATCAGGTATATTCTGAGTATATATACGTGAAACAATTTCAATTTAATTACAAAATGAACTAGAAATATACTTAAAAAAAATTTAAGTATAAATCATTAATAAAACATGCATATAGTTTAAAATATACCAAAGTATACCAAAAATATACCAAAAATAAACCTAAGTAATACTTAAATCATTTATGCATACTTTACTAAAATAACCCATACATTTCTAAAACATGCACCCTAAAGTATATATATATAAAATAATGACTCACTGTTATTGCGCTCCTCGAGACGGGTTCGATGGGCCTGGTCCACTAGGCCTCGGTCTCAGCGTAACTAAACAAACAAACGATAACATGAAATCAGAATAATTCTAACAAAAATTCTAAAGACTCAATCTAGAATCTTAGACACAGAATTAGAATAAGAATTCGATCGGACATGATGTTTTACGAGAATTATACTGAAAATCCGATAGAACCTCCCCTGTAAAATGGACATCTCTCTACTTAAATAGTAGAGTCGATCCTGCAAAGAAATATACTTCGAATAAACACAATTCATAACCCCTCGGTCGAACTCCAAACCACATTTCACTTGGCGAGGTTCACAATTCACAGAATAATTATAAAAATACCAAAAATGCCCTTTAATACTCAAAATATAGCAAATTTAAATATTTAAACGCTAAAAATATTTATTTAACCAATAAATATACAAAAAACCCTAATTTTAATAAAATATCATTAAAAATCGGTAATTCTAAATGAATTCATAAATATTGATCAAAATACATTTTATAAATCTAAATTACATAATTAACCTTAAAACTTACTAAAAATCGATTAAAACTCATTTATTTAGAAAAATCGTATATTATATATAATTTGAAAAGAATTTACGAAAAATAGTTTTAATTAGTTAAAAATACTAAATAATTTTTAGAATTTATTTTTATAACTTAAATAACTATTAAAACCAATTTAATTAAAATTTTAGCTAATTTAGTGTCAAATTACCAAAATACCCCTAGTTTCATAAATTCCCTAAAATTAATCAAAAATTCACCAAAAATAGTATAATTACTCAAAATTAATTTTCTCAACATATAATTCAATAATATCAATAAATATACTGAATTAACCAATTAATTTCACTAAAACACATAATTAACCTAATTTTCTCAAAATTACATAAACTAAATAAATTCAAAAAAATTACAAATAAATTTATAAAATTCATTTCAACACCTATGAACACCATAAAACACAATTTCATAATTTAATTAATTAATTTTTGAAAATTAGAAAATATTAATAAAATAATAAAAAATTCACAAAAATCAAAATAATTCCCAAAAATTCCACAAAAATTCTCAAAGCTATATTAAGCTACTAGGATCAATGTTTGTGAAGGGATTTTTCATGAATCATTCAAATTGAAGCTCAAAAAATTCAAAAACCCTAGTAGGCCGAAAATGCAAAATTGAAACCTAGGAAAATCTAGACCATTTCAAGTGAAAAAAATCTTGTAAATGGACTCACTGGAGCTCAAGGAGAAGATAGATACTAGTGGCGTCGAGTTTGGTGGCCGAAAACGTGCTGATCGATGGTGAAGAAGTTTTCGGCTTCTCTTGAGTATTTTGGCCAAAACACGCCGGAGAAGGAGGTAGCAGGCGGCGGGAATGGCTGGAGGTGGTGGTGGCAAGCCGGGAAGCACACTGTCGGCCTGAAAACGGGATGACAGGTGGCGAAAATGGAGAAAAACCGATCGAGAAGAAGAAGGAGAGGGAGTGGCAGCTTCATAAATAATGCAAACTTTTAGTTTTTGATAAATAATTATGTATATATATGTATATATATAACTATAATTTATATTATAATAATATATAATATCACACACACAATAAATATACACCACACAAATATTTTAATAATATATACACATATATACATATATAGACTTAATTAATTAATTAATATAAAAACTATATTATATAATTTATTTATAAAATAAACCCTAATTTTAATAAAATAAATGTACATATTTGCATTTTATTTAACACTTAAAATTATGTATGAACTCATGCAAATTCGTAAAATTATTTCAAATAATTAATATTAAATTATTTACATTTTAATTTCCCCAAAAATAAAATTTTCGGGAAAATTTTACATAAGAACTTAAAATAATTAAAAATGACTTTAATAAATAATAAACTCATCAAATAATCATAAATATATATGAAGATTATTAACATTGCATATCCCGATGCAGTTTAAAATCATTTAAAAACTCGGGATATTACATCGTATCACTGCATGATGATGTTTAATATTGATTGTTTGATATTTTTTTTAGTTCATAATGTGAAAACCTCTTTTTTATAGAACCTCTTTGTAAATATCGTTATATGTGATTTCATTTTTTTTTATGAAAGGAAGGGCTAACCGTGTGTTATTTGCAAGAATTACTTGATATTTTTGTCATTGAGTAGTCACTTTTGCTAGTTATCCCTTATACATTACCGTTTTTATGTTATTTTATTGGTTTATTTTATGTATATTATTTCATTTATTTAACTAAAAAGTGTTGTAATCCTTAATCATTTTCCCCCATTCAATTATGAATGTATGGTTGTAAATTATTATTTATTTTATTGTTGATGAATGTTGGGAATTAAAGGCATGAAATTAGACTAATGTGCAAACTCGGACTTGATTATAAAATTTGGCAATTATCCGAAGGCAATTTTATTACATGTGGTAAATGAGGAAATAATTAAATAATTAAATGGTAATAAAATGTGAAACACAAACGGAGGCCAACCGTAAGTTTGGGTGAGCATTCAAACGCTCATACCCAGTTTTTGAACCCGATCTCTGATGATGGCTTCTGGGAACCTCCATGGGATCCAGTTGCTGTACAGTGTGTCCCGACTTTTATCCGGGTGGTGACTCCATCTCTGAATAGGCCCAAGACCTATATCGTATTTCCTAGTGGGCCTCGAGCCCACACAGTGTCATGCTTGCCAAACATTTGGGGGCGTGCTAAACCCCACCGCCTACAATGACGACTCTATTGGGGATAGAGAAACTAATTCCAATCTTTTGCATTTTATCATCTTTAATTATTTTCTTATTTCTTCCTGTATTTATGCATTCCCTACACATTTTGCACACAATGAGCACTTCAGTCCCGAATTAACCCGACAATAGTCAATACTTCGCTACCTACGTTTCACTCAAACCTGGTGGTGAAATATTTAATTATTGTCACTCACGACACGTACTAATCCGTGTTGTTTGACCATTGAGTGGGGAGACGTATATGGATGTATATCGTTGTGGGAGCCGATGCCTTTTTACCCAAGACTCAAGCCCATGTAATGACCTAGCAACTATCCTTAGGAATTTTCCCATTTGCACATGTATTATGCCATATAATGGACCTTTAAAATAAATCTTGAGCCTATCAATGAGTAGTTCAAAGTGAAATGGGCCCTCATGTCCAACCAAAGCCCATTATAAACAAGCTAGTCAATAGAGGCCTCTCATGCCTACTCATAACCCATTTCAAGTGGGCCTTGACAAGCAAGTTTATGGTGCTAAGGATCTTGGCTCATAAAAAGTGGACTCGGGCTTTATTTAAAGGAACCATTACTTGTCTGAATTATTTTAAGAGTTTTCTTACATACGTTAGTTTTATTATTCCCTGCTGATAATTAAAACCCAAGTTGTCACGACCCAAAATAGGGGCCATGACCGGCGCTAGGGAACGGGAATTCTTTCGAATCCGGAACCCGTAGCAAGCCTAAAAATAAAATAAAACATGCACTAATAATAATAATAATATATAATGCAACGGAAATAAAAATCATAAATATCGCAATAACATTTCCACCAACTGGATTTAGATTAAATACTCATCATTACATATATATAAACTCTTTTTAATACAAATCCAGTTCAAATATAATACAACATCTCTTTAAATATTTAATGACTACTGCAGTGTCTAGATAAAATAAACTCAAGACTCAAAGAAGCAGTTTACATAAAAAAGTCGGGGCGGAAGAAATCCGGCGTACAGGCCTGCTACTGAGGTCTGAGGATGATGACTCTCCTGAAAAATGGTCAACAGAGGGGAGTCAGACCTCACTGAGTGAATTACTAGAATATATATACATGCATACTAAATGCCAATGCACACAGTCAAAAGTATATATAATATGTATATATACAGGCAAATACACATAGATGCAAGAAATTCATTTTTATATATTTTGTTTGAAAACCACTAGTTATGAAGGATCAAATAGAACCCTAGAAATCATAACCTCAAAATAGTGTTAGACAATACTCTAGCCATACAGGCTCACTTATTCTAAATATGTCCACTTAATCCATTTAGACAGTAGACTGGCCCCGAGACACTAAGTCAACCGAGCTCTAGCAGTCTGATTGTCAATGTGATTGGCCCCGAGACACTTGGTCAACCGAGCTCCAGCAATCACACCTCCAAACCATATCTCACACATCAAATAATCATATTCAATCAATATCCACAAATGGTTAGTAATATAGCCTAAATGCTATAAGCGCACCGGTACGTACTCGGTCCTAGTGCTGCCCACTAGGTAGCACGTTCTATTGATCTCCTTCATTAATAAATATAAAACATTCATTCACAAATAAATGATGCATGAATTTAAATAAAAAAATAATATAAATCATATATATACTGGAAATATACCAAAAGTAAACCAGGTATATTTCGAGTATATATACGTCAAATAAATCCAATCAAATTATAAAATAAACTAGAGATATATTTGAAAACATTTTAAACACAGTTCATTAATAAAACATGCATATAATTTAATATATACCAAAAATAAACCAAAAATAAACTAAAGATATACTTAAATACTAATCACATTATTTATGCATATTTAATCAAAATAAAACATATATTTCTAAAAGCATGCATCCTAAAGCAAATATATATAAAATAGTAACTCACACTTAGTGCGCTCCTCGAGATGGATCCGACGGGCCTGGTCCACTGGGTCTCGGTCTCGGTGTAACTAAACAAACAATAACGACAGAAATCAGAATAAACCTAACAGAAAATCCTAGAACTCGATCTAGAATATTAAACACTGAATCGAAATTAAGGTTCGATCGAATATCACATTTTACGAGAATTCTACCAAAAATTCGACAGAACCTCCCCTGTAAAACGGACATCTCTCTACTCAAAGAGTAGAGCCAACCTTGCAAAGAAACACACTTCGAAAAATAGGCACAACAACTCATCCACAACCCCTCGATCGGACTCCAAACTACAGTCTACCGACCGGGGTCCACAATCACAAAATAATTTCAGAAATACCAAAAATACCCTTATAACATAGAAATTCATTTTATAAGTAAAAATTACATAATTGGCCTTAAAACACATTAAAAACCGATAGAAACTCATTTTATTAGTAAAATCGTATATTATATATATAATTGAAAATAATTCACGAAAAATAGTTTTAATTAGTTAAAAATACTAAATAATTCGTAGAAATCATTTTTATACCTTAAAAAACTATTAAAACCAATTTAATTGCATTTTTTGCAAATTTAGGGTAAAATTACCAAAATACCCCTATATATATATATACTAAAATTACTCCAAAAATTCACCAAAATAATATAATTATCCAAAATTAATTTTCTCAACATTTTTATCAATAATATCAATAATTAAACTCAATTAACCAATTAATTTCAATTAAAAACACAATTAACCCTATTTTCCAAAAATTCCATAAACCTAATAAAATTCAAATAAATACATAGAAATTCATAAAAATTAAAAATAAATTCCTATAATTCATTTAAACACCTATAATTATCATAAAACACAATTTTATAATTTATTTAATTAATTTCCGAAAATTAGAAAATAATATTAAAATATTCAAAAATACCCAAAAATCAAAATAATCTCCAAAAATTCCACAAAAATTCATAAATGTATATTAAGCTAAGGGAAACAACATTTGTGAAGGAATTTTTCATGAATCAATCAAATTTAAGTCCAAAAAATTCAAGAACCCTAATATGGCCGAAATCAAAAATTCAAAATCTAAGCAAATCAAGACCATTTAAGCTCAAACCAAAGCTAGAATCACACTCACTGGAGCTCAAGGAGAAGAAAGAGACTGGAGGTGTCAAAAATGGTGGCCAAAGGAGGAAGAACGGTGTGAAGCTTGAGTTTCGGCAACTCAAGCTATTTTCGGCCAAAATCGACGGGAAAGGGAGCTGCTGGCGGCGGGGAATGGCTGAGGACGAAGTTGGCACACCGGAAGGCACACCAACGGCAAGGAATCGACAGTTGCAGCGACGGACGGTGAGGGGAACGGAGTCGGGGAAGAAGAAGATAGTTGGGGGCAATTGTGTAATTTTCCAAAAGTTTGATTTTTAACTTATAATATGTATATATATATATATATATACTTTACACTATATAATAAAATAATATTAAATTACACACATTAAATATACACCAAACACTTAATATTTAATATTTTAAAACTTAATAATAAATAAAAATAATTAAATAACAATAAAATAAATAAACAATTAATAAAATATTAGGGTAATATTAATTAAACCCTAATTAAATAAATAAGTACACATATACACGTTATCTAGTATTTTAAAAATATGTATGAGCTCATGCAAGTCCGTAAATCTATTTAAAATAATTAATAGGAAATTATTTACGTAAAAATTTCCCCGAAAATGCAAGTCCCGGGAAAATTTTACGTAAAGCACTTAAAATAATAATAAACAATTAAAAATCAATTTTAATTAATCAACAACTTATAAAATATCAATATCATATTTAAAAATTATTAACACTGCATATCCCGATGCAGTATTAAAATATTTAAAAAACACGGGATATTACACAGGTCAGAAATCCTAGGACAAGATACTCGTTATTGAATACATGTGTGGGAGAAATAAGGGCAAAAGTTTGCAAGTTTAGGCTTCATGTTTTGGTCTTGTGTATATATATATTTTTTTGGTGATTATTTGTTTCTTAAAAAAAAATCTTGCATTTCATGCTTACATGACACTCATTTTAATTTTCAAAAAAAAAAAATCTTGCATTTAATGTATACATGACATTCATTTTTATTTTCAAAAAAAAAAATCCTTCATCTCATGCGTACATGACGTTTATTGCAACTTTTCAAAATGCATTTTTTTTAGCCATAAACTGTAATATCCCGAGTTTTTAAATAATTTTAAATTGCATTGGGATATGCAGTGTTAATAATTTTTATACATATTTATGATATTTTATGAGTTTGTTATTTATTAAAGCTAATTTTAATTATTTTATATTATTTTAAGAGATTTACATAAAATTTTCCTGGGAATGTTATTTTCGGGGAAATTAAAACGTAAATAATTCAACATTAATTATTTTAAATAGTTTTACGAATTTGCATGAACTCATATATAATTTTAAAGTGCTAAATAAAATGCATATATGTACATTATTTAATTTAAATTAGGGTTTAATTAATTAAATTAATTTTTATTATATATGGTTTTAATATTAATTAATTAATTATATATATGTATATATGTGTATATATTATTAAAAAATGTGTGTGGTGAGTATTTATTTGTGTGTGTGATATTATATAATATTATAATATATAGTATAGTTATATATATACATATATATACATAATTTATTATCAAAACAAAAGTTCACATTATTTACAAGTTTGCCCTCGTCTTCTTCCTCAAGTTCCCAATCGCCTCCCTCACCATCACCGTCGTTGCCAAGCCTTACCCTTACCGTCGGTGTGCCTCTTGGCTTGCCACCACCACCTCCAGCCTTTCTCAATGCCTGAACCCTCCATTTCCGACGTGTTTGGCCAGATTTTTCCTAGAGAAGCCGAAATTCATCTCACAGTCGATCAAGCTGATTTCGGCCACCAAACTCGACACCACCGGTCTCTATCTTCTCCTTGAGCTCCGATGAGTGCGATTCCAAGCTTTGTTTCACTTAAAATGGTCTAGATTTCCCTAGGTTTTGATTTTCTAATTTCGGCCATTTAGGGTTCTTGAATTTTTTGAGCTTCAATTTGATTGATTCAAGAAAAATCCCTTCACAAACTTTGATCCTAGTAGCTTAATCTATACTCTGGAATTTTTGTGGAATTTATGGAATTTATTTTGATTTTTGTGAATTTTTTATTATTTTATTAATATTTTCTAATTTTTGAAAATTAATTAATTAAATTATGAAATTGTGTTTTATGGTATTTATAGGTTTTTAAATGCATTTTAGAAATTTATTTTTAATTTGTGAATTTTATATATTTATTTTGAATTTATTTAGTTTATGTAATTTTTGAAAAATTAGGTTAATTATGTGTTTTATTGAAATTAATTGGTTAATTGAGTATATTTATTGATATTATTAAATTATATGTTGAGAAAATTAATTTTGAGTAATTATACTATTTTTGGTGAATTTTTTATTAATTTTAGGGAATTTACGAAATTAAGGGTATTTTGGTAATTTGACACTAAATTGGCTAAAAATGTAATTAAATTGGTTTTAATAGTTATTTAAGGTATAAAAATGATTTCTACAAATTATTTATTATTTTTAACTAATTAAAACTATTTTTCGTAAATTATTTTCAAATTATATATATAATATACGATTTTTCTAAATAAATGAGTTTTTATCAGATTTTAACATGTTTTAGGGTTAATTACATGATTTGGATTTGTAAAATGTATTTTTATTATAAAAGGGCATTTTTGGTATTTTTGTAATTATTCTGTGAATTGTGAACCTCGGTCGGTGAATTGTAGTTTGGAGTCCGACCAAGGGGTTGTGAATTTTGTTATATAGAAGTGTGTTTCTTTGCAGGACCGGCTCTACTCTTTGAGTAGAGAGATGTTCATTTTACACGGGAGGTTCTACCGGATTTTCGGTAGAATTCTCGTAAAATGTGATGTCCAGTCAAATTCTGATTTTAATTCTGTGTCTAGTATTCTAGATCAAGTTTCTAGAAATTTCTGTTAGATTTACTCTAATTTTCTACTATCGTTTGTTTATTTAGTTGCATCGAGACCGAGGCCTAGTGGACCAGGCCTGTCGGACCCATCTCGAGGAGCACAATAACAGTGAGTTGTTATTTTATATATATATGTTTTAGGATGCATGTTTTAGAAATGTATGGTTTATTTTAATAAAGTATGCAAAAAAGATTTAAGTATTACTTAGGTTTACTTATGGTATATTTTTGGTATATTTTAAATTATATGCATGTTTTATTAAATATTTACACTTAAAATGTTTTTAAGTATATTTCTAGTTTATTTTGCAGCTATATTGGATTTATTTGACGTATATTGGACCAGCAATCACACTTTCAAATCACATCACACATCAATCCAATCAATATCCACAATAGATTAGTAATTTAACCTAAATTCTATCGTCGTACCGGTACGTACTCGGTTCTAGTGCTGCCCACTAGGTAGCACGTTCTATTGATATCCTTCATTCAAAATAATTCCATACATTCATAAAATAAATGATGGATGACATTAATTAAAATGACAATATAAACCATATATATACTAGAAATATACCAAAAATAAACCAAATATATTTTAAGTATATATATGTCAAACAAATTCAGTTTAATTACAAAATAAACCAGAAATAAATTATATATATATACTTAAAGCAATTTAACTATAAATCATGGATAAAACATGTATTTAATTCAAAATATACCAAAAATATACTAAAATATACCTAAAGTATACCTAAGCATTTATTAAACCATTTATGCATAATTCATAAAATTAAAACATATATTTCTAAAAATATGCATCCTAATACACGTATATATAAAATAACAACTCACAGTTATACGTTCCACGAGACGGGTCCGACGAGCCTGGTCCACTAGGCCTCAGTCTCGGCGTAACTAAACAAATAAATGTTTTGTAAGTTTTGAAGAAGAATGGCAAGTTTTGTAATTTTTTTTAACTGTATATATATATATATACCACATGATATTTAAAATAAAAACTATATATAATATATACATAAATAAAATTAATAAACCCTAAAAATACTAAATAAAAATATATATATATGCATGTATATGTATATATATATTAATATGATAAATATAATCATGCATGGAATCATGCAATTTAATAAAACGGACTAGCACAAATAAATAAATATTTATTTAGGTTTTATTTTCTCCAAAATATAATTCTCGAAAAAATTTTACGTAAGAAATTTAAAATAATTTAAAATAACTTTAATAATTAACAAACTAATTAAATAGTCAAATATATTTATTAAAATTATTAAAACATTACATATCCTGATGCAGTTTAAAAATATTTAAAATATCGGGATATTACAGTCTTCCCCCCTTACAAAAATTTGTATCCGAATTCCAGAAAAAAAAGAAATACAAAATTAAGAAGGGAAGAGATACGGGTAAGAATCTTGCATCTCAACTTCAGTCTCCTACGTATGCTCCTCTACCCTGTTGCTGTGCCATAGAACCTTGACCGTTGGAATATGCTTCAAACGCAATTATCGAACTTGGTAGTCAACGATCGCCACAGGTTCTTCTACGAACGTCAGATCTTCATTCACTTCCACGTTGTCAAGCTGCAACACGTGTGAAGGGTCTGAGACATAATTCCTCAGCATCGAGATATGAAATACCAGATGCACTTGAGACATACTCAGAGGCAAAGCCAACCAATATGCAACAGTGATAACTTTCTCCAGAATCTCGAACGATCCGATATATTTCAGTGCTAACTTACCCTTCCTGCCAAATCTCATAACACCCTTCATCGGAGACACGTTCAGGAAAACAAAGTCTCTAACTTGAAATTCCATATCTTTGCGCCTAGGATCCACATAGCTCTTCTAGTTGCTAACTGCGATCCCTAATCTGTGCTTGATCATAGCAACCTTCTCCGCAGCATCCTAAACCATCTCAGGTCCAATCAAAGTTCTCTCACCAATCTCATCCCAACTCAAAAGGAATCTACATTTCCTTCCGTATAAAGCCTCGTATGGTGCCATTCCAATACTGTTATGGTAGCTGTTATTATATGCAAACTCTATGAGTGGCAAATGATCATCCCAGCTACCTCCCAAATCCAAAACACACATCCTCAACATATCTTTTAGTGTTTGGATCATCCTCTCAAACTGACCATCTATTCTAAGGATTAAAAGCAGTACTAAAGTCTAACCTAGTGCCCATCGCTTCTTGCAATTTCTACCAAAAATGAGAGGTAAACACTAAACCTCTGTCTGACACAATGGACACAGGTACTCCACGAAGGCACACAATATGCTTCACATACACCTTCGCCAATCTAGTTATAGAATAAGTTGCTTTCACAGGCAAGAAATGTGCAGACTTAGTCAACCTGTCCATAATCACACAGATGGAATCGTATCCATCCTTGGAACGAGGTAAACCAACCACAAAATCCATAGCAATCCTTTCCCACTTCCACTCAAGAATAGGAAGAGGCTGAAGCTTTCTAGAAGGCTTCTGATGCTCAACTTTCACTTGCTGACACATTAAGCACTTAGCAACATAATCAGCGACATCCTTCTTCAATCCGTCCCACCAGTATAAATCTCTGATACTATGGTACATCTTAGTGACACCCGAATGTACACTATAGGCTGTAGAATGTGCTTTCTCTAGGATCTCTTCTCTCAAATTATCCATATTAGGAACACACAATCTACCACTGATCCATAAAACACCATCATCATCGAGTGTGAAATCAGTGAACTTCCCTTGCACACATTCTCTGCAAGCTCTTTTAGAATAGGATCTTGGCTCTGAGCTGCCTTAATCCTATCTCTCAGTACAAATCGTATCTTAAACTGAGCTAGCAGTCCACCTGATCTACTAATCTTCATCATCAGACCTTGATCCACCAACAGATGCAACTCCTGGATCAACGATCTCCTCTCCATGCTAATATGAGCAAGACTACTTGAGGACTTCCTACTCAAGGCATTTGCTACCATATTAGCCTTGCTCAGAAGTTATAAAATCTCACAGTCATAATCTTTGAACAGTTCCAACCATCTCATCTGCCTCAGATTCAGATCTCTCTGTTGGAAAATGTACTTAAGGCTCTTGTGATCAGTAAAAATCTCACAAGTCACCCTGTACAGATAATGTCTCCAGATCTTGAGAGCAAAGATCACTGCAGCCATCTCAAGGTCGTGTGTAGGATAGTTCTGCTCATGCTTCTTCAACTGCCTCGAAGCATAAGCTATCACCCTACCATTATGCATTAACATACAACTTAGGCCAACTCTAGAGGCATCACAATACACTGTGAACTTGTCCATACCATTAGGTAAAGCTAGCACTGGGGTTGTGGTCAACTTCTCCTTCAACAACTGAAAATTGTTCTCACAAGCTTCTAACCACTCAAATCTTACATTCTTCTGAGTCAAGTGAGTCATAGGAGCTGCAATTCTAGAAAAATCCTATATAAACCTCCTATAGTACCCGGGTAAACCCAAACAACTCCAGATCTCTGTAAACGAAGTCGGTCTAGGCCACTCAGACACTACCTCAATCTTCTGTAGATCCACCTGGATACCTTTTTTAGACATCACGTGTCCAAGAAATGTAACACTCTCCATCCAGAAATCACACTTCGAGAATTTAGCATAAAATTGATATTCTCTCAGTGTTTGTAGTACAGTCCTCAAGTGATATACATGCTCCTCCATACTCCTCGAATACACCAGTATATCATTGATGAAGACTACCATAAACTGATCCATATATGGTCTGAATACCCTGTTCATCAGGTCCATAAAAGCTGTTGGTGCGTTAGTCAAGCCAAAAGACATCACTAGAAAATCATAATGACCATATCAAGTGCGGAATGTCATTTTAAGAACATTGGCTTCGCTGATCCGCAGCTGATGATAACCCGACCTCATATCAATCTTAGAAAAGAATTGTGCATCTTGTAGCTGATCAAATAAGTCATTTATCCTCGGGAAAGGATATTTATTCTTCACTATCACCTTGTTCAGCTCTCTATAGTCAATGCACAGTCTCAGGGTACCATCCTTCTTCTTCATAAACAGGACTGGTGCACCCCAAGAAGAAACACTGGGTCTAATAAAACCCTTATCTAATAACTCTTGCAACTACCCCTTTAACTTTTTTAACTCTACAGGAGCCATTCTGTAGGGTGGTATAGATATAAGAGTAGTGCCTGGAACCACATCTATACAGAACTCAATCTCTCTGTGAGGTGGTAAACCTGGTAACTCCTCTGGAAAAACATCAAGAAAAACATCAGGAAACTCACAGGCAATAGGAACATCTGTGAGTGAAAACTTCTCCACTGAAGTATCCCTAACCAATTCCAAATATCCCTAACAACCTTTCCTCAGCAACTTTCTAGCCGTAATAGCAGAAATGAGATTTTGAGGTGTTGAACTCCAATCACCCACAAATATAAATTCTTCTTCACCAGGAATTCTGAAAGTCACCTCTTTACTCTGATAATCCACCACAACATAGTGCTGAGATAACCAATCCATACCCAGAATAACATCAAACTCCATCACATTCAACAGTATCAAATCAGAAAATAATTCTCTACCTCTAATTAGAACTGGACAACCAAAAAGAATAACATCGGTGTCCAAAAAATCACTTAGAAGAGTGGTGACAGACAAAGAAAAAGCCATCCTTAAAGTTTACCAAGACGACTTGGAAGCAAAAATAGGAGAAACGAATGAATGCGTGGCACCCGGATCAAATAAAACGCATGCATCTAGGTAATAGACAGAAACAATACTTGCCACGACTGCATTAAATGCCTAAGCATCCTGTTGAGTAAGATGGAAGACTCTGGCCTATCCTCGACCTCCCTGCTAACTAGTAGAAGCTTGGCCAACACCTCTGGCACCTCCTCTAGAGCCTCTACCATGACCCTGCTAGGGAACAAGCTGAGTAGAACTCTGATGTTGGGCTGGAGGCAGCTAAAAAGGAATGGGTGCAGCATTAGTAATCGACTGTTGAGGAAATCGTGGAATCTGCGACTGCTAATACCCAAAATAGGGACATGATCTAGCATAATGTCCCATCTGCCTGTATCTGAAACATGTCAACAGTGTCAAATAACATGGTCCCTAATGGACTCTGTCGCAGGTCTGACATACAATGGCAGCTGACCTAGAACTACAACCACTGCTGCTACTCGAAGCACCTGACCCAAGTTTGAATGGTCTACACTAACCTCCATGGCCATGTCTACTGCTCTGATGTACCCACTGTTGTTGTCTCTGACTCTGCTAGGCTGGACCTCTCTGCTAACTACTCGAACCAATCTAAAAACTCGAGTACGGAGTAGTCTAGAATCCACCTAACTGTACACCCAACTGGTAGTAATCAGGCATAGCTCCTTGTTTAACTAGCCTCAGCTTAATATCCTTGGCCAACTCTATCACTGACTCCAAAGTAAGGCCCACTATAGGCATACCAGCAAATGTAGAACCCAATCTAGTGATATATGTGGTGACTGCGAAGTACTAGTTTCACATCATATCCTCTGCATATCTGCCAAGCCGAAGGAACTCTCGAGTATACTCCTCAAAAGATCTGTCACTGCAAGAAATACTGGTCAATTAGAGTCGATAACTCATGCGAAGCAGCTCTGGGCAGAATCTCCTCATGAATCTCTCTCTGAACTGAGCCCAGGTCATCGTCAACATGTACGGCTGGATCATCTGAATAAACTAGTCCAGGGCTATTCCCTCAATAGAAAGATATACTATTATAATTCGCTGGTACTCGGTATGAGTAGTCCGAGTCCTAGTCTCGATCGCATACAAAAAATCTAGAGGCTCGGAAGTCCCATCAAAAGTGTTCCTGCCAACTCTAGCATAGAACAGAGCTGCCTCAATGTCAGACATACCCCGCTGATAGGCAGGCTGAACAGGCTGAACTACTGGAGGTATAAGAACATCCTCATACTCAGGCTCTACAAGCTCCTCATCTTGTATCTCTCTCTACCTATGGCAACTTGCCGCTCCTCAAGGTCTACCTCTGCCATGACCTTTATGCCTAACTGGTAGTTCAGGAGGTAAAACCTCATTTTGAAAGGACTCATCATCTTCGGCCTCAACAACCGATGGAGCGACACGTGCTTGCCTCCTCATTCTGAAAAGACAAATAGAAGGATTCAAAAAAAATAGACAACGGAGGATAACGCAAAAAACTAAATCAAGGAATACTCATCAAGACATACTCTAACCTAATTCACTGCAGTAGTTTCAAAGAAAACACAACATGAAAAACTAGGGCCACATCTCATACAACTAAGGCCCTGACACAGAACTCTACTCTAATACCAACTTTGTCACGACCCAAAACAGGGGCCATGACAGGCGCTAGAGAACGGGAATTCTTTCAAATCTGAAACTTGTAGCAAGAATTAAAAAAAATAAAAAAAATATAAAAGCATGCAATATAATAAAATAAATAAAACATTATGCAGCATCTCAAAAGTGAAATAATAGTTCATCAACTCATTTAATAACATAAATCCATCTCATATATATAAAATCCTTTAATACAAATTCTCAGTTCAAACTTTTGGAATTTAAATCTCATACATATATAATTCATACAACTCACTGAAAAAACTACTACAGTGTCTAGAATATAAAGTAAAACTCAGGTAAGCAATTTACATAATAAAGCCGGGGCGGAAGAAATTCGATGTAAAGGTCTGCTACTGAGGTCTGAGGACGAAGACTCTCCTGAAAAGTGTCAACAGAGGGGAGTCAAACCTCATTGAGTAAATTGTTATAATATATTTACATGCATATCTAGATGTCAAATGCAAACACTTAATAGTATGTATAATAAATATATATACAGGCAAATACACACAGATGCAGTAAAATCATTTTATATAATACTGAAAAATATCTGTTTATGAAGGATCAAATAGAACCCTAAATAATCGCAACCTCAAATAGTGTTAGACAACACTCTAGCCATACAAGCTCACTTATTCTAAATAATTTCACTTATTCCATTTGGACAGTAGACTGGCCTCGAGACACTAAGTCAATCGAGCTACAACAGTCTGACTGGTAGTGTCATTGGTCCCGAAACACTTGGTCAACCGAGCTCCAACAATTACACTCTCCAATTACATCACACATCAATCCAATCAATATCCACAATAGGTTAGTAATTTAACCTAAATTCTATCATCGTACCGGTACGTACTCAGTCCTAGTATTGCCAACTAGGTAGCACGTTCTATTAATATCCTTCATTTAAAATAATTCCATACATTCATAAAATAAATGTTGCATGACATTAATTAAAATGACAATATAAACCATATATATACTAGAAATATACTAAAAATAAACCAAGTATATTTCAAGTATATATATGTCAAACAAATTCAGTTTAATTACAAAATAAACCCGAAATAAATTATATATATATACTTAAAACAATTTAAGTATAAATCATGGATGTATTTAATTCAAAATTGTAATATCCCGTGTTTTTAAAATATTTTTACACTGTACCGGGATATGCAGTGTCAATAATTTCTGTATTTTATATGATATTTTTATGAGTTGATATGTATTTTAAACCTATTTTAATTATTGTATATTATTTTCAGTATTTTACGTAAAATTTGCCCGGGACTTGCATTTTCGGGGAAATTTTCACGTAAACAATTTATTATTAATTATTTTAAATGTATTTACGGACTTGCATGAACTCATACATATTTTTAAATTATTAAATAAAGACTGTGTGTGTATATTTATTTAATTAGGGTTTATTATTACCCTAATATTTTATTAAGTATTTAATTGTTTTATTGTTATTTAATTAATTTTATTTAGTATAAATTATTAAAATATTAATATTTTATGTGTGTGGTGTATATTTGATGTGTGTAATTTAATATTATTTTAATATATAGTATAAAGTATATATATATACATATATTTGTCAAAAATCAAAAAAGTTTGGAAAATTACCATTTTGCCCCCGAGTCCTCTTCTTCTTCTCCGATTCTCCCTTCTCCATTTTCGGTCGCTGCCGTGCCGTTCCTTCACCGTGGGTGTGTCGTCCGGTGTGCCACCGTCTTCCCCGACCAGTTTCGCCGCCTGAGGAGGCCGTTTCCGGCGTCGGGAGATCGATTTTGGCCGGAGAAGCCGAAAATCGGTCCACCGTCGATCACGCCGATTCCGGCCACCATTTTCGACACCGCCGGTCTCTTTCTTCTTCTTGAGCTCCGGTGAGTGTGATTCTAGCTTTGGTTTGAGCTAAAATGGTCTAGAATTGCTTAGTTTTCGATTTGTCAATTTCGGCCTATTAGGGTTTTCAATTTTTTTGAGCTTCGAATTGGATGATTCATGGAAACTTACTTCACAAATGTTGTTCCTAGTAGCTTAATCTTCATGTATGAATTTTTGTAGAATTTTTGGAGATTTTTTGGATTTTTGGGTATTTTTGAATATTTTAATATTATTTTCTAATTTTCGGAAATTAATTATTTAAATTATGAAATTGGAGTTTATGGTTGAATTGGGTGTTGAAATGAATTATAGGAATTTATTTGGAATTTTTATGAATTTCTAAGTATTTATTTTTAATTATTGAAGTTTATGGAATTTTGGAAAAATTAGGTTAAATGTGTTTTTATTTGAATTTAATTGGTTAATTGAGTTTAATTATTAATATTATTGATAAATATGTTGAGAAAATTAATTTTGGATAATTTTATGATTTTTGGTGAATTTTTGAAGTAATTTAAGTATATATATATATAGGGGTATTTTGGTAATTTTACCCTAAATTGTCTAAAAATGTAATTTAATTGGTTTTAATATTTATTTAAGGTATAAAAATGATTTCTACAAAATATTTGGTATTTTTAACTAATTAAAACTATTTTTCGTGAATTATTTTCAATTATATATATAATATACGGTTTTTCTAATAAAATGAGTTTAATCGATTTTTATAGTGTTTCAAGGTCAATTATGTAATTTTTATCTATAAAATGTATTACTATGTTGTGAGGATATTTTTGGTATATCTGGAATTATTCTGTGTTTGTGGACCCCGGTCGATAGATTGTAGTCTGGAGTCCGACCGAGGGGTTGTGGATTTTTTTGTTGAGCTTATATTTCGAAGTGTGTTTCTTTGCAGGGTCGGCTCTACTCTTTTGAGTAGAGAGATGTCCGTTTTACAGGGAAGGTTCTACCGAATTTTCGGTAGAATTCTCGTAAAACGTGATGTCCAGTCGAACCCTAATTTCTGATTCTGTGTTAAATACTCTAGATTGAATTCTAGGATTTCTATTAGGGTTATTCTGATATCGGTTATTTATTTCTTGTTTAGTTGCGCCGAGACCGAGGGCTAGTGGACCAGGCCCGTCGGACCTGTCTCGTGGAGCGCATTAGGTGAGTTACTATACTATATATATATGCTTAGGATGCATGATTTAGAAATATATATTTTATTTTGGTTAAAATGCATAAACAATGTGATTTGTATTTAAGTATACTTTTGGTATATAATAAATTATATACATGTTTTATTAATAAAATATATTTAAAATGTTTTTAAATATATTTTTAGTTTAATTTATGATTTGATTGAATGTATTTGATATATATATACTTGAAATATACCTGGTTTACTTTTGGTATATTTCCGGTATATATATGGTTTATATTGTTAATTCATGTATATTCATGCATCATTTATTTTTGTGAATGAATGTTTTACATTATTAATGATGAAGGATATCAATAGAACGTGCTACCTAGTGGGCAGCACTAGGACCGAGTACGTACCGGTACGCCTATAGCTTTAGGCTATATTACTAACTTATTTGTGGATATTGATTTGATTATGATTATTGATATGTGTGAGATGTGGTTTGGGTGTGATTGCTGGAGCTCGGTTGACCAAGTGTCTCGGGGCCAGTCTACTGTCTAAATGGATTAAGTGGATATATTTGGAATAAGTGAGCCTGTATGGCTTGAGTGTTGTTTAACACTATTTTCTGAGGTTGCGATATTCTAGGGTTCTATGTGATCCTTCATAAATTGGGATTTTTCAGTAAAATATATAAAAAATGATTTTTCTGCATCTGTATGAATTTGCCTGTATATATACATATTATATATATAATGTTGATTGTATGCATTATCACTTAGTGTGTGTATATATATATTATAGTAATTCACTCAGTGAGGTCTGACTCCCTTCCGTTGACTATTTTTCAGGAGAGTCAACTTCCTCAGACCTCAGTAGCAGGTCAATACGCCGGATTTCTTCCGCCCCGGCTTCTTTATGTAAATTGTCTACTTGAGTCTTATTTATTTTATCTAGACACTGCAGTAGTTGTGAATTAAAGTATTGGATTTCATGTATTTTATTTTAAAGAGATGTATTATATTGAACTGGATTTGTATTAAAGATTATATATATGTGTGATGAGATGAGTTTTGAATTAATCCAGTTGATATAGATGATATTATGATTTTTATTTTCCGCTGCATATCATACTGTTACTGTTATTATGGCATGCTTTATTTTATTTTTAGGCTTGCTACGGGTTCCGGATTCGAAAGAATTCCGGTTCCCTAGCGCCGGTCATGGCCCCTGTTTTGGGTCGTGACAAAGTTGGTATCAGAGCGGAGTTCTGTGTCAGGGCTTAGTTATGTGAGTCGTGGCCCTAGTTTTAAAGTTGTGTTTTCTGTTGGACTACTGCAGTGTATTAGGTTCGAGTATGTCTTGATGAGTATTCCTTGCTGTAGTTTTTAGGGTTATTCCTCCGTTGTCTGTTTTGTCTGAATCTTTCCGTTTGTCTTTTCAGAATGAGGAGGCGAGCGCGTGTCGCTCCACCGATCGTTGAGGCCGAGGATGATGAGTCTTTTCAGGATGAGGTTTTACCTCCTGAGATGCCAATTAGACGTAGAGGTCATGGCAGAGGTAGAACTCGAGGAGCGGCAGGTCACCGTAGGCAGAGAGAGTTACAGGACGAGGAGCCTGTTGAGCCTGAGTTTGATGTTCCTGTTCCTCCAGTTGTTCAGCCTGTTCAGCCTGCCTATCAGCAGGGTATGTCTGACCCTGAGGCAGCTTTGTTCTATGCCCGAGTTGGCAGGATTGCTTTTGATGGAACTTCTGATCCTTTAGATTTTCTGCATGCGATTGAGACTAGGACTCGGACTGCTCATACCGAGTACCAGAGGATCATGATCGTTGAGTTATCTGTTGAGGGACCAGCCTTAGATTGGTTCATTCAGATGATCCAGCCCTATATGATGACGATGACGTGGGCTCAGTTTCATGAGCGATTCATGAGGAGATTCTGTCCAGAGCCTCTTTGTTTGAGTTATCGTCTTCGTTTGACCAGTATTTCTCGTGGAGATCGATCTGTAGAGGAGTATACCTGAGAGTTTCTTCGTCTGGGTAGGTATGCTGAGGATCTGATGCGAGATCAGTATTTCACTGTTACTACATACGTTACTGGTTTGGGTTCTGCTTTTGCTGGTATGCCTACAGCAGGTCTTACTCTGGAGTCCGTGATTGAGCTAGCTAAGGAGATTGAGCTGAGATTAGTTAGGCAGGGAGCGATGCCTGATTATTACCAGTTAGGAGTTCAGTCGAGTGGATCGCAGGCTACTCCATATTCGAGTTTTCATGTTGGTTCGAGTAGTCAGCAGTGAGGTTCGACTCAGCAGAGTCAGAGGCAGCAGCAGCGAGTGCATCGGAGCAATAGACATGGCCGTGGAGGTCAGCGTAGATCGTTTAGATTCGGATCAGGTGGTTCGAGCAGTAGCAGTGGTCGTAGTTCTGGATCAGCAGCCAGTGTTTGTCAGACTTGTGGTAGAGTCCATCAGGGACCGTGTTATCTGACATCGCTGACATATTTCAGATGCGGGCAGACAGGACATTTTGCCAGATCGTGTCCTTATTCCGGATATCAGCAGCAGATTCCGCGATTCCCACAGCAGTCAATTGCTAGTGCAGCACCCGTACCATTTCAGTTGCCGCCAGCCCAGCATCAGAGTTCTACTCAGTTTGTTCCACAGCAGAGTCATGGTAGAGGTACTAGAGGAGGTGCCAGAGGTGTTGGCCAGGCTTCTACCAGTCAGCAGGGAGGTCGAGGTCAGGCCAGAGTTTTCCATCTGACTCAGCAGGATGCTCAGGCATCTAATGCAGTCGTGGCAGGTATTGTTTCTGTTTATTACCTGGATGCATGGGTTTTGTTTGATCCGGGTGCCACGCATTCGTTTGTTTCTCCTATTTTTGCTTCTAAATCTTGTTGGCAAGCTTCGAGGATGGCTTTTCCCTTGTCTGTTGCCACTCCTCTGAGCGATTCTATGGACACCGATATTGTTCTTTCTAGTTGTCCAGTTCTCGTGGGAGATAGAGAATTACCCGCTGATTTGATTTTATTGGATGTGATGGAGTTTGATGTTATTTTGGGAATGGATTGGTTATCTCAGCACTTTGCCGTGGTAGATTGCAGGAATAAGGAGGTGACTTTCAGAATTCCTGGTGAAGTAGAGTTTAAGTTTGTTGGTGATAGGAGTTTAGCACCTCAGAATCTTATTTCTGCTATTTCTGCTAGGAAGTTGTTGAAGAAAGGTTGTCAGGGGTTTTTGGCATTGGTCAAGGATACGTCAGTGGAGAAGTTGTCACTCACAGATGTTCCTGTTGCTTGTGAGTTTCCTGATGTTTTTCCCGAGGAGTTGCCAGGTTTACCACCTCATAGAGAGATTGAGTTCTGTATAGATGTGGTACCAGGTACTACTCCTATATCTATGCCACCCTATCGTATGGCTCCTGCAGAGTTGAGAGAGTTGAAGGAGCAGTTGCAAGAGTTATTGGATAAGGGTTTTATTAGACCTAGTGTTTCTCCTTGGGGTGCACCAATCTTATTTGTGAAGAAGAAGGATGGTACCCTGAGACTGTGCATTGACTACAGAGAGCTGAATAAGGTGACAGTGAAGAACAAGTATCCTCTCCCGAGGATAGATGATTTGTTTGATCAGCTCCAGGGTGCACAATTCTTTTCTAAGGTTGACTTGAGGTCAGGTTATCATCAGTTGCGGATCAGTGAATCTGATATTCCTAAGACAGCATTCCGCACTAGATATGGCCATTATGAGTTTCTGGTGATGTCTTTTGGTTTGACTAATGCACCAGCAGCTTTTATGGACCTGATGAACAGAGTATTCCGACTGTATGTGGATCAGTTTGTAGTAGTCTTCATTGATGATATACTAGTATATTCGAGGAGTATGGAAGAGCATGTATATCACTTGAGGATTGTACTACAGACACTGAGAGATCATCAGCTTTATGCTAAATTCTCGAAGTGTGATTTCTGGATGGAGAGTGTTTCTTTTCTTGGACACGTAGTGTCTAAAGAAGGTATTCAGGTTGATCCACAGAAGGTTGAGGCAGTATCTGAGTGGCCTAGACCTACTTTTGTTACGGAGATTCGGAGTTTTCTGGGTTTAGTCGGGTATTATAGGCGGTTTGTGCAGGATTTTTCCAGGATTGCAGCCCCTATGACTCGCTTGACTCAGAAGAACGTTAGATTCGAGTGGTCAGAAGCTTGTGAGAATAGTTTTCAGTTATTGAAGGAGAAGTTGACCACAGCGCCAGTATTAACTTTGCCTAATAGTGTGGATAAGTTCACAGTTTACTGTGATGCCTCTAGAATTGGTCTTGGTTGTGTGTTGATGCAGAATGGAAGGGTGATAGCCTATGCTTCGAGGCAGTTGAAGAAGCATGAGCAGAACTATCCCACACATGATCTTAAGATGGCTGCAGTGATCTTTGTTTTGAAGATTTGGAGACATTATTTGTACGGGGTGACTTGTGAGATATTTACTGATCACAAGAGTCTTAAGTACATTTTTCAGCAAAGAGATCTGAATTTGAGGCAGAGAAGATGGTTGGAACTGTTGAAGGATTATGATTGCGAGATTCTTTACCATCCGGGTAAAGCTAATGTGGTAACAGATGCCTTGAGTAGGAAGTCCTCAGGTAGTCTTGCTCACATCGGTATTGAGAGGAGACCATTGATCCAGGAATTCATCTGATGGTGGATCAAGGTCTGATGATGAAGATCAGTAGATCAGGTGGACTGTTAGCTCAGTTTAAAGTACGATCTGTACTGAGGGATAGGATTAAAGCAGCTCAGAGCCGAGATCCTATTCTGGAAGAGCTTGCAGAGAATGTCAGAGCAGGGAAGTTCACTGATTTCACACTTGATGATGATGGTGTGTTGTGGATCAGTGGTAGATTGTGTGTTCCTGATGTGGATGATTTGAGAGAAGAGATTTTAGAGGAAGCACATTCTACAGCCTACAGCGTTCATCCGGGTGTTACTAAGATGTACCACAGTATCAGAGATCTATACTAGTGGGATGGATTGAAGAAGGATGTCGTCGATTATGTTACTAAGTGCTTGACGTGTCAGCAAGTGAAAGCCGAGCATCAGAAGCCTTCTGGGAAGCTACAGCCTCTTCCTATTCCCGAGTGGAAGTGGGAAAGGATAGCTATGGATTTTATGGTCGGTTTACCTCGTTCGAAGGATGGATACGATTCCATCTGGGTGATTGTAGATAGATTGACGAAATCTGCACATTTCTTGCCTGTGAAAGCCACATATTCAGTTGCTAGATTGGCGAAGTTGTATGTGAAGCATATTGTGTGCCTACATGGAGTACCTGTGTCCATTGTGTCAGATCGAGGTTCGGTGTTTACTTCTCATTTTTGACAGAAGTTGCAGGAAGCGATGGGCACTAGGTTGGATTTCAGTACTGCTTTTCATCCTCTGACAGATGGTCAGTCTGAGAGGACGATCCAGACACTAGAAGATATGTTGAGGATGTGTGTCTTGGATTTGGGAGGTAGCTGGGATGATCATTTGTCGCTTGTTGAGTTTGCATATAATAACAGCTACCATAGCAGTATTGGTATGGCACCGTATGAGGCGTTGTATGGAAGGAAGTGTAGATCCCCATTGAGTTGGGATGAGATTGGTGAGGGAGTTTTGACTGGACCAGAGATGGTTCAGGATGCTGCAGAGAAAGTCGCCGTGATCAAGCGCAGATTAGAGATCGCAGTTAGTAGACAAAAGAGTTATACGGATCCTAGGCGCAGAGATGTGGAGTTTCAGGTTGGAGATTTTATTTTTCTGAAAGTATCTCCGATGAAGGGTGTGATGAGATTTGGCAGGAAGGGTAAGTTAGCACCGAGATACATTGGACCGTTTGAGATTCTGGAGAGAGTTGGCACTGTTGCATATCGGTTGGATTTGCCTCCGAGTATGTCACAGGTGCATCCAGTATTTCATATCTCGATGTTGAGGAAGTATATCTCAGACCCTTCACACGTGTTGCAACCTGACAGTGTGGAAGTGACTAATTTGACGTTTGTGGAAGAACCTGTGGCGATCGTTGATTTTCAAGTTCGACAGTTGCGATCGAAGCAGATTCCGATGGTCAAGGTTCTATGGTGTAGCGACAGAGTTGAAGAGCATACGTGGGAGACTGAAGCTGAGATGTGAGCTTCTTACCCATATCTCTTTCCTTCTTGATCTTATCTTTTAGAATTCGGGGACGAATTCTTGTAAGGGGGGAAGACTGTAATATCCCGTGTTTTTAAAATATTTTTACACTGTATCGGGATATGCGAGTGTCAATAATTTCTGTATTTTATATGATATTTTTATGAGTTGATATGTATTTTAAACCTATTTTAATTATTGTATATTATTTTCAGTATTTTACGTAAAATTTTCCCGGGACTTGCATTTTCGGGGAAATTTTCACGTAAACAATTTATTATTAATTATTTTAAATGTATTTACGGACTTGCATGAACTCATACATATTTTTAAATTATTAAATAAAGACTGTGTGTGTATATTTATTTAATTAGGGTTTATTATTACCCTAATATTTTATTAAGTATTTAATTGTTTTATTGTTATTTAATTAATTTTATTTAGTATAAATTATTAAAATATTAATATTTTATGTGTGTGGTGTATATTTGATGTGTGTAATTTAATATTATTTTAATATATAGTATAAAGTATATATATATACATATATTTGTCAAAAATCAAAAAAGTTTGGAAAATTACCATTTTGCCCCCGAGTCCTCTTCTTCTTCTCCGATTCTCCCTTCTCCATTTTCGGTCGCTGCCGTGCCGTTCCTTCACCGTGGGTGTGCCGTCCGGTGTGCCACCGTCTTCCCCGACCAGTTTCGCCGTCTGAGGAGGCCGTTTCCGGCGTCGGGAGATCGATTTTGGCCGGAGAAGCCGAAAATCGATCCACCGTCGATCACGTCGATTCCGGCCACCGTTTTTGACACCGCTGATCTCTTTCTTCTCCTTGAGCTCCGATGAGTGTGATTCTAGCTTTGGTTTGAGCTAAAATGGTCTAGAATTGCTTAGTTTTCGATTTGTCAATTTCGGCCTATTAGGGTTTTCGATTTTTTTGAGCTTCGAATTGGATGATTCATGGAAACTTCCTTCACAAATGTTGTTCCTAGTAACTTAATCTTCATGTATGAATTTTTGTAGAATTTTTTGAGATTTTTTGGATTTTTGGGTATTTTTGAATATTTTAATATTATTTTCTAATTTTCGGAAATTAATTATTTAAATTATGAAATTGGAGTTTATGGTTGAATTGGGTGTTGAAATGAATTATAGGAATTTATTTGGAATTTTTATGAATTTCTAAGTATTTATTTTTAATTATTGAAGTTTATGGAATTTTGGAAAAATTAGGTTAAATGTGTTTTTATTTGAATTTAATTGGTTAATTGAGTTTAATTATTAATATTATTGATAAATATGTTGAGAAAATTAATTTTGGATAATTTTATGATTTTTGGTGAATTTTTGAAGTAATTTAAGTATATATATATATAGGGGTATTTTTGTAATTTTACCCTAAATTGTCTAAAAATGTAATTTAATTGGTTTTAATATTTATTTAAGGTATAAAAATGATTTCTACAAAATATTTGGTATTTTTAACTAATTAAAACTATTTTTCGTGAATTATTTTCAATTATATATATAATATACGGTTTTTCTAATAAAATGAGTTTAATCGGTTTTTATAGTGTTTCAAGGTCAATTATGTAATTTTTATCTATAAAATGTATTACTATGTTGTGAGGATATTTTTGGTATATCTGGAATTATTCTGTGTTTGTGGACCCCGGTCGACAGATTGTAGTCTGGAGTCCGACCGAGGGGTTGTGGATTTTTTTGTTGAGCTTGTATTTCGAAGTGTGTTTCTTTGCAGGGTCGGCTCTACTCTTTTGAGTAGAGAGATGTCCGTTTTACAGGGAAGGTTCTGCCGAATTTTTGGTAGAATTCTCGTAAAACGTGATATCCAGTCGAACCCTAATTTCTGATTCTGTGTTAAATACTCTAGATTGAATTCTAGGATTTCTATTAGGGTTATTCTGATATCGGTTATTTATTTCTTGTTTAGTTGCGCCGAGACCGAGGGCTAGTGGACCAGGCCCGTCGGACCTGTCTCGTGGAGCGCATTAGGTGAGTTACTATACTATATATATATGCTTAGGATGCATGATTTAGAAATATATGTTTTATTTTGGTTAAAATGCATAAACAATGTGATTTGTATTTAAGTATACTTTTGGTATATAATAAATTATATACATGTTTTATTAATAAAATATATTTAAAGTGTTTTTAAATATATTTTTAGTTTAATTTATGATTTGATTGAATGTATTTGATATATATATACTTGAAATATACCTGGTTTACTTTTGGTATATTTCCGGTATATATATGGTTTATATTGTTAATTCATGTATATTCATGCATCATTTATTTTTGTGAATGAATGTTTTACATTATTAATGATGAAGGATATCAATAGAACGTGCTACCTAGTGGGCAGCACTAGGACCGAGTACGTACCGGTACGCCTATAGCTTTAGGCTATATTACTAACTTATTTGTGGATATTGATTTGATTATGATTATTGATATGTGTGAGATGTGGTTTGGGTGTGATTGCTAGAGCTCGATTGACCAAGTGTCTCAGGGCCAATCACACTGGCAGTCAGACTGCTGGAGCTCGGTTGACTTAGTGTCTCGGGGCCAGTCTACTGTCTAAATGGATTAAGTGGATATATTTGGAATAAGTGAGCCTGTATGACTTGAGTGTTGTTTAACACTATTTTCTGAGGTTGCGATATTCTAGGGTTCTATGTGATCCTTCATAAATTGGGATTTTTCAGTAAAATATATAAAAAATGATTTTTCTGCATCTGTATGAATTTGCCTGTATATATACATATTATATATATACTGTTGATTGTATGCATTATCACTTAGTGTGTGTATATATATATTATAGTAATTCACTCAGTGAGGTCTGACTCCCCTCCGTTGACTATTTTTCAGGAGAGTCAACTTCCTCAGACCTCAGTAGCAGGTCAATACGCCGGATTTCTTCCGCCCCGGCTTCTTTATGTAAATTGTCTACTTGAGTCTTATTTATTTTATCTAGACACTGCAGTAGTTGTGAATTAAAGTATTGGATTTCATGTATTTTATTTTAAAGAGATGTATTATATTGAACTGGATTTGTATTAAAGATTATATATATATGTGATGAGATGAGTTTTGAATTAATCCAGTTGATATGGATGATATTATGATTTTTATTTTCCGCTGCATATCATACTGTTACTGTTATTATGGCATGCTTTATTTTATTTTTAGGCTTGCTACGGGTTCCGGATTCGAAAGAATTCCCGTTCCCTAGCGTCGGTCATGGCCCCTGTTTTGGGTCGTGACAAAAATATACCAAAAATATACTAAAATATACCTAAAGTATACCTAAGCATTTATTAAACCATTTATGCATAATTCATAAAATTAAAACATATATTTCTAAAAATATGCATCCTAATACACGTGTATATAAAAAAACAACTCACAGTTGTGCGCTCCATGAGACGGGTCCAACAGGCCTGGTCCACTAAGCATCGGTCTCGACGTAACTAAACAAATGAACGACAACATGAAATCAGAATAAATCTAACGAAATTCTAGAGACTCGATCTAAAAATACTGGACATAGACAAGGAATAGGGATTTGACTGAATGTCACGTTTTATGAGAATTCTACCAAAAATTCGACAGAACTTCCCTTGTAAAACAAACATCTTTCTACTCAGAAAGTAGAGCTAGTCCTGCAAAGAAATACACTTCGAGAATATACAGTCACACAACCCCTCGGTCAGACTCCCAAACTACGATTCTATCGAACGAGGTTCATAATTCACGAGATATACACAGAACACATGAAAATTTCAAAAATACCAAAAATACTCTTTATATACCAAAATATAGCAATTTAGGTATTTAAACACTAAAAATAATCATTTTACCGATAATTACATAAAAACTCTAATTTTAATAAAATATTGTTAAAAATCCATAATTCCCGATAAATTCACAAATATTTACCGAAATTCATTTAATAAATCCCAATTACATAATCATCCCAAAAACATATTAAAAATCATTAAAAACTCATTTATTTACGAAAATAGTATATTATATATAATTTAAAAATAATTTTTGAGAAATAGTTTTAATTAGTTAAAAATACTAAATATTTTATAAAAATCATTTTTATACCTCAAATAATTATTAAAACCAATTTAATTTAATTTTCAACCAAATTATTACCAAATTACCAAAGTACCCCTAATTATATATAAATTCACATAATATACTATAATTATTCAAAAATTCACTAAAAATTATAAAATTGCTCAAAAAATATTGTATCAACATATAATTCAATAAAATCAATAATCATACTCAATTAACCCATTAATTTTGACAAAATACTTATTTAACCTAATTTTCCAAAATTCACCTAAACTAAATAAACTCATAATAATTACACAAAAATCACAAAAATTACAAATTAATTTCAACCTCTATAAACACCATAAATCATAATTTCACACATTATTTAATTAATTTACGAAAATTATAAAATATTAATAAAATAATAAAAAATTCACAAAAATCAAAATAAATTCCAAAAATTCCAAAAAAATTATAAAATGTAGATTGAGCTACTAGGAGCAAATTTTGTAAAGGAAGTAAGCTTGAATCATCAAGATTGAAGTTCAAAAAAATAAAGAAACAAAAAATGGCTGAATTAGAAAAATTGATCACCAACAAAATCTAAACCAAAAAAAGTGAAAAAAATCTTAGAAATACACTCACCAGAGCTCAAGGAAGAGAATGAGATCAGCGGTGTCCAATTTGGTGGCCGGAATCACAATGAACGAAGTTGAGATTGAGTTTTGATTTTTCGGCTAAGAAACGACCAAACCACGCAGGAAATGGCGGAAGAAGGTGGCGGAGTAAGCTAGAAGTGGTGGTGGCACGCTGACAGTGAGAAAATGGGACTTGCAACTGTGAGAGGGGAGGAAGGGGGCATCAGGCGAGAGGTTGAAGAAGAATGGCAAGTTTTGTAATTTTTTTTAACTATATATATATATATATATATATATATATAATCATGCAATTTAATAAAATGAACTAATGCAAATAAATAAATATTTATTTGGGTTTTATTTTCTTAAAAATATAATTCTCGAAAAAATTTTACGTAAGAAACTTAAAATAATTAAAAATAACTTTAATAATTAACAAACTAATTAAATAGTCAAATATATTTATTAAAATTATTAACACTGCATATCCTGATGCAGTTTAAAAATATTTAAAATATCAGGATATTACAAGACTGCATTGAAGAACCATGAGCTCAGTCCGAACTTTGTTGATGTTGACTTGGATTTGGGTTTTAGAGAACCACTGCCCCCGAAATACAAATTCCAAAATATGAAGAAATACTCTGGTACTAATGACCCTTACTTGCATCTGAAGTAGTATGTCACTTACATGAAGGTCACTAAGTTGTTAGAAACTCAAATTGTCAAGCAATTTCCATTATCCTTGGAAGGAGCTGCTATCAATTGATACTACACTTTAGATGCATATGTTCAGCAAAACTGGAAGGAGTTGTGTTCAGTCTTTATCCAACAATATGGGCTAAACTTTCAGTTTGAAGTTTCTCTTCAAGAGTTACAGAATACAGTGCAAAGACCTAACAAGCCCTTCGTGAGCTTCTTAGATAGGTGGAGAGGAAAGTTAGCTCAGATGAAGCATAAACCTGCAAAGTCAGACCAGTTAATCATAGCCATAGAAGCCTGCATCCCTCCTCTAGCCGACAAGTTGAAAGACATGGACATAAGGGACTTTAAAAAGTTGTATCATTTTGGGGTGAAAGTTGAAACCAACTTGGATTTGGACACTCAAGAATAATTATTGTCAGTTGTAATGGTTTCAAATAATGTTTTACTGTAATATTTTCTTTTATGCTAATGAATGTTTGGTTGTCTAATTTGCATGAGTATTAATTTATTATAATTGTGCATGCAATCTTATGCTTGAATAAAAGAGAGATTTGAAAAAAGAAAAAAAAATAAAACCCCAACAAATGAGAGGATTAAAATATCATAATTGACTTTCAAACTTTTCTTTGGACACATTCAACTTCAAGTTTTTTCCTAAAATAAATTCCTCATATTCGTCAAAACACAAAAAACAAAAAACAAAAAAAAAAGAAAATGAAAAGGAAGAAAAAAAGAAAAAAAAAAAGAAAAAAGGAAAGAAAAAAAAATGAAAAGGGACGAAAGTGTGAGGAAAAAAGGGGAATCTTTGTTTGTGCCACTGACATTTGAAAAGTCAATTTTGAATAATCCTTGAAAAATCCTTATCTTTTTTAATAAAACTCCCACTGATTGTGAGCTGAAAAATAGTTGGTCAAAAAACCCACAAAGGGCTTATCAATAATAAGCATAATGTGGCATGCTTGATTATAACAGAGAACTAGTCATGTGAAGATAGTCATAACTGACATATTAGTTTTGCTGCAGTTAACAACATCAGTAACATCAATGTCTGATGATCAGTAGCAAGAGCAGTCAGCAGCTAAAGTGACAATATGAACATCGAGTACAACAAAAGTGATTGACCATCACCATGAATTTGCAACCACCCAGCTAGGTTCAAAAACTCCTAGAAAAGGAGCGACCTAGTCAAAAAAGGGAAAATAAAAAAATGAAAGACCTAACTAGGTTCGAAAACTCCTAGAAAAGGAGCGACCTAAGCAAAAGAGGGAATATAAAATAAAATCGGTTGCATTTTTATTCTTAGAAAAGACTTCAAAGATCATAAGATTCTACTTGGTGGTGCGAAAGCGAGAGAGTCTATCAAGTCCTTAGTTAAGGGGCAATTTTTGAGATGAGTTGAGCCTCATATGAGTAATGGAATTTTCAAATAGAGTCTCTTCCACACTAAGGGTCAAGCACAACTGTCATAAGACAACAAAGCATTCTAAAGAAGTAACTAGGCTGGGGGCATGAATCGTTATCATTATCCCGATTTAATCATAAAGGGGTCTTAAATTTTTCTTTATTTGGATAAGCTAGTCTTAATAGACTTAAACCCGGATTCTTTGATATGATGAGGACCAATTCTCGAAGATTAATCCTAAATAGGAAGGGCATTTGGCTATTAAATGTTTTCTTGATTATTCATGCATACACAAAATTATTTTGCAAAAATCATTTTCAAGTTTCATGCTTAGGCACATTAGAATAATGTATGTTTTCTATAAGCATTGCACACACCACACAAGCATGTGTTGTCAAAATAACTTTTGAGATATTCCAAGGATCACGACCATGCATACATCAATTTTAGACTCTTTTTTTTTATGTATAATAGAATAAGTTGTCTCAAATGCTTGAGATGCAATTTTCTTATTTGGTTTCGCCTGATGCCAGTGCGGCTATATTGCCTAATGTGATTTTCATCTACTGACATCTTAAAGGTCACATGGCGCTTTCTGTTTGATATTATTTAATGCATGTTTTTATCTATTTATTAGTCTTACCTAATGCCCTCTAGGCTATATAGTGTTCATTATTGTTCCTGTCTGATGCTTGCATTGTTATATGGCTTCTATAGTTGTTCTCTTTATTTATTCTGTTTGCTGATTGAAGTATCAGTGTTCACAAGCATTCATTTCCTAGTTCGGTCAGCTCGTAGCTGAGGGCGAGCTGTGATTTTTCTTTGATCAAAGTATTAAGATTAAGGAACTGCCTCTTGGGCCAGGAAAAATCGAGGGTGATGGCGTGAGCTTCCTGTTGTTGTTTAGGAACTGCCTCTTGAGCCAGGAAAACCCGAGGATAATGGCATAAACTTCTTATTATTGTTGAGGAACTGCCTCTCGGGCTAGGAAAACCCAAGGATGATGGCGTGAGCTTCTTATTGTTGTTGAGGAACTACCTCTCGAGCCAGGAAAACCCAAGGATGACGGCGTGAGCTTCCTATTATTGTTAAGGGACTACCTTTTGGGCTAGGAAAACCCAAGGATTATGTCTCACAAGATAGAGCTGTTCGGGTTTGAATCTCCGAAGCTCAATGAGAGGGTTGTTTGGGTTTGAATCCCCGAACCTCAATGAGAAGGTTTTTTGGGTTTGAATCCCCGAAGCTCAAAGAAAGGGATGTTCGGGTTTGAATCCATGAAGCTTAAAAAGAGAAGGTTGTTCGGGTTTGAATCCCCAAAGCTCAAGGACAGGGCTATTCGAATTTGAATCCCCGAAGCTCAAAGGATCGAGATGACTGTTCGGGTTATATCCCTAAAGTCAAAAGTGAAGGACAACTGGGCCAAGAAAACCTGAAAGTCTATGTCCCTAGAGGAGTGATAATCAGACCGGGAAAATCTGAAAACCACATCCCCAATGATGATTGGGCCAGGAAAACCCGAGAATCAAATTTCGATATTGTGATGATCGGGCCAAAAAAACTCGAGAATCAAGTTTCGGTGTTGTGATGATCGGGCCAGGAAAACTCGAGAATCATATTTCAGGTGTTGTGATGATCAGGCCAGGAAAACCCGAGAATTGAGTTTTGGTGTTGTGATGATCAGACTAGGAAAACCTGAGAATCAAGTTTCGGTGTTGTGATGATCAGGCCAAGAAAACCCAAGAATTGAGTTTTGGTATTGTGATGATTGGGCCAGGAAAACCCAAGAATCGAGTTTCAGTGTTGTGATGATCAGGCTAGGAAAACCCGAGAATCAAGTTTTGATGTTGTGATGATCTGGCCAGGAAAACTCGAGAATCATGTTTCAGGTGTTGTGACAATCGAGCCAGGAAAACCCAAGAATTATATTTCGTGTGTAGTGATGATCGGGCCAGGAAAATCCAAGAATCGAGTTTCGGTATTGTGATGATCGGGCCATGAAAACTTGAAAATCAAGTTTCGGTGTTGTAATGATCGGGCCAGGAAAACCTGAGAATCATGTTTTAGGTGTTATGATGATCGCGCTAGGAAAACCCAAGAATCATATTTTGTGTGTAGTGATGATCAGGCCAGGAAAACTCAATAATCATGTTTCAGGTATTGTGATGATTGGGCCAGGAAAACCCAAGAATCAAGTTTCGGTGTTGTGATGATCAGGCTAGGAAAACTTAAGAATTAAGTTTCGGTGGTGTGATGATCAGGCCAGGAAAACTCGAGAATCGTGTTTCAGGTATTGTGACTATTGGGCTAGGAAAACCCAAGAATCATATTTCATGTGTAGTGATGATCGGGCCAAGAAAACCTGAGAATCGAGTTTGTGTGTATTGATGATCGGGCCAGGAAAACCTGAGAATCATGTTTCAGGTGATTGATGGTTAGGCCAGGAAAATCCATAAGTCTATGTCCCTTGTGAAACAGTATTTGGGCTAGGAAAACCTGAGGTTAATAGTCTTCAAATTTCTTTATCAAAATATTAATGAATGACTGATCGGGCCAGGAGAACCCGAGGACCACGATCACGTTTCGGAATTGAATGATTCATCTCTCGATTAAGACCCGAGAGTCAGGTATATTTTTTTATTAAACGATTGTTGTTATGCATGTGATTTTTTAAAAAATTATCATTGCATGCATTTGAATTTTTAAAAAATCAGGGGGCAAACTGTAGACACCCGATTCGATCGACCCGTGTTAGGGGACGAATTAGGGGTGCTTGGTTTGACCGGCCCGTTGTCAAGCCCGATGATGAGAACGTGAAACTTGGACATGAGAATGAAACCAAAATCTCTGATGGAAAGTGGACTTGAAAACCCAAAGCCTAAAAAGCCTAGAACCTAGCCCAACTATCCAAATTTGGCCTACGCCCGCTTGGCCCAAACCAGGCCTAGGTCAAAGGGCATCGCCTTAGTGCAATGAGTCGATCGCCTTATCAATGATTCATTCACCTCATCGAAGAGGCACTGCCTCTACGGCAACCCACTTGTAGTTGCATTTAATGCATCTGCAATCATGATGGCCAAGTAGTGTGGGCCCCAACCTCTAAACCTATTTTCTTATGTGAGAAAGAGGTTTTTGGGGAAGAGAAAAAGGCTATAAAGGCTCATGATGAGTTAAAAAGCTTAGGGGCATGGGGAAGCTAGGGAATAAAAGGAAAAAAAAGAGAGAGAAAGGGGGGGATGATTGAAAAAAAAGAGAAAAAAAAGAGAGGAGCTCTGAAGAAAAAGAAAAAATAGAGAGAAAAGAAAAGAAAAAAATGTCCTCAAGAATCGGGGGGAAGATTGAAGCAAAGAGGTCCACTTTCTCCATAAGAGAAGAAGGAAGAAACTTATGTCAAAGGTAAATATCACATCTCTGAGGGCCTCTCATTTTGGTATAAAACTTGCACTCAAACTCAACATGTTCATCATTTTGTGTGTTCTTGCTTGTGTGCAACTAAATCATTAGTATACTTTAGGTATTTCTAGTTTATCTTGCTCAATATCCCACTTTATTTATGTGATCTTTGAACACTTTTGCATGTAGTTGTAGTTTGATGATTATAGAGTGTGTATATGCATGTTTTGTTACTTAGAGTAGAAGTCTAAGCGTGTGAGAGTCGGTTTCAACCTTCTAACCAGGCGACGCCTCTTCATAGAGGCGTCACCTCTTGTTCATGAGGCGATCGCCTCATCAATGAGGCGATTGCCCCATTGACAGGCCTCTAGGAAGTCAAAAGGCGTCGCCTCTTGTTAATGAGGCGATTGCCTCATCAATGAAGCGATCGCCCCATTGACAGGCCTCTAGGAAGTCTTCCTTTTATGTGTGTGTTATATACTTTTTTTGCCTTAAAAATATTAGGGGTCCTTGTTGATGAGGTGTCGCCTCATCAATGAGGTGATCGCCTCATCAATGAGGTGATCGCCTCAGTGATGAGGCGGTCGCCACATTGATAGGTTTGACTTGCTTTTAGCTCTACTTTTCTACTAATGCTTGTTGTAGCGTCCACTTTGATATGTATTTTTTGACCTTAAATACATGTCCGTATCACTGCATAATGATGTTTAATCTTGACTGTTTGATACTTTCTTTAGTTCATAATGTGAAAACCTCTTTTTTATAAAACCTCTTTGTAAATATCGTTACATGTGATTTCATTTTTTTTTTATATAAAAGGAAGGGCTAACCATGTGTTATTTGCAAGAATTATTGGATGATTTTTGTCATCGAGTAGTCACTTTTACTAGTTATCCTTTGTACATTGCCGCTTTTATGTTATTTTATTGGTTTATTTTCTGTATATTATTTCGTTTATTTAGCTAAAAAGTGTTGTAATTCTTAATCCTTTTCCCCCATTCGATTTTGAATGTATGGTTGTAAATTATTATTTATTTTATTGTTGTTAAATGTTGGGACTTAAAGGTATGAAATTGGACTAATGTGCAAACTTGGACTTGATTATAAAATTTGGCAATTATCCGAAGGCAATTTTATTACGTGTGGTAAATGAGGAAATAATTAAATAATTAAATGGTAATATAACGCGAAACACAAACGGAAGCCAACCGCAAAGTTGGGTGAGCATTTAAATACTCATACCCAGTTTCCGAACCCGATATTTAATGACGGCTTCTGGGAATCTCCGTGGGATCCAGTTATTGTACAGTGTGTCTCGGCTTTTATCCAGGTGGTGACTCCATCTCTAAATAGGCCCAATACCTATATCATATTTCCTAGTGTGCCTCGAGCCCACACAGTACCGTGGTCGCCAAACATTTGGGTACGCGTTAAACCCCATCGCCTACAAGTAATAAAATTCTTTTAACAACTTATTATACAACTGTATATATTAAAACTCGAACTTAAAATATGACTTAAATTAGAATAACTCTCTACTAAGTAATCTAACTATTGTTAATTATAAATATCTAAATTTTTTAATACAAAAATAATCTTTTTGTATTGTGATAATGCACATTAAAAAATTAATCAAAGCTTATGATCCCCAAATGGTTAATACTTTCGTCTTTGAGAAAATTAATTGAAATTCAGTAACATTTTTGTAGTTTTTAGAAAAATTATATATTTAATATTTAGAAAATTCTAAGATAATTTTAATTTTTATTTACTTTATTTTTATATTACTTTTATCATAATTGGATAAGATTGTATTGAATTATCCAAAAGTAGTTATTAAAAAAATAAATTTTACTTTATAAAAAATAAAATAGTCATAAACTATACTCTAATATTTATAATAAAAAACTTTCTTCTTCAAAAAGTACAAAAATAAATAAATATATTTAAGTTATAAGATTTTTTTATTTAAATTATCGATATGTTAAGTTGTGAGTAATATAATTTAATTAGGATAAAATTATAATTACAATAAAAATTTTCTAATAATTTAACTAGATTATATGGAGTATAAATTCAAAAGACAAAACTTCACGCAATAATTAATAAGATGTCTTCTTTTAAAAAAAATTATTTAATTTTATTTTAAGTGCTTTATGCTTTTATTACAGTCTTATTATAAGGGAAACTGTTATCCACGCCCCTTAAATTTAGGTGTCACTATCCATTTTCTCTAGCAATGTTTTTTTTTTTTTCACAAACTAACATCACCACCGTTCACGTCATCACTGCAACGTGGAGATCAACCGCCAGCAACCACCCCTGATAAAAAATATTAGAAGAGGAAAATAAATTTTTCTCTCTCTACAGGCCGATTTTATCTCTCTAAAAAATCTCTGTTTCCTCTGGATCTGACATTCATAAATCCACTATCCATTACAAATGGTATAATTTTCCCGGAAATTTCCGAATTTTCCCGGGAAGTTTTGCGGAGGAAATGGATGAATCATTCTTTGATATGATGGAGTTTTTAAAAAAACCATCGGTTACAGAAACATTAGTCGACATTTTGCTCTGTGCAGTGCCTATATGGCTGGCTGTAATGATCGGTCTCGTGATCGGCTGGTCTTGGCGTCCTAGATGGACGGGTTTGGTTTTTCTTGGATTAAGGAGTAAGTTTAGGTTTTTATGGACTGCGAAGTTTAGGTTTTTATGGACTGCACCGCCTGGTTTTGGAGCTCGTCGCCTTTGGTTGGCTTTTACGGCTTTGTCGGCTTTCTCTGTTTGCCGTTCTATTTGGTCTAATTTCAAGGGTAAAAATGGCAAATCGGCTGCTTCTCCGGCTTCTACTCCGGCGGCGGTGGCGGCTGAGGGAGGTGGTGGTGATTATGTTAGGTGAGCTGCTCTTTTTTTTTTTTAACAAAAATTTGGATTTTTATAGGTTATTAGATACAATGATGGAGATAAGTTGACGCTAACTTATCTGATACCTGCACTGCATGTTAGGAGAATTATGGTCGAATAGTGTCTCTTGCATCTTGTAAGGGCTTACGCTGAAGCATAGCATTAAGATGTTATTTATGCTTCAATTGAGTTAAAAATCAAACTAGAATTATCCCAGACAATTTGGTTTTGATTGTATGTATATGAAATTCTTTAATGCATTTGAGGCATTGTATATTTCTCAGTTGTAGATGCGTTTGCATAGAATAGAAGAAAAAAGCTGGTTTTGTGGGGAGGTTTACAAGTGGAATCATTTTAATTGATTATGTTAAGAACCATTTTGAATGACATGGTCATTTTTCCATAGAAGGAAAAAAAAAAAAAAAGACCCATACATGTTCCACAGTTCAGTTTGTAGCATTTTTCCGTAATGGATTACTGTGTTTGTAGGAGGCGTGCAATGAGCCTAGGAGGAGAGCATAATCATTTTGACCCGGATTAAAAGTTATCATCTTTTATAGTTAAAATTACAAATCTTTGCTGCCATGTACTAAACTTCAAAGATGGATAAGAAATGTCTGTTTTGTTTGTAATTTTAAATTCATAGGTCCTTCTACTTTTGATCTTTTGAGGTGTTGACATGTTCCTTAGGGTTCCCATGTGATCATCATGGATTGTTGACTTTTTTTTTTTTTTTTCACTTCCAATTGTCGACTTTTGTTCTGTGTGGGTGGTATATAACAGTATGTATTATATCATTTTTGTTGGATACTTTAGATAAATTGACTAATGATATCTCACCTTTTCTAGTTCTGATAGTGAACCTCAAGAGGGTGAGGATGTTCTGACAGAGAATGATTTAGAACACCTACTGCGTCTTCTTGAAGGGAAAGATGGACAAATGGAATGGCAATTTATGATGGAAAGGTCTACTTCAAATATGTCATACCAAGCTTGGCGCCATGAGCCTCAGGTTGACTTTTATCCTGCCTTTCACTAGCTAAAACTAATTTCTACAACTTTTTGCAACCAATTTCTTACCTGTGGTCCTGCAAATCTCAAAGGATGTTTTCTTGTTGGGCAAGTATGTTGATGATAGATGATGCTTATTTTGACATGTTTCATGGTTTATGCTGTTCTTGTAGCCAATTCTTAAATCATACTACTCCATCAGGCACAAATGGCTTTTTTTTTTAACTTGTTATTATGTACTGCAATTCCTTGCTATAGGGATATAAGCATTTTTTGGACAGGAACAACACACGTTTCCCATAAGGTTTCTTGGCATTCTGAGTCTATTTTAGCCATCTGTCATGTATTCACATTCTGGGTTTTTTCAGATTAATCACCTGATGTTGGCAGAGAATATCATGCCTTTTCTGAATTTGCTGATGTAGCATGTGATTTTGAATGTATTTATTTTACGTTATTGGTCTACTCATTTTCATGTAATAATGCTGAGACTAACATGCTATCACATTTGGTGGTGATTCTATTATTCAGACAGGTCCCACTATATACCGTAGTAGAACTGTCTTCGAGGATGCTACACCAGAACTAGTTAGAGATTTTTTCTGGGATGATGAATTTCGTTTGAAATGGGATCCAATGCTTGCATACTTCAAAATATTAGAAGAATTCCCTCATACAGGAGCAATGATTGTACACTGGATAAAAAAGGTTAGTGGAATGAATTGTTATTAAGATCATGGTTTATTCATACTGCATTTTTGTTCTGTAGCATGTATCTGCAAATGACAAAAAATTTGCTCCAATTTGCAGTTCCCATTTTTCTGCAGTGATCGAGAATATATCATTGGGCGTAGAATATGGGAAGCTGGGAAGACGTATTATTGTGTGACAAAGGTATATTGCTTCTTTTCTTCTTTTCAGGTTAAAGACCCTCTGGAATCATCTGTTTTTTTTGGCTGGAGTTTTTAATTGTGTAAATATGGTACATAGGAGACTGAATCAAGGTAGTTAAAAGCATTAGGCTCACTTGAGGCGATGAGTCTTCTCATTGCCTAAAGCGCAGAAAAAGCGCTTGCTTGAACTAAGTAAGGCGCATAATTCTAAAAGAAGATAATCATAGAATAATAGGATAAAGAATAGGTATTATAACTAACACAAGCATACTTGAATAAAATGCAATGTTCTAAATGATGAGATGAAACTCCAAAACTAATGAAAAACCAATTCTAAAGGTGTTAAAAAAAAAAACAGCAATTGAAATTCCTTGAGCAAAAAACAAAAACAAAAACTAAAGTTCTAGTCTACTCTAGCATGTTGTAGCGTAAAAGTCATCGTCCGATTTTTCAAATAAGTCTTCATCACTTCCATTGCCATGGTCAGATTGCAAACCACTTATATCTTCCTCATATGTATCATCTAGATCAGCCTCAAGGCCTCCAGCATCTTGCAAATACACTTGTGAAGATGAAGCCTTTGAAAGTATTCTTATTAAATAATAATTTTTAATACCTGATTTGTCTTTAAGTTGATGAAGACAACCTGCAAAACCCTAGGCTCCACTAAGAAATGAAAAAGAAATATGAAAAGAAAAGAAATTTGAATAGAATAGAAGTCTTTTGGCTGTTCTTTTAAAAAAAAAAAAAGTTCTTTTGGCTGTAAAAAAAATCAGACCTAATATATTCCTAATTTTAGATTACTTTTTTAACCCTTTAACCAAAAAAAAATTAGACCTAAAATTAAGTAAGAAGACAAAAATATTCTCCAAGATAATGAAAAGACTGAAATTTTAATAAAGCATGTGCTTTTATTGCTTTGCACTTCTAATAAAGCGCAGGCTTAAGTGCAACGCACCTGGCTTTACTGAGGTTAAATGCGCCTGGCTTTATTGAGGTTGAAGCGCTATTTCTAACGGGGCTGAGCTTTTGCTCCTAGGCAAGTGCTTTTTGCGCTTTTGACAACACTGGACTGAATAATTTCAACTCAATGCAATTTTCTTTGCCCCCATAAATTTAGTCAATCTTCTATTTCATGGTGCACTTAACTTTCAGTTTTTACACTTAACTTTTAAATATCGTATCTTACTTCTATTGATTCAAGATCTGTTTGTTCATTTATCAATGCCACAGTATATTGAATGTATAGAACTAACATTCAAGGCTGCACAACCTTGCAGGGGTTGCCATATCCAGGCCTCCACAAGCGTGATAAGCCAAGGCGAGTAGAGCATTATTTTTCAAGTTGGGTTATCAGGGCTGGTAAGTTATGCTGAACAGCAAGTTGCCAAGTTTTTTTCTCAACTCATTTTTGCGGTATTTTTATCCGACTGGATAATGGTGCATATTTGTTGGCCCATTTGCTTAATGAGTGCAGTGGAATCTCGCAAAAGTGATGGACAGATGTCTGCATGTGAGGTTACCCTCTTTCATTATGAGGACATGGGGATCCCAAAAGATGTGGCTAAGCTAGCATTGCGCCACGGTATGTGGGGAACTGTCAAGAAGCTTCATTCTGGCATGAGGGCATACCAGCATGCTAGGAAAACGGAGGCTTCATTATCTAGAAGTGCACTTATGGCAAGAATTACCACAAAAATTTCTTTTGATGAAAGCATGGATTCTTCAGAAGCAGTTACCGGAGAAGAAGATAGACATCAAGCAGTAGATCTCAGAAGACACAAGGATCATGGCATTGATTGGAAATGGGTAGTTATAGGTGGAACAGTGGCTCTTGTTTGTGGACTTAATTCTGGTGCAATTGGGAGGGGCTTGTTAATTGGAGCAGGGCAAAGAATTGCACGGAGATGAGAGTTTTATCATTTAAGGCCATGTATCCATATCTGACCTTGAAGAATTTATATGTACGCTATTACGATTTAATTAACTTGCATTTGACATTGTCAAGACCACTGATAAATTTTCTATAATTGGTGTGATTAAATTATATTTCTCTCCTGTCTCATGCCTGCCCTAGGAGTTTCTATTACATTTAGGATCGTTAATTTGTCATTAGCCCTTGCACTGTAACTGATGCACAGAACATGTGTTAAATTATGCTAGTCAACGATTAATCAAGTCCTTTTAAAGGTATTTGCTGGCAACTACGAGCTTATTCTCTAATTTGAGTGGGAAGTGGGGACGTTTCTGGTTTCCACCTTACATGACATTGGGACTAGTGGCTAACCTGCAAGTTGGTCTGCCTGCTAAGTCTTAGCATTTCGACCCAAAAGTTAAAATTTTCTGTCGGTACTGTGCTTTTGTAAAAATTGCTTTTTTTTTTATTTGCTCGACAATGCAATTTCTCAAAATGATGAACAAATAATTACGTTCATTAGTACATGTCATTCACGACAGCTAAATGATCATCAAAAAGCCTCTCTGAAACCAAATAAGTCAATTTTGTTGTATTACGATTGAAAAATCTATCTTTCCCCACAATTGTCTATTTGTGTGTGCATTCTTCAAAATCCATTAAATGCTGTGATTAAGATCAGCCAACAACGCAATGACCAGTGACCACACAGTGTTTCTGGAAAATCTGAACTTGGAATTACTGTTTTGTCCTAACTAAATATGACACGACTAGATAAACCTGAACAACCACCATAAATAAAACTAGAAAATTTACAACTATTCAAATAATACAACATTTGTCCATAAATCAACTGAAAATTACGAAGAAATTGGCAGCAAAATACATGGTTGTTTTCTCATTTGATGTCTCTCATAAGTGGATAAGAAAGCTAGAAAAGAACCATCTCATTTTCCATGGATGTAATAAAATGGTCAGTTGTGTAATATATAGTCCACATCAAAAATATGGTGGTTGATGCAGAACCAAAAATCCTAACCCCAACAATTTATGATGAAATGAATTTAGATCATATCATCATCCAACTTGTCAAGTGGTTCAACTTCACATGAATATTCAAATTAACCACAGATGCTCATTCTATTATACTTTTACCAAACTCTTTCTTTTATTATTATTCTTTTTTTTTTTTTTTGAAATTCTTTCTAATCTCTGAACATAAGTAAATTATTACGATGTCAGTGGCCAAAGAGCTCTCAATGCCATATGAAAAATTTATGAAAAATTTGAATTTGAGTCACTTCACTTTTCATTCCTATTTAACAGTGCTGAGTTGCACTGTGTAAAATAATGAGGCATAAAATAATTTTTTTTATTTATTACAATTCATGGTAAAATAAATACCATTTTTTTAGTGACACAAAAGAAGAAGCAGGAACTGTGCAATATTATAAACCAATAGTAATGCATTTTTTTACTTTGCATTTAGTGTGAAGCTAAACATAGAAAAGTGAACTTTTAAATCATCATATAATATAATTCAGATTCCAAAGTGTCTAAAAAAGTTGCAATTAAATGCAACTCTTTTTTACTTTCAATTTACAAACTGATACTTTGATCAGTTCAAGAAAACTATGATTTTTTATAATTTTTGTTCAATGATGTCACTTGCTAGTAGTTCATAAAATTATACTAATAGGTTATCAGAGAAGAGAAAGTTTTAATCCTAATATTGCCAGGAATTGAAGGTCCAGAACCTCAGCCTTTGACCGACGGATCAAGGCCTCGTTGGCTTTACGGCTTTGAAACTTCACAAAATATGATTATAAAGTACTTAGTAATGATATTTTTCGCTGTAAAAAAAAAAAAAAAAGTACTTAGTGATGATAATTTTATAACAGTAGCATGCCATAAATGGATATAACACTCGGAGACTTTGATTCTATTGGCATGCAATAAACCAACGTGGCATCCCCTGGTCCTCATATACGTGCGAATCTGAGCAAAAGTAAATAGCTTTTGCTTCATGTAACTGTTGTGGCAGGAGGACGCATGGCAGTCGAAAACTGCTTTGTTGTAAGCTCTCTCTTGCGTTGAAGTTTGTGTCTTTATTTCTTTATTTATTTCTTTTACGAGATTATAAGGTGGTCAAGTTTCTTGTTGATTCTGGGCTTTGCACAGTTTTGAAAGTTCTCATGTTGGTGCATGATAGCAGAAAAGAAAGCAACTTTCAATTATTCAAAGGACAGAATAGAGGTTTGTTCGGTCTTCATAAATCGTTATTTTCTCAAATTGGTATCTCTCAATTTTCAATTTTTAATTCTTTTTTATGGTGTCTTGCTCTTGGTAGAATGATACTGAATTTTTTTTAATGATTATTCCCATTTTCCTGTCACAAATTTACTTCTTCATATTTGTTCAAAAAAAAAAAAATTTACTTTTCATATGATTTTGTGAGACTCGCTTGTTTTCTGGTTGCATTTATGAGAATCAAATATCATTAAGTTTTCCCCTTTTTTTGCTTATTTTGATAAATTGTGTTACTTTATCTGAATCAGCTAATGTATTGTGTTTATATTTTCAAGCCATGCAATGATGGATTCATTCTGTTAGGGTTTTCTTTCAAGGAAAGTTAATGAAGTTTTTATCTTTTGTGGACGCTAGTCATATTACTGTTTTTTTGTATTCTGTAGAACATAATTCTAGTTGCATACATCTAAATCTTTGTTCAAAAGTTTTAGAATTCAGCTGCAACCAGAACCTAAAAACTGGAGCTAATTTTTTAATCAATAATCAGTATGTAGTGGTATCCAAATTAACCTTATTTGATCATGAAATGAGTAATTGCCTTGTGATTTTGCATGCCAGTTTTGCTTTCTGTATTGGCTCTTGTCCCCAAACTAGATAAAAATAAATTGGAATGCTGACTAGTTTAATTTCTCATCCAAAATTGTTACTGCCAACTGTTGTTGGCAAAAGCAGGAAAGAGCCAGACCCCACTGTCTTAATGACTTCATTGGTGGATAAAAATAAATTGGAATGCTAACTAGTTTAAGAGGATTTCTTTTGTTTACTTTCTTTTTTGCATTTTAAATTACTTGATATTTTTCCAAAGATTACACTTAACAGCAGGCTTAAATTTCCAGTGTACTCAATTGACGGATCCTATTTCTAAATAAAACTAAAATTGCACAAATGATCCATAATATCACAATATACATTGCATTGGTCAGTAAAACCATGAAAGAAAGGAAGAATATTGGAAAGTAATTCTGGGAAGTGTGGAAAGACACAATTCCTTGGCATTTTAGTGGAAAATGGATATTCTGGGGACAAGATGGACAAAAGGGAGATAATCAGTAACTAATATTCCCCTAAGAAGTTGTATTAATTTTCTTACATAATATTGTGTACGTTGCACTGTGGAGGAGCTTTGTTCACCTCACATTGTTAGAATAGATGTACTTCGATCTTGCTTGTCATTCCTTCTTAGTCAACATGCCCTTTCACATTACATAGAACTTGAACAATTTTCATGCCATACATACTGAAATGAGGTCGGAGTTCATATGACCTAATGAATAGATTTGATACCTATGGTGATGAAATACTAGAGCTTTGAAGCACCAAGGAAATATGATTACAAAAATTACATTTTTGTTTTGTTCCAGGTGGCATGTAGGTCATGTGAGCATCAAGTGATGAACATGCAGATATCGGTCATATTTTCTTTATGATTCTAAGGATTAGTAATGTAGTTTGTAAGTCGTTCCTATCAGGGAGCCATTCTGGTCCCATTTAGTGTTGTTTTCAAAAAGGAAGGATGAGACAATGTGCTACGGGATCTTGATCTTTTCCATAAGTACAACAGAAATTTGATATAACACCTCAAATAGAATCTGTAGTCCCCATCTGCCAATCTATTCATTATTTTATTTCATGGGAATTAGTGAAAAACTGAAGTTTGTAAAATTTACTGTATTCATGCTAAGCTCTAACTAATAATAGTAATTCTAGTAATTTTATCAGAAAAATTGCATTTTATGACATATAGTTGGAAAGTTCGACTCCATAGAAAATGTTTGTTGATTCAAATATTTTGTGTAGACAGAGTTTCGTGTCTAGCACCATGGAGAAGTCTGATTTTGACCTGGACCTCATTGGCATTTCAGGATTGCTCACCAGCACGTTCATCCAACAAAGATGAGTGAGGAAGATATGAACATTGAACCATCAACTAATTTAAGCCTTGCTCTGGGTTATTCCAATCGGTGCATTCAGAGAATTTTGAACAATGATCCAGGTGCAGGTGCAAATGCAGCTTCGACGGTAGACATGACATTTGTAGACAATCCATTGTCTGAACTAGTATGGTCTCCACACAAAGGCTTGAGTCTTAAATGCGCTGATGGAAGCTTCACCAACAAAAAACCCTCTCTTTCATGGGGTGTAGGACCTACCAATATGGCAAGTAGATCAAGTTCTGATAAACCTGTATCAAGTACTGAAAAACCTATTGACAATGAAATACGCATAGCATCTCTGGAAGCATGTAATCTATCTAGTGACGTTGCTGGAGGAGATAATTCCACTAAATTTCATACAGTCAATGCAAGCGTTATGCCATTAACTGGAATGAGTCTTGAACTCAATACAGGTAATGATAATATTTTTTTTGACATTTAAGGTAGTGTAATGTTTCACTTGAACTTAGAAATTGTATGATTGTATGTTCCCACATATGTCCTGAATTATTGAATACTTCTCATTTGGCAGCAACCGGTGATCAGGTGGACAAAATGGAAAATGCAGAGAACTTACATTTTCTAGAGGAAGAGAATTTAAGACACAATAAAGCCGTAGGTAAATGTGATTTTTAAATGACTAGAGATCTGGATCTGGTAAATTCATTTTTGAAAGTTTGTTATTTGCACCTATTGTCATGCACGTGCATGCTTTAACATGAGAAATTGTTTGAACATAAAACTGTTTTAGCATAAGAAACCATAATTTCAATTTTTTTCAGTGCCTTGGGAAATCATATTGAGATGAGAACTCTGGAAAGCTCCGACAGCTTTTATATAGTAGGAAAAAACTTGATTGTTTAGAAATCATTTACTCATATTTTTTCTGAAATGGAATGCCTGTGCTTTCAATAGGAGACAAAATTCTAGGGAGTTCATAATTTGCTGCTAATGCAAGAGCTAGAAGCATTTCCTCAAGTTGTTTCCTCTGATGTAAAGCAATCTAAAATTTGATTTTTTTTTTCTACCTTTTCTTCTTCTTCCACTTATCTCTGTGTCAGAAGATAACATAGCTTCCTGATTTTGTTTTGTCACACTGGCACTGATTCCTTCTTTTGTCAATTGACAGATGAGCTTGAACTGGATATGGCACACAATTATCCAAGTTGCGAGGAAAATATTGTCAGAGCTACTGATGTCAGTGATGAGAATCTTACTTTTGGAACGGAAATTGTATTGGCCTCTGAATTTCATACTCTGAAAGAATGTGAAGCTTATAATTCTAAAATTCAGAATGCCACAACCTCCAGAAAAGGACATGAAGAATCATCTTCAGTCAGAGGAAAAAATGGCAAAAACAAGATTGTCACAAGCCTTCCTGGCATTTTTCCCTTAGAAAAACTGGAGGCAACTGCTGAGAACGATTTAGAAACTCCACTAGGTGAAAATGTTTGTGGTGTGACAACTAAAATTTTAGCATCAGAATTTGCTGATAGAGTTGAAAAAAACACCCAGCAAGATAATGACTTACTTCCAACTGACAAGGCTGTTGCAGTTGAACAGTCTCCCACAAACAACAGAATGCAAAATAATCAAACAAAAGGCAAGTGTAAGGCCTTATCTTATGGAGATGAAAATGGAAGGACGCTGAACGAAGAGGATGGCAGTCATGAGAGTGTTGAAAGCTGTAACAGTGCTAGACTATTTTCAACACAAAAACGGCAATGGAACTTTGAGCAACAGTTGATTGTAGGAAGAAAAAGAATCAAGAAGCAAATTGAAGAAAGTCCTGGTTCCTCATCATTAGTTAAGCCAGATAGCTCATTCGTGAATTGGATCTCAAACATGATGAAAGGATTCTTAAAATCAAGTCAAGAAGAGGCACCTTTTCTTTCTCCTGCTCTTGCAAATCCTAGTCATGGACATGTGAATCCTGATCAGGATATTTTCACAAGCAATAAAAAGAAAGATCCTGCGTGCAGAACTATAGGATTTCAATCCATTTTTCAGTCACTTTATTCCCAAAGGAAAACGGATCAAGAAGCTGTGACCTTGAATGCCAATCATCAACCAGAAGGATCTAAAGAATGTGAGTCAGATGATAAAGCATGTGACCTGAATGCTACTCCAATAACTTGTCGAATGGTGACTGGTAATATTTACAAGAGGTTGCTGCCATCAAATGAGAGATTTAAGGAATGTACGTCTGGCAATCAAGCTGTTATGGCTGTCCAGTCTAGAGATATCCCTATCAGTTTTCCAATCGTTCAAGAAAATAGCAAGAGTAACTCTATAGAAAACAAAAGTTCATGCAACTTGGAAACTGGCAAGCAAAATTATGGAACAAGCTCCAATTCTTCTCAGGGTAAACACAAGAGAAACATTGTTGGGAAAATTGATTCTGAGATGCCATCTGAAGAGAAGACAGCCCATAATTTTTGTCACAAAGATGATCCATTGGAAAGCTTGTGGATAGCTAGATTTATTCCAAAAACTTCTGGTCCCTCATTGAACCAGTACCCTTCTAACAAGGGCACTGGTGAGGCTCTTGACTGCACTGCTGATGGCACGAAGCTGAAACCTGAATTACAGAATCCTCTTGGTTCTTCCAGTGAACATGAAAATGTTGATCTTAGGAAGCAATCTACTGAAGAACCAATGAGTGTACAAAATCGTGGTATAGCTAATGAGGCTTCCTTTGGTTTCTACAAAGTAAAGGGACACCGTGACGATAGGTCAATGCATAAACCGAATTCTGTAATACCATATGCGAGAGTCAAAACATCAGAGGGAATGGCATCTGTTTTTGCCAGGAGATTGGATGCCCTCAAACACATCATTCCCACAGATGATTCAGATTGTGCTGCTCGTGCAACCATTACGTGTTTCTTTTGTGGCATGAAGGGTCACTCTTTGCGAGAATGTCCAGATGTAACAAATACTGAGCTTGAAGATCTCCTAAGGAATATCAATTCATATGATGGGATAAAAGAATTTCCTTGTGTGTGTATTAGATGTTTTCAGCAAAATCATTGGGCTGTTTCATGTGCTAGCAAACATTCAGGAGTAAAAGATCGAGCAGAATGTAAAGCTTCTTTGGTCAACCAGTGTGGTCTTAGCACGTTGCAGCTTAATATTAGAAATGAAGATGATATGACGCTAGAACATATATCTGCCCGTGATTCTGGAATGGAGAGAGGTTTGATCAACAATAAATTAAATGAAGCTGCTACATATGGAAAAATGAACTTGAATGTAAAATTAATTGAGAAAGAAATTGCTTCATGTTCTGAACTGAAGGGATTGAAAGGAAACCAAATGCCACCTTTGAATGGTTTTATCAGTGGCCTGATTTCCAATATACCAAAGGGAATCTTTGATACAGTAAGAAGCCTACGTTTGACACGAACAAACATCCTCAAGTAAGTAGATCGTACTGGTTAACCTGTCATTGCATAGTTTATAGTTGTTTCCTTTGTGCAATTTTTTTGAATCATAGGAGATTAGCAACTGATAATTTTAAGTCAAAAAAACAAGATGTACAAGTTCTACAAAATAAATTTACCTTTTTGTTTAGTTTTAGTGATAAACAGAGAAAAGGATGTTTCTTTAAGCCCTTTGAAATGGATAACATACTTGTTTAAATGCATATGACGGATGGTATGTTATTTCCTTTTTAATCACAGCACCCATTTAGGAGAACATTCTCCTCGTTATGAAAAGATACACCTTCCAGCGAAAAAATGTCAATGAATTGTTGAGTAGGGATTTGTCAGTGAGACACTTGGTTATGAAAACACTAAGAAGATAATATAAGAACTTCAATTCCTTAGAAGAATTCAGTTTTGAGAAACGCAGACAATAAGTTTTTCTGCTAATATTATTTGGGTAGGTTGACTTGTGAATCTTTCTTATAGACCTGTTCTTAATTTATGTATTGAATGATCATCTGGTATTTTCTGCTCTTACGTGGCTCTTGGGATGTCAAATTCAAGGCAGAAAAAACAAACCCAAGAACTTATGAGATGTATTTTGTCGGTAAGAAATAAAGGAAGAATGAAGACAATGAAGATGGTTGGGTGGATTTTAGCGTTGGGAAGCAAAACATTGGATAGTTAATACGTTGTTATTTTGTTGCTTCCTCCCATAGTTTTTCTTTCTTTTTTTTTTCTTTATATTGTAGATCTCTCTGATGCATTTCCTACCATCTACATGGCTTTACACATACACTGCACAGTTAACACTAGACAAAGTTAAATGGAGCTGCATCTTATTTTTCTTATGCTGGCCTCTCCCCATAAGATTACCTAATGCCAGCTATCTTTAGGTTGAGACCACATTGTGGACAAAATTCCCTGCTAAATATAGAGATATAGTGCTTTAGGTCTTAAATCCTCGGCAATTTTATCTTTAATATCTGATGCTCTTAATCATTGTTGGGACATTTAACAAAAACTGACATTTGCTATGTTACATGGGCATCAGGTGGATGAACTCCAATCTACCACTCTCACATCTGAATGGTTACTTTGTTCGGTTGCGGCTTGGGAAGTGGGAAGAAGGACTTGGTGGAACTGGTTATTATGTGGCTCGCATTACTGGTATGGCAGAAATTTGTAATTTATAGACCTTCTGTTGGGTTGAATTGATAAATGATTTGCATATATTTCACCAAATTATATTGTTTGGATGCACTTTAGCAATGCTGAAGTTTTATAATGGCCATTTTCTCATTTCTTTCCCTTTTCTTCTGACTGCATAGGAGCACAAATGGAGAGTTCATCAAAGAAGTCCAAAAAATCTGTTGCTGTAAATGTTGGTGGAATCAAATGTGTAGTCGAAAGTCAATATGTCTCTAATCATGATTTTCATGAGGTAAGAATCTGATATTATCTTTTGAGCATTCTTGTTTCAGATGCTCAATATAGTAGTATGTTTCTTGAGGATGAACTTTGGTCTGTAGATTATTTGTCTTTAGATTTTATGACCTGATCTCAAACCTTCTCATGATTATTACGGCTATTCGTTGCTTTTGTCCCACACTTGAGTCCTGTGCATGAAATTAATTGGTAGATGATAATTTGGATTTGAATTTATTCTGGTCACAGCTCACTCACAATTATTCTGACCTTTCAAGCATGACAAATAATTTTCCAACATTCAAAAAATTAATAATAATAATAATCTGTGGTAGCCCATGTTTGTCGAAGTGGAACTTAGTAACTCAGATTTATTTATTGTCAAATGTAGTTACCATGGTTTTTTTAATGTGCATTATTACTATAAATTATACTAAAGAAAATTAGTACCGACGGTATGTTCTTGTTACACATGCTATCACTATCAGATTATCTATCAAAGAAGGATGCTTAGAAGTTCAACCATGAGGTAAAAAAGTAAAAGAAAATGCAGGTATTTAAAAAAAAGGTTGAGAAATCAAGGCTGCATGTTACATTGATAGTACATTGCGTGAATTCTTGCTCGCCACTCGGCTGGCTTTTCTTGAACTTTTGACTAAAATCTGTGTCTGCATTTTGCAGGATGAGCTTAGGGCATGGTGGTCTGATACAACAAGGGGTGATGACCAGTTACCGACTGAAGAAGAATTAAGATCTAAGGTTAAGGAGAAGAAAACATTAGGCTTTGAGGAAAATTAAAAATTAATATTTACTTGGTTGTTCGGTATGAATAACAGTAGTAGCCAGTGGTTTTAGTTTGAGTTACTGTTTGTACAAATGTAAAGAATTGTTTGTTTTCAAAGTGTCCAAGTAACCACCCTTGTAAATATAATTTTGATTTTTTTCTTCAAACTTTTTGTAAGATGAGCTTCTATAGTTTTTGAATTCAAAGGCCATTGTAAGAATAAAAATCTCTGCTTCCTTTTCTCAGACCTGTCATGTCATTAGTCATTTTGATGCATTTACTCTGGTTTTGTGTAATCTAGTTGCAAATTCTCCTGTTCCATGGCTGGCTCCTTTTCTTCTTCTTCTATTCCTATATCATCTTACCGTTGGATATTTAAACGCACTTTATTCGTGGTTTAGGTCCGTGAGTTAGAGTTGAACGTCAACTTCCCCATAAGATATGTGATCCAAGTCTTTTCAAGAAATAGCTAACTAATGCATTTGCTCTATTCGAGTACCAACGTAGATATTTCCTGTTGCTAAACTTATCCTATGTTACCCTGTAGCATGCACGCTGGCTTGCTAGCTTGGTATCTTTGAAAGCTAGCGTGTGCATATATGCTCTCTGTCTCATGCATGCTGGCTTACTATATAGCTGGGGAACCTTGAAGCTGGTTGCTTATTTAACTATAGAACTCTAGTCATTGGAAAGTGGCTCAACTTTTGGCTCGTGCGATTGTCGATATTGAACCCATGATCATTTTAATTGCATAAAAGTTTTTATCATTTGAGTGATTATTTTACTCATAATTATGTGCATTTTCTTTATTATAATATATTCGAAAGTGCTTATTCCGATGAATACGAATATTTATCAATAGTTTTTCCATCATCAGTAGTTATATTTCATAACATATGTATAGATTGTAAAAAGAAATAGTATCTTGCGGGAGAAAATTTTAAAAATAATCTCCTTCAAATAGACAAACTCTATATGGGAGGGTAAATATGAAAGAAATTTTTATTTTTTTATAAAAATTTAGATTGTAATTTTAGAATAATTAAAGTTGATATTTATCGTAATTTGTAAGTTGCGACGTCTATTATTATCAATAATATATGTATATACATCTAGTAGATATTTTAATGTGTAGCAAGCAATATAGTTGTATAAGAAAATGCGTATGAAATCAAAGATAAGGCACATATTAATATGTGGAAGATGCTTGGCTGTTCACCATTGCATCGACAGAAGGTGTTGGGGACACATGATGGCCAAGATGTAAAGATTGGCTGGCTTTTGTTTCAAATATGCCTATGTTTCTGTTCCAAAAAAAAAAAGGAAAAAGAAAAGCTTATGCTTTTTGACTTCCCTTGAGATTGTAGTCTAGATTATGGCCAAACAAAAGCAACGAAATCCATTACTTATGTATATGTATATAATTTTTTTAATTTATTATCAATAATATAAATTTTAATATTAAATTTGGGAGAAAAGTCCTCATACCTCCAAAGAATTAAAAATTAGATGTACACATTAGAGAGTGGGTGTAGCCTGAATTAATTAATCATGTGTGATCATAACTCACGAGGCTCTAACCACCGAGATTAGAATATAAAATCTAAATAATGTACTATAGGCTATATAGCATATGATTCATGTGAAATAGTAATTATAACTCCCAACTAAAGCAATTGACCATAAACTATATAATGCAGTAGTAAATTCAATAATATATGAGTTGGGGTCGAAGCAGCATTATTTACACATAAAATAGTAGATATCCTAGTCACCAAGTATCTCATCATATAATCACAGCTGTAATTCCTCATTAAAAAATTCTCAAGTTTTAAAAACAATATATATATGTATATATAAAACCAAATTTAAGCTCATACCCACATGTAATATGAAATAAATTTAAGTTTACTTAGCCAATGAACCTTGATCAAATGGTCCAATATTGAGTTCTTGGGTAGCAAAAGATTTAAGTTCAAATCCCAAATAGTGTATAGTCAAGAATTCCATGTTCTTTGCTGTAATTGATAGTAGATGTTGTAAATTAAATCGTTTTTAAGTTCAACGAGTTAAAAAAAAATTAAGTTTATATATAATAGAATTAGAAACAATTTGGACACAAAATAATGTGTTCATATTTGTAATATTAACCGGCAGTTATGGTCGAAGTAGTGAAGTCTAGTTTGTTGGCTGAGCGAAAGTTCTGAAATTTTAGATTTTAGATTTAAATTCTGATAATGTCAAGTTTAAAATAATTTTAAAAAAAATCTTCCCTCCCGACTAATAACAAATAAATTAATTGTTATGATCTTATATGAGTATTAACAAGTGACACCGATAAAAAAAAATTAACAATTATGAAATAATATACCGATATATAGGTATTTTTTTACCAAAGTATTTAGGTATTTGGGATCCAGTCCTCCTAACAAACCACCCAAAATTGTAATAGACAAAAATATATATATATATATATATATATATGATGAGACAATATGCGTATCAAATCATCAATTGCTGTATTTCAGAGTTCATATGATGCGAAGTAGAGACATAACCTTCTAATCTCCGAAACAATGTAAAGCTGGAAAATCAGTCATCGATGCTCGTTCTCCCCTCACCTCAAAACTAACACACATTAATCATTTCGATAAGACTTCTCCCATTTTAACCCACTAACCATTTCAATATTAAAAAAAAAAAAAAAAAAAAGCAATGCGAGAAGCAAATAATTACATCAAGTTGTCCATAAAATATAGGTGGGGCCATTTTAAATTAATTTAGAAACATTGGCTTTCGTTCTAATTATTTATTAATACATGTGAAATTGTAAATAGTCTAAAATCACCAAATTTGATTGAACATTAATTTAAGTGTGATATGAAATCAAGTAATCAATTACTTTGTCAACATTTTTTAAATTAAAGGCCCTCCGTAGGGAAAGGAAAAAAAAAAAAAGCAGCTTCAGATGAGACAATATTATTGTTGGTTGTCAAAGAATGTAAAACTTCCAGCAGATTAAAAAATAATAATAAGACAAAAAATTCATTACTTTTTGTAATTTTTGCATGTGTAATTATGTTGGTGACTAATAATTTTATACGCTCAAAATAATATACACTTGTATAATTTTGTTACTGAGAGAGGAGAAAAAAAATCGTATCTAAAATATTTTTAAAAAAAGTTATATTACTAAATTATTTAATTAAACAAAGCAGGTCGTGGTCTTTGTGCTTATTAAATTAAAACATCATAATGCAAAAGAATTTTTAAAGAAAAATCATTCTTATCAGAAATATAAAATATTATTATATGCTCCCACTAGTTGCGTTTTATCAAGCTGACTAACCAAGCCATTATTTCATTATTTGCAAGAAAATACCAATCCCATTTGCAAGAAGGAATTAGTTAAGCAATACTCTGATTAAAAATCCAAGATGAAGGATGATGGTGAGCTCCATTAACATGTGTATATATATATATATAGTGCATGTTTTAATCGTTATCTTGATTATCATGATGAAGTCAATTTTGACAAGCACTAGTTTGTCTAAGCTCGTTATTTGTTGTCAATGATCAGTTGTCTTTTGTCATGGTGGAGGAGTTATCCTTGCAAGAATTCTTGCCGCCTCCTTTGCCGGCCTTGTTTCAGCTGCTGCGGCTGTGCACTATCATCGGAAAAGGGCTAATAAAGCTTTGAAGTATGATATGGAAACCATCCTGCCACGGATACACAGGACAGAATCTGGTCGTGTTGGAAGCGTTGAAAGATTTTCTCATTATGTTGGTGATTACATGAACCCATCTATCTCCTCCATTTTTACTCTAAACTTAATTACAGCTAGCTATCTTTTAATTTGTTCATCAATTTTTGTGTTGGTGGGTGGGTGCAGCAAGGCAACTGGGATTTGCAGATCCGAATGACTGTCCACAGCTATGCAAATTAGCGTATGATTATTTAAGAAAATCTAAAGATTGTGAGGGTAACATATATGAATTTTTTGCTAATGAAGCTGAGGCTGAATCTTTGTATGTGAAGTTGATAGAAGAATTTGAAAGATGCATTCTTAGTTACTTTGCTTTTCACTGGACTCAAATTCCCCATATGATCAGTCAGGTAAACATATAGTTACTTATTGCAAGATTCAAAATTATCATTATTAGTGTTTAATTGTTGCTATTAATCTAATTTCTTGGCCTGAGAAACTGGCAGGTGATGGATAATGATGAATCAGTGAAAAAGCCTAAGCTCAAAGGCTTTGTAATGGCAGCAACAAGGTAAAATTTTTTTTAGTTGCATTTATTGGTTAGCTAGCTAATTACCACATCAGTATAAAATTCCTACAAATTGTCTTTTTCATTTGAAATTTTCTAAATTTCATTTGGAGCTTTATGAGTTTTAAAAGATGACATGATAATGGTTTTGTTATTTTCTTTTTCTGGAATTTTCAGACTGAAGTAGTTGTTGAAATTTATTTCGAAAAACTATTTGTATAAATAATATAAATCCAAATTGAGTTGGTGCTAGTTTTGGTGAATAAGCTACCATCACATACCAATGGTATTTTTGGGACCATGTTATCTTGACAATACCTCTCTCCTCCACTTGCTTTTGATTATACTTCGATAAAAATCTAATAATTGATTATCAGATTGATGTGATGATGATTGTCTCTTTTTACAAGCTTCATCCAGGTTGATGTTTTGGGTTGGCCAGAATATTGTTTCTTTTTCTTACAATTAAGGATTCAACCATTTAAATAGAAATTAATTGAAATTTTATCAAAAATAGAATTTTTAAATTTAGAAATAGAATAATAATATCTAACAAAAAATAGAAAAATTCTAATCTGACAAGTAAATACATTAAAAAAATGTACTATAGTCATATGATTAAGAGTGATGTGAATTTGATCCTAGCAACAATGTGTCATCATCATACATGAAATCAATAATTTTCTTTTTCCTATCCACCCCTCTCGTTTACAATAAATGAATTGGCATTTCATTTATGAATTTTGCACCACCATAATTTCATCAAGGAATTTCTGAAACAACTTCAGCTGGTATAACTGTTCTTTTAAGATAGATGAGAGACCAGGAGAGCAACATGTTGCCCCATACATAATAAATATATATACCCACTATAATATATATTGTTTCAATGCGATTAATTTTACCTCTTAATTATGTATAATAAGTAGTGGTGCGAAAATATTTTAAAATTTTCCGTCGCTAAGACCTTGCATGCTCTATCAATAGCTAGTTGAGTTGATAATATATGTGTGTATTTATTTTGTTGTAGGAAACAAAGATTTGAAAAGATAACTAAGGACTTCAAGGTGAAAAGGGTGTTCTCTACTCTGGTGGAGGAGATGAATGCTATAAAAAAAGGAGAACCACAAAGCTCTGATTTAATGGTGCCCATGGCCCTTAGTGAGAGGAGTCCGGTGCTGCTACTTATGGGCGGTGGTATGGGGGCTGGCAAGAGCACAGTCATCAAAGATATACTTAAAGAGTAACCCTTTTCTAAATTCTATCAATTTTACGTCTCTGATCATGAGCAATGATGAAGTGAACTATATGAATATATAATTAATTAATTTGGCAGGTCATTTTGGTCAGGAGCAGCACCTGTAGTTGTAGAGGCAGATGCATTCAAAGAATCTGATGTAATTTATAGAGCCATAAGTGCAATGGGCTATCACGAAGATATGCTCCCAACAGCTGAACTGGTACCATATATAAACGATGTTACCAAAAAAAAAAGAAAAAAGGAATTAATGAAATTCACTTGTTGATGTTTGTGTGATATTAATCCTTAGGTGCACCAATCATCAACTGATGCTGCATCATCTCTGCTAGTGACTGCACTTAACGAGGGCCGTGATGTGATCATGGATGGTACCTTGTCATGGGAGCCATTCGTCGAGCAGACAATTGCAATGGCTCGTAATGTGCATAAATATCGGTATCGAATGGGAGTAGGATACAAGATTGCAGAGGATGGAACAGTGACTGAAAATTACTGGGAGAAAGAAGAAGTAGAAATCCAACAGCAGGGGGAGAATGGGGAAGTGAAACCAAGAAAGCCGTACAGAATAGAGTTGGTTGGTGTTGTTTGTGATGCTTATCTTGCTGTCATCAGAGGCATCAGGTGCATAATTCTGCAGTGCTAGGGGTGTGGTAGGTCTAATTTGGATTTTGGAAATGGACTAATCTTTTGGAATTTGGAACAGGAGAGCTATAATGACTAAAAGAGCAGTGAGGGTAAGCTCACAGCTCAAGTCCCACAAAGCATTTGCAAGTGCATTCACAAGATATTGTCAGCTTGTTGACAATGCAAGGCTCTATTGCACCAATGCAGTGGGAGGATCACCCAGAGTAAGGCCTTTCCAAGCTCTTTAAATTATGCAACTTGCAGTCCTGACATAACATCTCTGGACTCACCCATCAACATATTCAGGCCAGCTTGACAATTTGTTTGGCTGGTGGATTCAGTTCAACATTAGAACTGATATGTGTAATGGAATGTTGTGAAATGCAGTTGATAGCAAGGAAAGATGGAGACAACAAACCGCTAGTTGACCCTGAAGAAATTAAGTGCTTGACCAATGTGGCTAATTTGAACAAGGATGCGGAATCCATTTACCAGATTTACAGTGATGGAGGCATAATCTTCGAGTCAGGGTCAGTTTGGAAAGAGATTGTGTATTCTCCTTCAAGGCCCGCCATTCAGTCAGAGCTCAAAATCTCCATCCAAATGATTGAAAATCAACTACTCGCAAACAACGACAACAAGGGTTGAACTCAAATGGGTGTCTTGAAAACATTATTTTTATTTTTGCACTGTAATCATGTTAGTGTTGTTTTTGAAAGGGTATGGGATCAATTTGAAAATCGCCAAAACAGAGACGAATCAAGTGAAAAACATTCATTCAACTCGAATTGCAATCCATTACACTGATTTGTTTGTTCATCGACATTAATTAGAAAAAAAAAAAAAAAGATAACCTATTCTAAAATACCTAAACAAATTTGGTCAAAAAAAAAAAAAAACTAAACAAACGCTATCAAACACCAACATTTACAGAATCTACCAATTAATAAAGAAATGACACGATCTCCTTATTTCTTGGCCTTCTTAACCGCAACTTTCTTGATGGGCGACTTGATAGTTTTAGGCTTCTTAACTACTTTCACTGGCGTCTTCTTCTTTGAAACAGCGACAGCCTTCTTCTTCGCCGGCGATTTAGCCACCTTCTTTGTGGTTAATTTCGGCATAGTCGTCTTCTTCTTAATCTTCTTCTCACTGGGCTTGGCAGGAGCTTTGACATCAGAGACAGAAGCAGCAGTTTTAGGAGGAAGCTTAAAAGAATTCTTGACCTTAACAAGCTTGCCATTAGCAACAAGTTTCTTCAACTGAACAAGCAATAGTTTCTTGAAATTAGGAGGCAGATTACTCTTTTGCTTCTCCTCAATAAACTTAGCAATCGCAATCTGACTCGATCCTGTCCTCTCCTTCAACGCCATTATGGCCTCATTAATCATCTAAAACCCACAAAGAAAAGTTAAAAACCAAGCATGTCGAACATAAAACAGACATAAATAAAAGACATAATCGCATTAGCACCTCACTGTAAGGAGGATGGGCTCTGGGTTTCCTTGGAGCCGAAGTGGTTTTCTTGGAATTTGGCTGCTTGGTGGCCTTGGCTTTGGTTTTTGCCTTTGCCGGAGCAGGAGCGATAGCCATGGTTACGCAAAGAATTGGACGCAGGCAAAAATGGAGAATTTGGAACTGAAAGCGAGCTTTTGGATGATGAAAGAAGAAAAACAGGGGAATTTATAAGGGATCCGAAAATGGTAAAAGATCACTGTGATTGGTTGAAAAAGCTTGGCGAGGATCGTGATCCGTGCGACGATAATTTTTTAGCAGGAACCGTTGGATTGGATGTTATCTACGGTGAATTATGCATTTCCTGACGAATGTTTTTGCACTTTTTGAGTAACGTACTGAAATTGGTAAGCAGTAGCAAGCGCTGTGACGCGGATTGTTATCTGCGACTGGATAATATTTGAATTTTAACCGTTGGATTGCTGATTCATTAACGGTGGATGATGGCATAATATTAACACTAATTGACAAAATATCCTGATTCTACTGAAAACGTGCCCCTTAATTTTTTTTCGCAAAATTTATGCACTACTTCTTTTTTTTTACCATTAATAATTGTAAATATTATTCAAAATTAAAATTTAAGATACTAATGGTAAATTTATAATAACACTAATCGAGGAAATTCCTATAAAAAATTTTAAATTATTCAGGATGTGAAAAATATAGTGAGAGGTACACATCATGGTTGACTCAAAGGGACATTTTTTTTCGAGGTCTATTTACATGAAAAATTTAAACCTTTGTATTTCAATCTAATACATTATTTCATCATTTATATTTTAAAAATATATTTTTTAATTCTTTTATTTTGATGAAATAAATTAAGAAGTCCTTAGATACTATTTTAGCTAAATGGAAGTTAAATGGCCATGAAAAGATAAAAATAACTCCCTTTTTAATGACTTCTTCCCAACTAAACCATTATCTACGTCATTCACCATAACCTGCATCATTAACTATTGTTGGTACCATTATCAATCACCACCACCATCGGCACCATCATCAACCATCACCACATATATAAATCAGTTCAAAAGTGAAAGAATACATAAACTCAAAAATAATTTAGGAACCACACAGTTTATTCAACAAGCAATAATAGGGCTCCTTGACCTAACTTTTAGCAGGGAAACAAGTGACATCATGGCTCAAAATTCATTCATCTCAACTAACATGTGCCTTCTATCATGCTTGTACAAAGAATCTGTCACGACCCAAAATAGGAGGCTATGACCGGCGTTAGAGAACGAGAATTCTTTCAAATTCGGAACTCATAACAAGCCTTTAAAAAAAAATAAAAGCATGCAATGATAATAAAATAAATAAAATATCTTGCAGTGGAAATTAAATCTCATGAGGAAAATAATAATTCATCAACTCATTTAATAATATAAATTCATCTCATATAACATAAAATCCTTTAATACAATTCTCGGTTCAAATCTTTAAAATTTAAATCTCAAACATATATGATAAATACATCCCACGACTTAACTACTGCAGTGTCTAAAATACAAAATAAAATCAAGTAAGCAGTTTACATAATAAAGCCGGTGTAATATCCCGAGTTTTTAGATAATTTAAAACTGCATCAGGATATGCAGTGTTAATAATTTATATATATATTGATGATTATTTTCATGAGTTTGTTATTTATTAAGTCATTTTAATTATTTTAAGATATTTATGTAAAATTTTCCCGGAAATTTTATTTTCGGAAAAATTAAGACGTAAAAAATTTATTATTAATTATTTGAAATATTTTTATGAACTTGCATGAACTCATGCGTGATTTTAAAGTGTCAAATAAAATACATGTTTGTGCATGCATTTAAAGTTAAATTAGGGTTATTTTATAATTAAATTATATGATATAGTTTTTATGTTAATTAATTAAATGTGTGTATATATATGTACATATGTGTAAATATTATTAAAATATGTGTGTGGTGCATATTTATTGTGTGTACTATATTATATATTAAAATAATAAAGTGAGATAGATATATATATACATATATACCTATAATATTATAACTAAAAATAAAGTTCAACTTATTTACGATTGTGTCATTGCCTTCACCTTCTTCTTCCCGATCATCCTTCTTTAGTTTTCGGCGTCTGCAACTCAATTTTCTTCCTGTCACTGTGCCTTTCAGCCTTCCTCCTCCCTTGCCAACCATTTCCACCACCTGAACCTCCTTCTTCGGCATGTTTTGACCGGATTTCTCAAGAGTTGTCGAAAGTTGCTTCCCTTGCTGATCGTCGACTTTCTGGCCACCAAACTCGATGCCACCGGTCTCTATTTCTTCCTTGAGCTCTGGTGAGTCCATTTTCAAGCTTTTTTTCACTTGAAACTGTCTAGATTTCCCTAGATTTTGATTTTTCATTTTCGACCTATTAGGGTTTTTGATTTTTTTGAGCTTCAATTTGGTTGATTCATGTAATTTTCCTTCACAAACATTGATCCTAGTAGCTTAATCTACCTCTATTAATTTTTTGGAATTTTTGGGAATTATTTTGATTTTTGTGAATTTTTTATTATTTTATTAATATTTTCTGATTTTTGAAAATTAATTAATTAAATTATGAAATGGTGTTTTATGGTGATTATAGGTGTTGAAATGTATTTTATAAATTTATTTTTAATTTTTTTGAATTTTATAAATTTATTTTGAATTTATTTAGTTTATGTAATTTTGGGAAAATTAGGTTAATTATGTGTTTTATTGAAATTAATTGGTTAATTGAGTATATTTACTGATATTATTGAGCTATATGTTGAGAAAATTAATTTTAAGTAATTATACTATTTTTGGTGAATTTTTTATTAATTTTAGGGAATTTTCGTAACTAGGGGTACTTTGGTAATTTGACACTAAATTGGCTAAAAATATAATTAAATTGGTTTTAATAGTTATTTAAGGTATAAAAATGATTTCTACAAATTATGTAGTATTTTTAATTAATTAAAACTATTTTTCGTAAATTATTTTCAAATTATATATAATATACGATTTTTCTAAATAAATGAGTTTTTATTGATTATTAGTGATTTTTTAGGGTTAACTATGTAATTTTTATTTATAAAATGTATTTTGGTCAGTATTTATGAATTTATTGAGAATTATCGATTTTTAATAATATTTTATTTTAAATTAGGGTTTTTATGTATTTAGCGGTAAAATAAATATTTTTAGCATTTAAATACCTAATTTGCTACATTTTGAGTATTAAATGGCATTTTCAGTATTTCTGTAATTATTCTATGAATTGTGAACCTCGGTCGGTGAATTGTAGTTTGGAGTCCGACCGAGGGGTTGTGAATTGTGTTATTTCAAAGTGTATTTCTTTACAGGACCGGCTCTACTCTTTGAGTAGAGAGATATCTGTTTTACAGGGAAGGTTATGCCAGATTTTCGATAGAATTCTCGTAAAATGTGATGTCCGATCAAATTCTTATTCTGATTTTGTGTCTAGTATTCTAGATCGAGTTTCTAAAAATTTCCATTAGAATTATTTTGATTTCCTATTGTCATTTGTTTGTTTAGTTGCGCCGAGACCGAGGCTTAGTGGACCAGGCCCATCGAACCCGTCTCGAGGAGCGCAATAACAGTGAGTTATTATTATATATATATATATTTTAGGGTGCATGTTTTAGAAATGTATATTTTCATTGTATAAAATATGCATATATAGTTTAATCATTACTTAAGTTTATTTCAGTATATTTTCGGTATATTTCCAAATTATACGCATGTTTTATTATGAATTTATACTTAAATTGTTTTAAGTATATTTATAGTTTATTTCCAGTTTATTTTGTAACTATATTGGATTTATTTAACGTATATATACTCGAAATATATCTAGTTTACTTTTGGGTATATTTTTAGTATATATATGGTTTATGTTGCTATTTTATTCAATTTCATGCATCATTTATTTATGAATGCAACGTGCTACCTAGTGGGCAGCACTATGACCGAGTACGTACCGATATGCCGATAGCATTTAGGCTATAATACTAACCTATTTATGGATATTGATCGGATTGATTTGATTGGATGTGTGATATGATTTGGGAGTGTGATTGTTGGAGCTCGGTTGACCAAGTGTCTTGGGGCCAATAACATTGACAGTCAGACTGTTAGAGCTCGGTTGACTTAGTGTTTCGGGGCCAGTCTACTGTCCAAATGGAACAAGTGAATATATTTGGAATAAGTGAGCTTGTATGACTAGAGTGTTGTCTAACATTGTTTGAGGTTGCGATTTTCTAGGATTCTATTTGATCCTTCATAAATAGTGATTTTCAGTAAAAATATATAAAAATGATTTTGTTGCATATGTGTGTATTTGCTTGTATATATATTTATTATATATACCATTGACTGTGTGCATTTTCATTTAGTATGCATGTATATATATTATAACAATTCACTCAGTGAGGTCTGACTCCCCTCCATTGATTATTTTTCAGGAGAGTCATCGTCTTCAGACCTCAGTAGCAGACCCATACGCCGGATTTCTTCCGCCCCAGCTTCACTATGTAAACTGCTTACCTGAGTTTATTTTATAATCTAGACACTGCAGTAGTTGTAAACATTTGTGGGGTTTATGTATTATATTTTTATGAGTTATGTATTTTAAAGGCCTGAACTGGAATTTGTATGAAATGATTATTTATATATAAGATGAGGATGTTTAATTAATTTTATTGGTAGATTATTATTTTATTTTTATTTATGATTTTATTTTTGCTGCAAAATATATTATTTATGTTATGATTATTATTGCATGTTTTTTTTATTTTATTTTAAGGCTTGCTACGGGTTCCGGATTCGAAAAAATTCTCATTCCCTAGCACCGGTCATGGCCCCTGTTTTGGGTCGTGACAGCCAAGGCAGAAGAAATTCGGCATAAGGGTCTGCTACTGAGGTCTGAAGATGAAGACTCTCCTGAAGAATAATCAACGGAGGGGAGTCAGACCTCACTGAGTGAATTGTTATAATATATATACATGCATAGCTAAATGACGAATGCACACATTCAATAGTATATATAATAAATATATATACAGGCAAATACACACGTATGCAGCAAAAATCATTTTATACAATATGGAGAATAATAACCATTTATGAAGGATTAAATAGAACCCTAGAAGATCGCAACCTCAAATAGTGTTAGACAACACTCTAGCCATACAGGCTTACTTATTCCAAATAAATTCACTTGTTCCATTTGGACAGTAGACTGGTCCCGAGATAAAGTCAACCGAGCTCCAGCAGTCTGACTGTCAGTGTGATTGGCCCCAAGACACTTGGTCAACCGAGCTCTAGCAATCACACTCTCAAATCATATCACACATCAATCCAATCAATCCAATTAGTATCCACAAATAGGTTAGTAATTTAACCTAAATTCTATCGTCATACCGGTACGTACTCGGTCCTAATGTTGCCTACTAGGTAACACGTTCTATTGATATCCTTCATTTAAAATAAATTAATATATTCATGAAATAAATGATACATGACATTAATTAAAGTAACAATATAAATCATATATATACTAGAAATATACAAAAAATAAATCAAGTATATTTCGAGTATATATACGTCAAATAAATTCAATTTAATTATAAAATAAACCAGAAATAAACTATACATATACTTAAAAACATTTTAAGTATAATTCAATAATAAAACATGCATTTAATTTAAAATATACCAAAATATACTTAAACAATTATTAAACCATTTATGCATATTTCATAAAATTTAAACTTACATTTCTAAAATATGCAATTCTAAAACACGTATATATAAATAATAACTCACAGTTGTGCGCTCCTCGATACAGGTCCGACGGGCCTAATTCACTAAGTCTCGGTCTGAGCGCAACTAAACAAACAAACGACAATACGAAATTAGAATAAATCTAATAAAATTCTAAAGACTCGATCTAAAACACTGGACACATATTAGGAATAGAGATTTGACCGGATGTCACATTTTACGAGAATTCTACCTAAAATTCGGTAGAACCTCCCCTGTAAAACGAACATCTCTCTACTCAGAAAGTAGAGCCAGCCCTGCAAGAAAACACACTTCGAGTATATAGCCACACAACCCCTCGATCGGACTCCCAAACTACAATTCTACCGACCGAGGTTCACAATTCACGAGATATGTACATAATACATTTAGATTCCAATAATACTAAAAATACCCTTTATATATCAAAATATAGCAGTTTAGGTATTTAAAATACCGAAAATAATTATTTCACCGATAATTATAATAAAACCCTAATTCTAATAAAATATTATTAAAATTCCACAATTCTCGATAAATTCATAAATATTAACCGAAATTCACTTTATAAATCCAAATTACATAATTAGCCCACAATCATATTAAAAATCATTAAAAACTCATTTATTTACAAAAATAGTATATTATATATACTTTGAAAATAATTTTTGAAAAATAGTAAATAATTTTAAAAAATCATTTTTATACCTCAAATAATTATAAAAACCAATTTAACTAAATTTTCAACCAATTTATTACCAAATTGCCAAAATACCTCTAATTATATATAAATCACATAATATACAATAATTATTCAAAAATTCACTAAAACTTATGCAATTGCTCAAAAATTAATTTCTCAACATATAATTCAATAAAATCAATAATTATACTCAATTAACCAATTAATTTTAACAAAATACTTATTTAACCTAATTTCCCAAAAATCACTTAAACTAAATAAATTCACAATAATTATACAAAAATCACAAAAATTCAAAATTAAATTATAAAATTCATTTTAACCTCTAAAAACACCATAAATCACAATTTCATAAATTATTTAATTAATTTACTAAAATTAGAAAATATTAATAAAATAATAAAAAATTCACAAAAATCAAAATAAATTCCAAAAATTTCAAAAAAATTACAAGATGTATATTGAGCTACTAGGAACAATATTTGTGAAGGAAGTAAGCTTGAATCACTAGAATCAAAGTTTAAAAAATTAAAGAACTCAAAATGTCCGAAAATAAAAATTGATCACCAAAGAAAATCTAGACAAAATCAAGTGAAACAAAGCTTGGAAATGCACTCACCAGAGCTCAAAGAAGAGATAGAGACTGGTGGCATCCAATTTGATGGTGGGAAAAGGATTGAACGGCGTTGAGCTAGGTTTCTGCTTCTTGGGTTGAAAACGACTAAAACTCGCCAGAAATGGAAGCTACTGGCGGTGGAGGAAGCTAGAGAGGGTGGTGGCACGTCGGACGGCACACTGATGGTGAGGGAAGAGGTTGACAGTGGCAGAGATGAGGGTGGGGGCGTTAGGAAGAAGATGAAGAAGACGATGGCACAATATGTAAATAATGCAAACTTAATATATATATATATATATATATATATATATATATATATATATATATATATATATATATATATATATAACTTTATTAACTTATAATATAATATATTAATATTATATTCAAAAATAATTCTACACCACAAGTTAAAAATATCAAACTAATATCTATATACATATACATATATATAACACATATTAATTTAATAAAACTATATAATATATACTTAATTAAAAATAAACCCTAAAATATTAAATATGTATATATATGCATGTATATGTATATATATTAATACGATAATTAAAATCATGCATGGACTCATGCAAATACGTAAAACCGACTAACATAATTAATAAATATTATTTAGGTTTTAATTTTTCCAAAAATAAAATTCTCAAAAATATTTTACGTAAGAAATTTAAAATAACTTTAATAATTAACAAACTAATTAAATAGTCAAATATATTTATCAAAATTATTAACACTGCATATCCTGATGCATTTTAAAATTATTTAAAATCTCAGGATATTACAGAATCACACATCTTACCTTCTTTTGTTACTATATGTAATAACTTTTGGTAAACAGGAAAACTGGATAGATTTTTGTAAAACGGGAATGTAAGACATGCCCTGATAATTCAAATTCTTTGAGCATATATTTTGTAATAACCCTAGTTTTTAAATTATTTTATTTTAAAATAGGATATGCAGTGTTAATAAAATTCAAAGTTATATTTAATTATTTTATTATCTTGTGATTAATATTTATTATTTCATGTTTAATCAAAATTTTCTACGTAAATATTTATTTTAAAACTTATTATTTTAGAGATTTATTTACGTTATATTTATTACATTGAGAATTATTTTAATAATCTTATTTAAGTACTAAGGTTATTTTATTTTTAAAAGGATGTTTATTATTATTATTATTATTATTATTATTATTATTATTATTATTTACTATAATGCATTATTGCATGATTATATTATATGTTATTATATATATATATATATATATATATACACATACATTAGGGTTATTGTTATTATTTTATTTTATTATTTTATTTGTGTGTGAATATATATATGTGTGTGTATATATATATACATTAAAAACAAAAGTATTCTTCTTCCTTCCTCGAACCAACCCGAGCCACCCCCCTTTATGTCGTTGTCACATCGGTCCTTCACTGTCAGTGTGTCGTCTGGCCTTCCAGCTCCACCAACAGCTTTGTTGTCCTTCCCTATCTTCCCCAGCGCTGGCAGTGGCAGCAGCTGCCATTTTTGGCCGAAACTTGAGCTCACTTGCATTCCAAGCTTTTTCGGCCACCATTTCCTTCGATTCCGATCTTGTTTTCTTCCTCTTTTACTCGTGAGTGTGAGCTTGAAAACTCGATTTGGTGTGGTGTTTATCATGTTTTAGAATTCGATCACTTAGGATTTTTGAATTTTTTTGGGTGTTAATGGTTGATTCATGAAAAATTTATTTACAAATGTTGATCCTAATAGCTTAAGCTACTCCCATGAATTTTTTTTGATTTTTAGAAATTATTTTGATTTTTGTGAATTTTTTAATATTTTATTATTATTTTATTTATTTTCGTAAATTAATTATATAAATTATGAAATTTTTATTTTTGGTGTTATTAGTAGTTATTATTAATTTTAGAGTTGAGTTTATAATTTTTGTGATTTTTTTGTAATTTTTATAATTATTTTAGGTTTATGTCAATTTTGGAAAATATGGTTATATATATATTTTGTTAGAAATAATTGGTTAATTATATGTTTTTGTTGATATTATTGAGATATATGTTGATAAAATAATTTTTGTGTATTTATATAATTTTTATTGAATTTTTTAGAATTATTAGTACTTTATGTATATTTTTTAATATTAGGGTTAATTTTGTAATTTTGTGATTATTTTAGTTAAACACTATGTTTAATTGGTTTTAATAATATTTAAGGTATAAAAATGATTTTTATAAATTATTTACTAATTTTAACTAATAACTAATTAATACTAATTTTTGAAAGTTATTTTCAAAAAAAAAAATATAATATACTATTTTTGTAATAAAATGGATTTTTAGTAATTTTTAATATGTATTTGGAATAATTAGGTTATTTGGATTTATAAAATGAATTTTTATTAATATTTATGGAATTATCGAGAAAATGGATTTTTAATAATATTATATTATTATTTAGGGTTTTTAAGTAATTATTGGGAAAATAATTATTTTAATGTTTTAATGATAAATATACTATATTTTGATGTTTCGAGGGTATTTATGGTAATTGTTGATTTTTAATATATTTTATTATATTATGTGAATTTTGGTGAATTGTTGACCTCGGTTGGGGAATTTTATAGTTCGGGATCCTAACCGAGGGTTATGAGAATTTCTATATTAGAATTGTATTTTTCTTATAGGACCGGCTCTACTTTTTAGTAGAGAGATGTCTGTTTTACAGAGGAGGTTCTGCTGAATTTTCGGAAGAATTCTAGTAAAACGTGACATCGGGTCTAATTCCAATTCTGTGTCTAGTTGTGTTTAATAATTTTAGATCGACTTTCTAGAAGTTTAAGTTAGATTTATTCTAATTTTGTGATCATTTTTATTGTTTAGTTACTCCGAAACTGAGGTCTAGCGGTCTAGTCTCGCAGAACGCATCCCTATGAGTTATTATTATATATATACATTGTTCTAGGTTGCATGTTTGAGAATTATATGTTTTAAATGTAAAATTTTGCATAATTATTTTATTAAATGTTTGAGCATATTTTAGGTATAGTATATTCTTGGTATATTTTGAAATAAATGCATGTTTTACTTTTGATTTATTTTTAAATTATTTTCAAGAATATTTTTGGTTTATTTTAAGTATATTTCATGATTTATTTGAGTTTACTTTACATATATATACTTGAAATATACTTAGTTTATTTTAGGTATATTTTTTGTATATATATGGTTTATTTGATTTTTATGAATAACTTTATGCATTATGTGTTTATTTTAAATGAAGGATATCGATAGAACGTACTTCCCAATAGGGAGCACTAGGATCGAGTATGTACCGGTGCGATAGATTATAGGTTAAATTACTAACTTATTTGTGGATCATAACTTAATTGATTTGATTAATGTATGATGTGATTGATAGTGTGATTGCTGGAGCTCGGTTAACCAAGTGTCTTGGGGTCAATCACACTGACAGTCAGACTGCTGGAGCTCGGTTGACTTAGTGTCTCGGGGTCAATCACACTGACAGTCAAACTGCTGGAGCTCGGTTGACTTAGTGTCTCGGGGTCAGTCTACTGTCCAGTTGGATTAAGTGAATTTATTTGGAATTAAGTGAGCCAGTATGGTTAGAGTGATTTTTTATTATTATTGAGGTTACGATCACTTAGGGTTCTATTTAATCCTTTATAAACTGATATTTTTCAATATTATATATAAAGTGATTTTCAACATCTGTGTGTACATGTCTGTATATATATTTATTATATACATGTGATTGTTTGCATTTGTCATTTAGTAATGCGTATAAATATATTATAACAATTCACTCAGTGAGGTTTGACTCCCCTCTGTTGATATTTTTACAGGAGAGTCTTCTTCATTAGACCTTAGCAGTAGACATATCTGCCGGATTTCTTCCGCCTCGACTTTATTATGTAACTGATCTACTTAATTATTTATATTGTACTTTAGAAAACTGCAGTAGTTGTATTTATAAAAGTAGTGAATTTTATTTATTTTGCTGTATGAGATTTTAATTTAGATATTTATTCTGAATATTGTATTAATACCTTTCGTGATTTAAAAGAGTTTTATTATATCATATTAAAATGAAATTTTAATTATGTTATAGTTATTTTATTATATTTATTGTTTATTTTTATTCTTTTAATGCTTGCTACGGGTTTCGGATTCGAAAGAATTCTTGTTCCCTAGCGCCGGTCATGGCCCCCGGTTTAGGTCATGACGTATTTTGCTCAGGTTAATTCAACTATTCAAGGATTTGCAGAGCTAAAAGGCCATATACTTAATGAAAAACAGTTCAGATATCCACAAGGTCTATATTCTCATCATTTTTAAAGTCTTTAGACTCAAATTTGGATTAGTTAAGTACACACACTATTAATCAATTGAGTGCATACCCATTTCCTATGATTCTTATTCTATTATTTTGTTATGTTTTGAGTGGTGTCGATGTGGTGGTGTTTCTACATCAACACTAGCCTATTTTGGCCAATAGCAAACATATCACATAAGCTCCAAGATAGCCACACCTCCCAATCTAGACTTAGAAGCTCCAAGATAACTTTCACCAGCTGCATATGATTGTGAAAATTATTCGCAGGCTGTTGGAGTAAATTTAAAGCACTTATGCTATTCCCAATCAAACTCTCATAAAACCAAGCTCTCACGCCATTGTTAATCCTTTGAAAATGCCCTAAAATTTTGCCACTATTATAAAGTAGATGTCAATGTGCATTAAATAGCTTACAACCAAATTCCCTCACCAGTCCCTTATCACTCCACATAGGCAGCCCTTAGCGAAGTAAATGATAGCACATTTGGTTCAGGCATTTCATCAAATAATTAATGCACATAGCTAAGTAATGGCTACTCTCTCCTCCATTGCTGCACCACCATTACCATGTCTTCTTTCCCCACTTCCACCACCCTTATAACTAGTGACAACCACCATTACAACAACAACAACCATCACAAAATAATAATAAAACTTGTGTTCAATCACATCATAGAATAACTACTCTTAACCTCAACCCTAAAAAGAGTTTAGCCACGCATAGTTCTATAAATAATAAAATAAATAATAAGAGAGTGAAAAAGAAAAATAGATAAAACTCGTTTAAGCGCCGCTTCAATTTTCAAACCCTTAAACTCTTATTTGTGGCTTTTGATGTCTCCTCTCTTCCTTATCAATACACCTTTTAGCATCCCCTTTTATAAGCATTAAATGATAGAGCCCTAATTGCCTTTGAATTCTCAAGTCTTTTTTAAATAGGAAAACTTATTTTTCTCTGACATGACCTCGACACGACCTTGACACAACCATGTCACGTCCTAATGCTTTCCCATATAGCTTCACACATGGTCATGCTTGTCTTCGAATCATCTTCCAGCTCCTTGCATGGCCAACAACATGGTTGTGTCCCTCTTCTCTAAATCAGACAAAAAGATGCACGGGTTGAAGTATGCCTATGTTGTGCTCGTGTCCAATGTTCCTTCAGTTTCAGAAGTAGACATGGCTTGCAACACGCCTATGTCATGGCCATATCGTACAAATCCTTGATTTTTTGAAATTCTTTTTTAATATTTCCTACAAAAAAGGAAACACTAATTAATACTGAAATAGAAACTCTAATTTGACTATAATTAAACAAAAAATAATAAAATCCTAAATAAGACTCTAAAATAAAAATATTTCCTAATTAATTTAAATTTACCCATTTAACATTATTTATTAATTCAAAAGTTATTAAAATTCAACTATGAAATATGTAAATATTACACACATCAATTAACTGTTTTAATTTAGTCAATTTATTAATACAAATAATTATTTATTTATAATTAAATAAAATATACACAAAAATAAAAAGAATTAAATTTGCTATTGAGAAATTGTTTAATTCATAAATAATTTTTATTATAATAATTTTAAAATTAAAATTTTTAACATAAAAATTATTACTTTAGATAATTTAAAATTTTTTATTATTTCATTATTATATATATTTGAAAGTAGTTGAACTATCATAAGAAAAATTATTATATATATATAATTTTAAAAATTTATCAAACTAATATTCAATTATAAATTTATCGCATGTAAAGTTAGTTTTTTAATTATCGTATCAACACATTTTTATTTAATTTTGATCAAATGATTTTAAATTGAAATATAAAAATGAAATAAAATTACTAAAAGTTACAAATATTTAAATTTTTATATCAATATATTTTTATCGATTCACAGTATATGTTAGGTTGGCATTTTTTTTGTTTAGTTTTGATTAAATGTCTATCCACATTAAAATTGCTAAAAATTGATTGAGTTGATACATTTTTGTCGAAATAAAAAGTTGATATTGAAGTTTGGAATGGTATTGAAGCTGGGTTCCAGAGCTGGTTACGGGCAGTCCAGGACGGCTGAAGGATGGTGGCCCAGCTTAGATTTTAGGGTCCTAAGATGGCAAACATCGAAGCTAAACTCATAAACCAGGCCCAACAAATATCCAACCCAGCCTAATAATAGCAAAGGACCAAATGTTAATTAACAAACAAAACAGACCCATATGTGCAAAAGTGTAAAAGAAACATTTTAGGGTTTATACGCTACACTCTCTCATCAGATATAAAAACAGCAGCTTTACAATCTTTTCATCTCTTCTCTTGAAAAACCCTAGCGGCCACAGTGCTCACTTCTTCGTTGAAGATTTTTCTGATTCAATCCCCTAGAAGAAGCAACCATGGTAATCTCTAATCTTCCTCCCTTCAAATCCTTGTAAAAAATTAAAAAATTTTGTAGTTTATGGTAAGGATCTAACGTATAAAAAATGTACTGTGCAGGCGGATGTGGAGGCAGAGGTTGGGGTTGCAGGACAGCCAAAGAAGAGAACATTCAAGAAGTTCAGTTTCAGAGGAGTGGATTTAGATGCTCTTCTTGACATGTCTACTGATGAGCTTGTTAAGCTCTTCTGTGCCCGTGCTCGCAGAAGGTGTTGTTTTTTTTTTTAAAAAAAAATTTCTCTAATGAAATAATTGTTTTTGACATTTAGTTGAAAATTTTGTCTCATTGTTATAGGTTCCAAAGGGGACTTAAGAGAAAGCCTATGGCTTTGATTAAGAAGCTACGCAAGGCGGTAATTTTTCTGCACCCATTTCTCTCTTTCAATAATTTTTGTTCCAAGATTTATTTTTTTTCAGTGTTGTGTGGATGTATGGTGTTTGTTTTATCTTAGTAATTTGTCCAGGCTATCTTATTTGAGAGGTTTTGATTGGAATTCTAGTGAGTATTGAATCCCATTTTATTTGAATTAGGAGAATTAACAGTGATTATTTTGCTGCTAATTTAAAACTATTTGTCAATTTGACTAATGGGAAATTTAAATTTATGCTTGTGGAAAATGAATTTTTGATTTGGGTTGGTCAAATGAATATTGTCTAAAATTACTCTAGTTCTGTGCTGTGTATGGATTTTTTGGACTAGCCTTGTTGTTTTTGATAGCTCTCTGTATCAACTATTGATGAGTTGGTGGGTAAAAATTTGATTTTATTGCCTTGGCAAAAGAAAAAAAAAAAAAACTTCTGTATGAAACAAGGTTTTGTTGGAGTTGGAATTACTGTTTTTTAGCAGCGTGGTGTAGTTTCCAAATTGGGGTGTGCAGTCTCCTATGCTTGTAATTTGCAGTCATTGAATCAATTTGATTTTTGTCGGCTTGGGTATTCAATGGCTGTTGTACAATTTTGTTTCATCCACCTGCATTTCACCTTTTTGTGGATTTTCTGGTTAATTGAATTTGAGGTGATTTCAGTCATGGAGTTAGATAAAGGTACTACAAAAGTAGTATGTATTACTTAATAAATGACAAAATGAAATTTTTTGATGGTTTTGACTTTTTGTTTCACCAATTTTCTTCTATTGTGTAAGAATTTGGATGTAATAAAATGTCAAACAAGTGTAAAGTTTTAGTCTGAAATTTTAATAAATAAGGAGTATTGAATGCTTGTTTCTGTTTGCTGTAATAAATCATGTGTGCTAATGTTTGGTGAAAGTACTTTATATGCATGGTACTTGGATTCAACTAACAAATTCATTTGTGACGGTGTTGTTTTGAACCATGGTTCTCTCCTGTTTTGTGTGTGTTCTCGTTCTAACTGAATTACCAATCTTTAATGTTGCGGAGCTTGTAGTATGTTCCAGTTCTAACTGAATTGCCCTTCTTTAATGGTTTGGAGCAGAAAAGGGAGGCCCCACCTGGTGAGAAACCAGAACCAGTCCGAACTCATCTTCGTAATATGATCATTGTACCTGAAATGATTGGAAGCATTATTGGTGTGTACAATGGAAAGACCTTCAATCAAGTTGAAATCAAGCCTGAAATGATTGGTCACTATCTAGCTGAGTTTTCAATCTCATACAAGCCTGTTAAGCATGGTAGACCTGGTATCGGTGCCACCCACTCCTCTAGGTTCATTCCTCTCAAGTGAAAATGCTTGCCTTCATCTTGGATATCTGGTTCTTTTATATTATATGAAGACATCTATGTTCATGAAATTTTTGTCTTTTGAAGTTGTTTCCTGGAGTTTTTAGGTCTTTAAATTGTTATTCTAGACATGTTGACTTTGCCTCCGTTTTAAAGATATGGTGTTTTTGATGCTTTATGGTAGTCAAAATTTGTTGGATTTCTCAAAGTTTACCCTTCTTCTGGCATCATTTGTTTTAGATATCTGATGAGTATTTTTCATTCTATTTTGTGCGTTGATGATGTGCAATGAAAGCTTTATGTAAAATTGAAGTTCAGTGTACCAATAAATGAATTCAAATTCAACACCATCCTCTAGGATAGATAATTGGATAAATAATTTGGAGCCTAGCACTCGAATGAATATGAACATTGTCATGTTGTAAGAATTTGTCTTTTGGAATTTGTTGAATTGAGCATTGCTGTATTATGATTTGCATATAAATGTTATCATATTCTAACGTCACTTGTAATCCATTCAACTACAATTGTATCACGATTGATGAAAGAGAGGGATTTTTACAATTACTTTGCCTTGCGATTAATTACCATTCTTGGTGATGGGTTTGATTAATTTCTTTTTGGGATTTTTACTAAAATGCTCCAAAAACCTTACAGTCAACAACTAAAATATCTCAATTTTTTTATTACCAACGTGCCTTGAAACCAAAAAATAATTATGCTAATACACTTATTTCGGTCATTCGTGTGCCTTTCTCAATGTTAAAAAAAAGAAAAAAAAAAATCTTTTTGTTCTTCTTCTTCTTGCAAAAAATCAATCTAAACAAAATTCATTAACATATTGAATCATTCTTATTCAAATCTTAGATCTCAAAAAGCTACATTAAATTAACAACAAATCAAAATTTGACTTATAAGTGCAGTACTATTAGTGGCAATTGCATCAGTATAAGTGCTGCTATCTCTTCCCTTTGCAGACTTAAGTCCATAAGGCTGACTCACCATCACTTTATACTCTTCATATTGCTCCTCGCCTTCTCCTTCTCCTTCTCCTTCACTTTCACTCTCTGATTTTGATGTCTTAGACTCGGTTTTAGATGCTTTAACAATCAAAATAGAAGGTTTTAGCAAAAAGGGTGTTGAAGAAAGATGTGAAAAAAGAGTGGTTCTTGGACAAAACTTGACTGATTTGATGAGATAAAGTGGTTTTGTTCTTGAGTTTAATTATAATAAAGAGATAAGATTTAAAAAAGAAATAGAATATGCTTTTATAAGTGGTAAGTATTGCTGGGAGCTGAACGTTAGAAAAGAAAGACTTGGAAAAATAAAGGCTTTTAAATGGGTCTTTTTATGAAGGATAAAGATTAGTGCAGTGGGCAGTCACAGTGCGTTACTTGCCGTAATAATTTTATTTTGACTTTTTGTTTTAATTTTTTGAATTTTATTTAATTATTAAAAAGATATTTTTAAATTATAAATATTTAAATTTTTACACGATGGATTCACATATGTATAATTATATTTTAGATTTAAAAAAAAATTACAATCTATAAATATTTAAATTCTTACATAACTTAAATTTTATATTTCAAAATGAAAAATTATAGAATACAGTTATTTAAATTTTTACATTGTGTAATTTAAGTTTTAAATTTAAAAAAAATTAAAATTTCAAGAAAAAAATTCATGAGAATTATTTTGATTAGTTACTGCTCGCGACATATTTGATTATAATATTTAAAGAAAGAAAAGATAGAAGAGGTTGAACAACAAGAAAGAAATGAGATTTTATATATATATCTTTAGTCAAATGTGGACAAAAGAAAAAGATAAAACTAAATAAAACTTGTAGTAGAGCTAGGAGAAAGTGCATAATGTTAATCTTTTCTACTGGTTTGGTGAGTGTCTGGTCCCACTCGAAATTAATGGCGTAAATAAAGAATAGCAATGTTGATTTAAGCCCCCGTAACAAGAGAACTTGTCCCTTAACCTTTTCCTTTTTCTATTTCTCTCTCTATTTATATCTATATATATTATTAGAGATGGTTTGATTAATTTCATGTACTTCATAAATCTCTAATCCATGTTTATAATTACATAACATATGAAACTTGTGTGTGTCATCAATCAACACTCGTACATGTAAAATATTCATAACATGAAATACAGATATTATTATTATTATTATTATTATAACATGAAACATGGCCCAAGAGACATGCATGATTTGTTTATCGATTTTTTTTATTTTTTATATATTTTTAATTTACTTTTTTTATATAATACAATCTCTTAGTTTATTATATTTTTCATTATCTTTAATTAAATATATTAGTAATCTCATGATTGTTATATTATTATTTTTAATTTAATTTTTTTGTATTTGGTTATATTATTTTTATTTTGACCTTAGTCATTTGTTCTTATCACTTAATGCATATACATGCTAAACTTCCTCCTATTACTAATTTATGATTGTTGTCTATTTAATTTAGCTTGATCAATTCATGTGTGGATTTGATCAATTGTCTCTTGTATAGTATGTAATAAATATATAATATTGTAGGTCAGAACCAAAAATCTTATATATATTTTTCAAAACCAAAAAAACTAAAACAAAACAATGAATTGGAAATCAAAAATAAACTAAAAGAATACAAAAAAATGAATTAGAAACAAAAAATAAACCAAAAGGATACAAAAAAATGAATCGAAAATAAAAAATAAACCAAAAACAGATTCAAAAGAAAATCAAAATAATAACTCTACTTCAACTATGGAATATTTGGACATAAAATAAAGATTGCATAAATATAACAAACATACAAAAAGAAACTCTGTAATACAACTACATTGCCATTAATAAAATAAAAAAGTAAATGATACAAATTTAAACAAAAAAGTATCAGAAAACAAAAGAAAACCAAAATGACACCAGATTATAAACTCTGCATAAAATGATATCATTCTCTTACGACTCAGCAACACCAAAAAACTTTAAAATATGTGCATTTTTTTTAAAAAAAAATTCTATTACAATAATTACAACTTGTTTAACTCCAAAAAAAATATTTAGTTTTAAGTTATAGCATATTTTTTGCATACTTTTGGTTTATTTTCAATTTCCTATACAATAACAAAATGAGATTTTAAGATATAGGCAGGTTTGTGTTATCTTTTCTGTGGAGGACAACTAAAAAAATCATCTTAAACATCTTACAAATACAAAATTAAATCGGAAATCAAAAAGCAATAAAAAAAAAATACAAAAAACTAATAATAGTGTATATGACATCACCATCTTTCATATTCTGTCCACCATTACCACCAGAATGAGTAAGAATACAAACAGAATCACCATTTTCAACACGATATTCAATAAAAAAATTACAAATAAACAAAACATATAAAAAAATAAAAAAGTATTTCATAGAACAATGCATGCTAGCCTCTTTGAACAAAGCCCAATAAAAAATTTAATTTAATGATACTATGAGATTTTTAACTATTTAATTTATAGGATTATATAATTTATATTTATTTTGGTTTATTGGAATTAAAAAATTAACATTTAGAAAATAATGGTAAATTTATTAAAAAATAAAAAAAAGGGGGAAAAAAAAGAGATTGTATTTCAACATAAAATGTCAAAAAATTTACAAAATAAAATCTCAAAAATATATATTAGCTAATGCTCCACTAAAATAAAAAGATGAAAAAAATAAGGAAAAATAAGAAAATAAAAATTTTGAAAAAAGATGAAAAGAAAAAAAAGAGAAATAAAAATAAGAAAAAAAAGAAAGGACAGAGGAAAGAATAAAAATAAAAAAATAATAAGGAAAAAAGAGAATAAAAATAAAAAAAAAGGAAGGAGGAAAGAATAAACATGAAAAAAAATTTTAAAAAGGAGAAAATTAAATAAAGAAAGAAAAAATAAAGAGAATAAAAATAAAAAAATAAAAAATAAAAATAAAAAGAAAAATAAAATAAAAAGAAGAAGAATGCATATATGTAAATAAAACGAACGCTTATGTAAATAAAAAGGATAAAATTAATAAATAATGAAAATTTAAGTTATTTTAGTAAATAAAATTAAAAAATGCCTAATTTTGTAAAAATTTCTTTCTGTTTTTGGCCAATAAGGTTTGATTATTTTCTTGGTTCATGTAATTGCCATTTACTTTGGTCTTCGATTTGACAAAAAAATAAAAATAAAAAAATGTAGTTTGATCTTCGATCACTCTTATGAATTAAATTATGTTTGGCCGTGGACCGTTAGTTCAGTAAAGGATAAAGTAAAAGACTTTCTAATTACTCCACCGGCTATTGTAGCGTATAAAGTACAACAAAAAAAAGTCGAAGATGGCGTTCTGCTCCTCCTTATGAACTGTGCTCTGCAGTTGAGGGCAGTTGCTGTTTATGATTTTGGCCTTGGCATATTTAAATGGGATAAGATACAAATTGGACTTTTTATTTTACCTCAATGTTCATATTTGATCTTAATATTTTTTTTATTCCAATTAGACCTTAATTTTTGAAAATTGGATTATATAAGATATTTTTTTAAAGAAATTCTAAAAATTAAAGAAAAGTTTAACTTTAATGTTAATTGATAAAAATCAACTTAAATAACAATGCAAATTGATGAAATTACTTTCAATAAATATTTCTGTAATTTTTAAAATTTTTAAGTTTATAGAAATATATTTTTAAAAAATTTTAAAAAGTTAAATTTTTTTTTTGTAGATCTAAAATTTTTTGAAAATTTAAAAATTTTGAAATCAAAGTAATATACATGTAAAAAAAAAAAAATTAAAAATTTTCTATGCAAAAATTATTGTGTATAAACAAATCTTTAATTCTTTTTTATTAAATGTATTAAAATGTTTAAATTAAAAAAATAGATATATAAAAATTATTTTTAATTTTTTTCTAAATTTTTAAAAAATAGTTTTTATAAAAATTAAAAATTTTAAAAACTTTATGAATGTATATTTTAAAAGTAATTTTATTAATTTCCATTGTTATTTAAACTGATTTTTATTAATTAATGTTAAAGTTATTTTTTTTAATTTTTAGAATGTAATTACAACAATTTTTTAAATAAGAGTCTAATATGATTCAATTTTTAAAAATTAAAATTCAATTATAATAAAAAAATATTAAGATTAAATATAAATTGTAGATTAAAATTGATACCTTATCTCTTTTGAAGTTGCAGCCGTTAAATGTATATGACTCTCCACAATCAATTTTTCATCAATTATTAAATAGCCGTTGCTTTCGGAAATATACATACACGGACAAAAACCAAGCAGAATTGACGAGTCTGCGAAGAAGGACCAAGCGTTTTTCATGGTTCTCTGAGTGTGTGGGCTTTTTACACTTTTAACATTATTTTAAGGGTTAAGAACTAAGGTTTGGTATATTGTATTAAGTGATTCTTCATTTTTAAAAATTATATTTACTCATTCTTAATATATAATTCTGATATATTAAATAATCTTTTCGTCAATAATTTCACTATTTTATTGTAAAAATGAGAAAAATAAAGGTAAAATACAAAAGAAAACATCAAAAGTCATTAATAGCTCTTGACCATCTTATTTCTCTTCTTCTTCTTCTTTGCTTCCTTTGTTTCTCTTCTTCTTCAATCTTTGTAGTATAATCACCTTGTCTCCATCTATCATGATCGATAACCATGACTTTGCTATTAAAGTAACAAGCATTTCTATGAGTAAATGAATGCTTCCTTTGATTAACCATGGTTGAGTTAGCGAAAAGGTCCAGCAAGACTTAAAGTTTTTACAGGACGTGGTAACAATGTGGTAACTGCAAACGAGAAGTGTAGGAAACCAACAATAGCAAGTGTTCATGGAGGTTGTATTGGTGGTAGTGGCGTTGATTTAGCGGCTGCTTATGATATTATGTATTGTTGTTAATTTGGTAATGCTTTAGAATTGGCATCAACGGGTCAGAGATTTTTTAGTTAAGAGGCTAAGGATATTGGGTTTGTCTCTCGGATTTTTGGGTCTAAAGATTCAAGATTCTAATCAGTTAATGGAGGCTAAGTTGCATGTTGGCGATTTATATTTGTTTCAATTCTGTATTGCATTACCCATGATGATTTCTTTAATTTTGATTTCATTCTTGCCCATATTAGTGTCAAGAAAATGGTGGTAATGAAATGAATGCTACAATACTGAATTCGTTTGGGTTTTAGATAATCAGTTACCTTCTTAATTGTGGTATAATGGTATAAACATATAATGTGAGATTAAATTCCAATTCCTTCTTCCTTTTCACTCTCTTTCTCAAGAACTAAACAAAGGTTGAATTTTTTTATTTTACCTAACTGTGACATTTGGCGTTGGGTAGTGTAGGATTAGTGTTTGTTATTGGTGCTAGTATTTATTACAATTAAGAGAGGATTTGATATTGTTGGTTTTGGCAAAATGTGGAATCCCACATCGATTGCTTTTAAGTAATAGGGATTTTTTTTTTGTTATAAAAGAAACCTTCCCTTTTTAGTTAAATAAATCCCATAAAATATTATCCTTCTTAAATATTTAGGCTATTTGTATTCTTTCTTTTTTGTAATATTTCCACATTTAGTGAAATATTATTTTGGTAATATCCGAGGACGCAGGCATAATTGGCCGAACCTCGTTAAATATTGGTGTTCTTTTTTATGTCTATTTAATAGCTATTGTCGGGTATAGTTGTTGTTAATTATTGTGCTATTAAAATTACTTGTCTTGGTAAAATTCTGTTTAAGGAGAGTAGTTTTTAAGTGGGACCATTGTGACCCCTCCACTATTTTTTGGGAATATACCTTGGGGTGATTTTTAGTACAATCGTTTACACTCTAGTCACCTGTGTAATAGTTTTGAAGGTGATTTTTATTGGTGGAAATTAACCCGAATTCCACAACAATTGGTATAAGAGCTCTTGGTTAATTTTAGTATGCTCTGTGGTTGTGGCTTAGGTTGATCTTCCACATCAGAATAAATTTTCTTGGGCTAATTGGCATTCTGAATCGATAGCTATTAAATAAAATTTATAGCAGAAATGACAGACAACACAAAAGTATCCACATCAATGTCAACAACTTCTTCATTTTTAATTTTGACAAGAAATGCTGTGACAAATACTAGATTTGCAGTGGAGATTTTTTATGGCACTGGTCATTTTGGCATATGGCAAAGTGAGGTTCTAGATGCCCTTTTTCAATAGGGTCTAGACATTGCTATTGAAGGAGAGAAACCAAATGATGTTGAAGAGAAAGAATGGAAGGTGATCAATAGATTGACATGTAGTACAATTCGATCTTGTCTTTTTAGAGAGCAGAAGTATGCATTTTCTAAAGAAACTTCTATAAGTAAATTATGGAAGGCATTGGAGGAGAAATTCTTGAAGAAAAGCAGTCAGAACAAACCTTACATGAAAAAGAGATTTTTCTGCTTCAATTATGTTCCAGATACTACAATGAATGATCATATTACTAGCTTTAATCAGCTGGTAACTGATTTGATGAATATGGACGTGACTTTTAATGATGAAGATCTAGCTCTGATGTTGGTGGGATCACTTCCTGATGAGTTTGAGTATCTTGAAACTACTCTACTTTATGGGAAGGTTGTTGTGTCTTTGAGTGAAGTAATTGCAGCCTTGTATAGTTATGAATTGCAAAAGAAAGAAAAGCAAGAAAATATAAGTGTTGAAGCAGAAGCTCTTATTGTCAGAGGTTGTTCGCAGAGCCAGAATAAAGGAAGGAGAGGGAGATCAAAGTCAAAGTCCAAACTAAGCAAAGATCAATGTGCCTTTTATTGAGAAAAAGGGCATTGGAAGCAAGATTGTCCCAAGTTAAAGGACAAAGGCAAACCTGGAAAAGGAAATGTTGTCTCAAATTCAAATGTAGCTGAGTGTGATGATGCAGATTCAGATCTTTCAATTGCTGCTACACCATCAACCAGCTGTTCGAGTTCATGGTTGCTAGATTCAGCTTGTAGTCATCATATGATTCCCAATCGAGAATGGCTCTTTGACTTTAAAGAACTAAAAGGTGGAGTTGTCTACACAGCTAATAGTGCCCCTCTTAACACACATGGGATTGGTTCAGTTCATTTGAGTAATAAGGATGGATCAATCAGAACCTTAACAGGTGTTCATTATGTGCCGAATTTGATGAGGAATATTATTTCTGTAGGAACCTTAGAGTTAAAAGGATTTGAAGTAAGGGCGAAAGATAGGATAATAAGAATCATCTTTGGTGCACTTGTGATAATGAAGGGGATTCGAAAAAGAAATAATGTGTATTAACTTTTGGGTAGTACAATTATTGGGACATCAACGATGGTAGCTTCTATTGATGATCAGGAGTCAGAAGCAACCAGGCTATGGCATATGCGCTTGGGGCATGCTGGAGAAAAATCCTTGAAATTACTGATAGATCAAGGATTATTTAAAGGAGCTCGGGCTTGCAAATTGAATTTTTATGAGCATTGCATTAAAGGGAATAAGACAAGGGTAAAATCTGGAATAGCTATCCATGATATTGAGGGTGTTATGGATTATGTTCATTCAGATGTGTGGGGGCCTTCCAAGAATGCTTTATTGAGAGGAAAACACTATTATATTTCCTTTGTTGATGATTTTTCCCAAAAAGTATGGGTGCATATAATGAAGATGAAGGATGAAGTGCTAGGAATTTTTCTTAAATGGAAAAAGATGGTGGAGACTTAAACAGGCAAAAAAGTTAAACGTCTTCACAGACAATGGTAGAGAGTTAAAAAATGATCCATTTTTGAAAGTCTGTGAAGATGAAGGTATTGTCAGACACTTGATTATCAGATATACACCACAATAAAATGGGGTGGCAAAGCGAATGAACTAGACATTACTGGAGAAGGTTCAATGTATGTTGTCCAATGCTGGGTTGGGCAAAGAGTTTTGGGCTGAGGCTGTAGTATATGCTTGTCATCTTATCAAGTACCTACCATTGACTGCTATTAATGGTAAAACGCCATTGGAGAAATGGTATGGAAAACCTGCTACAGATTATAATTCCTTACATGTATTTGGTTCCATTGCATATTACCATGTTAAGGAGTCAAAGCTGGATCTAAGAGCAAAGAAGGCAATCTTTATGGGGATAACTTCTAGTGTGAAAAGCTATCGTCTTTGGTGTCCAGAAATAAAGAAAGTAATCTTCAATAGGGATGTTACCTTTGATGAATCTACCTTATTGAGAAAGGTGACTTCATAAAAATTAGAGCAGACAGATGGTACTCCCAAACAGGTGGAGTTTAATGGCAATAGAATTGTCCCAGCCAATGTAGAAAGTGATGGTGACTCTCCTATAATAGAAGAAGAGTTAAATGAAGAAGAGGTTTAAACCCAAGAGCCTCCACAACAACATGAATCAATTGCATTAAGGAAGGGGAAGAGGACCATTAGACAACCTACTCGCTATGCTAATATGGTCTCTTTTGCATCACCAATTGCAATGGATGACGTTCCTGCCACTTATAATGAAGCAGTCCAAAGTTCAGAATATGAAAATGGAGGATCACCATGAATAAAGAAATGCAGTCCTTTCAAAAGAATCAGATATGGAAACTAGTTAGTCTTCTGAAGGGAAAGAAGGCAATTGGGTGTAAATGGGTATATGCAAAGAAAGATGGATTTCCTGACAAGGATAATATTCACTACAAAGCAAGATTGGTGGCTAAAGGCTATGCACAAACGAAGGGAATTGATTATAATGAAGTATTTTCTCCAGTTGTAAAACATTCATCCATAAGAATTTTATTAGCTTTGGTACCATAGTTGGATTTGGAATTAGTTCAGATGGATGTAAAAACTGCATTTTTACATGGAGACTTGGAAGAGGAAATCTACATGACTCAGCCATATGGATTCAAAGTTGCTAGTAGAGAAAAGATGGTTTGCAAATTGGAAAAATCATTATATGGATTGAAGCAATCTCTAAGACAGTGGTACAAGCAATTTGATAAGTTTATGATAGGGCAAAAGTACACAAGAAGCAAATATGATCACTGTGTGTATTTGCGCAAGCTACAAAAAGGATCCTATATATATCTTCTTCTTCATGTTGATGATATGCTTCCAGGAGTTAGATAGAGATTGAGAAATTGAAGACTCAATTGAACAGGGAGTTTGGGATGAAGGATCTTGGTGAAGCAAAGAAAATTCTCGGCATGGAAATATCTAGAGATAGAAAATTGAGGAGGCTTTTTTTATCTCAGAAAGAATATCTGAGGAAGGTACTAAAATATTTTAACATGAATGAAAAGTCAAAACCAGTTAGTACACCACTTGCTCTTCATTTCAAGCTTAGTGTATCCATGTCACCGAAGAATGATGCAGAACGGGAACACATGTCAAAAGTACCGTATGCAAGTGTTGTTGGTAGCTTGATGTATGCTATGGTGTGTATGAGGCCCGATATTTCACAGGCAATTGGGGTTGTGAGCAGGTACATGCATGATCCTGGAAAGGAGCATTGGCAAACTATGAAATGGATTCTACTGTATATTCTAAACACTGTAAACATTGGTTTGGTATTTCATCAGGATAGACAAGATGGTCAGTGTGTAGTTGGGTATTGTGATTCTGACTATGCTGGTGATTTGGATAAGCATCGGTCAACTACTGGTTATGTGTTTACTTTTATAAAGGCACCAGTTAGTTGAAAGTCTACCTTACAGTCAACAGTTGCTTTGTCTACTATAGAGGCAGAGTATATGGCAGTTACAAAGGCTGTAAAGGAGGCAATTTGGCTTCAAGGGTTGCTTGGTGAACTGGGAATGGAGCAGAAGCACATGAAAGTGCATTGTGACAGTCAGAGTACTATTCATTTAGAAAAGAACTAGGTTTATCATGCAAGGACAAAGCATATCGATGTTCGATATCACTTTGTACGGGAGATTCTGGAAGAAGGTGGAGTCATAATCTAAAAGATTCGAACTACTGAGAACCCTGCTGATATGATGACAAAAGTGGTAACTACGATTAAGTTTAAACTTGATCAATATTCTTACAAATTGAAAGATGAAATTTGCAGACACTACTGAAGGTTGGATTTGTGAGAGAACTGTATAAAATTTTGCCAAGGTGGAGATTTGTTAGTTTTGGCAAAATGTGGAATCCCACATCGATTGCTTTTAAGCAATAGGGAACTTTTTTTTGTTATAAAAGAAACCTTCCCTTTTTAGTTAAATAAATCCCATAAAATATTAGCCTTCTTAAATATTTAGGCTATTTGTATTCTTTCTTTTTTGTAATATTTCCACATTTAGTGAAATATTATTTTGGTAGTGTTCGAGGACGTAGGCATAATTGGCCGAACCTCATTAAATTTTGATGTTCTCTTTTATGTCTATTTAATAGCTATTGTCGGGTATAATTGTTGTTAATTATTGTGCTATTAAAATTACTTATCTTAGTAAAATTCTGTTTAAGGAGTGTGGTTTTTAAGTAGGACCATTGTGACCCCTCCACTATTTTTTGGGAATATACCTTGGGTGATTTTTAGTACAATCGTTTACATTCTAGTCATCTGTATAATAGTTCTGAAGGTGATTTTTATTGGTGGAAATTAACCTGAATTCCACAACAGATACCTTCTGCTTCAGATCATTTGATGTATTTATTATAAATATTCAGACCATGCTAGCAAGTGATGGTGGTGATGTTGGTGGCGATGTTGCAAGGTACAGGTGATGGTGTTTGTTGGTGTTAGATGGTGAAGGTAAGGTGGTGTTAGGTTTAGAGGTGGTGGCTAGCCTGGGAAATTGTTTTGTCCCAGCTACAAAATTATGGGGATTTTGGGAGGGATTGATGCTAGATTAGGAGAAAGGTTTTCATAAAATCACCATGGTTTAAGGAAGAAGAATCGAATTGAGACATATGTTGTTTGCAACAATAACTAGTCATCATGGTTTTTGATAATTTCATATTTAATAGTTATTTGATAATAAACTTAACAAAATGACTATTTAATTTATTTTATTAAACGTCAGAGATGAGTAAATATAACTTTTACAAGTGAAAGACCATTTAATACAATACATTAAAACTCAGGAGATAAATAGTAGTTGACCCTTATTTTAAAGAATGCAATACATATTTGACGGTCAAAATAACAGTAGCAGAGATAAGCTCTTGCTAACGTTGAATCTAGCTAACAACTTGCATTAACTTGGAGTATATTTTCTTTCTTGAAAGCGTGTACAGCGCTAATTGACCACCCTCTCTTGCCACACCACACACTTTTGACTAGTTGCTCTATTACTTCTGTGATGGAAATTAAATTATTATTGGACTAAAGTCACCAACTCCAAGTTTTTTTTAATAAATCTTATTTCTAGTCTTCTTGCAAATGGAATTGAAGTTTCTGCTGCACGTCCTGTAATGTTCTTTGCACTTCCTTTCTTACCTCAGCATCTGCAATCTTTAAACCATTTAAAATATGCAATTAGTGCCCATTAAATGTGACCACAAAATGTATCCGTGTGCATACTTTTATTTTATATGGGTATGCCCACGTGCTTATATCTATTTACGTATTATGACTTTGTTAAAAGAAAAAAACTTATGGATCTTATAATACTGTGTGGATCAAATCAGAAATTTAAGATTTGACTTTTTTTTAATAAGTTCAATTACTATTATTATTATTATTGATGTTTATATTTAATTATACTATTAGAACAAAAATTGTAGTAGTTGATTTTTATATGAATACTGAAGGTCGGATTATAATTCTATTACATACTAAATTAAAATTCAAATGAAATATCCATTGGATAGTAATTTAAGAATATGTTTCTAAAAGAAATAAGTTATTTTCAATAGTGAAAATAATTAAAAGAAGAATAATCTCATTTTTATAATACAAGCGCTCGAAAAAGAAAAAGAAAAAGGTGGGGATTAACAAAAACATTTTGATTAGGCAATATATATGGTGGAAAATCTGGAGAGAAATAGAGAAAATGGTAGTACCTGGGTTTCAATGTCTATCTCTGCTACAAGTTTTTCATCAGAAAAGTTGGATTGAATGCTTATTATGTTTGATCCGCAGCTATTCAAGCATTTAAGAACCTCTACCATATAAGTTATTCCAAATGTTTTTGGATGAGCTACTTTGAATTCAATTTTTGTGTTGTTGCTTCTGCTCATTGCCTCCAATTTCACTTCATGCTTATAGTTTCTCCTCTCGAACATTTCCTTTCGTTCCTTCAGCTCCTGAATTCTCTTTGATGCCATTTTCATGATAGAATTCTTATCATTCTGCAATAAATATATCAAACAAATGTCAAATCCATTTGAAAAAAAAGAATGAGCTTGCTCCATGGTACTTGGGTGGTTGAATTCACTGTAAGAAAGCAATTTTTTTTTTTTTTGTCATTTAGTCCCGTTTTCTGTTAGCCACAAAAGTAGGGATCGAGTTAAATGACTACTACAAGGAAGTAAAACTTTTCCAATGTTTCCAGTGCCTCCCATTTCATACATAAGCCTCAATTCAAAACTTATTAAAGAATTTTTTTTTTTTTAGTTGCTTACTATCCGGACCAGTGGTAAGAGAAAAACATTGCTTGATAAAACATAGGTAATATTACTCATGTGAATGGACTGATTACCTTGGTGCCAACAGGAAGAATAGAGTGAAGGGCTAAGTACCCTTTCTTTTCATTTTCTCTCCTTAGTCTTTCGCTCACTTTTCGACGATAACATCTCGCGCTCTCAGATTCTTGACTTTCATTGGTCCTGACAGGAAAACTTCTACTCATGAATTCTATCATTTTCTTGTTCAGGTTACTAGAATTTGTTCCATGATTGACAGAGATTTCGCTTCCGAGTACGCTTGTATATGGCTGGAAAGCACTTTGGTTAAGCCGTGGAACAGTATCGTACCAGAAGATATAATTCTGCAAATATTCATCCTCCAGGAAGAAATGATCCATCTCTCTATAATTACCCGGGAATTTCAAATTTGGTTTCTACGGCTATAAATGCTATGTAGCCATCTATAAACATAAGCATGATCTATATATTTTAATATTAAATTGAGAGAAGTCATTAAGGCATCTTTGGCATGTGGTCAATTATGTGGCGTGTGGTTTGCTCTGGTCTAGTCAACACCTGAGGAGTCAATGGATCCGTGCGCAAAGTTATATATATTAATCGGTGTATTGAAGTGGGGCCTACTCGTAAGTTTCATTTGCAACTCGTAAAATTACAATTGTAGCCGACCTTTTTTCTTGTCTGTTTGTTTGGTTGCAGGTTGCTGCTACTGTTTCTGAATCCTTAAAAAAAAAGCACGGCATGGATTAATGGGACTATTTTCTTCTATTGGCCATGCAAACCAAGCATTCAAATAAACTGATTAGCTTAGTTAATTTATCGTTCTTTACAAAAATGACTTGTATTATAAAAAGTGGAAGTAGCCCTCGGACAGCATCTCTGAGCCCTGGAAAAGAGTTACGATCTATGCAATGCTAAAACACATCCTTTCTGGAAATCAATTTCGTTATATAAATCAGTAACATTTATTACAGTGTTGATCATAAACAATGACATAGAAAATTTGCCAGGAATGATATTTACATCTACAACTTTTGTCTCATTATCAGAACGACTTGGTGATATGCAGGAGGTCAGAGATATTAATTTCTGCAAGGCAAAATTCTTCTTTCTCTAGTCCTGCTGCAATTTGCAGCTCATACCCACCCATTAGGTCAATAAACATAAACCACTAGTTTCCAAGTTCCGTCATTCTATGTCAGTGCCGATACACACCATATTAATACTGTTTAATGCATGTCCCTGCTGAATCTCAAGTTTATTTATTTATTTTTCGACTCTTCATGGGGAAAATCTAGAAGGGGATTCCGAACTAGAGTTATTTCTTTCAACATCATCATTTTTCACCCTGCAGCGTCTTCCATATTTGCTACATATATGCCCTCCTGTTGAAGTGGGGAAACAAAAGGTGTCAATGTATTTAACTGGTGAAGGAAAAGCATACTGAATAGTGCCATGTCTATTACAAACCTCAAGATCTTCCCCAGATGCTTGATTCTGGAAATTGTATGGAAAATTTGTGTGGAGATTCTGTACAAAATTTTCATGTCTAACATCATCTTCATAATCAATTTCACTCTCAGATGTTTCTGGATACTGTTCATATCCCTATTAAGAAGATAGAATAGGAAAGGCTGTTAAACTTGTGCATATACTAGATAAAGACAGTATATACGAAATATTAAGATTTAAGTATGCAGAGACCTCAGAGTCTGACTCGTGATTTTGGACATTATAAAGGTTGCTCATTTCCTGATAAGCATCATGAACTATGTCGCTAGTTTCATTATCAGCAGAATTAGCATCATTTTCACTGATATATGCCCCAAGATATGCTTCAGTTCCCTCCTCCTATAGAATAAAATGACAAAGAATAAGATGTTTAAATGCCAAATAAATTGCATAAAAGAAGCTATAAGAGAACAAATATGAAAATACCTCACTGTCATCGTCATCTGTAGGATAAGCAGTATCTAATCTGTCATATAATTCCTCATCCCCTTCATCTTTCACACTCTCCATTCGTTCCTATAAATAAAAACATAAAACTTAAACATATCAAATAGATAGAGGGAACAAGCAATATCCAAAACATTGATGAAGCCTTACAATTTCACATATTATCTTGTCCACTTTCTTCTGCAGAGCTGAAATATGATTCAGGAGAGCCTGTTTAACAATGTAACTAGAACAGTTAAACCATTGAAATTGTTGTCTATAAATGTCAATCTGTACATTTTAGGATTTATAATCATAATCACCCTACTCAAGAATCCACGAAGTAACCCACAATCTATCATTTTTCACAACCATCATTCTCATATACATGAAGATTATAAATTTGACCGATGCAACTGCCCAAATGGGAGGGCTGAAGTAGCATGAGTCAAGGTCAGTTGATTTCATCAACCACAAAAAGAGCTCAGCCACCATCAAGTCTACACTGTCAACTAACTTGTGATTCACATGAAAGAATGTGCAGTCCATATGCAAACTAGTATGTGCATGCATGTGTACAATATATATATTAGTAACAATACCTCACTCCTTTGAATCTCTACAGAACGAGCCAAAGCTTTCCTTTTTGTCAAAAGATTTTCTGGTCTCAATTTGGCAGGCCGCTGGTAGTCCTTTCCTCGATACACTATAATAGCATATCCTTTGGAGATTTTGTCCACTGAAACCAAGACACCTCCACTTTCAGCTTCAAGTGCTAATGCAATTTTTTTGACCTGCTCAATATCTTTGGCTTTCAAAATGATCTTAACCAGTTCACGGTACTTCCAGTGCAGGTGCATGTTCTCCACTGTTCCATCGAAAATTCCACGCCGACCTGAAGCATGAGAATATCCACTTATAAAGTACTGTTATGCCAAACCATGATAAACTTCATTTATTGGAAGCTTCATTTTACCAAGAAGTAAAAAAGCTTTCATCCTCAAACCAAGCTTGCGGAACATATATCTCTCCTCATCAGTTATACTTTCTGGGTCAGCCTGTCTTTCTGCTGGTTTTAAAAATACTTCCACCTTGGACAAGGCTTGTTCAGCTTTCCTTAGCTTTTTTTCAGCCTAGTAAACAAGAGAAATATTACATTTATGCTAAAATCCACAGTATAGAATTTATTTGTACTACTTTAACGAGTGAAAATACTGCATGAGAAAAGAAACTCACAAAAGCAAGCTTGCTCTCAAGTTTTCTAACAAGATTTGCATGCCTTGCTATTTCAGCTTCTCTCATAATTTTTTCTCTATGATTTTGATCCAAACGTTTTCCCCACCTTGCATCTGCATCCAAAGTTTCCACAAGTGTGCCAGCAGTTCCCGACTGCTCTATTGTTTCAGCACTTTGTACAACCAAGGCTGATGCTCTTAACCGTGCCTGCTCCTCTTCATCCTGTAAGGATTTTGCCAATCTCTCTCTTTCCAGCAATGCTTCGGTGACTTCTGGCGACAAGAAATCCTTTCCCCTATAGAAGACCAAGAAATCCTTGTTTCTTGAAAGCAGCTTACCTCCAGTCAATTTCTGCAGCCGGTAAACAAGATCACACACTCAATTATTTTTTACACTTTTCCTATTAGGAAATTAAAGCTAAAGCAAAAGAGAAGAAAATTAATTTTATTAGTTTGAGTACTATGAAATGGATGTTTTACATGTAAAAAATGCCAGATAACATTCAAATTGTTTGGATTAGATAACTGAGCATACAGGGACATTGGGGATCATCTATATACTGACATTCAAGAAGGAACAAGCAATAGTCCATGGATTGTTACATGTTACATGGAAATACTAGGGGAGCCCAGATTCTCATTATTATTTGATTCTTGTTTCTGGTTGAGGGGAAGGGATATCTTTCACTCAAGCATTTGCATTTGTGGGTCATGGAAAATTACCCACATCCTGAAACAACAAAATAAATCGTTCCTGGGGATCCTGGCATTTTATCATCACATCTATACAATTTTCCAGCAGAAACACAATCAATCCACAATTGGGATAAAATGACATCTATCCATCATTGGCAACCAAAGGTAAATTTCTTCTAAACAAAAAAAGGGCAATAAAGAATATATAAACGAGATGCACATGTTTTTTTTCTCTCTAATATATATATTTTTTAATATTTTTATAGTATGATACAAGCATGAAGTCTATGGTGGAGGAACAATAGACTTCAGAATTTTTTATTTTTTCTAGTTGTATATTTCAAACACAAATAGTATAAAGTCATGCACAAAGCTTCACATTTTTATATAAGGAAAGCAATTCTTCACCCAGTCATTCAGAAATTGTGCCCCTTTCAGGTGTTTGTGCATGTTAGATTACCTTGATTTCTTCAGCCATTCTTTCACTGGTAGTAAGTTGTACACCACGTTTAAGTGCAATCTTTGCAATTGAACTCTTTTCCCACAATTTGATCATAGCAACAGCCAAGCCTTGAAGTTGCCTGCTTCTGCCTGGTAATTGAAAATTGCATAAACAGTTTTAAAAGAACTCGAAATTGTACAAACTATCAAGAGGGGAAGTAGCATATACCCAAAGCAAAATGCGGAGGAAGAATCCTGGCAAGCCTTCGTAAGGATGTTGCCTCCTTTTGTCCAACAGTAGATCTCACTCCATAAGGAAGTATCCTGAATGGAGGTTGGTAACCAGGCACAATGCCTGGAAGCATATCTGCATCCACAGGTAATGGATCCAGTCCTGTCCACTCTGTGTATCTTGGACCCAGACCTTCCAACAACTTGTCTACTTCATCTTCATACTCTACTTCTGTTGTCATTTCTATTTTTTGTTTTCCCTTACTCTCAGCATCTGAATCTGAGTTTGGCACATTCAAGGTATTGGAAGCAGCAGTGTTAGATGAACTTCTAATAATTCCAGTAGCTGTTGGTAAGGATTCAGTAGATATCTCATTTTTCTTCAAGATCTTTTTATTCAGTTGCACTGAAGGATCTTCATAACTCACACCTCTATACAAAGATACAGAAGTGCCGGATCTCCAGATTACCAAACCTCCAGTTCTTTTCTGAAAACATTACAGTGTATGAAGAAAAAGAAGATTAGGAAAACAAAAGAAACAATAGTATCAATTGATGGATAAAAAAAATTACATTGGTGCCCTAGTGAATAACCTTCTTACATGTGGTTTATTTAGTAATGTCTTCCCCACCACTGCCCCCCACCCCCACCAACCCCTGAACAATTGAAGGTAGACTTACTAGAAACAATTGCATTCGAGAAGTAGAGCAGCTAAAGAATTTCATACAAGAAGACACAGAGCAGACCTCAACACTTCAATAACTCTGAGCATGAAACATATTCTAAATTTAATGCAAAATATCCCATTTCAATGGGTAGTTTTCTGCATCTAAAGTTAATCTCATCTCTAGGAAAAAATGCTAATTGTCAAAGTCATAATATGTAATTCATTGGCTAGATGATTACTTTAAATTTTATGGCAATATAATCAGCTTGCCTGTGAAAATGGCTGATTCTTACCTGTTTGCAGGGATATAATTTTTATGTTATGTAATAACTGCTTATATCCTTCAGGCCTTAAATATCTAATACAATGAAATCAATCAAAGATGGACTTTCATTGGGTTCAGTTCTTGGCAGGCTGCTCAATAGAGTAAGTTTTGGTAGTTTCTGATACACAAATAAGAATAACAGCTAATGTACATGAAAGGACTATGAAGCCTTATGCTTGAATATAGATTAGCTCTAGTGAGTATACTTTTCCATTTCACTCCTTTCAACATCAATAAAAGATTCAACAATTGAACTACGATGAAAACTCAAGACTTCCAAAACTGCAGGTTCTACTTCACTGCTACACATAATACTTGGGTTTCACACTTTCTTATCCTCAACAACCAATCTCCAATCAATAAATATGCAAATAAACTAAAATGCATCAACTATATAGACACACAAATGTAGAAAATCAAATCATATTCGTCAACAAATTAGAAAAAAAGAAATGGTAAATACAGAGGAAACATACCTCCAATATCTCATGCATCCTTCTCATATTAAGTGCAGGTGCTCCCTCAACTTTCACCCTCACAATCTCTGATGTTTTCCATCTATCGTGAATGGTATCCACTATTTCCTTAGTAACTCCTGCACCTTTCACCCTTACCTTACTCTTTATTTGAAAAGTCAAGTTTCTCAACCTCCTTAACTCTGACTCGGGCAATGTCAGTTCAGCCAGATGTGTCCTACTCTTGCTCCTTGCAGTCCATTTCTTCTCATTCTCAAGCTCCTCCCTTTTAGGTTTCTCCCATGGAAACCTTACTTCCCCATTTCTCCTAAACACATCCTCCACTCCTAAAGGAGATTCCTTTGAGAACCCACCTCTCGAATTTGGCAAATTTCCCTCTTCCACATAAAATATATCCTCTACACTACCTTTCTCAATCACTCTCTCGGGTGTTTTATCTTTCTTCTCATTAACATCACCATCTATGTACCCATGTTTCTTTAACTTCTCCACAATTCTCTCCATTGTACTGCCACCACTCCCACTACTGCCACTGTTTCTATAATTCAACACTGCTTGAGGGGGTTTTCGATGGTTCTGTTTGCTGGGTTTGTTCCATTTAGAGAACCAATTGCTAGTTGATAAGCTTATATCGGGCTTATCAGCGGCAAAGAAACTGGATTTCCTTGGTTGGTTCTTCGAATTTGAGTGAAAAGTTTGTGTTTTTAAAGGAATTGAAGAATTATACCTGAAGAATTGGAGAGGAGTGCCGTGGAATTTGGAGTGAAAAGAATCGAAATGTAATTGACGAGTAGGCAACAAAGCCATTACAGCAAGACTCTGAAAATTTACACGCTAATTGTTCAATAGATGGCCTCAACTATATAATATGGGAGTTGCAAGATGTTTTTTAAGGGCTTTTGATGGTTTAACGTCCACAAGTGCAAACTCAAAAAATATATATATATATCTTTTTTGAGCAAATTACTTTTTCCCCATGAGGGTTGACATAATTCACCTTCCCCCTCTTATTTCAATCTCCAACCACCTCAATTTATAGTCTGTTTACACATAAGGACTTCTGTTAAGGTTCGGTTCTTTTATTGTTTGATCAGTGAAGACATCTTGGTCAAAGATAAAAATTAATCAAAAATGTCAAAAGTACCATTTCAAATGATACTGCATCATTTTTTATTAAAGAAAAATAAAACTCATTGTAATTGTTGTCTTCTTCTTGTTTTTATATCTCTTATTCTTTGAATGTAACATTCTCTTCTTGTTAATCTTCTTTTACTCCCTACTCTTCAAGTTCTCCCTTGTGATTCCATTTGCTATAAAATTAAGTTTTCCCTTTGCTATAAGATTAAGGTAATTTCGAAATGTAACTTATGATTCCCTCTGTTTTCCAAGTCTTTTTGCTAATTTTTAGTTGCTTTTGTTCTTTTGGTTTTGTTTTAAGTGTATTTGGAATTAGAGTTTGATATAGTAGCAATGAGAAGAATGGATTTGAGCAATTCATTGATTTGTATGGATTGAATTTAATATCTTAGTTTCTTGATTTTCATTATATTCTATATTGATTTATTTATTTTTATAGGATGTCTACTATTAGTGGTATTGGAAACAATTGGGAAGGTTTAAGATTCGCCAGTAGATCATGTAGATGTGGAAAAAGAGCAGCTGTGAAGATTTGCGAAAATGTGAAGAACAAGAATAGACTATACTATGCATGTGAAAATGGTGTTTGTAATGGCTTTTTAGGTTGGTGTGTCCCAATTGCAAGTAGATCTAACTCAATTACTATAAAGAGCAACGCAACAGAAGTGTGTAATAGAAGCAATGATATGGAAATATTTGCAATCAAAGATGAAATTCAAACTATGAAAAATGATAACAAGTATTTATATGGTCAGTTTATAAAACTATATAGAATTGTTGGGTGTATGAAGATATCTGGAGCAATTGCATTTGGTTTTGTCATTTTGATGTCAATGTTTATGTTTATTATAATAGGGATGAAATCTTGAATACTAATTATGATGGTTAGTTTTACTACTTGTAGTTAATAATTACTACTATGTATTATAAGTTTATCAGAAACTTTTTGTATGTAATAATTAATGTAATGGCTGATTAACAATTATAGACCTGTGTATTAGCTTTTAAGCTAATTAGAAAAAGGCATAAGAATTGCAAAATAAGAAAAGAAACACTAGTGTTTCATTGGATTTAATATAAATATAATTTGAAGAAAGTCACTACATTCACATGAAGTATTGCTTTCATGTCATAAAGCAAAATGCACGAGTATAATAATATTGCTTTGGATGAACATGAAAGACATCAACAAATACAAAAAATATGTATCTCAGCTGTGCAATCATCATGTAAAATCTATGTGAAACAAAAGGGAAAGTTAAAAAAAGCTGCTTCCCTTAGTAAAATAATTAAACCAAGCATCATGTATAAAAAGATAGTTTCGATGCTTAAATCTATCAACCAAAAATAACAACTATGTCCAAAAGCAAATCTGATGTTGCAATGTACTTCATTCTTTTATGTCCAAACAAAATTTTGATGCTTAAATCTATCTTCCCCTTAGAGCTTCCCTTCCTACTAGAGCAGTCCTTCCCCTTATAGTAACCTATAAATTAGACACCACAAGTAACATAGGACTGATTTTTCCTAAAAAATAAAATAGAAGTAACAAAAGTAAATATATTTCCTGAACAATGATTGAGCATTGTTGGCACTTCTAATTTCCTAAATATTTCTCATAATATTTAGTTCCAACCATATTAAAATATTTGATCAATAACTCATAGCATTTGTAATTTATTCAATTAAATTGATGAGAACACTTAAAATAGTTGTTGGTCCTCTTTGACATGTCTTTTTGCTATGACCGAAATCTTTACAAATTTTGCATCTAATAGTAGAAGACCTTTTCATCTTTGTACCAGATGGTGTTTCTCCATTTTGCTTCTTTCTAACCGTTTTTGGTTTACCTGGTAAAAGCTTAAGTGAAGGGGGTAAAAACTTTTGGTTGTCTGGTATATTATCTTTTTTAAGTTCATTTAAGGGAAAAGGATGCAAAGTAGGTTTGTAGGCCTCCAAGTATTTTGAGATTGTGAAATACTCATTAACATCGTCTTCCACATTAGCCCTTTTGTATCCAATGCAAGCTATTGCATGCTTACAAGGGATCCCGCTTTTATCCCACCATAAGCAACTGGATGTCTTCTCAACTAATTTCACAACAAATTTAGATTTTCCTTCTACTACTTCAAATTCTTCATTTCTGTTAGGAAAGTATTTACAATATTTACTCTCTTTAATAAGATTATTAATAGTAGTCCTCACTTATAGTGTCACCCTTGCTTCCCAAGTACTAGCTTTTGCATATCTTTGATGCATTCTAACCATGCACTTTTGCCTAATAGCATCCACCAAATTACAGATTGGCATGCACCTGATTTTATTCACCCAACTATTGAAGGACTCTGCCATGTTGTTTGTGACATGGTCACTCTTTGCTTCTGAATTAAACATATGCCTTGACTACTGATGAAGAGGTACATTTAATAACCAATTATATGGCTGTCCTTCTTTAAGCTGCTTAATCCTCTTCATTACTTGCCAAAATTTAAATCCATGTGTAGCAATTGATCTAGCCCAAAAATCATCTTTTAACCTTAGAGCATTTGGAAATTTTTTCTTTAGATTCATTAGTAAATGTCTTGCATAAGTCCTATGGACAACATTTGGAAAAAATTGCTTCACTGTATCAATTAGTCCTTACCAAATCAAAGGCACATGAATTTATTCTTAGTTATATATATTGAAAAAAATCAATTAAAGTCAAATATAAATAATTCATGATTGTTACCTTTTGCCTATCCGACATGAAAGTTAGATCTTTCCCATGGAATCCATCTTCAATGCATGACTTCAATAGTTCTTGGAAAAATTTCCATGTCACTCGATACTCATTCTCCACAATTGTAAAATCTATTGGCAAGATTCCCCTATTTCCATTAACTGTAACAACAACTAAAAGTACTCCACCATATGGCCCTTTTAGGTGGAAACCATTTAACCCAATAAAGGGTTTACATCCATTTAAAAAACCCTCCCTCAATGCATTTATACAAATGAATAAATTTTTAAATGTAGGATTGAGATCAATATTCTGTCTCTCTTGGTATTCAAATTTACAAACAGTTCCAAGATTATGCTGCATTAATAAACTTATGTATTTAGGCAGTTTGGCATAACTCTCTGAATGTGACCCCTTACTCAATGTCTTAACCCTGCATTTAGCCCTATACAGTTGCCAATCAGGTGGTCCCAATTTTCTTTCAATTGGCTTCTCATGAGTTTATAACTAATTTCAGAATCAACCATTATACTGTTACATAGTTTCTTAGCAATCCATTTCTCAGTGACAGCTGAATACTTCTTATTGAGGGGTTTTATACATTTGTGCTCATCATTAATGATTTTCACCATAAATGTGATACCATCAGGTAAAAGTGAGGCATGAATCCTCCATTTACAACCATCACCCATGCAAATTGCAGTCACCCTATTAGCTTCATTTTTTTTTACAAAGTGTATACCCTCCTTTTACAGTATAATCAGTTAAAGTTGCCCTGAATGTATACACATTTTTAAAGACATGTCCTCTCTCAAATTGAGCCTCTTTTGTTGTCACGACCCAAAACAGGGGCCATGACCGGCGCTAGGGAACGAGAATTCTTTCGAATCCGGAACCCGTAGCAAGCCTAAAAATAAAATAAAACATGCAATAATAACAATAACAATATTATATGCAGTGGAAATAAAAATCATAAATATATTAATAACATTCTCATCACTGGATTTAAATCAATTCTCAACTCATCACATATATATCTTTAAATACAAATCCAGTTTCAATATAATACATCTCTTTAAATAAAATACATGAAATCCCACATTTTAATTCACAACTACTGCAGTGTCTAGATTATAAAAATAAGACTCAAGTAAATAATTTACACAAAGAAGCCGGGGAGGAAGAAATCCAGCGTACAGGCCTGCTACTGAGGTCTGAAGATGTTGACTCTCCTGAAAAATAGTCAACGAAGGGGAGTCAGACCTCACTGAGTGAATTACTATAATATATATACATACACACTAAATGACAATGCATACAATCAATAATACATATCTAATATGTATATATACAGGCAAATTCACACAGATGCAGTAAAATCATTTTTATATATTTTATTGAAAATCACATTTTATGAAGGATCACATAGAACCCTAGAATATCGCAACCTCGAAAACAATGTTAGACAACACTCTAGCCATACAGGCTCACTGAATCGAAATATATCCACTTAATCCATTTAGATAGTAGACTGGCCCCGAGACACTAAGTCAACCGAGCTCCAGCAGTCTGACTGCCAGTGTGATTGGCCCCGAGACACTTGGTCAACCGAGCTCCAGCAATCACACCTCCACCATATCTCACACATCAAATAATCATAATCAACCAATATCCACAAATGGTTAGTAATATAGCCTAAATACTATAGGCGTACCGGTACGTACTCGGTCCTAGTGCTGCCCACTAGGTAGCACGTTCTATTGATATCCTTCATTAATAAATATAAATCATTCATTCACACAAAAATAAATGATCCATGAAGTTCAATAAAATATCAACATAAACCATATATAGACTAGAAATATACCAAAAGTAAACCAGGTATATTTCGAGTATATATATGTCAAATAAATCCAATCAAATTATAAATTAAACTAGAAATATATTTAAAAACATTTTAAATATATTTTATTTACAAAACATGCATATAATTTAATAAATACCAAAAATAAACCAAAAATATACTTAAATACAAATCATATTATTTATGCATTTTAATCGAAATAAAATATATATTTCTAAATCATGCATCCTAAGCATATATATATAATATAGTAACTCACCTAGTGCGCTCCATGAGACGGGTCCGACGGGCCTGGTCCACTAGCCCTCGGTCTCGGCACAACTAAACAAACAATAACGACAGATATTAGAATAATCCTAACAAAAATCCTAGAATTCGATCTGGAGTATTAAACACAGAATCGATATCAGGGTTCGACCGGATATTACGTTTTACGAGAATTCTACCGAAAATTCGACAGAACCTCCCCTGTAAAATGGACATCTCTCTACTCAAAAGAGTAGAGCCGACCCTGCAAAGAAATACACTTCAAAAAACATGCTCAACACTCAACCACAACCCCTCGGTCGAACTCTAGACTACAATCTACCGACCGAGGTCCACAAACACAGAACAATTCAGGAAATACCAAAAATATCCTTATAACATATAAATTCATTTTATAAGTAGAAATTAAATAATTAACCTTTAAACACATTAAAAACCAATAAAAACTCATTTTATTAGAAAAACCGTATATTATATATATAATTGAAAATAATTTACGAAAAATAGTTTTAATTAGTTAAAAATACTAAATAATTTGTAGAAATCATTTTTATACCTTAAATAACTATTAAAACCAATTAAATTACATTTTTAGCCTATTTAGGGTAAAATTACCAAAATACCCCTATATATATAAATATACTAAAATTACTTCAAAAATTCACCAAAAATAGTATAATTATCCAAAATTAATTTTCTCAACATATTTATCAATAATATAAATAATTAAACCCAATTATCCAATTAATTTCAATTAAAAACATAATTAGCCCTAATTTCTCAAATTTACATAAACTTCAATAATTCAAAATAAATACATAGAAATTCATAAAAATTCCAAATAAATTCCTATAATTCATTTCAACACCTAATTTAACCATAAAACACAATTTCATAATTTAAATAATTAATTTCCAAAAATTAGAAAATAATATTAAAATATTCAAAAATACCCAAAAATCCAAAAAATCTCCAAAAATTCCACAAAAATTCATACATGTAGATTAAGCTACTAGGATCAACATTTGTGAAGGGAGTTTTCATGAATCAATCAATTCGAAGCTCAAAAAAATCAAAAACCCTAATAGGCCGAAATTGAAAATTCGAAACCTAAGCAATTCTAGACCATTTAAGCTCAAACCAAAGCTAGAATCACACTCACCGGAGCTCAAGGAGAAACAAGAGACTGGCGGTGTCAAAAATGGTGGCCGGAATCGGCATGATCGACGGTGGCCAAAGTTTCAGCTTCTCCGGCCAAAAATGGCTTCCAGGCGCCGGAAATGGCTACCACAGGCGGCGAGGAAGGCTGGGGAAGGTGGTGGCACACCGGACGGCACTCTCACGGCAAGGGAACGGCACGGCAGGCATCCGGACGGCGAAGGGAAGGTGATCGGGGAAGAAGGAGGCTCGGGGGCAGTTTTGTAATTTTCCAAAGTTTGATTTTTTTGATATATAATGTGTATATATATAGATTATACTATATATTAAAATAATATTAAATCACACACATTAAATATACACCACACACATAAAATTTAATATTTTAATAATTTATACTAAATAAAAATAATTAAATAACAATAAAACTAATAAATAATTAATAAAATATTAGGGTAATATTAAACCCTAATTAATAAATAATTACATATATACACGGTGTTTAATATTTTAAAAATACGTATGAGTTCATGCAAGTCCGAAAATATTTATAAAATAATTAATAATAAATTATTTACGTGAAAATTTCCCCGAAAATGCAAGTCCCGGGAAAATTTTACGTAAAGCACTGTAAATAATACACAATAATTAAAATAGGTTTTAAATACATATCAACTCGTAAAAATATCATATATATATTTACAAAAATTATTAACACTGCATATCCCGATGCAGTGTAAAAATATTTAAAAACACGGGATATTACATTTGTTTCATCAAATGTAAAAATTTTATTGTACATTCCTTTGAAGGGATCATTATCCTTTTTTCTTTTCCTAAGTTCATGGTTCGACTCACTTTCAGAAGATGAACTCTTATCTAACTTCCCTTCACCTACATCACTAAGTCCATCTCCATCATTATTAATATTTTCTTCTTAACAACTCTCCTCACTATTAGATTGCTCACTTATAATCAATTGTTCTTCTTCATTCAACCACTCCTCATCATCACTATTAGAAAAATTGAAAATGTTAGATGGTTCATTTAACTCTTCCTCTTCATTACCCTATCTTGGTTTTAAATTTCTTCGATCCCTCCCACCACTTCTAACTCTCCTTCCACCCCTACTTCTAGTTGCTCCTCCACTTTTAATTATCCCTCTACCCCTAGCTGTCGCTCCACTAATACTAAAGCTGATATGATCTTTATCTTTGTCTCTCCCATTAGCCTCCTCACTAATTATTTCACCTTCCAAATCATTTTCAAGTTCAATAAATGGTATACCAGCCTCAACACATGGCTCTTCTATCAAATTCGGTCCTTTTTCAAGTTCTATTTGAATAGGTTCATATGGCTGGTCACTCATAATAGGATCATCAATATTACCCACTATAGTTCTCAATTTTTTGACCTTAGAATTGCTCATTACAATCATATGCTCAACATCAGACTCAATCCATGCATTAAAGAGCATTTCCATATTAGCACTATCATCAATCACAAATTTAGGCCATACATATTTATCAACTACCACACTTTCTGCAAATATACTACTCTCGTCTACCCCTTTAATTATATTACTGTCATTGTTTCCCTCCTTAACTTCAAGTGCATATTCCTTATCAATTAACCTAATTTCAATTATAGGTTTTTTTTTATACTTTTTAAACATTTTTTTTACATCTTCATGATTTTGTAACAAACTATTAGACCCACACATTACATCTATTAGTCTGAAACAATCTAAAACAATCTTCAAGTAAACTCAAGTAAGAGTAATTTTGAGCACATACATTGCTAACTCTTTTCTCTTCATTATCATATTTGAAAACTAATTCATACTCCTTTGCAAAATAAGTTTTATACAAGATAGTTAGCTACCTAAATTTTTCAAAATTGAAAAAAATAATAGACCAATAACCAATTCATACTACAACCACTACTTGCAACAATAATAACAACAAGCAAATCATTTACCAACTAACTTATTTACATCTGTCTATTTGTACCCATTTTTTGGTTTTTTTATTTGAGATCGTTATGAATATAGTTGTAAAAGAGAAATAAAACACAATAATAATCTAGTATAAAACAAGTGTCAAAATAAACAACAAAAGCTTTTGTTATGCATTAAAGGCCAACTACTTCAAATCTAACAAATTATTTACGTTATAATTTTGTTAAAATGAAAGAATTAATTGTTTCTCTAAGAAAATTGAAAAACCCATAATTACTTTACAGTTATAAACCTTAATTAACAATTTAATAAACAATCCTATTTCAATTAATAAATTGCTAATTACTTTACCAATTAGTTAAGTAAATAGGTTGAGATAGATCAAAATTAATGCTTTAAATAATTGGATTACCTTTACTTTCTGTACCTCTGTCTCATCCACTTAGTGATTTTGATTTGGAGTTTAGGAAGGGAACAAACATGCAAAAGAAAAGGACTGAATAAGAAGTTTAAAAGGGGAACAAATATGAAAAAGATGAATGAATTTACGAAGGAAAAAATAGAAGTGATGGTTAAAAAAAAACGAAAATGGATATCCACTTTAGGCATTTTTGTCTTTGGGCATTTTTATTTCTAGTCATTTTTGTCTTTACACATTTAAGTAACGGAGAAAGATTCAAATCCTAACATAAGTCCTTATGTGTAAACGGACTATAAATTTAGGGGGTAAATATTGGAGATTGAAACAACAGGGGAAAAATGTAAATTATGAAAATATCAGGGGAAAAAAAGTAATTTGCTTTATATTTTTCTCTTTGAGAATATCTTTAGCTCGTTTGGCTGCAGGGATATAACTCCGACTTAGTTTACCAACCTAATAAATTCAACTTAAAATATCAAGTTAAATATTGAACATAGAAAATTACTAATAATTAAAATGAAATTAGTTATTTCATAAAATTAAATTAAACTTTTATAAAAAATTAAAGTATCATGTATCTAGTTTAAATAAAAAATTTGATTTATAAATTTACTTATAACTAATTAAATAAATTTTAGAGTTATTTATTTACACGACAAATATTAGGAGTCACTTATTTATAAATGAAATAATTTTTTCTTATAAAATTAAAGGAAACACCTTCTTAGTTTTCTTTTTTTGAAATTTAAAGCTTTTGTCTTACTTTTACCAAAAGAGATTTCATAATATAAAAAAATTGAAATTTGGTTGCAATGTAAGAATAAATAAATGCAATATATATATATATATATATATATATATATATATATATATATATATATATATATATTACTTTAAAAATCCTGAATTTTATGAGTTTTAATAATTTTAATATATTTTTTTAAATTTTATTTACTTTTATTTAAGAAGTGTTGAACTTTATATTTTTTGATAATTTTAATATGTTCTTTTAACATTTATAAAAAAATCATAAAATTTACAATTTTTAATAATTTTAATATATTTTTTAAAAAAATTTGACAAAAAAATTGTTAAAACTCGTAAAATTTATAATTTTTTAATTAATTAGCTCAATTCTAAATTATATTTATTCAATTAATTTCTTTATATTTTATAAAATGTTGCAGTGTTTAATGTTATGAGCACAAACTTTTTTAATTAAAACAAAGAGAATTTAATATGTTAACCAAAATTTTATTTTTAAAATATACCATTTTAAAATGAAAAATAATATTTCAATTTGTCATAAAAAAATTGTGTTAAAATTATTAAAAAGTGTAAAGTTTATGATCTTAAAATAGAAAAAAGGTATTTTAGTGTCATATAAACAATTGCAAAGGTATTACAAACTAAAATACTATATTTTTTATTTTAAAATAGTATACTTTTAAGGAGAAATTTTTTATTAACTCATTAAATTCTCTCTCTTAAACTCTTTTTAAATTAACTCATTAAACTCTTTTTAAATTAGAAGGTATTTGGTGTTATATCAACATAATGTTTTATCATATGCTAATATATTAATTAAAAAAATATAATTTAATATTGAAATAGAATTTTTTTTGATAAATTTTAAAAAAATATAAAAAGTATAAATTTTGTAATTTTTTTTTAAAAATTTTAAAAGAATGTATCAAAATTTTTAAACTTGTAAAATTCAAGATTTTTTAAATAAAAATTAGATGTCTACACCTTTTGACTCGTGGGTGGCACCGTTATCATAATATGACTTCTAGCTATTATATTACAATAATTGGTCAACATGTGGCTTCACTAATCCACGAAATATAAAGAAGGACAAGCCAATGACACAAACGACAACTGAAAGCCCTGAGGAATTAGGAGCTAAAACCGCAAATGTTCCTGTAACAAATGCAATCACCGTTGCTGCCATGGCTAACAAAATCAATGTAACTGAATAGTGATTAACTATGCGTTTCTTCGTCTAGGTTTATAAAGCGCCAGCAAGAAGTGGATAAAGACACAACAAATAGAAGCATAAAGGCTAAAGCATCTGTGACTACAAATGCATGAAATGCTGAGCTCTTGCTTAAGATTGTACTGCCTCGATTTGTATCTTCTTTATCACAATTTAAACCACCGGGTAAAGTAAATGCTGCTGCGAATGTAACGGTTGCTATAGGTATTGCCACCACAATATGTGTACAGTTCTGTAAATGATTGCTTCTTCACTGCAGATGTAATTTGACCAAATGGTCCACTACCAACATCTTTCATCCACTCTACAGTTTCTTCCTGCGGCAAGCCCCAAAATATTACAAGAAATTAAGAAAAGTGTATTGTATACATACAAAAGGTAGAGATTTTTGCACTCTTCAAACTGTAACACCCAAAATTGGACGGAAAAAATTGTAAAAATAGAATGAGGACTGGATACAAGCAACAAATAGATGGAGAGGTGTGTTCCCTTTGGAATCCTTCATATTTATTAAGTACAGTTAGATGGATCTCTGAGGACGAAGCAGTCCAATACCGCAAAATTCGTTTCGCTAATGGCCGCATAATGAGCAAAATTCCAGCCTCTTGCATCTCTAATTTTGCAGCTGTCTGGGCATTGATTAATAATCTTTTTCATTGCTAATATATGGCCTCAGTAAGCTGCTAGATGAATAGCTGTCCTATGCCTATCATTGTCCACAATGTAGCCTGCTTTCTTGTCATATTCCAAAAGTTTTTCGATCATTTCATGAAATCCGGCATAAGCAGCATCGTGAAGAAGCCGTCCACCCAAAACCATCCACTTCAATGTCCAAATGTAATCCCTTTTCCTGTAGCCACTAAAAAAAAAGGACATTAGAGGACAAGTAAAACTGTCCACTAAACTTTAAAAAATCGTACCCAATGGCTTTCAAAACAATTTTAGTCATCTCCTCTTGTTTGTCTCTATTGTCCTCGACTTAAGGAATGACAGTCATCCTCTAAAATTGGGACAACTATCATCTCTATAAGAAGGGAATACTGTCGTCTTCAAGATGCTAAGGACCAACAAGTCATCCCTTCATATGGAGACGAAAGTTATCCCCATAAATAGAGACGACTATTATCCCCTAATATCTTGGGGATGGCATTTCGTTCCTTTAGTTGGGAACAACATACTCATATGTAAGAACAATTGTCGTCCCTAATTTGATAGCGAACATGTATCTCCCTAATGATGAGGATGAAAGCCAAGTTGAATTGAGATAAGTCGATCTTTAATGGAGACAAAAAAAAAAAAATCTTAAAATGGTTTACATTATTTTAAAAAATTAAATTCAAATAATAATACAATTATTATTTCATTAATAAAATAAATTTAGATTATTTCGTATCCAAAAATTAATGCAAAAATAGTGTAAATTACCCTAAAATGGTTTCAACAACTTCTTGAACAATTCACACTTGTCGTCTTCACAAAAAAAAAAAAAATATATATATATATATATATACACACTATTTCTTTGTAGTGCAATCCATTGCATATCTTCTCTACCTCCATTGAGCTTAGCTTTTCCTTTCTTTGTGAAATATTTTAGACCATTTCAAATCATGTATAGCAAGTTTCAAGCTTTCCCTAAGTCATGGTTAACTGACAACAATGAGGCAACTGAACATGCCACACAGAATTCAAAGAGTCAGTTAACTGAAATAGTGCTTCTCGGAAGAGCATGAAAGACCATTTTACTGTATAAAATTAGCCTAAAAATAAACAAATGCACTAGTAAAGTCATTATCCATTAGAAAAATTCTTTTATCATGCCAATCAATCATCTCATTTATCTAACTTACCTCAGCCATGAATGAACTCAGGAAACTAACTAAACCTTTCATTTTAACAATGTCATGATACTTGCTTAAGTTGACATAACATAACATATTATCAGTGTTCTTTTACTATGACATTGCTTTCTTTACCCGTTGAAAGTATATGACTGTTTTATGAAGAAACAATTACACACCTGAGGGTCGGCATCTGGATTGATCCGAAGTAAAACATTAACCTTCTCGCCAGCAACTCTAGCAGCTGCTACGATATTCTCTAAATCCAATTCACTATTCCAATAGCTTTCGGTTTCCATTAAAAATGCTCCTTCTCATTGACGCAGCAACCCAAATGAGGCACACAAAAGATGCCACACTCGCAATCAGTTACTCTGAATATATATATATATACATGCCGCACATAACAAGAACAAGAACAAACTAGGACTACCAAAGCTTAGCTTTGGCTAACATAATGGTGTCATGGGGAATGGAATCTTCCAATTTTCAGATCCTTTATGTATTTTTTCATCATGGACACTACATCATTGCTCAATTTTATCCTATTTCTAATAGGAATACCTCTAAGTGCAGTTAATGGTTTGTAAAATGTGAACCCATCAATTTTCCTATCATATGGTTTATTTTCTCCATTGGTAAGCCCACTTAGAAACTGATTTGTATAGGGTAAACAAATACAACCCTTCTCGAAACAGGACACCCCATTGTGTGAAAATGGCTTGATAATAATCGCACCCCATCCTTCAAAGCCTAGAGAAAAATGTTAGAAGGGTAAAACTTCTATATTTCCAGAACTAGATCCTGTGTAACGAGAAAAACACATAAATACTTAATGTAAATGTAGATGGCTAAAATTTTTCCTTGACAGCTAGAAAATATGTAAAACAGGCATTTTTATTGAACTACAGAGTTGCCCTCATAATTATATATTTCATAGATTCAATACTGACTTAAGTCTGATATTATTGAATGACAGTAGCAGCATGCCAAACAAAGAAGTACAAGATGCATTGATAGGGGAACTCTAAAGTTAAAATAATTATAGTTACAGAAGTACATTGTAGAGAGAGAGCGCGAGAGAGAGAGAGAGGCAATTCAAATCATAAAAATCTCAAATACATTAGAACAAAATTGTAAGAGAATATAAAACAATGATCCCTCATAAACCACTAGAAATTGATGCTTCAATTCTACAAATCTTTATTAAAAGAAACCCAAAAGGGGCAAGAAAGCACAATCAATTCAATGAGCAAAGACACATATGTCAAGCTTAATGTGGTACCACCACATACGCACAATACACATATGTTTTGTGAACCTTTCCCAGATCAATTAGACATTCAATAATTAAGTAATTACCAAGCATAAATGACCATAATTGATCAAAGGAAGAACACTGACAATATATGGTCAGCATTGACAATCTGTTTAGATTAATCAGAAAATGAATTCATATGAATTTGCTTTCACTTTTCAAAAGGGAAAAAAACATGAAATGCACCAGCGGCCATATACATTGTTAAATCACAATGAGAGAGAATTTTTTTTAACTAAGTTGAACACCACATAACATATAGATAAGGTTCATGTGTCAGAAAATCTCTGTATTAAATTAGTCATCATTGAATCTTACACTGTTTTCAAAGCAGTTCCTTTACACGTCTTCTACAGTTGAATGACCAAAGACCAACATTAATTTACAAGAAAACTAAATTTATTGGGAGAGATATTCAAACCTTACAAGAAAGGAAGACCTTAACAAAAGCAAAGTAGTTCCCCACTTCATTCATGGTTTCATCCAGACACTCAACCTCAAATTGCCTAGTGCATTCGCATGCTAAACAAAACAAAAATAATACTTGTGTGTCTTCTTATTCTTGTTGCGATCCTTTGGTCTTCTAGCTCTTGCTGTACTCCTCCTCCATCTTTTTCTGCTGTTGCTCCTCTTGCTCCCCGGCCCCTGCGCAATCCACTACGCAATACCGGCATCTTTCATTCTCTGATTATTGTTACTATTATTGTCATCACTTAAAATTATTCATAAGATAAACTCAAACCTCAATCAATTAGAATAAGAATAAGAATTTTCAAAACTAAACCTAATTGAATCACAACAATCGAAACCCAAAAAAAAAAAGTACAATTCAAGAAAAGCATAGATTAAAACAGCGCCGAATAAAAAAAAATTCTTCGAATCTGATACCTAGAAGAAAGGAATTTGAACCCTTTTCAACATGATAAACTAAGTTTTATTTTGAGAACAAAAACCTACCAACAACAGTAGGAGGAATATGCTCTATGGCAACTGTAGTGGTGGCAGCTTGGATGGCAACGACAGAGCCTTTCGACGGTACCGGCAGGGAAGCTTCATCATCCATTACATTTCTCCGTTTTTCATCTTGTGCAGCTTCTTGGAAGTTCACTGGTTCAAAATCAGCAAAAAGACAAAAAAGAGTGAGATTTTCAAGTCGATCAGTCACCTCATAGAGATCTTCAAGACTTTTTGTGCATTCTTCATTTCTTTCAACCAAGAAAGATGGTGGTGAATTTCCTCTTTTAGCTTGTCCACTACGCAATACCGGCCCCTGCGCAATCCACTACACAATACCGGCATCTTTCATTCTCTGATTATTGTTACTATTACTGTCATCACTTAAAATTATTCATAAGATAAACTCAAACCTCAATCAATTAGAATAGGAATAAGAATTTTCAAAACTAAACCTAATTGAATCACAACAATCGAAACCCAAAAAAAAAAAGTACAATTCAAGAAAAGCATAGATTAAAACAGCGCCGAATAAAAAAAAATTCTTCGAATCTGATACTTAGAAGAAAGGAATTTGAACCCTTTTCAACATGATAAACTAAGTTTTATTTTGAGAACAAAAACCTACCAACAACAGTAGGAGGAATATGCTCTATGGCAACTGTAGTGGTGGCAGCTTGGATGGCAACGGCAGAGCCTTCCGACGGTACCGGCAGGGAAGCTTCATCAGATCTGCCAGAAAAAATAAAAACTTATGAGAAAAAGAAGAGGAAAAGGAAATACATAGAGGAAGAAGACGAGGGAGGTTGAGAAATGGAGAGTAAGAGAAGACAAAAGAGAGGTGAGAAAGGGGTACAAAAGTAGAAAATGCTATCGAAAAAAGGAGGGAAACGTTAGAAAAAGGGGAAAATTTTTGGGGTTAATTTTTTTAAAGCTAAAATGAAAAAAAAAAAATGAAGGAATGTAAAGTGAATTGAATGGAGATAAGCAAAATTCTCATAAGTACAAGTCATTTAGCAATTTAACTAGCAAGCAACAAATATTGTCCCCAAACTCAAAATTATTTGTTTCAATAAAAAATTGTCCCTTATTAAAAAAAAAAAGAATAGGAGACCATATTTATTTAGTCCCCTATTCACTCACTTTCTCTATTACGAGACTATAAATTTATTTTGTCCCCCTATAATTGTCCCCTAATCTCTTTCGGCAACAATATATAATATGAAGTTTCTCCTCAATCATCCTCAGAATATAGAAAATCAGGGTTCTTTTTAGCTACTACTTCCACCACATCAGAATCACCACTATCTTGTGCCGCCTTATACATGAGTTTCATGTTGCCTCATGTAAGGCTATTTGTTTCCTTTGATTTGTCATCCTCAACATTTAAGGCTTTTTAAAAGGAATTAGTTATGTGACTTAGACATCAAATGCAAAGTAGAGTTAATTTCAAAAATGAGCTCAAACATAACCCTAGATCTCATATAGAATTCTAAACCTTAGGATCCAATTTACAATTAGCACATAACTAATATCCAAATCAACATAAAACAACTTAGGAAATCATAAGTTGCATAATACTTACCAATTTCCAAGTGTTTAATGTAGACCATATTTAATCTACTATAATGGTTGGCCTCCATTGATTCAACTCTTGAATCAATCTCTCCAAGCCTCCCACATGTGAGGCTTCTAGCTTGAGACCTCTTGAATCAATCTCTCCAAGCCTCCCACATGTGAGGCTTCTAGCTTGAGACCTCTTGAATCAATCTCTCTAAGCCTCCCACATGTGAGGCTTCTAGCTTGAGACACTAAGCTCCACCATATCTCCATCTTGCTTTGATCAAGTAGTAGTAAGCATCCCCTCTCAATTAACCTCACAAGCTTGCACCAACTTGATCCCTTTACAAGAGCTTTAAGGCTTTTTATGGATATGTGTTTCCTTTTCTTTTCTTTCTTTTTCTCTCCATGTTTTTTTTTACCATTCACTTTCTTCTTGTCAATTAATATCAACTAACTCTTAGAGAGATATATATATATATGACAAGTAATGATTGTAGAGATTAATGACATCACCGTTGCCACTAATTATGATGTTGTGACAAATGTGTAAGTCACTAGAGTCCAAAATAAATGGATGTAGAGATTACATCTCATGCAAATTCTCTATAACATCCTAGCCTCAGACTTGTCATCCTTATCCTTAGAACACTTCTTAGGATATTTATTTGTGTAGAGAAAAGGAGGCTCCTTGTCATATGACCCATTAGATCACACACATCCACTTGGCACACATATATGCACTAATCTAGGATGATGACAAATTACATTAAGAATTATGTAGAAAATATATCCTATATAATTCTTTACATCCATTCTCACAATGTTGATGTGATCTCATCTTTAATGTAGCCAAAGGTAATAATGTCAAATAAGACAAATTTGACTACATCTATTTAATAGATATGGGCTTGGTGATTGGGCCAACTCTTGGTCCTAGCCCAATCCATTAATTAAATGGGTTTAGACAAGATGCTTGGGCTTTGGATTAATCTTTGGTCCAAAACTCTTTTAGGCCTAGGTCCATACAACTTAGGCCATTAATCTAAATCCAATAGAAACAACATATACTTATTATTAATTTAATACCTTAATTAATATACTTATTGTACTTAATTAATATGAGATATTAATTAAGATATTAAATTAATAATTAAACCTTCCTTTGAAATTAGATTTCATGATATGCTAGAATCATTGCTTTTAAGCATAAATCCAATGTCATTAATCTTAATTAATTGATTAAACTCTTTAATCAATAATTAGATTAATAAATAAAAAAATGGTAAAACCTTTTATGTGTGACTTACTAGGTTTATGTCTAATTGGCAATAAGAAGATAATATCAACACTTGATATTATTTAAAACTCTTTCAAGTCTAAATGTGAAAATCGCAATTATTTACATTTATTTCTTATAAGTTATGAGTGACCCCTAGTATCGATATTACAACTACCTAATTAGAAATGAATATATATATTAATTCACATGAACCCTTTGGTCATAATTACCATGTATTAAAATCCTTTTATTAGAAGATCCCGATATAACATGAAGTTATGGTATAGTTAAACTCTAATAGCTTTATCACTTAAACTCATCTCAAGTTCTATTCTTGATAAAACATAACAAATACTAGAAACATTTTTTAGCACTGAAACTCTTTCAGCTTGTGTTATGTCTATTCTAGCCAGAAACTTATTCATCAAGAACAAACTTAGATAGCTTAGGATCTTATTCCGGTTCACTCCAAGCAATGAATCCCATCTTGGTCGAACACTCATCCTTACATTTAACTGACTAATGCCACCACACGCCATATACTAATGTGTGATTAACACAAAAATGTAAGCGGTAACAAACTTTAATCACTCAATGTGGATGACCGTGTCACCTTAGGTCAAAGGACTATATGCACCATTATGACCTAGACTGTGATCATTGACTATAAGTGAATATCCTTACGATCACAAATCTAACGTCACGTTCGATCTACCCTTCACATGAGTATCCACATGTCTATTATGATATCTCATATCAAGTAGTATGAGACTCACTATCTCCTACTATTATATCACATACTAATCAAAGAAAATAGACAGAGGTGATAGTCTAATTAATATTATTAAAATTATCAACTATTGATAAAAAATTTATTTAATATAATGCTAAAGGATAAATATTCAAATAAAAAAATTCTTTATTTAAATGAATATTATATTACTATAGGGATAATTAACAATGTCATTATTAAATATAAGAATAGTTTTAGGGTACATCTATGCTAACACTTTTTACCAATTTAGGGTAAAAAAAAAATTTTATTCCAACTTTAGGTAATTTTTAAATAAATTCCAAACTTAGGATAAAAAATAATTAAATAATAATAATAATAAAAATCATTTCTGCCAGTGGTGGAAATAATAAATGACAAAATATTTCCACCATAACTTTTTTTTTTTAATTTTTGGAAGTGGCGGAATGCCAAGTAATTTCTTTTGTTGTAACTTCAATAGGGCTAGGTCCAAGTGATTTTGAATTTTTTTTAACAATTTTTTTATTTTAATATTCTGTAACTAAATAAATAAAATTTTTCCCCTAACTAATTACATAATTATTTTTAACTAACTACCTAAAATTTTTTCAAAATAAAAAAATATGTATATATATATATTTTTTACTGTAGCGTTGCAGTACTGTGCTATTGTGCTACAGCGCTATGTTATGGCGTTGCATCGCTGTGCATAGCTATGTAGTGCTTTGCTATAATGCTGTAGTGCTAACTGGCACCAAAAAAAAAAAAAAAAATTTTTTTTTGCATGGCCAAATTGTATATACCTAACTATTTTTTATTCTTGATTTGTTTGTTTTTTATTTTAATATTATAATAATTATAATTAATGAATTATAATAATGTTAAAAAATATCATAATTATAATAATATTATAATTTTTTTTTTTAAATTTTAACACTATTATGATTATTATTATGGTGAAGTTTTTTGCATGGCCAACTTGTACATGTATATGGTCAACTTTTTTTAATTTTTTAATTGTTTATTATTTATTTTGATAATATCATAATTATAATTATATTATAATTTTTTTAAATTTTAACATTATTATTATTATTATTATTATGGCCAAGTTTTTTTTGCATGGCCAACTTCTATACATATATGTATAAGGCCAACTTTTTTTAATTATTTATTTGTTTTTTTATTTTGATATTATAATAATTATAATTATTTATTTATAATAATATCAAAAATAATGTCACAATTATAATTATATTATGATTTGTTTTTATTTTTATTTTAACACTATTATGATCAATTTAATTTTATATTATTATTATTATTATTATTAAGGCCAACTTGTATATGGCTAAATTTTTTTTATAATAATAATTATTTTATACATGGGTGTGTGGTTTTGTTTTGTTTTTTTTAATTTTTAATTATTACTATGATAACCTAATTACTAACTAATAATTACCTAATTACCAGCTTCATTTGCATGGATACTATATCATTAACCAATTAATACTCAATCATTTGCATGGATTTTCACAAAAATCAATTACATTGAATTCGTGACCTTTTTTTTTCTCTTTGTAAGGGAAATTTTTTTTTTAATTGAACTCCATTGTCTAAGATGACGGAGTTCTGAAAAAAATTAGCCCATCATTTCCGCCGGTCCAACTAGTAGAAATGGGCTCTTTAGTTTGACTAGCAGTGATGGTCTCCTTGAGCCACATCAGCAAAAACCACCCAAATTTGAAATAATTTTGTAAATTATCCTAAAATTGGAAATATTTTAAAAACTATCTTAAAGTGAGAAAATAGATTTTTTGTTTTTACCCTAAAATGGGAAAAAGCCCCAGTATTTGCCTTGCTGCTCCTATATTCCACTTTTTAGAATATCATGGTGTTGGGCTTTTGCTTGTTCGATTAATACTGTAACTATATTCACTCGACTATGCCTTGTAGAAATACATAACGGAGTATCACCATCATCATTCTTCTGCAGCAGCAAAGATGAGTAGATTTTAAGTACCTCTTTTACAAAACTGGTAGATCTTTTGCGTGGAGATAAGTAGACATGCATAATTGTGTCTCCAACTGGGCTGACTAGTTGATGAAAAGACCCTGCATAGTATTAAATACTAAACATTTAAACAATCTTAATTAAACTCTCTTAAACACTCAAGATCATACAAATATTTGTATAATTCTTATAACTCAAACTTTTATTTCTAAATTGCTTGCTTGATGATTACAATGCAAGGAAGAGAGGGTATTTATACTAACACTAAACTAATATATACTCATAAATAAATTAATACAAAATGATTAAAACCACACATTATATCTAAACACCTAACACCATACTAAAATATACAAGTGTAAAGACAACTTCACATGGACTTAATTATCATGTCTCTCTTTTAATCTTACCCATAACTTTTCTTCTTTTGATTAAGACCATAAAACAAGTTTAATTATTTAACACTCCCCTTTAAACTTGTTTTATAATGGCAAGTGTATCTCTCAATCTAACAAAATCTTCTTTCTTCAACAACTTGGTGAAGATATCTGCAATTTGATCTTAAGACTTCATATATTCTAGTTTTACATCTTGCTTCGTAATGCTTTCTCTTATGTAATAATACTGAGTATCGATGTGTTTGCTTCGATCATGATACACTGGATTTTTGATTAAAGCTATTGTTGACTTGTTATTGACATAAATATCTGTTGGTTCCATTTGTGACATGTTCCTTTAGCAAATTCTGGAGCCAAATTGCATGACTGACACATTGTAGCAGCAATATACTTAGCTTCACATGTTGACAAAGTGACAATTGGTTGCTTCTTTGACATTCAAGTGAAAGTAGTGTCTCATAGGAAAAACACAAAACTAGTTGTGCTTTTTCGATCATCGCTATCTCTGGCCCAATCACTGTCACTATATCCAATGAGCTTATAGTCATTAAAAACTGAATAATATAAGACAAAATCTATTGTACCTTTGAGGTAACAAAAAATTCTCTTTGCAGCCTTAAAATGAGTGGTTGTTGGAGTCTTTATATAACGACTCACAATTCTTATTACGTAGAGAATGTTGGGCCTTATACAAGTTAGATATCACAAACATCTAACTATACTCTTAAAAAGTATTGGATAAACCTTTTTTGCTTCATCATCTTTGAACAACTTGATTCTGCACTCCATCGGTGTGTTTATTGGGTTGCAATCATCCATTTTAAATTTCTTAAGGATCTCTTTTATATTGCTTTCTTGTGAGATGAAAATCCCATCTTCCTTTTGCTTGACTTCAATTCTGAGGTAGTATACCATCAATCCAATATTCGTAATCTCGAACTCCATTATCATTTCTTTTTTGAAATCTTTGAACATGTTGGGGTTGCTCTCGATGAAGATCAAATCTTCCACATACAGGCACATAATCAAGACATCTTTATCTTTGATTTTAAAATAGAGGGCATGTTCATATGTACATTTGATGAAACCACTCTGTTGAAAATACTTGTCAATTCTACTAGTCTATGCTCTGGGAGCTTGCTTCAATCCATAAAGAGCCTTCTTCAATTTTAGGACTTTGGATTCTTGTCCTTTGACTTTATAGCCTAGTGGTTGCTGAATGTAGACTTCCTCTTCAAGAACTCTATTTATAAAGGTAGACTTTACATCCATTTGGTGAATCTTCCACTTTTTTTCAACTACTAAGGAAATAATCAGTCTCACAGTCTCTAAGTGTGTAATAGGAGCAAATACCTCATTATAGTCAATTCTAGCTTTTTAACTGTAACTTTTAGCAACTAGCCTTGGTTTGTGCTTTTTGACCTCTCCTTTTGCATTCTTCTTTGTTTTGTAGACCCATTTGACACCAATTGTCATGTGTCCTTTTGGAAGAGTAGTGAGTTCCTATATGTCATTTTTTCAATGGCTTTGATTTCATAATCCATTACATTTCTCCATTTTTCATCTTGTGCAGCTTCTTGGAAGTTCACTGGTTCAAAATCAGCAAAAAGATAAAAAAGAGTGAGATTTTCAAGTCGATCAGTCACCTCATAGAGATCTTTAAGACTTTTTATGCATTCTTCATTTCTTTCAACCAAGAAAGATGGTGGTGAATTTCCTTTATCACTTTGCATTGGTAAGGCAGGTGGTGTTATGTGCTCTTGCTGATGTTCACCTAGTTACTCCACTGGTGTTTGTTTTGTTTTATTAATTTGAGGAAAAAAGTTGAATTTATCCGTGGAAGAGTTAAAGTCCCATTCACCTTTTTCGTTAAACATCACATCTCAGCTAATTATAAACTTTTTGTTATTTGGATTGTATAGTTTATACCATTTTGAATGAGTAGAATAACCAATGAAGATGTATCTTTCACTTTTGTCATCAAGCTTGATTCTTCTTTCATCTGGTACATGAATATGGGCTAAACTTCTAAATACTCTAAGGTGAGAAATTTTGGGCTTCTTATGGTGTCTTTCCCTAAACATTTCTTATTAGAGATCAGTTGGACAGGTAGAATGATGTAGCTAATGCTTCTGCCTAAAATTCTTTAGGCAAATATTTACTTTTGAGCATACTTCGTGCCATATCAAGGATGGTTTTATTTTTTCTTTTTACAATGCCATTTTATTATGGAGATCTTGGAACAGTGAGAAAATGTCAAATTCCACTTGTTGCATAGAACTCATGGAATTCCTTTGAGGTGAATTCTCCTCCTTGATATGATCTCAATGCTTTAATCTTTCGACCACTCTTATTCTCCATAGCAGCTTTAAATGTCTTAAAAGCTTTAAAGACTTTTGATTTCTGCTTTAAGAAATATATCCAAGTTTTTCTTGAAAAGTCATCAATAAAAAGAAGGAAGTAGTTATTTTTACTGAGAGAGCTTAGAGTAATTGACCCATACACATCAGTATGAATGAGCTTAATGGCTTCTTGGCTATTGAGTATGATTCCTTAGAAAAACTATTTCTAAACTTCTTTCCAAGTAAACACCCTTTATAAAACTTATATGGATGTTTGATGTAAAGTAGCCCTCTTACCATTCTCTTCTTCGATAATAGTTCCAAGCTTTTCAAGTGCCCAAATCAAAGATGCCATAACCAATATACATCTTTGTAATAAGCTTTCAAACACTTTACAACATCACTTTGAATATTCAAAGGAAATAGTCTATTCTTTGACATTTTTTCTTTGGCGATTAAATCTCTATTGCCATTTTTTTTATAAAAAGACAATAATCTTTTGAGTAAAAATCATAGTCTTTTTCTAAGAGTTGACCTATACTCAAAATGTTGCATGTCATATCAAGCACATGATAAACATCAGAAATTAACTGATGATTACCATCTTTAGCATGAATAAGGATGTTACCTTTTCCTATTACTGATACTTCTGAATCATCACTAAAGGAAATATTGCCAGCCACTAATTCATTGAGTTCCATGAACATACATCTTTTTCCTTACAAATGGTTGCTTGCACCAGTATCAAGATACCAAGTACTTCCTTGATCTTTAACATTGGTTCTACAAGATAGTAGCACTGTCTTTTCCTCGATTTTTGCTTCTACATAATTAGTCTTTTCTTTAACTTTACAGTTGGGAGCTCTACATTTTGATGCATAATGCTTATATTTCTAATAATTATAATATTGAACTTGGGATTTATTGTACCTTGAGTTTGGATTGCCTCTCTCATGACTTTTTATGGAAATTTCACCTTTCTTATAGTTGTTGAAGTTGCTATTGTAAGAACTCCAACTTCGTTCATGACCATGGCTTCCACCTTGTCTGCGACTTTTACTTTTGCCTCTACATTGGCCACATTGAAATCTTTCATTGCCTTGGCTTTCATGTATATCCTTGAGCTGTAGTTTGAGAAGTTATTCAAAGATTCCTTGATGCTTCTTATGCTTCTCTTCATAGGCTTGTAATAAGCCTAGAAGCTGCTTAATCTTCATTTCCTCTAAGTCTTTCATCTCTTCAATAGTTACAATAATATGCTTAAACTTCGGGTCTAATGAGCAGAGTATTTTTTCCATTATTCTTCATCATCTAACTTTTCACCATTTCTTTTTAGTTGATTAGAAACAACTAAGACTATGGAAAAATAATCAGTAATGGTCTCACCTCTTTTCATGTGCAAAGATTTGAACTCCCCTCTTAAGGTTTGAGATGCACATTCTTCACTTTTTCTTCTCCTTTATACAATGTTTCAAGCTTCTCCTGTACTTGTTTAGCAGAGGTTGTATCTGAAATTTTCTCAAAATTATCATTATCAAAGGCTTGATAGATTAGAAAAGAGCCTTCTTATTCTTCTTTCTTGAATCTTTTAAACTATCCTTTTCAGAATAGGATAGTGATGCCTTATTTTATGGACCATTGTAGCCTTTCTCTATGACATCCCAAACATCATGTGCACCAAGGAGAGCCTTCATTTTGATACTCCAATTGTCATAATTATTGTTGTTGAGTGTTAGAACTTGGAAGGATATCACATTATTTGCCAAATTACTTAATCTGATAAAAATTTTTAAAATCTAACTTCATGAATGGATCCAGAATGTCGAAAAACTTTAAAATGGACTTTGATAAATAACTCGGTCAAACAGTTCAGCGGCTCAATTAATGGCTTGACTGGACTCTACGTGACTCGGCTCAACTCAGTGAGTTGACTGAGTTTCTAGCAGTAAACTTCTAGCGGCAATTGGCAGCACGTCTGACCTCTCGATTGGGCTGATTCCAGCAACGTTGGATTTCTCTTTCCAAGAGCTTCAATTTAGTATACTATATGTAAATATTTGGCTCTGATACCACTTTATTAAACACTAAACACTCAAACAATCTTAATTAAACTCTTTTAAATACTCAATAACATAAAAAATTTTCTACAACTCTTATAACTCAAGCTTTTATTTCTAAATTGTTTGCTTGATGATTACAATGCAGGGAAGAGAGAGTATTTATACTAAACCTAAACTAATATAAACCACTTTAAATACTCATAAATAAATAAATTAATACAAAATGATTAAAACCACACATTATATCTAAACACCTAACACCACGCTAAAATATAGAAGTGGAAAGACAACTTCATATGGACTTAATTGTCATGTCTCTCTTTTAATCTTACTCTCAACTTTTCTTCTTTTGATTAAAACCATGAAAAAAGTTTAATTATTTAACACATAGTTCTTAAAAGGATTAATTTTACCATTCTTTACAACCATATACATGTGAGATCCATATACTTGGAATCTTCTGTTCAATTGTTATGGCCATCATCATCATAAGGTTGAGCTTGAGACGAAGAAGAGGGACATATTACACACACATACACTTCCTGCGTGTTGCCGAGATACATTTAAAAAATAGACACACTTCCCACTTGTTTATTTTATGAATTGAGATAGAAAAATGAACTCAACATCAATAATTTATGTTGTTTATTTGCAGTCTTGTTAAAGCTTCTATTATTTCCTTACTTAAAAGTAAAAAGAAAAAGAGAAGTTTTTTTTAAAAAAAAAAGAAAAGAGAAGTATTAGCAGCATAGGAAATAAGGAATAACTACAATTCCAAAGTAAGAATCATCAATGAATGAATAACATGATCACGAAGCTAACCAAAAGTGGAGAGCACAAAGGCTAGAGCATCCATGTGTTGCTACAAATGTTTTTAAAGTAGATGTTTGCATCTGTAATTTTGAAGCTATCTAAGCATTGATTGTGCAGTAATAGTCTAGTAAATGCATTCTCCGTTCTCGACTTTCGAAAGGTCGGGTCAATTGGTTCGGGTTATGTAATGTCTCTAGTGATATATCTAAGCTTTATTTCTATGTGTTTTTCCTTATTATAAGATATGCCCTGATACGAGTAGAGGTGACTGGAGTTTACTAACACCGCCATGACCGTCGGTGCATTTATGGTTTTTTTAGTCAAGAAAACTTATTGTTCTTACACCATCTTCTAGGCAGTTGCTGACTAGAAGAGGCCTATAAACATGCTTATAACACACACACACACACACATACCACAATCTAACGATGTGGGATCTAAGAGGACCTTTACATCTACTATCTTTGGTAATAAAATGACTAATTATATTAATCATGTCCTTGACTTCCTCCTTTATTTTCTCCCTTATTTACTCACCTTAATTTTGTTCCAGTAATTCTATTTACATTACTCACTCCAACATTCTCCTTATTACTCCCTTCATGCCTTTTTAACTCTCATGTTTTAGAGTTTTACTTGGATTAAAGAAGTGTTATTTTGATATAAATATAAGTAAATATGACTAAATTACCTCTATATTAATAAACTCAAAATTTATTTCACACTTAAATCTCACTCTACTATAAGAAAATTAGAATAACTTATCCACTTTAATATTATCCTAATAAATGTAGATCTAACAAAGGTTTAGATTCTACATCAATGGACTCTTGACTCTCCATTTTATTTCTTGAATATATGTGAAAAAATTGACCAGTAAAAATAAATTTATAATCCATATTAGAACTACAAATTTATCTTTAATAAATATTAAAAAAAAACTCCCTAGAAGATTTATTCTTGGTATACTAAAAGTATTTTGAAAATATTGAAAAACTAAACAAGTGTAATAAATGTTACTAATAAAGTTAACTAAGGATAAAATAGAAAAATAAAAGGTAATATTTTTTCAAAAATATAAAATGACTGATAAATGAATTTTTTTTAAACATGATAGATAAAAAGGGATGGAGAAAGTATATTACATTAGACAACATTATTTTTGTTAACAGAAAGGTCAACACAGATAGGTATTTCTTTTTTTTGGCATTGATTAGTTACAAAGTTGAATTTAGATTTTTTTTCTTTTAATAGATGAAATCCTTACCGCACGATATCAGGAAATACAAAAGCGACGAATATAAAGAAGATCAAGACAATGATATAAGTGACAATTGAAAGCCCCGAGGAAGGCGCTAAAACTGCATATGTGCCCGTAAGAAATGCAACCACCATTGTTGCCACAGCTAAGCAGATTAAATAACATGCACGATGGATCGTTCTTCATCTTTAGTAAACACCAGTAAGAAGTGGATAAACACAGAACAAGCTGAGAGAACAAAGGCTAAGGCATTGGTTATTAAAAATGCTTGAAATGCTGAGATCTTGTTTAGGACTGGACTTCCTCGATTTGTATCTCCTGTTTCAGTTTTTAAACCACCAGGTAAAGTAAATGCTGCTGCAAATGTTACAGTTGCTATAAGTATAGCCACCACAGTATGCACGTTGTTGGCTCTCTCCCATTGAAGGTAATAGTCTTCTTTGGCTTCATAGTGCTTCTTCGATGTAATTATAAGCTGACCAAGTGGTCTGCTACCAACATCTTTCATCCACTCTACTGTTTCTTCTTGTTGCAAGCCTTAAAATATTACAATTACAAGAAACAAACAAGACTATACTATATTATATTTAAATTCAGCCTATTTTTCAATTTTGGCATAATATCTAGATTTGTCAATTTATTAATTAGTATTATAGTTGATAATTAAAGTATTATTTATACCTAAAATACCACGTACTTCCATATTTAATTTTAACTAAAATTAATGGTGGTTATATTTACTACTCCCTCTATTCTTTTTTAATTGTTGTTTAAGAATTATGTACATAAATTAAGAACTGTAATTAATATATGTATAAAATACTATACCATCCTTATATTAATTTCCTCAATTAATTGTTAGCTTTGTATATTCCTAAAAGTAGTGTATGTGTAAATAAGGGTATGATAAGGAAAAAAATAGTTAAAATATATAGATAATTGAAAATGTTAAATAAATGAGAACAAAAAACTCAACCTAAAATGACAATTAAAAAGAAACGGAGAGAGTAACAAATTACTTACTCTCTTTCAAAATATTTGACGTTTTCAATTACCAATGCGTTTAATTATTTTTTTCTATTTTAGCTTTATTTAAATCTACTCTTTTTGGGAATATAAAAATCTAATAATTGATAAAGGAAATTATTATAGAGGTAGTGTAGTATTTTACACTTATATTAATCATATTCTTTAATTTACGCGTTAAAACCTTAAATGACAAATAATTAGGAATAGAGGGAATTTTTTTTTGATAAATACTAACAAATTATTAAATTGTGACATTTATGTCAAAATTTAAAAAATAGACTAAATTTACCACAGGTCAAAAAATTAAAATTAAAAGAAAAAGAAAAGAAAAGAAAAGAAAAGAAAAATATACTAAATTTACATCAGCCATATATATATCCGCATGCAAATTAAGTTAACGATACAATACATGAGCCGACCTTCAACTGGGGAGAGGGAGAAAACAATTTATTGATTTTTTTATGTCCTTCCAAAGCATCAAACGGTAAGGCTTAACAATGGAAAAGAGAAAGTTGTAGAAATCAACGCTGGAGGGGAAAGAAGCAACAAATAGTTGTAGAGCTGTGTTCCCCTTGGAATCCTTCATATTTATAAAATTTATATTGGAAGGATCTTTAACGACTACCCGTAATGCTCGATGATATTTGATTACTGCATAATGAGCAAAATTCCAGCCTTTTGTATCTGTGATTTTGCAGTTGTTTGGGAATTCTTTGATAATATCTCTCATCGCATATGTGTTGCCTTGAAAAGCTACTAAATGAAGAGCTGTCCTCTTCCTATCGTTGTCCACAATGTAAGTTGTGCTTTTATCATATTCCAAAAGTTTTTTGACCATTTAAGGAAATCCAACATAAGTAGCATAGTGAAGAGGCATCCACCCAAAATCATCCGCTTTAATGGCCAAATATCTCTTTTCCTGTAGCAGAGCATCTACGATCCCTGAAGGATAATGAATGAATCGCATTAAAATATATAGATAAATGTATACTTAATAATATTGAACATTTTATTTTCAATTTTTTTATAAACAAGAAATTAAAGAAAGCAGCTCCATACTTGCATGGTTACCCATTGCTGCTGCGTGCAAGGCAGTTTTGCCATTAGGGCCTCTATATGCTAACGAACTGCAAGTTGCTAACAATGTTTTGACCGCTCTCAGATTTTCTCCTTCGGCAGCAATATACAATGGAATTTCTCGACAATCATCCTCAGAATATAGAAAATCAGGGTCCTCTTTAACCAGTACTTCCACCACATCAGAATGACCACTATCTTGTGCTGCCTTATGCATGGGTATTGTTGCACTGGGGAGATGGTTTCGTGCTACCTTGTGTAAGGCTATTTGTTTCCTTTTATTTGTCTTCCTCAGCATTTGCTTAGCTGCCCCTATTCCACTCTCCAGATCATCTTGATGTTGGGCTTTTGATTGTTTAATAAGTTCTTTAACTATATCCACTTGACCATGCCTTGCAGCAATATGCAATGGAGTATCACCATCATCATTCTTCTGCAGCAGCAATGATGAGCATATTTTAAGTACCTCTTTTACAAAACTAGTAGATCTTTTGTGTGGAGACGACAAGTAGACATGTAGAATTTTGTCTCTAACTGGGCTCACTAGTTGATGAAGAGACTCTGCATAGTTCTTGAAAGAATCAATTTTGTCATCCTTTGCATCCATATACATTTGAGAATCCATATACTTGGAATCATCCTTTGCTTCATCACCACTGATGATGATGGCCAATTCATCACAAGGTTGATCTTGAGACGAAGAAGAGGGACACATTATTTGTTGTTTTTTTTTTTGGCAAAATTGCTATGCCACATTGTTTTATTGTAAGGAAATAAGAGAGCTCTTTGGTTATAAATGACTCATCCATCTCTCTGGTTAATTCATCTCAAAATTGCCTTTTCTCATATATTTAGGTAATCGTATTTTTTCTCACATAATTGGTTGAACCTCGTTAAATTTTGATATTTTATTTTCTTTTATGTCTATTTAATAGCTATTGTCGAGTATAATTGTTGTTAATTTTTGTGTTATTAAATTATTTGTCTTGATAAAAATTTTGTCTAAGAGATTGGTATTTAAGTGGATCATTGTGCTCCACCATACTTTTTCTGAAAATGTACTTTGAGGTGATTTTTTAGTATAATCGTTTATATTCTAGTCACTTGAACAATAGTTTTCAAGGTGAATTTGCTATTATCGGTGAAAATTAATCTGAATTTTACAATATTTTACATATATATATATATATATATATGACACACACACTTCCCATGTACTTCCCACTTGTTTATTTCATGAATTGAGATAGGAAAATGAATTCAAAATCATTATTTTACGCTGTTTATTTGCAATATTTTTAAAGCTTCCATTATTTCCCTGCTTAAAAGTAAAAAGAAAAAAAGAACAAGTTTTTTTTTTTTTTTAAAAGGAAAAAGAAAAGCATTAGCAGCATGGGAAGTAAGGAATAATTGCAATTCCAAGGTAAGAATCATCAGTGAATGAATAGCATGATCACGAAGCTAACCGAAAGTGGAGAGCACAAAGGCTAGAGCATCTTTCTGTTGCTACAAATATTTATAAGGCAGATGTTCGAATCTTCTTGCATCTGTAATTTTGAAGCTATCTGGGCATTGATTGAGTAGTAGTAGTCCAGTAAATATTATGCAAGAAAAAGAGAAGGAGATGAACCAAATTCTTCATCGAAGTTCGAATCGCCAAGTAAGTAGATATGCTGGATACTCCAACAATTTTTTTTTTTAAAAAGAAACTTATTGGTGCAAAAAAATAGGATGTTTATAACTTCTTGTAAATTTATCTCCACCTTTAAAATTTGATAAAAATGATATAATTTGATCAATTAATTGCAATTTAAGGACAATGTACAATTTAGTCTAAACCAACTAAAAAAAATGCACATATGACATCACTAGTGGTTGTTGTTTAAGATGACAATGCTGACAATTTTTATTAATTTTGACTAAAATAAAAATTGTAAATAACTTGTCACATTATGATTTTTTAATCAAATTTTAAAGTTTAGCATTAATTAAATTTGCAATAAATCATAACTATCGTGACTTTTGACAGTACCAATTAGAAAAAAAAATTCACTACTAAAGTTAAAAAAAAAAAAAAGTCATGACTTCTGAATTATTAGTCTTGATATGTCTATTGCAAGGAAATGCGATCCAAACAATATCTTTATGAGGAGAAAATTATTGGCCGCAGCTTGATTTACAAGAACCTGGCCACAAGGCTTGGGGCAATGATGAAGGGAGCAAAATCAGAAACCATGAGCCATAACTAAATTGTAACTCACATTTTTATTGTATACATTATAATTTTGACGTAGAATTAATTATTGGAACAAGCGTTAATTAGTGCAGCGCGGGCCACGAACTTAATTTAGCTGTTAAGCTAATCACATGAAATCATATTATGGTAACGGAGCGGTGTTTTTCTTTGGTGTATATATATATATACATATTAAAATTTATTTTATAAAGAACAAGCTCAATAATAATAGAAAATCATGTGTGAAACATGTAGTATATATATTCTTACATGAATACTATTTATTTGAAATTTTAATTTTTTAAAATTTAATAATAGAAAAAGAAAAATTATCAAAATTTAATATTTTAATCTCAGTATATTTTTTATTTTAAAAATTATATTTTATCTTTTCACCTTTAACTTATAATTTTAGTTTAATGTTTTGTAACAATAATATTCTTTTAAACGAGATTAACAAACTTTCATTTAAAATCCTATCTCTAACAATAAATTTTAATATTTTTAAAAACAAAAAATTATTTTTTGGATTTTATTTATCTCCAATTAAAATCACTTTTATTTGAGCAATTACACCTCATATTTTCAATATTTATAACGTTAATATTATTTTTTACTCTAAAAAAATTCTATCCACCTTTTTTAAAAAATTATTATATTAGTTAATAATTAAATAATAAATATTAGTTAATTTAATTTTTATTTTTATTAAAATTTTAGAAAATATTTGAAAATCATAAAATTTATTGTTTATTTATACTTATATGAACTAACTTTTAGAAAAATTTATGGCAAAAATTAATTATTAGATAAATAAAACTTAATTAATTTAAATTTAATTATTGTCTTATTAAATTTTAGTAAAACTTCTAAAAATAATATAAGCACCATTTTATTTATATAGTTATCTAATATTATAAGTTTAATAGATTTGTAATTCGTTATAATTTTAATAGATTTTCTATTTAAATAACTACACATTATTTTTCAATTTTCTTAACTTTAATACCTTTTATGCTATCAAAATAATTCTATACAATATTTTCCATTTTCATTAATAACTTTAATAATTAGATAATAAAAAATAATAAATTTAATTTTAGTTCTTTAATTAAATATTTGAAGATAATAAAATTATTATTTTGTTTATATAACATAAATGCTACTCTCATAACAATTTAATATACTATTTTTTAATATTGCTAATTTTAATTTTTTTTGTTTACTTATTGTATAAATTTAATTTAATAAGACTGATAAAATTTTCTAATTTCATTTATATTAAATACAATGGAAGCAAATCTTATTAAAATAAAAAAGATATTTTCAATAAAATTATAACTAGAATTTTAATTAATTTAATTTTTGTTAGAGATAAAATATAAGTTAACCCAATTAAAATAGAAAATATATTTTTAATTAAATTAGAATTATATTTTAATTAATTTATTTTTTATTGGAGACAAAATATTAGTTAACCTAATTAGAATAAAAATATATTTTTAATTAAATTATGATTACATTTTAATTAATTTAATTTTTATTAGTAAATAAATAAATTATTCAATTTTTATATAATAATAAATAAAGATTAATTAGTAATTTTGTATATCCCTCTTTATATATTTATATATATTATAATAGATTAGAGACATATATATAAAAGTTGTTACGTTACAATGCTTGGCCATATTATAAAAGAAAAATAAAAAGAAAAAGAAAAATATTTTATATATCATTTATTATATGAATAGTATTGTCACAAAGAGAAAAATATTTTTATATTATCACTTTTCAATTGGTGACCTCTCATATATTTGGGGGTAAATATATCATTTTTATTTAAAAAAATTTATTTTATAGTATTTATAACAATATTATTTATATAGCAAGTTGTTACATATATATATTATTATCCAAATAAAAATTGTATTAGTGAAGTTGTTCACGTGGATTTTAACTTCACTAGTGCACTACATTTCAAGACAAAGAATGCAAAGAAGGCCAAGCCAATGAAACAAGTGACAATTGCAAGCCCCAAGGAAGGGGCTAAAACCGCATACGTTCCTGTAACAAATGCAATTACCATTGTTGCCATGGCTAACAAGTTCATATAAACTGGACACACTACTAACAAATTATATTTTCGTTTATATCCAAAAAGCGCCAGCAAGAAGTGGAAAACCACGCAAGAAGTGGATAGCACAAAGGCCAAAGCATCAGTGACTACAAAAGCTTGAAATGCTGAGCTCTTGCTTAGGACTGGACTTCCTCTATTTGTATCGTCTTTATCACCTTTTAAACCACCGGGTAAAGTAAATGCTGCGGCGAATGTTACGGTTGCTATAAGTACTGCCACTAAAATATGCACCTCACTGGTTCTCTTCAATTCAGGGTCATCTTCTTCTTCTTCGGCTTTATCTGTTTTAGACTCATAGTGCTCTTTCAATGTAAATGTAATTTGACCAAATGGTCCATTACCAACATCTTTCATCCACTCTATATTTTCTTCCTGCAGCAAGCCTCCAAATATTACAATTAGAAGAAACAAACAAGAGCATATTATATTTTAATTAAGTCTATTTTTCAATTTTGGCATAAATATTTGAATTTGTCAATTCGTTATTATTGTAGTTGATAATTAAAATATTATTTATACCTACAATACCACTCACATCCATATTTAATTTTGACTAAAATTGATGGTGGTTATATTTAGCAACCAATTATTAAATTGTGGCATTTATGTCAATTTTTTTAAAAATAGACTAAAATTACAACAAGTCAAAAAATGTTTTAAAAAAAGAAAAGAAAAGTATACTAATATATATATATATATATATATCCGCATGGAAATTAAGTTAAAGATACAACAGATGAGCTGACCTTCAACTGGGGAGAGAAAGAGAACAATTTATTAATTTTGTCCAAGTCCTTCGCAAGCATCAAATGGTAAGGCTTAAATTTGGAATCGAGAAAGTTGTAGAGATCATCGCTGGAGGGGAAAGAAGCAACAAATAGATGGAGAGCTGTGTTTCCCTTGGAATCCTTCATTTTTATAAGGTTTATGTTGGCTGGATCTTCAAGGACTTCCCCTAATGCTTTATCATATTTGCTGATGGCTGCATAATGAGCAAAATTCCAGCCTTTTGTATCTGTGATTTTGCAGCTGTCTGGGCATTCATTGATAATGTCTCTCACTGCATACGTGTTGCCTTGAAAAGCTGCTAAATGAAGAGCTGTCCTCTTCCCATCATTGTCCACAATGTAAGCTGCGTTTTTATCATATTTCAAAAGTTTTTTGACCATTCCACCAAATCCAGCATAGGCAGCATAGTGAAGAGGCGTCCACCCAAAATCATCCACTTCAATGGCCAAATCTCTCTTTTTCTGTAGCAGAGCATCTACAATCCCTGAAGGATAACGAGTAAATCGTATTAAAATATATAGATAAATGTATACTTAATAATACTGAACATTTTATTTTCAATTTTTTCATAAACAAGAAATTAAAGAAAGCAGCTACATACCTGCATAATTACCCATTACTGCTGCGTGCAAGGCAGTTTTGCCATTAGGGCCGCTATGTGCTAGTGAAGTGCAAGTATTTAACAAAATATTGACCGCTTTCAGATTTCCTCCATCAGCAGCAATGTACAGTGGAGTTTCTCCACAATCATCGACAGAATAAGGAAAATCAGGGTCCTCCTTAGCCAGTACCTCCACAACAACAGGGTGTACAGCATATAGTGCTCCGTGTCGATATTGCACTTCACAATTTCGTGCTGCCTCATGTAAGGCTGTTTGTTTCCTTGCATTTGTCATCCCCACCATTTGGCTTGCCGCTCCTGTTCCATGCTCTACATCATGAGCTTTTGCTGCCTCAATAAGTACTTCAACTATATCGACTTGACCATACCTTGCAGCAATGTGCAACGGAATATCATCGTCCACATCGTTCTTCTGCAGAAGCAATGATGGGCAGATTTCAAGTACACCCTTTACAAAACTGGTAGACCTTTGGTTTGGAGATGACAAGAACAGATGCAGAATTGTGTTTCCAGCTGGGGTTACTAGTTGATGAAGCGACCCTACGTAGTTCTTGATAGGATCAATGTTTCCATTCTTTGCAGCCATATACATGTGAGAATCCATATACTTACCAGACGGTCAAGCTTGAGAGGAAAAAGGGGAATCCATTCTATATATGTGTTGCCGAGATAAATTTTAAAAAATAACACACTTCCCTTTTGTTTATTTTATGAATTGATTGAGGAAGCTTGCTTATTTTTTCCCCTGCTGAAAAGAAAAAGAGGAGTATTAGCAGAATAGAAAGTAAGGAATGACTCCAATTACAAGGTAAGATGGTTAGAGTATATGAAGCTAATGGAAAGCCTATTGAAAGCATTGTAAAGTAGCAAAATCTAAAAGAATGATTAACCGCAAGAATAAAATTAAAATTTTCCCCTACTTCTTTATGATAAAGAGTAGAGTCTACTCTGATATCAGATGTCATATAACCATTATCATCTTTACAAAAGGCTAATCTATTATGGTGTGCAGCATTTACTTTTGTAAGCCTAAAACCTCATCCATTTCTACACAATGTGAGATTTGTGGTATACAACTATAATTAAAATGGCCAAATGCATAGTTTCACCCCTTAACTTTGCACAATCAGCTTCTAGTACTCTTAAACTTTTGTTATGTTATATTTAACCTTCAAATTTTTATTTTGAATCTAATCCCTATAATACATAAATTTAAAGTATTTTATAAATCAATATTGATATATACACAAGAAAAACTTATATAAACTAAAATAATGTTTAATGAAAGAGAAAATATAATTAAAAATAAAAAGTTTATAGCTTTTACAATATTGATTTTTAATTCTATTTATATTGTTTTGAAGTTAATTTTAGTAATTTGTATGTTTAAAATCACTTAAATTTAATTTTTATTAGTTTTGATATTGTATAAGTTAAATAAAGTTAAAAATACATATTAAAAGGTGAAAAATGTTCAAAAGAAAGAGGTGAAATTATGCATTCAGCCATTGGAATTTCTGGCTATCTTTGAAGAGAATGTGAACACTAGTGTAACTATAGATTTGACATTATTCAGAGACTTTAGCGTAGCAGACATGGTTTTGGATAGCAGTGATATTAACTTAAGAAAAAAAAATAATTTTCATACTTATAAAAATTGCTATTTTCTATGTTATATTAATAATTTCTTCACACATTTATAAATTAAAAAAATTCATAGACAAAATATATTATTTTATTTTAAAATAAAATTATCATACAAAATACTTTTATTGAGAAATATTTAGATTTCTATGTATTTATTTCATTTACAATATCAACTTAACTATTAAATATATAAAATTACTAATAATTAAAATACAATTAATTATTTCATAAAATTGAACCAAAACATTGTAGGAATTTAAATTATTATGTATTTGATTTAAATAAAAACTAGTCTTGCATCTACACGATGCACAGACTATAAATTAATATACATTTTATTTGATGTTTTTAGAATATAATAAATTTAAAAATATTAATTAAAGAATTCAATTAAAATATAATTACAATTGTATAAAATAAATTTAAATATATTAATTAAATTTTTTTAATAAAATAAAAATTATAAATTAATTATGTAGGTTTTATATTTATGCTTGTAAGGTTATTTATATTTATTTGTAGGAATAAAATATAATAAAAGTTTCAATTATTTCATTAACAAATATAGAACTGAAAAAAGGTTATTTATATTTATTTATATGTTCTATATTATGTTTTATTTATTTTTATAATATATATATATTCTTTCTAACTGATTTGTGGTACTTTAATAATATCACAATTATATTATCTATACCATAAATTACAAATTTCTCTTCCTAACCATTCATGCAATTCGTTATAAATAAAATGTACAATATAAAATTAGTTAATATGTGTTATAATTATGTTATGAAGGGTTCAATATGTCACCACCGTAAAATACTATTAAAAAATTATTAACTTTTCACATTAATATCAACAATATAAAATTTCTTATAGAAAAAAATATAGTTGGTTAGTAACGTGATCTAGTTATCAATATACACATGGCACAAATTACAGATAATATATATATTTAAAATTATTTTAAAATAAAATTAATAATTTCAATAAAATTAAAATCTATAAATTAATTAAATAGTTTATAAAATTATTGCAATAATATAAAATAAAACAAAAAAATAAAAATAAAAATAAATAAAATAAAATTATTGTTAAAGTAACAAAAATATAAAAGGCATGATGCTTCGTTTTATTCAACTACTATTTTAGAGTAAACAAAAGCATATTTTAAGGAAGATCATCACAAAAATCATATTCAACATGTGCCACTGATCATAGCATCCAATTATACAAATTAAACACTACATGTAAGGTCCAAATATAATTAAGGTAAAAACAAAAAGAAGAAGCAAACAATACATTACAGATGGTAAATAAACCATAATTTAGAAAGTTATATACAATTTTCTTAGCATATAACTTTAAGAATGCACATGTATGTATAGTCTTTTAATGAGAATAGAGAAAGTTAAATTAATGTACAATGAGAATAAAAGAAAATTAAATCAATTCCTGAACATCATTTTATAATTGACATTCAATTAAAGGTACATGTCAGTTATGGGAGAACACAGTTAACTGCATAAGATACTAAAGCATTTTCTTTATGGGACAAAATATTGTCATATTGGAAAAATTATTAATGCAAGGGACATCCATAATCTCACACTTTACCTTATGCAACCATAATTAACACAACTGGAGCGATTAAACAAAGATAAACGAAGGCGTTACGTATAACTTGCATTGGAACTGAACAGAAACAGCTAAACAATCATCCAAATTGTTAATGTGATTTTTAAGAAGTATTTTTAAAATGTGTATATTACAAGAATTGACAGCTTTTCTTTCCTCTATGATGTAAATAGACAGATTTTTAGGAAGCCCTATTCTTTCTTTCCTATTCTAGTCATCGGACTCTTGTATAAATATCAGTCTTCATTGTACAAAAGAAATATACAAAAAAATTCCTTTTCCTTTATCATGGTATCGGAGCTTTTCTTTTTTTTCTGCAAATTTTCTGGTTCTTGACTCGTGATTTTTGGTGCCTTGTTTTGCATAATTTCTTAAGATCCCTACCACCTCCACTTCCAAATGGAAAAATCTGATATTGCAAAACCTATTGCAACGGTCTTGACTGGTTCAAACTATAATCTGTGGGTCCAAGGAATGAAGAGTTTCTTGATCGGTCGTAAGCTTTGGCGTATTATTACCGGAGATATCAATAAGCCAACCAAACAACAAGATGAAACTAATGACAAATTTGCTGATCGCCTTGAAGATTGGGATAGCAAAAACCATCAGATTATTACTTGGTTTCGCAATACCTCTATTCCATCCATTCACATCCAATTTGCTGATTATGACACTGCAAAAGAAATTTGGGATTTCTTGGCCAATAGATATCGAACCACTGTACTTGCTCATTACTTTTAGTTATGGACTACACTTCATAATCTGAAACAAGAATCTGGTCAATCTGTGAATGATTTTCTTGCTCAAGTTCAACCGATTTGGAATCAACTATCTCAGGCTAAAATAAATGAAGATCATCTTCATCTTATTCAAGTTCTCATGGCTCTCCGACCTGAATATGAAGCTGTCCGAGCCTCTCTACTGCACCGACATCCTCTTCCTACATTGGATATGGCTATACAAGAAATCATTTTCGAAGAAACTCGCCTCAATCTTGACAAAACCTCAAATTCTGAAATTGCTCTTGTAATTACTCGTTCCTCATATCAGAAATCTAGCCACAACTCTTGTAAGAATTGCAATAAAACTGGTCATATTTTTGTTAATTGTCCGACTATCGAATGCAGATATTGTCATGCTCTTGGCCATATTCTTGAGAATTGCCCGACTCGTCCTCCACGACCAAAAGGTGTGGTCTTTAAACCCAAGACTGTCTCAAAGCTTGACCTTCCTTCTGTATCCACTGCTACCACTGACGGTTCTGCTGCCATCACTATGAGTGATCTTGAAGCACTATTCAAATAGGTTATCTCTTCCAATTCATCTACTGCCATGTCTGTCACTCCAGGTACCTTGCATTGGCTCTATGACTCTGCCTGTTGTAACCATATGACTAATAATGCTAACCTGTTGTCTTCTACCTCATCGAATTCTTCCTTGCCACCGATCCACACTGCCAATGGTAGCAAAATGAATATCACTCACACTGGTCATGCATTTACCTCCAATCTTAGTCTTCCTGAAACCTACTGTATCCCTAATTTAGCCCTCAATCTTATCTCTGTTGGTCAGTTGTGTGAGCAAGGGCTGAATGTTAACTTTTCCCCTTCTTGTTGTCAGGTACAGGATCCACAAACGGGACAGATTCTTGGGACGGGTCGCAGGGTGGGTCGATTATTTGAACTTGTCTTTCTTCATCTTCCTCAGAAATTTCTGTCTGCTGCTATAACTACCAACTCTTCTATTCACCAATGGCATCTTCGTCTTGGTCATGCCTCAGCTAGCAAAATTCAGTCTTTAATTTCTTGTGGCTTGTTAAGATCTATAAAATTTGAGTCATTTAATTGCTTAGATTGTCAGCTTGCAAAACAACCAGCGTTGTCTTTCAATCTTAGCAATTCCATTTCAGAGAGTCCTTTTGAATTAATTCATTTGGACATTTGGGGTCCTTCCCCTATTTCTTCAATAAATGGTTTTCGTTATTTTGTGTTGTTCATTGATGATTATTCTCGTTTTACATGGATCTATTTTTTAAAAAATCGCTCTGAATTACCACAAATTTACTCTTCATTCGCTAGTATGATTAAAACTCAATTCTCTTCTACTATTAAAATTCTTCGAACAGATAATGCTATGGAATATAAGGATTCTTCCTTACTCCAATTTCTCAGTCAACAAGGTACTTTGGTTCAACGTTCTTGTCCTCACACTTCCCAATAAAATGGACGAGCTGAATGCAAACATCGTCACATACTTGACTCTGTTCATGCTCTTCTTCTTTTTGCCTCTTGTCCCGAAAAATTTTAGGGTGAAGCCGCTCTTACTGCAGTCTACAACATTAATCGAGTCCCTACCTTAGTTCTCCAAAATTTATCCCCTTTTGAAAAATTATTTGGTAAGCCTCCTGACTATTCTCTACTTAAACCTTTTGGTTGTGCCTGTTTTGTTCTTCTACAACCCCATGAACATACGAAATTAGAACCATGTGCTTGTTTATGTTGTTTTCTTGGATATGGTATTGAACACAAAGGGTATCGTTGTTGGGATCCTATTACCAATAGACTTCGCATATCTCGTCATGTTACCTTCTGGGAAAATACCATATTCTCATCTCTTTCTAAATTTCACCACTCTGTTAATGTTCACTCTATGTTTTTCATTGATTCCTCTATTGAGTTATTTCCAAATTCTGACATAGAAAATTCTGATACGCTCAATATTAGGCCTTCCACACCTGCTCCTAGTGATTCTGCTCCCGCTGTTGATCCTGAACCTGTTGATCCTCCACCTATCCTTGACACCACTCTTCGTCGTTCCACCCAGGTAAGAGAAACTCCTCATTATCTTACTGATTTCCATTGTTATTCTGATATTGCCACCATTCATGAGCCTCGCTCTTATCGTGAGGCAAGTACTGACCCTCTTTGGCAAAAAGCTATATCTGAAGAACTTCAGGCTTTGGAGAGAACTCATACCTGGGACTTAGTTGATCTTCCTCCTCACAAGTCCCTTATTGGCTGCAAATGGATTTATAAAATCAAGACTCGTTCTAATGGGTCCATTGAGCGCTATAAAGCTCGCTTAGTAGCCAAAGGTTATACTCAAGAATATGGGATCGATTATGAAGAAACTTTCACTCCGGTTGCTCGATTGACATCAGTCCGTAGTTTATTAGCTATTGCTGCAGTTCACAAATGGAAGCTTCTCCAGATGGATGTCAAAAATGCGTTCCTCCATGGTGATTTATCTGAAGAGGTGTATATGCATCCTCCCCCTAGCTATCATTCTCCTTATAAGGTCTGCAAGCTCCGACGAGCTTTGTATGGCTTAAAACAAGCTCCTCAAGCCTGGTTTGCCAAATTTAGTTCTACTGTTGCTCAACTTGGCTTTATCTCTAGTCCACACGATTCTGCATTGTTCGTTCGTCAAACTGACCATGGTATTGTACTTCTGCTACTTTATGTTGATGATATGATCATAACAGGGAATGATATATCTGGTATCTCTAAATTACAACATTTTCTCAGTCAATGTTTTAAAATGAAGGACCTTGGCCATCTCAGTTATTTTTTGGGTCTTGAAGTTTCTCATACTTCTGAAGGTTATTATCTCTCTCAAGCTAAGTATGCATCTGATCTACTTTCTCGAGCAGGCATTACTGATGGTAAAACTATATCAACCCCATTGGAACTCAATTGCAAACTTACTCCTGTCGATGGCACTCCTCTTGATGATCCTACCTTATATCGACAACTTGTTGGTAGTCTTGTTTATCTCACTGTTACTCACCATGATATCTCAAATGCAGTTCACTTAGTCAGTCAGTTCATGTCTACCCCTTGCTCATCGCATTTTTCTGCAGTTCTTTGGATACTTCGCTATATTAAAGGCACTCTTTTTCATGGTCTCCATTTTTCTGCTCACTCCTCTTTGGTATTATCTGGCTACTCTGATACTGATTGGACTGGTGATCCCACAGATCATCGTTCTACTACTGGTTATTGTTTTTTCTTAGGCGATTCTCTTATCTCTTGGCGTAGTAAAAAGCAAACAGTTATTGCTCGTTCTAGCATCGAATCTGAGTATCGTGCTCTAGCTGACGCTACATCTGAATTACTTTGGTTACACTGGTTGTTATCTGATATGGGTGTCCCACAATCTTTTGCTATTATGCTTCATTGTGATAATCAAAGTGCTATACAGATCTCTCATAATGACATTTTTCATGAGCGTACCAAACACATTGAACTTGATTGCCATTTTGTTCGTCATCATGTTACTCGGGGCACCATACTTTTGGTTCCCGTCTCCTCTGCTAACCAAGCCGCTGATATCTTCACCAAAAACCATCCACCCATACATTTTTGAGATTTACTAAGCAAACTCAAGTTGGCATCCACTATGCCATCTTGAGTTTGAGGCGGGGGTGTTAACGTGATTTTTAAGAAGTATTTTTAGAATGTGTATATCATAAGAATTGACAGCTTTTCTTTCCTCTATGATGTAAATAGGCAGATTTTTAGGAAGCCTTATTCTTTCTTTCCTATTCTAGTCATTGGACTATTGTATAAATATTAGTCTTCATTATATAAAAGAAATATACAAAAAATTCCTTTTCCTTTATCACAAATTACTTTAAAATTTTCCATAACCATTCATACCATGAGAACATTCAATGATCATAACTTTAGCAGCCAACGACTAAAGAAATCTTGAAACCATAAATTTGGATGCATATCATCTTATAACTACAATTTTACATTTCGATAGAGTATCATTAAGTCACCTGTAAAAAATTATTATCCTAAAATAGAATAGGAAATGTAATATACTCTTTAACGACCAATTCAGCATAAGAAGTTTGATCAGCTACAGAGCCAATAGAACTTCTGTAATGAAAGATCATAACAGAAAGCTGAGGAGACCTGACGTGAAAATAAAAATAAAAATAAAACAAACTTATCCAAATATATTAATCCAAATAAAAGCAAAGTGAAAGAAGCAAATATTTGAGTCTCTTACTTCTGTTGAAGTGACTTGATTTTCTGCACCAAACTAACAATTCGAGAATTTTTAACCAATTGCCCTGCAAGTACCAAAACGACTCCGCCATTGCTGAAACAATCTTTATCTCTTTCCTCATTCCTATTTATCCAACAATGATTTTGCCCTATAGACAATTATTCAAAAGATATAACAATAAAATCTGTGCTAATCAAAACCAAAAAAAAAAAAGTGTATAAAGATACAATAGCTCTTGACAACCCTAAAATATCACAAGTTTCTCTTTCCAGAAAAAAAAATCACAAGTTCAGTTTAAAAATAAACATATTAAGTGACAAGCATAAGAAAACATATAAAAAATATAAACTATACACTGTAAATTAATTATCTTTAATCGAGAACTACTACTTAAGAAGACTATTCATCAACAATTTCTTTCTATCTTTTTGTGTCACGACCTAAACCGGGGCTATAATCGATGTTAGGGAACGAGAATTTTTTCGAATTTAGAACTCATAGCAAGCCTTAGAAAAATAAAAACATGCATTATATAAATAAAAGCACGACTGAATTAACATTTTTTGAATCAAAATATAAAAATAAATACTCATTATCTTTTCATAAATAAGTATATATTCATACAGTGTTCAAATAAAATTCTTAGAGAATAAAGTATCAGACAAAACAATACTCTGCTAATACAATAACATTACTACTGCAGTTTCTAGAATACAAATCAGAGTTCAAAATATACATTTACATAAAATAGCCGGGAGGGAAGAACACCAATGAATAACTCTACATCTAAGGTCTGACGATATAGGATCTCTTGAAAAAAATAATTGAGGGGGTCAGACCTCACTGAGTGAATTATTATACTATATATACATGCATCTAAACCATATTCAGTCAAGCATTCTTATATATATATATATATATATATATATATATATATATATATATATATAAGTATATTCATGCATTTCACACAAATGCTAAACTCTGCTTTATAAATATAATAAATGCAGAAAACATTTATTTTAATACATGAAGGATCAAATAAAACCCTATTAATCGCAACCTTAATCAACCATATAATCCCTCTAGCCATACAGACTCACTTAAATCCAAGTAAATCACTTATTCCATTTTGGATAGTAGACTAGCCCCGAGACACTAAGTCAACTGAGCTCTAGCAGTCTGACTGTCAGTGTGATTGGTCCCGAGACACTTGGTCAACCGAGCTCCCACAATCACATTCTTAATCACATCACATCTCAATCAAATCGTAATCACCACAATTAATTCCTTATTCAAACCTAAATCTATCATACCGGTACGTACATGGTCCTAGTGCTGCCCACTAGGTAGCACGTTCTATTGATATCCTTCATTTAAAATAAAACATTCATATGGACAAACAAATAATGCATAATAATAATCATAATGATAAAATAAACCATATATATACTAGAAATATACCTAAAATAAACTAAGTATATTTCGAGTATATATATGTCAAATAAAGTCAAATCAAATATGAAATATACTAAAGATAAACCACTGATATACTTGAAAACAATTAAGTATGAATTGATAATGTAACATGCATTTATTTGGAAATATATCAAAATATACCAAAAATATACTTAAAAACAATTTAAGTATAAATCAATAATATGACATGTAATTATTTAGGAATATACCTAAAATATACTAAAAATACATCTAAAGTATGCTAATCATTTAATAAAACAATCATGAATAAATATACATTTAAAACATGTATTTAATTTTGACATATGTCCAAAATATACTAAAAATAAACCTAAATATCTAACACACATATATAAAAAATAAACTCTAAATATACCGGTGATATATTAAATGTATGTAGAAAATATACAAACATATATTTATCAAGATATACTAAAAACAAACTGAAAATATACCAAATCATATTATAAATTAAATTATTGTTTAAAACATATAATGAAAATGAAAAATCCTAAGTAATGCATCCCATATGCAATGCATATATATACAATATAATAACTCACAAATTAGCGCTCCACGAGAGAAACTCAATGGGCTTGGTCCGTTACGCTTCGGTCTCGGCGCAACTAAAAAAAATAAAATAATAATAATCATCAGAATAAACTTCTAACTCTATACTTCTAGGATTACTATAGATAGACTCAATTAAAAATTCAAAACTAAACTCGGACCGGTTGTCACGTTTTATAAGAAATCTACTGAAATTTCGGCAGAGTCTCCTCTGTAAAACGGATATCTCCTTACAAAAGTAGAGCCGATCCTGCACAGAAAACACACTTCTAAATCTCAAAGCACAACACCTTGGGTAAGGACCTCAAACTCTACAAATTCCCAACCGAGGTTCACAATTTACAAAACAACAATATTAAATAGTAAAATAATAAAAATCATCAAAAATCCATAAAAATATTTAAAAACCTTTATTTTCCAATTAAAACATAAAAGTTTAATTTAAATAATATTTGATAATAAAAATTCATAAATGAAATAAAATTCCCATTTTACAATTAAATTAACATAAATTGTAAATAATATTTAAAATCAGAATTTAACATCACAAAAATAATAAAATACACATTTAGCCTCAAAATAATAAATATACTTATTATTCACATAATATTCTAAAATTATCACAATTAACTATTAAAATCTCAAATATTATATAATATTAATAAAAATTCAATTTTTATAATTATTCAACATAACATAATAAAATTCATATTTAATTGTTTAAATAGCTTAATTATATAATAAAATTAGTTTAAAATCCATTTTATTTCTAAAATAATATATATAATATATTGTTTGAAAATAATTTTTGAAAAAATAGTATTAATTAGTTAAAAATAATAATTAATTTGTAAAAATCATTTTATTACCTTAAATAATTATAAAATCAACTAAAATATAATATTTAACTATAATTAACATAAAATTACACATTTACCCCTATAATACAAAATATCCAATATACTAAATAATTTCCTAAAAAATTATATAAAATCATAAAAATTATTTAATCAACATATAATATACTAATATCAACCAAAACACATATTTAATTAATAATTTCAACAAAAATACTTATTTAACTTAATAATTCAAACTACACATAAATTATATAAAATTCCATTAAAATTATTTAAATTCAGAAAAATTATTTTACCAGCAAATAACATTATAATATCAACTAAAACACACAATTAAACTCTAATTTCTACCAAAAATACACATTTAACTCAATATCCAAACTTTACATAATCCATAAATATTTCTAAAAATTACACAATATTCTCAAAAATTAATTTCTCAACATCAAAATTAATAACAATATATAATAACAATACTTTAACCAAATTCATAATTTAATTAATTAATTAACAAAAATTCATTTTTAATTATTAAAATATTCAATAATTAACTGTCACGACCCAAAACAGGAGTCATGACCGGCGCTAGGGAACGAGAATTCTTTCGAATCCGGAACCCGTAGCAAGCCTAAAAATAAATAAATAAATCATTGCCATCATAACAGTAACAATATAATATGCAGCGGAAAATAAAAATCATAATATCATAATATTATCCATATCAACTGGATTTAAATAAAAATCTCATCTCATACATAAAATCTCTTTAATACAATCCAGTTTTAACATAATATATCTCCTTTAAAACAAAATACATAATATCCAATACTGTAATTCACAACTACTACAGTATCTAGATAAAATAAATAAGACTCAAGTAGACAGTTTACATAAAGAAGCCGGGGTGGAAGAAATCCGGCGTATCGACCTGCTACTGAGGTCTGAAGAAGTTGACTCTCCTGAAAAATAGTCAACGGAGGGGAGTCAGACCTCACTGAGTGAATTACTATAATATATATACATACACTCTAAATGGCTATGCATACAGTCAATAATACATGTCTAATATGTATATATACAGGCAATTCATACAGATGCAGAAAAATCGTTTTATATATATTTATTTGAAAATCATCTTTTATGAAGGATCACATAGAACCCTAGAATATCGTAACCTCAAAAATAGTGTTAAACAACACTCTGGCCATACAGGCTCACTTATTCCAAATATATCCACTTAATCCATTTGGACAGTAGACTGGCCCCGAGACACTAAGTCAACCGAGCTCCAGCAGTCTGACTGCCAGTGTGATTGGCCCCGAGACACTTGGTCAACCGAGCTCCAGCAATCACACCCAAACCACATCTCACATATCAATAATCATAATCAAATCAATATCCACAAATAGTTATTAATATAGCCTAAAGCTATAAGCGTACCGGTACGTACTCGGTCCTAGTGCTGCCCACTAGGTAGCACGTTCTATTGATATCCTTCATTAATAAATAATAAAACATTCATTCACAAATACATGATGCATGAATTTAAATAAATCAATAATATAAACCATATATATACCGGAAATATACCAAAAGTAAACCAGGTATATTTCGAGTATATATATGTCAAATAAATCCAATCAAATTATGAATTAAACTAAAAATATATTTAAAAACATTTTAAATATATTTTATTAATAAAACATGTATATAATTTATTATATACCAAAAATATACCAAAAATATACTTGAATATAAATCACATTATTTATGCATATTCAGTCAAAATAAAACATGCATTTTCTAAATTATGCATCCTAAGCATATATATATAATATAGTAACTCACCTAATGCGCTCCACGAGACAGGTCCGACGGGCCTGGTCCACTAGCCCTCGGTCTCGGCGCAACTAAACAAGCAATAAATAACCGACATTAGAATAAACCTAACAGAAATCCTAGAATTCAATCTAGAGTATTAAAATACGGAAACAGAATTAGGGTTCGACTGGATATCACGTTTTACGAGAATTCTACCGAAAATTCGGCAGAACCTCCCCTGTAAAACGGACATCTCTCTACTCAAAAGAGTAGAGCCGACCCTGCAAAGAAATACACTTCGAAATACAAGCTCAACACAATCAAAATCCCACGGTCGGACTCCAAACTATAGTCCACCGACCGGGGTCCACAAACACAGAATAATTCCAGATATACCGAAAATATCCTTAAATCACAGAAATACATTTTATAGGTAAAAATTACATAATTAACCTTGAAACACTATAAAAACCGATTAAAACTCATTTTATTAGAAAAACCGTATATTATATATATAATTGAAAATAATTCACGAAAAATAGTTTTAATTAGTTAAAAATACCAAATAATTTATAGAAATCATTTTTATACCTTAATTAACTATTAAAACCAATTAAATTACATTTTTAGACAATTTAGGGTAAAATTACCAAAATACCCCTATATATATAAATATACTTAAATTACTTTAAAAATTCATCAAAAATCATACAATTATCCAAAATTAATTTTCTCAACATATTTATCAATAATATCAATAATTAAACCCAATTAACCAATTAAATTCAAATAAAAACACAATTAACCTAATTTTCCAAAATCACCTAAACTTCAATAATTAAAAATAAATACTTAGAAATTCATAAAAATTCCAAATAAATTCCTATAATTCATTTCAACACCCAATTCAACCATAAACTCCAATTTCATAATTTAAATAATTAATTTCCGAAAATTAGAAAATGATATTAAAATATGCAAAAATACCCAAAAATCCAAAAAATCTCCGAAAATTCTACAAAAATTCATACATGTAGATTAAGTTACTAGGATCAACATTTGTGAAGGAAGTTTCTATGAATCATCCAATTCGAAGCTCAAAAAAATCGAAAACCCTAATAGGCCGAAATTGACAAATCGAAAACTAAGCAATTCTAGGCCAATTCAGCTCAAACCAAAGCTAGAATCACACTCACCGGAGTTCAAGGAGAAGAAAGAGACCGGCGGTGTCGAAAACGGTGGCCGGAGGAGGGAGAAACGGCGAAGGGCCAAGTTTCGGCCAAAAATGGAAAACTAGCTCGCCGGCGCCGGGGAAGGGAGCTGCTGGCGGCGGGGAACGGCTGGAGGCGACGGTGGCAAGCCGAGAGGCACACCGACGGTGAAGTAACGGCAGTTGCAGCGGTGAGGGAGGGGTGATCGGCGTCGGGCGCGGGAAGGAGAAGGAGAAGGAGTCGGGGGCAAATGTGTAATTTGGCAAATTTTTTTGATTTTTAATGTATATATGTATATATATATACTTTATACTATATATTAAAATAATATTAAATCACACACATCAAATATACACCACACACATAAAAATATTAATATTTTAATAATTTATACCAAATAAAATTAATTAAATAACAATTAAAACAATTAAATACTTAATAAAATATTAGGGTAATAATAAACCCTAATTAAATAAATATACACACACAGACTTTATTTAATAATTTAAAAATATGTATGAGTTCATGCAAGTCCGTAAATACATCTAAAATAATTAATAATAAATTGTTTACGTGAAAATTTCCACGAAAATGCAAGTCCCGGGAAAATTTTACGTAAAATACTGAAAATAATAGACAATAATTAAAATAGGTTTAAAATACATATTAACTCGTAAAAATATCATATAAAATACAAAAATCATTGACACTGCATATCCCGGTACTGTGTAAAAATATTTTTAAAAACACGGGATATTACATTAACCAAAAATCAAACAAAATCAGAAAAATAAATTAAGAGTATCTATGAGTAGATTAAAATGAATAGATCAATATTTTAAAAAGAAATGATAAAAAATCAATTAAATTCAAGCTAAAAAAAATTAAGAAGAAATTTGACATAAACTAAAAATCAATCAAAACTTACAAATGAACAAATTTAAGCTTGAATGGAGCTTGGGATCATCTTCCCCACAGCTCAGGGAGTCGACCGAGCGAAGGAAGTCAAGCTCCCGCCGTCAGGAAGTCACCGGCGACATGAAGATCCTTGCTGCTGCCATTGCTGCACTTGCTGGTTTTCCGACGGCTTCTACAGCTCTTCAGATGGTGAAGAAGATGGCTGGAAGGAGAAGAAGTGATGGTGGTGTGTGGTGATTGTGTAGGTGGCACTGATGAGGGGTGAGGTGTGGTTCAGTTGTGGAAAAGAAGGAAATGACCAAGGAAAGAAAGAAAGAAAAAAACTAAAGAAAAGAAGCATGGTTGAAAAAGAAAAAATAACATCCTGGTCCAATTTCTAAAGCTTACATACATATATATGTATATATATATATATATATATATATAATATAATATAAACTTAAACTTTGGTTTAATGCTCACCACACAAAATAATCTATATACATACATACATACATATATATATATATATATATATATATATATATATATATATATATATATATATATGCATGCACAATAATATACATAATATATAAAATTAACAACAATTAAAATTAATATTATTAATAAAATAATGTTCATAATAATATTAAACAATAAAAATAATACTAATGATAATAATAATAACCATGATAATAAAAACTCACATAAAATAACGCTTACATAAGCAATTAAAAATAAATAATGATGATAACAATACAAATAATATAATTTATTAAAAATAATAATATCCATAATACTAATATAACAATTTAATAATAAAATCAATAAGGTAGGTTGATAAAAATAATAATGTACATAAATTAATATTATTAAAATATTAACATCCGAAATAATAAATTTTAAAATAAAATATTTACGTTGAAAATAATACTTAAACATAAAATAATAAGTATTAATCATAAAATAGCAAAATAAATAAATTTAACTTTTAAATTTTATTAACTTTGTATATCTCATTATTTAATAAAATAATTAAAAAAAAAAGGTTATTACATTTTATAATGTATAACAAAAGAGAAAAAAGAAGGCCAAAACCAAAACATGCATCACAATTATTTTTAACAAAAAAAAAAGCAATTAAATTTTAAAAAAATCTCTACCTCAAATTTGGAGTGAACTAAATCAAGATGCAATTTTTTTGGCATTCTTTATGTTTCCTCTCCAAATTCTCATCCTTTTATCTTATAATTCTTCTCCCTATTTTACTAAATTTCAGTTAGAAAATTTGACATAAATTAAGCTAATTAAAAAGCTCAAGCAAATCATGAGCAAAAATTCAATTGAATTTTTTTGATATTCAATATTAAAAAATTCAATAAAATATGACAAAGAAAAAATAAAAAATGGTATACTACTTTTTTTTTTAAAATTGAAAATACTCACTTCAAAAGTTGAGAAACAATTATCAATTTGTCAAGCTGAATTTCGTCTCCATGGCTTAACTTCCCCATAAGTGAAAGCTCCATAAATTAGAGATTAACATAATAAACAAATCTATAAATCATCAACAAATATACTAAATCACTAAAAAAAAAAGCCAAAAAAATAACTCACATGAAGCTCTACTTTTGATGGATGCAACCATATATAACGGTGTTTGATACATAATAGTGTTTGAGGTTAGTACATCTATTGAATAAATAGAATTCCTATAATACACAAATTGCTTACATGTAGTGTTTTAGTTAAAAAATACTATCAAAAAACTATAATAAATATTTTATTTTTAATAAAAATTAAAATTTTTTAGATTTGACATATTATATTTTAAAATAAATATTCAAATATAAAGATAAACACTTATCAAATTTGTAGTTTAATGACTTTAAGGTTCAACATTTAATATATATATATAGATTTGATAAATTTTCATTAAAATTTTAATTAACTAAATCAAGAAAATTTTAGAGTATTATTTACACAAGTACAAAGCGTTACTTGTTTAGAAATAAAGTATTTTTTATAATTAATTTTTTTTAAATAAAGATTTTTTTTTTTACTTTTACCGAGGGATATTTTATAATATAGAAAATTTAGAAAAGATAGTAACATTTTTCGATTTATTGTGATTTTGAGCCACTTCAAAAGTTTTAGTATAAATGTACCAATTTCATAAATGTATGAAAATTATAACTCTTATTATAATATTGCCACTTCTAAAATTTTAATATAAATGTCCCATTCTAGCAAATGTATGATTAATATAATCCACTATTGGTTTTGGTCAAAATTGAACACGATAATATTGAGTGATAGGGCTGAGCACGAGACCAAGACGAGACCAAATTAAATTGAAAATTTGATCTGAAAGACAATAAAATCATACCATTAAGTGTAATTTTATACTTATGTTTGAATTGAATTTTAATGAATTTTGAATAAATAGTTAGTAATAATTGGAAAGATTTTAGATTTAATTTGTTTAAGATGGTCCTTCATTCTAGTTTTCTATTGATTTTGGTTTATGTAAGAGTTCCAAAATAATTAAGGACGGGTGTAGCATGGGTTCCGTCATGGCATGCTAGAAGCCGTGTCACCTTTTAGACTTGAAGTAGTCGCAGCATGGCTTGCAGCACGACATGATGGAAGCCATGTTCTCTTATGTGCAAATTAAAGAAATCACGAGAGAGTCGACACGGGATCCAATACACCATGACGGAAGTCATGTCGTAAAACCAATGATGTGACATGGCCTGCGTCATCCTCTGCTTAAAATCATGTTGAGTAGAAAAACTTCTTTGTCGTAGAAGCATTGAAATTTAAGTGCAAGTAGATTTTCCATTAGACTTTTCCTATAAAAAGGGATATAAAGGACCAATTGGAGAGCCATTCGAGGGGGAAGGTCGTCGCCAAGGGGGGTGAAGTGTGGAATTGAAGAGTTTAATAAGGATTAAAGAATGAAATGTGTTTTCAATGAATTTTATCTTTCCTTCTTCTTTTTTTCTTATGAATATCTATATTAATTAGAGTTTGGTTTTGGAGTAGCTAGTTAATACTTATTAGGATTTTTATTTCTTATTAATGGTTTGATTTTCAATCAATTTAATGAGTTGTGCTTAATGTCTTGTATTTAATTAAGCGCCTAATTGTTTGCATGTATGTGGATAGATTAGAGACAACAAAAGTTGCATGATTTATCAACTCATAGACTTATAAAACTTAGGAACCTTGATCATGAAAGTAGATGAATCCTTTGGGGATCAATAAATTGCTAAGAAACTTAATGAGCCTTAGTTATTTGACGTGTCTATGAAAATAGTCTTTAATTAGCTTTGGTATTCTTAGATGATCTCGAAAGAGACTCTAGGTAATTTGGGTGGTTTACCCTTAATTGTGATGAATGAAATAGATTAACTTAATTATGTGATTCAAGTCTTAACTAGTGAAACAAACTCAATCTCTATTTTGTTCCTATTTATTTAATTAGATTAATTAGAGTAAATAGTTTATTTTAATTTATTTATTTTAATTCTTACAATTTATATTGATTTGTGCTAGCTAGGGAAAGTCGATTGATAGTTAGTACTCAGTACTCTTTCATTGTGGGAACGATACTTAGTACCTTTTCCTTATGGGAACGATACTCTACTTATTACTTTATTACTTGCCACGATTCGTACATTTACAGTGTTGCACTACAAGTTTTTGGTACCGTTGCTAGGGAAAGGCATTGCTAATATTAACGCATTTTTTGTTTTTGTTAGACTAGTACTTCATTTTATTTTCATTTGTTTTATTGATAAATAAGTTATCATGGATAATGATGAATTTTTTTATCAATTTTTGTGGTCTAATGCATGTGATCCTATATATGATGTAAAACATATGTAATTTAATTATTTTCCATCTTATTTTTAGGTTTGTAATTGGTATGGAGAGAACCACGATGGGGCATATTGCCCATATTATTCATATTCACCTCTATCAGCTCGTTACAACCTATCCTGGAGTAGTTATATAGATCACACTTGGAGTTATCAATAAGAACCTAACTAAAATCTTGAGATAATGTTAGAAAATTTCATTCAAGAAATAAAGAAAATTGAAGAATGATACTTGGAGGATAAGTTACAATAATTCATTCAGTCGTAAAACAAACCAATGCAAATGGTTCAAGAAAGTCTAAAGAGATATGAGGAGCATTTCAGTCAAATTGAATGCTTTTAAAAACTTCAAATGTGTGCACCCATAAATAGCTCAACACAACCAACACAAGGAGAAAATATATGGTATGATGAGAGCACGTTAGTCAAAATGATGAAGTCACTTTTGAGTTGTGCAAAGATGATGAGTAAGAAGAGATGGCCCTTAAGGAAGATGAAGAAATCTCCAAGTGCAAAAATCAATTTGTAGACATCAAAGATGATGAAGTACAAAGTCACTCAACTTAACTTTAAGATGGGTTGGATGAGAAAATTATAACAATTTTTAAAGCTAGAAGGGATGAAGATAAGCCATCTATAGCTAACAATGCATATGTTCCATGATCTATTATGGTCATGTATAAGGAATCCATAAAAGGTGTTGGACTATGGAAAAACCCGCATGAAAAACCTTATATCTTTTAAGTAATTTTAGAACTACAAATTTGGTATATGGAGTTCGCACTTTATTACTTGGGCATAAGGGAGTCTAAGAAAAGAAAGGAAAGGAAGATGCTTTTAAGAACACTTTCTTATGTTCAGTTGTATCCATGGTACTTCATATTTGAAGGGTCAAGTTAATGACCTAAAATTGGCGCTTGTTGGGAGGCAACCTAATGTGTTTTTATTTAAATTTCTTTAATTCTAGTTTATTTTTCACTTTTTATTTTTCTTAGTTTTTATTGTTTTATTTTGTAGGTTATCCAATATTTAGAGAAAGTACAAAAGGAAGAAAATGGTTAGTAGGGAGGTCCTCTTTTTTGTTTTCTAATTTTAATATTTTTGTCATTGAGGACAATGCTAAGTGTGGAGGAGGATGCCAAATGTTAATGTTTTTATGTTTTATGTTTTTATGTTTTATGTTTGTGTGTGTATTAATTAAGTTTTACGTTTGGGTGCGTATTAGTTAAATTAAGAAAATTAAAAAAAAATGATAAGATTCATTAACCTTCAACTCGATTTCTCCACATTTGTTGTGATGTTTATCCTTAAAATGTTTTCATTTTGGTTTTATGAAAAATTGAAGCTTAATTGAAATTAGGAAGTGACAGTGTGTAAGTGCATATTTTCAATTCAAACAGGATAGTTTATTAATTAGGATAATTGAACATGGTCATTATGTATGAACAATTTAGTTCTTATGACCTAAGCATGAACTAAAAGATTTAATTTGAGCATGAATTTAGGAGATTCAATGAAATCATATACAAAAAAAAATATATCTCTCTTTTTCTAGTAAGAACAATGCTTAAATCTAAATTTTTATGCTTTAAATCTACTTCAATGCTCTAATTAGAGTAAGACTATCCAAAGGAACCACTTAGAGGTATCCATGAATAGTGATATGAGAACAGTGGGGGATTACTAAGAGTGGAAAAATTTGATTAGAGAGAAAAAGTGATAAGATGGAGTGTAAAATGCACTCATAAAATAAAAGAGAAGATGCTGTGAAATGGAGAGTAAAACACATTCACAATCAATTTTGTTTTTCTTCTAAGGTTATGTTCATTGGATTTAAAATAGGTTATGTGCTTGGGTTGTTATTAGTAAATTGTTCATATATGATGTATTTTTATCTGATTATCTTCTTTAGTAAACATTTTCAGTCTCGCTGTTGCCGATTTACATATATTAGAAATTATAACTCTTTGGTTGTGATTAAGCTAGTGTTTAAATGTTTAAATCTTATTTTTGATTACGGATGAGCAAAGCTTTAGTGTGGGGGAATTTGTTAAGTATAATTTTAGACTTATGCTTGAGTTGAATTTTAAATAAATAGTTAGTAATAAGAGAAGAATTTAGGTTTAATTAGGTATTTGTTTAAGATGGACATTCATTATAGTTTCCTATTAATTTTGGTTTATTTAAGAATTTTTAATTGATATTAATAAGTGTTTCCCTTTTTGTAGGTAAGTGTAGAAAGGAATTACAAAATAATTAAGGACTGGTGTGGCGTGGGTTTTGTCATGGCATGCTAGAAGTTGAGTAACCTTCTAGACCTAAAGTAGTCGCAACATGGCTTACAGCACGACATGATGGAAACCATGTTATCATTTATGAAAATTGAAGAAATCAGGAGAGAGTTGACATAGGTTCTAACATGCCATGATGAAAGTCATATTGTAAAACCAATGACATGACATGGCCTGCATCATCCCATGCCTGAAACCATGTCGAGCAGAAAAATTTCCTTTTTAGTAGAAGCATTGGAATTCAAGTGCAAGTAGGTTTTCCATCAGACTTTTCCCATAAAAGGGGACACAAAGGAACTATTGGAAAGCCATTCGAAGGGGAACACCACCGCCAAGGGGGGTGAAGCGTGGAATTAAAGAGTTTAATAAGGATTGAAGAATGTGCTTTCAACAAGTTTTATTTTTCCTTCTTCTTCTTTTCTTATGAATAGTTAAATTAATTAGAATTTGGTTTTGGAGTAGCTAATAGTTAATACTTGTTGAGATTTTTATTTCTTATTAATGTTTTAATTTTTAGTCAATTTTATAAGTTGTACTTAATGTCTTGTATTCAACTAAGGGCCCAATTGTTTGCATGTACGTGGATAGATTAGAGACAACAAAAGTTGCATGGTTTATCAGCTTATAAACTTGTAAAACATAGGAACCTCAATCATGAAAGTAGACGAGTCCTTGGGGGGTAACTTAATTACTAAGAAACTTAATGAGCCTTAGTTAATTGACGTGACTATGAAAATAGGCTGTAATTAGCTTTGGCATTCTTAGATAATCTCGAAAGAGACTCTAGGTAATTTGAGTGGTTTACCTTGATTGTGATGAATGAAATATATTAACTTAATTCCATAATTCAAGTCCTAACTAGTAGAACAAACCCAATCTCTATTTATCCCTATTTATTTAATTAGATTAATTAGAGTAGATAGTTTATTTTAATTATGGAAATTTATATTGATTTTTGCTAGCTAGGGAAAATTGATTGATAGTTAATACTTAGTACCCTTTCCTCGTAGGAACAATACTTTACTTATCACTTTATTACTTGCCATGATTTGTACACTTGTGGTATTGTGTTAACACATAGCAAACCTAATAAATTTAATCCTGAACTGAACTATACCAAGTTGAGAGTCATTCCTCCTTAAATGCTAACTAAGAGAATAAGAGGCATCCAGTATCTTCAATTTTTTCTCATCGCACCAATGCTGGAGCAAAAGGAAAACAAATTGTGACAAAAGATGGTGATGGTAATTCTCGACATCTGGTGTTTACAAAGGAGTAGTATAATAAGCTATTGGCACTCATTAATTCAAATCCTCAGTTAGTAAGTACTTCCTCATCTACTAATACCTTGTCCACTTCTTTTGAAACTGCTCAAGAGTCAGGTATTGCTCTATGTTCACAGATTTTCTTTGCCACTACTTTGATGATAAAAGATGCCTAGATCATAGATACAGGAGCAACAGATCATATCACTAACTCACTTAAGAAATTCACACATTATAAACCTGCTTCTAACATGCATGTTAAACTTCCAAACTCTCACAAGATACCTGTTGCACATATTGATGACATTCAGTTGACAGATGACTTGATTCTATACAACGTATTTCATGTACCTAATTTCTCTTTTAGTTTAATCTCAGCTAACAAACTTGTTAAAACTTCTCAATGTTTTCTAGTTTTTTTGCTTTCTATTTGTCATTAAAAGCTTGAAGATGATTGGTATAGCTTAAGAATGTGATGGTTTTTATCAATATAAGGACAATAGTAAATTAGTACATAATTATTCTTATTTCAAATCATGTGTAGTCACTCATGTTCATAGTGTTACTTCAGATCCATTGTGGCATTATAGGTTTGGCCATCCTTCATTTTCAAGACTATGAGCTCTTTCAATTATAGATACTTCTATTATAGCACATAATTATGTTTATGATGTTTGTCATATTAGTAAAAAAAAGAAGTTGTCTTTTCCCATTAGTTCTTCAATGTCTCAAAGCTGTTTTAATCTAATACATATGGACATTTAGGGTTTTTTAGCAACTACTTCTCTATATGGCCATCGTTATTTCCCCACTAATGTGGATAACAAAAGTCATTATTCTTGGATATTTCCTTTGAAAACTAAAGCTAAAGTTCATCCTTTAATTTACAAATTCTTTACTTTTGTGGAAACATAATTTGATAAGAAAATCAAATGTGTTAGGATAGACAATGGAAAAGAATTTGAACTTCATGATTTCTTTAATTCAAAGGGTTTTATTCATCAAACCTCTTATACTACACACCTTAAAAAAATTATATTGTTAAGAGAAAACATCAATATATTTTAAATGTTGTTAGAGTACTAAGATTTTAAGCCTCCTCACCTCTTCATTTTTGGATGGATTGTGTTCTTCACACAGTCTATTTAATTAATTGAACCCTTTCATCGATTGTTGCCAACAAAACACCATATTAACTACTCTTTAACAAACTTCCTAACTTTCATAATCTAAAGGTTTTTAGATGTCAATGCTTTGCTTATACTCTTTCTCATACTTGACACAAATTTGATTCCCAAGCTGAAAAATGCATTTTTCTTAGCTTTCCTTCTACTGTCAAAGGTTTTACACTTTACAATCTTCACAATAAATAAATTTTTATTTTTAGGGATGTTAAATTTCATAAGCATTTATTTCCTTTCTCTAAAACACTTCATTTCACATATGATTCTTTACTAGACATGGATGTTACTATTACTATTCCTACTGAATTAGCTAATGAAAATCTTCTACATTCTTCATCATTACCTATTGATTCTTTAAGTGCTGATATTCACCTACATCCCATACCTAATATTCTTTTATCTGCTTCACCTTCCCTTCCTAAAAAGACTTTTAGAACTGCTCGGCCCACCGTTATACCTTCAAGATTATCAATGCACTCTTTCTTCTCGTACCACGCCCCATACCATTTCTCAAATATTATGGCCTACACTTTGTACTAGTGCTGATATAGAGAGGTTATATAATACTATTAATAAAGTTTTTTTTATTTTTTTTATTTATTATAGTTAGGCTATAAGTAATTTATTTAGTATAGTTATCATTTATTCATTAGATAGCTTAATTGGTTAGTTAGGCCTCTGTTATATAAACATGTACATATAGTGCATCAAAATTACTTTTACATGAGTTTTTAGTTCCCTCCAAACTCTGATATGGTATTAGAGCTTGATCTTTGAACCTCTAGAGTTTTCTTTGTGATTCTTGTAGTTCTTACTTGCCAAACAACATTTTTCGTGTATGCTAAATAGTATTTACTATAATCTTTTGCTTTGAAGATTTTTGCAAAATGGCAAATACTCCTCACACCAAAGATTTTCCTTCAAGTCCATTTTTTCTTCATGCTAACAATAATCCTTCCTTGGTTCTCACTTATTGCTTGCTTAATGGAATTAATTTCTACCCTTGGTCCAAATCGATGTATATGGCATTGATTTTTAAGAATAAATTAAAGTTTGTTAATGGATAGATTGCGATTCCTAATACTGATAATCCTCTATTTACAACATGGGAAAGATGCAACACCATGGTTTTGTCCTGGTTAGTAAAATCAAAATTCCTTCTATTGCTTAAACTATGATGTGGTTTGATAATGCTTGTGATCTTTGGAAAGATTTGCATGATAGATTTGCATAAGCATATGCTGTGAGAATCTCATATTTGCAAGAAGAAATTGCTTCATTAAAGCAAGGCTCTATGTATATTAATGATTACTTCACTCAATTGAAGATTCTTTGGAATGAGTTTGCCAATTTAAGACCTGTTCCTAGATGTATTTGAGTTCTATAATGTAATTGTAGTGCACTAGAGATAATCAAAGGCTATACTTAATAGGATAATGTGATATGTTTTTTGAAAGGTTTAAATGGTGAATTCTAAACAATTAGGTCATAGATTCTAATCATGGATCCTTTTCCTTCTTTGAAATGAGTTTTTACACTTGCTCTGCAACATAAGAGAGAGCTTAGAGGACTGTTTGACCAAGGAATGAATGAATCAATAGTCCTTTATGCTAGTAGACTAGGCTCTACTTTGAATGCAGTGTATCATGTCAACAATTCTACTTAATTTCATAATTTTAAGAAATTTTCTAATGCTGCTTCAAATAGCAACCAACTTGTTCATTTTGTGAACTCTATGGTCATTAAACTGATAAGTGTTATAAAAAATATGGCTATCCACCTGGCTTTAGGATTCTGTCTAAGAGTTACAATGGTTCAATTAATTAAGTTGAGAGTCATTCCTTCTTGAATGCTAACTATGAGAATAAGGCGAAGCAAGCATCTTCAAAATTTTCTCATTATACCATTGCTGGAGCAAAAGGAAAACAATTTATGACAGAAGATGATGATGGTGACTCTCGACATCTGGTGTTTACAAAGTGAAAGAGTCATAGAGGGGGGGGGGGGGTGAATGGGACTATTGAGAAAAATTAAGAAATTAAATGGTTTAAACAAGAATTAAAAGAAGTGTTGAGAAGAAAGAATGAAGAACATAAAGATTTAAGGAGTTTAGATTCAAAAACAATCCTACGTCTCCACCTAACTTATCCCAAAGTTAGGTTTTTTCAATCACCCACAATCTTATTCACAAGATTGATAATACACAAGAGTTTTTTGGCTCACTTTTACAACTTTACAACTTGATTTTTCTAGGCTCACTTAAAACCAAATTACAAGTCTTTTCAAGGATCACACTAAAATTGAAATCCCAAGTGTTTTAATAACTAAACACCTAACCCAATTCCTTTAGAATAGAATCTCACTTCCTATTTTGTAATCCCAGAAAATGGAAGAAGAAGAAGAATATCTATTCTAACATTCACCAACTCTCATAAGACTATATAGTAACAAAAATGAATTTTTGAAGATTTTAATTGATTGCTTGAATGTATAAAATGAATGAACAAGTTTCTTAACATAAAAATAATCTTCAGAGATCTTATTTATACTTGAGCAATTCAATTATAATTGTTGGAAGCAATAATTTCATTCTTAACATTATCCAAGTCTTGTCAGGTCATGGTCAGGATATCATCAATCTCAATCAGGACTAGCATTAAATAGTTGTTACGAGCCGTTGTGTTTGAAAAGCTGCCTTGATCCCAATCGGGATGGCTATATCCTAATCACGACTGCCATGCCCTGAGTAATGTCCTGATTGGGACATTCAATCGGGATGGGTATTGCCTATTTTGCCAATTTTTGCTCTCTTTGGTTCCGCTCAAGACTTCTTTGGCCCCGATCAGGATTTCAACCTAAATTGTAACTTTTTGTGACATTTAGTCTCTGTGATGAGTCCGGTCGAGATAGTACTTGCAATGACTTTCGAGAATCATTTTTCTTCAATATTTCATTATTATTGTGACTTTTAAATTGTTCTTAACATATACACACTTGAAGCAAACACATTAGTTGCTCAAAATTAAGTTTGTTTAGATCAAAATCAAGATTATTAACTTCTTAAGGTCATCAATTTCTCCCTTTTTGATTTTGACAAACTTATTTTGAGTTTAATAAAAATATAATGTAGAGTGTGTGAACAATTTATGATAATAATGAATATATGAATTGAGAACAAATATATTTCTTTATTTCTTCCCCTATGAATATGGATATGATAAGAAATATAAATTTAATCATTTATTCCCCATATTTTATCAAAAATAAAATTAAACTTGTAGAATAATAATAAAAAAAGGGTCTAATATAAGAAATGTGTTAAAAAATAAGATAACATGATGATAACATCATCATTAAAATAAATTGTTATGCAATTTGAAGGAAATAATTTCAAGCATATATAATGCATTATAAAATACAGACATGATCATATAGAGCTTAGCTAGTCAATGAATTATGCGAAACTTAGCATATCATAATAATTAACATTAAGCACAAATATTATATTTCTTTATCTCCCCCTTTGTTAAACAATAAAGGAAACAAAAGACCATAAACTAAAATAATGAAAAAGCAAAGATACATAAAATCTTTATGAAATAAAGACACAATATTACATAGTTATGTCACTTACATAAACACATCTTTAAAAGAAAATTCTTTTTAAAGCAATTAACTAAGTATACATGCAAACTTAATTAAAGATTAAAACAATTCCTAAGCTAAATGGATTTTTCATGTACATAATAATATTTAAACTCAAATATTTCTCCCCTTTTGTCAAAAATCAAAAGAATAAATGCAAATACCACGATTAAAAATGAAGATGTTTCATTAATAAAAAGGATAAAATGCTAAAAGTAAACTAAAACTAAACTAAACATAAACATGGTATTATGAGCCTAAAATTTTAAACTAACAGTTAGAGGCTCATATACTAAAAATAAACCAAACATAATCCAAAAATAAAACAACAAGAAAATAAAAATAAGAACTATTCTTATGGAGGAAAAGGAGGAGGAGGATAGGTGCATATGTATCCTTGTTACTCATAGAAGTGATGAACATTATGTTAAAGATGAGCAACATTTTCATCAATTTAATTGAAGCACACATTAAAATTAGATCTAACTTCATTAAAACGAGAGTTGAAGTTGGATTCCAAGAGAGACATGCACTCAAAAATTTGCCCAACCCATGAAGGTTCATCCTCTTGAGCTTGGGCACCTTAACCTGAGTTTCCTTTACTTCTTATTTTCTTTTTTGGAGGAGCAACTTGAGGTTATATATCTTTTTACTCTTTTAGCTTCTTCCTCTTGACCTTCTTACTCTTTTAGCTTTTGAAACATGGCCTCAATTTTTTTATTAGCACCAAGATCATGTTTCCAAACCTAAACTCTATTAATAGAGGTGAATTGCTTGGAGTTTTAAATGAAGGTAGCATCAAGAAGTAAAGGTCTGGTAGAGGGTAAAGAATCAAGATTAACATTTATGACAATCCCTCCAATACAAATAGCACCGGTTTAACTATTACTAATTATCCAAATTCTCCATTGCAAAAATCTTCCTAAAGCAATACTCTTATTGTTATAAAGACAATAGAGAATAAAGAGGTCATCAAAAGAGATTGCTTCATTAAAGAGAGCTCTACCATTAATAGAATAAGTGAAACAATGATGAATATACCAAAGTGCTTTGGATTTGATGAAAGTGGCTTTGGTATGTTTGGCAAAGAATTGAGGTGCATTAGGAGCCTTGATATGATCCTAATAAGAGGAGGCAATCCAATGAAGGTCAACTTGAATGTGTCCCTCTTAAGAGAATTTGAAACGAGTGTTAAACTCTTGATGAGCCATAAAGCGATCTCTCCTTCCAAATTTAAATCTCATAGAGAAATAGGGGTTATCATCATAAAATTTTATAGAGCGAAGAGTAAAATATGAGAGAAATTCCATGATCAGTGTAGGATAAGAAGGAAAAGGAGAAAAAAGAAAAATAAAAAATCCCACCTTTAAGGGAAGTTCTTTAAATTCATCAAAGTGACAAATGGCTTTACGAGTGTCTTCATATATATAACGTGAGGGGATGAAGGCCCTTTTTTGAAAAAGAGAACTCCTTTTCTTGATTTATTGAGAAGACTATGAAAAAGGAAAGTGAGTTCTCTTGGGTTTATCCTTCTTTAAAAGAGAAAGGGCTTGAGAAGATGAAGGGGTTTTGCTAGGTTTCTTTAGAGCTATAAGGAGAGAATAAAAGTTGAATGTGTAGAGAGAAGATATTTGATTTTATATGAAAAATCAATGAGGAATAGGATGATATATACAGACATGAGATTAGGGTTAGAAATAGTATAGAATTTGAATTTGAATTGAGTAGGAACCTAAAAATTTGTTCTTGATTTTGATTGGAATGTCAAAAAGGTAGGAAAATTTTGAATTCTTTATCCTGTCAGGTGTCATGTCTTGGTTAGGACATGATCTCATCCCGATCGAGACATGTAGTCTCAAGCCATATCCTGATCGGGACATCTGTTCAGGATTATTTATGTGTAAAAAAACACATAATTAAAGAATTATGTCTCGATCAGGACATGATTTGGTCCTGGGTGGGACCATGGTCCCTTTCCAAAAAGTTTTGGAAAATGTTTCAATTACATCCAGAATGATTTACAATTAAGTCCTTACAACATAAACTTGCATAAATTGGACAAAATTGATGATTTCTGAAGGATATAAATGATGAAATGAAAAAGGCTCATTGTAGGATGGATATATTTTGCAAAAAAAAAAAATTAATTTAATGAAAATTTCATAAATTAATTATTAATTTGCAAAATAGGAAAAAAATTAAATAAACATGTATCAAATACCAAAAATAAATAATAAATATACTTAAGGTTCTATCAAAATCAAGACAAACTAGAACCATCAATCATGCCAAGTTCATATTTAATGAAGTTCAATCTCTCTTCATTGAGAGGTTTTATGAAGATATCTGTAAGTTGATTATTTGTATCAACAAAATCAAGTATAATATCACCAACTTGAACATGGTCACATAAGAAATGATGTCTAAAGTCAATATGCTTAGTTCTAAAGTGTTGAATGGGATTCTTGCTAATGTTAATAGCACTTGTATTGTCACATTTGATGGGAATATGATAAAGTTTTATGCCATAGACCATTAATTGTTGTTTTTGCCATAAGTTTTGTGAACAACAAAGACTTGCTTCAATATTTTCAGCTTCTATAGTGGACAAGGCAACCAAAACTTGTTTCTTGCTAAACCAACAAACTAAACATTGTCCTAAAAATTGATAAGTTCCGGAAGTGCTCTTTCTATCTAGTAAACTACCAACAAAATCTACATCTAAATAACTAATCAAGTCAAAGGAAGAACTTTTAGGATACCAAAGTCCTAAATGCATTGTACCATAAAGATATTTGAAAATTCTTTTAATAGCATTCAAATAAAACTCTCTAGAACTTGATTGAAATCCAATACACAAGCAATTAGCAATTAAAATATCGGGTTTACTAGCAGTTAAATAAAGAATGGATATGATCATACCACTAAATCACTTTTCATCAATTGATTTTTCATTCTCATCTTTGTTTAGTTTGGTTGTGGTGCTCATTAGAGTTTTACTTATTTTAGTTCCATCCATCCCAAACTTCTTGAGAATATCTTTTGCATATTTTATTTAATTGATGAAAATCCCATCTTTGCATTGCTTGATTTGTAATCCAAGAAAGAATTTGAGTTCTCCCATCATACTTATTTGAAATTCTCATTGCATTAATTTTAAGAATTCCTCACACAAGCAATGGTTAGTAGTACTAAAAATGATATCATCAACATATATTTGCACAATTAAAAAATCATGTTTGTATTTCTTTATAGAACGAGTTGTGTCAACTTTTCCTTTAGAGAAACCTTTCTTTAATAAAAAGTTACTTAATCTTTCATACCAAGCTCTTCGAGCTTGTTTTAATCCATATAAAGCTTTTGAAAGTTTAAACACATGATTTGGAAAATCAAAATTTTCAAAACCTGAAGGTTGTTCAACATATACCTCCTGTTCAATAAAACCATTAAAAAATGCACTTTCAATATCCATTTGATAAAGTTTAAAATCCGTGAATGATGTATAAGCAAGTAGCATCCTAATAGCTTCTAACCTTGCGATGGGGGCAAAGGATTCATTATAATCATTGCCTTCCTTTTGATTATAACCTTTAGCAACTAGTCTAGCTTTGTTCCTATTTATGATAGCTTATTCATTCATTTTATTTCTAAACACCCATTTAGTGCTTATAATAGGATGATATTTAGGTTTAGGAACTAAAGTCCAAACCTTGTTTCTCTTAAATTAATTTAACTCTTTTTGCATAATAAGGACCCAAAATTCATCACATAAAGCATCATCAATATTTTTAGGTTTAATTTGAGAAATGAAGGCTAGATTAATAATAGACTTAAGTTTAGATCTAGTTGTTACCCCTTTTACAGTGTCACCTATGATGAGGTCTTGTGGGGGAGCTTTGTTGAATTACCAATCCTTTGGAAGTTCATTCTTTAAAGTAGGTTGAGATGTCTCCTCATTATCTTCTTTATTTGGTCTTTCAAATTCCAAAGGTTTGCTTGCAACTTCTTCTTGTGTATTCACAGTCTCTTTTTCACCTACAAGATCATCAATACTACAAACATCCTTTGTAGGATCTAGTAAGTTTGATTAATTAAATACAATATGCATTGAATTTTCAACTACTAGAGTTCTCTTATTACATACACTATATGATTTACTATAAATGGAGTAGCCTAAGAAAATTCCTTTATTAGCTTTAAAGTCAAATTTTCTAAGATTGTCCTTGGTATTCAATATAAATCGCTTGCAACCAAATACTATTAGATATGAAATTTTGAGTTTTCTATTATTCCATAGCTCATAAGATGTTTTATTTAAAATTTTTCTTTTGAAAACTTAGTTTGAAATATAACAAGATGTGTTAACGACTTCTGCCCAAAATATAAAGCGCTTGCAACCAAATACTCTTAGATATGAAATTTTGGATTTTCTATTGTTCCATAGCTTATAAGATGTTTTATTGAAAATTAGTCCGTTGAAAACTTTGTTTGAAATATAACAAGATGTGTTAATGGCTTCCGCCCAAAAGTATAGAGGTAAATTATACTCATAAAGCATTGCTTTAGCCATTTTCATAAGAGTTCTATTTTTCCTTTCAAGTACCCCATTTTTTTGAGGAGTTCTAGGAGATGAAAATGTATGAGAAATACCATTTTCATTACAATAGTTTTTAAAGAATTCATTTTCAAATTCGGTTCTATGATCACTTTTAATGGATGAAATACAAAAATCTTTTTCCTTTTGAACTCTTTTAGGAAAATTTTCAAAAGCTTTAAAAGCATAATTTTTATGAGCAAGAAAACACACCAAAGTAAATCTAGAGTAATCATTAACCAATACATATGCATAGTGCATTCCACCAAGACTAGTAACTTTAGTTAGTCCAAACAAATCCATATGTATAACTTCAAGTGGTCTAGAAGTGGACACTATATTTTTAAGCTTAAATGAGGACTTGGATTGTCTTTCTTTTTGACAACCATCATAAGGTTTATCTTTAGTGAATTCAAGTTTAGGAAAACTAATCATAAGTTCATGTTTATAAAGATCATTCAAAAGCTCAAAATTTGCATATTCTAACCTTCTATGACATGTCCATGTGTCATGAGAAATAGACATTAAGCATTTGATGTCTTTGTTATCAATTTTATTCAAATTAATGACATAAAAGTTGTCTACTCTTTCACCACTAAAAATAACTTTATTTTTATTAAAACTACTAACAAAGCAATTTCTAGGATAGAGAGTTACTTTATTTCCCATGTCACACAATTGACTTATATGAAGCAAATTATGTTTAAGACCATAAAAAAATAATACATGATGTATAGATAAGGATTGAGGATTATATATTTCTCTAATGCTAATGAATTTTCCTTTTGCATTGTCTCTGAATGTAACATGTCTGTTGGGTTTTGTGATTTAAAAATGCAGCGGAAATTAAAAATTTTAATCACAAACCCTAACTCGGATCCAAGTAATTTGATTACTTAATTTAAAACTAGGTTTTTCAAATCTTACCACAAATGCAGAAGAGGCAAGATTTTTGGAAGGTAGAGAGGAGGTTCACTTTAGTGTCACCTTACCTCAAGCTTTTGATTTTGGTAGTTCGGATCAAGATGTCTCTAAAAGAATCCATCCTTCACAAGTGTCCACACGAACAGCCCTTGATTAAAATAAAAACTTTGTGTGCTAATACTTCTCTTGATTTCTCACAAACCAGAACAAAGACACTCTGTGTTTTAGTTTTTCTAAGAGGAGAAAAATGAATTTTGGTGGCTAATAATTGAGTTAGTGAAACCCTAGAGAATATAACATATTTATAGACCTCTAATTAGTGTTTCTCTTACCAAAAACCACTTTTTGGTAATTTCTCAATTATTATTATTATTCTGATTTTATTTAAAATTAAATTAGAAATAATATTCTATTTATTTAAGATAACATTTACCTTAAATAAATAAATAAACTATTTATTTATTTCCACAAAGCATATTTGGGCTTCTCAAACACATCTGTTATTGGGCCTATTCTAAGTGTGTGACCCTATAGGTTCACATGGCGTTGGTAGTAGGCCTTAAATCTCTATTTAGGCCTACAAGTCATAAGTGGCCTCTAGCAAGACATTATGACTACCCAAGTCATGTGAAGTCGATAATCCAACATAACCTAATTTATAATAAATATTGTAATCCCTTTATCACATGATATCTTGATTAAATATAAGGCATAGTTTCTGTCATCCTTATATATTTCAATCATATTATTTCTTGAGTCTAAGTAAACTGAGAATGATAATTCTTTATCAATTCACTTTAGCATGGCCATGAATTTTCCTCAGTTTATCTTATCAAAGGGCCCATAGATATCTTACTCAGATTAAATGAGGGACAAATTCTTTCTCAATCACTCACATTCCTCACATAACTCATTTTATATCCAACAACAATCTATTTAATCATCTTATTAAAGACAATGTTAGATTGTGTGAAAATATATAATAGTTATGTAGAAATCCATGATGATTTCAAGGTCAAAGGACTAAATCAATATTATTATGATGAGAATTACTTATGACAATTATCTATGTAGTATTCTCATAATGGGTCAATCCAGTACATTATTTCTCAAATAAGTACCTATAAGTTAACTTAACATCTCATATTCATGATCAGTAAAATATAATCATCAATCAACATCATACTAGCCATAACATATTGTTATGACTAGGGGTAATTTGAATAGAGCTCATATTTAATCTAAGAGTTTTACTATCAAGTCATATACTTGATGACCTTAGTAAGAATTGACTATTCAAGTCATTATCATAACATAAAATGATAATGAAAAATGCCTCTTTATTAAATAAAATGATAAAGTAAAAACATGGTCATACATGATTGACCTAATGCATATCATTAACAATGTCCTCCATCCTTAGCATCAAGTTTATTGAATTGTTCCTTGTCTCCCATCATGTGCTTTAAACATCCATTATTGAGATATTACTTGCTTTTTATTCTAATAGATTTCAAGCACACCTACATAAAATAATTTAAGTGTTCTTTTAGACCTAAACCTTTCTTAGTCTAGGTTGGTTAGTTTTAAGAAAATTTGAAGGAAATAAATTCATGTGTAGTTTTCTATAGAAACATACATTGTTAGTACATCTTTAATCATGCAATATGAGCATAAAACATTTTCAAATTTATTTCTCCTAGAATAAAATACTTTCCTAGTGTGTGTAACATGCCTTTAGTATTGTGGTGGTATGTATTTCCTATTATTTTGTGTCATTATGTGAGTTATACATTTACAATGACAATGCATATTTTGATAATTTTGTACAAAATGCTTTTATGCATTGTGAACTCTTTTAGGAAAATTTTCAAAAGCTTAAAAAACATAATTTTTATGAGCAAGAAAACATAACCAAGTAAATCTAGAGTAATCATCAACCAATACATATGCATAGTGCATTCCACCGAGACTAGTAACTCTAGTTAGTCTAAAAAAAATTCATATGTATAAGTTCAAGTGGTCTAGAAATGGACACTATATTTTTAAGCTTAAATGAGGATTTGGATTGTCTTCCTTTTTGACAACCATCATAAGGTTTATCCTTAGTGCATTCAAGTTTAGGCAAACCAATCACAAGTTCATGTTTACAATGATCATTCAAAAGCTCAAAATTTGCATGTCCTAACCTTCTATGACATGTCCATGTGTCATGAGAAATAGACATTAAGCATTTGATGTATTTTTTATCAATTTTATTCAAATTAATAACATAAAAGTTGTTTACTCTTTCACCACTAAAAATAACTTTATTTTTATTAAAACTATTAATAAAGCAATTCTAGGATAGAAAGTTACTTTATTTCCCATGTCACATAATTGACTTACATGAAGCAAATTATGTTTAAGACCATAGAAAAAACATGATGTATAGATAGGATTGAGGATTATATGTTTCTCTAATGCTAATGATTTTTCCTTTTACATTGTCTCCGAATGTAACATGTCCTTCGTCCTTAGCATCAAGTTTATTGAATTGTTCCGTGTCTCCTGTCATGTGCCTTAAACATCCATTATCAAGATATTACTTGCTTTTTGTTCTAGTGGATTTCAAGCACACCTACATAAAACAATTTAAGTGTTCTTTTAAACCTAAACCTTTATTGGTCTAGGTTGGTTAGTTTCAAGAAAATTCAAAGGAAGAAAATTCATGTGTAGTTTTCTATAGAAAAATACATTGTTAATACGTCTTTGATCATACAATATGAACATACAACATTTTCAAATTTATTTCTCCTATGATAAAATACTTTCCTTGTTTGTGCAACATGCCTTTGGTATTGTAGTGGTGTGTATTTCCTATTATTTTGTGTCATTGTGTGAGTCATACATTTACAATGACAATGTATATTTTGATAATTTTATATAAAATGTTTTTATGCATTGTGATATGTAGCATGCCTATTATGATTATGTCTAGTGTACATATAAGTATGCTTAGGTTGAGGTGCTCTAGTTTGAACTTTACCTCTTTGTTTTAATGAAGGATGAGTCTTGTCAGACTTTCTTTTATTATTTAACACATGAGATCTTTTAACTTTGAAAGCTTGAATCTCATTTGGTTTGGAAGTAGAAGGAGGGGAATCATATGAGGCTTTTATGAAATTAATATGTGATGAAAATGATGATATCGTTCCATTTTGATATCCAATTCCGTGGATATCTCCATGAAACTTTTGAGAGTTAAGAAGACTATCTAAACTTTCTTTTCCTTTCTTGAATTTAGTTATAGAATTATTTAATTCTAAAACCTCCTTAGAAAACTTATAATTTTCATCATTTGCTTTCTTAAGTTGATTTTTCAAAGAATTTGAAGATTTAGCATCACTAACAAGTTTTTTGTTTGATGCAACAAGTTTAGCAAAATCATTTTTTAAACTTTTAAATTCTTTAATTAAGCTAAGTAACTCATGCTTATATTATTTTTTCTTAAATAATGAACTTTTACATTTAACTAATAATTTTCTCACAATAGAGCTCTTATCATCATCATCATCATTATTATTATTATCACAATAATCATCACAATCATAAGTGGATGGTACCTCATTTTTATTTTAAGAGCCATGAAGCAAAGATTGGCCACTTCTTGTTGTTCCTCTTCCTCTTTAGATTCAGAAGAATCATCCCAAGTGGCTTTGAATGTCTTCTTCTTATCTTTTGCTCCTTTATTCTTGAATTTGAGTTTAGGGCATTTACTTCTAATGTGTCCTGGTATCTTGCATTCATAACAAGTAACCTTTTTGGTTTTCTTCTTCCCATTTCCTTTAAACTTCTTATTGAAGTCCTTTATTTTTTAGAAGTTTTTCTTTCTTAAAATCTTCTTAAAGTTCCTAGTGAGCATGGTAATGTCACCATTTTCATCACTAGAATCTTTTATGCTTTCCTCTTCACTATCTTTTTTAAGAGCTTTTAGAGCTATGCTTTTTTTCTTTTCTTTTTTCTCTTCTTACTCTTCACCTTTTTACTTAATGGTGAGCTCATATGTTAAGAGCTTACCAATTAGCACATTGGTTGATAAAGTAGAGAGGTCTTGAGATTCCTCATTGAAGTAACTCAAGATTCCTAATCCTTCTTAGGTAGGATACTTGGAATCTTGTTATTTACCTTTTTTTTGGTGAAATGTTTACCAAGTTTCATAAGAGTTGTAAAAAGAGTATTGAGTCGATTACTCATCTCCGTGATTGACTTTTGAGGCTTTATCTTGAAGAGTTTATATTCATACATATGAAGTTGAACTTTCTTGCTTCTCACTTGTATGTTTCCCTTATTGTGATTTTTCAGGGTCTCTTACATTTCCTTGGCCAATATACAATGTTAACGCTTGCCTCCTTTTTCTCTTATCATGAAAGAGACTAGAGTATTCATACCCTTTTTATTTTTATGATTTTCTTCCTTTTGATCAATGCTCCATTGGTTTCTTAAAAGAGTAGTTACCATACCATATATAATAGTTGTAGGTGGTTCTTAACCTCTTAGGACAATATCCTAAAGTTTGATACAATCACAATTGAGGTATAGCTCCATCTTGAACTTCTGATGAGGATAGCCACTACCATCAAAGAATAGTCTAATTGAAGAAATGTTTTGAGATTTACTCCCTATGATCTTGTATTCTAGTAATAAAGTACCTAGAATTCAAGCTCTGATACCAATTGAAAGAGTCCCAGAGGGGGTGAATAGTACTATTAAGAAAAATTAAGAAATTAAATGGTTTGAACAAGAATTAAAAGAAGTGTTGAGAAGGAAGAATAAGAACATAAAGATTTAAGGAGTTTAAATTCAACAATAATCCTAAGTCTTTACCTAACTTATCACCAAGTTAGGATTTTTCAATCACCCATGATCTTATTCAGAAGATTAATAATACACAAGAGTTTTATAGTTCACTCTTACAACCTTTCAACTCGAGTTTTCTAGGCTCACTCAAAAACCAAATTACAAGTGTTTTCAAGGATCATACTAAAACTGAAATCCTAAGTGTTTTGATGGCCAAACACTTAACCTAATTCCTTTAGAATATAATCTCACTTCCCATTTCTAATACCAAAAAATAGAAGAAGAAAAATATCTATTCTAACACTCACCAACTCTCATAAGAGTATATAATAACAAAAATGAATTTTTGAAGAGTTTCATTGATTGCTTGAATGTTTAAAATGAATGAACAAGTTTTTTAACATAAAAAAAATATTCAAAGATCTTTTTTATACTTGAGAAATACAATTATAGTTGTTGGAAGCAATAATTTCGTTCCTAACATTTTCCAAATCAATTTGAATGAAAATTTACACTTTTATGCTGCATTTTGTCAGGTCCTAGTTGGGACCAACATTAAATAGCTGTTATGAGCCATTGTGTTTGTAAAACTGCCCTAATCCCGATTGGGATGACTATATCCTAATCGGGACTACCCTATCGCGAGCAATTTCCTGATCGAGACATTCAATCAAGATGGGTACTACCCATTTTGCCAATTTTTGCTCTTTTTGGTCCTACTTGGGACTACTTTGGTCCTAATAAGGACTTCAAACCAAATTGTAAATTTTTATGAAATTTAGTCCCTATGATAAGTCCGGTCGAGATAGTACTTGCAATGAATTTTTGAAATCATTTTTATTCAATATTTCATTATTATTTTGATTTCTAAATTGTTTCTAACATATACACACTTGAAACAAACACACTAGTTGCTCAAAATTAAGTTTGTTAAGATCAAAATCAAGATTATTAACTTGCAAAGGTCAACACAAAGGAGAGGTATAATAAGCTTCTGGCACTCATTAATTCAAATAATTTATTAGCAAGTAGTTCCTCATCTACTAATACCTTGTCTGCTTCTTTTGAATATGCTCAAGAGTCAAGTATTACTCTATGTTCACAGATTTGCTTTGCCATAACTTTGATGACAAAAGATGCCTAGATTATAGATACATCAGCAACATATCATATCACTAACTCATTTGAGAAATTCACACATTATAAACCTAGTTTTAACATGCATGTTAGACTTCCAAACTTTCATAAAATACATATTGCACATATTAGTGACATTCAGTTGATAGATGACTTGATTCTATACAACGTGTTACATGTACTCAATTTCTCTTTCAGTTTAATCTTAGCTAACTAACTTGTTAAAACTTCTTAATGTTTTCTTCTTGTTCTACCTTCTATTTATTATATTCAAGATATTCAAAGCTTGAAGATGTTGATCCAAAATTGCAAGCGCACTATACCAAGTAATATAAAAAATATCGATCCCACGAGGACTCGCTCTAATCACCTATCAACCTAATTCTTTATTGTCTAAGGCTTTAAAATAAGGAATTTTGAATGAAATTTAAATAACAAATAAATGAACTTATAGAATAAAAATAATTTTTAAAATTAAAGAACAAACAATCAATAATCAAAACTTGCTAAGAATTAAATAACCTCACAATCACTAAGCTGCCCAAATTTATACTCAATTAGCTATGCATATCCTGAGTTTTTCTAAAGCATCAATCAATCTCTCTTAAGTATTAATTAATTTAAATTCACAACTATCAATCAAGGCAATAAATACCCAATTCTCATTGCAATCCAAACACCTAGATATCAAAATCATGAATTATGAAGCATGACTTAATGGGAATTTAATCAACTCAATTTATCTCTAATTTTGAGCTAAGTTAAACATGTGTTTATAGGTCTATAAGAATTACCATCTCTCAATGCATAACTGTAAGCACGCAATTTCAGGATAGTTGAGTGTGGATGCGATAAAGAACTCCAATGAAGAAAATATTATAAATAGGTCTTCAAAATTTGAAGTTTGAAACCTCAAAAGGCTAAATGCATTTCCAAAAGAGTTTAATTGGTTTTTTAAAGGACTTGATTACAAGGTTTTCTTTAAGCACCTAATTTAAATGTTTAAATTCTTTTAGGGGTTTTTTGTAATTAAAAGTTAAAAAAAGAAAAAGATTAGAATTCTGTAATTCCAATCGGAATTACATAAACCCAATCAAAAGTATGTAATTCCATTCAAAATTACATAATCCTAGTTGGGATTAGACATGTTCCGTCTATTTTTTTTATTTTATAGTAAATAAAAATTTTGTTTTCTAAATTTTAATTAGTCAAATAATATGATAAATCCCTTTTCTAGGATTATCTAAATTTTTCAAGAAATCAAAAGTCATTTTAAAATCAAAACTCTATCACTATGAAGAGAGTAATCACAGTATAATAAGTCTTTTAGCTAGGGTTTTCTATATAAACCCAACTCAAGCTCTTTTAGGGAGGGGAGCTCTCTTTTTCTTGGACCTTTTTGGAGGCTTTTCCTTTTCTTCTTATGCATTGTTCAATTAAAAAATATTTTCTTGTGAAATATTTTTTGAGGAAGAAGCATTAGGCTTTTGAAAGGAGAACATAAAGTATTGAAAATCCATTCAAAAGGCAATGATGATTTATACTAGTTTAAGGGGCAAATCAATACTGCATCCATACCATCATCTCCTCTCCTACTTTCTTCTATTTTTTATTTTATTATTTTGGTTCTATTAAATTTTAATTTTATTTTGTTTATTCACTAACCATTGTTTATTTTGTGTTCGTGTTGGTGATTATAGAGAGTGTTAAATGATGAATTCACTTAGAGAACAAAATCCATAAGGTCCATGGATTGAATTTTATAGCCAAATATAGTTTCTAGGTTTTTATTTATTATTATTATTTTGTTGGTTGCTTTATTTTGTATTTCTATTTAAGGTTATATTAATATTTATTTTTTTATTATTTTCAGTAGATCATTGTAATAGCCCCAATGATGAGAATAATGAAATTATGTGTGTGTGATTGTGTGTTTTATTTTAATTAATTGGTTAGTAAAGTTAGGGTTTTAATTATGTAATTAATTAAAATGAATAGTTATCAAGATCATTAGGGTTTTGAATTAAAATTGAATTAGATTTAAGTGAATAAAATTAGGGTTGCTTGTTTATTATTTTATTTATTATTTAAGATCACTTTAACTAAATTAGGTTTTTTTAAAGAAATAAATTTAATTGATTGTTTTGGTTTTTTTTTTAATGTTTTTGGGCTTGTTTATTTATTTTTGTGTGTTTTGGGCCCCAAAGCCCATGTTAAACTTTTAACTCATTTAATTAATTTTATATTTAGGTAGTTCTTTTTAGCCCATATTTTAATTAGCCCATTTTATTAATGCATCTTTTTTAAATAAAATGCATCTTTAGGCCCATAATGGGGCTAAATCTACAAATTATGAAGTATTTAAACTTGTAGGCCTAATTCTACAAGTTTTAATTCTAACGTGATCTTAAATCTACAAGTTATGGAAAATGCTTTAAGTTAATGGGCTATGTCTATTAAATAGACTTAGGTTCACTTAATTAAAATTAAATAGGAATTAAGCTCATTAGTCTTTAGGCTCATTTGTAAATTAAAACATATAGATTTAGCCCATTTAATTAAAAGCAATGTAAATTATACTAACTTAGGGATTGTGAATTTAAATGAACGCATTGTTTACATGTATTTTTCATGACTAGTTTGTCTCGAGTTAATTGTTTAAATAAAGGTTTATATGAAATTGCATGTAAATAGAGGGTAAGATAGTAATTCATAAAGGAATTCTAAATGAACACAAGATTGAAAGAAGTTGGTATTCCGTATCTAGAATCTCCTAGTTGTGGTGCTGATTTTTTTTAGAGAATCGAGTGCCACCATTTTTTCAATTTATCCCAATTATTACCCTGGGTGGTGACTTCTTATCTCCACACCATGTCTTTATGATAGTGGTCAGTGTGTTCTCTAGAGCCCTAAGCTCAAACAATGTCGCGGTGGCTAAAATCTTGGACACGCGTTAAACCCCACTATCTATAGTGGCGACTCCACTAAGGATAAGAGATACTGATTCTACTTATGTTCTTTAAAAATTATTTTATTACTTATTATTTTATTCTTGCATTCATTCTGCATGTCCTTATTAACTGATTCCATTGGTTTATGGTTCCATGATTCCACTAGCTTCATAGGATTATAAATTGACTAACTATCACTCTTAGCCTGAACTCGGTTCAAGAGATATTATCGAATTCATTTAACCAGAGTCTGTGACCTAAGTCCTAAAAAGGGGTAGTCTTCTCTTGAGTTTGCAAAGGTTGTCGGGCCCCTCTGACCTTGGCCTATAACTCAAGTCTTAAAGAAAGGCAGCTTGCTAAGGGAACCTTGACCTTTTTCACTGGACTTAGCTCATGTAGTGGCTTAGTAACTTCCTTTAGGATTACCCAAATTACTTATATTTATTTCCATGAGATATTTTTATCTATAGAGGCTTAAGCCCATACTTTATAAGCCCATTTGGGTTAATAAAAATTAGGCTAATCTTTTATACTTAGAAACACTATTTTCATGTTTTACTACTTTAAGAGATTTGACATGCAAGTCGGTTCTTGATATCCCCTATTGATATTAAGGACAAGACTAAAAATCCTAGGAAAAGAGACTCAACATTGAATACGTGTGTAGGAGGAATAAGGTTAAGAGGATGTACACTTGACTTGACTTGTTACTTGCTACTTGTTTCATGGTATGTACTTCATGCATACATGAATTTCATGCATCATACTAACACTTTGTTTTTCAGCCATAATAGATTTATTTAGGTTTTCCTATGTTTGGAGTTAAAAGGGTGGTAGACTAGTAAGAATATATTCAAGCCTATAGTTAATTGCAAAAAAGATCCTTAGCAGATTCGAAAGGAGTCATATCAATCCACTCTACCTAGAAGCTACACAAAATCTAGCTAAATAAGTAGAAGAAATGGAATAACAAGAGGGAGGAAATTGGACCTTAGAAGATATTAGGGAGCTTTGATGGATGACATGAGGGCAATGATGAAAGATGAACTAAAACAAACTTTAATTGGATTAATGCCACCATTTACTGCTATACCTCAAGTTGTGGCCAATCCATCTATTGTGGGTGCACCACCTACTAATAATAATAATGCTAGGGGATAGCCTTTAAACCCTGCTAGGAATGTACCTATAGTGGAAATGAAATTGGAGGATGTTAAGAACTACATGGTTAAAAAGAAAAAAGGGAATCACTTGAGCAAGTTCAAGAGCTCGAATCTAAGCAGATGAAAGCACTGACTAAAAAGATGTCAAAAATTGAGGAATTGATAAGAGGACAGGGCATCGAATATTCATTTGACTTTGATGATATAATGCAATTTGAGGAAGATAAATTGCCTGACAAGTTCAAAATGCCACAGCTGTTGAAGTTTAATGGTACTGGAGACCCAAGGATCAACCTTAGTTAATGTACAACTACTATGAGCACCACCGAGGCTCTTTTGTCTATAGTTACTAAGTATTTCATACTATCCTTGGAGGGATGGCTGTTAATTGGTATCATGTGTTAGAGAAGTCTATTTGAGCTAACTGAAGAGAATTGTGTACTGCTTTTCAGAAGTAATATGACTATAATACCAGACTTGAAGTGTCTATTAGGGATTTAGAATTGACCAAGCAGAAGCCTAATAAATCATTTTCAGATTTTCTAACTAGATTCATGAATAAGGCAGGATTAATTAAAAATAAGCAAGTTGAAAAGGATCAGGTTATGATGATTATTTAAAATGTGTCACCTAATTTAGTTGAAAGGTTGCAAATGATGAACCATAAGACATTTGTAGACCTTTATGATGATGGGTTGCAAGCTAAGGAGATTGAAAGTGAGAAAAAGAAGATTGCTAAAAGCATTGGAGTAAGAAACTACCTAACTAAGGGCACACAACAAGGAAGCACTAGCCGAATTATAGAAGTGCACGCTGTTTAATAACTAAGGAGATTCTCTAATTTTAACCAACCTTTGTCAAAAGTCCTAGAGTGCCTAATGAAAAAGGGCTTACTTCAACCTTTACCTAATCTAAACCCACCAAACCTAAACATCCCAAGCTGTAACCCAAACAAGCATTGCAAATTCCATCAAAACCTCTAACACTCCATGGATAACTGCATCCACTTCAAACACGAAATCCAAAACCTTATAAACTCCAAAAAGATAACAGACCTTATAAAACCAAGCACCAAAAATAATTTTTTCCCAAACTACCAAAATATACAACCTCCAACTACCATGATGATCAACTCATGAGTTAGTGAGGAAGAAGTGCCAAGCTCCTTTGAGGACCTACACCTTAAAACCAATGAGAAATCCCCTAATATCCCTAAAGATATGGAAAGTACAGAAGACTTATTGTGTCAACCTTCAAGCAAGTTCGACTATAAGTTGTTTTACTCTAAACCACTTTCTTTTGACATACCCTTCGAGTCAATTATGCCTATAGGATGGGGTGATAAGTTTGATGATGAGAAGCTGCTAGACAAGAAAGAAAAATGCACGTTTGAGGTATAGAAAGATTAAGTCATGAAGATAGTTAGCAAGAAGATACAAGAATAGTTGTTATGTCAGTCGCTTGAAGGACAACCACTATAAGACTCAACATTCCTAACATCTAGAATAGGAAATAAATTTTCTTATTTTCTTCTTTGAATAAAATTTTAGTTTCTTTAGAACTTTTGTTTTGTTTTAGTGATCAATGATATGAATTCTAATAATGCATACTTATATAATGTACATTTTAATAGTCCTATGCATTATGATATTAATTGTATCTGCATGTTTAACATAAATTCAATTCAATTAGATTCATTCAGTATGGGCACAAATGCAAATTCAAAGAACATTCATATGTCATGATGTAACTTCTGAGGATAGGAAATTTAAGAGAAAGGAAAAGTGAAAACAAAAAAGACAAAAAAAAGAAAGAAAAAAGGACAATTAAGTAAAAATGAGAGAAAAATATTATGTTAGGAAATCTAATAGGACTAACTAATAATAAGAGTTGTATCATATGATGTAATGAATGTTGTCATTTTTTCCCTAATGAATGAGTAAAATTGAATTTGAAATTTTTCTTTAAATACCACATATTCATCTTTATCATATTGCATAAGTATCTAAATGGAAAGCAATACATAATGAAGATAAAATTAGAGCTATGAGATCACTATTTTAGTTATGTTTTCTCTTTTATCACCTTTTATGATTTTACTTGTAAGTCTAGTGTCCTTTTATACATAAACAATTCAGGTGGCTCAATGACTCGAGTTGCAACCCATACCTTATAACTATCATCAATCATTGCATCAGTACGAAGCCTTATATTCTACTCAAGAGTTCTTTAAAGAGTAACTCTAGTTGATTTTAGCTTTAAGAACTTGCTTTAGTTAGTTTACCCACTCTTCTAAATCTTCAATACACGAGATTGCAACTAATGGGGTTGGATTAATAGCAACAGTGAATAAACTGAGTCTCTTTCACACATGAAGAAAAAGACAGTGAGAATAGCATGAATGAATTTAGAATGAAACTGGGGGCAAAATGTAGCTCTAGGGGTAAATTGCATAATAGTAAGTCTGCATTCAAAGAGTGAAGATGGAACACTAAAGTATAAGAGCAAGTATAAGACTTCTGGGGGCATAAAAAAGTAAAACATAAGCAACAACCAATAATTCATCAATATTGCACCACCTGGTCGTCTGCTGAACAAGCTGTATTAGAAGCTCTAACATCAGAAGTACCAATAGCAAAGCATTCAATGCTCAAACCTACAAGCTGTTAACAAAGCACCTCATTCTTACACTCCAAGATTAGCAATATAGCTCTGTTCCAAATATGAGACTATTAGGATCATGCATGTCATTCATAACATGCATACATTTATTGTGAAATACTTGCTTTACATAATAAAGTCTTTGAGCCTAGGCAAGATTGTGCAAATACTTTGCTACCAACATTCAAAATTAGTGTTGTAAAAGTGTAGAAAGGTAGTCAAAATGTTCATATATAAAGGAAAAGGGTAACACTATCAAGGTGAACTTGATACTCAATAGGACTTTAGACCTTAAGAGCCCAATAAATCATGGGCCCATCTAGTAAGGGAATATCATCGACACTGATACTTGTAAAACCATCATCTTGGTGACCTCAAGAGGCTGGATAGGACATTTAAGCTCCTTAGATTTAACATCCATTTCCACAGCCTCATCCGGAGCATCATCTAGAATATCTCTCTATAACAGTTAAACTAGTGTAAGGTATGGAATATGGTGATGAAAAGGTCCAATATGTCAGTAATACATTTGTTAACCCTATAAAAGGGAAGGATGCACTCAAAACATAAAATGAATGCACTCTGAAAAATTATTTAATAATGAAATAAGATCTCTAACTCTTGAATTTTTTTATAGAAGATATCAAGAAGAGGAATAAAGCCCTCAACCATAGCATTAATGGAATGGTAAAAATACAAACACAGCCCAAAGCCATAACTTCAATGGTGAAGTATCATGACCCCTATGATTAGAGACATCATCACCACAATCAAAAGGGAAGAATGCAAAAGAATAACATTACATTCTGATAAAATCTCTTCACTTGAAAATAGATTATACTAACTTATGGTACTTTGTACAGGGAAAAACAAAAAGAGAATGAAGAAAGGGAAAGGAAATGATACATCAATAAGAATAGGAAAGGCTGCATTAGATTATCATCTTGCATAAGGAAGTAACAGAACTCTATTTCCTTAGATTCTGTAATAAAGTACCATCCCAATCATAAAATTCACAAATTGAAAGTAAAATCATCCACTTCATGATATCATGTGCAAAAAGCCTATTTCATAACCTTTTATCATAATGGCTCTTTTTTATTAGCCTTGTGGAATTTAGATGATTAGTTAACGACTTTGGTGTTGAGAGTTTATAACCTATAATCAATCTAATGCTTGCTTTGCACACAAACAAGGGGAAGAAAATGAAAACATAAAATCTATGGACTTGTAGTATAAATTGCTTGAATTTTAGAGTATCATTTCAGTTTTTTGAATGATAAGTATGCATATAATCTACTCCAATGCTTAGAAATGAGTATGAGCACAAATCCTTTCACGGTATCCATGCTGAGTAATATAAGAAAGACGGGAAATACTAAAAGGAGAATTAAAATAAGAGCAAGCATAATTTAGTCCAATGCTAAAAAATGAGCAAGAGTATCAACGTGAACCTTTGGTGGTATCCACGCTGAGTAATACAAGAAAGGCGAGAATACTAAAAGAGGACCATGCCAAAAAAATTGCTCTATTTTCTCCAATACTCTTATAGAGCATGAGTATTTGAAGGACCTTCCTAATGGTTTCCATGCTGAGTAATCTAAGAAAGACAAGGGAATGCTCATAAGGAAGAAAGCACAAAAATAATTTAAAGGCTATTTTGATACTCAAAATTTGATCTGTTTATGTTCAATTTCCATAAGTTTTGTTTATCAAATTCTCTTTAAAATTAGGTATGGAAATAAGCTCTTCACTTAGTAAAAGATATGCTCTCAGTATAAGATGGTTAAAGATGCCTTTAACCTTTACAAATGGCAAATAAATAATAGTCATGAAAATAAAAAATAGTGAGATTCTTTGAGTGCCGCTATCTTATGAAAAAGTGATGAACTTTCTCATGAATTTTCAATATTATAATGTACTTTTGTACATTCATCATGATTAAAACTAACTTTAACAAGTCTATTAGAATTGTAAATCTAGAAGGAAGTGTACTGAACTTATAGAGTTGGTTAGCACATCAGAATTAAAATCAGTCAGAATAGAAATTCTAATAAGTCAACATAGTAAAATTCAAAGTTAGTTAGCACAAAAAATTCAAAGCATTTAACTCAAACAGCCAAAGATAAAAATCATGAGCAGTTATGGACTACAGTAGTGAGGGTAAGCAGCAAAAGGATTACAGTTAATTAAAATTATCAATAAGCAAAAAAAGGATCACAGCTAATCACGAGCAGTTATAGACTGCAGCATTCTAAAAGCGAGCAATGAAAGAATTATAGCTAATTCACAAGAAATTATGGATTACAACATCAAAGGTGAGAAACAAAAGGTTGCAGTTAATTAAAATAAGCCAACGATTATGGACTATAGCGTCAAAGGCGAGTAATGAAAGGGTTACAACTAATCACGAGCAATTATGGATTACAAAATCATCAGTGAGCAATGAAAGGGTTATAGCTAATTGCAAGTAATTATGGATTACAGCATCATCAGTGAGCAATGAAAGGGTTATAGCTAATCATGAGCAATTATGGATTATAACATCATCGATGAGCAACAAAAGGGTTATAACTAATTGTGAGCAATTATGGATTACAGCATCATTGGTGAATAATAAAAGGGTTGCAGTTAATCATGAGAAATTATAGATTGTAGCATCATTGGTAAGTAATGAAAGGGTTATAGCTAAACTGCGAACAATTATGGACTGTAGCATTAAGGGCTAACAATGAAAGGGTTGCAGCTAATCAAAATTATGAGCAATTACGAATTACAACATCAAGAGCAAGCAACGAAAGGGTTGTAGTTGATTGAAATCATTAGTGAGCAAGAAAGAGATTGCAGCTGATCGAAAGCCTTGAGTAGTTATAGACTGTAAAATCAAAAGGTGAGTAACAAGAGGGTTGTAGCCAATTAAAGCCAGCAAGCAATGAAAGGTTGCAACTGATTAAAATCATCGATAAGCAATGAAAGGATTGTAATAAAATCAAAAGTCATGAGTAATTATGGACTACAATGTCAAAGGTAGACAATGAAAGAGTGGTAGTTGTTCAAAACTTACCGGTAATTATAGATTGCATCAGTATAAAGCCTACATTGAGGAATGATAAAAGCAACATCATAAAATTCAGTGTTATAGACAAAGGCTCTGTAACATGAAAAGTAAGTATCCTAAATCTTTACTTAGAAATTGTGTGCTTATTTGCTTGGCCATAATTTTTCAAGCAAACAGCGATAAAGGGGAGCAACTATAAGCACCTAATTTTAGAATAGTTGAGTATGGGTGCAACAAAGGACTCCAGTGATGAAAATATAATAAATAGGTCTTCAACATTTGAAGTTTAAAACTTCAAAAGTCTAAATGCGTTTTCAGAAGAGTTTAATTAGTTTTTTAAAGGACTTAATTGTAAGGTTTTCTTTAAGGACCTAATTGAAAAATTTAAATTCTTTCAGGGGTCTTTTTGTAATTAAAATTTTAAAAAGAAAAAGATCCAAATTCTATAATTCTGATTGGAATTACATAAAACCAATTATAATTATGTAATTTCGTTTAGAATTATATAGTCCCGGTCAAGATTAGACATGTTCCATATGTTTTTTTATTTTACAATAAATAAAATTTTTATTTTCTGAATTTTGATTGGTCAAATAATATGATAAATCCCTTTTCTGGCATTTATCAAAATTTTTCAGGAAATCAAAAGTCCTTTTAAAATTAAAAATCTATCACTGTAAAGAGAGGAAGTCACAATATAATATGTCTTTTAGCTAGGGTTTTCTATACAAACCCAGCTCAAACTCTCTAAGGGAGGGAGCTCTCTTTTTCTTGGACCTTTTTGGAGGCTTTTCCTTTTCTTCTTATGCAGTGTTCAATTAAAAAATATTTTCTTTTGAAATATTTATCCTTTGAGGAAGAAGTAGTAGGCTTTTAAAAGGAGAACATAAAGTATTGAAAATCCATTCAAAAGGCAATGATGATTTATACTAGTTTAAAGGGCAAATCAATACCGTATCCATACCATCATCTCCTCTCCTACTTTCTTCTATTTTTTATTTTATTGTTTTAGTTCTATTAAATTTTAATTTTATTTAATTTTTATTATTATTTTGTTTATTCACTAACCATTGTTTATTTTGTGTTTGTGTTGGTGATTATAGAGAGTGTTAAATGATGAATTCACTTAGAGAACAAAATCCATGAAGATCCATGGAATGCTATGGATTGAATTTTGTACCCAAATATAGTTTCTAGGTATTTATTTATTTATTATTATTTTTTTGGTTGCTTTATTTTGTATTTTTATTTAAGGTTGTATTAATATTTATTTTATTATTATTTTCAGTAGATCATTATACTAGCCCTAATAGTGAGAATAATGAAATCATGTGTGTGTGATTGTGTGTTTTATTTTAATTAATTGATTAGTAAAGTTAGGGATTTAATTAAGTAATTAATTAAAATTAATGGTTATCGAGATCATTAGGGTTTTGAATAAAAATTGAATTAAATTTAAGTTGATAGAATTAGGGTTGCTTGTTAATTATTTTATTTATTATTTAAGATCACTTTAACTAAATTAGATTTTTTTAGAAGAAATAAATTTAATTGGTTGTTTGATATTTTATTTGATTATTTTGGTATTTTTTTTTTATGTTTTTGGGCTTGTTTATTTATTTTTGTATGTTTTGGACCCCAAAGCCCATGTTAGGCTTTACATCATTTAATGAATTTTATGTTTAGGTAGTGCTTTTTAGCCCAATTTATTAATTAGCTCTAGTTTTTAAATAAAATGCATCTTTAGACCCATAATTAACTAGGTTTAGGGTAGAAATAATTTGGGCTCATGTAGTTAATTTAAACATAAGCTCACCTACTTTAATTTAATTAATTTAATAGACATAGCCCATTAACTTAAAGCCTTTTCCATAACTTGTAGATTTAAGATCACCTTAGAATTAAAACATGTATAATTAGGCCTACTAATTTAAATACTTCATAATTTTTAAATTTAGCCCCATTTTTAGAATTAAAATAAATAGAATTAGTTCACTTAATTAAAATTAAATAGGAATTAAGCTTATTAGTCTTCAGGCTCACTTGTAAATTAAAACATTTAGATTTAGCCCATTTAATTAAAATCAATGTAGATTAGACTAACTTAGGGATTGTGAATTTAAATAAATGCATTGTTTACATGTATTTTTCATGATTAGTTTGCCTGATGTTAATTGTTTAAATAAGGGTTTATATGAAATTGCATGTCAATAGAGGGTAAGATAATAATTCATAAAGTAATTTTAAATGAACACAAGAATGAAAGAAGTTGGTATTCCGTATCTAGAATCTTCTGGTTGTGGTGTTGACTTTCTTTTAGAGAATCCAATACCACCATTTTTTCGATTTGTCCCAATTATTACCCTAGGTGGCGACTCCTCACCTCCGCGCCATATCTTTGTGATAGTGGTTAGTGTGTTCTCTAGAGCCCTAAGCTCAAATAGTATCGCGGTTGCTTAGATCTTAGACATGTGATAAACCACACCGTCTACAATAGTCCTAATTACAATTATGTTATTGATGGCTAGACAACAACAAGCATTAAGATTAATAAACACAATATGCAAAAACTAATAAAGTTATTAAATTGGAAGCTTAAATCATATTATTATCAACTCCTAAAAAAAAATATTTAACCTAACATATTATCAATAAACTCTAAGAAATCACAAGAAAAACCCATAATAAAAATATAAAAAAGAGAAGAAGAAAGAAATAATTATAATTAATTTTCAATATTCAATTCTTCAATTTCTTGGTCCTTCAATCTTCTAGGATTCTTGTTTGTAACCTTTGTGTCAAATCTCTCATAATGGCTCAATATGGCCCCTTAACCTAGAGCTAAAATGCTCTATTTATAGAGAAAAATACCCTACATTTGTCTAAGGACCAAAACAATAATTTTTTACCTTCAAAACCTCCTCCAATGAGGAAAATAACTCCATAAAATAGCTCATTAATTATTGGCTTGAATCCCAGACTCTTTAGGAAAGCAAAATTCCTACAAAAATATACTAAAAATACATAAATTAAATAGGAAAATAAAAATAAGCTAATAAATTAAAATCCTTATAAAACACTAATTATAAATAATAAAATATAAAGAAATACTAATAAAACCTATAGAAAACTATACAATAATTGACATTAACAAATTCCCCCACATTTAAACCTTTACTTGTCCTCAAGCAAACAAATGAGAACACCTATTCTCATAACAAATTTAACACATTGACAAACTTTGACTTATCCATCCACAACAATCTTTGGTTAATACAAGACTTATAACTCAAAATTAAATTGATAACTCAAGGTCAAAGACATAAGTTTTACCAAGTCAAGAGTAAAACCATTGAATTCTTGAAAAATTATAAATTAACAATTAAGAAAAACAAAAGCAAGAGATACTACTCACTCAACCCTTAACAACATTTAAATTGTAACACACAAAAGATAGCAATACCAATTTTTTCAAGCGAGTGAGTTTTACGCTCCATCTTGCATATTTTTTTCTCTCTCACAACTCTTCTCACTCTTGGTAATCCCTCGTCGTTCCTGCACTACTAAGCATGGATACCGCTAAGTGGGTCCTTTGGATATTCTTACTCTATTTAGAGCATTGGAGTGGATTTGAAGCATGTAAAGATTAAAAAAATTAAATTTGAGCTCCTTATTTTAAAAAGAGAGAGTTTTTTTTCGATAAAGCTACCATTTCATATGCTAGACTCAAGGATCAATTAAGAATAAAAAATTTAAATATCACTTACCAGTACTTTTCTTAACTATCAACTCAAAAAATTCAATAACTCAAAATCAAGCATTAAGTTCATTAAATTTTCAAAATTCCTTAACCATAAATTATTAACCTAACTTAAAAGTCACAAATTAAGCATTAATAAAAGTTTATGAAACATGTACAAGAAAATCACATTCAATGTGCTATACTCATCGTGAGGATAGGTTGAAAATTTTTTAAGTATGTATATGCTAACCTGCAAATAAATATAAATATAAAATTGAACATTAAACATTAAAAAAATAAATTAAAATAAAAATAAAAATATATGCAAATGTACCCCCCACACTTAATCTTCACATTGCCCATAAAGTGAAAATTAAGCAAGAAACACAAAATAACATGCACAAAAATGATAGCAAAAAAAGAAAAGAACATAAGTAAGGTAAAAGGAAACTCCCTCAATGTCAAAATGAGCCAATGTATGTGGCCAATTCATATTATCCCTCACACCTACAACTTGTGCATCATTGCCATCAACCATATCTTCATCCACATTGGCTTTACTGTCATCTTCATCATCTTAGTGAAAATATGTGATGGTTATGTGAAAATGAAAGGAAAAAAAAGAATTAAGAGAATGAATGATGGTTGTGGTGGGAGGGGGAAGAAGAAGGTGGTAGGGATTTTTAAGTAGAAAAGGAGAGGGGAAAATAAAATAAAGAAAAGAAAAGAAAAACAAAAGAGAAAAAGAAATATATAATTAGAATATAAAGAAATATAGAATAGGAAGAAAGAAAAATAAAAATAAAAAACACTTCAATAGGAAAAAAAATATTTTGAATTTTAAAAAAAATTCTAGGCATTTTGGGGCTGCTGTAGCAGTAGAGGTAATGCAGAAAATTGGTGCTAGAATGCTACTGTCACAGTGTGTGTTGGTGGCTTGTCGAGAAATCTCGGCTGCTATTGCAGCTAACTGAGCTACTGTCACAACACGTCTGATGTAGATTTAGGACGTCTTCTGCTGTTGTCCCAACCCAATGGGTTGCTATTGCAGCAATGGCAACCCTTTTTTTTTTTTGCAAAAGGGGACAATTAGCAAATAAAAAAATGAAAAATAAACACACAAACACATAAGGAAAGATGAATAAGCAAATAATGGAAATAAAATTCTCAACAAAAGCATTGAAAATTAAAAATAAAACTAGTAAATGAACAAAATTTTTTTTTAATTTAATAGCAATGTAACACTGAAATAAATTCATAAAATAATAATATAAACATGCTAAAAATGATGAACAAATAAATTAAAAAACATGCATGCAAGTAATTTAAAAAAAAGTCTTTGGTAAAGCAAATAAAACATAAAGAAAAGAGAATACACAAAAAAAAAATCCAAGCATGAAAGAAAAATAATTAATAAAAAAAATTTTAATTCTAAGTTAAGGTCATTAGCTTGACCACTCCATTTTTAGATCATAAGTGATTGTTGAAGGGAAGAGCTTTCAACACTAAACCTCCATTGTATGTCTTAGAAAGGACCAGTCTACTTTACTTTCAACATATCTTGAAGTAGCTTTAACCATATATTGATCAACAAAAAAATGCCTCCAACTTGAGATGTGTTTGTAAGGATATGACCATTATGCCATCTTGTTGTCTCATTCTTGAAGAACTTGACACTCTTATAAGCTTAAGAACTATTTTTATCGAAGTCAATCCCTTTACTTGATAGCACATAACTTGAGACTAATTCTTCTTCCATCATAAAATGGTAATTCTCCCAATGTAAAATAAGATTAGTCTCCTCACATCTTTGTAATACTCTATCAAGGTTAGATAAACACAATTCAAAGGCATTATGAAAAACAAAAAATTTATCCTTGCATACCTTATGAGAGATAAAAATTTCTTTCATCTTGAAATTTGGTCTCCCCTTTTTCTTAGTTGGAGCTCTATAACCATCTTCCATGTGAAGTTCATATGCCACATTTGATAGATTTGACTATTTAATATCAAAATTCTAGCACCCAGTCACTTTAATCCTTTTGCTTATCACTTCACACACTCTATTTTCTTGTTTGATGGATAATTTATTTGAAATGATGATAGGTAGTGTGTTGTCTTTGCTAAAAAATGCATACCTTAAATGACTTGGTAATGGTTTTAGTTCAAGTTTTTGTGTTTTTTCAATGGAAGGAGGTGTGGGGTTATGAGTTCTCACCAAAAGCTTAGGTTTTATGAATGTACACTCATATTCTTTTTCACTCTCTAACTGCACATCTATTTGCTCATCATTCTCACTCTCACCTAAAGAAAAATTCACCTCTTTCACACACTCATAAATGACTTCATTCCTTTTACACTCCTTATCTTCTATAGAGCTGCAAGTCTCAATCAAGGACACCATTTTATTGTCATCCCACTTCCTTTTTTTAGTGATCATGTCCTTGAGAAATTTGTCATACTTGGGCATTTTTAATACTTCAAACAATGGCAAATTTGGCTCTAACTTCTTGAAAGTTTCTAAAAATTTTGCTAATCGCTTTTCATCTTTATTCATCACCCTTTTCCTTAGAGGGAATGGAAGTCTTAGAACATATTTAGATGTGTCCATGGTAGAGGGTTGCTCCATTTGCTTCTTTTGCATAATAACTTAATTTTCTTATTCTCTCGTGCTTCTTCACTCTTCTTCTCTTGGATTTCCTTGTCATCCTCAACCTTTATTAGAACTTCCTTAGGACCTTGAAGCTCATTGTCACTTCCTAATGTGACCGCCTTCACTTGTTCCTTTAGATTGACCTTAATTGTTGTCAACATATCATGGCTTGGTTGTAATTGAAATTTAGGTAGTGGTAAGGTTATGGCATCAATGAATTTGTCCAACTTAATCTCCATGGCTATCTATCATCGATTGATTGTGGTTGAAATTTGAGTGATGGCGCCTGAGTGAATTGATTGAAAAACCCTTGCGAATTTTAATTATTGCTCCATGAAAAATAAGGATAATTCATCCACCCTTAGTTTTAAGTATTAAAGAATGAGTTACTGTATTGCCTTCCTTGAAATTGGCTCCCAACATAATTCAACTGCTCTATGTAACCATCTCCCATTATACCTGGATCTTTGGGTATTTTACAGACACCAAAAATCAACTCTACAAAACAAAAGAGATGAAGACTTAAAATATAAATATAAAGAATTGGTGCCTTAATCCAACAAAAATTAAATCAATTATGATGTTAGAATCGAGTCTCCAGCAACAACATCAAAAATTTGTTAATGCAAAACAACAAGTGCATGATATTGCCAAGTAGTATAAAAAATATCGATCCCACGAGGACTCGCTTTAATCGCAATAAGGAATTTTGAATGAAATTTAAATAACAAATAAATGAACCCATAGAATAAAAATAGTTTTTAAATATAAAGAATAAACAATCAATAATCAAAACTTGCTAAGAATTAAATTATCTCACAATCACTAAGCTGCCCAAATTTATTACTCAATTAGCTATGCATATCCTGAGTTTTTCTAAAGCATCCATCAATCTCTCTCAAGTATCAATTAATTTAAATTCACAATTATTAATCAAGGCAATAAAGACTCAATTCTCATTACAATCCAAACACTTAAATATTAAAATCATGAATTATGAAGCATAACTCAATGAGAATTTAATCAACTCAATTTGTCTCTAATTTTGAGCTAAGTTAAACATGTGTTTATAGATCTATTAGAATTACCATCTCTCAATGCATAACCCTAATTAAATTCATGTTATTGATGTCCAAACTACAACAAACATTACGATTAATAAACACAATAAGCAAAAACTAATGAATTTTTTAAATTAGAAGCTTAGATCATATTTGGATCATAAACTCCTAACAAAGAAATATTTAGCCTAATATATTATTAATAAACTCCAAAAAATCACAAGAAAAACCCATAATAAAAATATAAGAAAAGGAAGAAGAATGCAATCTTCAAATCTTCAATTTCTTGATCCTTCAATCTTTTAGGTTTCTTGTTTGTAACCTTTGTGTCTAATCCCCAATGATGGCTCAATATGGCTCATTATTGCCCCCTTAACGTAGAGCTAAAATGCTCTATTTTTAGAGAAAAATACCCTACATTCGTTCAATGATCAAAATAGTAATTTTTCACCTTCAAAACCTCCTCTAATGAGGAAAATAACTCCATAAAATAGCTCATTAATTATTGGCTTGAATCCTGGACTCTTCAGAAAAGCATAATTCCTATAAAAACATACAAAAAATGTATAAATTAATAGGAAACTAAAAAGGAAATAAAACTAAGCTAATAAATTAAAATCCTAATAAAACACTAATTATAAATAATAAAATATAAAGAAATACTAATAAATCCTATAGAAAACTATGCAATAATTGACATTAACAGAAGACAATTGGTATAACTGAAGAATGTGATGGTCTTTATCAGTATAAGGACAACAGTAAATCAGTACATAATAATTCTGGTTTTGAATCATGTGTAGTCACTCATGTTCATAGTGTTACTTTAGTTTCATTATGGCATTATAAGTTTGGCCATCCTTTATTTTCAAGACTAAGAGCTCTTTCAACTATAGATATTTATATTGTAGCATGCAATTACGTTTGTGATGTTTGTCATATTCAACAAAAGAAGTTGTCTTTTCCCATTATTTATTCAATGTCTCAAAACTGTTTTGAATCTAGTACATATGGACATTTGGGGTCCTTTAGCAACTGCTTCTCAATATGGCCATCATTATTTTCTCATTATTGTGGATAACAAAAGTCATTATTCTTGGATTTTTCCTATAAAAACTAAAGCTGAAGTTCATCCTTTAATTTACAAATTCTTTACTTTTATGGAAACACAATTTAATAAGAAAATCAAATGTGTTAGGACATATAATGGAAAGGAATTTGAACTTCATGATTTCTTTGATTCAAAGGGTGTCATTCATCAAACCTCTTATGTGTACACACTTCAACAAAATAGTATTGTTGAGTGAAAACATCAATATATTTTAAATATTGCCAAAGCACTCAGATTTCAAGCCTCCTTACCTCTTCATTTTTGGATGGATTGTGTTCTTCATGCAGCCTATCTAATTAACCAAATCCCTTCACCTATTATTGCCAACAAAACACCATATCAACTACTATTTAACAAACTTCCTAACTTTCATAATCTAAAGGTTTTTGGATGTCAATGCTTTGCTTATACTCTTTCTCATACTCGACACAGATTTGATTCCCAAGATAAAAAAAATGCATTTTTCTTGGCTTTCCTTCTACTGTCAAAGGTTTTAGACTTAATAATCTTCATACCAAATAGATTTTTATTTTTAGGGATGTCAAATTTCATGAGCATGTGTTTCCTTTCTCTAAAAAACTTCATTTCACTTCTGATTCTTTACCAGACATTAATGTTACTGTTGCTATTCCTATCGAATTACCTGATGAAAATCTTTTACATTCTTCATCATTACCTGTTGATTCTTCAAGTGTTGATATTCACCCATATCCCACTCATGACATTCTTTTATCTTATTCACCTTCCCTTCCTAGAAAGACTTTTAGAACTACTCAGCCACCGTTGTACCTTCAAGATTATCAAACTACTCTTACTTCTTGTACCACATCCCATATCATTTCTCAAATAGAAATATTAAGGCCTGCACTTTGTACTACTGCTAATATAGAGAGGTCGTGCACTATAGTTTATAGAGTTCATTTTTGTTTCTTTAATATAGTTATAGTTGGGCTATAAGTAATTTATTTAGTACAGCTGGTATTTATTCATTGACTAGCTTAATTGGTTAGTTAGGCCTTTGTTATATAAACATGTACATACAATGCATCAAAATTACTTCAATTCCCTCCAAACTTTGTTAAGTAGGTAATAAAGCCATCATAGCAAGACAGTTGTGGTACATAGACTCTGAACATTTTATATGCTAATTTAGTTCAGTAGATGTCCTCAACTATATCGGAGTTGCTTGATTTTATTTTATTTTTTATTTATTTTTTCTGTGTCCCAGAATATCTTTAGCTTGTTTGGTTGTAGGGAGAGAACACTGACTTAGTTTACCAACTTAATAAATTCAACTTAAAGTATCAAAATAAATATAAAATTAATTATTTCATAAATTAAATCAAAGTTTTAGGAGAATTTTGGGTGTTGTATATTTATATTAAATAAAAATTTACATATATTAGTAAACAACCATGTATTTCACATGTGAACAAACAATTTATTTGACTTATTAATTTTTCTCAATTCTAGAACTGATTTCATATTAAAAAATATTATGATCATAATTAATCATAAAATAATAAAAAATTATTAGTTATTTGTTAATAAAAAATTTAAAAATAATAAAAGCATATTTTCTTTATGTAACAATTTAAGTATTACAACCTTATTAAACTTATAATTTATTACAACTTAGTAATTTTTTTATTTCAGCTATAACATTTTATTTCTTTAATATTTTTATTTACACAAAAATTAATTTAATGTAATTTTTTTTAAGTTCAACTAATAATTAAATGATAAACATTATTAATTTAATTTTAACTCTTTGTTGTTAAATTTTATAAAAACATCTAAAAATGATAATTGTACTACATTTCTTATACTTCCAAACAAATTATATTTTCTATTTTTTATTTATTAATTTTTAATTTATAAAAATATCTATTTTTAAAATAAATCATATACTTTTCCTATTTCATAAAATTTATTAATTTTGATTTTAATTATTTACTTATTAAATTTAATATAATAAGATTTATGAAATTATGTTATCTAATTTGATTTATTTTAGATAAAATATAAGTAGACCAAATTAAAATAGAAAATATATAATTTAATAAAATTATCACTAAAATTTTAATTAATAAAATATAAATTAAAATAATTAAAATAGAAAACATATTTTCGATTAAATTAGAATTATATTTTTTAAACCAAATTATATACTTTTCCTATTTTTATAAAATTTATTAATTTTAATTTTAATTATTTACTTATTAAATTTAATATAATAAGACTTATAAAATTATATTATCTAATCTGATTTATACTAGATAAAATATAAGTAGACCTAATTAAAATATAAAAATATATATTTTTAACAAAATTATCACTAAAATTTTAATCAATTTAATTTTGTTAAAGATAAAATAAAAATTAGTATAATTAAAATAGAAAATATACTTTAAATTAAATTAGAATTATATGTCAATCAATTTCATTTTTATTAGATATACAATAAAACTTAACCTAATTAAAATAGAAAATATATGTTCAACTAAATTATAATTACATTTTAATTAATTTAATTTTATTAAAAATAAAATAAAAGTTAACTTAATTAAAATAAAAAATATTCTTTTAATTAACTTAAAATTATATTTCAATCACGAAATTATTTTTATATAATAATGAGAGGTATTTTCCCTTTTTTTTTTTTTTTATTTTTTAATCTCCACTTGTTCAGGTAGCTAGCTCTGTCGCAGATTAAGTGCGGGTTGCCGAACCCGCTCAACCTTACATTGAAGTCAATCGCAAGTCTGTTCATCAGCACATCGATCATCAGTTTCTGATTTTGGGAACGATAATTTTGCCGTTGGCAGTTGGGAACAGGAAGAAATAATAAGCCGTGATGGACACATGAAGCTTCAAACTGAGCTCTTCTTTGCTTCAATTGATCAGCGAAGCGAGCGGGCAGCAAGTGAGCGTGCAGGTACCTTCAAAGTTTCCAAATAAATTTGCCCGAGCTCCTCTAAGGTTGCGGTCAAATGTTCTTTTATATGGTCCTCCTGGCTGTGGAAAGACACACTACATCGGTGCTGCTGCCCCTGCTTATTCACTGCGATTTATATCTGTGAAAGGGCCTGATCTGTTAACCAAATACATTGGTGCTTTTCTGAGAAAGCTGTAAAAGAAATTACTTAATTTTGTTCCAGATATATATTCTTTAATGATATGTCAATATTTTTAATTTACGTATCTATATATTTTTAATTTACGTATCTATCTTTGTTTCTTGCATAACATATATGTTCTGAATTGTATGATTCTGAATATTGCCAAGATTTTGTGTACAAGATGTATTTGAGAAATAGGTACTGGTTAGGGTTTTCTCAGTAAATAGGCTGCAAGGTGTGTTTTTATGGAGTTAATGGATCTGAAATCAGAGACTGATCAGCTAAATTGAGTTTTGTGATAATCAGAATCACAGCAATTGTTTTAGGCTTTAAAGAAAGAACTCAACTTGGCAATTCAAACTTCTGATTTCCTCTGCTTTCTTGTTTAGACAAACAAGTTAACTCTTATTGTTGCTACTTCGGCATTTCAAGTATGCATACCCAGTCATGATGTGATTAGATTAGTTTCCTCATACTTAAAGACATTTATTTGTAAGTTATATTTGGCATGATTCCAATCGAAGATTTTAATTCACATGTGATATGCACGCATAACAAGAAGCAAATTGTTGTTTGCAAGAGTTAAATTAGAAGGTCCAGTGTTAAGCCAAATAGTTAGTTTCTTTGGGAGAAAGAGAATCTCAGAAAAGTTTGACAACTTCTATATCTGCTAGTGTTTATTGGTTGATATATTCTTGTGGGAAAATAAATCCAATTTGATGTCAGTCAGGCTTCCTGGTCATTGATTGTTAATTGTTGATATCTACGGAGTAGGGCTGGTGAGGGAGTGGTGTACTAGCGACATAAATACTAAATCGCTATATAATAAAAGATTAAAAAAATTAGTAGTTTTCTATTTTTGTCCATACACTTTTTTGGTGGCTCATGAATTAAGAGGGATAAAAATATAATTATCAATATCCCATATCAGTATTTTATTCTAATAAGAGTTATATTCTCCCAAAGAGAAAAATTATTTGAATAAGAAGAAAACTTCATAAAGAAGTTTATTTTAATTAGGAAGATTAACTATAAAGGAAGTTTCCTTCTCTCTTAAACAGGGCAATCCTATAAGATTAAAAAATTATATTCCTAAAAAGTTTGAGCAATACCTTCTTCTATAAATACATCTCATGACATATTATGTCATTTATTCTATTTTCACATTCTCATTCTCATCTACCCATTCTCATCATTCAACATCACCAAGACATCATTTCATCACCACATCATTCAAGCAATCACTCTTTAATTCTCGATTCTATTATGCATATTTGCTTTATTATATTTTTCCTCACACTATTACTGACTTAAGCTTCAGAGTGTTTATGGAAAAAATCCGTCCCTTTACTCGTTCTCCTAATCAATACAGGTTCCACAAGCAAGAAATTAATTTGGAGTTATCAAATGGCACCATCTGTGAGAATCTAGCTCATCGGATTCTCAAAAATAATTAAAAGCTAGGCAATTGAATTTAAGTCCGAATTATCACTACTTGCCGAGGAACCTTGCTTTCATCAAATCATATATCAAGTAGTTGGCTTTGTCAGATAAAAAATCACTACAACATGTGAAGAGTATAATAAGGCATTTGCCGGGTATGAAAGGCATCAAAGAATTTTTAGAATCAGATTTGTTTGGATGGTCAAGACCCTAGAGTTACAGAAGGCATTCTCTTATCACAATGGGGCTGTTGTGACTACCATAGAGTTATACTACTACTAGTACTTGGATAGTGAAGGATGTTAGAAAATACTCATAGAGAAGACTCGTCATCATACCTCGTTAGTGGCAAGAGCCACAATCTCAAATTACTATGAGGATCCATAAAGTCCTAAAGAGTCCCGATTAGGACCTTGTTGCTATGGTCCCAAGCTAAAGAAGAATAAAAGGGCAGCATCTGAACTTGGCCACAAAAAATTTGGATTTTGACAGATTGCTAACTACACAATATAAGAAGCTCGGAATGGGAATAAACATGAAGGTGCAATATCGTCACAACATCCACTCTTATGAACATCCATTAAGTTCTAAACGTCAAGCTCTAAAGCATCTATATACACAAATAATCAAGCATATGAGTCTGAGCACTAAAAAAATTGAGTATTCAAGTCTGAATGTCAAACAGTTTGAGCGTTAAGAATTAAAGTACTAAAGTCTACCAACTCTCAAACATCTGGGAATTTGAGTCTTTATTTTCATAGCCTTGGATATCCAAGCATCAACTGGAAGCGAGCATCCACTATCGGACATCAAATTCACAGACGTTTAGACTCTGAGCAATTGGCAGCAGATTCTAAATTAAATTAATCAGCCATATTGATCATCCTCTAAGCTTGTGTGATTCATCAAAGCACCTAGCTCTCATATGTAAGCTATCTCCGAGCATCTAGTTTTGTTTCTTATCAAATTTTAGTGTTGTTATTCTTTTACATAGAGTTTGATAGTCAGACAAGTCATATAAAAATCATTGGGCAATTGTTTTGTTACTTAGAGACGCTGAGTTATGGACACAACTACAATCAAATAAAAGAAAAAAAGGGAGAGAAAAATGCAATAGCAGGGCAATGGTGAAGCTCATATTGAAAATCAAATGTTAAAACATCAATTATTTGAACGTTACCCCTCCAAAGAAGAATCTGTATATCAACAGGAAGCCCTTCATGAACACTAACTTTTTCGAGCATCAAGTATTAAGGACACCAATCACACAGCCAAACTTACATATAAATAGTTGAGCAAATGCAAAGAAATGGGTATAGTCATAAACCTAATTCAGTGGAAATAATAGAAGAATAAGAATGATTCTCATATCATAAGCAAGTTCTGAACAAGCACTAAAATCATAAACTAAGCTAAGCTTTGAATGTAAAGTACCAAACATTGACTCCATGAGTACCCACCAAACTCTGGTCATCCATTGAGCATTGAGCTTTATAGCACTGAAGCTTGGTAGAGATGTGAGGTACCTGAGTCTGATCCTCGTCTAATGAACACTATATAAAGCCTTATAAGGTTGAGATTGAATGCTGATGTCCATTCACCGATCATCCGAACAACCCGAGTACTGTCCACCAAAGCCTTGGAAATTCGAGCATCTACTATTGAGCATTGATTTCATGGACACTTATACTCTGAGTAACAACCGAATATAAAAGAGTCAGACATTCACTTCTTGAGCATCTCCCAATCTTTGAGAATCTTCTGAGTTTTAACATCATGGGAATATCCAAGGCAATCATGACAATAACTTCATATGTGTATATTAATAAATTAATATACTTTTATAGGAGCTCAGATAGCAAAACAGAAGCAAATGAATGAACCATGAGTTCTATAAGGGAGTAATGGGTTTTCTTCAAATTACTCAGCAAAAATTATTCATATCCACAACGAACATAAATATTCATGAATTCAAAGGCGGGACAAGAGTACATCAAGAGCTAGATGTTCATCCAATACATGATTATTGTCTATGCATAAATATACATTAATTACATTTGATATATTTATTACATGAGGACTGATCATTAAATGGAGATCAATTAAACGATCCCAAAGCTATTGTTCTTTTATCTATCACTACAGATAAAAAAAATGTATTTATTGAAGACACTACTTTAAGCATGAATTGGTCACCTCACTCGGCATCAACATGCAGAAATTATTAAATGACATCTGACACACTATTGAGCAGTCATCATTATGGCAGCAGAAACATCTCATCTTCTGATACACAAACAGACACGACGGTTACACAATTTAAATTAAAAAAAAAATCAAAACAACATAGCGGTTATCAACCTCATGCACATCATTGCCAGTTGTCCCTCCACTCTGAGCATCTAAAGCTCCAGTATCAAATGTCCAGTAATTGAAAAATGGCACCCTCAAGTCGCTTCTATAATACTGAGGTTTGGCACTCGAGCTGTGCTTTTAATGCATTGAGAATATATGACACTTGGGTTGCACTTCTAATGCACTAAGAATAAGTCCAGTGACTGAAGCTGGCACCCTCAAGTCGCTTCTACAGTACTGAGGTTATGAACATGTAAGCCTCGCATCCTTGCACTGAGCATTTAAACCTCAAACATCTAAAGTCTAGTGATTGAAGCTGGCACCCTCAGGTCGCTTCTACAATACTGAGGTTTCGAGCATATAAGCCTCATGTCCTTACACCGAGCATCTAAGCCTCAAGCATCTAAGTCCAGTGATTGAAGCTGGCACCCTCAGGTCACTTCTATAGTATTGAGGTTCGACACTCAGGCCTCGCTTTTAATGCACTGAGCATCAAAACTCCAGTGACGATTGGTTCTGTCATGTTGTCTCCACACTAGTGGGTTAATCCATTATATATCCTTTTTTATTATAGGTTTATGCACTCAAGTCCAGCTGGCACTTCAACGATGTTCTTATATGATGATTACGAGACTTGGTACCGAGCTTTATTTTTTCCTATGACTAAGGCCAACCACCTCCGTTCACCATTTTATATCAAATGTAGTAATTCAAAAAGTCTCTCTCTATATAGAAGAATGATGTTTCTATCAGCTTACAGACCCAGATATATCAGACATAAATATCCGAATAGACCTTCACTTGTAGCGACATTTAGCATTATCCTAAAATTAATTTTTATGTTGTTATACAATTTATTAATATTTTGATAATTAAATAAAAAAAATAAATATATGAATCTTGTCGTAGATTATAAGTTTATTTAAAATCATTGAATATGTTGGGTTGATTATGTGAGACGAAAGCCATAACAAATGAAATTTTATTTTGTTATGATAAATAAATAACTAATAAATATCAATATTACCTTTCAGGTTGACGTAGAAGAAGAGATATAGTTTTATAATCAGTCTAATAAAAAAATAAGTGTTTTTCTTTAACACCTTACTCAATAATGATCCAAGATTATTATATCTATTGGTTTATTACAATTATAAAAGTAAATACAAAAGAAGAGTTTATGGAATTGTGTATATCATATAAGAATAAAATTAAGGACATTTATACAAAGATTACAATAAGTGTTAATTACAAAGATAAACAACAAGTGATCTAATACATAATAAACTCTATGTTTTACATAATGACAATAATATATACAATATCACTATTTACTTCTCAATACCCCCCGACAAGTCGATGGAAAGTGAGAAAGTAATATGAGCTTAGAGCAGAAGTGCTGAAAGGTGCAAAGTCTCAAAGGCTTAGTGAAGATGTCATTGATTTAGTCTTTAAAGGAAAGATAATTGCATGAACTTGACCCCTAGCAATAAGTTCTCGGACAAAATGAAAGTCAAGGGTGATATGCTTAGTACGAGCATGAAAGATTGGATTAGAGGACATGTAAATTGTGCCTATGTTGTCACACCATGGAATTGGTTTGAAGGTGCAAACAAAACCAAGTTTGGATAAGAGAGATTGGATCTAAATGAGTTCAGCTGCGGTGTTGGCTGGAGCTTTATACTCGCTTTCAAATGAAGAATGTGCAACTATGACTTGCTTTTTGGCACTCCAAGAGATGAGAGAGGTGCCAAGGTAGATGCTAAAGCCACTTGTAGAATAGCAAGTATTAGGACAACCACCCCAATCGCTATTGGAATAGCATTGGAGTTTAAGGTGTTTCGGGCAACAAAATGAAGAGAGTAGTGAAGTGTATGTTTAATGTACCATAACAGACATTTCACCGTTACCCAATGAGTATCTAGAGGAGAGTGCATGAATTAGCAAAGCCAATTAACAGAGAAGGCTATATTAGGTTGTGTGAATGTTGCATACTGTAGGGCACCTACTACATAGCGATAAAGAAGAGGCTCATCAAATGGCTTGCCTTGTGATTTTGACAATGGGAGTGTAGTAACCATAGGTGTAAGACAACCTTTGGCATCTTAAAGTCTTGTCTTTTGAAACAAGTCTTACAAGTACTTCTATTGGCTAATGGACATACCATCATCGGTTTAGGCTACTTAAATGCCAAGGAAATACTATAGAGGTTGGACATCCTTGATTGAAAATTCCTTTTGTAATCGAGAGAGTACCTGTTTTATCAATATAGTAAAAGAACTAGTAACAATAATGTCATCAACATAAATTAATAAAATTACTAATTCAGATCCATGTTTAAGAAAGAACATAGATGAGTCAGCTTTGGATGGAGAAAAGCCATTGTTAATAAGAAATCCACTGAGTCTTGATAACCAAGCACGTGGTGCTTGCTTTAATCCATAAAGGGACCATTTAAAAAGGCAAACATGGTCTGAATTTTGAGGAGTAACAAATCCAGGAGGTTGTCCCGTGAAAACCTTTCATTAACAGTACCATGTAAAAAGGCATTAGAAATATCCAATTGTTGCAAAGGCTATTTATGCATTGCAACCAAAGAGAGCATTATTGTGGATTTTACAACAGGACTAAAAGTTTAATCATAATCAATTCCATTTTATTGATTGTAGCCCTTAATGATAAGCCTTGCCTTGTATCTAGAGATGCTATTATCAGGATTTCATTTGATTCGAAAACCCATTTGTTTCCAACAACATTGTGGTTTAATGTTGAGGAATAAAAGGCCATATATCATTCTCAATAAGAGTTGTGTATTCATTAAACATTATTGTACACCATTCTAAAAATATGTTGGCAATAGAGAAACATGTTGGTTCTAGTAAAGGAGGAGAGGGTGATGGTTTGGTATGGGAGAGGTGAGCATATCTAAGGTGCATGGTTGTCGATTGTAATTGCATAAGATAAGTACGGGGTAGAGTAAGGTTGGTTGTATAAGGGATATGAGTAGAGGGGTATAGTTGTTGATTTGGATAAGAAGTAAGATAAAAAATGATATGAGGTTCGATGGAGGTAAACGGGTTAAAAGATATATAATGAGAAGATAAGGGTGAGGTTATTATGGATTGAGTAGGAGTTAGGGTAAGGGAAGGAGAAGAAGAGGATAAGGAAAGAGATTGAGATGACATACCTTGAGGAGATGGATAAGCATAAGTAGTTTAAAATTGCATCCAATTAGCCTATGGAGGAATGGAAGTGGAAGATGAAAGTGGTTAAGTTTTATCACGACCCAAAACAGGGGCCATAACCGGTGCTAGGGAACGGGAATTCTTTCGAATCCGAAACCCGTAGCAAGCCTAAAATAAAATAAAATAAACATACAATAATAATAATAACAACACTTAATGCAGCGGAAATAAAATCATAAATATCAAAATAATATCTCCATCAAACGAAATTAAATCGAATTCTCATCTCATATATAAATAAATCCTTTAATACAAGTTTCAGTTCAAATTCTTAAAATACATAACTTACACAAATATAATACATAAAACCCTCAATTTATTTACAACTACTGCAGTGTCTAGATTATAAAAATAAAACTCAAGTTAGCAGTTTACATAAAGAAGTCGGGGCGGAAGAAATCCGGCGTACAGGCCTGCTACTGAGTTCTGAAGATGATGACTCTCCTGAAAAATAGTCAACGGAGGGGAGTCAGACCTCACTGAGTGAATTACTATAATATATATACATGCATACTAAATGCCAATGCACACAGTCAAAAGTATATATAATATATATATATATATATATATATATATATATATATATATATATATATATACAAGCAAATACACACAGATGCAATAAAATCATTTTATATATTTTTATTGAAAATCACTATTTATAAAGGATCAAATAGAACCCTAGAATATCGCAACCTCAAAACAGTGTTAGACAACACTCTAGCCATACAGGCTTACTTATTCCAATATATTCACTTATTCCATTTGGACAGTAGACTGGCCCCGAGACATTTGGTCAACCGAGCTCCAGCAATCACACTCCCAAATCATATCACATATCAAATAATCATATCCAATCAATGTCCACAAATGGTTAGTAATATAGCCTAAATGCTATAAGTGTACCGGCACGTACTCGGTCCTAGTGTTGCCTACTAGGTAGCACGTTCTATTGGTATCCTTCATCGAAATATAAAGCATACATTCATAAAAATAAATAATGCATGAATTTAAATATAAATAGCAACATAAACCATATATATATACTAGAAATATACCAAAAGTAAACCAGGTATATTTTGAGTATATATACGCCAAAGAAATCCATATAGATTACGAAATAAACTAGAAATATATTTAAAAACATTTTAAACCGAATTTATTAGCAAAACATGCATATAATTTAAAATATACCGAAAATATACTAAAGATAAACCAAAATAAATTAAAAATAAACTTAAGTAATAATTGAATCATTTATGCATAATTAATCAAAATAAAACATATATTTCTAAATCATGCACCCTAAAGCATATATATATAGAATAGTAACTCACACTTAGTGCGCTCTTCGAGATGGGTCCAACGGGCCTGGTCCACTAGGCCTCGATCTCGGTGTAATTAAACAAACAATAAATAACAGACATCAGAATAAACCTAACAGAAAATCCTAGAAACTCGATCTAGAATATTGGACACAGAATCATAATTAAGGTTCGACCGGACATCACGTTTTACGAGAATTCTACCAAAAATCCGACAGAACCTCCCCTGTAAAATGGACATCTCTCTACTCAAAGAGTAGAGCCGGCCCTGCAAAGAAACACACTTTGAAAAATAGACACATAATTACATCCACAACCCCTCGATCGGACTCCAAACTACAGTTTACTGACCGGGGTCCACAATTCACAAAATAATATAGAAATACCAAAAATACCCTTATATCACAGAAATACATTTTATAAGTAGAAATTACGTAATTAACCCTAAAACACAGTAAAAACCGATAAAACTCATTTATTTAAAAAAATCGTATATTATATATATAATTTGAAAATAATTCACGAAAAATAATTTTAATTAATTAAAAATACTAAATAATTTGTAGAAATCATTTTTATACCTTAAATAACTATTAAAATCAATTTAATTACATTTTTAGTCAATTTAGGGTAAAATTACCAAAATACCCCTATATATATAAATATACTAAAATTACTCCAAAAATTCACCAAAAATAAAATAATTGCACAAATTAATTTTCTCAACATATTTATCAATAATATCAATAATTAAACTCAATTAAATAATTAATTTCAATTAAAAACACAATTAACCCTATTTTTCAAAAATTACATAAACTAATTAAATTCAAAATAAATACATAGAAATTCATAAAAATTACAAATAAATTTCTATAATTCATTTCAATACCTATATTTATCATAAAACAAAATTTCATAATTTAATTAATTAATTTTTAAAATTATAAAATAATAATAAAATATTCAAAAATACCCAAAAATCAAAATAATCTCCAAAAATTCTACAAAAACTCACACATGTAGATTAAGCTAAGGGGAACAACATTTGTTAAGGAATTTTCCATGAATCAATCAATTCAAAGTTCAAAAAAATCAAGAACCCTAAAATGGCCGAATTACCAAAATCGAAACCTAAGCAAATCAAGACCATTTTAAGTGAAACAAAGCTTAGAATCACACTCACCGGAGCTCAAGGAGAAGAAAGATACTAGTGGTGTCGAAAATGGTGGCTAGAAACGCCGTGAACGACGGTGAGAATGAATTCGACTTCTCTGGCGATATCAAGCTCCTCCGACACCGGAAAGGGGCTCTGCAAGCGGCGGAACAACTGGAGGAAGGAGGTGGCACGCTGGGAGGCACACCGACCATGAGAAAACGGGATGGCAGGCGGTGGAACGGTGATGGAAGCGATCGGGAGTGAGGGAGGAGGATGGATGGCAATTTCGTAATTAAATCAAACTTTATTTTTTGTTTAATATTAAATGTATATGTATATATATATACTTTACACTATATATTAAAATAATATAAACTCACACACATTAAATATACACCGCACACATATAAATTAATATTTTAAAATTTAATACACCTAAAAATAATTAAATAATATTAAAACTAATTAATAAATAATAAAATATTAGGGTAATTAATTAAACCCTAGTTAAATAAATAAATACACATATATACGTTATTTAGTACTTTAAAAATATATATGAGTTCATGCAAGTCCGTAAAATTGTTTAAAATAATTAATAATAAATAATTTATGTGTCAATTTTTCCGAAAATGCAAGTTCCAGGAAAATTTCACGTAAAGTGCTTAAAATAATATAAAAAAATCAAAATCAATTTTAATTAAATAGCAACTCATGAAATATCATAAATATGTACAAAAATTATTAACATTGCATATCCCGATGCAGTATTAAAATATTTAAAAATACGAGATATTACAAGTTTGATAAGGAAACAATGTCTTATCAAACTTTCTATGTCTGGCTATATAAATTCGGCCTGTAGAGGGATCTAGACAACTTGAACCATGATGCATAGGTGAGGGTCTTAAATAGACACATGGAGTTGATTTAAAACTAAATTTATTAAAAATGTTAAGGGCGAAGAGTGGGGTAGACGTAACACCCAAAAATTTTGAAATCTTGATATAGTTCTGTTTTTCCATATAATTTGAAATAAGGAGATGTGTTTTGAAGAGTAGGAGTAAGCATGCTATTTATCAATAAAACAAAGTGTCAAAAGTTTGGGGCCAATATTTAAAAGGAATATGTCCATTAGTGAGCAAAGTCAAACTAGTGTTGACAATATGTTGAATTTTCCTTTTGGCTAGGCTATTTTGCTCATGTATGTATGGACATGCAATTTGATGTATTATGCCGTTGGATTTTAAGAACTTATTTAATTTCTGAAATTTGCCTCCCCAATCGGAGTGGAAGGCTTGAATATTAGCATGAAATTGAGTTTGAACATATTTATAAAAATTAATAAAATAATCAAAGACATCACTCTTATTTTTTAAGGAAAAAAATCCATGTAAATCTAGTAAAATCATCAATAAAATGAACAAAATAATGGAAACCAACATTAAATAAAATTAGGGAGGGACCCAAACATCTGAATGTATAATCTGAAAAGGGGTATTCGAATGTATAAGCTGAAAAGGGCACTAGTTTTATATTCTACAAAAGCAAAAGGAGTTTTGCAAAATTTTCCTAAGAGACATGACTTGCAAGAGGAAGAAGGGGCGACACTAATCAAAATATCATTTTTCTTTGCAATTTTATTGATAATGGGATGATGAGGATGACCAAGATGCAAATGCCAAAGATCATAGGAATCAGTGGCAAGAAAGGCATGCTTGAAACTTGATGGAAATTGATATAGATCATGCTTATTGTCTGCCTTCAGTAGTATCCATCTGCTTTCATGATCCTAAACAAAGAAAGGATAAGCCCAAAATTCAAAGAAGAAGTTATTATTAATAAAAAATTTATGAATAGAGAGTAATGGTTTAGAAATTTGTGGAACATGAAGTGTATTAGATAATAGAAAAGAATGAGAGGTGTGGTAATATTAAAGGGACCAATATGGGAAATATTCAAACCTTTACATTCTCCGATATATAACTTGTCAAAGTTAGGATATGGTTGTAGGAGAGACAAGGAGCTGAGATCTGGTGTAATATGGGCAGATGCACCTGTATCGACTACCCATGGTGGGAAAGAAGTAAGAGAAGGTTGAGGTCCTTGAGGTGAGTAATAATCAACATGTGCTTGTGGAGGAGAAGGGAATGATGGCCGATTGGATGATAGTTGTTAATACCGGCATTGACAGGTTACAACAATATGGTGTTAGCTATAAATTTAGCAAGTAACTCCTCATCAATTTCATTATTGCTAAGAAGGGCAGAATGATGAGTTGGTAAAGCGAGCAATACCACTGAATGAACAATGCGAGACTGGCGAGAGAGGAGCAGATGGAGTGGGCAGCAGAGGAGGTTACTTGTTAGCGAGATCAGCAAATTAAGATCAGTGTGACTCTTAAGAAAAATTTCATAGGAGACTAATTGATTGTGAAGCTCGTTGAATGTGATACGTTTGGCACACATAGTCAATGAAGAAATAAAGCCTTGATACTTAGAACCAATATTCCGGAATATTATTGCATTGAACTTTGCTGCTGAAATACTTCTACCTATTGCAATTAATTCATCAACAATTGACTTTGCCTCAGATAATCTGTAACAGATTGATCATGCTTTTTAAGCTTTTAAAGTTCAATATGGAGTTGGGGCTATTGATTTTGGGAGATGGCCCTAAACGTGGTTGCAAGAACAGTCCAGGCTTGTCGAGAGGAAGTAACACCGACAACATAAGGAAAGATACCCTCAAAAATAGAGGAAAGGATCTAGGATAATAACAACTAATCCTTTCTTAACCAATTTGAAATTATGGTTTGGAAATAGGAGAAGGTGGGGTTGCTGTATTCATGATAGTTTCAAATAGAGGTGGTTTTGTTCCATCTACGAATCTCATGAGATCTTGGGAGTTTAGGAGAGGTACAAGCTGAGTTTTCCAGGCTACATAGTTCCTTAGTATAAGTTTCACAAAAAGATTAACTTGGATGGAGGTTGAAGATGATGGAAATTGGAACACTAGCTTGATTTTTAGAATTTGATGTCATTGCTCTGATACCATATAAAAGTAAATATAAAAAGAGTTTATGGAATTTTGCACGTTGTATGAGAATAGAATTGAGGACATTTATACAAAGATTACAATAAGTGTTGGTTACAAAGATAAACAAGTATCCTAATACATGACAAACTCTATATTTTACATAATGACGATAGTAAATACAGTATTAGTGTTTACTTCTCAATAACAATTGGTTTTTTGCCATTTTTTATCATAATGTATTTTGTCATTTGAATTTTTTCCAATAAAATTTTCAAGCATAGGACTAGCTTATTATGCGGGTTTCCATAGTCCAGTCTGACTTTTGAAGTCTTTAATTTTTCACATCGCAATGGAATTTCAGGACATGAGCCTTTCATTAATTTATTAAAAAAAAAAAAGCATTAGTAGAACTTAAATTTCCAATTTTGTAAGATTTAGTTGACTAATTAATTGTTATTGCATGGGCTAAACAAGTTTAAGTTGCTGTAACATATACGATAAATTTTTTATTTACACCAGTTATATTATATTTTATGGTTAGATTTATATCATATAAATTAGATATTTTATATTTAACTGATAAAAATAAAATATATATCGTATCTAATTATTGAATATAATATATATATTGTAGGTAAGAATTTTGTATATAGACAGATTTTCATGCTTCATACACAAAATGAGATAGTCAATTGGTAAAATAATATTTAATTAAGCAATTTACTTTGTCCCGCTCACAAGAGAAATTTTAAAATATTTTGAACCACCAACTTATTATATATACAAAATTGAAAGATTGATAAAATAATAATAATAATAAAACCAAAAACAATAACTGATAATTAATTACAAAATATATTTTAAAAAAAAATATGATGAATTTATTAATATTTAATTTTTATCATTTTACTTAAATATTTTATTATAATTAAGTTTAACCTTCTGTTTCTAAGTCCAGGTTCATGTCTCTATACATAATATACTATTTAACTACGGTTGTTGATAATTTTAATTAAAAAAGATATTGACCAATGAAGGTCTGTACCTGGGTTACAGTCTATCACCTTTTTCAACTTAGCTGGTATTAAGAATTTCATTAAATTTCGAAGAAAGTTATGAATTTTGGATATGACAAAAATTAGTGATGAATATTTATCATTTCGTACTTTAGAGAAAAAAAAAAACAAAAAGACAATAACAGTTACCTAATTTATATTTTCTATAAGGTGATAATGTTGTTTAATTATTCAGGTAGCTTGTGACGAGACTTTGGTGACGCAAGAAGTGATGTATAGCCTTGTAAGCAATTAATTATGCCTTTATGCTAAGTTTGTGAGCTATCAAGTTGGCTATCCATATGGATACCCATCATATTTATATTTATATTTATATTTATATATATATAGTTGATAAAAATAGCTTTATTATAATTTTTAAATTTAAATTGGTTTTAAGAAAATTATTTAAGATTTGAGTAGTTAATATTTTATTCTTAAAATAATGAATTCCCATAATCATTGTTTTCATTATTATTATTGCTGTTGTTGTTGATAAATAAAAATATAAAATTTTTTTTATTGAGAAAAGTAATTTAATATTTGATCATTTTTATTTATAATTCTTAATGATAATTTTCATAATGCATAAATATTATGTTTTAATTTCAATTTTTAATTATATACTAATAATATTGATTTTACATTTAAGATAGATACTTATATTTAAAAATTGTAATATTGTTTTAATTTTTATAATGAATTCTACTATAATGTATTGCATATTATATATAAGCTATGATATATGTATTTATATTTTTAGAATTACGCGTTTAATAAAAATATTAGGTACACATGCAATGCATTATGTGCAAAATGACAACTAATATAATATAAATTTCTTTGAAAAAAGAGTTATGAACATAAATAATTAAATTATGAGGCTTTACTTTTTGTATTTTTTTGAAAATTTTAAAAGAAAAAATTGCAATAATTTTAAATATTAACTTCTTTTATTAGTAGACAAATGGATGATATGTTTCATCCAAGTTGAAGATTCCCATGCTCAGGGGCGTAGCGTAACCACCTTAAGGGTTAGGGGGCCATGGTCCCCTCATTTTATTATTTTAAAATTTTATATAAATTTAATGTTTACCTCTTAAAATTATGTATAATTTTACTTTTAACCTCTTTATTTTTATTAAAATTTTATTTTTATTATATTGTAATTCAATTATAGTCCCACACTTCTAATTCTAGTTACGCCTCTGCCTCTGCTTGGAGCATCTGCAGCTCCACACGCTGTGATCGTTAGAAATGACCCAACAAATTACAACCGTTTGAAGTTCAAATGTTGAACGTGAATACGACACATGCATGCATATTTCTGTCTTTTTTTTTTTTTCGTTATTAGCTTTTATGATATTATCAAGTGGTACCATGAATCGATTGCTAATTTGTTACTCATCTTTATGTAAATTTTTTATATATTCTTTATGTAATTAAAGCAAAAGATTCGTATCAAAGTTAAAAAAGTAATTTAAGATATAGATTTATATTAAAGTTAATTCCGATCTTGAGACTCGGTAACTTATTTTCTCAAATAACTTTTAAATTTTGACATTTTCAATAGGTTCTACTGAATAAGTCGAAATTTATTTGCATTTGGCTATTTTACTGTAAAAATTTGAGTATGATATATGTGTGAGATATATTATCCGAGAACTTCTTACTTCCTAAAACTTTTAGATTCTTAAATTAATTATAGAAAATTAGGTAAATTTAACACTGTAAATCCTCATTTGAAAATAAAAGAAGAAATTCATTGACATGAAAAGAAAAACTAATTATAAATTAATTTTGCTTTAACAAGAACGTTGATTAAAACTGAAAAAAAAAAAAAGTTGAGTTGATTGTTGGTTGTAGTCTGAGTTATGTTGTTGGCTGTCTCTTATTTGTGCAGGATTCAGTTCCCTTTATCCTTCTCTTCCCAACGGTCTTCCCACATTTCCATTTCCTTTCAACTTCATCTTGCATAACTGCCAGATTAATTAATTAATTAAATTAATTAATCAATTTATATTTGAGTTGTGGGCTACACAAATTATAGACTTTATCAAAACTCTAAATTTGGTACAAACATTAACACAACAATACATATATAGAAGTAAATATATAAATACAAATATAAATGAAATAAAACTTTTAAAAAATCAGACCTGGATTTGAGTAGAAAGGGAGTGGAGGCCACGAGAACGAAAGAAGAAATCAACAACTTGTATTATATATGAACCAACTATTATATGTTTTTCAAAATTTTGAAAACCTTCAAAATCAAAATCAAAATTTTTGGAAAAAGCATAACCATAAATAAACAAATTAAACAATTTCGTACTATTAAACAAGAACATGCATCAATAGAGATCCAAGTACGTATATAATTACAAAAAATAAATTATATAAAAATTTTAAAAAAAAATTAGACAAAGAAATCCATTTTAAAATTTCATACAACAATTACTATACATTCCAAAGGGAAATTGCCAGGTGAGTTGACAAGTAAATTAACAAGATTTTATTATCTTTTTGGTGATGAATGAGCCTGGATTCAACATTTTGTCTCATTCTCACAAACTTCACAGGCATCTAATAAGTGAGAATCCAGAAATGTTTCATCAAGGGGAGAAATTTCAGGGACAGTCTCCAATTAAAGGCAAGCAAAACTCCAAACATGTGGGACAAAGTTGACACAGAACAGTCAAAATTCAAAACATGACAAAATCTTATTGTCAAATTAGATAACAAATGGCAAAAATCAGCAAATGGCCGCAATTGCATTAGATTTTCTCAAAAGTATGTTTACATCCTGAAACATTGTTATCAACACAACCCCATTTATTGAACACTGGTTAATGATAATTAATAAAAAAAAGGTGTAAAAATAAGATGATTATGGAATTCCAAAACTCATCAAATAAATAATAAAAACCAAGTTTTTCAAATATATCCTTCAACCAATTTCAAGAGAAAATCAAACAACAAAACAATTAAGTTACTAAACTCTTGCTGCATACCATCTCAAAACACAATGCAATCTTAAGATAAAATGGATTGAAATCTTTAATATTGCTTTTCCTCTTTTACTTAACACCATTATTTATGTGCCATTTCTTCCAAAACAATTGAACTCACAATAATTTAGAATTCAAATAAAAAAAAAAAAAGACAAAACTCTGAATCATTAATTACCATAAAAACTGCATTATTATCTTTATGTTTCAAGATATTTTTGGGCAGGGCATGACTACTTGTTTCCCATCTTCCACCCGATTTGGCCATTCAAAAACATATTGTCTTCTTTCTTTCTTTTTCTTTTTTTTCTTCCCACTTTTTTCAGTACTATCACTCTTTCCTTTAAATCAGAACCACACAAACCAATAATTTCATATAGAAAATAACTATACTTCCGTACAAAATTTTCGAAAAAGCAATAAAAAAAATAGCCGCAGAAAATAATCAGCGCCATAGGAATGAATCTACAGACAGTAACCACCAAACAAAAAAATAAACAATCACTAGGTGAGAAATTAACACAAAACACAACCATAAAATACACGAATTAAATAATTTCGCACTATTAAACAAGAACATGCATCAATACAGATTCAAGTACGCATATAAATTAAATAAAATTAAAAAAAAATTATACCTCGATTGGATTAGAAAGAGAGTAGACGCCACGAGAACGAAAGCAGAAATCAACAGCGGCATTGTGTCCAGCATTGTTGATTGAGTCAGTGGGCCTTCGTTGGCTCCCTCTATATCACCTGATAAGCATCCTCCCATCTTCTCTACCACCAAAAAAATCTCTAAACCCTTTTTTTTGATTTTTTTTTTTTTGGGAGTGTGTATTATATATGAACCAACTGTTATCTGTTTTTCAAATTTCGGAAACCCTCCTAAATCAAATCCTACAAGGGCTATTATTTTCTGCGTTTTCTTGTGCTGCTAGCTGATATGTATTGTTTCATTCAAGTGCATGAATTTATATGAACAAGGCCGCGCCCGCGCGTATAAGGAAGAAGAAAAAAAGTTGTGATAGGAAAGAAGTAAGAAAATTCGCAGTTGACAATCTCCAGCACACTGGCACACTGAAAATTGGTTTTTGCGTATTTTTGGAAAAATATCTTTGTCCATTTGTCACCCTTCCATCGGGTGCACTTTATGCTTTACTTTTTTTTTTTACAAACTAAAATATACTTTATGTTAAAAAAAAAACTAAAATAAAATTTTTCAATAATCACTAAAAAAACCAAATAATCATAGAATTTCTCCTTCTATTAATTGATTCTCCCATGTCATCTTAAGTTTTTTCTAAAGAAAACTAAAAACTGATGTATTTATATTTTTTAATCTCATACTCATACCAATACTCATACTCCAGCAATTTACAAAAATTTCACTTATTTTGATATTCTGCTATTTAGTCAAAAATCTATTCAGAAATTTAAAATTCTATTATTTTCAATATCTGATAGCTATAAGATTTTAATAATTTTAAAATTCAATAACTTATAAAAAAGTGAAATTTTTTCAACATTTACTTTCTTTATATATAAAATTTTAAATTCAAAACTATTTAAACTTTTAACCATTTGAATTAATAAATATTTTAATTTAAGCTATAGTTGTAAATTATTAGTTCATTAAAATTATATGGACATCTGCAATATCATCATCGACGCGGTATGAGAAAAAAAAACCGTATTTTTTTTTTGGACATCAGAAAAAAAAAAAACCGTATTGAGAAGGAAAAAAGCAGACAAAATTCACAGTGATTATCTGCAGCACACTGAAAGTGGTCTTTTCTTATTTTGGAAAATGTTTTTAATACTCATCTTTGTCCATTTGTCACTTTTCTTCTTTATCATCTCACTTTTTTTTTTTTCTCAGGACCATAATCGATATTCACAAAATCTCCAATATCCAATTAATGATATATTTCGTAATTCTAAAATTTTGATATTCTAGCTGTAAAAAAAATTTAATACTTATTTTTTTAAATATAAAATTTTAAATTTAAAAATTAATTTAAAAGTATGTGAATTTTAACCTCTTAAATTAATAAATATTTATATAAAAATTAAATATTTTAATTTAGAGATAAATATAAAAAAAATACCTTGTGATTTATCTTTTTTCACTTGTGGACATGTAATTTTTTTGCAACACTACAATAACATGTGTTATTTGCCATTAGTAAATTTAAGTCATATTCACTAACACCATTAACTATGATGATATGGATACTAATATATTGACATGAATGTTAATATGCTAATGTGTATGTCCATGTGGATGTTGACGTATTGATATGAATGTTGATGTTCTAATGTGAATGTCAATATGGATGCCAATATACTGACGTAAATGCTAATGTGTTGAGATATTCTACTAAATAGATAAAAAATTTCAAAATTTATACATAAGGTTGAGGAGAAAATATATATGTATAGTCAATACACGTATAAAAGCAATTAACCTTTTTTTTAAAAAAAAAAAAAATCATTTATCATGATTAGGTTGGATAGTGGATACGTACAAGGAATACAATCCATAACGCAATAACTCATTGAGTTTAATTCATAACTTACCATAGAAATAAAAATGCAAAATTCATTATTTACTAAAATTAATCAGCTATTAACATTTGAGCCATTTTTAGACTTGATAATAAAAGTCTCTCTTCAAGGTGGACACGAGTCTAAAATGGACTCTTCCAAAATTCTTATAGATAAGTTTACAGGAATTCTGTTTGTATGCCGAGTTGCCAACATCAGTCAGACATGCCAAGGTTCATCTGTTCTTCCTTGAAATTGAGGAGTTGATGCTTTCAAGCCAACTTTTCTTCTCTAATTCGATGCAAGGGTCTTTATGGTACTCCGACTCATCGAGTCCAACAACATGAGCCCATTGAGGCAGATATTGGATTCTTATTGTATCATCCTAAGTTAATGGATAAAAAAGGAAGAGGTTTTTTCATAAATATCTAAAAATAAAAGCAAAACAACAAAAATACATTAAGTTTTTATTTATTATGTGTGTCCTACTATGATAATATAATCATGCGACTACCCTTCTTATTTCTGCAACATCGTTTTTGTCTTTTTCTTCTTTGATTTGTTTAATTCTCTACTCACTCATTCTTTTATTCTCATTCCAACTACCAAACTCCAAAGTTTAGATCTTTAAATCTTCAACACTCGCACTATCTCTCACAATTTCTAAGCACAGAAATACTAGAAAAATAAAAATGATTCAGCTTTTATTTACATTGATTTTCTGGGAGATGGCGTTGATAATGGTGCGGGTTCTCAAGACCCCTTTTAGGAAGTTGGCTTTGATAGGGTTGGATAAGCTTTGATATGCTCCAATCATGTTAAAGATTGTAGCGGGAACAGTTTTTGTGATGTTGATGTCAACTGTTTATAGCAAAATAAAGATCCATAATCATGGGATTGAGGGTGGTTCAGTCAATCCAACGAACCAAGTTCTCATGCCTAAGCATCTTCTTGAAGCCACTCTTATGGGCAATTGTTTATGATTCTTTGAAGTTTGTAAGTTTTGTTAATGTGAAGGGTGTTTGTTGGAAATTTATTACCTATTTTTGTGTTCTGAATTTTGGATGTCATTGAATTTTGTGTCAAATATTTTATTCATACAGTGCTCAGATTGGTGGATGATGATACTACTATTACATTCATGATATGATTATAGTTGTGGGAAAAAAGAAGCCTTTTTTTTTGTATCATCGATTTGAAATTTTGAACATGTTGTAGATCCATTTTTTGATGTGAACTTTTGTTTTAGTAATGTTGTTAGTGAAGTGTGTATAATTTACTATTGTTTTGGATTGTGGCATTGGTCTATCTTTTTGTTCCTACTTTTGCAGAAAGTTCTGCACTGTTGGATCCCTTGAACCAAGCAAGATTGAAGGGAAAATTTTACATTGCATTTCTAGTTTTAATGCAGATGTTAAGAAGAGTTGGGTTTAAATTTTGCTTTTAGCTGAAAATTATTTATGAGTATGATGCTTTGGTCGTGGGTCAAAGGCTCCATCATCGATCAAAGGGTCGAGCTATTTTCGTGTGACGACATTGGCAGCTTAGCCAAGCAATTCCAATCAGTGTCCTTTATTCATTTTAAGAGACAATATAATCAGGTGGCCCATTCCCTAGCTAAATGGGTCCTTATCTCTTCTCAAGATTTATTTCTCTTATATGATGTGCCTGTAGCTTCGAAGTGTTATGTATTAGAAGATTCACCTCTTCTTTTTTGTTATATAAAATATTTTAGTTAAAAAAAAAAAGATTTGGGTCGTTTCTTAGGCTAGTGGCGTTCGGATGATCCTTTCTATATTTTTTGTTCATTTAGTCTTGAAGCCCACTTTCTTCATACTTCGGTTATTTCAGAATTCAGAAATTGATGGTTCATCCATTTTAGCTTATATAAATAGCCTATTGCTTTAAGCCAGGCTTAAAGTTTATGACTTAGTCAAAAAGCTTAATTAATTAATTATTATTATTATTATTATTATTATTATTATTAAACAATATCATAAACCAAACATAAACCAAAAAACAATAAAAATAAATCTCACATAAAAAAATAAAAAATACCACTATCTCTTATACTTTTAGTTAGCTCATTATATTTTTCATTATTATTATTATTATTATTATTATTATTATTATTATTATGATCATCATCATCATCATCTACATATATAAAACAATATCAGAAACCAAATATAAACCAAAAAGCTACATAAATAAGTCACACATAAAAAACTAAAAAAATACTACTATCTCTTACATTTTTATTCAGCTTATTATATTTTTCAATTAAATATATTATTATTATTATTATTATTATTATTATTATTATTATTATCTGCACATGTAAAATAGTATCAGAAACCCAACATAAACCAAAAAACAACAAAAAAAATACTATAGCAATATGTTTAACACTCTATTCACCAATAATATCATATTGGTTAGAAAGAGACACATAATCATCCTTTTCAACAACCTAAACAAACAAATAAAAAGTCACCCGTAAGCAAAATACAAAATACACACACACACACACATCTCCACTCAAACAACAAGTAGTAATTATAGTAGAAAAAATAACACAGAAAAGATTATCAACATCTTCAAGTACAGTCTCTTCACCCTAAAAATAAAATAACACCTTAAAAGAAAAATTAGAAACCAAAATGAAACAAAAAAATAAAGAATACTAAATTAGTATATTTTAAAAAATGCCAAATTAGAATCCTTTAAGGCTTCTTCACTACTATCACCATCTTTAACAGAACTATCTTTAATGTTGCAATTAAAACCAACATCCTCAAATAATTTCTTATCACCCTTAAAACAAAAATCTCATATACATTTTTCAAAACAAAAAAAAAAACTAAAATTAGAAAGAATGAATCGGAAACCAAAAATTAACCAAAGGGATACAAACAAAATGAATTAAAAACCAAGAGTAAACCAAAATGATACAAAAAATTACTTTTAATGATTGTTATCTATTTAATTTAACTTGATCAATTCATGTTTGGATTTGACCAAATCATCTCTTATATATTATGTATCGAATACATAATATTGTAGGACTTAACCAAAAATCTCATATACATTCTTCAAAACCAACAAAAAAAAAATAACCAAAATCAGAAAAAAATAACTCAGAAACTAAAAATTAACCAAAATGATACAAAAAAAATTAGAAACCAAAAATAAAGCAAAAGGACACAAAAAAATGAATTGGAAGCCAAAAATAAAAAATAAAACCAACATAAGTTAATAAAATAAAAAAAGAACACACCAAATTCGAATCTTTCAACACTTCATTACCATTAATACTATCTTTAATAGAACTATCATTAATATTCGAATTAAAAACAACATCCGTAGATAATTTTTTTTATCACCCTTAAAACAAAAACATGAAAACAAAGTATCAAAAACAAAACAGAAATCAAAACGATACAAAAATAATAAAACAAAACATACTCCAATAAAATCTTTTAACTCATCACCACCACTAATAGTTTTAACAAACTCTGAATTATAAGTACCCTTTTCACAACCATCAACATCTCATAATTAAAAAGTAAAAGCACCAAAAGCACATCCACTTTTCCCCTCACTTTTAAAATAAGATCAGAAATTAAAAGTAAACCAAAAAGCAACAAAATTAAATACAGGCTACATAAAAAATGAAATCTTTTAACTCATCACCACTACCAACAATTTCAACAAACTGTGAATCATAAGCACATTTTCATAACCAGCAACATCTCCTAAATCAGAACTAGAAGCATCAAAAGTACATCCACATTTTCATGCACTTTTAAAACAAAATAAAAAACTAAAAGTAAACCAAAAAACAATAAAATTAAATACATGCTAACTAATAAAAGAATGGAGATGTGAGGTATTGATACATGTACCTCTTGCATGTTAAGCAAGTGCTCTACCATCTGAGCTACACTCATTTTTATCTTTCATTTACTGACACATTATTAAATTAGGTTATGATTTATTTCGGGTTCTTCAATTTGAAGTTATAAGGTATTATTTTGTATTTTATAATCACATTAGACTACTTGAAATCTAAAAATTATTAAAATAATATTTTTCGTCCTTGAAATATATTGATAAAATTGATCTATTTTAGAATCATTAGAAATTTAAATATGACTTTATTTTTCTTACTTAAAGTTATATTATCGCTTTTTATAAATAATCATGTTGATTCAATTATAATGAATGTTACATCTTTTACACTTTAAGAACTTGAATAATCAATTATATATAGAAAATTTGTTGCATGTGAGTTGTTAATATTTTGACCATCACATTTTGTGTATTCCTATAACCCACTTGATGAATTTATGAAATAAAATCCCAATATATATTGGCTAACACTTCAATAATAAAAAATGATGGAAAATTAAGGAAATTTAAAAAAAAAAGTAAAAAAAGAGAGATATAAAAGTAAAAAATTAAAAAAAGGAAAGTACAAAAATTAAAAAGATAAAAAATAAGAAAAAAAGATAAAAAAAAATTTATAAAAAAAGAGGAAAAGGAAAAAAGAAAGTGAAAATAAAAATAAAAAGGTAAGGGAAGGAGAAAAATATTAAAAAAGGATAAAATAAAAATTTATAAAAATATAAAAAAAATAAGAAAAAAATAAAAAATAAAAATAAAAAGAAGGGAATAAAAACAGTTAAGAAATTAATTAAAAAAAATAAAAAAAAAAGGTAAAAAAATGAAAGAAAAATAAAAAAGAAAAATATTAGTGCATTTTTTAAATGTAAAAGACATTCTTATAATTACAATAGGTTAAATTTATAAAAAAAAAATGAAAACTTGAGATATTTTTGTTAATAACATTTAAAAATAGAGTATTTTTGTAAATGTACCAAAAAGGAAATCTGATTCAGCCCACCATCCTCACTTTCTTATGATATTTTCATAAATAAATAAAAAATAAAAAATAATATCATAAAAAAATTCACCAAAAAATATTGAAAAAATTACACAAATATAAATGTTTTGAGTTTAAGTTTTCATCAAAATATCCTTTTTTTTTTAATTAATTAGATGAGTTCCTTTTTTAAAATTTTTTAGGGTACCTTTTTTTTTTTTTTCGCTTTTACCCCTTTTTGTATTTTTCTAGTTTTTTCATTATTTTTTTATTCTTTTTTATTTTATTTTTATTTTTTTATTTTTCTCTGTTATCCTTAATTTTTTATTTTTTCTTAATTTTATTTTCTATCTTTTTTGTTTATTTTTTTCTCTATGTTATATTTAATTTTTAATTTTATCCTTATATTTATTTTTAAAATTTTCTTTCTTTTTTATTTTTATTTATTTCTTATTTTCTATTATCCTTATTTTTTCCAAAATTTTTCCTTATTTTTTTATTCTTAGTTTTCTTTTTAGTTTTTGTTTTGGAATATATATATATATATATATGAAAAATAAACTAAATTATACAAATAATAAAATAGAAATAAATGAAAAATATTTCAAGTTTCATGCATTTGAAAAAAAATGGACACTTGAATTCAAATTAATTGATATGCATATATCAATTATATATATATATATATATAAATAAAGTGTGAAATCACAATTAGTTTTAATTATTTTTAAAAAATTATTTATAACTAAATTAAATAAATTCTAGAGTTATTATTTATTTACACAACAAATATAAAGACTCATTTATTTATAACTAAAATTCTTATAAAATTAAAAAAAAAAACACTTTCTTTTTTTTTAAAATAAAGATATAATGTTACTTTACCAAAAGACATTTCATAATATATATAAAAAATTGAAATTTGGTTGCAATGTAAAAATAAATAAATGCATTATATATAAAAAAGAAAAAAAAAAGTAGCCAAACAAAAGCACCACACTTTTTTTTTTTTTTTGGAGAATTAAGTTTTCATTAGAAACCAAAGAGGCTCCAGCCAAGCTAGAGAATACAAAGAGCACAACTAAATAGCAAGCAAGACATGCAGGGACTACTCTTTAGTAACAACTATAAACAATGAAACTATCAGCAAATATGTCAATACCCGAAAAGGGACAACATGAATCAAGCCATCAGCTTGAAGTACGCATATCAGCAAATCTAAGGTTCAAGGTATGCTCAAGGCCCATAAAACTTTATGGTTATCTTCTTCATCATTTCCAGCAGCTGTAGAGACATACCTTAATTAGTTCTTCTCGCCATTACTATGAGTTAAGGTTGTGTTGCTAGATCCTCCAAACAATCTTTTGCCTTGCCCTCTTTTTGCTTGGCTACTACAGTTGAAGATGAGACACTCTAATCTCATGAATTGATGGAGTATAACCCACATCGAAGTAGATTTTAAACAAAACCCCTAAACATTGAAGATGGGATTATACCCACACAACAAACAAAACCTAAAAAAATACCACATTGTTTACCATGATATGATTTGTAGGTATGAATTATATTATAATAATTTGTCACGATGGAGTGATGCATTCACTAATCCATGAAATATAAGAAAGGACAATACAAAGAAGAACAAGCCAATCACACAAAAGACAGTTGAAAGCCCTAAGGAATTAAGTGCTAAAACCATAAATATTCTTGTAATAAATGCAATCACCATTGCTGCCATGGCTAACAAGATCAATAAAGTTAAAACAAGCATTAACCCTATGTATCTTGGTCTATATCCACAAAGTGGCAGCACAGAGTGGATAAACACACAAGTGGAGAGCACAGAACTAAAGCATCCCTGACTACAAATGCTTGAAATGTTGTGCTCTTGCTCAGCATTGCAGTTCCTCGATTTGTATCTTCTTTATCACCGTTTAAATTACCGGGTAAAGTAAATGCTGCTGCAAATGTTACCGTTGTTATAAGTACTGCTATCACAGTAAACACATTAGTGGCATTCTTAAGTCCTGAACGCCGGTCGGCTGTCTCAGGTTGCTTCTTCAATGCAGATGTCATTTGACTAAATGGTCCACTACCAATATCTTTCATCCACTCTACAGTTTGTTCCTACAGGAAGCATCAGAATGCTATAAGAAATAATTAAAGAAGAGTGTATTGTTATATACATACAGAAAAGTTAAATTAATTCAACAGAATTAGTTAAAGCTCGACAAGTTTAAATTAGAATTAAAAAATAAAAAGAAGAAAAAAAAGAATACAATATGTTTGTAATAACCCATAATTATTTAAATAAATAAAGATATGTTACTATTTTTATCAGGTTATTTTTGGATTGCTAAATGGTTGTTGATTCGAGGTATAGTGTTAATTCAGTTAATTGCTAGCAACTTTCTAGAATTAAAGGGATTAACTTATTTAATTGCTAGCAGTTATCTCAAGTCTCAAAGTGGGAGGACTAAACAAATATTTTTTCAAAAATATGAGGACCAAAGTGGTAATTTTTATTCCCTCTTTAGTTTATATGTCAGTAGTAAAAATGCATATAGGCCCTTGAACTCTTTCCTAACGTACACTGTAGCACTATTATCTTCTCCTTCTCCGATCATTCACCAAACAACCTCTAATGACCATGAAATTTTAACCACAAATCCTCCTCAACTTCCTTTACATGCTTGTAATTTTTATTTTGTGAAATTTGACTAGGATTTAATCAGCTAGAACTCTAACGTTTTGGCCTTTCACTTTGGTGGTGGGTCTTCTTGTTCGATGACTTTTAGCATCTGTAACCACCACAATTGGACTCATCTTACTGACAGGAATCAAAAGAGACTAATCACATGTCCAGGTGTCTCCGTTTAATTCATTGTCAGAGCTTAATTAGTAAATTTCTAATTTTAATCCAATCTATTAATCCGACCATTTATCTAAGTGTTTGAATATGTATTTAGCTTCTCCTTAGTGTTGTCAACATGTTTATATGTCTGCTATGTGTAAAATACATTTCCTGGTGAGAAAATCCGACAAGTCACAATCAGATTCCAGTGAGGAATAATGGCTAGCCCAAAATATTATGGTTTTATTTTTAATAAATAGTATAAATTATGAGGATTAATTTATGTAACCAGAGCTATGTTTAATTCCTCATGGATTTTAAGTTAAAAATCTTGGAAATTTCTTAATTTCCATTTAAATTGTTTTAAATCAGCAAAATAAATTCATTTAAATTCCTATTTTAGTCTTATAAATTACAAACTCCGTGAGTAAAACGAGCCACCTAGCCAATTTTCCTATAAGAGACGGGGTCTATTGAAGGTACTTGAGGGGATCATGTTTAGAAACTGCCTACACTTTATAAGACTGAAAATAGTGTCGGAGTTTTTTCGCCGCCTAAATTACTGCTAGGCATGTTTTCTCCACAAGGTTATAAGTAGTTTCGTAGGGCAGAAGTTTCTTACTCAAATAATACACAACATGTTCTTTCTTCTTTTCACGTTCCTATGCTAACATTGCCCCTATTACGTCTTCCTCAATTGCTAGATATAAGGTCAAGGCTTTACCCGGTCTCGGCGGTTGTAAAACAGGAGGATTCATCAAATAATCCTTGATAGCTTCAAAGGTTTATTGACATTTTTCATCCCACACAACAAGTTGGTCTTTCTTTAGAAGCTTAAAGATGGGATTGCAGATGGCTGTCAATTTAGCTATAAATCTGCTGATATATTGTAAACGCCCCAGAAACCCTCGGACCTCTTTTTCATTCTTTAGTGCAAGCATATCCTTGATTGCTCTAATCTTATCTGGATCCACCTTTATTCCTTTATTGCTAACAATGTGTCCCAATAGCTTCCCAAATGTAACCCCAAAAACACACTTCTTCGGGTTCAGTCTGAGATTATACTTTTCTGTCTTAGCTAGAAACTTGTCTATCGCTTCGAAATGCCCTTCCCTGGTTGCAGACTTCACCATCATATCATCCATATATACTTCTTCCTCTTTATGGATCATGTCATGCAGTAAGGCAGTCGCCATCCTCTAATAAGTGGCCCCTGCATTCTTCAACCCGAAAGGCATCACTCGATAACAGTACACGCCCCATTCAGTAATAAAAGATGTCTTTAATTTATCTATTATTGCCATCCTGATCTGTTTGTACCCCGAAAATCCATCCATAAAAGAGTACATTGCATTGGAAGCTGTATTATCAATAAACATATCGATATGCAATAGCGGAAAGTCATCTTTGGGGCAGACTTTATTTAAATCTTGGTAGTCTACACGCACTCTGACCCTTCCATCCTTCTTAGGAATAGGAATTATGTTTGCTAACCACTAAGTGTCCTCTACCACTTCTAGAAACTTTGCCTTCAGTTGCTTTTTGATCTCTTCCTTAACCAAGAGAGCTCATTTTGGCCTTAACCTTCTTTGCTTTTGCTTTATTGGCGCTATGTGAGGGTATATGGGGATTCTGTGTTCTAAAATCTCCCTGTCGATTCTGGGCATGTCTTCATAACTCCAAGCAAATACTTTATGTCTCTTTTTAAAGATTTCTTTCATTGTTCTCTCTTACCATGAGTTAAACCAAAAGCAAGCAATATATTTTTAGGATTATTATTTGTGCCTAAATTAAATGACTGAGTTTGCATGGAATTAATGTCAAACATATGCATGAAATGATCATCACAAACATAATAACCATTCGGAAACACATCACACAAATAAGCAAATTCAACTTTATTGCAATCACTTTTGAAAGGAAAAGATCATTAGTCTCAAACAGAGAAGCAAAAGAAACATCAAGGTCATTATAAGAGGTATCTATGATGGAGTTAAGGACGTAGGTTTCAAAGTCAAGGTCTTTACTTTGATCATCAATGCTTTTCTACTATGAGGTAGCTTTATCCTCTTTAAACTCCTCTTCAGCCAGTACTAGTTCCTCAGTAGGGGCTTTTTCAATAGTGACTCCTTCGGCTTTGTTCACAAATTCAACAAAAATTTTGAATCCCGGGATAACTCCCTCAGCCATCAGGAGAGGTTCTGGAGTCCCACTATATGGGTGCCCGGTGCTTTCCTTTATAAAGACTTCCCATAGAGTTTTCTTTCCAACCACGGTCTCCTTTTCCTTCTCTTTAGACTGGCCCCATACATTTATCTCTTCCCCAGCTCCATCCACCTCTTTGAACCCTAACCCGTGCTTCAAAATAGGTACTTTATTTCCTATAAACTCTGAAGGTCCACTTTGATTTTTCCCCAATCCCATGCCGAGAAAAAATTTCATATTATGCATCATTCTTAGAACCTTTTCATCCATCTCATCCTCATAGATTACATAAACTTTAAAACTAGGGCTAAGGGAAATCTCCTTAGGGATTAACTTCAGCGCAACTATGGTGAATTCAGTTTTAGCTGAGATGGTGACAACCCTTCCTTCATGTGAAAATTTAATCTTTTGATGAACAATGGATGGAACGCCACCTAGAGGGTGAAACCATGGCCTCCCTAACAAAATGGCAAATGTCACCGGGATATAAATCACATGCAAGTAAACTTAGACTTCTATAGGTCCTGTTTTAACCAATGCCCTGAAAGTTCCTTCCACAGACCTTTTGGTGTCATTATAAGCCTTGATAACTACCTCAGAAGGCTTTAAGTCGGCCACCGTCAACTCTAACTTCGGTAAAATCTTCAACAGACACACATTGATGGCATAACCATTATCGACCATCATACAACAAATCATTTTCCCTTTCACCATAGCTTTGATAAACAGAGCTTTGTGGTGATCCCTCCCTTCTAGAGGTAGATCATCATTGGAAAATGTTATCATCCCTTGAGGGGTTTCCATTAGTGACTAGACCATCTGCTCCGGAGTAGAATTAATGGAAACCTTTTTTTAATCTAGTGCTAGGACCAAGGCTTCCCTATGATCCCTAGAATGCATGAGTAATTCCTAGACACTGGCAATGGTCTCTTTGCTTTGTTCTATCTCCTTTCCCTTTTCTGCACCTCTTACCTTTTCAGGCTCAAACTTGGCAGCCTCAGGTTCCTCTTTCTTTTCTTCGACCTTCCCCACAGATTGACTTGGTTCATACCCCTCATTGTCCCACAGGTAAACTTGTTCTTCGCTCTCATCATCGGAACTCCATATGTCCAAGACGTGCACTTGTAGCTCCATGGGTTGTTTGTTTGGTTTCAAATTTTTAGGTTTGGTTTTTAGGGAATTATGGGAGACATCAACGAAGGAGTTTAGGACTTGATCTTTTGTTAGGCCAGAGTTGACCATTAAAATGGGTGGGTTTGGTGGTGGTACATTTCAGCAATTGGGTAATGGGTTGGTTTGGGGGTTTGGTTTTCTATTTTCTAGGTCAGTAATTTTTCCTGAGTCTATTAAGTCTTGAATTTTATGCTTTAACCGGGCGCAACTATTTGTGTTATGCCCAATGGTCTGATGAAATTTACAGAAAAGTTTTGGGTTGACTCCAGGCAAGGGTTATTGTGAAGGTAAAGGCCATAACAGGTTTTTCTCAATAAGCTTATCAAGGACTTTAGACATGGGAGATCCCATATTTAAAAATCTTTGAGGCTGTCCAACTACACTGAATTGTACATTATTGCTTGGTGGTCGAATGACATGAATTTGAATATTACCGCTTGAGCTAGCCCCCTTTTTGCCCTCAGACCCTCTTTCAAAGAATTTATTCTCTTGAGCCAAATCTGACTCCTTTTGAATCCCAAATCTGTATAATTCTTCAAAGCTTCTGATTCCTAAAACCATTAATTTCTTAGACAATGCTGGAACACACCCTTCTATTGTCAGGACTAACTGGTAAGAATCAGCAGGCCTATGCCTAATTAAGGATAACTTTTCCCTCCAACGAGTTAGGTAGTCGGCAAAAGGCTCGTTAAAGTTCTGCTTGGTATTCTGCAGATCTCTTAAGGACACTTCTAGTTGAACATTGAGACCGTATTGCTTGATAAAAGTAGCACACAATTCCTTACAATCTGACTAAACATGTGGTTCTAAGGTGTAATACCAACGGATTGGCGCCCCCTCCAATGAAATAGGGAACTGCTTGATAATTTGGCTCTCAGTTAGCTCTGTAGCCTTCATGTAAGTCACATACTGCTTCAAATGCAAATGGGGATCCTCGGCACCAGTATACTTCTTCATGTCTAGGAATGTAAGCTTATGAGGTAGAGGTTCATCACCTTTTTCCAAATTCATATCGTAATCTAGAGGAGCGACCATACCCTTCTCCTTCATTATCACTTGCATCTGGTTCATCACCTTGGTCATGTTCTTAGCCCATTCAGTTTGACCCACATCTTCGGCTGGGATGACATTTCTTCGATTCATCAGATTAGCAAACATTGTCACATCATCTTCTTCCCTTCCTCTAATTAGTATTTCCTCATCGAGATCCACTGGATCGATTGGCGGTGCATTAAGTGGCTATGCTGGCTGACTCTCTCTGATGATCTTAGTAATTTCCCTCGTCATTTCTCTCATCATAGCTCAGGTTTCTGCCATTACTTCATATTTTAACTGTGCCCTAAATGCTTCTAGGTCAAATCCTCCTACCATTCTTATTTCTGAATTTCTGACTAGGCGACCTAAACTAGTTCGAACCCACCCTGCTGAACTTGAAGGATCTATAGTGCTATAAAACCATTAGTTAGAATGATGCATGACATTTATGCATGATATGCAAGTTCATTTTATTTTAAGAATTTAAGAAATAAATAATCACACAAAAAGATACACAAGACCAAAACATGAAGCTTAAACGTGCAAACCTCCGCCCTTATTTCTCCCACACACGTATTTAATGGTGAGTATTTTATCCTAGGATTTTTTGCCTGGGTTTTAATTATCAACAGGGGATAATAAAATCGTCGTATGTAAGAAAATTCTCAAAATGATTCAGACAAGTAATGGGCCTTTTAAATAAAACCCAAGTCCATTTCCTATAAGAAAAAATCCTTAGCACCATAAACTCACTTGTCAAGGCCCATTTAAAATGGGTTATGAGTAGGCATGAGAGGCCTTTGTTGACTAACTTATTTATAACGGGCTTTGGTTAGACACGAGGGCCTATTTTATTTTGGACTGCTTATTGATGGGCTCGAGATTTATTTTAAAGGTCCATTATATGGCATAATACACATGCATGTAGGAAAATTCCTAAGGATAGTTGCTAGGTCATTACATGGGCTTGAGTCTTGGGTAAAAAGGCTTTGGCTCCCACAACGATATACATCTATATATGTCTCCCCACTCAAGGGTCAAACAACGTGGATTAGTACGTGTCATGAGTGACTATAATCAAATATTCCACCACCAGGTTTGAGTGAAACGTAGGTAGCGAAGTACTGACTATTGTCGGGTTTATTCGAGACTGAAGTGCTCATTGTGTGTAAAATGTATAGTGAATGCATAAATGCAGGAAGAAATAAGAAAATAATTAAAGATGATAAAATGCAAAACACTAAAATTAGTTTCTTTATCCCTACTGGAGTCACCACTGTAGGCAGCGGGGTTTAGTACGCGCCCAAGTATTTGGCAACCATGGCACTGTGTGGGCTCAAGGCCCACTAGGAAATACGATATAGATTTTGGGCCTATTCGGAGATGGAGTCACCACCCAGATAAAAGTCGGGACACACTGTACATCAACTGGATCCCACAGAGGTTCCCAGAAGCCATCATCAGAGATTGGGTTCGAAAACTAGGTATGAGCATTTGAATGCTCACTCAACCTTATGGTTGGCCTCCGTTTGTGTTTTGCGTTTTATTATCATTTAATTATTTAATTATTTCCTCATTTACATTCAAAGTTGCATTTTCCTTCATTCATTTTCTAAATTTTATAGTTAAGTCAAAGTTTGCACATTAGTCCAATTTCATGCTTTTGAGTCCTAACATTCAACAAAAATAAAATAAATAATAATTTACAAACATATATTCAAAATCGAATGGGGAAAGGGATTAAGGATTACAACGCTTTACGCAAAATAAAAGAATAATATACAGAAAATAAACCAAACATATACTCAAAGTAAATTGATAATAATCAATAAACACGATGGTATAAAAGGGATAACTAATGAAAGTGACTACTTAATGATGTAAATCACCAAGTAATTCTTGCAAATAACACATAATTAGTCCTTCCCTTTGAAAATGAAATCGCAAATAACAATGCTCATAAAGAGATGCTATAAAAGGGTTTTTCATGTTATAAACTAAGAAAAATCATCAAATGATCAAGATGAGCATCATCATGCAATGAGATAGCCATGTTTAAGGTTAAAAGGGACATATCAAAATGGACGTTGCGACAAGCATTAGTGAAAAAGTAAAGTTAAAAGCGGGCCAACCTGTCAATATGGCGATCGCCTTATTGATGAGGCGATCGCTTAATTAATGAGGCAATGCCTCATCAATAGAGGCCCCTGATATTTCTAAGGCAAAAAGATCATATAACATATATGAACAAAGGAGATAAACTTTCTAGAGGCCTATCAATGGGGCGATCGCCTCATTGACAAGAGGCGACACCTCTTTGACAAGAGGCGACACCTCTATGATTAATAGGCCGATTTCGACTCTCAAACGTTTAGACTTCTACTTTAAGTAACAACATATGTATATACACACTTTACAAGCATCAAACTACAACTACATGCAAGAGCATTCAAAGATCACATCAATAAAGTGAAATATTAAGCAAGATAAGCTAGAAATATACCTAAAATATACTAATGACTTAATTACATACAAGCAAGAACACACAAAATGATGAACATATTAAGTTTACTAAAATGAGAGGCCCTCAGAGATTTTTTTTTATTGTGATTCTTGTTAGGATGTGATTTTTTCTTTTGACACAAGTTTATTCCTTCTTCTCTTAGGAAAATGTGGACTTCCCCTTAACTTGAATCTACCCTCCTTCTTGAGGATGTATTTTTCCTTGCTTCTTTCCTCTTTTTTTTTTTTCAAATCTTTTTTTCTCTTTTTTTTTTCTCACAAATCTTAATGATCCTCCTCCCCCTTTTTTCTCTCTCCTTTTCCTTTTATTCCCTACCTTCCCTATACCCCTAAGCCCTCTAGCTCATCATAAGCCTCTATAGCCTTTTTCTCTCCCCAAAAATCTCTTTCTCACACAAGAATTCGGTCTGAAGGGTGGGGCCTATACCACTTGGCCACCATAGTTGCAGCTGCATTAAATGCAACTGCAAGTGGGCTGCCATAGATGCGGCGCCTCTTCGATGAGGCGATCGCCTCATTGCATTGAGGTGACGTCCCTTTGGCCGAGGCTTGCATTGGGCTAGGCGGGCTTGAGCCGACTCTAGACAATTGGGCTAAGTTTTGGGCTTTTTAGGCTTTAAGTTTTCAAGTTCACCTTCCATTAGAGATTCAGGCTTCATTCTCATGTTCAAGTTTTACATTCTCATCATTGGGCTTGACAATGGGCTGGTCAAACCGAACGTCCCTAATTCGTCCCCTAACATGGACCGACCGAATCGGGTGTCTACAAGTATGAATGTTAGAAATATAAAATTTTAGAAACCAAAATAAAATAATTTATGTCAAAAAATTAATAAAAGAGTTTAAAACTTCAAATTTATGAAGTTTGAGAGTTTAGATATATAAAATAAAATTTTAAGAATCTAAAATTTAAAAACTTACAGGTTTAGGAGTCTCATGATAGATTTTGCCAAAAGAAAAAGAAAAAGTTTAATGTTACCTCAAGCTGCCGTAAATTACTTTTTCCTCCCCACCTCCCAATTAATTGTCCATGTTTATGGGGAGGGTAAAAATGTAATAAAAAATTTTTATTTTGAAGATGGTAAAATTTAAAGAAAAAATGTAAATATCCCCACTATGTTTTAATATAATCATAAATTAATCATTAATATTTTTAAAAGTTTAAATACACCATTAATATTATAAAATTAAACCATATAAATATCTCTCCGTTTTACAAGTTAACACTCATCTACATGACAAAAGTGGGAATTAGAAGCAACTTACTGAAATTACTGAAATTCTTGCGCGACTAGCGGGATCCACAAATTTATATAAAAACAAAAAAATAATCAAATAAAAAATAAAGACCTTTTGACAAACATAAAGTGTGCATTGCCTACGTCTTTGAATAAATACTTACAACCATCTGACATAAGGCCAAAGGCCGAATCGTCACTAACAGCACAACCAAAAGCATGAACTAAATCAAGCCAATCGGTTTTCAAAATAAATTGAATCACCTTAACGCTTCATGGAAATTGAGGGTCTCCACAAGCCGAGGGGCGAGTGAACCAGGGTATCTGATACTCCTCGCTGCAACAAACTCACCAGCTGAATCCTTAATAATGCAACCCAAACCCACAGAACAGTTTTTACCAAAGACTGTTGCGTCCAAATTGCACTTCAACCAACCATTCTCAGGGCAAGACCATCTATGTGCGTGGGAAGGGGCAGAGTGGATAGAGGGATTTGAGGTGTGATTTTGGGCATGTTGCCATTGAGACAAGAAGATTTTTGCCTTGCGAATAATATCAGAAATGCAACTTGACATTCAAGTTATATATACTAATGTTAATGTCTCTATCAAGCTTAAGTAACCTCATTAATACGCCATAGCTGCACTAGATTTACCACAAGAACAAGCCACTACTAAAATATAAAAATTGCATCCAAATTTTCATGAACAGAAAATTAACATTAGTTACAATTTCTTGTATACAAGCACAACTAAAAACCCACTTTTTATATAAGCATTTCATCAAACATCACATGATGAAATTCAATAAGAATAAATAAGCAACATTTTCACCGTTCAAAATCATAATAGCTTGAGCAGTTGAACCTAATACAAATGCAAAAAGATCTAAAAGCACTCAATTATCAGGTGTAGTTAAAATCTTTATATATATATAGTAAGGTAGATGGCGTGAAGATTAAAAGAGAAATGCAAAAGATTCAAAAAGAAGGGCGGAGATTCAAATCGAAAACAGATACTTTTCCCATGAAGATCCACAAGCAGCAATCACGGTTGTTCCTTCCTTGCTGGTGTGTCAATTCATCTATTTATTTTTAGCAGCATCGATGTCTCGCGGTTTTGAAGTGACGTTATGGCGTCGTTAGAGGCGGAAGAGGCGACCTCATTTTGCATTTCTAAATTTGATCCAAAAAAATCAAACAGCATGGTGGACAATAAGGGATTTAAAGTATTTTGGTTTTTGTTCTATTACTTTTTTGTTTTTATATAAATGTGTGGGTCTCAGTTGCCACGTAAGAATTTCAGTAAGTTGCTTCTGAACCCTACTTATCATGCAGATGGGTATTACCATATTAAATAGAGATATTTATATAGTCTAATTTTAAAAGATTAAGGATGTATTTAAACTTTTAAAAATATTAATAGTTATTTTGCAATTAGATTAAAAAAACTGAGAGGATGTTTGCATCTTTTCCCAATAATTTATAGGAAAGGTACTAATAGAATTATTATTGGTCTCACTCACATGAGGGCTCACATGCAAATAATTAAAAAAAAAAATCTTTACAAAAATACTTCTTTTTTAATCTCATTTTCAGCTAAATACCTTTTTTTTCCCTAAAACATTACACGTGTGCCATAATAAGAAGAAGAAGAGATGGGTAATAATGTTTTTGATTTAATTTCTTGCAAATTTTCTATTTTGAGATCGAGGTTTGTTTATACCAAATTCATCTTTCATTGTATGTTGCTTGATGGGAAAAAATTGAATCTTTTTTTGCTGTTTCAGTCTTTTAAGATTGTTAAGCTAAAACCCTTTTGGATTTTATAAGAAAGTTTTAGTTTTTATAATCTTTTGCTCTGTGGCAAATTGTTTTTATTGATTTTATCTCTTCCTGGTTTTCCAATTTATATATTGTCAACGTAGTTATTGATGTATAATTCAAGATCCATATAAGCATATAGGTGTACTTCTGTGTTAATTTGATTGGTTATTTCATGTTGTGACTTGGAAATGCTGTTGTCTTTGTATATTGCAGATGGGAATTGGGCTAAAGGGGTTTTGTTCTTTTCTATTGCTGGCACTTTTGTTGACTCCTCAATTGGTGCGTGGGATTAGATTTGTGATTGATAAAGAAGAATGCTTCTCTTATGATGTTAAATATGAAGGGGATACAGTTCATGTTTCTTTTGTTGTCGTCAAGACTGATTCATCTTGGCATTATAGCGAAGATGGTGTTGGCCTTATGGTGAGTTTATTTATATATATATAAGATCTGTTTGTTTATAGCTCATTATTATTTGGAGCCTTCAACTATGTCAATCAAAGGCATAATTTAAATATTGAAGTTCATTTTTCATTTGTTCCCGACTTTTGGCAAATTAACATTGATAGTGATTGCTGTGTAGCAAGCCATTGTATATGCCCTTCTCAAAAGTAGTTAGTATATTTATTTATTTATTTTTGGACAAAAAGCAGTTGGTTTATTTATGAATCTGCCTTTTTAGCAAAAACTGTCGATGGGATTTGTTGTAAATTTGAGCTGAGATTGCCCATGCTTATTCTCAAGCTCAAATAGTTGAGATTGACCGGTCCATATAATATATGCATATTATCTGAATATATTTAAATATTTTTTTTATATTTTCTGAATATATTTCATATATGAAACTATAGTTTACTATCTGAATATTATATATATATGTGTAACTTTAAAATCATATTCAATACTAAAAATAATATATTATTCAAATATTTTCCTTCAACTAAAAATATATTTTTTGAATATTATTCGTATCTAAAATTCAAAATAATATTTAAAATTCAAAACAGTATCTGAAAATTTAAAACAGTATCTCAAACTCATAAATATAATATACTATATGAATATTATATGTACGTGAAACTTCAAAATTGTATCCAATACTAAAGACAGTAAATTATATGAATATTATTCAAATATTTTCATCCAACTAAAAGTATATTTTCTGAATATTATTTGTATTTGAAACTTATAACAGTATCTAAAAATAAAAATAATATCGAAAACTCATTTTTTTTAACAATTAATTAAAATGAGGGAATCTAAAACTTAAAATGAATTGGGTGAACTTGTCGTATCATGATTTAAACACTTACAACTTGTAAATAATTTTTTAATTAATTTTTTTTTGAAAATTTAATATAATTTTAAAAATAATTAAAATGATGGAATCTAAAATATAAAATGAATTTAGTGAACTCATCATGCTATGATTTAAACTCATCTCGTTTGTAAAAAAAATTTTGATTAAAATTTATTTTTGATGTAATTTATAAAAAAGAAAAAAAACACAAGCATGGGCAAAATGGTACATGTCGCAAGCAGCGACGGAACTGTACATATAACTACTCGTGACATGTACCATTTTCCTTACATTTCCTATTAAAGAAGGCTTCTTAAATTTACAAGTTAAATATGTCTAAATTAATGGAAAAAGGGAGTATTTTTTTTGTTAAATAATTAAAAGTTGGGCAATATTTTCCAATTGTGTTAAAAATTAATAAAAAGTATTAATTAAAATTTTTGTTACACAACAAGTTTAAGAAGTAATAAAGAATGATACTTAAAAACAATACATTTTATGAATATTATTCATATATGATGCGATCAAAATAGTGTATTATCCAAATATTATAAGTATAAAAAATTCAAAACAATATCTGAATATAATAAATTGAGAAAGTATATATTGTTAAAAAAATTATCAAGAAAATAGTTGGTCTTGAGTAATAAATTTCAAATATAATTGTATTCAATTAATTAAAATAAAAAATAATTTATATATGCATATTAATTAATTTGAATCCAAGTGCCTATCTTTTTTCAAATGCATGAAACTTGAAATATTTTTTATTTATTTCTATTTTATTATTTGTATAATTTAGTTTATTTTCCGTGTACAAAATAAATAAAATAATATCAACTAAATATATATATATATATATATATATATATATATATATATATATATATATATATATATTTCAAAATATTTTTTTAGGATATCTAGTGTGTTAATTATTTGTTGAAACTAACAGGAGTTTTATAATTTTAATATGTTAAGAAAATAAAAAATAAAAAATTTGAAAAAATAAGAATAATAAAAAATTAAAAAGAGAGAAAATTAAAAAATAAATTTAAGGATAAAATAGAAAATGAAAAAATAAGGACAATAGAGAATAAAAATAAGAAAAATAAAGAAAAATGAAAGAAAATGAAAATAAAAAAAGAAAAAAAAAAGATAAAATAAAAATAAAAATAACAGAAAAAAAATAATGCTAAAAGAAAAAGAAAAAAGAAGAGAAAATAAAAAATAATAATAAAGGAACAGGGTAAAAATGAAAAAAAAAAGTAATCTTAAAAATAAAAAAAATAATTATGTAAATAATAAAAAAAAAAAGGAGGCGTATACATTTTTGTAATTTTTCCTTAAAAAAAAAAAGAAATGAACGTAGCTTGGACCCTTTACACAGGAGCTCGTCGGGCATAAAATCCCTTTACAAGATTTCTGTTTAAGAAAAAATCAAATGTAAAATCCCCAAATCTAAATATTTTCAAATATATAGTTGACTTTTTTTTATTTCATGTAATATAATTTTTATTTTTTATTTTTTTTCTTTCTTCTCTTTCATTTCCTGCTTTCTCTGTTTTTCTTTATATATTTATAAGATATTTAAAACCTGATTTATTATTTTTTTAGTTATTTATAGTCATTTCTTGTTATTTTTGGTTATTATGTTTATGTTTCAATTAGATTATTTTGAAGCGTTATTTATTATTTTATTTAGTTATTTTATTATTTTTAATTATTTTTATTACTTTTAACTATTTCTGATTTTTTTATTATTATATTTCTATTTCTATTGAATTAACTTAAAAAAATCTAAACTATTATTTATTATTTTACTCGATTATTTTGGTATAAAAACAACCACTGCATTTTTTTATATAAATAATATAAATACCGTATTTTTAAAGAAAAAAGTTAACAATATTTTTAATTTGTTTTTAATTTTTTATCATTTCTGAAAAAATATCAAAGTCAACACAGTGTGAAGCCCGGTGCACAACGTTGCATGCGCTGAATGCTGGATGGCAATTGTTAATTCGGTAAAGTTGCCCCCACCAACAGTGCATCAAGTTATAGTGGACTCACAGTTAAAACCGCGACGATACAGTAGACTTGGTTAAAAAAGGCGGTCTATGGCTGCAAATTATAGTTTTATTTCTATTTGTTTAATAATATAAAAAATTATAATAATTTAAAAACACTAATTTTAATTAAATAACTATTTAAATAATAAAATTTTAAAACAAGTATGTGAAACCTTAATAGCATGATTTAAAAATTTATATGTTAAATTACTTTCTGAATTAAACGAAATACTTTCTGAATTTTTTTAAAAATAAAGATATTATTTTACTTTTACTAAAAGAGATTCCATAGAATAAAGAAAATTGCAATTTGGTTGCAATATAAAAATAATAAAAGCAAATATATATCTTTATTATATATTTGTAATGTAATAAGTAGCTGAAGGAATATATATATGCCTAAAATACCACGCATCTCCACATTTAATTTTAACTAAAACTAATGGTGGTCATATTTAGCAATGAATAATTAAATTGTGACATTTATTTAAAATTAAACAAAATAGACTAAGTTGAAAAAGTTTGATACTCATAGAGCATTAAGACACATATGTATGTATCCGCATGCAAATTAATTAAGCTTACCTTACAAGAAACAATTGCATTTGCGAAGTAGAGCAGCTGGACAATTTCATACAAGAAGACACATAAAGCAGACCTCAACCCTTCAATAACTCCTGTGAGTATGAAACATATTCTAAATTTGATGCAAAATATCCCATTTCAATGGGTAGTTTTCTACATCTAAAGTTAATCTCATCTCTAAGAAAAAATGATAATTGTCGAAGTCATAATATGTCATTCATTGGCTAGATGATTACTTCGAAATTTCATGGCAAAATAATCAGCTTGCCTGTGGATATAGCTGATTCTTACCTGTTTGCAGGGATATAATTCTTATGTTATATACTCATTGCTTATCTCCTTTTGGCTTTAAATATCTACTAAAATGAAATATATCAAAGACGGATGTTCATTGAGCTTAGCTCTTGGCAGGCTGCTCAATAGAGTAAGTTTTGGTAATTTCTGATACACAAATAAGAATAACAGTTAATGTACATGAAAGGACTATGAAGCCTTATGCTTGAATATAGATTAGCTCTTGTGAGTATACTTTTCCATTTCACTCCTTTCAACATCAATTGATAACTAATTTTTGGGACTCCTGGGCTGAACGTCCTGCAAAGCACTGGACAGAGGGCAAGGTGAGAGGTGGGGAGAATCCCCACAAACACTCCGATGCCTAAGTTAGGGAACAAAAATCGGACGGAGGAAAGATAGCTTGAATATGTGTGAATGAGATATCCCCTTATGAGGGGTATATGGTGCTATATATAGTGATACTCAAACCTGGGAGGAATAGGAATCCTTGTGGGAGAGTGTTCCTTCTTCAGTTAGGATTCCTCTTTGAGGTAATTCCTTGGACGGATCTGTCTTCTCCTTTGTCCATGTGTTCCTATTTAGGGGGGTAAATGACCCCTAGTTAGGTGGGAACATTCTAGATGGTATCAAGAGTCCCCCTCTGGAGTATGCGGATATTTATGTCCGTTGCGTCCGAGTAAGATGCAGTGGTGCCTTTATATGGGTGATAAGATGCAAGTGAGCTTGGTGCCGAGTATGTTGGTTGATTTTCATTGAATCATAATCTATGGAACTAGGGTACCTGATGAGTGAGTATGATCAACACAATAGATTAACCCGTTCATTTTAGAACAAGACGGAACCAGTTGTTACTGGATTTGTAGATGCTCGGCACAGGGGCGCGAGGCTTACATACTTGGAACCTCAGTACTACGGAAGCGACCTGAGGGTGCCAGCTTCAATCACTGGACTTTTATGTGAGCGAGACTTAGATGCTCGGTACAGGGGCACGAGGCTTACATGCTCGGAACCTCAGTACTACGGAAGCGACCTGAGGGTGCCAGCTTCAGTCACTAGACTTTTATATGAGCGAGACGTAGATGCTCGGCACAGGGGCGCGAGGCTTACATGCTCGGAACCTCAGTACTACGAAAGCGACCTGAGGGTGCCAGCTTCAATCACTGGACTTTTATGTGAGCGAGACTTAGATGCTCGGCACAGGGGCGCGAGGCTTACATGCTCGGAACCTCAGTACTACGGAAGCGACCAGAGGGTGCCAGCTTCAGTCACTGGACTTTTATATGAGCGAGACTTAGATGCTCAGCATAGGGGTGCGAAGCTTACATGCTCGGAACCTCAGTACTACGAAAGCGACCTGAGGGTGCCAGCTTCAGTCACTGGACTGTGTATGGAAATGGGTTGGGAGTGATGCTTGAAACGTCTCCCGATTCACTTGATGAAGCAGCCCGCTCGAAGATGCGAGTGGGCCAACACGGGGTGATTTCGTTTCAACTCTTGAGATCATGTGATTGATGTGTCATTTCGTGTGTCAGTGAGCGAATCGTTCGTATAGCCGTCATCGCGACTCTTCGCCTAATGGGTTATTTTATTCCCAATAGGCCCTTGGTGGTCTAGGGAGGAGCACAGTAATAATGAGGGCAGTTAATGGCGTGCTTCCAGGTCCTTCTGTGTCTTTATAAATATTGCTGCGTTTGCTAACTGACACATTTTGCTTTCTTCACTCTTTCATTATGTTTTTGCTGCGTTTCTATTGCATCCACCATTTTTATTCCTTCCTACCATAACTCTCGCTTGAGGTTGCCAGGTGATTCTTTCATAATTTCTTCCTCCTCTTTTTTGCCCCTTTTTGTCATTTGGTTTGCATTTCCTTCTTTGCTATGGCTCCTTGGGAAGAGATTAGCTCTGACCTCTTTGTGTCCAATGTAGATAGTGAATTGCTAAGGTGGTATCGGCGGCAGTTCTGCATCCCCGCCGATTATGCCCTCCACCCTGTAGATAGGAGGTTTAGGGCCCATACCCCTATATTGGGGCTAAGTAGATTAGTGGTGTACTTTGACCAGTTAGAGGGGGGTTTAAAATTTCCCTTAGATCCCTTTGTTAAGGACTTCCTTAATAGAAATAACATTACGCCCGGTCAGCTTTATTCGAATAGTTATAGGATACTGACCAGGTTCATCCAACTGATGCATGAGGAGGGTAGGGTTCCCGATCTAGACGTCCTCCGGTATTTGTATAGGCTGACTAGGAAGAAGGGAGAGTTGATGTTCTCCCTTTCGGTTGTACCCAATCATTCACTCTTTATTAAACTTTTGGATCTTCATAAGAAGTGGAGACACCATTTTTTTGTTGTCGAGCATCAATCGGACTTTCTGGATGTCCGGAGGATGTGGTTGGACGAGTGTCATAAAGTGACCCATCCAACGAAACTTTCCAATCCGAATACGGAATTAGTTTTGCGACTACATCTAGACGGACTCGCTGAAGCTCGATCCGTAGAGGATACATCCCGGAGGTATCTGTGGAGAGTCTATCTGAGTTGCGACCATTTCCCTGGTATAATTTTTATTTTGAGTTTTGTTTTATTTAACTAGTCTTATCTTTCCATCTGTAGATGGCTGACTTTTTTGATTTTGCAGGCGGGATTTCCCTAGTAGATGAGCCAACTACAGTGGAGGAGTGCCGGGATTATCCTTCCCCTAAAGCTTAGGCTCCTGCTGCTCCAGAGGCCGTTCCTATCGATCCTAAGGGTGAAGCAACAGCAGAAAGTGAGCGACCGGAGTGGGTCGGACGACAAAAAAGGCGATTGATCGAAGTAGAGTCAGATGCAGAGGGGCTGGACAAAGAGATTTACGTCCAACATCCCTGGTTATCTGGTTGTCCGGATATGTGGGGCTGGATATTGAAAAAGATAAAGCCCCCGAGCATCTCCAACAGTCAGGTACGGGACCAGTACGCCGAGTCACTGCGGTTACCCGAAGACATGCAACGTTAGTCAGACGAGGGACCGGACGGATTGCTCGATTCTATGATCGGCCAGTCATTAGAGGTAAGGGAGTTTCTGGTACTTGATATAACTATTGTAGTGGGATTTTGGCTAAGTTATTTGGTTGTTTTTGGCAAATGACTCAGGCCTTGCTGCTAGCGAAGGATCAGTACTTCTACATGAAGAGCCAGTACAACTTAAAGGAAACTGAGGTGGGGATGATCGCTATAGACTTTGAGAAAAAACTGGATAGCGCCAAAGCAGCTCTGGAGCACTGCCAGACAAGATACGCGGAGGCCAAATCTGACGCGGAGGCGAATCAGAAAAAGGTTTTCGAACTGGAACATAGCCAGGCCTAGCTGACAAGGAGGATCAAGGAGCAGGATCTTTAGATTGCTGGACTTTAGGAGAGGCTGGCAGAGCTTGAGAAATCTCGTGTCAATGATAAGAAGACATATCAAAGCATGGTAGGGGAGTTTCTCAAGGCGTACCGGGCTAAATGCAAAAGGATCTTGCTCTCTTAAGACTCAGCATTGGATTTGGGGGCCTTAGATTGGATAACCCCAGCCGATCTGGCAAGGCTTACTACAGAGGATGACGCCCATCGAAAGGCCAGTTCCTTTTTTATGAGGGAGTCTGAAGAGGTCGCTACTACAGCTGGGTCTGGCGAGCATCCAGAGGCTGCCACTGATGCTTCCCCCTCAGTTTCTGGGATAGGGGGTCCGGGTGTGGAGATAATATAGTAGATATGTATAGGTTTATGAGTATCTCCTTTTTTTTTAACCAATCATGTGTAAAGACATTCTTTATCAATAAAGATATTTTTTATTGAATCGAATTATATGCTTGAGGACAAGATCACTGTAATATTTTTTGAGGGAGTCTAAGTTCTAGAACCTCGATAGTTCTTTACCTCCTCTTTCTCTTAGTTTATATGCCCCCTTTATTGTGCATTCTGAGATCTGATACGGGCCTTCCTAATTAGGGCCTAACTTGCCGGTACCCGAGGTGCCTTTGCCAATATCTGCTCTTCTGAGTACCCAGTCACCCGTCCTGAAATTCTTTGTTGGTTTACATAAATGGTGGTACCGGGTTATCCTTTGCCGATGTGCCTTTGTCGTTGCTACTGCTTGTTCTCTTCGTTCCTCTAGTATGTCAAGGCATATTCATGCGTTGACATTATTGACGGTGTGGTCGAGGTCTTGGCTTACCCGGTAACTTGGGGACCCAACCTCTACTGGAATTACTGCATCCATGCCGTAAGTTAGTCTGAATGGCATTTCGCCAGTGGATGATCGGGGTGTGGTTCTGTAGGCCCAGATTACATTGTTCAGCTTTTCGACCCAGTTCCCTTTCTTATCGTCGAGTCTTTTCTTCAACCCTTGCATGAGGATTCTGTTGGTGACCTTAGTTTGTCCATTCGTCTGTGGGTGAGCTACTGAGGTGAAGCGCAGTTTTATGCCAAGGTCTGAGCAAAAATTTTTGAATTTATGGTTGTCGAACTGTTTGCCATTGTCTGTAATTAAAGTGTGGGGGATGCCGAATCTGCAAATGATCTCCTTCCAGAAAAAGTGTTGTATCCGGGCTTCTATGATGGTTGGGACTGCTTCTACTTCTACCTATTTCGTGAAATGGTCAATGGCCATGATTAAGAACTTTTTCTGCGAGGTAGATAGAGGAAAAGGACCCAGGATGTCCATCCCCTACATGGCGAAAGGCCATGGGCTACCTATGGGATGCAGAGTCCGAGAAGATTTGTGGCTAAGTCGAGCATAGTGCTGGCACTGGTGACATGATTGTGTTAGCTGCTGGGCATCCTTGGACATGGTGGGCCAGTAGTACCCCTGGAGCAGGGCTTTCCTAGTGAGCGAATAGTGGGACTCATGTGCACCACAAATTCTTTCATGGATTTCTCGTAATATGTAATTTCCCTCCTCTGGGGAAACGCACTTTGACCAAGGGTGTGAGAGGGATTTTCGATAGAGCTCCCCTCGGTGGACAGAATAGTGGGCTGCTTTGGCCTTGAGCTTCCGAGCTTGCAGCTTGTCTTCCGAAAGTGTGCCATGCTCAAGATATTGGATGATGGGCTGTATCCATTCCGAGACTACTTGTGTTCTGAAAACTTCAATATCCTCTGTGCTTGGATTAGTGAGTGATTCAATAAAATTCATATCCTTAAATGCTTGACTGTTGTTGGCTATGGATTTAGCAAGATAATCAACCTCATTGTTGTCTTCTTTGGGAATCTGGACGATATTCCATTGGCCTCCGTCTTGCTCGATGTGTTGCAAAAGTCGCCTGGCCTTGTCTACGTACTTGGCGATGCAGGCATCTTTGACTTGAAATGCTCCGCTGACTTGGTTAACTACTAGTTGGGAATCTGAGAGTATAATAAGGTGTTCGGCCCTGACTTCCACGACTAGTTTCAACCCTGTAATGAGTGCTTCGTATTCATCTGCATTGTTGGTGGCATTATACTCTATGTGGACTGCGTACTGGATATGAACTTTATACGGTCCCCTGAGGATTATTCCCATACCGGAACCATAAGCTGAGGATGCTCCGTCAACATAGAGCTTCCACTCTGGTATCTTGGTCAAGGTTACATCTTCCGGAGCCATTTCTTGTACAAAATCCGCTAAAGCCTAGGCTTTCATCTGCTGTCGAGGCTCGTAATCAACATCGAACTCATCGAGTAAGACCGACCATTGCACTAGCCTGCCTGAAGTCTTTGGTCTCTGTAATATTTTGCACAGTGGAAAATGGGACCAGAATTTGATATGGTGAGCTTGGAAGTAGTGTCGAAGCTTTCGAGAAGTATGAACCACAACTAAGGCTAATTTGTCCAGCATGGGGTATCGGACTTCAGGTCCTCAGAGCATCTTGCTGACATAGTAGACAGGGCTTTGTTGGCTTCCCTCTTCCCTTACCAGTACTGAAGCGATACATTCTCGGCCAATAGAGAGGTATAAGTATAAGGTCTCATTTGGTATCGGACGGCTGATTAATGGTGGGGAAGATAAGAATCTTTTAATCTCTTCAAATGCTGCTTGGCAATCAGCGGACCACTGGAACTTGCTGGAACTTTTGAGAGCTCAGAACAATGGTAGACATCGCCTAGCTGAGCAAGAAATAAAATGCCCCAGTGCGGTTATTCTTCCATTTAGCTTTTGTATATCACGGATGCTCTTCGGTGCTGCCATGTTGAGTATGGCTTCCATTTTTTCTGGGTTGGCTTTAATGCCTCGGTGAGAAATCATGAACCCTAGGAACTTGCCGACCTAGACCCCAAAGACGTATTTATCAGGATTCAACTTGATCCTGGATTGGCTTAGTAACTGGAGGACTTGATCTACGTCTGCTAGGTGGTGCTCAGAGTGCTTGCTTTTAATGATGATGTCATCCACATATACCTCCACGCTGGTCCCAATCTGGCTCTAAAGGACTTGGTTCATCATTCTTTGGTATGTGGCTATGGCATTTTTCAGTCCAAAGGGCATCACCTTGCAGCAGTACAACCCTTCGTGTGTGATGAAGGACATTTTCTCCTGGTCTTCTTTCTTCATGGGGATCTGGTGATAACCCTAGGTAGTATCTATGAAGCTGTATAAGCCATGGCCAGTGGTGGAATCGATGAGCTGATCAATCGTTGGTAATAGGTAGTTGTCTTTAGGGCATGCTTGGTTGAGGTTGGTGTAGTCTACACACATTCTGTACTTCCCGTTTGCTTTTTTGACGAGTACTACATTGGCTACCCAGTCCGGGTGAGTAACCTCTTTAATGAATCCGGCTACCAATAGCTTCGCTGTTTCCTCGACAATGATCTTTTATCTTTCGTAGGTGAAAGTTCTTTTCTTCTGTGCTATTGGATTGGCCCCTGGTTTGATGTTTAGGCAGTGACAAGTAACCCACGGGTCCACGCCAATGATCTCGGAGGCTTGAGAAGCAAAATCTTTCGAGTGTCTAATAAGGACGTCCCTTAATGTGTCTTTGATGTCTTGACTAAGGGCATTACCAATTTTCACAGATTTTCCTCCCCTAATTTGCAATGCCTCCGTGTCTTCCACTGGTTGTGGATCAGCGCCTTACTTCTCAACTTCCCATGCTTCCAAATGAAAAGCTTTCGCTAGAGATTTCATGGTCATCTGATAGCATTGTCTGGCCATTTGCTGATCTCCTCTGATAGTAAGGGCCCCGTTTTGATTAAAATTTTCATGGTTAATTGTCGGATGCTGGTAATTGCATCTTCTTCATAAAGTATTGATCGCCCTATTATCCTATTATAGGCTAGTGGTATGTTTACCATGTTGAATGAAGTTCGGATGATTTTTGTTTCATCATCCTCTTGGTTTCCGAATTCTAGATCCATATTGACAATCCCCATTGGTTGCACCGTTCCCCCACAAAAACTAGTGATGGGGTTCTGGATGGCCGTTAAGTTGGTGATGGAGCCGTCCATAGCTTTGTACGCATTCCAAGATAAAACATTGATAGCACTCCCATTATCGACCAATAGCCTTTTGACCCGATACTTATTTATACATACGGTTATCACCAGGGCATCACTGTGAGGGTGATGTATATGCAAATTGTCTTTCGAGTTAAAAATGTTATCGCTTTTATCGGGTATCATTTTTCCTCCTCTACTGCGTTTTAATCGTTTCTCGGTGTTTTCTCCTCCCACAATCATGTTGATCATTTCGATCGGTTCTTTCCTAGCTTTCTTTGCCTCAGCTTTATCACGGTCATAGTTTTTTGTGTTTTCGCGTCTCCTCGGTGCGTCAATGAAATTATCAAGCTTTCCCTGCTGCACTAGTTTTTCTATAGCGCTCTTCAGTTCTTTATAGCCTTTTATGTTATGGTCGTACTCTCTGTGGTACTCGCAGTACTGGCTTCTATCACGAGTAAATCTTCAGCTTGGGCTGATTCTTTTGGCCAGTGTAATTTCCACTCCATTCTGCCTGACCCACATGAGGATCCTGGATCGAGAAGTGTTCAGGGGTGTATATCTATCTGCTTCCCTATTGAATCTATCTGTTGAAGCTCTGAAATTCATTTTTGGGAAGCTTACTCGTCTTTGCTTTGGCCATTCATCTCTAGTCGGTGGCCTATCTTCTTCCTGATGCATCCTCCTGTCTTCGTCCATCTTTATCATCCGAACCGCTATCGCCATTGCCTCTGCAAAGGTACTCAGTTCTTTAGTCATTAATTTGTCTTTTAGCTTTCTGAGTCTAGTGCCATTTTTTAAAGCTTCTATGGCGACTTCATCAACGAGGTGCTCAATCTGCATAACTATTTTATTGAAACGGTCAAGATAACTTCGTAGAGATTCGTCAGCTTCCTGTCAGCACATCCGGAGGTAGTTGATGTTTTTTGCAGGAGGGATATTGGTGATGAATTTGATATGGAAATACTTGGCTAGGTCTTCAAAAGAAGTGACAGAATTCTCCGAGAGCCGATGAAACCATTTTTGGGTGCTCTTTGTGAGTGTACTTGGGAAGACTCTGCATATGATTCCATCGTTCACATTCTGGAGTAGCATCTTTGTTCATAAAGTATATATATGACTAATAGGGTCTCCTGTCCCATCGTACTGATCAAGCTGCGGGATTCTGAACTTATTAAGAATCTCCATTTGAATTATTCTGCTGACAAATGGAGTTCTGCTATCCATCACCCATTCTTCTTCCTTTCTAGGTTTAGTCCGGGCTTTGTTCATTGCTTCCTTAACCTTCTGTGCTAATTTTGAATCATCGAGAGCTGGGATGGATGAATTACACTCCCCTTCTGGTGCTTTACCCTTCCCTGTGCTCATCCCTGGGGCTTGTCGGGGTACTGCATTATCATTATTTGGAGCTGGTTCAGTATGCTCGCTCTGTATTATAGCACTTAGCTGTTGTTGCATCAAGGTTATTTGTGCCTGAATATTTTTTATCATGGCCTTTTTGCTTGCTTGGTCAAGGCCGAGTGTTTGGGTTATGTGTTTAGGTTTAGAGTGGTTATTGCTGGTGTTTCTAGTAGGCTTGGAAAAGGTATTGAGGGTATTGATCGATGGTGTTGCAGCGGAGCGTAATATGGGAGATCTGTCCCCAAGGATGGGTATTTTAGGATGTTTTTTAGAGGTAAAGGTGTATGACTGGATGTGGCCCCAACAAGCTGCAAGGTGGGCGGTGGTATTATTGCTGGGAAAGGGTTTGAAAGGTCAGTCGAAAGGATGGGTGCAGAAGGATTGGTGCCGCCCTCAGGAATTTAGGCCGGAGGTGGGCTAGAAGTCATGGTGAAGGTGTCTTTAGCTTAGCAAGTGAATGAATTGTTTTTCCCAAGGAGTTCCCATAGATGGCGCCACTTGATAACTAATTTTCGGGACTCCTGGGCTGAACGTCCTGCAAAGCACTGAACAGAGGGCAAGGTGAGAGGTGGGGAGAATCCCCATAAACACTCCAATGCCTAAGTTAGGGAATAGAAATCGGGCGGAGGAAAGATAGCTTGAATATGTGTGAATGAGATATCCCCTTATGAGGGGTATATGGTGCTATATATAGTGATACTCAAACCTGGGAGGAATAGGAATCCTTGTAGGAGAGTGTTCTTTCTTCAGTTAGGATTCCTCTTTGAGGTAGTTCCTTGGACGGATCTGTCTTCTCCTTTGTCCATGTGTTCCTATTTAGGGGGGTAGAGGACCCCTAATTAGGTGGGAACATTCTAGATGGTATCATTAATGAAAGATTCCACAATTGAACTACGATGAAAACTCAGACTTCCAAAACTGCAGGTTATGCTTCACTGCTACACATAATACTTGGGTTTCACACTTTCTTATCCTTAACAACCAATCTCCAATCAATAAATAAGCAAATAAACTAAAATACATAAACTATGTAGACACATAAATGTAGAAAATCAAATCATATTCATCAACAAATTAGAAAAAATAAATGGTAAATACAAAGGAAACGTACCTCCAATATCTTATGCATCCTTCTTATATTGAGTTAGGAGCTCCCTCAACTTTCACCCTCATAATCTCTGATGTTTTCCATCTATCGTGAATGGTATCCACTAATTTCGTAGTTAACTCCTGCTCCTTTCACCCTCACTTTACTCTTTATTTGAAAAGTCAAGTTTCTCAATCTCCTTAACTCTGACTCAGGCAATGTCAGAGTGTTGAATTATAGGAACAGTGGCATTAGTGGGAGTGGTGGCAGTACAGTGCAGAGAATTGTGGAGAAGTTAAAGAAATATGGGTACACAGATGGTGATATTAATGAGAAGAAAGACAAGACACCCAAGAGAGTGATTGAGAAAGGTAGTGTAGAGGATATATTTTATGTAGAAGAGGGAAATCTGCCAAATTCGAGAGTTGGGTTCTCAAAGGAATCTCCTTTAGGAGTATAGGATATGTTTCAAAGAAATGGAGAAGTAAGGTTTCTATGGGAGAAACCTAAAAGGGAGTTTCCTCTACACTCTTTTATTTTCCTTTCTATATTGATTTTGAATTTCCTCCCCTGTTATTGTCGTGAATTGGGAATCCATTGAAACTTGCAACACGGCGTTCCTTGTAGTTGTCTGCTTAGTATTATGTCAAAGATATATTGATGTGGATGAGACTATATTGTCATTTATGGATGGATTTGAGAAAGTAGGCATGCGCATTTGAGTTTCAAATGAGCGGTTGTAGCGACCCTGATTGAACCACGAGATTCATAATATATCAAATCGAAGCTAACTTAGAACCCTATAATGAGTGTTATACACTTTGTCTGTAGCAACCCATCTTTGAATCCAAATTTCTTTGTTTAAGCCCTTAAAAGTTTATGTTCCTTTTTTGGGTTTTTTTAGTTTTTTCTTCCTTTTTTGTTTTTAGGGTTTTTCCCTAAACTTTATTTATTTATCTCTTTGGGTTGTTTGAGGATGGCTTTTGTTGAATTAATAAATCCAATTTATATTTTTACAATATTTGGTTTTTTATTGTATGAGTCAACGATTATTAATGTTTATTTCCTGACATTTGTGTGTAAATCAATAGGTTATAAAAAATTATTATATGGTAATTGTGCATGATTTAATATCGAGCAGTAATTATCCAATTTCCTAGGCTTTTGCTACATGATATACTCTTGGTGGTGTGTATTGTAAACTTAAAATTTCCTTGGTGCTATGATCTTTAAATAAGCTACTTTCAAAAAATGGGTAAACATAAATCTAAAAGAAATTTAAACTTCAATCTGCTGGAAAAACCATTGATGAACTCATGATGATAAGAGCTGAAGATATAGCAAAGAGAAAAACCTGAAAGATATCATTATATATATTCAATTGAGTTTATAAACGTTTGATGAAGATAGGGATTAATATTCTTATATGAATCTGTGCTGAATTTCTGAAGTTCTAGATTCATAACCATTTGGTAGGGGGTAAGACTTGCAATGTAGGGCCGTTCGCCTGTATGTTGCCACGACCACCAATACTACAGGATGTACCTTGGGGTAAAAAAAAAAAGTCTCTTCAGGCCTAGGAATCGAAACATGTATATGAATTACAATAAGTGTGTAAAGTTAGACTGAAAATAAAGATCCTAAAAATGTTAATATTTGCATTTGCATACACTCAAGCACATGCTCTGACATGCGTTAGAATGATTAAAGTTTAAACATCATTCTTAACTCTTAAATGAGCAGCCTAGGAATGAGATAAATAAAATAATGCTAATCTAAGCTTTGCACCGGAATTAAGTAGTTCATTAAACCTTAAATTTAGTTGGGTCTATGCCTAGAATGGGTGGTGAAATTCAATTTTGTCGAATATATACATATATATTGATACTAGTGGTTATCAGCACTTATTCAAATAATAAATCTTTGAACAGAAACAATATTAATTGTTATTATTATGAATGAATAAAATATGTAAATAATTAAAAACTAAAGAATATAAATATTTTGAATAGCACATTATTGAAAAGGTTGTAGTAAGATCGTGTTCAGGTACGGCTGAATTCTACGAGACGTTAGACTGTTCGGGATATAGTAGCTTGTGTGATGTTAAAGAAATATTTATATTTTAATATGGTAATTTGTGAGTTGACGGAAATTGAGATATTATTAGGCAAATGTTACGATAACTATCTTGTATGTAGTGTTTAAGATTCAATATGCTGTTGTGGCAAATTCAAGTAATAATGTTTGTATATATACAATTGTGATAAACCTTCAATGTGCCAAATGGTACCTATCACATCGATAGCAACTTATGATCTTATGAAATGGTGATATTGTGCATTGGTGCTCTAAATAAAATATTTAGTAATTATAGTTTTGTGCTTCAAATCATTTTATTATATGATTAATTAAAACAGTTCTCAGCATGTGAGTTCAAAATGTTGAAGTTTGGGCTTATTTACTGTGATGCTTCAGAAAAATTTGGCAAATGAATGATATGGAATTTATGTAAAATTTTTTTAAGAAAAAGCCTAATGAAGCTACAGTATAATATGATTGACATATATATATATAAAATCTAAATTAAATAAGTTATTTAAAAATTTCTTATAAGGTAAATAATGCTTGTCCTAGCTTTGTTTGTGCATCTTGTTACTACTATTCAGTTATTTACATTCTATTGCGTTTTCTTGTTATACTTATTATGTATTGTACTTTGCCACTTGCTGAGTATTTTCTTGTGAAAATACTCATCACTTCTATTTTCTTCATTTTTCCATAGTGATTATTTGTAGTGACTAGCAATAAAGATGTTAGTGCAGGTTGCAGTTGGTTTTGCTAGAGTGCTTGAAGATGGATTATGACTGATAAATTATGGTATATTAGAAGATTGTAATATAAGCTAGAATTATATTGAATGTCAATAAAGTCTTGTGTAGACGAGTGTATGAATTAATTGTATTGTTAGACTTTGTATGTTGTACATAAAGATACAAATTGTATATGTACATTAAGACTATAAGTTCATTGAAATTATATTTAGAACTTTGAATATAAGAGTATAATTACTACTCGAATTTAAGTAAGTGATACTCTGTTGAATCGGTACCCTAGTTAGGTTGTTAGGTGGTTTAAGAGATACAATCATCTAATGAAAGTACCTATGGGGAGGAGTGTCACAAATAAAATTTATAGCCATATAGATTACAAATCTATAGCTAATAATACTTATTAGCCCCATGCATTAAAAGTTATGTAGCTAAAATATCTACTCTATATTTAGCCACAGGTAGTTAGCTATAAAAATTAAAGTCGAAGTTTATAATATCAATTAGCCATAAATATTAATTATTTTGTAGCTAAAATTTATTTGACATCGTGGCTAATAGACAATATTTGCTACAAGCTAAATAAATTGATGGCTAATAAACATTATTAGCTACAACAATAAATAAATTTGTAGCTAGCTTCGAAAATTGAACTGTGGCTAATTAAAAAATAAAAATATGAAATTAAAAAACTTCAAATCCCACAATGAAAAAAAAAAACAATAACAATGAAATTTTTTTCCTTTCTGTTATAAAAAGAATTCATTAATGTTCTTTCTATAAAAAAAATCATTAATATTATTTTATATTTAAGACATATTTCTTAAAAACAATAATGCTACAATTGAGTAACATTTAAGATAAAACTAAAATTCAAATTTTAAAACAATAAAGGATATTATATTGTTTTATTATGTCCATATATTTATTCTCACATATATATTTTATTTGCTATAAAATATACTTTTGTGGCTAATAATTAAAATTTTTTACTACACAATTTATATATGTTTTGTAGCAACTAAAACAAATTAGCTTTAGTATCGTTCATGTAGCTAAAAATATGAAAAACAACTACAAAATACTTAAATTTTGTAGCTAACTTTTAGTTACGTCATTTTTTGCTACACCAAGCTACAAAACTTATTTTTGTAGCTAAAATATTTAGCTACAAAATTTTATAAGTTTAATCACAAATCATTTTGAAGCTGTAGGTGACAATTATTGTAGTGATAGACATACTTCCCTTTTGTTTATTTTATGAATTGAGAGAGTAAAATGGACTCAACATCATTTTTTTGTGTTGTTTATTTGCAATCTTTTTCAAGTTTTTTTTCCCCTGCTTAAAAGAAAAAGAAGAGTATCAACAGCATAGAAAGTAAGGAATAACTCCAATTATAAGGTAAGAATGGATAGAATAAATGGCATGATACATGAAGCTAATGGAAAGCAGAAGAATTTAGTGAAGAGCCTATTCAAAGGGATATAAAGTAGCAAAAATTAAAACAAAGATTACTACTAGAAGGAAATGGTAAAAAAAATTCATAACAATGTGTCCAAATCTCACATCCACTTCAAATGTTTTTTGAGGTGTAAATAAACTTTTATCATTTTAAAAACTATATATTTAAATATCTCTTATAAATGGTGTTAATTCTCTCTCTTGGTGGGATCCATTATCATTGATATGCACAAAAAAAATATTACATAAAAGTAATTTTTTACCCCTGATATTTATAATAAGGAACAAATTTATCTATAAATAAAATTTAAGAATATTTTAATATAAATTTTTTTAAAAAAATTAAATTTTTATCTAATAAAAATATTAAGTAACTTTTTTTTTTATATACTCATGAAATCTACTAATGCTAATACAATATTAAAGTAATTTACATCTAATTATTTTATGGATTTTTTTTAAAAAAATTAGGACCCATTTAAAAAAATTTAGAAATATTTATTTAAAAGTTGAGATAGATAAATAAATAAATAAATATTTCTTTATTTCTTTATTATTTTGGGAATAAATACAAAAAGGAAAATTTTATATAGGATGAGATGAGTTGCGTTTATTTAAATATTCCTAATTTTTTTGAAATAGTATGGAATCGATCTATAATTTCTTTTTTGAAAAAAACTTCATAAAAATTACATTTAAAATCCTTTTAATATCATATTACTATTAGTAGATCCTATGAGTATAAAAGAAAAACTGTTATTTAATATTTTTATTAGATAAAAAAATTTTAATTTTTTAAAAAATTTTATGTTAAAATATTCTTAAATCTTCTTTAAGGATGTATGTCAATAATAATGGACTCCACTAACAATAAAAATTAATATTGTTTGTAAGAAAAATTTAAATATATAATTTTTAAAATAATAAGGTGTATTTGCATATTAAAAAACGTTCGTGGCAAATGCAAGGATAAGTTACAACATTAAGAGTGTTTTTTAACCTTTCCCCTCAATAGAATAAATGCAGCAGCAAGAAAAATAAATTATGAGACAGACAAGAAAAAGAAAAAAAAAAAAAATCCTTATAAGAATTTATACTTGGATATATATTTCCACTTATGCATCAAATTCATAAATTAATTGTATATATTAGGTTTAAATAATCGAAAGCATATATTAATTATTTAATATTCATTTGTAAAACACATGTTATTTTTTTATTTTTTGCCTTAAAATAAGTAAATTATACTACGAAAGTCAAAGACTGAATAGTTAATTGGAAAAAAATTTAACATAAAAAAGATCATGATTTTAACTCGGGCTCGAGCAAAGTCAGTTCAGCCAAATGTGTCAACTCCTACTCTTGCTCCTCGCAGTCCATTTCTTCTCATTCTGAAGCTCCTCCGTTTTGGATCTTTCCTATGGAAACCTCACTTCCCCCCGTTACTCTTAAACACATCCTCCATTCCTCTGAAAACCTACACTACTTTTCCTAAGCACACTCTCTCGGGTGTGCTATCTTTCTTCTCATTAACAACACCATATACGCACCACTCCCACTGTTGTCACTGTTTCTATGCTTGATGGGGTTTTGGGTGGTATTAACATAAGTTAACAAGTTTCTCATAGTTTTAATAAATTAACAAAAATTTTCATAAATAAAGTATACTTTGTTACAGAAAAAAGTTACATAGAAAATACCTTTATTGAAAATTCTAAATTTCATGTATTTATTTTCATTAAAAATTTTATTTTTTAAAATATCAATTAAGCTTTTAAATGTAAAATATTAGTAATAAGTAAAATTAGAATTAATTCTTTCATAAAATTGAATCAAAATTTTAAGTATTATGTGCTTGGTTTAAATAAAAATTTTGTAATTTTTTTTAAAAATTTTAATTCATTGAATTTATGAAATTATTTATAATTAAATCAAACAAATTTTAGAGTTTTATTTACACAACAAATATAAAAATCAATCATTCATAAATAAAATAATTTTTTATGAAATTAAACAAAACACTTTCATAAATTTTTTTGAAAAATAAAAAATTGTTTTACCTTTACCAAAAGAGATTTTATAATATAAAAATTAAGAAAATTGGAATTTATGAAACAGGTGAAAATTACAAGCCCCAAGGAAGGTAAAAAACCGCATACGTTCCCGTAACAAATGCCATTACCATTGTTGCCATGGCTAACAAGATCATATAAACTGCATACGGCAGCAAGAAGTGGATAAACACACAAGTGGGGAGCACAAAGGCCAAAGCATCAGTGACTAAAGGAGCTTGAAATGCTAAGCTCTTGCTTAGGATTGGACTTGCTCGATTCGTATCTTCTTAATCACCTTTTAAACCACCAGGTAAAGTAAATGCTGCTGCGAATGTTACCGTTGCTATAAGAACTGCAGCCACAATATGCACGTCACTGCTTCTCTTCAAAACAGGGTCTTCTTCTTCTTCGGCTTTCTCTGTTTTAGGCTCATAGTGCTTTTTCAATGTAAATGTAATTTGACCAAATGGTCCATTACCAACATCTTTCATCCACTCTATAGTTTCTTCCTGCAGCAAGCCCCAAAATATTACAATTACAAGAAACAAACAAGATTATATTATATTTAAATTAAGTCTATTTTTCAATTTTAGCATAAATATTTGAATTTGTCAATTCGTTATTATTATATTTGATATAATTAAAATATTATTTATACCCAAAATACCATGCACATCCACATTTAATTTTTACCAAAATTGATGGTGGTTATATTTAGCAACCAATTATTAAATTGTGACATTTGTGTCATTTTTTTTAAATAGACTAAATTTACAAGTGACAACATGTTTTTTTTTTTTTTAAAAAGAAAAAAGTATGCTAAAATTTCATTAGCCATATATATATATATATATATATATATATATATATATATATATATAGAAAAATGATCTGTGTTGCGGGTTACGATGTACACAATTACTCTTTTACCTCTATTTCAATTTTTTTTCTTTAAATTATTAAAAAAATTTACATGCTTCGGGTGCTTAAATCTTTATATGACAGGTTTATTCTTGTGCAACTTAAGTTTTAGATTAAAAAAAATATTTTATTTTTTATTTAATTATTAAATTTTTTTTATACGCTACAAGTGTTTAAATTCTTGTAGATTTTAAAAATTTTACAGGTTATAAGTGTTTAAATTTGTGTACAATGGGTTCACCCATGCACAATTTAGGTTTTAGATTAAAAAAATTAAAAATTAAATTTAAAAAAAATAAAAATTTGCAAAAGGGCAAAATTGGCATTTGAGCTACAAGCGATGCCGCTGTGGAGGTTGATGGTAGCGACGTCTATGTTATAACCCAAAATTTTAATTAATTATTAAATTAAATGTGGAATTAATTAGTATTAATTATTATTTGAATATTTATGAGATTATTATTATTTGTGTAGTTTTATTAAATTTTGATAAATTATTAAGTGTATAAATATTTTGGAAGGAATTTAGATTTTAAAATATTAGAATATTATTATTATTTAAAAAAAATTAAATTATTGTTTTGTATTAAAAAAAAAGGTTAAAAACGATTTTCTCTTTCCTTTCCCCCTCCATTTCTTTTCTTTCTTCCCTTCCCTTCCTGCACATTACCAACGCCAACCAATACTGCCACCATCACTGCACGGGTCAGCTACCACGTTGCCACCTCCACTCGTCGTTGCCGCCAACTCCTCCAGCCATAGGTGACGTTCCCTTCTTCTTCTTCTTCCTTTTGTTCTCTTTCCACGCTGGTTTTGGAAGAGGCTTGTTGGTGACGATTCCGGCCACTCCAATCGCCATTGTTGGTCTCAAACAACTCCCCTCACTCCAAGCTTCTAGACCCCTCCATCAATTGCTTCAATTCGAGCTAGTAACAATTTTGATTTTGAGTATTTGATTTTTAGGTTTTTTGTTTAATTTGAGCTTGAATTTGGTTGAATTAGTTATAGTTACTTTGAGATTAAATGCAATTGAAGTTGTGATCTTACTAATTTTGATTTTTAATTATTTTTCTAAATTTTTAAAATTTTCCAGGTGTTCGATTACTGTTCCATCTTGAAAAATTTTATATTTTTAATAAATTCTATTAATTATGTAGATTAAACTTTATGAAGAAAGTTTTGTGACACTATGTATATAATTTCATATATGAATTTTTAAATGTTATGTATAAATATGTATTTTTGAGAAATTGTTGGAAATTAATAAATATTTTAATTTTAAGTAAAATTGTTGTTAATTATTCTATTTTAGAATATTTTGATTAATAAAAGTGTAACAATAATTTTTATAATTTTTTTCAATTACTAATTATTTAGTAGTTATTTGGGGAAATATATGAAAAATAAATTTATTTATTATTTTTGAGCCTAAATGAGAATTTTATTATTTTTATGATATTAATAAGTGATTTTAATAATTATTTACAATTTATGCTAATTTATTTATAAAATGGAAATTTTATTCTATTAATGGATTTTATTGGCAATTATTATTAGTGAACTAGAATTTTATTATTTATTTGAAAAATAAATTTCTTTAATATTTTTATGATATATTTTGGTGATTTGAGAAATTATATTATTTTATTGTATATTTTGTGATGTTGGTTCTCGGTTGGGTGTGAATTGTAATTTGGAGGCCCAACCCAAGATGTTGAGTTTGAGAATATTTTGAAGTGTGTTTTTGTACAGGAATGACTCTACTCTTAGTAGAAAGATGTCTGTTTTACAATGGAGACTCTATCGAATTTTCTATAGATTTCTCGTAAAATGTGACATCGAATATGTGTTTAGTTTTGAGTTCTTAGAGTTGAGTTTTAAATCGAGTTTTCTCTAGAAATCTAGAATATATAAGATTAGGATTTTATCCTAATTATATTACTATTATTTTTTTATAGTCGCACCAATATCGAGGTCTACAGGATAGGGCCAGTCGAGTCATCATAAAGAAGTGCACTGAGTTATTATTATATGTATGTATCGCATGTAGAAAATATTATTGGCATCCATATTTTTAATAAATATGAATTTTATTATGTTATGTTGCATTAAGTGTTAATTGTTATTGTTATTATATCAATGTTTGCATATATATATATATATATATATATATATATATATTAAGGTGAGTATTTATTTGTGTAAATTGGTTGATGTTCATATTTAATATGATTTTATTATTTTATTTATGAAATGTTGTTTTGGAGGATAGCTGTAAAACATGCTACCTAGTGAGCTACACTAAGACTGTTGCGTAGCAGTAAGCTAGATATTAGGCTATAAATTTTTATTGATATGAGATATGGTTAAATTGATTATTGAGATTTGCGTTTAGAGATTGGTGTGACTTTGGAAGCTCAGTTAACCTAGTGTCTCGAGGCTAGTCATGCCAGTAATGAGACTATGAAAGTTCGGTTGACTTAGTGCTCGGGGCCAGTTCACTGTCAAATTGGAAAAGAGGAATATTCTTGGACTTAAGTGAACTATTGGCTAGTGAGGTTTAGTGTTTGAGGTTGCAAAAAATTTAAGGGTTCTGCTTCGATCCTCCACTTAATTTTCATTGGTGTACTGATGTAATATCCCGTGTTTTTTTTAAAATATTTTTACACTGTACCGGGATATACAGTGTCAATAATTTTGACTGTATATACGATATTTTTATGAGTTGATATGTATTTTAAACCTATTTTAATTACTGTCTATTATTTTCAGTATTTTACGTAAAATTTTCCCGGGACTTTCATTTTCGGGGAAATTTTCACGTAAACAATTTATTATTAATTATGTTAAATGTATTTACGGGTTTGCATGAACTCATACATATTTTTAAATTATTAAATAAAGCTTGTGTGTGTATATTTATTTAATTAGGGTTTATTATTACCCTAATATTTTATTATTTATTTATTATTATTTGATTATTTTATTTATTATTAAATTATTAAAATTTATTATTTATTAATATTTAATTATTTTAATTTATTTTATTTATTTTTTCTTTTTTTTTTCTTTTCCTTTTTCTTTCTTTTTCTTTTTCTTTTTCCTTCCTTTTCTTTCTTTTTCTTTTTCTTCTTCTTCTTCTTCTTCTTCCCGTGGGTGCCCGACGCCACCACCATTCCTCACCGTCGTTTCTCCCTCATCCGGCCACTGTTTTTGACACCGCCGGTCTCTATCTTCTCCTTGAGCTCCGGTGAGTGTTATTCTAGCTTTGGTTTGAGCTAAAATGGTCTAGAATTGCTTAGGTTTTGAGTTGAATATTTCGGCCACTTTTGGTTTTCGATTTTTTTGAGCTTTGATTTGGATGATTCATGGAAACTTCCTTCACAAATGTTGTTCCTGGTAGCTTAATCTTCATGTATGAATTTTTGTAGAATTTTTGGAGATTGTTTGGATTTTTGGGTATTTTTGAATATTTTAATATTATTTTCGAATTTTCGGAAATTAATTATTTAAATTATGAAATTGGAGTTTATGGTTGAATTAGGTGTTGAAATGAATTATAGGAATTTATTTGGAATTTTTATGAATTTCTAAGTATTTATTTTTAATTATTGAAGTTTATGTGATTTTGTAAAATTAAGTTAATTGTGTTTTAAATTGAATTTAATTGGTTAATTGAGTTTAATTATTGATATTATTGATAAATATGTTGAGAAAATTAATTTTGGATAATTGTATGATTTTTGGTGAATTTTTGAAGTAATTTAGGTATATATATATATAGGGGTATTTTGGTAATTTTACCCTAAATTGTCTAAAAATGTAATTTAATTGGTTTTAATATTTATTTAAGGTATAAAAATGATTTCTACAAATTATTTAGTATTTTTAACTAATTAAAACTATTTTTCGGGAATTATTTTCAATTATATATATAATATACGGTTTTTCTAATAAAATGAATTTTAATCGATTTTTATAGTGTTTCAAGATTTATTATGTAATTTCTACATATGAAATGTATTTTTATGATTTAAGGATATTTTTGGTATATTTGAATATATTTTCTGTGTTTGTGGACCCCGGTCGACAGATTGTAGTCTGGAGTCCGACCGAGGGGTTGTGATTGATTGTGGTGTTTATTTTTGAAGTGTATTTTCTTTGCAGGGTCGGCTCTACTCTTTTGAGTAGAGAGATGTCCGTTTTACAGGGGAGGTTCTGCCGAATTTTCGGTAGAATTCTCGTAAAACGTGATATCTAGTCGAACCCTAATTTCCGATTCTGTGTTGAATACTCTAGATTTAATTCTAGGATTTCTGTTAGGGTTATTCTGATGTCGATTAATTATTTCTTGTTTAGTTGCGCCGAGACCGAGGGTTAGTGGACCAGGCCCGTCGGACCTGTCTCGTTGAGCGCATTAGGTGAGTTACTATATTATATATATATGCTTAGGATGCATGATTTAGAAAATGCATGTTTTATTTTTACTAAATATGCATAAATAACATGATTTATATTCAAGTATATTTTTGGTATATAATAAATTATATACATGTTTTATTAATAAAATATATTTAAAATGTTTTTAAATATATTTTTAGTTTAATTCATGATTTGATTGGATTTATTTGACGTATATATACTCAAAATATACCTGGTTTATGTTTGGTATATTTTCGGTATATATATGGTTTATATTGTTGATTTATTTAAATTCATGCATCATGTATTTGTGAATGAATGTTTTATTATTTATTACTGAAGGATATCAATAGAACGTGCTACCTAGTGGGCAGCACTAGGACCGAGTACGTACCGGTACGCCTATAGTTTTAGGCTATATTACTAACTATTTGTGGATATCGATTTGATTATGATTATTTGATATGTGAGATGTGGTTTGGGTGTGATTGCTGGAGCTCGGTTGACCAAGTGTCTCGGGGCCAATCACACTGGCAGTCAGACTGCTGGAGCTCGGTTGACTTAGTGTCTCGGGGCCAGTCTACTGTCCAAATGGATTAAGTGGATATATTTGGAATCAGTGAGCCTGTATGGCTAGAGTGTTGTTTAACACTATTATTCTGAGGTTGCGATATTCTAGGGTTCTATGTGATCCTTCATAAAAGTTGATTTTCAGACAAAAAATATATAAAATGATTTTTCTGCATCTGTATGAACTTGCCTGTATATATACATATTACTCATATACTGTTGACTGTATGCATTATCACTTAGAGTGTATGTATATATACTATAGTAATTCACTCAGTGAGGTCTGACTCCCTTCCGTTGACTATTTTTCAGGAGAGTCAACTTCCTCAGACCTCAGTAGCAGGTCGATACGCCGGATTTCTTCCGCCCCGGCTTCTTTATGTAAATTGTCTACTTGAGTCTTATTTATTTTATCTAGACACTGCAGTAGTTGTAAATTAAAGTATTGGATTTTATGTATTTGTTTTAAAGAGATGTATTATGTTAAAACTGGATTTGTATAAAGATTATACATTTATGAGATTATATATGCGATGTGATGAGTTTTGAATTATATCCAGTTGTTATGGATGATATTGTAATATTTATGATTTTATTTTCCGCTGCATATTATATTTTTATGGTTATTATTGCATTTTTATTTTATTTTTAGGCTTGCTACGGGTTCCGGATTCGAAAGAATTCCCGTTCCCTAGCGCCGGTCATGGCCCCTGTTTTGGGTCGTGACAAAGTTGGTATCAGAGCGAAGTTCGTTTCTGAGTGGAGTTCTGTGTCAGGGCTTAGTTTTGTGAGTTGTGGCCCTAGTTTTTAAGTTGTGTTTTCTGTTGGACTACTGCAGTGTATTAGGTTCGAGTATGTCTTGATGAGTATTCCTTGCTGTAGTTTTCAGCGTTATTCCTCCGTTGTCTGTTTTGTCTGAATCTTTCCGTTTGTCTTTTCAGAATGAGGAGGCGAGCGCGTGTCGCTCCACCGGTCGTTGAGGCCGAGGATGATGAGTCTTTTCAGGACGAGGTTTTACCTCCTGAGCAGCCAGTTAGGCGTAGAGGTCGTGGCAGGGGTAGACCTCGAGGAGCGGCAGGTCGCCGTAGGCAGAGAGAGTTACAGGACGAGGAGCCTGTTGAGCCTGAGTTTGATGTTCCTGTTCCTCCAGTTGTTCAGCCTGCCTATCAGCAGGGTATGTCTGACCCTGAGGCAGCTTTGTTCTATGCCAGAGTTGGCAGGATTGCGTTTGATGGTACTTCTGATCCTTTAGATTTTCTGCATGCGATTGAGACTAGGACTCGGACTGCTCATACCGAGTACCAGAGGATCATGATCGTTGAGTTATCTGTCGAGGGACCAGCTTTGGATTGGTTTATTCAGATGATCCAGCCCTATATGATGACGATGACATGGGCTCAGTTTCGAGAGCGATTCATGAGGAGATTCTATCCAGAGCCTCTTCGTTTGAGCTATCGTCTTCGTTTGACCAGTATTTCTCGTGGAGATCGATCTGTAGAGGAGTATACCCGAGAGTTTCTTCGTCTGGGTAGATATGCTGAGGATTTGATGCGAGATCAGTATTTCGCTGTTACTACCTATGTTACTGGTTTGGGTTCAGCTTTTGCTGGTATGCCTACAGCAGGTCTTACTCTCGAGTCGGTGATTGAGCTAGCTAAGGAGATTGAGCTGAGGTTAGTTAGGCAGGGAGCGATGCCTGATTATTACCAGTTGGAAGTTCAGTCGAGTGGATTGCAGGCTACTCCGTATTCGAGTTTTCATGTTGGTTCGAGTAGTCAGCAGCGAGGTTCGACTCAGCAGAGTCAGAGACAGCAGCAGCGAGTGCATCGGAGCAGTAGACATGGTCGTGGAGGTCAGCGTAGATCATTCAGATTTGGGTCAGGTGCTTCGAGCAGCAGCAGTGGTCGTAGTTCTGGATCAGCGGCCAGTGTTTGTCAGACTTGTGGTAGAGTCCATCAGGGATCGTGTTATCTGACACCGTTGACATGCTTCAGATGCGGGCAGACAGGACATTTTGCCAGATCGTGTCCTTACCCCGGATATCAGCAGTAGCAGATTCCGCGATTCCCATAGCAGTCGATTGCTAGTGCAGCACCCGTGCCATTTCAGTTACCACCAGCTCAGCATCAGAGTTCTACTCAGTTTGTTCCACAGCAGAGTCGTGGTAGAGGTACTAGAGGAGGTGCCAGAGGTGTTGGCCAGGCTTCTACCAGTCAGCAGGGAGGTCGAGGCCAGGCCAGAGTTTTTCATCTGACTCAGCAGGATGCTCAGGCATCTAATGCAGTCGTGGCAGGTATTCTTTCTGTTTGTTACCTGGATGCTTTAGTTTTGTTTGATCCGGGTGCCACGCATTCATTTGTTTCTCCTATTTTTGCTTCTAAATCTTGTTGGTAATCTTCGAGGATGGCTTTTCCTTTGTCTGTTGCCACTCCTCTAAGTGATTCTTTGGACACCGATATTGTTCTTTCTGGTTGTCCAGTTCTCGTGGGAGATAGAGAATTACCCGCTGATTTGATTTTGTTGAATGTGATGGAGTTTGATGTTATTTTGGGAATGGATTGGTTATCTCAGCACTTTGCCGTGGTTGATTGCAGGAATAAGGAGGTGATTTTCAGAATTCCTGGTGAAGTAGAATTTAAGTTTGTTGGTGACAGGAGTTCAGCACCTCAGAATCTTATTTCTGTTATTTCAGCTAGGAAGTTGTTGAAGAAAGGTTGTCAGGGGTTTTTGGCATTGGTTAGGGATACGTCAGTGGAGAAGTTGTCACTCACAGATGTTCCTGTTGCTTGTGAGTTTCCTGATGTTTTTCCCGAGGAGTTGCCAGGTTTACCACCTCATAGAGAGATTGAGTTCTGTATAGATGTGGTTCCAGGTATTACTCCTATATCTATGCCACCTTATCGTATGGCTCCTGCAGAGTTGAAAGAGTTAAAGGAGCAGTTGCAAGAGTTGTTGGATAAGGGTTTTATCAGACCTAGTGTTTCTCCTTGGGGTGCACCAGTCTTGTTTGTGAAGAAGAAGGATGGATACGATTCCATCTGGGTGATTGTAGACAGATTGACGAAGTCTGCACATTTCTTGCCTGTGAAAGCCACATATTCAGTTGCTAGATTGGCGAAGTTGTACGTGAAGCATATTGTATGCCTTCATGGAGTACCTGTGTCCATTGTGTCAGATAGAGGTTCAGTGTTCACTTCTCGTTTTTGGCAGAAGTTGCAGGAAGCGATGGGCACTAGGTTGGATTTCAGTACTGTTTTTCATCCTCAGACAGACGGTCAGTCTGAGAGGACGATCCAGACACTGGAAGATATGTTGAGGATGCGTGTCTTGGATTTGAGAGGTAGCTGGGATGATCATTTGTCGCTTGTGGAGTTTGCATATAATAACAGCTACCATAGCAGTATTGGCATGGCACCATATGAGGCGTTGTATGGAAGGAAGTGTAGATCCCCGTTGAGTTGGGATGAGATTGGTGAGAGAGCTTTGACTGGACCAGAGATGGTTTAGGATGCTGCAGAGAAAGTCGCCGTGATCAAGCGCAGATTAGAGACCGCAGTTAGTAGACAGAAGAGTTATGCGGATCCTAGGCGCAGAGATGTGGAGTTTCAGGTTGGAGATTTCATTTTTCTGAAAGTATCTCCGATGAAGGGTGTGATGAGATTTGGCAAGAAGGGTAAGTTAGCACCGAGATATATTGGACCGTTTGAGATTCTGGAGAGAATTGGCACTGTTGCATATCGGTTGGATTTGCCTCCGAGTATGTCACAGGTGCATCCAGTATTTCATATCTCGATGTTGAGGAAGTATATCTCAGATCCTTCATATGTGTTGCAACCTGATAGTGTGGAAGTGAGTGAAGATTTGACGTTTGTAGAAGAACCTGTGGCGATCGTAGATTTTCAAGTTCGACAGTTGCGATCGAAGCAGATTCCGATGGTCAAGGTTTTGTGGCGTAGCGACAGAGTTGAAGAGCATACGTGGGAGACTGAAGCTGAGATGCGAGCTTCTTACCCGTATCTCTTTCCTTCCTGATTCTGTAATCTTGTTTTTAGAATTCGGGGACGAATTCTTGTAAGGGGGGAAGACTGTAATATCCCGTGTTTTTTTTAAAATATTTTTACACTGTACCGGGATATACAGTGTCAATAATTTTGACTGTATATACGATATTTTTATGAGTTGATATGTATTTTAAACCTATTTTAATTACTGTCTATTATTTTCAGTATTTTATGTAAAATTTTCCCGGGACTTTCATTTTCGGGGAAATTTTCACGTAAACAATTTATTATTAATTATGTTAAATGTATTTACGGGTTTGCATGAACTCATACATATTTTTAAATTATTAAATAAAGCTTGTGTGTGTATATTTATTTAATTAGGGTTTATTATTACCCTAATATTTTATTATTTATTTATTATTATTTGATTATTTTATTTATTATTAAATTATTAAAATTTATTATTTATTAATATTTAATTATTTTAATTTATTTTATTTTTTTTTCTTTTTTTTTCTTTTCCTTTTTTTTTCTTTTTCTTTTTCTTTTTCCTTCCTTTTCTTTCTTTTTCTTTTTCTTCTTCTTCTTCTTCTTCTTCCCGTGGGTGCCCGACGCCACCACCATTCCTCACCGTCGTTTCTCCCTCATCCGGCCACCGTTTTCGACATCGCCGGTCTCTATCTTCTCCTTGAGCTCCGGTGAGTGTTATTCTAGCTTTGGTTTGAGCTAAAATGGTCTAGAATTGCTTAGGTTTTGAGTTGAATATTTCGGCCACTTTTGGTTTTCGATTTTTTTGAGCTTTGATTTGGATGATTCATGGAAACTTCCTTCACAAATGTTGTTCCTGGTAGCTTAATCTTCATGTATGAATTTTTGTAGAATTTTTGGAGATTGTTTGGATTTTTGGGTATTTTTGAATATTTTAATATTATTTTCGAATTTTCGGAAATTAATTATTTAAATTATGAAATTGGAGTTTATGGTTGAATTAGGTGTTGAAATGAATTATAGGAATTTATTTGGAATTTTTATGAATTTCTAAGTATTTATTTTTAATTATTGAAGTTTATGTGATTTTGTAAAATTAAGTTAATTGTGTTTTAAATTGAATTTAATTGGTTAATTGAGTTTAATTATTGATATTATTGATAAATATGTTGAGAAAATTAATTTTGGATAATTGTATGATTTTTGGTGAATTTTTGAAGTAATTTAGGTATATATATATATATATAGGGGTATTTTGGTAATTTTACCCTAAATTGTCTAAAAATGTAATTTAATTGGTTTTAATATTTATTTAAGGTATAAAAATGATTTCTACAAATTATTTAGTATTTTTAACTAATTAAAACTATTTTTCGGGAATTATTTTCAATTATATATATAATATACGGTTTTTCTAATAAAATGAATTTTAATCGATTTTTATAGTGTTTCAAGATTTATTATGTAATTTCTACGTATGAAATGTATTTTTATGATTTAAGGATATTTTTGGTATATTTGAATATATTTTCTGTGTTTGTGGACCCCGGTCGACAGATTGTAGTCTGGAGTCCGACCGAGGGGTTGTGATTGATTGTGGTGTTTATTTTTGAAGTGTATTTTCTTTGTAGGGTCGGCTCTACTCTTTTGAGTAGAGAGATGTCCGTTTTACAGGGGAGGTTCTGTCGAATTTCCGATAGAATTCTCGTAAAACGTGATATCCAGTCGAACCCTAATTTTCGATTCTGTGTTGAATACTCTAGATTTAATTCTAGGATTTCTGTTAGGGTTATTCTGATGTCGATTAATTATTTCTTGTTTAGTTGCGCCGAGACCGAGGGTTAGTGGACCAGGCCCGTCGGACCTGTCTCGTTGAGCGCATTAGGTGAGTTACTATATTATATATATATGCTTAGGATGCATGATTTAGAAAATGCATGTTTTATTTTTACTAAATATGCATAAATAACATGATTTATATTCAAGTATATTTTTGGTATATAATAAATTATATACATGTTTTATTAATAAAATATATTTAAAATGTTTTTAAATATATTTTTAGTTTAATTCATGATTTGATTGGATTTATTTGACGTATATATACTCAAAATATACCTGGTTTATGTTTGGTATATTTTCGGTATATATATGGTTTATATTGTTGATTTATTTAAATTCATGCATCATGTATTTGTGAATGAATGTTTTATTATTTATTACTGAAGGATATCAATAGAACGTGCTACCTAGTGGGCAGCACTAGGACCGAGTACGTACCGGTACGCCTATAGTTTTAGGCTATATTACTAACTATTTGTGGATATCGATTTGATTATGATTATTTGATATGTGAGATGTGGTTTGGGTGTGATTGCTGGAGCTCGGTTGACCAAGTGTCTCGGGGCCAATCACACTGGCAGTCAGACTGCTGGAGCTCGGTTGACTTAGTGTCTCGGGGCCAGTCTACTGTCCAAATGGATTAAGTGGATATATTTGGAATCAGTGAGCCTGTATGGCTAGAGTGTTGTTTAACACTATTATTCTGAGGTTGCGATATTCTAGGGTTCTATGTGATCCTTCATAAAAGTTGATTTTCAGACAAAAAATATATAAAATGATTTTTCTGCATCTGTATGAACTTGCCTGTATATATACATATTACTCATATACTGTTGACTGTATGCATTATCACTTAGAGTGTATGTATATATACTATAGTAATTCACTCAGTGAGGTCTGACTCCCCTCCGTTGACTATTTTTCAGGAGAGTCAACTTCCTCAGACCTCAGTAGCAGGTCGATACGCCGGATTTCTTCCGCCCCGGCTTCTTTATGTAAATTGTCTACTTGAGTCTTATTTATTTTATCTAGACACTGCAGTAGTTGTAAATTAAAGTATTGGATTTTATGTATTTGTTTTAAAGAGATGTATTATGTTAAAACTGGATTTGTATAAAGATTATACATTTATGAGATTATATATGCGATGTGATGAGTTTTGAATTATATCCAGTTGTTATGGATGATATTGTAATATTTATGATTTTATTTTCCGCTGCATATTATATTTTTATGGTTATTATTGCATTTTTATTTTATTTTTAGGCTTGCTACGGGTTCCGGATTCGAAAGAATTCCCGTTCCCTAGCGCCGGTCATGGCCCCTGTTTTGGGTCGTGACAACTGATATGAAAATCATTTTTAATCATCTGCTTGAAATGCATGTATAAATTATATAAATATAAATATATAAATATTATATTGATGTTTGATTGCTTGTATGTATAGTGTGTATGTATATATATAATAATAATTCACTCAATGAGGTCTACCCCCCTCACAATTATTTTTCAGGATCCTTCATCAGACTTCTTGTAGTAGTCCTCTTCATCGAACCCTTTCTTCACCTACTGACTTATGTAAATTTTGAATTATCACTCTTTGTATTATTAGATGCTATAGGAGTAGTATGTCTTGTTGTAGTATTTTATATTGTTATTGCCAGAGGTTTTGTATTTGAATATTTGTATGAACATATTTTATTATGATATAATATGGAGATTTCTTTATAATTTAAAATTTTTTAATTCTGAGGCATATTTATATTTAAGTATTTGTTGAGTTTTTATATTTTAGGCTTGCTATGATTTTTAGATTGTTATGAATTTTTGTTCCCTAGCATCGGTTATGACTCTTGGATTTGGGTCATGATAAGGTTGATATTAGAGCCTAGGTTAAATATTGTGGACCTAGGTTAGTAGAGTTGAGTTTTCTTTGAAACTACTGCAGCAATTAGGTTTGATTATGTCTTTAAAAGTCTTTCTTACTTTAGAATTCCACGTAACTGTTAAGATGTCTATTTTTGTTTGAATTGTGTTTGTTTATGTTCTTTTCATAATGAGAAGGAGAGTACAAACCACTCCATTAGCTGATGAGGCTGAAGATGAGGAGTCTTACAAGGATGAGATTTTACCCCTTGAGCTGCTAGTTAGGCATAGGGGTAAAGGTAGGGTAGACCTAAAGGAGCGATAGGTCTCTGTAGATAGAGAGAGCTGTAAGATGAGGAACTTACAGGCTAGGATTTTAAGGAAAATGCTTTTGCACCAGGAGTTCAATAGGGTGCAATAGCTACACCCCAGGCCGTACCACTTTTGTAACCTTTTTATCAGTAAAGAGTTCAGGGTATGTCAGACCCATAGGTAGCTTTGTTTTATACTAGAGTCGGCAGGATATCCTTTGATGGGACATCAGACCCACTCGATTTTCTTCGCATGATTGAGTCGAGGACTCAGACTGCATACACTAAGCATCAGTAGATTTTAATTATCGAGTTATCAGTTAAGGGGCCAATGTTGGATTGGTTTGTTTAGGTGATCCAACCCCAGATGACTGCATTGACTTGGGCTCAGTTCATATAGCGATTCATGAGATGATTTTGCCCAGAGCCGATGTGGATGAGTTACGAACTTCAGCTGATGAATATTTTTAGAGGCGACAGGTCGATAGAGGAGTACATTAGAGAGTTTCTTTGGTTGTTCAGATATGCTGAGGACATGATAAGGGATCAGTATTTTACTATTATCACATATATTATTGGATTGGGTTCTACATTCGTTGGGATGCCTACTGCGAGCTTGACTCTTGAGTCGATGATTGAGCTAGTTAAGGAGATTGAGCTTAGGCTTATCAGGTAAGTAGTTATACCTTATTTCTACCAGATGGGAGGTACCACAGTAGGGGGATATTAGGATACTCTATATTTGACATTTCATATTGGTTATAGTAGTCAGCTTAGAGGATTTATTTAGTAGGCCCAAAGACCCCTACAGAGAGTCTATAAGAGCAGCAGACATGGCTATAGTGGGACTCATAGACTTTTTAAATTCGGTTCAGGTGCCACCAGTAGTAGTAGTGGGTAGAATTTTGGATACGGTAGCACAGGACTTGTAGTTAGTGCTTATCAGACTTGTGGGAAAGTCCATCAGGGACTATGTTATATGGCTTTGAAGGCATGTTTTTTATGTGGATAGACAGGACATTTTGCTAGATCTTATATTTATTCAGGTTTTTAGCAGTAGTTTCCGTAATTATCTTTAGCTAGTGTAGCTATAGCTCAATTTCAGCCGCTGCCATTTTGAAACCTGAACACTTCTTAATTTGTTGCCTAACAAGGGCGAAGTAGAAAGGGGTAAAGGCAGTGCCAGAGGATTTGGATAGGCTTTTATTAGCCTGTAAGGAGGCAAAGGCCAGACCAATGTCTTCACTCTAAGACAACAATATGCTTAGGAATCCAATACAGTGGTAACTAGTACACTCCCAGGATGTTATTATGATGCTAAAGTTTTAATTGATTTGGGTGCTACCCATTCTTTTGTGTCCCCTGTATTTGCTTTGAAATTAGGTTGACAAGCTGTAAGGATGGCAATTCTTTTATTAGTTGCCACAGTTTTAAGTGATTCATTGGATACCAATGTCATTCTTCTTGGGTGTCTTATGTTGGTAAAAGGCAAAGAGTTACCTGTGGATTTAGTGTTGCTGGATGTAATAGATTTTAATGTAATCCTAGGAATGGATTGATTGTCTCAGCATCATGCTATAGTGGGTTATTATAGAAAAGAGGTGATTTTCAAAATTTTAGGTGTAGAGGAATTCAAGTTTATAGGTGATAAGAGTTCTGCACTTCAGAATCTTATTTTTGCTATTACAGTAAGGAAGATGCTAAGAAAAGGGTGTCGGGGATACTTGGCATTAGTCAGGGATATTATAGCAAAACTAATATCTATCTTAGATGTTCCTATAGCATGTGAGTTTCTAGATGTCTTCCATGATGAATTATCGAGTTTACCACCTCACATGGAGATTGAATTCTGCATTGATATGGTTTTAAGCACAACTCTTATCTCTATGCCACCTTATAGGATGGCTTTTATGGAGTTAAAAGAGTTAAAGGAGTAGTTATAAGATTTACTGAATAAGGATTTCATAAGACCTAGTACTTCTCCTCAGGGTGCACTAGTCCTGTTTATGAAGAAGAAGGATAGTACTCTAAGATTATGTATTAATTACAAATAATTGAATAAGGTGACTATTAAGAACAAGTATCCTCTTTCGAGGATAGATGATTTGTTCGATCAATTTTAGGGTGCACAATTCTTTTCTAAGATCGACTTGAGGTCGGGCTATTATTAGTTATGGATTAGTGAGGTTGATGCTCCAAAAATGACATTCCGTACTAGATATGGCTATAATGAGTTTACAGTGATATGCTTCGGATTAACTAATGCACTAACAACCTTTATGGATCTAATGAATAGGGTGTTCAGACCATTTGTGGATTAGTTTATAGTGGTATTCATTAATGATATACTGGTGTATTCAAAGAGTTTGGAAGGGCATGTATATCACTTGAGAAGTGTGTTATAAATACTAAGGGAGAATCAACTTTATGCTAAGTTCTCAAAGTGTGGTTTTTGGCTGGAAAGTTTAGTATTCCTTAGGCATGTAGTGTCTAAAGATGGCATTCAGGTTGATCCATAGAAGATTGAAGCAGTGTCTGAGTGGCTTAGATCGATAATAGTCATTGAGATTCAGAGTTTCTTGGGTTTGGCTGGGTATTATAGGAGGTTTGTCTAGGATTTTTCAAGGATTGCAACACCTATAACCTGCTTGACTCAGAAGAATATAAAGTTTATATGGTCAGACACATATGAGAATAACTTCCAACTATTAAAGGAGAAGTTGACTACAGCTCTAGTGTTGATTTTGCCCAATGGAGTAGACATATTTACTGTGTACTGTGATTCTTCCAGAGTTACCTTAGGTTGTGTGTTGATGCAGAATAAAAGGGTAGTGGCTTATGCTTCCAGGTAGTTGAAGAAGCATAAGTAGAACTACCCTAATCATGACCTAGAGATGGCTGCTGTAATCTTTGCTCTTAAGATTTGGAGACATTATCTATAAGGGGTAACATGCAAAATCTACACCAATCACAAGAGTCTAAAGTATATCTTTTAATAATGAGTTTTAAATCTCAGACAGAGAAGAGGGCTAGAACTTTTAAAGGATTATGACTGTGATATCTTATACCATCCAGGTAAGGCTAATGTAATAGCAGACACCTTGAGTAAGAAGTCTCAGGTAGCCTTGCTTACATCAATGTGGAGAGGAGATCGTTGATCCAAGAGATGCATAAGTTGATGGATCAAGGGTTAATAATGAAGATAACTAGGTCAAAAGGATTATTAGCTCAGTTCAGAGTTAGATTAGTATTGAGGGATAATATCAAAGCAGATCAAAGTTGGAAATTTGATTTGGTTGAGCTTGTGGAGAAAGTTCACGAAAGGAAGTTCACTGATTTTAATCTCGATGATAAAGGTATGCTATGAATCAGTAGGAGATTATGTGTTTCTGATTTAGATAATTTGAGAGAAGAGATATTGGAAGAACCTTATTTTACAGCCTACAGTGTACATCCTAGTTCTACTAAGATGTACCATAATATTAAGGATCTTTACTGGTGGGATGAAATGAAGAAAGATGTAGTTGAATTTATTTCTAAATGCTTGACCTATCAGCAAGTGAAAGTAGAGCATCAGAAGCCTTCTGGAAAGCTTCAATCTCTTCTGATCCCTGAGTGGAAATAGGAGAGAGTCACTATGGATTTTATGTTAAGGTTACTTCGTTCAAAGGATGGATACCATTCTATCTAGATGATAGTGGATAGATTAACCAAGTCAGCTCATTTTCTGCCAGTTAAAGCCACTTTTTTCAATATCCAAGTTGGCCAAGCTATACATTAAGAATATTATGTGTCTGTATAGGGTGCATGTTTCCATTATTTCTAATAGAGGTTCGATGTTCACCTCTTGATTTTAGCAAAAGTTATAAGAAGCAATAGGTACCAAGATTGATTTCAGTACTACTTTTTATCCTCAGACAGATGGTCAGTCTGAGAGAATGATCCAAACACTTTAAGATATGTTGAGAATGTGTTTAATGAATCTTAGAGGCAGTTGGGATGATCATCTACCATTAGTAAAGTTTGCTAATAATAACAACTACTATAGCAATATTGAGATGACACCATATGAAGCTTTGTATGGAAGGATGTGTAGATCTCCTATGTGTTAGAATGAGGTTAGGGAAAGAGAATTAACTAGATTGAAAATTATCCAAGAAGCATCTAAAAAGGTTGCTTTGATCAAAAGGAGATTGGAAACAAAAACTAGTAGACATAAGAGTTATGTAGACCTGAAGTGCAAGGATGTGGAATTTCAAGTTGGAGACTATGTATTCTTAAAGGTGTCACCAATGAAGGGTGTTATGAGATTTAACAAGAAGGGAAAATTGGGACCAAGATACAAAGGACCTTTTGAGATTTTAGAGAGATTTGGCATGATAGCATATTAGCTGGCTTTCGCTTCGAATTTACCTTAGGTGTATCTAGTGTTTCATGTGTCAATGCTTAAGAAGTATATTTTATATCCTTCACATGTTTTGCAGCCTAAGAATTTGGAAGTGAATGAAGATCTGACGTACGAGGAAGAACCAATCGCCATTGTTGACTATTAAATTCGATAGCTGCATTCTATGCAGATTCTGATGGTCAAAGTCTTATGGAGGAGCAATAATATAAAAGAGCACACGTGGGAGACTAAGGCAGAGATGCGAGTAGCATATTCTTATCTATTTCCTCGATAAACTTTGTACTCATGTTTATTTATTAAAATTTGAGGATGAATTTTTGTATGTGAGGAAGATTGTTATCACCCAAATTTTTAATTAATTATTAAATTAAATGTGGAATTAATTAGTGTTAGTTATTATTATTTGAATATTTATGAGATTATTATTATTTATGTAGTTTTATTAGATTTTGGTTAATTGTTAAGTGTATAAATATTTTGGGAGGAATTTAGATTTTAAAATATTAGAATATTATTATTATTTTAAAAAATTAAATTATTTTTTATTAAAAAAAAGTTAAAAACAATTTTCTCTTTCCTTTCCCCCTCCCTTTCTTTTCTTTCTTTCCTTTCTTTTTCTTCTTCCTTTCCCTTCTAGCACATCACCAGTGCTAACCACCACCGCCACCATCACTGTGCTGGTCAACTACCATGCCGCCACCTCCACCTGATGATGCCTCCCAACATCTCCAGCCACTGGTGACGTTCCCTTCTTTTTCTTCCTCTTGTTCTCCTTCGATGTTGATTTTGGGAGAGGCTTGCTGGTGATGATTCTGGCTAGTCCACCCCTTGCCGTTGATCTCAAACGTTTGCCCTCCCTCTAGGCTTCTGTACCCCTTCATCAATTGCTTCGATCTGACCCAGTAACAATTTTGATTTTTAGGTTTTTTTGTTTAATTTGGGCTTGAATTCAGTTGAATTAGATATAGTTGCTTTGAGATTAAATGTAATTGAGATGTGATCTTGCTAATTTTAATTTTTAATTATTTTTCTGAATTTTTGAAATTTTCCGGGCGTTCGGTTACTGCTCTAGCCTGAAAAATTTTATATTTTTAATAAATACTATTAATTATGTAGATTAAACTTTGTGAAGAAAGTTTTGTAAAATTATGTATAGAATTTGAGATATGAATTTTTAAAAGTTATGTATAAATTTGCATTTTTAAGAAATTGTTGAAAATTAATCAATATTTTAATTTTAAGTAAAATTGTTGTTAATTATTCTTTTTTAGACTATTTTGATTAATAAAAGTGTAAAAATAATTTTTATAATTGTTTTTCAATTATTAATTATTTAGTAGTTATTTTGGGAAATATATGAAAAATAAATTTATTTATTATTTTTGAGCCTAATTGAGCATTTTATTATTTTTATGATATTAATAAGTGATTTTAATATTTATTTACAATTTATGCTAATTTATTTATAAAATGGAAATTTTATTCCATTAATGGATTTTATTGGTAATTATTATTTGTGAACTAGAATTTTATTATTTATTTGGAAAATAAATTTTTTTAATATTTTTATGATATATTTTGGTGATTTGAGAAATTATATTATTTTATTATATATTTTATGATATTGGTTCTCGGTTGGGCGTGAATTGTAGTGACCAACCCAAGATGTTGAGCTTGAGAATATTTTGAAGTGTGTTTTCATACATGAATGACTCTATTTTTAGTAGAGAGATGTCCATTTTATAAAGAATGCTCAGCTAAATTTTCGGTAAATGTTTTGTAAAATGTGACATTGGATTTGTGTTTAGTTTTGAGTTCTTAGAGTCGAGTTTTAGATCGAACTTTCTCTAGAAATCTAGAATATATAAGATTAGGATTTTTATCCTAATTATTTTATTATTATTTTTCTATAGCTGCACTGAGACTGAGGCTTACAGTACACAACGAGTTAAGTCACCATACAAGAGTACACTCTACCTGTGAGTTATTATTATATGTATACATCGCATGTAGAAAATATTATTGGCATCTATATTTTTAATAAATACGTATTTTATTATGCTATGTTGCATTAAGTGTTAATTGTTATTGTTATTATATATATGTTTGCATATATATAAAAGTGAATAGTTATTTATGTAAATTGGATACTGTTCATATTTAATATGATTTTATTATTTTATTTATGAAATGTTATTTTGAAGGATAGTTGTATAACGTGCTACTTAGTGGGTTACACTAAAACTGTTGCGTAACAGTACGCTTGATATTAGGCTATAAATTTTTATTGATATGAGATATGGTTAAATTGATTATTGAAATTTGTGTTTAAAGAGTGGTGTGATCTAGTGTCTCGGGGCCAGTCATGCCAATAATGAGACTGCAAAAATTCGGTTGACTTAGTGTCTCGGAGCCAATCCATTGTCGAATTGGAAAAGAGGAATATTTTTGGAATTAAGTGAGTCTATTGGCTAGTGAAATTCAGTGTTTGAGGTTGCGAAAATTTTTAGGATTCTGCTCTGAGCCTCTACTTAATTTCCATTGGTGTGTTAATATGAAAATTGTTTTTAATCATTTGCTTGAAATGCGAGTATAAATTATATATATATATATATATATATATATATATATATACTTGATTGCTTGTATGCGTAGGTTGTATGTGTATATATAATAATAATTCACTTAGTAAGCTCTGACCCTCCCTTCCCCCCTCAATTATTTTTCATGATACTTTTCATCAGACTTCTCATAGTAGTCCTCTTCACTGGACCCTTTTTTTACCAGCTGACTTATGTAAAATTTGAACTATCATTCTTTGTATTATTAGACGCTGCAGTAGTAGTATATCTTGTTATAATATTTTATATTGTTATTACCTGAGGTTTTGTATTTGAATATTTGTATGAACATATTTTATTATGATATAATATGAAGATTTCTTTATGATTTAAAAAGTTTTAAATATGAGGCATATTTATATTTAACTATTTGGTGAGTTTTTATATTTTAAGATTGCTACGGATTCTAAATTCTTATTCCCTAGTGTCGGTCATAATTCCCAAGTTTGGGTCGTGATAACCTATCCTTGTCTATATATATATATTACATAAATGATTCTTGTTAGGTCTTGCGGCGCTCCTCCAAATGTAGATGCCCATGTATTGGAGGCAAAATAGACGTAATTGGTTTTTTTTTTATGGGTAGCGACAACACTGTAGCTATCGCTATATACGACAACTATTGCTATATATATATATATATATATAGAGGCATGGAAATTAAGTTAAAGATACAATAGATGAGGAGTTTTTTGCATTGTTGGTACTATAATTTTGGACCATGTTTCACTTTGATACCAAAATTTTAATTTTTTCTATTCAATCCTAAAAAATTATATTTTTATTTCAAGTTAAAATATCTCGAATATATCTTATTAAATTTAAAATACGTTACAACTGGAATAAACATATTATTAGTATATTTACCTTATAAGTATCTCATTAAACAGTTTAATTATTTTGTTGGCTCTATAAAATAAAATTTACTTATGAACCCTATGAAATAAAATTTTGACAAAATTTATCAAAATTTATTTTATGATCCTTATAAGGTGATTAAACTGTTTAATAAGATGCTTGTGAACTAAACCGATAGATGAGCTAACCTTAATGCTTTATCATATTCGCTGATGGCTGCATAATGAGCAAAATTCCAGCCTTTTGCATCTGTGATTTTGCAGCTGTCTGGGCATTCATTGATAATATATCTCATTGCAAATGGGTTAACTTGAAAAGCTGCTAAATGAAGATCTGTCTTCTTCCTATGATTGTCCACAATGTAAGCTACGTTTTTATCATATTCCAATAGTTTTGTAACCATTCTACTAAATCCAGCATAAGCAGCATAGTGAAGAGGCGTCCACCCAAAATCACCGCTTCAATGGCCAAATCTCCCTTTTTCTGTAGCAGAGCATCTGCAATCCCTGAAAGAATAAATGAATCACATTATATATATATATATGTGTGTGTGTGTGTGTGTGTAGGGCCGCTATATGCTGGTGAAGTGCAAGTATTTAACAAAGTATTGACCACTTTCAGATTTCCTCTAGCGACAGCCATGTACAGTGGAATTTCTCCACAATCATAAACAGAATAAGGAAAATCAGGGTCCTCTGTAGCCAGTACTTCCACAACATCAGAATATACAGTATTTTGTTCTTCCTGAAAGTCGTCTCGCGCTTCACAATTTCGTGCTGCCTCATGTAAGGATGTTTGTTTACTTGTATTTGTCATCCCCAGCATTTGCCGTGAGGCTCCTGTTCCATGCTCTACATCATGAGCTTTTGTTGCCGCAATAAGTACTTTAACTATATCGACTTGACCATAGCTTGCAGCAATGTGCAGTGGAGTGCTACCATTCACTTCATTCTTCTTCAGCAGCAACAATGGGTAGATTTCAAGTATATCTTTTACAAAATCATTACATTTGTTAACGTCTGGAGAACATGATGACAGGTAGAGATGCAGAATTGTTTCTCCAGCTGGGGTCACTAGTTGATCAAAAGACCCTGCATGGTTCTTGGAAGGATCAATTTTGCCATCCCTCGCAGCCATATACATGTCAGAATCCATATACTTGAAATCTTCTGTTCGCTTGCTGCGGCCATCATTGTCAGAGGAAGAAGAGGGATACATTATATATATCTAAGGTTGGCTCTGGTTTATTTTATGAACTGAGTGGAAAATGGACTCAACATCATTATTTCATGCTCTTTAGCACTCTTTTTAAAGCTCACGTTATTTTCTTTTTTTTTTTTTTTGCTTAAAAGAAAAAGAAAAGCACGGAATAACTCTAATTACAAGGTAAGAATTGTTAGAGGATATAACTTTAAAATTATATTAGCAAAAATTAAAAGAAAGATTATTAATTAATAGAATAACAGCAACCGCTAGAAAAATAAATTATGAGATAAAAAAGAAAAAGCTAAAAGGAAAATAAAAAGAAAAAGAAAGCATTCTCTCAATATAATCCAACTCAATTCTTCTAACAGCTTTAGTTAAGATCATTTTGTTCAAAATAATTCCTTTTTATACAAAAAAAAATAATAATAATAATTTACATACTTTTTAAACATGACAATTGGCTGAAAGTTTTTATTCGATAAATTATTGTTTTTTCGGACTTAGCTAGCTTAGGTATGGTCCATTCTATAAGATATACAATTGCTTATGTGGCTTTTCAATTAGTAACATACACAATTTGAAGTCCACGAATTCAAAAACCAATTTTATTTGGGCAATTATAAATTTTAATATTTAAGGAATTTATACTTACTCCAAATATATATTTCCTCTTACACACCAAATTAATAAAAGTGATAGCAGAGATTAATTTTTTTTTTTTAATATTCATATATAAAATACATGTAATTTACATGTTGATTAGTTAAAGGGAAAATGTAAAAAACACCCCTAACGTTTTATTCTAACATCATATTTATTATTAACATTTTTCAAGGTGTAAATATATCTTTATTATTTTGAAAATCATATATTTAAATTTCTTAATTCTCACTATTAATAGGGTCCACTATTATTGACATGTACAAACAATAAAAATTATTACATAAAAGTACATTTTTACCTCTAATGGAACAAATTTATCCCTAAAGAAAATTTAATTGAATATTTAACACAAAATTTTCAAAAAAAAAAAAATTATTTAATAAAAATATTAAATATTTATTTATTTTTTATACTTATGAAATCTAATAATACTAATACAATATTAAAATAATTTACATATAATTTTTTTAATTTTTTTTATAAATTTTGTCCCTTTTTAAAAATTTAAAAATATTTAAATAAAAAATTCATTTCATTCTATATAAATTTATTCTTTTTTATTCACTCTCTAAATAAAAATTAATAATATTTATTTAAATGTAACAAATAAATAAATTTTATTTATATTTATATTTGAATAAATAAATAAATAAATAATTTTTTTATTTTTTATTTTGGAAGTGAATAGAAAAAAAGTAAAATTTTATATAGGATAAGTTGAGATTTGTTTATTTAAATATTTCTAATTTTTTTTGGTAATAGTATGAAATGAATTTATATAATTTTTTAAATATTTTATAATATTTTCTTAAATTTTCTTTCAAAGTAAATTTGTTCCTTATTAAACATCTTTGTACATGTCAGTAATAGTGGATCCAACTAATAGTGAAAATTAACACCATTTATAAGAGGAGTTTAAATATATGACATTTAAAACGTTAAAAGTGTATTTACACATTGAAAAAATTAATAGCGGATGTAAAATTAGGTTACAAGGTTACACCTTTTCCCTCACTTAAATAATAAAAACTCCATCCAGAATGCGAACAGTTTAGGGGTAAAATTTTCCACCTAAGGTTATATATTTATTTTTCAAAAAGGAATAAGTCTTACCCTAACTTTTTATTTGATAAATTTTGAAGGTAGTTGTGGTGCTAATAATTGTGAGGAGAAGCTATAGCTATAATTAGAATTTCAGGCTATCTTTGATATGTTTATTATTTATGTGTATTAAAATTGAATTTTAATAAATTTTAAATAAGGAATAAATTAATTTAAATAGTTTTTGGGTTTAATAGGAGATTTTTATAAGTTAGTATTTAATTAGAATTTTTATTCTTTATTATATATTTAACAAGTTTTATTTTAGTTTTAATTGATTTTATCTTTTATGTCTAGTGGGCCCCAGGAATAAAAAAGGAGTTGGGCTAAGTATAAAGTTTTTGATATAGCATGACATGCATATGCCATGTGATGAAGAAACCATGCACCAAGTCATATCCAAGCCATGTGTGAGCCATGAAGAAGCCAACTAAACTTGAATATGAACATAGCCATGTCACAATATCACCATGCCATGTGAGTGAAGATTTATGACTTAGAATGATGCACAACTAATAAACTTGCCCATGTTGGAAGCTGTGCAATGTACTGAGTAAATTTGCAGATTGCTTTGAATTAGAGCACGACCGTGCCTCAGAGTTGTGTCATGAAGGGAAAAATTTCCTGTTTTGAAAATAGGAAGGAATTAGAGATCAAAGAGGAATCTTTTCGTATCCTAGCATTATATAAAGGAATAAAACACCCTCTTGGGGGGAGGGGATAGACGGAGAGACACAGAGATCAAAAGGGGATGGCTAGAGTGAAATCAAAGAAGACCAGGAGAAAAGACTAAGAGTTTATTTTATTTTCTATTTCATTTTTTTGTCTTCTTGATTATGTTTGTAGATTTCACCATAGCCATGTGTGGCTAAGTTTTTTTATCAGAGTCTTGGTTAGGAGTAGTTATTCCATAATATGATTTGAACATAAGTTTTTATATTTGATTTCAATTTCAGTTAATTCTTTGTGTTGTAATATTTATCCTGTTATCATTCTAGGCCTATTTAATTGCATGTTTATGGATGAATTCACCAATGAGAGTTAGGGAAATTTATTAGCTTAAGACACTTAGAACTTATATCACTCGACCACGAGAGTAGGCAAGCTCTTTGCGGAGTCACGATAGTAGATTACGGTGACAAATTAATTGCTAAAAATCTTAATGAACTTGGATTAAATTATTAATCATGAGAGTAGGTTAGATTTTAATTATTGCATGCTTAATTGAACTTGAGAGAGTTTTTAAGTATTTTAGAACAATTACCCTTAACTGAATTCAAGATTTATGCTTAATGATGTTCATGATTGAATTGGAATAGTGAAACTAAAACTAAGCTTTATGTTTACAAATATTTGATTTTACTTATAATTAAGTTTATGTTATTTAAATTTTAAACCTTACTAGATTACTCAATTTACTAGCTGAGATCATAGGTAAAAATTGTTATCAATATACAATCCTTGAGAGAATGATATCTAACTACTACAACCACAACCATGCACTTATAGATTTAAAATGCAACAATCTTCTAAGAGAATGTGTATAGATGGACAATATTCAGAGTCTATTGTATAGCAGGCATAGCTTTGAATAGTAGTAATATTAATATTTGATTATGTGTGTGTTAAGTGTAATACTTTTAGGTTGGTTTGGTGAATTTTATGGTGTTTGTTGTTTTATTTTTATTAGAATTCTTATTTTATTTTATTTTTTTACTATCATTTATTTCTTTATATAATTTTTTTTGTTATGCTTTGAATATATATATATATATATGCTACAAAGTTTAATTGCTCTTGATGCAGTAATGGGAAAAATGTAACAATGATGGAAGGAGACATGCAATGATAGAAGAAGATATAACTATGAAAGAAAAAAAAGAAGAAAAATAAATAAATAATGAGAGGAATTGATATAAACAAGGATATGAAGGTATTACTTGAGGAATGTTAAATAAAAGTAGGACGGGAAGAAATAGAAAAGAAGCAATAAGATGTAAAGGAGAAGAGGAAGATTTCTACACAAAGAGCTGAATCAAAAAGAGTTTTTTTTTTTTTTTACTTTCTCTCTTCTTTATTTTTCTAAGTTCTCAATGTATTTTTTTTTTCATTTTTTCATTTTTTTTTTGAATTTGGGATGATGAACATTATGTTTGGCTAAATTTATTTATGTTGGGGGTTGTTGAACTTATTTTAATTTAAGTTGATTAGTATATTAGTTTTTCTTTTAAATTACATTAATCATTCATTAAACTTAATTGATTATGATTTGGCCATTTATAATTTAATTTTAATGAAGGTTAATTATTGAGAAATTTTAATCTTAATAGAAATATGAATGCCTGCTGATTTGATTTAAGTTTAGAGATAGCTTAAATTATTTTAATTACAATTGGATGTGCTTCATGATTTACTTATTTAACTTGATTAGATTTTAATTTAATGAGAATTAATTGAAATCTTTTCAATTGATAGAAATAAATCAAGTAATTTTTACTTGAGAAATTTTAATTGCTACCTTTGAAATTTCAAGAATTGCAATAGATAGAAAAACTAATTTCTTATGATTAGCTTAATTGAGATATAGTGATACAATCCCTAACATTATTCTATTATTTTCTTTTAAACTTTAAATTAATTGATTTTATTATTTAGTTTCATTTTGGCTATTAAAAATTAGCAATTATAATTCATTTAATAATTGATTCTTAAACAAGCTAAAAACATAATTAATAGGTGGATAGACATTCAATCCTCATGGGATCAATTTTTACTTATTCTATATTACTTGACAAACGCGTATGCTTGTGAGAATCAATCAAGTTTTTTGTGCTGTTGCTGGGGATTGAATAAGTTTAACAACATAATTGGTTTTGTTTTACTTGATTTAAACTATTTCTATTTTAAATTTGGATATTTATTTATTTATTTGTTTTTATCATTATTTATTTTATTTTAATTATTTGTTTTGGTGTATGCATAATACTCGAAGAATAGGGACAAATCCTCTCATTTTTATTTTATAACTTACACAGTTTGAAAGAGAGAATAAGAGGCATTCTCAAGGGGAGTCAAGTACCACAACAAAACAACGAGAAAAAGAAAGAACACTTTTAGATTTTGCCATGCCAGGTCTAGGTGGTACATGACAAAGTATCGCAAGGCCAACAATCAATGCCAATAATTTCAAGATTAAACCGGCCTTACTTCAAATCTTCAATTTTATGGCTTGCCAAATGAAGATTCTAATGCTCATATTGCTAAATTTCTAGAGATATGCGACATATGCAAGTACAATGTGGTGTCGGATGATGTTATATGCTTGAGGCTCTTTCCCTTTACATTAAAGGACAGGGCTAAGGCGTGGTTGAACTCATAACCACTAGCTTCAATCACTACATGGGATCTATTGGCAAAAGCTTTTCTGACAAAATATTTTCTACCTTCAAAAACAACAAAGATTATTAAGGATATCACCACCATTCAACAATTTGACATGGAATCCTTAAATGATGCTTGGGAAAGATTTGATGCAACAGCTGGAGGTTCTTTGATGCGAAAAATAGTTGAGGTTGCATTTTCACTTCTAGAAGAGATGGCAAATAATAATTATCTTTGGCCATCATAGCATTAAAACTCGCCAAAAGTAAGGAGGTAGAATTGGGGGTAGATGCAGTGACTTCTCTTTAGGCTCAAATAACAGCACTTTTAAAGTAATTGGGGGATCTCAGCCATAGAAATGCAATAGGTGCAACAACTTCACAACTCCAATGTGAAAATTATAATATGGTAGGGCACTCAATTGGAGAATATGGATGTGGCAACAATGGTGTTTGTGGAGATTCAAGTTTAGAGTAAGTCAACTTTGTTAGAAATCAATTTTAAGGAAACAAGGAAATAACCCATTCTTGAAGATTTACAATCTAGGATGGAGGATTCACCTAAATTTTTATTAAAATAATAACAACAATTTGGTACTCCAAGGCTTTCAGAATAACATGACAAGGCAAGCACCTCTAGGTTTTTAATAACCTCATCAAGATCATATGGCCTTAATGGAAAATACGTTAGATAAATTTTTGGAGGCTATATCTAATAAAATGAGCCATCAATATGAAAATTAGAAGTGGATGGAAGAAAAATTTGATCAGATAGCTAAAAACCATTCATCTTCAATTTATAATATTATGGTATAGTTGGATCAAATTGCTAATGTAGTACCATAAAGAATTCAAGGGAATCTTCCAAGTAATACTAAAATAAATCTAAGGGAGCAGCTGAAAGTAATTACACTTAAGAGTGGCAAAGAGATAAGATCAGGAGATAAGCTCAAAAAAGAAGTGGTGGAGACTCAAGACAGGAAAATTCATAATGGTGATGATGACTGTAAGGAAGGCAAGGAGCTGCAAGTAAAAGATAGTGATGGGAATGAGTAGCTTATATCTAATTCATAGAAATATGAGACAATAATGCCTTTTCCACATAGATTGAAGAAGCCTAATGATGAAAAGAGGTTTTCTAAGTTTTTAAATACTTTTAAAAAGCTTAAACTTAACATTCCTTTTATTGAAGCTCTTGCAGAAATGCCAACATATGCTAAGTACTTAAAGGATGTTATTACCAATAAAAGGAGATGGGATGACAACCAAACTATAGAATTATAAGACCTACGGAGTTTTACTCTTCCTTATGTAGTTGGTGCTTAAAAATTGCCTAGATGTTTATGTGATTTGGGTGCAAGTATTAACCTTATACCATTTTCTCTTTTAAGGAAATTACAGCTTAGCGAGTTAACCCTTACAAACATGACTTTGCAAATTGTAGATCATTCTACAAACAAATCATATGGGATCATTGAGGATGTTTTGGTAAAGGTAGACAAATGGATTTTGTAGTCTTAGATTTTGAAAAGGATAGTAAGTGTCCTCTAATTCTTAGGAGACCATTTTTAAATACTGGGAGAACTATCATAGATGTTTATCAAGGGAAAATCACACTTAAGGTTGGTGATAAGAGTGTGGAGTTTTTGATACCTCAATTGATGAAATACTCAATTGAAGAGGAATTTTGCATAAGGGTGGAAGTTGTAGATGAGTGTGTGAGGGAGGTGAATTTGAATAAACAAATTCTTAATAAAAGCTTAGAGTGTGAAGTAGATAGTGAACCCTCATAAGAATCCACTTTTGTTAAGCTTGAAATGTTAGTGCATAATGACAACCCCACTCCTCCATCTATTGTAAAACCATACAAGCTAAGGCTTAAACTGTTACCTACTTATTTAAGATACACCTTTTTAGGGCAGGGAAACACTTAACCTATTATATTTCCAATAAGTTGTCTATTGAACAGGAGAAAAGGATATGTGAAATAGTGAGAACTAGGGTGAAGTCCATTAGGTGGATAATTTCAGATATAAAAACGATTAGCCCTTCAATTATTATGCATAAAATCCATATGGAAGAGGGAAGTAGAGCTGTCATAGAGAGACAAAAGTGCTTAAATCCAAACATGAAAGAGGTGGTTCAAAAGGAGATTATCAAGTTGTTGGATGCAAGCATTATCTACCCCAATTTCTGATAGTGAGTAGGTAAGCCCAGTGCAGTATGTATCAAAGAAGAGTCGAATGACTACTGTGAAAAATGAAGTAGGTGAGCTGATTTCGAAGAGGATGGCTGATGGGTGGAGAGTATGTATTGACTATCGAAAATTGAACTCAACCATAAGGAAGGACCATTTTCCTCTCCCGTTCATTGGCCAAATGTTAGAGAGGATAGTAAGACATGCATACTACTATTTCTTGAATGGTTATTCAGGTTATAACTAGATTTTTATTTTTTTAGAGGACCAGGAGAAAATAATGTTCACATGCCCATATGGAACTTTTGCTAACCGATGCATGCCTTTTGGACTATGTACCACACTAATTACTTTTCAATGATGTATGACAGTAATTTTTTCTGATCTCATTGAGAACATCATGGAGGTATTTATGGATGACTTCTCTGTTTTTGGTGATTCTTTTGAATTATGTTTGTCTAACCTTAATAGGGTCATAAAAAGATGTGAAGAAGCTAACTTTGTTATTAATTGGGAAAAGCCTCATTTTATAGTTGAGGAATGGATAGTCCTTGGTCATAAGATTTTATGTGCAGGAATCGAGGTAGATCAAGCTAAAATAGAGCTTATTAAGAAGTTACCACCTCCAATAATAGTTAAAGGAGTTTGAGGATTTCTAGGACATACAGGTTTTTATAAGCATTTCATAAAAAAATTTTCTTTGATTGCTAAGCCTTTAACCCAACTATTAGTTAAAGAAGCTCTTTTTAATTTTAATGATGATTATTTAAATTCTTTTAATAGTTTAAAGGAGGCTTTGGTTTTGGCCCCAATTATTTCACCTCCAGATTAGGCACTTCCTTTTGAGATAATATATGATGCTAGTGACCATGCTATGGGGGTAGTGCTTAGTCAGAGACAACAAACTCCATGTCATATATTATGCAAGTAGAACTCTTATAGAGGCCCAGTTGTATATTATGAAAGTAGAACTCTTATAGAGGCCCAGTTGTATATTATGCAAGTAGAACTCTTATAGAGGCCCAGTTGAACTACACCATAATCGGGAAAGAGATGCTAGCAGTGGTTTTTGCTATTAACAAATTTAAGTCATACTTATTTGGTTTAAAGGTGATTATTTTCATTGATTATGCAATAATAAAATATCTCTTGGCCAAAAAGGATGCAAAACCACATTTTATTCATTGGGTGTTACTTTTATAAGAGTTTAACTTGGAGGTCAAAGAGAAGAATGGTTTTGAGAATGTTGTAGCTGACCATTTGTCCAAATTAGAGGGTTATGAACAAATGAAGCAAGAAAAGGATATCAATGATTAATATCCTGATGCTTTGTTGTTAGCAATTCAATATTTTAGTGCTCTATAGTTTGCAAACTTCACCAACTATTTAGCATATGGAGTGTTATCACAAGAATTCTCCTATCAATGAAGGAAGCATTCCTCTATGAGGTGAAACACTATCTGTAAGAGGATCCATTTCTCTACAAGATTTATGGAGATGGGCTATGTGCTCCTAAAATTGAAATGTTGGAAATTTAGTCTCATTGTCATGATTTTGCATATGCCGGGCATTTTGAAGCAATAAAAACTATTGCAAAGGTGTCAAAAAATGGTTTTTTCTGGCCTACATTATTCAAAGATATCAAGGATTATATGGAACATTGTGATAAATGTCAAAGATATGGGAATATCTCCAAAAGTAATGAATTACCACTCACATCAATTCAAGAAGTGGAGATTTTTGACATTTTGGGATTGGATTTTGTGGGTCCTTTTCCATTATCTTTTGGGAACCAATATATCTTGGTTAGGATAGACTATGTGTCTAAGTGGGTGGAAGTCATTCCTTCACCTATAAATGATGCTAAAGTGGTAATAGGATTTTTTAAGAATTTTTTTAGCAAATTTGGAATACCTCAAGCTGTGATTAGTGATGGAAGCTCGCACTTTTGCAACAAGTAGTTTGAGTTATTGCTCAAAAGGGAATAAAGTTCACCATATAATTGCTACCTTGTATCACCCTCAAACCAATGGTCAAGTGGAGATTACCAATAGGGAAATAAAGAAAATTTTAGAGAAAACAGTGGGGTCTTGGAGGAATAATTAGGCATATAAATTGGATAATGATTTATAGGCATATCATACAATATATAAAACTCTAATTGGTATGTCTCCTTACTGATTAGTTTTTGGAAAAGCTTGTCATTGCTGGTGGAGCTTGAACATCGAGCTTATTAGGCCATTAAGGCACCGAACTTTGACATGAAGGCAGTAGGTGAAAGACATTTGTTACAGCTCAATGAGTTGGATGAGTTTCTATTTCAAGCATATGAGACAAGCTTTTTAAGGAGAAAACAAAAAGGTGGCATGATTCTCATATTATCAAGAAGGAATTTAGAGTTGGTCATCTTGTTCTTTTATTTAATTCTAGACTAAAGTTGTTTTTAGGTAAGTTAAGATCAAGGTGGAGTGGTCCATTCAAGGTGCAACAAGTTTTCTCTCATTATGCACTTAAACTCATTAATTCAAAGGAAGAGTATTTTTAAGTAAATAGACAAAGGTGCAAAGTGTATAAAGGAGGACTAATTTCCAAGGAAAAGGAAATTCTTTTCCTTTATCAACCTCAGTAAAAAATTCTAGTTTTGGTCACGCTATAGACCTAAAATTAGTATTTTATTTAATTTCATTATTTAATTTTTAATTATTATTATTATTATTTATTTTTTTATGTGACATATTTTTATGATGTCTTGAAATTCTTCATAAGTTTAATATGTGTATTTGTGTTTTATTTTAGGTTTAACAAGAAAATAATCAATTAAGCTTTGTTTGTACAAGACCAAAATTCTGTCACCACAGCAGCTTCGCTGTCATCGCATCCTTGTTAATTTCTTAAGCCCCTCTGCCGCACTATCACCAATGAAGGCCATTTGCTATTGTAGCATTGCAAGAAAAAAAACACTAATCCTAACATCTTCCTTTTCTTATTATTCATGTTCTCTTTCCCAATTTCCTTTCCTTTTCCTTTTAAATCCCTAATCCCTTCAATTTTCCCTCTTTTTATTCTTATTCTCCTATTATTTTCATTTTCTCTTTTAAATTGCTTTTTTTTCCCTTTAAACTCTTTTCAATTTTGTTCTTCACTTCACCTTTTCATTTTCTCACTATAATTTCTTTCATTGTCATTTTACTTTCTCTCCTTCACAATGCCAAGAACTAAAAATGCAGCAAAGAGAGCTAGGAGTTCCATGGAAGGCACAAGTAATAGAAAGTATGTAATTGAAGATGAAGATGTAATTAACCTTGCCCAAGAGTATAGTGCTCCATTTCCCATTAAAACTCATGAAGAGGGTAAAAGGTATGTAATTCTTGCCTTAAGAACAATTTCCATTTGCAAATATTTTGAAAATGATATTTTAAGTAGATTGGGCATTGAGGATGATATATATAGATTATATGGTAGATTAGGGTGGTCTAAATTTTTTTCTACACCATTTAACACCTATAGAGAAATCACACTTAAGTTTTTTACCACTTTGTATTTGATTGAAGAGAGTGATAAGCATTTGGGTTTTAGATTATTTATAAAGATTATCATGTCAAGTATGAAATCATGCATCAAATATTTGGTTTTCCTAAGAATGGCATTTATTAGCCCTTTAAATCTTGTGATCTCATGGCTTTTTGACATCAAATTTTAGGGGAGGATGATTTTAGGGGTGCACATATTACACCTAATGGGTTAATTACCGATAACTGATATTTAATCATTCATAAATTTATGTGCTATATAATTTTTAGGAAAACTATAGGAAATAAATGTCAACCCCAAAGTTATTCATATTGTGGTGAATGCATTTGAAAACTAAAATCTCTACCACATATTTTATATTTCATAGTTTATGGAATATTGTGAAATCATCTTGTACTACAATTTCCATGGATCACATCATCATTGGTCTTGCTTTACATTTTGGTGCTTTCACTCAGTCCATTATTAACATTTTCCTTGTAGAAGTAGGCACATTACATTGTTATCTTCTATCTCGTGCTAAAATTATTACAAGTCAAGATGAGTTGTGGGCACTGGATACTCATAAATGCTATCATTTATAATGTACAATAGAAGATCAAGCATTGATTCCCATTCTAGAGGACGATGGTAATGAAAATAAAGACAATTCCACTGCGAATACCAATAGTGGTTAGCAAAGAGTCTTGGCAAAATCAGAAGCCATGGAAAATAAAATGGATGTTAAGTTTAAAGTAATAGAAAAAAAATCGATAACCAATATGATGAGCTAGATTATCAGATTGATTTTCTAAAAAAAGAAATGGGCTACCATAATTACAATATTCTCCAATATATCAAATTGTCGGGTTTAGCAGTACCTTTGCCAACACCTCCATCTTCACCAAAATCACCATCTTAGGGGAGTTTTTCACTTTCTTTATTTAGTTATTTCTTTAATTTTCTTTTTAATTTGCTTTGTTTTATGTGTCATATTAAGGGCAATGTAAAATTCAAGTGTTGGGGGGGGGGGGGGGGGAGGGGGGGTGCGTATTGCATATTGGAAATTCATGTGTTTTATTTTGCATTTGATATGTTTTATTTTAATTTATCTCAATTTATTTTCTTATGTTTTATTGCATTATATTCATGCATAGGGTAGAAATATAATCAGTTCTCCCCACAACTTTGATGCTTGCAATTTATCCATCTCAAGAGCTTGGCACATTGGTATAGTCTTGTTGATTAATTTATTTAATCTCTATTTAATGTTTGATTTGAGGTTTTTAAGCATTATGAGCAATTTATGTTAAAAAGCATATTTTTATACTTTAATGAATCTAATGCTTACTCTCTTTTTAAATGTGTAAATGTATATAATTTAAGAGGAATTAGAGAAGTTGCGGGTTGGATAGCTTAAGTCATTGGAATTGCTTGAATTTGACACGTAATATATATATATTTAAATTTATATATGCTTATTTACTTCAATGCTTTTCAAAGAGTACAAGTATCTTAAAAAGACCTTTTGTAGGGTTCCATATTGAGTAATGTGAGAAAGGTGGGGGAATTTTGATGATAGGAATGTTCATAAGCAAGCTAAAAGAAAAAAATAAAAAATCTTCTTTATGTCTTGTTTAAGGTAATTCTAATTAAAGAGTTGTCTTGCTCATTTTCTTTCTTTGTGAATCTTGATTTATGCACATTTTTATATTCAACGAGAGAGTTTACTATCCACCCGGTAATTTTTATATATGTTCGTGATCATGAGTTGCTTGTTTTATTTTTATAATTTAAATCTTATATTAAGTGGAAATTTTGTTAGTTGGTGAAGTCAAAATTGATTAATGTGCTGAGTTTCTGTTATTGATACATATTGTTCTCATTTTCTTGCTTAAGAACAAGTAAGAAGCTAAGCGTGGAGGTATTTGATTATATGTTAAGTGTAATACTATTTAGGTTGGTTTGGTGTATGTTTATGGTGTTTATTGTTTTATTTTTATTAAAATTCTTATTTTATTTTATTTTACTTTATTTTTTTATTTTTATTTTGACTATATATATATGTTTGTATGTTTGTATGTATGCTACAAAGTTTAATTGCTCTCGATGCACTGATGGGAAAAATGTAACAATGATGGAAGAAGATATGCAATGATGGAAGAAAACATAATTATAAAAGAAAAAAAAAGAAGAAAATTAAATAAATAAATAATGTGAGGAATTGGTATAAAAAAGGAGATGAAGGTATTACTAGAGGAATGTTAAAAAAAAAAAGTAGGACAAGAACAAGTAAAGAACAAGCAGTAGGATGTGAAGGAGAAAAGGAAGATTTCTACATGAAGAGTTGAGTCAAAAAGAGTTTTTTATTCTTTGTCTCTTCTTTATTTTTCTAAGTTTTCAATGTATTTTATTTTATTTTATTTTTTTGAATTTAGGATGATAAATTTTATGTTTGACTAAATTTATTTATGTTGGGGATTGTTGAACTTATTTTAATTTAAGTTGATTCATATATTAATTTTTCTTTTAAATTGCATTAAGAATTCATTAGACTTAATTGATTATGATTTGGCCATTCATAATTTAATTTTAATTAATATTAATTATTAAGAAATTTTAATCTTAATAGGAATATGAATGCTTGTTGATTTGATTTAAGTCTAGCGATTGATAAGGATAACGAATACATATCTATTATTTTGTTGTAACTACTCTGATAAGGATTGTACTATATTTAGTTATCCTTTGGCATTTATTATGCACTTGTATTTATACTTCCTTTATACATCAATACAATATACTGAATTCATTTCATTCTTCTACATTTTTATGGTATCAGAGTCGTAAGTGGCATAATAGCCCAGGTCTAAACCTTCAATGCCAATAATGTTGACCTCTGAAAACCAAAGTATTGTAATTCAACCCACAATCTCCTATTCTTCATCCATACCCACACCACCAAACATTTCACTTTAACTTCCAATTAAGTGTAACTTTACTAACTCTCTACTTTGGCAAATATAGCCGTATTGCTTCATAGCTACGACTTGGCAAAACACATTGATGGGAGCACCGATCCCCCTCCAAAAATTGTAAATGATTAACCCAACCCAGTATGGCAAAACCAGTTTCACCAAGATCAGCTTGTACTAAGCTAGATCATGGGCTCCATGTCTGAAACCTATGTATCACAAATCAATGGATCATTATTTACTCGTGTTGCCTAGCAAAAATTGGAGAACACATATGCTGCTGCTTCAAAGGCTCAAGTTTGAAGCCTTAAGTCATGTTTTTATAAGTTAGAAAAATAAAATGAGTCCATCACTGAATATCTCTAATGATTAAAGATGATTTTTTATCAGTTGGCAGCCCTAAGACATCTAGTTCTTAATGAAGATTTGGTTAAAGTAATTACCAATGGTTTAGGACCACCTTATTTCCCATTCAACCGATCTCTTGAGAAAAAAAGTGAAGATGTCACTTTTGATGAAATTTTTGATATTATTTCGAGTGAAGAGCAAAGTCTACAAGCCAAATCATCAAACAAGGAGACCATAATTCCTACTGCTTATCTCACGAACTTCTCGACCAATGTCATAAAACATTTTGTGCCTTCTTATTCTTGAGGCTGAGTTAGATGCTATAGAGGCTAAGGACGTCACTCTGCTTATTATGGCAATTAGAATTATGGTGCTCATCCATCATATAACACCAGTGGCCATTCTGCTCCTTCGCTTTATTTTGGTGACATTATTTGTCACATTTGCAATGGCCATGGTTACTATAAAAAGCAATACCCCACTCCTCGCACTTGCTAACCCGTTAACTACTCTAGACAGTACCCTCACACATCCAAACCAACCAGTCACTTAGCCACTTCATCCTCTCTAAACCGAAAACCATGGGTACTAGATACAGGGGCCACCCATTACCTTACTTTAAATATGAAAAATCTGACAGTCCATTCAGATTACAATGGCTTCAATGATATTTCTCTCACCAATGGTAAAAGTCTTCCAATTTCTAGCATCAGTTCCTCTCATGTTGTTTCCCCTAACTCTACTTCTTTCATATTAGATAATATTTTACATGTTCCTAATGCTTGTGTTAATTTATTATCTATCTCCTCTTTTATTACAACTAACCATGTTTTTCTTGAATTTTTTCCTAATCATTATCAAATAAAGGATATCCCTACGAGAGCTTTGTTGCATTTAGGCCCGAACGATAATGGATTATACTTCAATCTCCTTTCACCACTCAAGCCATCCATTCAAGCACATTTGTGTTCTGTTTCTGTTTGGCATACGCACTTAGGACATGCTTCAAATCGCACAGTCAAACAAGCACTTCATCTCCAGCATATTAATTATCAAAATTCTTTTGTAAGTCATCTTTGCCATGCTTGCAATATTAGTAACATTCATAGATTACCTTTTTTACCTTTGACTCATTAAGTCAAGGGTCCTCTAGATTTAATTTGTTGGGTTCTTTGGGGTCTTGCACCTTCTTTGTCTCTTGATAATAATAGGTACTCTGTCATCTTTTTTTTATCATTTCAATAAATATACTTGGATTTATTTCATTTAATATAAATATGAGGTGCTGAATGTTTTCATTAAATTTAGACATATTGTAGAATTTTTTTTTTAATTTTTTCTTTAAAGTTTTCAAATTGATTGGGGTAGTGAATTTCAAGGTTTAACCAAATATTTCAATAATAATGGTATAACACAAAGAAGCTCCTATCCCAAAACTCTAAAATATAATAGTTGTGCCGAGAGAAAACATAGGCATATAGCAGAAATGGATTTAGTCCTTATGCAACATTCATTTGCTCTACCTCATTTTTGGGAACATGCATTTGACATTGCTATTTATTTTATTAATCAATTGCCAACTCCAACCCTTAAAAATAAAAGTCGATAAGAATTTCTATTCAAAACTACCCTTAATTATCGTGATCTTAGAATATTTAGTTGCCTATGCTATCCATGGCTTCGTCCATATACAAAAAATAAAATTTCTACTCATTCTATTCCTTGCATATTTCTTGGCTATAGAAAAATTCATAAAGGATATATTTTTTTTTATTCCAATTCTCAAAAAATTTATATCTCACACCATATGCTTTTAATGAGGAGGTTTTTCCATTTTTGAAGTAGGTTGACAATGTTAAGACTCTTGTATCCGGTACACCATCCACGATTCTTGTTCCATCTATAATTTTGTAATAACTCGCCACCAATAACCACTCCTAACATAACTCAACTACATCCAACATTCTCACAAACACATATCCTTTTACTATTGTCCATATTGAATCCAATGACAACTCTTCGTCACTTACATAAGATCAATATCATCCTAATCCCCATACTCCTGACACCATATCTCCCCATCTCTTCCCCTTGTTGTTGATCTCACATCCAATTTTGACAACCCAGAATCTTCTTAACCCGTTAAAACTCACCCCATGGTCACTTGATCCTAAACCAATTCATTAAAATCTTGCATCATCCTTTCCTAAATCAATACCAAACCAAGTTGTTACACCCAAGCCAAAAAAAAATTGGAGTGGCAATAAGCAATAAAAGAGGAATATAATGCACTAATGGCTAATCAAACATGGTCATTGGTTCCGCTTTCCTTAACATAAAATGTAATTGGAAATAAATGGGCATATTGCATCAAACATAATCAAGATGGTTCGGTTAATTGCTATAAAGCACGCCTTATTGCCAAAGGCTTTCATCAGAGGCCTGGTGTTGATTATACTCACACTTTCAGCCATGTGGTTAAACCCATAACAATTCGGTTATGTCTATCTCTTACATATTCACAAGGTTGGGACATTCATCAACTAGATTTCTCCAATGCATTTCTTCATGGCCATTTAGAGGAAGATGTTTATATGCAACAACTGATTGGTATTATTGATTCACCTCATCCAAATTTTGTTTGCAAGCTTCAATGCTCTCTCTACAGCCTTAAACAGGCTCTTAGACAATGGTTTAAGTGCCTTCAAGACTATCTTCTTTCTTGTGGATTCATGGCTTCCAAAATAAATCCATCTCTTTTTTATTATGCTCAAGGTAATATCACTGCTTATTGCTTAATTTATGTTGATGGCATTATCTTGACAAGTAATGATACTTCATTTACACATTCTGTTATTACTAACATGAAATCTCATTTTGCTCTTAAGCACTTGGGTCGATTACATTATTTTTTAGAGTAGAGGCGCACTGGACCAAGTCGGGTTTGTTACTTACACAAACTAAATAGATTAAAGATTTATTGTCTAAGGTAAATATGAAAGGTGCAAATAATGTTTTAACTTCATCATCTATGACCATTAAGCTCTCTCTTTCCGATGGTCATTCATTCTCTGATGCTACCCTATATCGAAGTGTGGTTGGTGGGCTCTAATACTTGTCACTCACGCATCTTGATATTTGCTTTGTTATTAACAAAGCTTCACAATTTATGCATGATCCATATGACATTCATTTAACTACCATCAAGAGAAATTTAATATATCTCAAATCCACAATGGATTCTAGGTTGCTTATCATTAAGTTACCATGCACCTTCCTTACTGATTATAATGATATTGATTAGGCAAGTTGTGTTGGTGACAAGAAATCAACATCAGGTTTTACAATTTATGTGGGACAGAATTTGATCATTTAGGGATTAAATAAGCAGTGCACACTATGGTGCTCTTCCACAAAGGTCAAATATAGGGTATTAGCCTCTATTGTCACTAAGCTTCAGTGGTTGCATTCTCTTTTTATTGAAATTGGTGGCAAACTTACAGCAATACCAACACTTTGGTATGACAATCTCAGTGCCACCTATCTCACTACCACTCCTATATTTCACTCCCGTTTTGAGCATCTTGAAATTGAATTCTATTTTGTTAGAGAAAAGGTAGCAGTAAAGGAGCTTCAGGTCTGTTATCTTTCTTCTACTGACCAAATAGTCGATCCGCTGACAAAGCCTGTCTCTAAACTAGTTTTCCAATAAATGAGATACAAGTTGACTGTTTGTCCCCTTCATCAACTTGAGGGAGGCTGATAAGGATAACGAATACACATTCATCATTTTGTTGTAACTACTCTAATAAGGATTGTATTCTGCTGTAGTTATCCTTTGGCACATATTATGCACTTGTATTTATACTTCCTTTATACATCAATACAAAATACTGAATTCATTTCATTCTCCTATGTTTTCAAAGGTAGCTTAAATTATTTTCAATTGAATGTACTTCAGATTATTTACTAAACTTGATTAGATTTTAATTTAATGAGAATTAATTGAAATATTTTCAATTGATAGAAATAAATGAAGTAATTTTTACTTGAGAAAGATTAATTGCTACATTTGAAATTTCAAGAATTGCAATAGAAAGAAAAACTAATTTCTTGTGATCGGCTTAATTAAAATATAGTGATACAATCCCTAACATTATTCTATCATTTGTTTGTTAAAATTTGTTTGCTTGTTAAAATTTAAATTAATTGATTTTATTATTTAGTTTCATTTTGGCTATTAAAAATTAACAATTATAACTCATTTAATATTTGATTATTAAATAAGTTAAAAACATAATTAATAGTTTGATAGATATTCGATTCTCATGGGATTAACTTATTCTATATTATTTAACAAACTCATATGCTAGCGAAAATCAATCAATATTCAATAGGATATTATGTCAAAAAAAAAATGGCACCAATTTCTCAATTAATATCGTATAGAACAAACTAGTAAGTAATCAATTAACAGAAATTTAAGCCATAATTTTCTTTTTCTTTTTCAAATACGAAGTCATTAAAGTGAGCCCCAAACTCAGTGTTATTATTTATACACTAAATATAAGAATTTGTTCATTTATAAAGAATTTTTTTTTATGAAATTAAGTTACAAAATTTCTCTTTTTTTTTTTTTTTGAGAAGAAGATGAAAATCTTTCATCCATTTTAAAATTGAATGCTACATCTTGAAGTTAAAAGAAAAATAATAAAAAAAAAAACGTATATTCAAAATATATAATTAAAAGAACTATAAAACTGAAAGAATTTTTTTAAAATATTCTATAATCGTGTTAATAGAGCACTCAAACTCAAGTTTAGTAAGGACATAGGGCTCTACTTAATTGACATTGTTGTTTTTAGATGAGTCCGATCCTGTAAACATATAAAGAAAATAATCTTCCAAAACTTTCATGAAGAATGAGAATACCCCGACATATCATGGGGATGGAAATCACTTTGACGAGCAAAGATTCACAAATCCTTATTCAAATAAACACAATTAATCTATAACAACTAATTAAACTAAAATAGAAAAAATTTAGAAAGAAACTATACGTAAAAACAAAACTACACAAAAATAACGAAAAATAAATAATAAAAGAAAGGGAGATGGCTACCATCAGTAATAGGTTATTGATGGCAGTCGAGAAAATTAATAAGTAAAAACGAAGAAGAATTGGTGATGAAATAAAAGAACATATTAAGACGAAGGATTAATAGATCCATCTACCACCAACTTTAGTCATCAGTTTTATCTACATATCCTAACTTGTATTTTGTGGCAATTTGATATATCAACTTCATGTTTTATATTAATTCTATCCAAAATCAAAACTGCATATACTCATGTTGAGGTGTCCTACGTAAATTAAAAGCATATGTGTAAATAAGGAATTGAATAATGTTAAAAAAATATTTATGCTTTAAAACAACATTGTTTTTATCCATATTTTACCACATCAAAACATGATCGTTTGTAAGGTATAAATGCGTAGGGATTAAAAGTTGACACTTAACTGAGACAATTTTTTTTTTCTTTTTCTCGTCTTCTTTGCTTTCTAACTCATCTCAGATTAAAAAAAAAAAAAAAAAACTCTTCTTTTAGTTGAAATAAAAAAACCATTTGTTTATGATATTAGGAGACGAGTAACATGGGCAGGTAATGGAAAAGAAAGAAAAGGTAATATATTTTTCAAAAAATTTAGGATTATCAATACAATGCAAAGAAAAAAAAGTTCCGTCAAGAGTTTGGGTTGGGAATTTGTTCGCTCCAATACACGAAGTCAATAAACGAACTTTTGTTTTCACATTTGCATCTTATATACTCATCAATGTACTCATTTTCTATACTTGTTAACTCAAATATGACTTCCTTTTCTAGTTTAATTTTTGTTGTACTAATTCTAAACCCGCAAATATATGTATTGTGACAAGAAATATAATGATAAGTAAAATATCATCCTATGAGAATTGATAATTAATCATTTATTGGTTCTAATTGCCTTGTTTAGAGCCCATAGATAATTTAAATATAAATAAGAAGCCCATAGATAGTTTAAATATAAATAAGAAAATCAAATATAAAAGCCAAACAAATTAAACCAACAATTTAATAACTATATTAATAAATGAATAGAGAAAATCAATATGGAAAAGCTTGTTGTTAGGAATTTGAATTACCGCATTATCGTTAAGCTAATGAATAAATCTAGTTACATCTCTTGCACATCTCAGGTTTGCATTAATCATCAAACACTCTCTCTCAATTAACAGTTAACTCAACATGAATGAATCAATTAATACTCAAAACCATGGCTTAACATTCATCATCACCAATGAGATGAGTTAATATCAAACGTGCAAGGCAATAAGCACATCCATAAGAGAATTGAATCAAGTTAAGCACTCACAAGTCTTTAACCCATTCAACTTGTGTTTATAGGTTTTCTAAGATTACCATTTCTCAATGTATAATCTTAGACTAGAGCTATAGTTGGCCATCTACAACATTCAACAAGTCATAATAAACACAATATGCAAGAGAATAAAAACAAGATATATAACATTAAACTTAAATCAAATGGGTTTCAAATCCTAACAACAAAGTAAAACTCAGTCAATTGTGACTTCAATATTCAACAATCAATAGAAATACAACCTAATGGATATCCAAAATTGTATTAAATAATAGAGAAAGTGTAAAAGAATTATTATTAAGAAGCTTCAAAGGTTCTTCAATGGTTTCCTCTTCTTCAAAGGTTCTTTTTCTCCTCTTACTTTTCTCTCTCTTAGGTGTATTTCTTGTGATGGGTTTGTTGGATCTTGGAATGAGAATTGGATGGTAGAATTTAGGGCAATTGTCCTTAAATACTCCCATTTAGAAAATCCTTTAATATTGCCCTAGATTTTCTTTTTTAATGAGTACACATCAGTATATTCCTTGCTAGAAACGGGTTGCCCGTGATTGCCAGTGCATCCGTGACCATGACAGAGGAGCCTCTTATAAAGGAATGGTGATTGCTATGCCTCAACGCTTTCTACAATAGGAATGGGCTTTAGGACTTCGCGATCATGCATCATCCACGTTCGTCACAGAACTCCAGCTTCAAGTTTGCTTTGCTTGGCATCGAGTATACCGTGATCGCTACTCCTTGTGCGATCATAATAAAACCTTGACCTCTATTTCCTTGCTTTGTTTTTGCTCTCTTCATGCTCATTTTAGCACCATTCACCTCCAAGTTTAGTTTTTCCTCAAAAAATAAAATAAAAAAATAAAAGTATATATTCATATTAACTAAATTAAATTAAAGCAACCTAAAATCTATAAATGCACGCTAAAATGAGTCTTAAAACTATATATAATTTAGCACTAACAATTTTTAAACAAATCTCTCCTATTTTGTTTCAATAGAATCAGACTTTGAAGAAGAAAGTAGCTTTATATAAAACAAGCTTCAAATTTTGATGTAAAAAAAAAAAAACTAAAACTCTAGGACCCATATTTGTTACTTTAAATTCAGTGAAGATAGGAATATAAAACAACATTTTGTTAAAGGTCAAAGCACTAAGCTTTGATTATGAATTTTTATTTCATTTTTCAATTTATACATCAACATGATACTTCAGAGTGAGCACATGTAATTTTGACTTTAAATAGAATTGCTATAAATGTAAACTTTGTTGTCTTTTAGAAAAATGTGCAATCCCACATCAGGAAGAAAAAAGAAAATATAAGAGTCCTTAGGCTATAAAAGGGCTCCTCCCCCTTTAGTTAAAATCGTCCTAAAATTGCCTCCTCTACTATATTTAGACAATTGTATTCTTTCTCTCTCTTTTGTAATATTTCCTCAAATTAGTGAAATATTATTTTGGTAGTGTCCGAGGACGTAGGCATACTTGGCCAAACTGAGTTAAATTTTAGTGTTCTCTTTTATATCTATTTAATAGCTGTTGTCGGGTATAGTTGTTGTTAATGATTGTGCTATTAAAATTACTTGTCTTGATAAAATTTTATCTAAAGAGTGTGGTTTTTAAGTGGACCATTTTGACCACACCACTCTTTTATGGGAATATACCTTGGGGTGATTTTTAGTATAATCATTTACAATTTAGTCACCTATGCAATAGTTCTCAAGGTGAATTTATTACTATTGGTGGAAATTAACCTGAATTCCATAACAATTGGTATCAGAACTCTTAGTTTATTTTAGTATGCTATGTAGTTGCAGTTTAGGCTAATCTTCCACATTAGAAAAAATTTTCTTAGGCTAATTCGCATTATGCATCAACAACTATTAAATAGAATTGGTAGCAAAAATGGTAAACAACACAAAAGTATCTACATCGATCTCAATAGCTTGTTCATCTTCAATTTTGGCAAGAAATGTTATGACAAATGCTAGATTTGTAGTGGAGATTTTTTATGGCACCGATCATTTCGACATATGGCAAAGTGAGGTTCTAGATGTCCTATTTCAGCAGGGTCTAGACATTGCTATTGAAAGAGAGAAACCAAATGATGTTGAGGAGAAAGAATAAAAGGTGATCAATAGATTGACATATGGTAAAATTCGATCATATCTTTCTAAGGAGCAGAAGTATGCATTTTCTAAAGAAAACTTTTGTAAGTAAATTATGAAAGGCACTAGAGGAGGATTTCTTAAAGAAAAGCAGTCAGAAAAAACTATACATGAAAAAGAGATTGTTCCACTTTACCTATGTTTCAGGTACCATGATGAATTATCATATTACTAGCTTTAATAAGCTAGTAACCGATTTGATGAATATAGACGTGACTTTTAATGGTAAAGACCTAGCTCTAATGTTGGTGGGATCGTTTCTCGATAAGTTTGAGTATCTTGAAACTACTATACTTTATGGGAAGGTTACTGTGTCTTTAAGTGAAGTAACTGCAACCTTGTATAATTATGAATTGCAAAAGAAAGAAAAATAAGAAAATACAAGTGTTAAAGTAGAAGCTTTTGTTGTTATAGGCCTTTCGCAAAACCAGAATAAAGGAAGGAGAGGGAGATGTAAGTTAAGGTCCAAACTAAATGAAGATCAATGTGCCTTTTATCGAGAAAAAAGGGCACTAGAAGAAAGATTATCCTAAGCTAAAGGAAAAAGGCAAACCTGGAAAGGGAAATGTCGTCTCAAATTCAAAAGTACCTGAGTATGATGATGCAGATTCAAATCTTTCAATTGCTAATACACCATCAACCAGCTGTTCGAGTTCATGGTTGTTAGATTTGGCTTGTAGTCACCATATGACTCCCAATCGAGAATGGTTCTTTGACTTTAAAGAACTAAAAGGTGGAGTGGTCTATATAATGAACAATACCCCTCTTAACATATATGAGATTAGTTCAATTTGCTTGAGTTAGTAGCCTAGGAGATCATCACCCTCCTATCTACCTTCCTCCGGCTTGATATTAAGTTAGCGATTTCTCTCCACCCAAGAAGGGGCGATACCCTTCCCTCAAGACCTGAGGGACCAAAATGTTAGCCTTCTCTTCTGCGAAGCTTTGTCTAAGGCTATATTGCGAGGTATGTAGGACAAGCCTTGAACTAGGTAGGCTAGCAGTTTCTAACATCACCTACACAATTTGTTTAAGGGAAACCACTGACCTAAACAAGTGGGAGTATAGGAGATATGATAGCCTGTAATTATCTTAACTAAATTGGCAAGAGGGGAAAAAGTGGTATTCTCTAGATGCCACTTTTTCTTTAATATAAGCTAGAGTTAGTTGTTTATAGTATATATGCCCTAAGAGAGTTTATACATGCGTTAAAACTCGATTAAGCAGCCATAGGGCTAGGATTTGGGTCTTGCATGCACGTGTATGCGCACATATGCGTGTGCATGTATACACGTGTATACGCATGTGTGTGTGTGTGTGCGTGTATACGCGTGTACGAGCCTATGAATACATGAGGAGTTAGGATCTATTAGATAACATATTTTATAGGACCCTGGACTTCCTCAGATCATTGCCTTGACAGAGGGGGAGCGCAAGCGAGGGCTGCCTCTCCTCCATTCTTCCACCGGTCAGGTATTTATTGGGCACTTAATAGTTGTTGAATCTGTTAAAGTAAGTGCCTAATAAATACCGATCTGAAGGTATGGAGCCGAACATTATCGAGTCTAAGCCGAACCGAAGTCCAGCAGCTGCCAGAGTTAGTAGCCTAGAAGATCATCACCCTCCTATCTACATTACTCTAGCTCGGTATTAAGTCAGCGGTTTTTCTCCATCCAAGAAGGGGCGATACCCTTCCCTCAAGACTTGAGGGATTGAAATGTTAGCCTTCTCTTCTGTGAAGCTTTGCTCAAGGCTATATTGCGAGGTATGTAGGACAAGCCTTAAACTGGGTAGGCTAGCAGTTTCTAACATCACCTACACAATTTATTTGAGGGAAACTGCTGATCCAGATGAGTGGGAGTAACTAGGTTATGGCATATGCACTTGGGGCATACTGGAGAAAAATCCTTAAAATTATTGATAGATCAAGGATTATTGAAAGGAGCTCGGATTGGATTTTTGTGAGCATTGCATCAGAGGGAAAAAGACAAGGGTGAAATTTACAATAGCCATCCATGACATTGAGGGTATTCTGGATTATGTTCATTCAGATGTGTGGGGGCCTTTTAAGAATGCTTCATTGGGAGGAAAACACTATTATGTTTCCTTTGTTGATGATTTTTCTTAAAGAGTTTGGGTGTATATAATGAAGACAAAGGATGAGGTGCTAGGAATTTTTCTTAAATGGAAAAGGATGGTGGAGACTCAAATAGGCAAAAAATTCAAATGTCTCTGCACTAATAATTTTGGAGAGTTACAAAATGATCCATTTTTGAAAGTCAATGAAGATGAAAGTATTGCTAGACACTTCATCATCAAATATACACTACAATAAAATGGGGTGGCAGAGTGAATGAACCGGACATTGCTAGAGAAGGTTTGATGTATATTGTCCAATACTGGGTTGGGCAAAGAATTTTAGGCTGAGGCTGTAGTCTATGCTTATCACCTTGTCAACCATTTACCATTAATTACTATTGGTGGTAAAACGCCATTGGAGAAATGGTTTGGAAAACCTACTATAGATTATGATTCCTTACATATGTTTGGTTCCACTACATATTACCATGTTAAGGAATCAAAGTTGGACCCAAGAGCAAAGAAGACAATCTTTATGGAGATCACATCCGGTGTAAAAAGACTATCATCTTTAGTGTTTAAAATCAAAGAAGGTAATCTTTAGCAAAGATGTTACCTTTGATGAATCTACCACATTGAGAAAGGTAATTTCTAAAAAAATAGAGTAGACAGATGGTGGAGTTTGATGGCAATAGAATTTTCCCAACCAATTTAGAAATTGATGATGACTCTCCTGTGGTAGAAGAAGAGTCAAATGAAGAAGAGGTTCAGACCCAAGAACCTCCACAACAACATGAATTAATTGCATTAAGGAAGGGAAAATGACCATTAGACAACTTGCTTGCTATACTGATATGGCCTCTTTTGCATCACCAATTGCCATTGATGACGTTCCTACCACTTATAATGAAGTAGTCTAAAGTTCATAATATAAAAAGTGGAGGATCTCCATGAATGAAGAAATGCAGTCCCTTTAAAAGAATTAGGCATGGAAACTAGCCAGTCTTTCAAAGGAAAATAAGGCAATTGGGTGCAAATGTGTATATGCAAAGAAAGATGGATTTCCTAACAAGGATAATGTTCGCTGCAATGCAAGATTAGTGGCTAAAGGCTACGCACTGATGGAGGGAATTAATTATAATGAAGTATTTTCTCCAGTTGTAAAACATTCCTCCATCAGAATTTTATTGGCTTTGGTAAGCACAATTAGATTTGGAACTAGTTCAGATGGATGTAAAAACTATATTTTTACATGGAGACTTGGATGAAGAAATCTATACGACTCAGCCACATGGATTCAAAGTTGTTGGTAGAGAGAAGATAGTTTGCAAATTAGAAAAATCATTGTATGGATTGATGCAATCTCTAAGGCAGTGGTACAAACGATTTGATAAGTTTATGATAGGGCAAAAATACATGAGAAATAAATATGATCATTGTGTGTATTTACGCAAGCTATAAGATGAATCCTATATATATCTTCTTCTTTATGTTGATGATATATTGATAGCTTCCATAAGTCAAACAGAGATTAAGAAATTAAAAACTCAACTGAATAGGGAGTTTGAGATGAAGGATCTCGATGAAGCAAATAAGATTCTCAACATAGAAATATCCAAAGATAGGAAATTGAGGAGGCTTTATTTATCTCAAAAATAATATCTGAGGAAGGTACTAAAACGTTTTGGCATGAATGATAAGTCAAAACCAGTTAGTACATCATTTGCTCCTCATTTCAAGTTTAGTGCATCCATGTCACCAAATAATGATGCAGAACGGGAACACATGTCAAAAGTACCATATGTAAGTGTTACTGGTAGTTTAATGTATATAATAGTGTGTACGAGGCTTGATATTTCATAAGCAGTTGGGGTTATGAGCAGGTACATGCATGATCCTGAAAAGGAGCATTAGCAAGCTATGAAATGGATTCTACAACATATTCTGAACACCGTAGATATTGATTTAATATTTCAACAGGCTAGGCAAGATGGTCAGTGTTTAGTTAGGTATTGTGATTCTAACTACGCTGGTGATTTGGACAAGCGTCAATCAACTAATGGTTATGTGTTTACTTTTGCAAAGGCACCAATTAGTTGGAAGTCCACCTTATAGTCAACAATTGCTTTGTCTACTATAGCAGCAAAGTATATAGGAGTTACAAAGGCTGTAAAGGAGGTACTTTGGCTTCAAGGGTTGCTTGGTGAACTAGAAATGGAGTAGAAGCACATCAAAGTGCATGGTGATAGTTAGAGTGCTATTCATTTAGTAAAGAACTAGGTTTATCATGCAAGGACGAATCATATCGATGTTCGATGTCACTTTGTACGAGAGATTCTAGAAGAAGGTGGAGTCACAATCCAGAAGATTCGAACTACTGAGAATCTTGCTGATATGATGACAAAAGTGGTAACTGTGATCAAGTTTAAACATTGTTTAAACTTGATCAATATTGTTTCAAATTGAAAGATGAAATTTGAAGACACTAATGAAGGTTGGATTTGTAAGAGAATTGTATGAAATTTTTTCAAGGTGGAGATTTGTTGTCTTTTGGCAAAATGTGTAATCCCACATCGGGAAGAAAAAAGAAAATAGAGGAGTCCTTAGGCTATAAAAGGACTCCTCCCCCTTTAGTTAAAATCATCCCAAAATTGCCTCTTCTCCTATATTTAGTCAATTGTATTCTTTCTCTCTCTTTTGTAATATTTCCTGAAATTAGTAAAATATTATTTTGGTAGTGTCCTAGAACATAAGTATAATTGGTCGAACTTTTAAATTCTGGTGTTCTCTTTTATGTCTATTTAATAGCTATTGTTGGATATAGTTGTTGTTAATTATTGTACTATTAAAATGACTTGTCTTAGTAAAATTATGTGTAAGGAGTGTGATTTTTAAGTGGAACCATAGTGATCCCACTACTCTTTTATGAAAATCTACTTTAGAGTAATTTTTAGTATAATCGTTTATACTCTAATCATATGTACAATAGTTTTCAAGATGAATTTATTATTTTTTGTGGAAATAACCCAAATTCCATAACAAACTTTATATATCAAATTGCCACAAAATAAAAGTGACGTTGTATTGATAAAATTGACTAAAGTTGGTGGTAGATGTACCCATTAACCCTAAGAAGAAAAAGAGGAAGAAGGTAGAGTTTGTATTTCTGCCAAAAACTTTTGACTGCGTTGATCGATAATATATATTCCAACTGGGCAAGAGTTTTGCTATTTCTTATTTTGCTTAACTTTTTTTTTTAATAACTTTGCTTTTTCCATTAAAAAAAAAGTTGTTTTGCTTTTACCAAAAAGATTTCATGACATCATGAAAAAATGGCATTTCCTTGATGGGTACGTATATCTTTATTATATATATCTTTGTAATGTAAAGTAGCAAAATGAAAAACAGCGGACCATATAGAAATTTCTACTTATTATATTACATTAGACAACATTGTTTCTGTCAGTAGAGAAGTTAACACGGACTTTTTTTTTTTCTTTGGCGTTGGACTTTTTTAGAGGTATTTTTTCTCTTAATAGATGAAACCAAGAATTCACGATATCGGGAAATGCAAAGGCGAGGAATACAAAGAAGATCATGACAATGAAACAAGTGATAATTGAAAGCCCTGAGGAAGGCGCTAAAACTGCATATGTCCCCGTAAGAAATGCAACCACCATTGTTGCCATGGCTAAGCAGGTTAAGTAAAATGCACGACGCAATAAGAGCATATGTCGTTTTTCATCAAGAGTAAGCACCAGCAAGAAGTGGATAAAGACAGAACAAGTGGAGAGAACAAAGGCCAAGGCATCGGTTATTACAAATGCTTGAAATGCTGAGCTCTTGCTTAGGAGTGGACTTCCTCGATTTATATCGCCCATTTCAGTTTTTAAACCACCGGGTATAGTAAATGCTGCTGCAAATGTTACGGTTGCTATAAGTACCGCCACCACAGTATGCACATTGCTGGCTCTCTCTAATATAAGATCCCGTTTGGCTCTTTTTTCCTCTTTCCCCATTTTAGATGCTTTCGCTTTTGCTTTTGCTTCCGCTTCCTTTTCCTCCCTTTTAGAGACAAAATCATCCTTCAACGTAATTGTAATTTGACCAAATGGTCCACTACCAATTACATCTTCCATCCACTCTAATGTTTCTTTCTGCAAAATATATATTTAAATGGCAAAGAAAGATTAAAAAGATGCAAATGTCAGGAAGTAGTCTAATAGTTCTTTTCAAAGGTAAAGGTATAATGAAGTACAAGATTTGTTGATTTTGAAATTAATTTTTACCCGATTTGAAGATGGAGGACTTCAAATCATGGTGGTAAATTATAGCTGACTTCAAAGGTATTACTGTAGTCAATCTTCACAATCTAATCTATTTTGAAAATTTTAGCGGTAAATTAGTAGATGACCTTTTTGATTTGTTAAAAATGTATCTATAGTCAAAATAATGTGACCATACTGACGTGATATGCTGATATAATATACATATTTAAATTATTTACTAATATGAAAAATTAAAGGAAGAAATTAGTAATTTTACTATCCTTAGCTTTCATTTTTTTTTGACAAATATATCCTTATATTTATTATGAAAATTTTAAAATTTGAAGTAGTTGTTTTTTTAGGTATCATAGTTTTTTCTAACCCGAATCAATGTATTTTTTTTATTTCTTTTAGTTCAATTATAGTTGTTACATTATTTTTGCAAATTTATCTTCAATTTTTCAAAATAATATAACTTATCAATTTTTTAAATTATTTAATTTAATTTAATTTAATTTTAATATTACTAAAAGTTATCATAAATTAAAGTTAAAAATTTAAAGATAAAAATAAATAATAATTCATAATTTGACAATTGTTATAATTAATGATAATGTATAAAATTACTCCACATATAATTTTAAAATATTTTTCATTTAACTAATTTATTTATACTATTTGAAAAACAATAGCAATAATTATAATTATATATATATATATATATATATATATATATATATATATATTTTTTTTTTTTTTCCAATTTTAAAAATTATATTTCGAGATCTATATGATAATTTTTTTATGTGATCATGTGTGTATTGTTATAAAACAAAATTATTTAAATAATCATAAAAATACTTTTAAAATTTATGGCACATTTTTTTTTACTTGATTATGATCCTAACTTATTGAAATAATATATAAAATCAAGTGATTGTGATGAAATTTAATGTAAAAATAAGGATAAATTTGTAAAAAAAAATGAAAGTAAAAAATAGAAGAAAAATTACAATTGTTTCTTCTAATTTCCACATCATCAGATAATCTATACATGCATATCATGTCAATACAAATGCAAACTACTTTAAATGTTGATAGATTTACAACAAATTGAAAAGATCATATATTAAATCATCACAATTTTTAAAATATTATATATTGAGAAAAATGACTATTGTTCATGGTAGAATTATGTTAACTTAAAAAAATAAAAAAATAAAGATGCAATAGATTAGCTGACCTTCAATTGGGGATAGCGAGAAAACAACATGTGAATTTTGGATAAGTCATCCCCGCAAAGCTTCAAATGGTAATTAAGCTCAAAATTGCCATTGAGAAACTTGTCCAAATCGAAGCTGGGAGGGAAAGAAGCAACAAATAGATGTAGAGGTGTGTTCCCCTTGGAATCCTTCATATTTATAAGGTGTATGTTGGATGGATCTGTTAGGACTTCCTGTAATACTTGATAATCTTTGCTGATAGCCGCATAGTGAGCAACATTCCAGCCTCTTGCATCTGTGATATTGCAGCTGTCTGGGCATTGATTACTAATCTTTTCCATTGATAATCTGTGGTCTTGGCAAGCTGCTAGATGAAGAGCTGTCCTCTTCCTATCATTGTCCACAATGTAAGCTGCTTTTTTATCATATTCCAAAAGTTTTTCGACCATTTCATCAAATCCACCATAAGCAGCATAGTGAAGAGGCGTCCACCCAAAATTATCCACTTCAATGCCCAAATCTCCTTTTCTCTGTAGCAAAGCATCTACAATCTCTGAAAGATATATAATGAGTGAATCATATTATAAATGTATAATTAATAATCTTGAACATTTTATTTTAAATTTTCCCGTTAACAAGAAATTAAAGAAACTAGTTACCTACCTCCATGTCCACGCATTACTGCTGCATGCAAGGCAGTTTTGCCATTAGGCCCGCTATATGCTACTAAATTGCAAGTATTTAACAAAACACTGACCACTTCCAAATTTCCCCTATTGGCAGCCATGTAAAGTGGAGTTTCTCCGGAATCATCGACAGAATAAGGAAAATCAGGGTCCGCTTTCGCCAGTACTCCCACAACATCAGAATGTCGTGAATATAGCACTCCACAATTTCGTGCTGCCTCATGCAAGGCTGTTTGCTTCCTTTTATTTGTCATCCTCAGCATTTGCCTTGCCGCTCCTATTCCACTCTCTACATCATATTGTTGGGCTTTTGCTGCTTCTTCAATAAGTACTTGGACTATATTGTCATGACCATGCCTTGCAGCAATGTGCAATGGAATATCACCATTGACATCATTCTTCTGCAGCAGCAATAATGGGCAGATTTCAAGTATATCTTCTACAAATTTGGTACATCTTTCCTTTGGAGACGACAAGTAGATATGCAGAATTGTGTCTCCAGCTAAGCTAACTAGTTCATGAAGAGACCCTGCATACTTCTTGAAAGGACCAATTTTGCCATCCCTCGCAGCCATGAACATATCAGAATAATTGAAATCTTCCTGAAAGTAGCCATCATTACCAGTAGATCGAGCTTGAGAAAAAGGAGTGGGAGGCATTATATATGGGTATATGTATAGCGCCACCCTTTCCAAATAAATTTGAAAAATAGACACCTTTTTTGGCTCGTCTTTATTTTATGAATTGATAGAGGCAAATGGACTCAACATCATTATTTTATACTGTTTAAAGCTTGTGCTATTTTCATGGTTAAAAGAAAAAGAGGTGTGTAGCAGCACAAAAAGTAAGGAATACAATTGCAATTACAAATTACAAAGGTAAGAATGATTTCATAGGATGGCATGATCACAAATTAAAAGAGAAAGATTAATATAATATGCGTAACTTCAAGAAAAGAAATTATAGTGAGATAGAAAAGAAAATATCCCCTCTTTAGAGCCAATTCTTGTGCTATAATTCAATTCAATTCATTTCTTCTATAACAATTAATGAAAATTATTCTTTAGCATGTGTTTTGCTTTGTACGTACATGATTTCATTTCCTTCAAAATAATGTTTTTATATCCAAAAAGTTTAATTTTTAAAAATATTTTATGTACTTTTTAAACATGACAATTGATTGAATTTTTTTTAGTAAATTTAATTTATTAGATATTTTTGCATGGTATTTAAAAAACAAAAAAACTTGACAATATTCAGAATCTTTATGTAGCATGCATAGTTTTGGATAGCACTCTTTTCACTAACTTTCCCACTTCTGCTCCCACCCCCACCAATGAATCCTTAACTAATTAAATGATGTGGACCAGATTGCATTAACATTCATGGATGAATTTGATAAAAAGAGAATGCGCACCTAAGCTTCTAATGGCTCTAATTTTTGGGTCTGGAGGAACTACAAGGCCTATAATATATCAAAACAAAATTGGTTCAAAGCTCTACAACAAGTGTTACATGCTATGCTTGTAACATCCCAGTTTCATGCCCAAATTCCATCATTTAGGGCTTCATATTTTAGTTTGAACTTTTATATTATTTTTGGGGTTTTTTGTCTTTTGTAGTGTTTTAGCTCGAGTTTTTCCTTAAACACTATTTATTCATCTCTTTGAGTTGTTTTGAGATAATTTTTGTTGAATTGATTAATTAGAATTATTATTTTCCTAAATTCGGTATTCTTTGTGAATCAACGAATTCTTGGATACTTATTTCCTGACATTGTGTGCACAAATCAATAGGTTATAGAAGGTTGCTAGACGAACAATTTTGCGTGATTCAATGGCTTGCAACATTTATCTCTTTTATTCTAGACTTCCGCTATATCATTAAAGTGAGCGTTGAACTCAATTTTAATCCATAAACAAAGTTTTAAAGGCTTCTCATCTTTTTCCTAAAATAGAATTCAGTCTCTCAAACTTGTTTGACCACTTGTCTAAATTGATTCCAAGGAAACTTAAAGAAGGCTTTTTCCCAATCTTATTTGGCAAACCTTTCCAATCTACTAGGATGCTTCAACAGATTAAAAAGAAGAGGCTATAAAGTACATAAGCTGATATAGCAAGGGTTGATTAATGAATTAGTACAACAGACATGCATGTAATGAATGCAACCATCATCGCAAACATAGCACCAATTGTAGACTTCAATGCTAGATCAAAGATCACATACACAACAATTTTTTTTTTCTAAAGCCATAAAAAGATGGATGAAGACTATAATACTTGACAGCATCATAGCTACTATATCTATTATTATAAACGCTTAAACAGCTCTTCTTCTTGTTAGAATTGGAGCACCTTCTATTGGGAAGAAAAACCAAGATAGATAGCTTTGTTAGAAGAAAGAGGAAGAAGGATACAAGTGTTTATAAAAGATTACTTGTATTGTCATATCTCATTTGAGAATTATATAAACTATTTATAGTTATATAAAATAAGTAACATCTTGGCTATATTAATTCTTTTACATGAACGTAACTTTTTAATATTAAATACTTTATTAACGTATGAATTCATGAATCTATACTCAATAAAATAAAACTCTTCACATTAATTTGAGTTTAATTTCCAACACTCCTCTTTAAACTCAAATTTTAGTTACTCCACGCCTTGCTCTCAATCTCGAAAAATCTTTAAACTTTAATGATTTTGTAAATACATCAACAACCTAATCTTGAGGCTTCACATACTTGAGCTGCACTTCCTTCTTGCTAATGCTCTCTCTCTTTTAATAAAATGATATCATGTGTCTATATGTTCATGAACTTATTATCAACAAAAATTTCAGTAGCATCTTCTTAAGGAAAATGCATTATCTTTAATAACTTTCGTAGCCATATAGCATAACAAACACAAGTAGCTATAGCAACATACTTAGCTTCACAAGTTGAAAGAGTCATAATGAATTACTTTTTTAAACTCCATGTGAATGCTGCTTCTCCAACACAAAATAGAAAACCAGAAGTACTCTTTCTATTATTAATATCTCCTCCCCAATCACTATCACTATAACCAACTACATTAAAGTTGTTGGAAGAAGAATAAAATAAGCCATAATCAAGAGTTCCTTTCATGTATCTCAATATTCTTTTAGCATCCTTTATACTTAAGCAAGTTGGAGCTTCCATATAACGACTAATAAGTCCAACTCCATAAAGAATATCAGGTCTAGAACAAGTTACAGACCTGATATTTCTAACAAGTTTCTAAAATAAAGTTGGATTCACCTTCTTACCATTATCAAATCTTGACAACTTAGCTCCACATTCAATAGGTGCACTCACTGGTTGACAATTCTCCATGTTAAACTCCTTCAAGATTTTCTTAGTATAATTATTCTGAGAAATAAAAATTCCATCATCTGATTGCTTCTCTTTAATTCCAAGATAATAAGACATCAGCCCTATGTCTATCATTTTAAATTATACAGCCATTTCCCTTTTGAATTCTGAAACCATCTCTAAATTGTTCCTTGTGAAAATTAAATCATCAACATATGAGCAAACAATCAACATATCATCATTCTCCTTTTTCTTAACATAAAGGCCATATTCATGAGGACATTTTATGAACTCTCTCATCATGAAATAATCATCAATCCTACTGTACTATGCCCTTGGTGCTTGCTTTAAACTGTACAAAGCCTTTTTCAACTTCAAAACTTTACTTTCTTGCCCTTTGACAATATAGCCCATTGGTTGTTCCACATACCCATCTTCCTTTAAATGCTTATTTAAGAATATTGACTTCACATCCATCTAAAAAATTCTCCATCTCTTTTGAGCAGCTAGTGCAATGGTCAACACCATGTTGTTGGCTGAATCCTTTTGTAATATGAGGAGCTTTGAATTTCTCCACCTCTCATTTTTCATTATTCTTGATTTCGTATATCCATTTCACACTAGCAGCTTGCTTTTCTTTTGGAAGAGTTGTCAGCTCCCATGTATCATTTTTCTAAATTGCTTTTATTTCTTCATTCGTTGCTAATCTCCACTTTTCATCTTAAGTTGTTTCTTCAAAGTTTATAGGCTCTGAATCTGCAAAAAGACAATAAAGAGCAGGATCTATAATTTCATTTGTTTCAATATAAATATCTTGAAGACTCCTCATTTTTTAAAGTATCTCAAGTAAGCTTTGAGGACTTGAATCATCAGGAATATGTGTGAGGACTTGAATCATCAGGAATATGTGTGAGGACTTGAATCATCAGGAATATGTGTTGGAGTTTTAGGTGCTATAGGAGGTTGGATATCAACTCTGGTTCCATTAGAATTATAATAATGAAATGGAAGAAAATTATAATTTTCCTCTTAAGTTTCCCAATTCCATAAATCATCCTAATCAAACTTGACATCTCGGCTCACAACAATCTTCTTACTCTTTAGATTGTAAAGCTTGTAGCCTTTGGACTTTGCATCATAGCCAATAAACACATGCTTCTCACATTTGGTCATCTAGCTTCTCTCTTGTTTCATCAAGAACATGAACATAAGCAATGTTACAAAAAACTCTTATATAGGAAAGAGTTGGCTTCCATCCACTCAATTTTTCTTGTGGTGTAGCCTTTTACAGTCAGAGATGCTATATGACAGGAATGAATTAATTCTTGTCATTAGATGTATGATGAATTAAATAGTGGTACAAGTATATACAAATAGCTGTATAATAGCTAAAAAGATAACTATGTGAAAATAACTTTAACAAATATACAAACAGCTGTAACAAATATATAACTGACTCTGTAACAAATATACAATTAACACCCCTGCTCAAGCTGAAGGGTTATAGGACTTGAGCCGAAGCTTGTCTCCAAAGAAATGAAATGTCTGAATATGAAGAGGTTTTTTCATTATTTCCGCCAACTAATCTACTGATGATAAGGAGGAGATCGTGAGTTCTTTGTGATGGACTTGATTTCAAACAAAATAGAAATTGACTTTAACATTCTTGTGTGAGCTTGGAAGATGGGAATAGAGGATAAGAACACATCACCTACATTATCACACCATATATGCGGGGGAGAGGCCAAAATTATACCAAGTTCATGAAGTAGACAACATAACCACTTAAGCTCGACACTGACATCTGTAACTGCTTTAAATTCGGACTCAGTTGAGAACCGAGCCACCGTACGCTATTTTTATGAGTTCCATACAATGAGGTTGGAGCCTAAGAAGATAAGATAACCTCTGGTAGACCTTCAATCATTTGGGCAACCTGCCCAGTCAGCATCACTATATGCTGTCAAGTGAGGAGAGCAATTTTTAGAGAGAAATAAACTCTTAGATGAGGTGCCTTGTAAATAATGAAGAACTCTTTTCATGGCTTTAAAATGGACATTCGTTGGCTGGTGCATAAACTGACAGAGCTTATTGATTGAAAAACTAATATCCAGTCAAGTCAAGGACACATATTGGAGACTTCCATAAATTCCTCAATATTTATTTGCTTCATCAGGAGATAAGAGTGTGCATTGTTGCTTGGATAAAGGTGCGCCAATGATCATGGGAGTTGTACAAGGTTTGCAATGCACCATGCCTGCATTCTTAATAATATCCATGACATAATTTTTTTGTGACAATAATAAGCCATTAGAACATGAGTGAACCTGTATACCAAGGAAATAATGAAGAGCACCCAAATCCCAAAGTGAAAAGGCATTAGACAATTGAGTAATAATTTATTGAACATGAACCACATTGTTGCCCGTAATGATAACATCATCCACATATACAAGCAGAAAATAAGTGTAAGAAGCATGATTATATATAAATAAGGAAGAATCAACAGTGAAACCTTAAAAGCCGATAGAGATGAGAAAGTTACTCAATTTTTGATACCATGCTCTGGGTGCTTGTTTGAGTCCATATAGGGACTTGTTCAATTTACACACGTAGTGAGGATGAAGTTTGTCAATAAAGCCCTGAGGTTAGACCATATAGACATCCTCTTCCAGCTCACAATTGAGAAAGGCATTACTTACATTGAGTTATCGTAATGACCAACCTTTTGAGAGAGCAAAGGAGAGAACTATTCGAATTTTCTGTGGTTTGACTACGGGACTAAAGGTCTCTGTGTAGTCTAAACTATGCTCTTGAGTGTAGCCACGAGCCACCAGACGTGCTTTCAATCTATCCACATCACCATTGGCTTTTCATTTAACTTTATAAATCCACTTATTGCCAATAATATTAGCATTGGAGGGTGGTGGAACAAGAGTCCAGGTGTTATTCTTATGCAAGGCAATTCAGAGGGAAATGGTGGTGATGTTTCAGTGAGATGAGCAGTTGGGTTTTTTTTTAAGTGTGGTTGGCCTAAGTTGCATTGGGTGAGTGCATTTGGGTTGGCTGGAATCGGGTATGGTAGTAGGGATGGATGAGGGTGGTTGATTTGTTGTATGCAAATCCAAAAAGAGATTAATGCCTTCTAGATTATAAAGAGGAGGAGGAGGAGGAGGAGATAAAGTTGGTTAGGAATAGGATAAGGATTGGGGAGGAGAAATAAAGGTGGGAGATTTAAATAAAGAAGTTAGGGATGATAAGGAGAATTGAGATGGAGTAAAAGTTAAGTGAGAGGAGGAGCCATTACCTAAAGAACAAGGAATGTGCTATGTAACCTGAAGCCATGGTATACGAGGCATTTGAACCTGCGAATTATCCGAATATTGGGAAGACTTTGTAGTGGTAAAAAAAAGGAAAATTATTTTCATTAAATTTGATATGACGGGCAAGGTAAATTTTTTCATTATCTATATCAAGGCACCGATATCCTAGATGATAAGGGGAATAACCTAAAAAAATAGATTTTTTAGTTCGAAAAGAAAACTTATGAGTATTTTATGGACTAAGAAGAGGGTAGATAGCACACCCAAAAACTCTAAGAAATAAATAATCTAGAGGTTTTTAAAATAAAACATGATATGGAATTTTATGTGTAAGAGAACTGGTGGGAAGACGGTTGATAGAAAAATAGAGGTTTCAAAAGAAAATTCCTAGTATTTGAATGAGGTACTACTATGACCTAAGAGTGCTAGACTAATATCTACAATATTTCTTATTTTCTTTCCGCGGTGCCATTTTAGTCGTGAGTGTGAGGACATAAAACTCTATGGTTGATTCCTTTTCCTTAAAATATGTATGTAAGGAACGATATTTGCCACCCTAATATGAGTTGATGGCTTTAATTTTACAATCAAATTAATTTTCAACAAGAGTTTAAAATTGTTTAAAAATTGGCAAAACATCACTCTTATATTTCAAAGGATAAAGCTATGTAAATAAAGAGTAATCATAGATAAAAATAACAAAGTATTTAGAGCCTGAAGATGACAGCATTGGGGCAGGACCCCAAACATCAGAATGAATCAATTGCAATGGTTGAGTACTGTGATGATTGGTTAATCCTAATGAAACACAATGTAATTTGCCTAAATAACAGGCCTCACATTTTTTAATAGAGGTTTTATTTGATAAACAAGGTAATTGAAAATTCTGAATTAAACGACGAATGGTAGAAAAATTTGAATGTCCGAGGCGAGCATGCCAATTATCCAAGGTAGCAAGATACACAGTAGCATTTTTGAGCTTTGGAGAGGGCAGTATGCCTTTTAGTTTATATAGACCTTGCTCACTTATTCCCCAAAGTAGTATCTTCTTAGTGTCCTCGTCCTTAACAAGGCAATAGTCAGTGTGGAATTAAAAAAAATAGTTGTTATCATGACAACATTTTTAAACAGATAATAATGATTTAGTAATTGATGGAACATGCAGGATAATGTATAAGGAAAAAGTGTGTGCAGAGGAATGAGGAAAGCTAGTACTAGTATGAGAAATTAAAAGCCCATCACCATTACCAACAAGCGAACGATCCATAACTTTGTACTCATTTGTAATGCTTAAGGAAGCCAAGTTAGGAGTCACATGATGGGTGGCTCTAGTATTAGGATTCCATTCAGGTGTAGGTGCATTTGATGGAAGAGGAAACAAGCCACCAGATGTAGGTAATTCAGTCAAATGTGCATGGAACCTGTTTGGTGCATTTGAAGAAGAATGCACATTTGAGAAATTATGTCCCTAAAAGTTTGAGCTCTGATGAGGTTTAATGGTGTTATTAAAATGGAATTGACAGAATAAGGCCGTATGATTAGACAAGCCATAAATTTGGCAAGCAGAATGTTGGTAACCTCACCTGCTACCTCTCTATCTACTGCGCACTTATGAAGGATGAAAATTTAACAAACTAATAGCGGTAAAGGAATGATGCATTAAATGTGCCAAAGGCAACTGAGGTTGTTAAGATTTCAAGAGTAATTCGTATGCTACTAATTGTCCATGAAGCTCATTAAACGAGATGGGGTCAGTGCATTACTGAAGGGCACCTATAATGCCATTGTATTCAGCTCCTAATTTATGGAAGATAATAGCATTAATCTCAAAGGTGGAGATGGCTTTTCCTACTAATGTGAGAGAATCAATAATTGCCTTCGCATGATAAAGATATTAGGACACTGGTTTGTTATCTTTGGATAGATTGTGCAATTTAATATATAGCTGGGTACGTTGAGCATGGCTGATGATCCCATAGGCAGAGGGTAAGGCTCTCTATACTTTTAAAGCTGAGTTAAGTCCAATAAGATATGGATATATTTCTTTTGTAATTGATGATAATAACTAGGAAAAAAGAAGTTGATATTTAGCAAACCAAGCAGTGTATTCTAGGTTGAGAATAGATTAATTTCTAGTGGGATCAATAATCTCTTTCAGAGGTACGACTTTAGTACCATTGGTAATGCCATGAAGATTACAGAAATTGAAAAGTGGAGTAAACTGTAATTTCCAGGGAATGTAATTTTTTGAGGTTAGTGTGATTGAGAAGCTTTGTTGAATATTGGTCGAAGGAGTAATTAAAGAAGGTGAGGAGCTGAATGAAGGGGCTGTAATAGTGTTTGATGTTGTTTGAGATAAAGAGGAGAAAGAAGAATTAGAAGAGGAAGATAAAGATGAGTTTTAAGAAGTCATTTTGTGAGCCAAGCTCTGATACCAAGTCAGAGATGCTATATGATAGGAATGAATTGATTCTTGTCATTAGATGTATGATGAATTAAATAGTGGTATAGGTATATACAAACAATTGTATAACAACCAAAAAGATAAATATGTGAAAATAACTTTAACAAATATCCAAACAGCTATAACAAATATATAACTGACTCTGTAACAAATATACAACTGACATTTACAAACTTCTTACAGGACTTCAGTTATATAAGTAAATAGCACATGCCACGGCTTTAGCCTAAAATTCTATAAGCATATTTTTTTCTCTTCAACATGTTATGAACCATGTCAAGGATGGTTCTATTTTTCCTTTCCATAATACCATTTTGTTGAGGTGATATTGGAATAGTCAAGAATCACCGGATACCATGAGCTTTATAAAAATCATCAGATAACTTTGAAGTGAATTCACCACCATGATTAGTTCTTAAGGCTTTAAGTGAATATCCACTCTCCTTCTCCACCAGCATTTTAAAATTTTTAAATAATTCAAAGGCCTTTAATTTTTCCTTTAAAAAATATACCCATGTTTTGCGACTGTAATCATCAGTGAATAATAAAAAAATATTTCTTCTTACCAATAGAAGGTGGATTAATAAGGCCAAAAATATCAACATGCACAAGTTCAAGAGGTTTTATAGCTTTTGAGAATGATTCTTTTGGAAAGCTAGTTTTGAATTGCTTGCCATAGATACACCCTTCACAAAATTGATGTGGATGATCAATAAATGGCAACCCATGCCCCATGTTTTCTTCTGTCAACTATTTCAGACTTCTAAAATTTAGATGTCCCATCTTTGATGCCAAAGCCAAGAAGAATTTGATGAACAAGTCTTCAAACATTTGGCACAATCAGTTTGAATCTTCAAAGAGAATATTCTATTTTTAAACATTTGTACCTTTGCAATCAAATCACCTTTATAATCTCTCATCATCAGAGCACCATTCTTCAATATAATCTTATAATCCTTTTCGAAAAGTTTCCCTAAAATCAAGATATTTGATTTTAGAGCAGGCACATAATACACTTAAGTGATTAATTGATGGGTACCATTCTTAGCTTGAATAAGAATGTCACATCTTCCTTGAACATTAACTTTCCTAGCATCTCCAAATAAAATATCACCTTTAAAAGATTCATCAAGTGACATGAATAAACTCTTTTTTCTTATCATGTGATTGCTAACTCCTATATCCAATAAATATGCTTCTTTATCCTCACCTCCATCATACATTATAAACAATGTGGGCTGTTCATTATCTCCACCTTTAGCAAAAAGAGCTTTTTCTTCTTTGACAACTGCATTTCTACACTTTAAAGCATAATGACCATACTTCTCACAATTGTAACATTGCATATAAGCTTTTGTTCCTCCTCTTTGACTCCAATTGCCTCTTCCATGCCATCTTATGGATTGTTTATGATTTGATTCTTTAGAATTATTAAAAATAAAACTTCTATCATTCCTTCCTCTTCCTCTTCCTATATTGTTGTAATTGCCACGTTTGGAGTCATGACCTCTGCCTCTTCCATGTCCTCTTTGATAATTTTCAATTGTATCATCCTTTTCTTTCAATGATAGTTTTGAAAAAAGGACTTGATTCTACTACTCCTCCTTCAACCTTTCTTCATGAGCTTGTAATGATCCTAACAATTGATTAACCATAATGGGTTCCATATTCTTTGATTTTTTAATGGCCACTGCAATATAATTGAATTTTGAATCTAAGGAATGTAATATCTTCTTAACAACGTGAACTTCTTCTAACATCTCACCATATATCCAGATTTGGTTAAAAACAGCTAGAACTCTAATGAAATAATTTGAAATTAACATTTTGAGAGATTCAAACTCCCCTTTTAAGGTTTAAAGATGAACTTTAATCACTTTATCAATTCCCTTAAAGGAATTTTGCAACACTTCCCATGCTTCCTTTGCCCTTCTTGTGCTGGAAACTTTCTCAAACATGTTTTCATCCAACACATATGGATAAGTGTCAAAGCTTGTTGATCTTTCTTTTAGAGCTTTATGCATAGCATCAATTTGTTGTTGAGATAAGCCTTCATTACTTTCAGGCTGTTCAAAACCCTTTTCAACTATCTCCCACACATCTTGTGATCCTAATAAAGCTTTCATATAGATACACCAATCATCATAATTTTCTTTGGTGAGTTTTGGAAATTGAAAGGGAAATATTGCTCTATTCATTTTTTCTTCTTTTTTTTAGCTCTAATACCACTTTGTTAGGAAGAAAAAATAAGATAGATAGCTTTGTTAGAAGAACGAGGAATAAAGATACAAGTGTTTATAAAAGATTACTTGTATTGTTATATCTCACTAGAGAATTATATGAACTATTTATAGTCATACAAAACAAGTAGCATCTTGGTTATATTAATTCTTTTACATGAACGTTACTTTTTAATATTAATAAACTTAACTTTTAAATACTTTACTAACATATGCATTCATGAATCTATACTTAATAAAACAAAACTCTTCATATTAATTTAATTTTAATTTCCAACAACTTCATCTGGGGCATCTTCTTTGTAATCTCCTGGCATTGTGAAACCAGCAGTAAAGACAATCGTTGCAATGTGCCTACTACTAAATAAGCTTCTCTTGCATCCTTAATGTAATCCATTATGTATTCCATACTGTCCTTCCTTTCTTAGTGTCGCCCCCTCTTATGATCTTCTCAGTTTCATCTCTCTCTTGCTTACCATCACTTCTCGATTTAAATCCTTCCTAACCTATGGTGATGATCCTAATTCCTTCTTCGATTACCTCATCGATGCTTGCTTGATCCACATCTTCAGAATCACTTTCTATGACCTTTTTATCTAATTCATGCCCTTGTTTGACTTCAATTTTGTTGCTTTTTCCTGTTTCATCTGCAGGAGAAATAACTCGTAGACCCCATCTACGAACAAACCTTTTGTAGGCACTACTCAATAGCTTTTTGCAATTAAATGTTTAATCATTTCTTAGTAATACATAATAGTCAATGGGTTTTTGGCTTGTTTTCGAGATGTGATACTTAGAGAATAATTAGATCTTACCTGTGGCCCCCAAAGATCATCCTTAGTTGAAATGATGTATAGAGTAGTGAGGTTCTTATTATTAAAGGCCAGCTTATCCACTTTAAGGTGAGTATGAAAGATGACATGAAGGTACTAGAACCAACAAGCCAATGAAAGGGTGTTTCTCTGTCCTTTTTTTTTTTTCTAATTAGAAGGTTCTTAAGCCATGGATTACTTAGAATATACTTGACCACTACTTCATTTTCGCTGGAGACTGCAAAGTGGAGAACGTTCTAGTCTTTTTCATCTACCAATTCTGAACAACCTGGACGTTTAGTTATGAGCACTTTCATAACGCTTTCATTACCTCTGGCAGTAGTAAGATGAAGAGTTGGCTGCCTTCTGGTTGAGGTGGTTTCATATGCCAGAGATTCATCTGATAATAGTAGCTTCACAATATTAATGTATCCATTGAAAGTAACATAGTGCAGTGGTATCCACCGTTAATTATCTGGTTCTTTAGCCATAATTCGTTTCTTCTTGATGTGGACTAGATTGTATTGGCATTTATGGATGGGCGTGACAAAAGGAGAGTACGCACCTGAGCTTATAATGGTTGTGACTTCTAGGTTTAGATGAACTGTAAGGCTCATAATATATCAAAACGAAGTTGGTTTAGAGCTCTATCTTGGGATGTTATGCCATCTTCAGGCCCAAATTCCATCGTTTAGGGCTTTATATTTTAGTTTGAACTTTTATGTTAATTTTTGGGATTTTTTTTTTGTCTTTTTGCTTTGTTTGAGCTAGGGTTTTTTCCCTTAACTTTATATATTCATCTCTTTGAGTTGTTTTGGGACTGTTTTTGAATTGATTAATTGAAATTATTATTTTTCCCAAAAATTCAGTATTCTTATGAATCAACGAATTCTTAAATGTCTATTTCCTGACATTTGTATAGAAATCAACCGGTTATATAAGTTTGGTAGATGGCCAATCATGCACAATTCAATAGCTTGTGACATTTATCTCTTTTTTTCTAAGCTTCCGGTACGTCACTTCTTCAGCAGAACTTTTGTCATCCCTTGAAAGAAAAGGTTTTTTAATGGCTACGGTCAATTTAAAAGTTAAAACAATATCGGTTCGTAAAGTTTCTTGTGTAATTACTAGTGGAACAATGAATTGAGTATAACAAATTAAATAATTGAATAAACCTTATATGTATCATTGCGGATCACTGCAGCATGCAGAGCTGTTCTACCATCATGGTGATGACGAAAAGAACAGAATTGCAGCCACAATTTCATCAAAACCCTTCTCGACAGCTAGATAAAGAGGAGTCTCTTCAGGACAGTTCATAAAAGGAGGATTAGTCTTTTCATCATAAGGATCAAGTATAAACTCGCACATGAACATCATCAATATCACCATGTTAGAATGTCTATATCGAACTGCCTCATGAATAGGTGTGTCCCCCTCTATATTTGCGATGCTTAGCATTGTCTCTGTCGTCCCTCCACTTTCTATGTCCTGAATTTTACAATCTTCGAGAAGTAAAGTAGCAATATCAGTGTGCCCGTGCCTGACAGCTATGTGAAGTGGAGTTTCACGTTTCATGTTAGGCTTCCTTAGTGGAAACGGACACTTGGACTTAACCCATTTCAGAAAAGCTAAAGATGAATCTTATGACTTGAATTTTGATGAATCGTTCTTTTTAGATCGGAGGAATTGAAGCTTTTTCTTATGAGGTAAAGGCCGAGCTGTAATGTTGATATGAATAATTGAATTATCATATGGCGTCACCAACTGGTCAAGACAATTTTCAAATCCCCTGAAAGCTTCAGTGTTTCCATTTGCAGCAGCCTCGTACAGTAAATCATCCATGATTCTCCTATAATCTTCAGGATCAGCTGAAGTCTCATCCTTCTCAATTTCAGTTTCTTGGCTGCACTTATCTGCATCTGGAACATCTGCGCCTAGAGTCTTTTAACATTTGAGAAACTTCACGCTGAGTTTCCGCCATGCAGCTAGTTTATGTTCACTGATAATATTTTAGATCTCACAAGAAATATATATTACAGATACTTCAATTCTGATTATCAGAGATAAGAATTTCGTACCCAAGAATGTCCAAAAACTGTCTATTCCTGTACACTAAAGTAAAAATGTTGATGGCTTCTGAATTATTAGTCTTGATAACAAAATAAAAACCTGATATGTCTTTTGCAAGGAAAAGATATCTAAATAATAACGTTACTTGTAGTGGGCTGCGACACCATGAGACAATATAATATTTCACTTTATTGAAGAGTGCGTGTATATATATATATATATATCGTGTTTACCAAAAAAATCCAACCCTTTCAAATAATACTGTTGTTGTTCATGGGGACAAAACCATCCTTTTATATAAAAAAAATTGTTCTGCGGCCGCTAGATTTATCATTACTCTATAGTTTAATATTAAATCTCGATTTGTGTTTTTTTTTAAAACTAACTTCAATTTTGTTTTAGAAATGATATTGATAAAATTTTTTAATTATCTTAATTTTTTTAGTTAGAACCTTTTTAATTCCTTAGTTTTTTCTTATCTTTTCAATTTAATTTTGAAATTATAAAAAAATTTGAAATTTTTTTTTCCAATGCTCTAACACTATTTAGGATGAGTCTTTTGTTCCATTTCCGATTAAGTTTATACTTAATCAAGAAAACATGGATTTATTTATCAATTTACTTTAATTTTGAATTAAAATAGTAATACTCAGTTAATTAAGAAGTAAAATATTTTATAACTAATTGTTGTGAAATTAAATAAAAGATTGACATCCAAAAAGACATTAATTAAAATTTAATAATCAAATTGAAATAAAGCAATAATTTGGTAACCTTCCAGTAATTAACCTTAAAAATACAAATGACCTGATGACAATATGTTCTATAAGCAAAGGGCATTCTATAACATTACTTAACCTTCCTTGTATTCTCATTTCACCTTCATTTATGTTTGTATGAGAATTAAATTTTTATTTAAATTCTTTGTGTGGTTATTATGTAGTTTTTGTGTTTTAATTAAATTTATACTCTTAGTTTTAAATCTTTTTGTTTCTTTATTTTTTTAGGTGAATTAGGACTCTTTTGAGACAGTTAAAGGGTGTTTGACTTGAATTTGGACGCTACCATGAGTTGATATCGTACCGAAGATGTATACACGAATTTGTAGTGAAAAAGAGGGGCTATGGTCGGCTGCTACAACAGCCATTTTGTTGCTACAACAGCAGCACAAAGGAGGAAATTTTGATAAATCTCAACTGAGACAGCAGCAAAAACATTGCTGTCACAGGCCGATCAATTTGGGAAGATTTTGGTAATCAAACATTCTCTATTTAAGGAGGACTCTTGGAAAAATTTAGGGCATCACTTACTTATCAAATGGAGATGATTTTTGGGAGAAATCAACACTGGAAAAGTGCAGGAAAATTTGGGAGAAGCTCAAGAGATATCAAGAGTTAAGATTGAAGAACACAATTCTAGTTTTCATTTTTCTTCTCTCCTTCTTTATTCTTATAATTTTTGTGGGTTGTTTTGAGAATTTTATTGGATATTTCTCCAACATGTTAGGCTAAATTCATGTTGGTTAGGGATTGGTGATTTAACATAAATTAGTTTTTCTTTTAATTAATGAGTTATTAGTTCTTGCAAACTATATTTATTGTGCTTATTATATGTTGATGTTTGATCACCATTATAATTAGGGTTTTAGATTGAGAGATCAAAATCTTACTGGAACTCTAAATATATATTTAAATTGCTTATAGGTAGAGATATCATAAGTAAATTAAATTCCAATTGGATGTGGGTGAATAAATTTATAATTTGATTTAAGAGATTGAGTTTACAACGAGAGTTGAGATTTAATGTTCTTGTTTAAAGGTTATGAATTAAATTGGTTGAAACTTGAAAGAGATTAATTAATAAATTAGAATTACCCAGGGTTTGCAAGACTAATAGATTCATTAATTAAGGTTAACTAAGGATTGTGAAAAGATTCAATTCCTAACCATTGCATTCACTAATTGTTTATTCCTTCATTTTTAGAATTTATTTTTATTTATAAATTTATTTAATTACTATTTAATTTTCTTTCAAAAGTCCATATTCGAAAGCTTAGACGATAAAGAATTAGGTTGATAGGTTATTAAAGTGAGTTCTTGTGGGAACAATATTTTTTATACTATTTGGCGATACGGTGCACTTGCGGTTTTGCACCAAGTTTTTGGCGCCATTATCGGGGACTCAATTCTAACATCATAATTGATTTGATTTTTGTTGGATTAAGGCACTAATTTTTAATTCTTTTTATTTTTAACTCTTTTGTTTTAAAATTTTGTAGAGCTTTTCTGTGTATGCATAATACCCGGAAGTCAGGGAAGAAACCACTCACATATATACCAGAGCGTACTAGGTTTGAGAAAGAGAATCATAGACATTTTCGTGATGAGTTGAGAACGATGGTGAATAAAGAGAATCAAGTTGCTGATACACGAGGCAAAGCATAATGAGGCAAAGTAAAATAAGGCCAAATGTTGAAGCCAATAGTTTCGAGATAAAGCTTACTTTGTTGCAGATGCTCCAATCAACCGTTCAATTTTATGGGATACTGAATGAGGACCCAAACAGCCACATTGTAAACTTCCTTGAGATTTGTGACATGCTCAAGTATAATGGTGTGTCTAGTGATGCACTAAGGCCGAGATTATTCCCATTCACTTTGAAAGATAACGCTAAAGCGTGGTTAAAACTCAACCACCTAGTTCTTTTACTAATTGGAATGATTTGGCCAAGGAGTTCCTAGCTAAATGTTTTTCACCATTTAAGACAGCAAAAGTGGTGAAAGAGCTTACTTCATTCTAACAATTTGAGCATAAATCCTTGAGTGAAGCTTAGGAGAGATTTACATAGTTATAGAGCAGCTGTCCACATCATGGACTACCAAAAGATGTGCTCATACAAACATTCTATAATGGAGTCATAAGTTATACAAGAGATTCCATTGATGCTAAGGTTGATGGATTTTTATGAGGAAAATAGTGGATGAGGTTGCAGATCTTTTGGAAAGGATGGCGATTAACAATTGCCTATGGTCTTTTGAGAGAGCTCAACCCTCAAAACAAGTAGGAAGGCTCAAAGTTGACACAATGACAACCCTTTAGGCTCAAATTTCTACATTGTCAAAGCAATTGGGCAACCTCACCCATAAAAATTAATTCAGCCCCTATTGGTGACAATTATAATTTTTTAGGTTACTTTAATAATGAATTTAGTTTTTGTGATGCAAGTATGATGGGAGATGGATACCTAGAGCAATTGAATTTTATGGGCAATCAATTTCAAGGAAGGCAGGCTAACAACCCCTACTCCAACACTTACAATATGGGTGGAGAATCACCCAAAATTTTTTTAGAGTAACAACAACAATGTCGTTGCACCATATTTTATCAACAATAATAACTTGAAAAGGCAATAAGCACCATTGAGATTTCAGCACCCACCACAATATAGAATGGCATATGTAGAGAACAAACTTGATAAATTTATAGATTTCATTACTAATAAGCTATCAAGTCATGCAGATAATCAAAAGAGAATGGAGGCTAAGTTCGATCAAATTGCAAGGAATTATTCCACTTCGATTCACAATATTGAGGTACAACTTCGATAGCTTGCTAATAACATGGTATCAAAAGTACAAGGAAACCTTCCAAGTACTATAGAGTCTGATCCAAAGGAAGTAAAGGCTATAACTTTAAGGAGTGGTAAGGAAGTGAAGACACAAGCTGAAATTTCCAAGGAAGATAACAAGAAGGATGATGAGCAATATGTAATGGTGGAGGAAGAGGCAAAAGAGGAGAGTGAGATAGAGAAAAAGGAAGTTTCTAAATCTACACCTTCCTTTTTTGTGCTAAAGATACCATTCCCTCAAAAATTAAAGAAGTAGAAAGATGGAGAGCAATTCTCAAAATTCCTAAAAATTTTCAATAAGCTGCAGATTAATGATCCTTTTTAAGAAGCAATTGTGCAAATGCCCAAATATGCCAAGTTCTTGAAGGATCTTATCACAAACAAGCAGCATTAGGATCCTCATGAAACAATGCCTTTAATAGAGACATGTAATTCAATTATTTCTCAAAAGATCCTAACCAATTAAAAGATCTAGGGAGTTTTACAATTCCTTATCTTGTTGGTGCTTGTGAATTTCCTAGATGTTTATGTGATTTAGGTGCAAGTATTCACTTAATACCTCTTTCTATTTTTCAAGAAATTAGGATTAGGAGATATGATGGCCACCAACATGTCATTGCAACTAGTGAATCATTCTATCAAGAAACCTCATGGAGTGGTAGAAGACGTCTTGGTAAAAGTAGACAAGTTTATTTTCCCTGTTGATTTTGTTGTTTTAAATTTTGAGGAAGATAGAACTTGTCCATTAATTTTAGGTAGGCCATTTTTAACACTAATAAAGCTTTGATTGATGTGCATGAGAGAAAATTAACATTAAGGGTAGGAGATGAAAAGGTTGATTTTATAATGCCAAAATTAATGAATTATCCTTTAGATAATGAATCATGCATGAAAATTTTGGCCAACAATGAATGTGCTCCAAAAGTTAAATTTTCTTTAGATGTGAGTAAGAAGTTAGGCTACCATGTGAGGAATTAAAAAGTCTGGGAGAGCATGAGCACACATTTAAAAACCTGAATTTTTGTTTAGAAGTGATAAACATCACACCTCCTTCCATGGAAAAACCTCCAAACTTAAAGCCTAAGTCACTACCCAACCATTTGCGATGTGCATCTATGGAAGAAGCTAATATACTACATATTATTACCTTTAATGAATTGACCATTAAGTAAGAAAATAGAGTTTTGAGGTAGTAAAGGGTAGAGTTTGAGCTTTAGGTTGGCATAAAGGGAATTAATTCCTCTGTTGTTTTGCATAACAAATATATGGAAGAAGGAAATATGCCTACAGTTAAGAGACAATGGCTACTTAACCCAAACATGAAGGAGGTATTAAATAAAAAAATTGTGAAACTTTTTGATACATGCATTATTTGTCCTCTTTCTGAAAATGAGTAGTTAAGTGCAATTCAGTGTGTACCTAATGAGCGGGAGTCTCTAGCATTATTCCCTCCATAGTGAAGTACACATGGGTTAAGCATTATTTTTCTTAATTATAGATACATATTAATTTTCTTTCTTTTCTTTCATGCTTTGATTTTTATTTTGTGTGTTGTCTTTTTTTTTTTTCAGTTTTGTTTTTATAGAGATATTTATTTTAAATTACTTGCATGTGTGTTCTTAATTTATTTATTCATCATTTTTAGCATGTTCAAATTATTATTTTATTATTATTATTATTTTAATTTATTTCAGTTTTGCATTGCTATTAAACTAATTGAAAAAATCTTTTGTTCCTTTACTTAGTTTTCTTTTTAATTTTCAATACTTTAATTAATTGAGAATTTTATTTTTATTATTTTCTTATTCATATATGTCCCCTCATGTGTTTTTGCATTTATTTTCATTTTTGTTTTATTGCTAATTGCCCTTTTTGTTTAAAAAAATACAGACTGTCATCGCTGCGACAACAGCCAAAGTATTGCCACATCAGCTGAGATTTCTAGGCAAGCTATGCAAGAACACTACAACAATAGTTTTGCCACCAAAATTGAGCAGTTCTTCTGTTGCTACAGCAGCCCCCAACTTACACAAAAAATTTTTTTTATTTTTTTGGCTTTCAAATTTTGGTACCTATATATTTTGTCTCTTTCGTCAACTTCCAAGCCAAGTTTATTATTTTACGTTGCTTTCTTTTATATAAATATAAATAAATAATTAAAACTTGTTTTTGTTGTGAAATAAAGATCGAATTTCTTAGTTTATTATAGACCTAAACTTGAATTTAGTAGTATTTAATTAGAAGAAAAATATTTTATAGTAGAATAATTTTAAGAGAATTTAGAGAGAGTTTGGAGAGAATTTAGAGAACTATAATATTGAAAGAATTTGGTGAGTAATCTATCTTTTTCTTAGCATCTCATTAATGAATTTCAATCTCTTTATATAGACATTTTCTTTTCACTATTTGAGAACTATTTTCTCATAAGCAATATATTGTTCATTCACATTCATAATGCTCCCCCTTGAATAACAATATTTTGCAACTGCCTCGTTAAAACCTTGCTAAATAAAATCCAGTGGGAAAAACTTTAGCTTAAGGAAAAAGAGTACAGTGCATGATTTTCTCTCCCTCAAGTTGATATGAATAATCTTCCTTCACATAGTATGCAGATATCACATTCCAATATCGTGAACGTGCTTTCTAAAGATTGTAGTTGGAAGCGCCTTTGTGAAAAGATCAGCTGAATTCTTGCTAGACTGAATATACTTGATATCTATACAATTGTCTTTTATTAGCTCTTGAGTGTATGAAAATAATATTGGAGGTATATATTTGGTTCTATCACTTTTGATATATCCTTCCTTTAACTGTGCAATGCATGTTGCATTATCTTCATACAAAATTATTGGACTTTTATTGATTGGAAAACCATAAGATTCTTTAATATGATGTGTCATTGATCTAATCCATACACACTCTCTACTTGCTTCATGTAGTGCAATAATCTCAGAATGATTTGAAAAAGTAGTGACAAGCGTTTGTTTTTAGGAATGCCAAGAAATTGCAGTTCTGTTATTTGTGAACACATAGCCTGTTTGAGATTTTGCTTTATGAGTATCAGATAAATGCCTTGTATCTGCATAACCAATCAATTCTTATTTTGAATTGTTAGAATAAAATAAACCCAAATCAACATTTCCTCGAAGGTATCAAAGTATATGTTTGATCCCTTTCCAATGCCTTTTTGTTGGAGCTGAACTGAACCTTGCTAATAAATTGACTACAAAAGAAATGTCAGTTCTTGTACAATTAGCAAGATTCATTAGAGCTCCAATGGCACTGAGGTATGGAAATTTAGAATCAAGAATTTCTTCATTTTCTTCACATGGTCGAAATGGATCAATCTCAATATTAAGTGATCTGACAACCATTAGAGTACTTAAAGGATTTGCTTTTTCCATATTAAAGCGATTCAAGATCTTTTCTATGTAATTTGATTAATGCACAAATATCCCATTGTGCATTTGCTCAATTTGTAAACCAAGACAATACTTGGTTTTTCCAAGATCTTTCATTTCAAATTCTTCCTTTAAGTATACTATTGCTTTATGGATCTCATTTTCTGTTCTAATGATATTTAAATCATCAACATATACAACTATAATCATAATCCGGATATTGTTTTCTTAATAAAAATGCATGGGAATATAATATTACTCACATATCCTTTGTTAATCAAATAATCGCTTAAACAATTATACCACATGTGCCCAGACTGTTTTAACCTATATAAAGATCTCTGGAGCTTGATCAAATACATTTCTCTAGGTTTTGTACTTAATGCTTCAGGCATTTTAAATCCTTCAGGGATTTTCATATAAATGTCACTATCAAGTGATCTGTACAAATAAGCAATTACAACATCCATAAGACGCATTTCTAATTTCTTAGAAAATACTAGGCTAATCAAATACATGAATGTAATTGCATCCATAACAGGAGAATACGTTTTATCATAATCAATTCCTGGCCTTTCTGAAAAACCTTGAGCTACAAGTCTAGCTTTGTACCTTATTATTTCATTTTTCTCTTTCGTACAAAGACCCACTTATATCCTATAGGTTTCACAGTTTTAGGCATAGGAATAATTGGCCTAAAAATATTTTGCTTGTTTAATGAGTCTAATTCAGCCTGCATAATATCTTTCCATTTTATCCAATCATGCCTATTTTGACATTCCATGACTGATTTTGGTTCAGGATCATCTTTGTCATTTATGATCTCATATGCAATAGTATATGAAAATATTTCATGACTTTCTTTATTTTCTATTTCTTCAGGGATATTTTCCTCACTATCAATATGATTATCTATTCCCTTTCTCTTTCGAGGATTTTTATTCTTAAAACCAATTGGTCTTTCATGCTTTTGGCGTGTTTTAGACTCATGAGTGTCTTTACTCTCAGGTTTTATTTTTAGAATTTCAATACGAGCAGGAGCATTGGCTGCTGGTATATATGATTTAGTCACTCTTTTTGTATCAGTAAATGCATCTAACAATTGATTTGCAATTGCTTATAAGTGCATAATCTTTTGCACTTCTAATTCATATTGTTTGGTGTAAGGATCCAGATGCAATAATGATGGTTCATTCCATGAAATATCCCTTTTCCCTTCTTTCTCCCTTTTGCCTAATGTTGGGAAAACAACCTCATTAAATTGGTAATCAGCAAAACGTGCTATTAAAACATCACCAGTTAAAGGTTCAAGATATCTAATAATCGAGGCTGTTTCAAACCCAACATAAATTTCCAATCTTCGTTGAGGACCCATTTTTGTGTGCTAAGGTGGTGCAATGGGTACATATATTGCACAACCAAAAATTTTGAGATGGAAAATGTCACGACCCAAAACAGGGGCCATGACCAGCGCTAGGGAACGAGAATTCTTTCGAATCCGGAACCCGTAGCAAGCCTAAAAATAAAATAAATCATGCAATAATAACAGTAACAATATAATATGCAGCGGAAAATAAAAATCATAATATCATAATATGATTTTCATATCAACTGGATTTAATTCAAAACTCATCTCATCCCATATATATAATCTTTAATACAAATCCAGTTTTAATATAATACATCTCTTTAAAATAAAATACATGAAATCCAATACTTTAATTCATAACTACTGCAGTGTCTAGATAAAATAAATAAGACTCAAGTAGACAGTTTACATAAAGAAGCCGGGGCGGAAGAAATCCAGCGTATCGACCTGCTACTGAGGTCTGAGGAAGTTGACTCTCCTGAAAAATAGTCAACGGAGGGGAGTCAGACCTCACTGAGTGAATTACTATATTATATATACATACACACTAAATGATAATTCATACAATCAACAGTATATATATATCTAATATATATACAGGCAAATACACACAAATGCAGAAAAATCATTTTTATAGGTTTTATTGAAAATCATCTTTCATGAAGGATCACATAGAACCCTAGAATATCGCAACCTCAGAAAATAGTGTTAAACAACACTCTAGCCATACAGGCTCACTTAATCCAAATATATCCACTTAATCCATTTAGACAGTAGACTGGCCCTGAGACACTAAGTCAACCGAGCTCCAGCAGTCTGACTGCCAGTGTGATTGGCCCCGAGACACTTGGTCAACCGAGCTCCAGCAATCACACCCACAAACCACATCTCACATATCGATAATCATAATCAAATCAATATCCACAAATAGTTAGTAATATAGCCTAAATACTATAGGCGTACCGGTACGTACTCGGTCCTAGTGCTGCCCACTAGGTAGCACGTTCTATTGATATCCTTCATCATTAATAATGTAAAACATTCATTCACAAAAATAAATGATGCATGAATGTACATGAATTAACAATATAAACCATATATATACCGGAAATATACCCAAAAGTAAACCAGGTATATTTCAAGTATATATAATTCAAATGAATTCAATCAAATTATAAATTAAGCTGGAAACGTATTTAAAAACATTTTAAATATATTTTATTCACAAAACATGCATATAATTTATTATATACCAAAAATAAACCAAAAATATACTTAATGTAAACTTAAGAAATAATCAAATTATTTATGCATCTTTAATCAATATAAAACATGCATTTCTAAATCATGCATCCTAAGCATATATATATAATATAGTAACTCACCTAATGCGCTCCACGAGACAGGTCCGACGGGCCTGGTCCACTAGCCCTCGGTCTCGGCGCAACTAAACAAGAAATAAATAACCGATATCAGAGTAACCCTAATAGAAATCCTAGAATTCAATCTAGAGTATTAAACACAGAATCGAAAATTAGGGTTCGACTGGACATCACGTTTTACGAGAATTCTACCGAAAATTCGGCAGAACCTCCCCTGTAAAACGGACATCTCTCTACTCAAAAGAGTAGAGCCGACCCTGCAAAGAAACACACTTCGAAATTCAAGCTTAACACAATCAAAATCCCACGGTCGGACTCCAAACTACAGTCCACCGACCGGGGTCCACAAACACAGAACAATTCCAGATATACCAAAAATATCCTTACAACATAGAAATACATTTTATAGATAAAAATTACATAATTGACCTTGAAACACTGTAGAAACCGATTAAAACTCATTTTATTAGAAAAACCGTATATTATATATATAATTGAAAATAATTCACGAAAAATAGTTTTAATTAGTAAAAAAAATACCAAATATTTTGTAGAAATCATTTTTATACCTTAAATAAATATTAAAACCAATTAAATTACATTTTTAGACAATTTAGGGTAAAATTACCAAAATACCCCTATAATATAAATATACTTAAATTACTTCAAAAATTCACCAAAAATCATACAATTATCCAAAATTAATTTTCTCAACATATTTATCAATAATATCAATATTTAAACTCAATTAACCAATTAAATTCAAATAAAAACACATTTAACCTAATTTTTCCAAAATTCCATAAACTTCAATAATTAAAAATAAATACTTAGAAATTCATAAAAATTCCAAATAAATTCCTATAATTCATTTGAACACCTACTTTAACCATAAACTCCAATTTCATAATTTAAATAATTAATTTCCGAAAATTAGAAAATAATATTAAAATATTCAAAAATACCCAAAAATCCAAACAACCTCCAAAAATTCTACAAAAATTCATACATGTAGATTAAGCTACTAGGAACAATATTTGTGAAGGAAGTTTCCATGAATCATCCAATTCGAAGCTCAAAAAAAATCGAAAACCCTAATGTGACCGAATTGAGTTTTAGCTCAAACCTCAAAATCCACTTGATTTCAGGCCGAAAGGAGCTTAGAATTGGAATCATCGGAGCTCAAGGAGTCGATGAAGACCGACGATGCACGAAATGGTGGCCGGAATAGTCGTCGACGACAAAAAGATCAACTTGCTGCCATGGCGGATTCCGGGCGTTCCAGCGGGCTTCCGGCGGCCTGGTCACGTCGGAGAGGAAGAGGAAGGAAGGGGAAGGAGGTTGGCGGCAGTTGGTGGCGGCGAGGGGCGGTCTGGCGTGCTGGAATGGGAGGCGCAGTTGTAATATCCCGTGTTTTTAAAATATTTTTACACTGTATCGGGATATGCAGTATTAATAATTTTGAATATGTATATATACGATATTTTTATGAGTTGATATGTATTTTAAACCTATTTTAATTACTGTGTTTTATATACAGTGTTTTACGTAAAATTTTCCCGGGACTTTCATTTTCGGGGAAATTTCCACGTAAACAATGTATTATTAATTATTTTAAATGTATTTACGGGTTTGCATGAACTCATACATATTTTTAAATTATTAAATAAAGCCTGTGTGTGTATATTTATTTAATTAGGGTTTATTATTTCCCTAATATTTTATTAAGTATTTAATTGTTTTAATTGTTATTTAATTAATTTTATTTGGTATAAATTATTAAAATATTAATATTTTAATGTGTGTGGTGTATATTTGATGTGTGTAATTTAATATTATTTTAATATAAAGTATAAAGTATATATATATACATATATACATTAAAAATCAAAGAAGTTTGCAAAATTACCATTTTGCCCCCGACTCCTTCTCCTTCTTCTTTCCCACGCCCGACGCCCGACCACCATCCCTCACCGCTGCAACTGCCGTTCCTTCACCGTCGGTGTGCCTCTCGGCTTGCCACCGTCGCCTCCAGCCGTTCCCCGCCGCCAGCAGCCCCTTTCCCGACGAGTTTTGGCCGGAATTAGCTTTAGAGGCCGAAAGTCGAGCTACCGCCGTTTCTCCCTCCTCCGGCCACCGTTTTTGACACCGCCGGTCTCTTTCTTCTCCTTGATCTCCGGTGAGTGTTATTCTAGCTTTGGTTTGAGCTAAAATGGTCTAGAATTGCTTAGTTTTCGATTTGTCAAATTCGGCCTATTAGGGTTTTTGATTTTTTTGAGCTTCGAATTGATTGATTCATGGAAACTTCCTTCACAAATTTTGTTCCTAGTAGCTTAATCTACATGTATGAATTTTTGTAGAATTTTTGGAGATTGTTTGGATTTTTGGGTATTTTTGAATATTTTAATATTATTTTCTAATTTTCGGAAATTAATTATTTAAATTATGAAATTGGAGTTTATGGTTGAATTGGGTGTTGAAATGAATTATAGGAATTTATTTGGAATTTTTATGAATTTCTAAGTATTTATTTTTAATTATTTGAGTTTATGTGAATTTGAGAAAATTAGGTTAAATGTGTTTTTATTTGAAATTAATTGGTTAATTGGGTTTAATTATTAATATTATTGATAAATATGTTGAGAAAATTAATTTTGGGTAATTGTATGATTTTTGGTGAATTTTTGAAGTAATTTAAGTATATTTATATATATAGGGGTATTTTGGTAATTTTACCCTAAATTGTCTAAAAATGTAATTTAATTGGTTTTAATATTTATTTAAGGTATAAAAATGATTTCTACAAATTATTTAGTATTTTTAACTAATTAAAACTATTTTTCGTGAATTATTTTCAATTATATATATAATATACGGTTTTTCTAATAAAATGAGTTTTAATCGGTTTTTATAGTGTTTCAAGGTTAATTATGTAATTTCTACGTATGAAATGTATTTTTGTGATTTAAGGATATTTTTGTTGTATTTGGAATATCATTCTGTGCTTGTGGACCCCGGTCGGTGGACTGTAGTTTGGAGTCCGACCGTGGGATTTTGATTGTGTTAAGCTCGTTTTTCGAAGTGTATTTTCTTTGCAGGGTCGGCTCTACTCTTTTGAGTAGAGAGATGTCCGTTTTACAGGGGAGGTTCTGTCGAATTTCCGGTAGAATTCTCGTAAAACGTGATATCCAGTCGAACCCTAATTTTCGATTCTGTGTTTAATACTCTAGATTGAATTCTAGGATTTCTATTAGGTTTATTCTAATGTCGGTTATTTATTGCTTGTTTAGTTGCGCCGAGACCGAGGGCTAGTGGACCAGGCCCGTCGGACCTGTCTCGTGGAGCGCATTAGGTGAGTTACTATATTATATATATATGCTTAGGATGCATGATTTAGAAAAATGCATGTTTTATTTTGACTGAATATGCATAAATAATGTGATTTATATTCAAGTATATTTTTGGTATATTTTTGGTATATAATAAATTATATACATGTTTTGTAAATAAAATATATTTAAAATGTTTTTAAATATATTTTTAGTTTAATTCATGATTTGATTGGATTTATTTGACATATATATACTCAAAATATACCTGGTTTATGTTTGGTATATTTCCAGTATATATATGGTTTATATTGTTGATTTATTTAAATTCATGCATCATGTATTTGTGAATGAATGTTTTATTATTTAATGATGAAGGATATCAATAGAACGTGCTACCTAGTGGGCAGCACTAGGACCGAGTACGTACCGGTACGCCTATAGCTTTAGGCTATATTACTAACTATTTGTGGATATTGATTTGATTGTGATTATCGATGTGTGAGATGTGATTTGGGTGTGATTGCTGGAGCTTGGTTGACCAAGTGTCTCGGGGCCAATCACACTGGCAGTCAGACTGCTGGAGCTCGGTTGACTTAGTGTCTCGGGGCCAGTCTACTGTCCAAATGGATTAAGTGGATATATTTGGAATAAGTGAGCCTGTATGGCCAGAGTGTTGTTTAACACTATTTTCTGAGGTTGCGATATTCTAGGGTTCTATGTGATCCTTCATAAAAGAGGCTTTTCAGATAAAATATATAAAATGATTTTATTGCATCTGTGTGCAATTGCCTGTATATATACATATTATATATATATACTGTTGACTGTATGCATTATCACTTAGTGTGTATGTATATATATTATAGTAATTCACTCAGTGAGGTCTGACTCCCCTCCGTTGACTATTTTTCAGGAGAGTCAACTTCCTCAGACCTCAGTAGCAGGTCGATACGCCGGATTTCTTCCACCCCGGCTTCTTTATGTAAATTGTCTACTTGAGTCTTATTTATTTCATCTAGACACTGCAGTAGTTGTGAATTACAGTATTGGATTTCGTGTACTTTATTTTAAAGGAGATATATTATGTTGAAACTGGATTGTATTAAAGAGATTTTATGTATGGGATGAGATTTTTATTTAAATCCAGTTGATATGGATAATATTATGATATTATGATTTTTATTTCCGCTGCATATTATATTTTATTGTTATTATGGCATGCTTTATTTTATTTTTTAGGCTTGTTACGGGTTCCGGATTCGAAAGAATTCCCGTTCCCTAGCGCCGGTCATGACTCCTGTTTTGGGTCGTGACAAAGTTGGTATCAGAGCGAAGTTCGTATCAGAGTGGAGTTCTGTGTCAGGGCTTAGTTATGTGAGTTGTGGCCCTAGTTTTAAAGTTGTGTTTTCTGTTGGACTACTGCAGTGTATTAGGTTCGAGTATGTCTTGATGAGTATTCCTTACTGTAGTTTTCAGCGTTATTCCTCCGTTGTCTGTTTTGTCTGAATCTTTCCGTTTGTCTTTTCAGAATGAGGAGGCGAGCGCGTGTCGCTCCACCGGTCGTTGAGGCCGAGGATGATGAGTCTTTTCAGGACGAGGTTTTACCTCCTGAGCCGCCAGTTAGGCGTAGAGGTCGTGGCAGAGGTAGACCTCGAGGAGCGGCAGGTCACCGTAGGCAGAGAGAGTTACAGGACGAGGAGCCTGTTGAGCCTGAGTTTGATGTTCCTGTTCCTCCAGTTGTTCAGCCTGTTCAGCCTGCCTATCAGCAGGGTATGTCTGACCCTGAGGCAGCTTTGTTCTATGCCAGAGTTGGCAGGATTGCTTTTGATGGTACTTCTGATCCTTTAGATTTTCTGCATGCGATTGAGACTAGGACTCGGATTGCTCATACCGAGTACCAGAGGATCATGATTGTTGAGTTGTCTGTTGAGGGACCAGCTCTAGATTGGTTCATTCAGATGATCCAGCCTTATATGATGACGATGACCTGGGCTCAGTTTCGAGAGCGATTCATGAGGAGATTTTGTCCAGAGCCTCTTCGTTTGAGCTATCGTCTTCGTCTGACCAGTATTTCTCGTGGAGATCGATCTGTAGAGGAGTATACCAGAGAGTTTCTTCGTCTGGGTAGATATGCTGAGGATCTGATGCGAGATCAGTATTTCGCTGTTACTACATATGTTACTGGTTTGGGTTCAACTTTTGCTGGTATGCCTACAGCAGGTCTTACTCTGGAGTCTGTGATTGAGCTAGCTAAGGAGATCGAGCTGAGGTTAGTTAGGCAGGGAGCGATGCCTGATTATTACCAGTTGGGAGTTCAGTCGAGTGGATCGCAGGCTACTCCATATTCGAGTTTTCATGTTGGTTCGAGTAGTCAGCAGCGAGGTTCGACTCAGCAGAGTCAGAGACAGCAGCAGCGAGTGCATCGGAGCAGTAGACATGGCCGTGGAGGTCAGCGTAGATCATTCAGATTTGGATCAGGTGCTTCGAGCAGCAGCAGTGGTCGTAGTTCTGGATCAGCGGCCAGTGTTTGTCAGACTTGTGGTAGAGTCCATCAGGGACCGTGTTATCTGACACCACTGACATGTTTCAGATGCGGACAGACAGGACATTTTGCCAGATCATGTCCTTATTCTGGGTATCAGCAGCAGCAGATTTCGCGATTCCCACAGCAGTCGATTGCTAGTGCAGCACCCGTGCCATTTCAGTTGCCACCAGCCCAGCATCAGAGTTCTACTCAGTTTTTTCCACAACAGAGTCGTGGTAGAGGTACTAGAGGAGGTACCAGAGGCATTGGCCAGGCTTCTACCAGTCAGCAGGGAGGTCGAGGTCAGGCCAGAGTCTTCCATCTGACTCAGCAGGATGCTCAGGCATCTAATGCAGTCGTGGCAGGTATTCTTTCTGTTTGTTACCTGGATGCTTTGGTTTTGTTTGATCCGGGTGCCACGCATTCGTTTGTTTCTCCTATTTTTGCTTCTAAATCTTGTTGGCAAGCTTTGAGGATGGCTTTTCCTTTATCTGTTGCCACTCCTCTGAGCGATTCCTTGGACACCGATATTGTTCTTTCTGGTTGTCCAGTTCTCGTGGGAGATAGAGAATTATCTGTCGATTTGATTTTGTTGGATGTGATGGAGTTTGATGTTATTTTGGGAATGGATTGGTTGTCTCAGCACTTTGCCGTGGTAGATTGCAGGAATAAGGAGGTGATTTTTAGAATTCCTGGTGAAGTAGAATTTAAGTTTGTTGGTGATAGGAGTTCAGCACCTCAGAATCTTATTTCTGCTATATCAGCTAGGAAGTTGTTGAGGAAAGGTTGTCAGGGGTTTTTGGCATTGGTTAGGGATACGTCAGTGGAGAAGTTGTCACTCACAGATGTTCCTGTTGCTTGTGAGTTTCCTGATGTTTTTCCCGAGGAGTTGCCAGGTTTACCACCTCACAGAGAGATTGAGTTCTGTATAGATGTGGTTCCAGGTACTACTCCTATATCTATGCCACCCTACCGTATGGCTCCTGTAGAGTTGAGAGAGTTAAAGGAGCAATTGCAAGAGTTGTTGGATAAAGGTTTTATCAGACCTAGTGTTTCCCCTTGGGGTGCACCAGTCTTGTTTGTGAAGAAGAAGGATGGTACCCTGAGACTGTGCATTGACTACAGAGAGCTGAATAAGGTGACAGTGAAGAACAAGTATCCTCTCCCGAGGATAGATGATTTGTTTGATCAGTTACAAGGTGCACAGTTCTTTTCTAAGGTCGACTTGAGGTCGGGTTATCATCAGCTGCGGATCAGTGAAGCTGATATTCCTAAGACAGCGTTCCGCACTAGATATGGCCATTATGAGTTTCTGGTGATGTCTTTTGGTTTGACTAATGCACCAGCAGCTTTTATGGATCTGATGAACAGAGTATTCAGACCGTATGTGGATCAGTTTGTAGTAGTCTTCATTGATGATATACTAGTATATTCGAGGAGTATGGAAGAGCATGTATATCACTTGAGGATTGTACTACAGACACTGAGAGATCATCAGCTTTATGCTAAATTCTCGAAGTGTGATTTCTGGATGGAGAGTGTTTCTTTTCTTGGACACGTAGTGTCTAAAGAAGGTATTCAGGTTGATCCACAGAAGGTTGAGGCAGTATCTGAGTGGCCTAGACCTACTTCAGTTACTGAGATTCGGAGTTTTCTGGGTTTAGCCGGGTATTATAGGCGGTTTGTGCAGGACTTTTCCAGGATTGCAGCCCCTATGACTCGCTTGACTCAGAAGAATGTTAGATTCGAGTGGTCAGAAGCTTGTGAGAATAGTTTTCAGTTGTTGAAGGAGAAGTTGACCACAGCGCCAGTATTAGCTTTGCCTAATAGTGTGGATAAGTTCACAGTTTACTGTGATGCCTCTAGAATTGGTCTTGGTTGTGTGTTGATGCAGAATGGAAGGGTGATAGCCTATGCTTCGAGGCAGTTGAAGAAGCATGAGCAGAACTATCCCACACATGATCTGGAGATGGCTGTAGTGATCTTTGCTTTGAAGATTTGGAGACATTATCTGTACGGGGTGACTTGTGAGATATTTACTGATCACAAGAGCCTTAAGTACATTTTTCAGCAGCGAGATTTGAATTTGAGGCAGAGAAGATGGTTGGAACTGTTGAAAGATTATGATTGCGAGATTCTTTACCATCCGGGTAAAGCTAATGTGGTAGCAGATGCCTTGAGTAGGAAGTCCTCAGGTAGTCTTGCTCACATCGGTGTTGAGAGGAGACCATTGATCCAGGATTGTTGGTGGATCAAGGTCTGATGATGAAGATCAGTAGATCAGGTGGACTGTTAGCTCAGTTTAAAGTACGATCTGTACTGAGGGATAGGATTAAAGCAGCTCAGAGCCGAGATCCTATTCTAGAAGAGCTTGCAGAGAATGTCAGAGCAGGGAAGTTCACTGATTTCACACTCGATGATGATGGTGTGTTGTGGATCAGTGGTAGATTGTGTGTTCCTGATGTGGATGATTTGAGAAAAGAGATCTTAGAGGAAGCACATTCTACAGCCTACAGCGTTCATCCGGGTGTTACTAAGATGTACCACAGTATCAGAGATCTATACTGGTGGGATGGATTGAAGAAGGATGTTGCTGATTATGTTGCTAAGTGCTTGACGTGTCAGCAAGTGAAAGCCGAACATCAGAAGCCTTCTGGGAAGCTTCAGCCTCTTCCTATTCCCGAGTGGAAGTGGGAAAGGATAGCTATGGATTTTGTGGTCGGTTTACCTCGTTCGAAGGATGGATATGATTCCATCTGGGTGATTGTAGACAGATTGACGAAGTCTGCACATTTCTTGCCTGTGAAAGCCACATATTCAGTTGCTAGATTGGCGAAGTTGTATGTGAAGCATATTGTGTGCCTTCATGGAGTACCTGTGTCCATTGTGTCAGATAGAGGTTCGGTGTTTACTTCTCATTTTTGGCAGAAGTTGCAGGAAGCGATGGGCACTAGGTTGGATTTCAGTACTGCTTTTCATCCTCAGACAGATGGCCAATCTGAGAGGACGATCCAGACACTAGAAGATATGTTGAGGATGTGTGTCTTGGATTTGGGAGGTAGCTGGGATGATCATTTATCGCTTGTTGAGTTTGCATATAATAACAGCTACCATAGCAGTATTGGCATGGCACCATATGAGGTGTTGTATGGAAGGAAGTGTAGATCCCCGTTGAGTTGGGATGAGATTGGTGAGAGAGCTTTGACTGGACCAGAGATGGTTCAGGATGCTGCAGAGAAAGTCGTCGTGATCAAGCGAAGATTAGAGACCGCAGTTAGCAGACAGAAGAGTTATGCGGATCCTAGGCGCAGAGATGTGGAGTTTCAGGTTGGAGATTTCGTTTTTCTGAAAGTATCTCCGATGAACGGTGTGATGAGATTTGGCAGGAAGGGTAAGTTAGCACCGAGATATATTGGACCGTTTGAGATTCTGGAGAAAGTTGGCACTGTTGCATATCGGTTGGATTTGCCTCCGAGTATGTCACAGGTGCATCCAGTATTTCATATCTCGATGTTGAGGAAGTATATCTCAGATCCTTCACACGTGTTGCAACCTGATAGTGTGGAAGTGAATGAAAATTTGACGTTTGTGGAAGAACCTGTGGCGATCGTTGATTATCAAGTTCGACAGTTGCGATCGAAGCAGATTCCGATGGTCAAGGTTTTGTGGTGTAGCGACAGAGTTGAAGAGCATACGTGGGAGACTGAAGCTGAGATGCGAGCTTCTTACCCGTATCTCTTTCCTTCCTGATTCTGTAATCTTATTTTCTGGAATTCAGGGACGAATTCTTGTAAGGGGGGGAGACTGTAATATCCCGTGTTTTTAAAATATTTTTACACTGTATCGGGATATGCAGTATTAATAATTTTGAATATGTATATATACGATATTTTTATGAGTTGATATGTATTTTAAACCTATTTTAATTACTGTGTTTTATATACAGTGTTTTACGTAAAATTTTCCCGGGACTTTCATTTTCGGGGAAATTTCCACGTAAACAATGTATTATTAATTATTTTAAATGTATTTACGGGTTTGCATGAACTCATACATATTTTTAAATTATTAAATAAAGCCTGTGTGTGTATATTTATTTAATTAGGGTTTATTATTTCCCTAATATTTTATTAAGTATTTAATTGTTTTAATTGTTATTTAATTAATTTTATTTGGTATAAATTATTAAAATATTAATATTTTAATGTGTGTGGTGTATATTTGATGTGTGTAATTTAATATTATTTTAATATAAAGTATAAAGTATATATATATACATATATACATTAAAAATCAAAGAAGTTTGCAAAATTACCATTTTGCCCCCGACTCCTTCTCCTTCTTCTTTCCCACGCCCGACGCCCGACCACCATCCCTCACCGCTGCAACTGCTGTTCCTTCACCGTCGGTGTGCCTCTCGGCTTGCCACCGTCGCCTCCAGCCGTTCCCCGCCGCCAACAGCCCCTTTCCCGACGAGTTTTGGCCGGAATTAGCTTTAGAGGCCGAAAGTCGAGCTACCGCCGTTTCTCCCTCCTCCGGCCACCGTTTTCGACACCGCCGGTATCTTTCTTCTCCTTGAGCTCCGGTGAGTGTTATTCTAGCTTTGGTTTGAGCTAAAATGGTCTAGAATTGCTTAGTTTTCGATTTGTCAAATTCGGCCTATTAGGGTTTTTGATTTTTTTGAGCTTCGAATTGATTGATTCATGGAAACTTCCTTCACAAATTTTGTTCCTAGTAGCTTAATCTACATGTATGAATTTTTGTAGAATTTTTGGAGATTGTTTGGATTTTTGGGTATTTTTGAATATTTTAATATTATTTTCTAATTTTCGGAAATTAATTATTTAAATTATGAAATTGGATTTTATGGTTGAATTGGGTGTTGAAATGAATTATAGGAATTTATTTGGAATTTTTATGAATTTCTAAGTATTTATTTTTAATTATTTGAGTTTATGTGAATTTGAGAAAATTAGGTTAAATGTGTTTTTTATTTGAAATTAATTGGTTAATTGGGTTTAATTATTAATATTATTGATAAATATGTTGAGAAAATTAATTTTGGGTAATTGTATGATTTTTGGTGAATTTTTGAAGTAATTTAAGTATATTTATATATATAGGGGTATTTTGGTAATTTTACCCCTAAATTGTCTAAAAATGTAATTTAATTGGTTTTAATATTTATTTAAGGTATAAAAATGATTTCTACAAATTATTTAGTATTTTTAAACTAATTAAAACTATTTTTCGTGAATTATTTTCAATTATATATATAATATACGGTTTTTCTAATAAAATGAGTTTTAATCGGTTTTTATAGTGTTTCAAGGTTAATTATGTAATTTCTACGTATGAAATGTATTTTTGTGATTTAAGGATATTTTTTGTTGTATTTGGAATATCATTCTGTGCTTGTGGACCCCGGTCGGTGGACTGTAGTTTGGAGTCCGACAGTGGGATTTTGATTGTGTTAAGCTCGTTTTTCGAAGTGTATTTTCTTTGCAGGGTCGGCTCTACTCTTTTGAGTAGAGAGATGTCCTTTTTACAGGGGAGGTTCTGCCGGATTTTTGATAGAATTCTTGTAAAACGTGATATCCAGTCGAACCCTAATTTTCGATTCTGTGTTTAATACTCTAGATTGAATTCTAGGATTTCTATTAGGTTTATTCTAATGTCGGTTATTTATTGCTTGTTTAGTTGCGCCGAGACCGAGGGCTAGTGGACCAGGCCCGTCACCTGTCTCGTGGAGCGCATTAGGTGAGTTACTATATTATATATATATGCTTAGGATGCATGATTTAGAAAAATGCATGTTTTATTTTGACTGAATATGCATAAATAATGTGATTTATATTCAAGTATATTTTTGGTATATTTTTGGTATATAATAAATTATATACATGTTTTGTAAATAAAATATATTTAAAATGTTTTTAAATATATTTTTAGTTTAATTCATGATTTGATTGGATTTATTTGACATATATATACTCAAAATATACCTGGTTTATGTTTGGTATATTTCCAGTATATATATGTTTTATATTGTTGATTTATTTAAATTCATGCATCATGTATTTGTGAATGAATGTTTTATTATTTAATGATGAAGGATATCAATAGAACATGCTACCTAGTGGGCAGCACTAGGACCGAGTACGTACCGGTACGCCTATAGCTTTAGGCTATATTACTAACTATTTGTGGATATTGATTTGATTGTGATTATCGATGTGTGAGATGTGATTTGGGTGTGATTGCTGGAGCTCGGTTGATCAAGTGTCTCGGGGCCAATCACACTGGCAGTCAGACTGCTGGAGCTCGGTTGACTTAGTGTCTCGAGGCCAGTCTACTGTCCAAATGGATTAAGTGGATATATTTGGAATAAGTGAGCATGTATGGCCAGAGTGTTGTTTAACACTATTTTCTGAGGTTGCGATATTCTAGGGTTCTATGTGATCCTTCATAAAAGAGGCTTTTCAGATAAAATATATAAAATGATTTTATTGCATCTGTGTGCAATTGCCTGTATATATACATATTATATATATATACTGTTGACTGTATGCATTATCACTTAGTGTGTATGTATATATATTATAGTAATTCACTCAGTGAGGTCTGACTCCCCTCCGTTGACTATTTTTCAGGAGAGTCAACTTCCTCAGACCTCAGTAGCAGGTCGATACGCCGGATTTCTTCCGCCCCGGCTTCTTTATGTAAATTGTCTACTTGAGTCTTATTTATTTCATCTAGACACTGCAGTAGTTGTGAATTACAGTATTGGATTTCGTGTACTTTATTTTAAAGGAGATATATTATGTTGAAACTGGATTGTATTAAAGAGATTTTATGTATGGGATGAGATTTTTATTTAAATCCAGTTGATATGGATAATATTATGATATTATGATTTTTATTTCCGCTGCATATTATATTTTATTGTTATTATGACATGCTTTATTTTATTTTTTAGGCTTGCTACGGGTTCCGGATTCGAAAGAATTCCCGTTCCCTAGCGCCGGTCATGACTCCTGTTTTGGGTCGTGACAGCAGTGATGGTTGTCGATCGGGAGAGAAGAAGGAGAGGGAGGGGGCAAATGTGTAATTTGGCAATTCTTTTGATTTTTGACAAATATATGTATATATATATACTTTATACTATATATTAAAATAATATTAAATTACACACATCAAATATACACCACATACATAAAATTTAATATTTTAATAATTTATACTAAATAAAATTAATTAAATAACAATAAAACCAATAAATAATTAATAAAATATTAGGGTAATAATAAACCCTAATTAATTAAATATTCACACACAGGCTTTATTTAATAACTTAAAAAATATGTATGAGTTCATGCAAGTCCGTAAATACATTTAAAATAATTAATAATACATTGTTTATGTGAAAATTTCCCCGAAAATGCAAGTCCCGGGAAAAATTTTACGTAAAACACTAAAAATAATACACAGTAATTAAAATAGGTTTTAAATACATATCAACTCATAAAAATATCGTAATATATATACAAAAATTATTGACACTGTATATCCCGGTACAGTGTAAAAATATTTTAAAAACACGGGATATTACAGAAAATATTTGGCTTTTGACCAAATGCCAATTGTAGTAGGGAATATTTATGATATGCACTAGGTTTGATATGAAGTAATGAAGCAGCCTATAGGATTGTATAAACCCCAAACTGAAATGGGAAGCTTTGTTCTCATTATTAATGGTCTAGCAATAAGTTGAAGGTGTTTAATTAATGATTCAGCTAAACCATTTTGAGTATGCACATGGACAATAGGATGCTCCAACAATGATCCCAGTAAACATACAATAATCATTGAATGCTTGAGATGTAAATTCACCAGCATTATCAAGTCTTACCCTTTTGATTGTATAATCAGGGAATTGTGCTCGTAATTTAATAATTTCAGCTAGCAACCTTGCAAATGCAATATTACGAGTTGACAATAGACAAACATGTGACCATCTATTAGATGCATCAATTAATACCATAAAATATTTGAATGGTCCACATGGTGGGTGAATTGGCCCACATATATCACCTTGAATTCTTTCAAGAAACATAGGTGATTCATTCTGAATTTTAGATGGTGAAGGCCTCAAGATTAATTTTCTGAGAGAACAAGTTGTACATGACATTTTATTTGATTGAGGAATTCTTTGCCCTTTCAATGGATGCCCATGTGAATTCTCAATTATCCTTTGCATCATTACTGATCCAGGATGACCTAATCTATCATGCCATAAATTTATTGTTGAAGGATCATAAGATTTTTCTTTTACTGCCATATGTGATTCAATTACATGTATATACATGTAATGCAATCCAGTGGGGAGTTTTGGCAGTCTTTCCAATACTTGTATTTTTCCTGATTCATAGGAAACTATATTTAAATATTTGTTATCATTTATAGTAATGGATTGGGTATCACACCCATTTCAATATATGTCATCAAAACGCAATAAATTTCGTGTTGATTTTAGTGAAAATAAAGCTTCATCCATTATAAATTTTTGTTCCATTTGGTAATATAAATTTAGCTTTGCCAATTCCGTCAATCAGATCTACAGGACCTGATATTGTTTTTACAACTGCCTTTGTGGGCTTTATTTTAGAGAAATAATCTCTATTTCTCAAGATAGTATGTGTAGTAACTATCTGGTATGCAGAGATCTCAAATATTTTCTTTATGTTGAGTACAATCCATATTAAACTTCAAAATAGATAAACACATAATTAATCAATTAAGGTAAAAACATAAAATAATTGTAAAGTAGGACATTTTATTTAATTTGAAAATAACATACATAATAATAACATATTCTTCAAATTGAAAATAAAATAGGTAATAACAACATACTTAAAAATTATATATGTCTCAATTTCCATTGTCAGTAAAATAAAAAAAAAATATAGATGAGTTGTATTATTAACAGGAGTATGATGCTCATTGAAGTTTATTTCCTTTTCTTTGCCTTTCAATGATGCCTTATAAAGTTGGCAAAGATGGGGTGGTGTACGACAAACTCGTGACCAGTGTCCTTTACTACCACATCTGAAACACACAGTTTCAGACTTATGTTGGGGCCTTTCTTGAACACCACTGATGACTGATTTTAACTTCTTTTAAGGTTGAGTCTGAGTTTGTTATGGAGCATTATTTATATTTATTTCCACGACCACAACCAAAGAATTGACCTCTTCCACGTCCATGACCTCTACCTCTCCCACGTCCATGGCTATTACAATTTTTATATCTGGAATAATTTATAGCATTTACTTCTGAAAATGCTACTAAGCCAGAGGGACGGGACTGATGATTTTTCATCAAGAGTTCATTATTTTTCTCAGCTACCAGTAGGCATAAAATTAGTTCAGAATATTTTTTAAATCTCTGCATCCTATATTGTTGTTGTAGTGTAACATTTGATACATGAAATGTGGAGTAAGTTTTCTCCAGCATATCCTCATCTGTAACTATTTATCACAGAATTTTAATTGTGATACTATTTTGAACATTGCAGAATTATAGTCACTCACTTTTTTGAAATCTTGAAAGCGTAAAGCTCTTCATTCATTAGTGACTACTAGTAGTATTACATCTCTTTAATGATCATAACTGTCTTTTAGATCCTTTTAAAGAAACACTTGGATCTTTGACAGTCAAATATTCACATTTTAATCCTTCATCAAGATGACGACGAAGAAAAATTATAGACTTGGTCTTATCTTGTAATGAGGTGTTATTATTTTCTTTTATGGTATCAATTAACTCCATTCATTAAAGATGCATTTCTACATCTAGAATCCAAGACATATAATTTTTTCCCATGATGTCAAGAGCAACGAACTCAAGCTTTGCTAGATTTGTCATTATGATAACTAATAAAAAATATAACTCAATTAGAATTCATAAATTTGATGACTACTAAAAAAAATAAAAAATAATCATAATTTACTAATTAATTATATCATGAATGAATATTGCAAGAAATAATAGCAGTACAAAAAATGATACAATAATACTTAAAATTATATCAAATAGAAAATCATCTTCCATATGAATTATTCCTAAAAATATTATAATAGTCATGATCAAAACACAAATATAAATATATCAAATCATGTTTACAATTTAGAGTAAAGAGAGAAAGAGAAAATGTATGAATTTGTGTGAATAAATAAAATTTATAGCTTGTCTATTTATAATGAAAAATATAACCGTTTGTTACCATTGGTAATATATAGCCGTTAGAATTTTTTTTAATATAATATATTGAGAAATAATTATATAAAGTAAAATTAATAAATAATGTTGATATGATTATTTATAGTAAGTGAGTTAGCATAACGATATGTATAAATATGGGCAAAACTGCCCATTAATATAAAATGAGGTATAACCTTCCATTAACATAAATAATAAATAATATATAAATATACATAAATATAAATTGGTAGGAGGCATAGCCATCCATAAGGTTAGAACCATTTCTAGCAATATTTGCATCAATAGTGTAGTTAGTAAAAAAAATAAAAATAACAATTAATATAAAGTTAGATTGAAGAAATAAATATAAATATGAATATATATAAATTAGTAGGAGGCATAGTCATCCATGATAATATATAATCAAATAATATATTCATAAATATTAAATATTAAGAAATATGTACCTTATTATTTTGATTGAGAGCTTTTTGTGCTGATAACATGTTGTGAAATAAAGAATGAATTGTTTAGTTTGTTATAGAACTAATATTTAATTAGAAGAACAATATTTTATAGTAGAATAATTTTAAGAGAATTTAGAGAGAATTTGGAGAGAATTTGGATAACTATAATATTGAAAGAATTTGTAGAGTAATCTATCTTTTTCTTAACATCTCATTAATGAA